>OY992871.1:5705301-7082423 GCA_963921415.1 Pyrausta despicata | reverse complement strand
CTCATACTTACACAGAATGTTCAAAAATTTTACAAACACATTATGTACTAGTCACCCATCCCAAACATGACCGCGCCGTAGATTGCTTAACTTTAGGTATCACTACCAAAGCGCTGCAACCACTGCGTGAGTATATACACATATACACAAAACAATTAGCATTAGCGGAAGCCCGCGAATTCGTCCGCGTTCAAATTCGAACAAATGTTAGAGCTATGGCCCAGTCTACTCGCCGAGTTCTTTAAAATGTATCTCAATCATTTTTAGGCCCCAGCACCGCGACACAGGCTGGTGAGACAGGAATGTTCTCATACAAATAATAATAAACTGTTCTCATACAAATAATAATAAACATATACAAGGTGTTACAAAAAATAAACTGTAATAACTGATGGATGTTGTTGTGCCCGTAAAACTGAACAACTTTCGCAAAGAAACCTAGGTCCAAACTCAAAAAAAAAATTTTTGGCTTTCCTATAGTAAATCGATCAGCTGATAGGCAATTTTGACCTACGGATCTTACAAATCAATTTATTTGATAGACACAGGTGGTGTTATACAGATGGTGATATAGATGGCAGCATGGTTTCACTATGCATCACTTTGGGAATGTTGTGCAGTTTTCCGGGCAGAACAACACCCTTCAGTTATTACGGGGTGTTTTGTAACATCCTGTAGAGATTACCTCGGCCTCTGCCGCGGCCGCGACCCCTGCCCCTCCCGCGACCGCGTCACCTGCGCCCGTCCCCCAGGCCCACCATGTCTGAAAACATATGAATATGTAGCTTGTTATATGTCGCGCCAAATAAAAAGATCGCTAACAGTCACCTTCGCATTAGAAGATATATGGGTGCGACTGCCTCGTTGGTGTAGTGGCAAAGTTTCTGCCTTACATCCGAGAGGTCCTGGGTCCGAATCCCAGGTCGAGCCAAAATTGTTTGTGAGATTTTCTGTCATGAATTTCTCTGCAACAGCTCGGAGTCGAGAAGTTGGCGGTGTTACACCCCCGTGCCTCGGAAAGCACGTTAAGCCGTTGGTCCTGCGCCTGATCTCTCTCCGGTCATGTCGGATTGCCGTCTCGCCGAACTTTGAGAGTGATGGAACAGTGCACCTGTGTATTGCGCTCACACTTGTGCACTATAATATCACCTGCGTAGTTGTCTGACCACTGTTGAGATTGGCCGCCGTGGTCGAAATCGGCCAGCAGGACTATTATTATATGCGTGCATTTGTTTGGTACCTACGAAGTGAGAAGGGAGCGGGCATGTTACGCGCACGCGCCATCTCACTCATTCGCATAATGAGCGAGATAGCGACTGTACTCATGCGCAAACTACACCCCACCAGGGTTCTTTTAATTTAACGCGACTTATAAACAAGCTGGTTCAAAGGTCCGCTTAATTATTGAGCGCTCGCCAGCCGGAGCTAACGAAGGCGTATAGAAGCCCAGCAGTCGCTGACACTGAGGACAGGGAGGGCAACACCGAGGGCCTCAATATTAAGAGCGTGACGCGCGATCTCGTCTCCAGCAGCGACGAGTCCTTCATCACCGGACATGACACCAACCAACCCAACATCACCACAACCCATGAAGATGGCTCGCAGCTGCAAAGCTCGCCAGCGTCACCACCACCACAGCAGTGAGACCACTCCTACATACCAACCCAACGACCTGTCCGTGTCAACGGATAGCGACGGAACCCACCGAAAAGGGCCGTTGCCCCGAACGGTTCGCCTAAGACTCCTACGGGGTCAGGTGCAAAGACTCAGATGCGCTTAATGATTGAATTTTGTATCTTGTTCCCAGTCTTATCAGTATAGTAGTATTTATTAATAATAGATACCATAACAGAGTTACTGGAATATGTAATTGAATTCAGAAATGAAATGGAACATGCAAAAGGGACATACATTATATGTTAATATTTATAATTTATCAATGATAAATTATGGTGCAAAAACACCAATCTCTCGGCCCTCTCCGGCAAGAGTCCACTGCGTTTTTCTTCATACAACTTCTCTTCTTCAGAAAATATATAATAAAATAATGGTTACAATGGTAAACCGAATAATAGGGATGTGGACTATTTTTGGGAAAGTGTTTTAAAACCATGCATAATTACCAAATAGAGCCCAAACTAGTTGTTATTATTTTTTTAATACAACTAAAACCTTGAAAATAAGCTAATTAAAATTCCATTCAAAATTTCGCGCCAAAACGTGGAAACCTGCCAAACGCCCGCTGTAACGTCACTTGTTGGCAAACGTTGTCGAAGCTGTATGTAATAGTAAGTTATTTCGTAGTTTTGAGTTAATAAGATGGATTCTACATTTTATATCGGCCGAATATCCGATTCGGTAAAGATTGCACCGAATAGTATTCGGTATTCGGTTATTCGGTAAAACCACTATTCGGCGCATCTCTGAAATATTTACTATTTTATTTTTTCCACATCATATAACTTACCTATATTAGTGGCAGTCTTCTCCAAGTAAGCAAGAGGGCCCTGCAAAGGCGACCCGGAGTACGCTCCGCGGCCTCCCGCAAGGAACATGCCTTGGGCCAAACTATTCTGCATCTAAAAATATTTGATCGATTTATTAAACATTCATAATTTAACTGGTAACAAGTGTTAACTATGCAATGGAATGGTGTCATTTTATATTAGACCAGAAAAACGTAGTTCATTTGTAAGACCTTACTGTAACGTGTGACTTGCAATAAATAAATTATAGAAATTAAAAAAAGTGGCTTGTCTGTGTAACAAAAAGTGGAGCCCTACCTTTTCTTAACCAAAGCAAAAACATTTGTAGGATCGGATATTTAGATATCCGTTATATTTTTTCTAAAATACGCTTTGTATTTTAGAAAAAATAAAACGGATATAGTAGTTTTTTTTGTAATTAATAGTATCAGGCGTTACTTTGCGGAAATCCATAATTAGTATTAACATTGAAAAATTACTTAGCTTTAGATTTCCGCTCAGTTACGCCGGCATAAGTACCCAACTACACTACCTGTGACCACCGACTATGTTAGAGAACAAGCACATGCAAAAAGCACCGCCCGCCCTCCCACAAATCGCATGCAAAACAGATAATGCAATAATTAGTACCAACACCGACGTGCAAAAGAAAACCTCAACGCGTTTCGCCGCCTCACGCGGCATCCTCAGGAGGAGATGTTGTCAACGATGTTGCGACAACTTGTCGCTAGTACGTCACAACAATAGTGGGCGAAAAGTATAAAAGGCCTGCTCACCAGCGTTCACAGGTTAGTCGTCGGAGCGCAGCCGAGGCGACAACATCTCCTCCTGAGGATGCCGCGTGAGGCGGCGAAACGCGTTGAGGTTTTCTTTTGCACGTCGGTGTTGGTACTAATTATTGCATTATCTGTTTTGCATGCGATTTGTGGGAGGGCGGGCGGTGCTTTTTGCATGTGCTTGTTCTCTAACATAGTCGGTGGTCACAGGTAGTGTAGTTGGGTACTTATGCCGGCGTAACTGAGCGGAAATCTAAAGCTAAGTAATTTTTCAATGTTAATACTAGTTTTTTTTGTTACTCAATCGAACCCAAATAATTAATTAAATATTTAAACTACCAAAAATAACATTAATAAAGTAAGACATCAAAATAAATAAAAAAATACATACCTTGAGTGCATTGTGAAATCATAAGACTAGGAAATAAAAAAATAAAAAACAAAAAGTAGATTTAACTGAAATTATATTTCCTAAAAAGAAAAATACTTTAAACAAAAGTGTGCGCTTATACGATAACTTATTTCTAATTAAATTATTTAAAGTTTTTATTATTTATTTGGCAACAAATATATTTACAGTACAACCAATAATTAGTATTTTGACTCAAGAGCTGTAGTTTTAAGACAGTGTGAACATATTGGTTTGTTTGTAACATTGGTAAAATTACAGAAAACATAATTTAAACTTTGCTTATATAACACTGAGATTAATTATATTTGTTTGAAGTTACTAAATTCATAGTTACACCTTTATCTTTAAAAATACCATCTTTTTTAACATTCAACTTACCTAATTAAGATAGTTTTATTTACATTTTAAATATTTTATTTTATAAAATACAATATCATGGGGATCAACTGGTAAGTAGTGGTTAACATTCAAAAATATTAAGTATTTTCATTGAATAAAAATACAGTGAACATAAAACTCAAAATCTTAAAAAAGACATCAAATCTAAGTCACTTCTTGTAATACCGCGATCGTAGTCCGAATCTTTATCCGTGACACTAGTTTATCGTGTGCATGCCATCTATACCAGGCTTTTTGTCAAGGCTCGAAACCGGTTTGAGAAATAACGGTTTCATTATGTTCAATAGCGTTATTCGCCATAATGTTCCGCTCGGAGCAAAACCGAAATTATTTTATTTTATTATTAGACTCATAAAACTAACACCTAGTTTTTAAGATGAATGTTATACTAACACATGGTTCTTTGTTGTCCGAAATAAATGAAATTTTAATTTGAATTTGGAATTCATTTCGTTCTCTAACCCAAATAAACCGGTTTAAGCCACGCGCGGCAAACCTGCAGCGACGTGTTTTGAAAACGCGGGTGGGTAGGTGCGCTGCGCGTGCACGGCCTCTCTGCCGCTGCGCGCTGGTTTAACTTAAATAAACCGGTAAATTTTATGTTTCAAGAACGCAAACGTAACCAAAAACGTTATGGTGCAAAATAACGTTTCAGAAACCGGTTTCGGAGAACAAAAACGAAATCATTCCGTTCTTATTCGTTTTTTCTGTTCTTAGTAGGACTTTCTGTACTTAGGACGAGAACAGTTCGCAAGATTTACCGGTTTCCGAGCCTTGCTCTTCATGTTTTGTGTTCTTCGATGCAAATTTGTTTACTAAAGAAATTATAACGATTTCATTGTAAGCGAATTTCTGTCATTATTTGTGTGAATCAAGATCTTAGACCTTACTACCAACTAATTAATTAATTAAAAGTAATTAATTACTTTTATGTAGGTATATGAGGCAAAATACACTCAATATTTTTTTGTATGCTCCCCACCAAACAATCGGATTAAAACAACATTATTCCAAGATTTCCTTACTTAACAGAGTGTACATATAAATGCCTCTGCATACGTGACGTGTTTTTATCCAGACGGGACGGGACGTAATGTTTTGAAACCATCGTTTCATACAAAATGAGCATGTACTAAGCGATAACTTGGACGGGAAAAATATCGTCGGAACTATATATGGTGGATAGGTGTGCATTTCATGTTTACCGTCTATTTCGACTAAGCTGTTAAGAAATTTTCACAGTAGCCAAATTGTATGTAATCACGACCCGTCCGGATAAAAAGCCGTCACGTAAGTAGCGGTCTTAGGATGCATATGGGTATGGCCGTGTAAAATTGTAACATAGTAACGTACGCGACAAGTGGTAACTCTCAAGACTAATAAAGCTAAGTTTACATGTTTAACAACCAACTTCAAAAAAGGAGGTTTCCAGTTCGACTCGTAAGTACGTAAAATTGTATTATTAAAGGAATTGCACAATATTTGTAACCGTCTAGAAATTATTAAATATACGAGGAGATTCCTACTAAATATTTTTTAAATTAAATATTTTCGAACACATTCGTTTATTCGAACAAAACAGTTACTAATAACTTTACTTTCATGTTATCCCAGCTTATGGTAACACTCGGTAACTCTCGTAGTAACACTCGGTTACTCTCGAAGAAACGATCGGTAACTCTCGCGACAGAAAAATCCTGACACTCTAAACTAAAATTGTGTTGTTGGTAAATGAAGCCGCTGTAACGCCACAATTCATTGATAGTTCATAACGGATAGAGTGTAGCAATAAGTAACACCAATAAAAACACGAGCTGAGGACTTTTAAACTTCAAACTGACCATTTAAATTCAATAAAATAAAGAAGACACCTTCTTTCCGAGTTATGCCGAGTTTTGGCGGATGATTGTAAAATTTCTTTGTATTTAATCATTTGACAAGACGAGTATTTGTGTTGCCATATCAAAACTGGGTTTGGGACTTTGGAACATAGATTTTAAAGCAATAATTCGGTAACGCTCGCAATGTAACTCTCGCGACAATAAATTTCTGGAATTAAGTTTTACGTCGCAGAACTATGTTAGAAATCATAATAAACGTAATGTTATCAATTATATAATGAGATAATAATATAATGAAATAATCCAAAGTCATTTGATTCGGCTCAAAACGTTTTTTTAAACATAATCTCGAACTTGAAAGTCTTGAAGTAAATTTTGGACATGCAGTTTTATTACTGACAAAGAAAATACATTTTTTTTTAAATAATAGTTAATGACTAAAATTTGTTAGAAATAGTTGAATTTAAGTAAGTTTAATCATAAGTAGGTTTAATCTAATTACAGAATTTTACCAGACAAACCTGTTTTAGTAAACAATTATTAAGTTATTAAAAAATGATTTTATCGGACATGTAAATATTTGAAAATTGTCAATTTTAAATGGCCATACCCATATGTCAAATTTTTGATAGTCAAGCAGTTTTTACCGAAAACTTGGTTTTCAAAGGATTATTCTTAAATCGGAGGCCGCTACGAAGTAGGAACTTTTTGTATATTAATATAAATATACAACAACATCACATACATTGATCTGACTCCGTGGTAAGTAGCTTAAGCACTGTGTGTCACAGATATCAGAATGAACAGTGGTATTACAAAAAACTTAAATAAATATGTAATAACACACAGACCAGTACAATAAACAGACATGTTCATGCTTCACACAAATGTTTGTACAGTGCAGGGATCGACCCCGCGACCTCTTGGTTAATAGTCAACTTCTTAACCATTACACCTAAGTGGTCGTCAAATATTCAAAGTAATCTATGAGGTAAACACAAAACGATGAGATAAGGGAAATTAAGTTCAGTGCATCTATATGCACATTAACAATGTTTTTACCAAATTTGTATGTAATTACGAAATTCTTACTTCGTTGCGGCTTTTGATTTATCATTTGCAATCCAAGTTTCCGGCGAAAAAAGTACCTAAAAGCGCCAAAATTGTGTATACCTATGGCTCTTTACATATTAATAAAGCTACGGCTACACTACGGCCCCCCTACCGGCGGGGCGGCGCGGCGGGGTAGGCGGGCGGGTGGGGGGGGCGCGGTACCTGTTGCTGCTGCAGCGCCTGCTGCTGCAGCGCCGCCTGCTGAGCCGCCGCCGCTGCCGCCATCTGCTGCGCCTGCGGTGATAAGGGGTTCTTTAAGTCGCGCGAAGAACGCTGAGGCTGCTTTAACGCGGCCCCAGGCTGGTACGCAATGATTAGCGCAACCCACCGTACGCAGCTCCAATCCTAGCAAAACATAGCGCTCCGAATTATAACGGGGGCCGGGCGCTATGTCAAGAACGCTGTAATCCACAGGGACCTCAAGATGGAGGCCCTGGAGGAATTCGTGGGCCACACATCCCGACGGAGGTTACTAGCGACGAAGATGACGTGCTACGTAGCCCCAGCCCTTAGCTCCCTCACCGTCATCCAAACCAACCTCCAGCACAAACAAATTGCGGCGGTCACTTTACGCAGAGTGCTGGAGGAAGACAACCAAACCGTCGCACTGATCCAGGAACCCTGGATCAGAAACAACAAAATACTCGGCTTGAACAACATCAGTGGTAAGTCACTACTATACACACCAGCAGAAAAACCAAGAACGTGTATTGTCATACCCAAAACCATGAATGCCACCTTAATTAACCCTTTCTGTTCTAGAGACCTTACAGCCGTTAAAATCAACCCTACAGGGGACCAAACAACCCTAGTGCTTGCTTCGGTGTATATGCCAGGCGAAGGCGAAATTCCCGCAAAGGAACTAGTCGAGCTGGTACAACACTGCGAAGCCAGCAACTGGGACATCATCATTGCAGCAGACTGCAACGCACATCACACTCTGTGGGGAAGTAAGGATACAAACAAAAGGGGTGAGCAACTAACTGAATACCTATTCCAAACCAATCTGAACATTATAAACAGAGGCACAGAGCCCACCTTTGTAACGTCCAGATGCCAAACCACTATCGACATCACTCTGGCAACACACTTGGCGGCAGATCTCATCGAAAGATGGCAAGTATCCAACGAGCCGTCCTTCGCAGACCACAGACGCATCTGCTTCCAAATAAACATAAAACCACCAAACCCCACCCCATATCGTAACCCCCGTAAAACAGATACAACAAAATACACAAGCACACTAACCAAAAAACTAAATGACTTCGAACCCTCTGACGTGACACTCAGCACAGACAACATAGAAACCAATGTACAGTTCCTGACCGCTGCCTTAACGAGCAGTTATGAAGAAGCCTGTCCCGCCGTCATACCTATCGACTCGGAAAAAAATCGATGGTGGGGGCCAGAGCTTGAACGGCTCAGGAAGGCACTCAGGACACTTTTCAATCAGGCAAAAAATACCAGGACCACTGAAGCCTGGGACAAATACAAAACAGCACAGAAACACTACAAGAAACGTATCAGATTCAGGAGGACGGAAGCCTGGCACAAATTCTGTAGCAGCATAAACTCAACAAACCAAGCCGCGAGAGTCAAGAAAATACTGTCCAAAGGGGATACTAATCTTCTGGGCTCTCTCAAAAGAGAAAACGGCACTTACACAAATACAGACCACGAAACCTGCAAACTACTCCTAGAGACCCACTTTCCCGGAAGTCAGATTGCATCAGACTCCGAATGGCAAGATGAACACAAAAAAGCACCAACTATCCAAGAATGGGAAACTGCAAGTAGAATCGTAACCACGGATAAAATTGGCTGGGCCCTGAGAAGCTTCCAACCATTTAAATCCGCTGGACTGGACGGCATATTCCCAGCGCTTCTACAATGGCATTCGAACCAAATCACTCACCACCTACTACAAATTTATAGAGCCTGCATAGCTTTCAAATACGTACCGAAGCAATGGAGGGAAGCAAAAATAGTCTTCCTGCCTAAACCAGGCAAAGAAGACTACACCCTAGCCAAATCCTTCAGGCCTATCAGCCTAACCTCATTTCTCCTGAAAACACTAGAAAAACTAGTTGATAGACACCTAAGAGACGATGTGTTAAAAACCAGATCTCTTCACCCACAGCAACATGCCTATAGAAAAGGCAGATCGACAGAGTCAGCGCTACACATGGTAGTGCATAAAATAGAATCGGCCATTAACAACAAAGCATCAACACTTGCCGCTTTTATTGACATAGAAGGGGCATTTGATAAAACAATGCACAACAGCATCAACCATGCCCTACAAAAACTGAAAGTAGAACCAGTCATAACGGAATGGATAAATGAGCTGGTCAGTAAAAGGGCGGTCCAAATTGCGTTAAAAACGATCACCCGTGCAAGGGTGGTCAGGGGGTGCCCCCAAGGGGGCATTCTGTCACCACTCCTATGGAACATAGTAGTAGACAGCCTCTTGAGGACACTGAACGAAAGAGGCTACACTACCATTGGTTATGCAGACGACCTAGCAATTCTGATAAATGGGAACGCAGAGAACATCCTCTGTGATGTAATGCGTGCTGCTCTTCAGATTGTAGAAAAATGGTGTGAGGAACACCAGCTGTCAGTCAACCCCAAAAAAACAGAGCTCATCCTTTTCACTAACAAAAGGAAGCTACCAAATCTAAAACTACCAAAATTATTTAACACCGAATTAACCCTATCAACTCAAGTAAAATATCTGGGCATCACTCTCGATAGCAAGTTGAACTGGGGAATTCACATTGACAACAAAATTAAGAAGGCCTGTATAGCATTCTATCAGTGTAAAAGACTCCTTGGCAGAAAATGGGGTCTTAATCCAAAAATCACACTTTGGCTATACACATCAGTTATCAGTCCCTCCTTAACCTACGGATCAGTTGTGTGGTGGCCCAGAACGCAACTGTCCACTATCAAATCCAAACTACAAAGCTTGCAGCGCCTAGCGAGCGTAGCAGCTACAGGATGTATGAGAACCACTCCATCAGCCGCCCTAGAGTTCCTATTGAACCTTAGACCTCTTCATCTGGTCATACAGGAAGAAGCAAAGGCAGCTGCCTTAAGACTAAGAGCAAATGGGCTATGGAAACAAAACACTATGACAACGCACTCCAAAATCATGGAGGACATCACGAAGGAAAGACCCCTTCTAGATGCACCCATGGACAGGATACCATGCCACTACATCTTTGATCGAGAATACATTATCCAACTTACCGAAGAACGGAAAGACAACTCTGGCGTCAAAGAAGTTAGGATATACACAGACGGCTCCAAAACCTCACAAGGAACTGGAGCCGGAGTATTCTCATACGACTTAAACATCAACATATCAACCACCCTGGACAAACTAAACACAATATTCCAAGCTGAATGTATCGGAATTATCAGAGCAGCACAGGCGGTTGCAGCCAGAGACGTCGGAGACCTCAACATCAAAATTGTCTCGGACAGTGCATCCGTACTTCAAGCTCTACAAAACAACACCATAACCTCTGCCCTCATATTGGAATGCCACAACGCACTCCAACACATTGCAAGGAAAAATAAGATAACCTTGCAGTGGATCAAGGGACACAGCAACTCTCTCGGCAACGACGCAGCCGATGAACTCGCGAAAAAGGGATCCGCGACAACAGTGTTTGGCCCAGAACCGCTACTACCTATACCGCAGGCCCAAATAAAAATATGGCTGCGAGAAGACACCGCAAAAAACCATCGGCTAGAATGGACGAACAGTGAAGGCTGCAGGCAAACTAAAAATGCAATTCAGATGCCATCTAAAAAGCTTGCCCGCAACCTCGCCAAACTAACGCGCGACAATCTACGCAGAGTTATAGGGATAATAACAGGCCATTGTCTCCTAAACAAGCACCTATTCAACATAGGTGTAACAAACAGCCCTCGATGCAGAGGATGCCTCGAGGAAGAGGAAACGCCACAGCATGTACTCATGGAGTGCACAAGCGTGGAAAAACAGCGAGCAGACATTCTAAAAAACCCAACATCATTCCCGGAAATCTTTAGTGGCCTAGGCAGGCTGCTAGCCTTCTGGGAAGACTTGGGCTGGTTGGAATAAAGGCAAACACGCACAATGGCCCAATCGTGAGGCTAAGTGCGGAAAAAGCCCTGCAAAACTAACTAACTAACTAACATCCCGACGGATGTATTACTCAGCGGACCGCTGGCCGCACCCCGGGCTACACCAAATAGCCCACGGTAACTTAGGCGAGAAAAAAGCCAACCCCACGACAGGTCTGCTCCCTTAATCCGCCCTCCCACCTACCCACTCCCCAATCCCAACCTCACTCATGTAGCTCTCGTCCTTTCCCCAGCCAGAGTCAGCCGCAGTCAGCTTGCCCTGCTCATCGGGCCTCCCCGAACGGGGTCTCACCTGATGGGCAGCCCGCAGCGACTGTGCAGCCGGCTCTGGCCGAAGACATAGCTAGTGCAGACCTCTCTTCGCAAGACGGCCGCTTAGGCGGCATCTAATACCCTGGGCCAGTAGGTCCGCGAGAAGAAGCCCGCGGAAGGAGCTGAGGCTCGAACCCGAGCCGCCCAGTAAACGGGCAAAGAAACCCGTGAAGTGGAGGCTGGTTTTATAGTGACGCGTCTGCCAGCGCGGTTGGTAAGCGTCGCGGTCCACGAGCTTTGAGTGCCTAAGAGGGTTACATGGTAAAATAAACCGCGCGAACGGTGTTCGGGCCGCGTTTTTCAACCGCGCGCAGGCAAGGAGCCACTGTTTGCCAGTACACGTTACACAGTCACGCAGATCGCACAAATAATATAATATAAAAAATGCGAGAAGTCTTATTGCGACTGTACGAGGTGGCAAACTGCGTTGCACTGAATTCGTTTTATAGATTCGAGCGGGTTATCCGCGTGCTTGCGAGCCGCGCTTACCACCCGCGCGGACGGTACGCGTCACTATAAAACCAGCCTGATGGGGAACAGTTTGCGCATGGGAGAAGTCGCGATTCTACGACAACTCGACGCCGAGACAACTAGAACACAGCAACTCGACCTTTAGAACAACTCAACAATTATTGTCGGTGGTCGAAATGTCGTTGGTTGTCTTGTCGGGTCTTGCTGTCATAGGGTTGATTTGTCTTGTGATCTGGTTGTCTAGGTCAAGCTGTCCAGGGTCGAACAGTCGTGATACCGCAGTGGCTATCCCGCCGCGGGCTACAAGCTCACAGACCGCGTGCCGGCCGCAAAATACGTTACGTTATTGTGTCGCTGGCGACTCGGAGCCGGCGCGCAGTAAGAACGCTGTAAGCACGCCTATAGCGCGCTGCAAGAAAGCGAGCCGCGATGTATAGCAGCGGCAAGCTCGCCGACTGCTTTTTCACATTATTACTGCAAAATACATTGTACGACACAACCAATGATCCAATTTTATGGCAAGTTAATTGTCGCATTGGAGCTGTGCTGGTACAGTATGCTGTGGCCTTTATGCCCTAAGATTTGACGCGCCGTGCCCGCCGTCGCCGTCGCGCTTGGCCTCGCAGTATGGACCTACACTATACATGAAGTAGTTCAATTAGACTTTTATTTCATTTGGGATAAGTTTGCTCTTGACCCAAGACTAAGCCCAACGGGGCAAAGACTGAGTCTACGATGGAGCGAGCTCACCTAGAAGATGCCTGTTCACTCTAGCTTTAAAAAGTAGGTTGTAATTGCAGGGAAACACTGACGCAGGTAGTGAGTTCCACTTTTTTGCAGTGCGAATCAGAAATGTAGATGAGAAGCGCGCGAAGACTGTAATAAATTAGATGTATATCATTTTTTGATAAATTACCTGAAAATTTAATTTAATTGCCTTTAGATAAATTTAAAACAGTTGTAAAAGATGTATTAATGTCGAAAGGATATTATAAAATTGATGATTATAAAATGACAAAGATATATGGAAATGTTTAAATGTAAACAATTACAAATATTGTAAATCAATTTTGAAAATAGGCAATGACAATAGTGACTGAGTTTCTTGCGCCGCTTCTTCTCAGCACTGGCCCAAATTGTCCCGAAGCGGTGGTAGGGTTAATTTTTATGTTGGGACGTGTAAAAGTGCTAGTTGTTAGTCTACTTACAGAAATAAATTGATTTTATTGATTTTTATGATGATAGGCTATAATGTAGGTAGGTACCTGCACGGCTTGCACGCTGGGCGGCGGCTGCCTCGGCGCCGGCGACGCTGCCTGCTGGACGCTCGGCGCCGGCGGCTGCTGGCACTTATTATATACTGTGTGGCCCTGGAAGTCACATAGAACCATGATAAGTTATTCATGTGGATTATTTAAAAGCCACGGGTATATCTCTACGAAGGTTCAGGGTATCGTAGAGTACATCCGCGTGAAGACCAAATGCACCCCGAGGGTCGAACGGTTGGAGTCTCGTCATAATACGAATTTCAATTCGTATGTGGTAAAGGTTCCCACCGAAGAGCGTACCTTCACGAAGTAAGAATTTTGGCCGAAGGGTGTTGTGTATCGTCGATTTCGTGGACGGATACCCGACACCAAGTTGCGTGACACTACGCCGAATAAATAGTGTAGGTATTGTTTTATTTTTATAAGTAATATTTATGTTTTATAAGAATGTGTATCAATAAAAATAAGTAAAATGTGTGTAAAGTCTAACACTTTAAGGTATTTATGATATGGGCCATAATTTTGTTAAAATTCGTTGCCTGAAATAAAAGTTATTATTATTATTATTATTATAGGCATAACAAGTACCTAACTATCAAGACATATTTGTTGCTTCGGTTTACGCGAACAGTAGACATTGAAATGAGACACTTTTTACGGATTATTTCGCGATTTATTTACAGTTTATTTTAACCTGACGTACAGGTAGACTAAGGTGTTAGCTGTCATTACATAGTTTTGAAAAATTGAAAACTACCATCACTCAAAAATATTAAGTTACATTCCTATCCACACAAAATGAGCTAACAGTATCTTGAGGTCTTGCAGTGCGGGGTCGAGCTTGAGTCTTGACTAAAACAGGATCCCAAATTGGTGGAATTTTCCAACCATCTTCTCTATTAAAATTATGATGCTTCTAATTTCAATAGCCTCACGGAGCATACGAGGAAGTAAACGAAAAAAGGGTCCGAAACGTCAGGTTAAAATAAAATGTAAATAAATCGCGAAAAAATTCGTAAAAAGTGTCTCAAACCATCAAGACCTAATATGCAGCCGAAATAATGGGAGGCCATGCGCGAATTCGTAATTTAATTTATATTAATTAACCTGTGGATAGCGTAGTGGGTTATTCATTTAATATTTTTTTCTATTTAAGATATAATGTATAATTTGTAACTGTTTGTTATCCCCTTTAGAAAAAAAACATTCGCGCACTCCTGGCCCACCACTAGGCGAAATTTGAAAAATGAGATGAAGGTAAACTCATAAGAGCAGCCCGACGCGAAGTCATGTTAATGTGGTTTCACGCCCCAGAAGGGGGAGAGGTGTAAAACAACAGAATTTGTAGGGAGCATAGAATAGCGCCGTAGGGGAGACAGCCCTCGCTGTACCCACCCGTACTCCCGCTATTCGGTTCGTATTCCGCAAGCCAGGTAGATGATAGGCTAATGCTAGGACAGAATGCTAGGCCCTAGGTATGACCGGTAGAGAATGCCCTACGGCGTTAAGTCCACCTTTTGTACATAGTTTTGTTGTGCAAAAATGGATAATAATAGTCGGCGGCCAATCTCAACAGAGATCAGCCAACTGCGCAGGAGATATTATAGTGCACAAGTGTGAGCGCAATACACAGATGCGCTCACTGTTCCATCACTCTCAAAGTTCGGTGAGACGGCAATCCGACATGACCGGAGAGAGATCAGGCGCAGGACACACGGCTTATCGTGCGCACCGAGGCACGGGGGTGTAACACCGCCAACTTCCCGACCCTGAGCTGTTTTTGGGAAATTCATGGCAGAAAAAGAATCTCAGAAACAATTTTGGCTCGACCTGAGATTCGACCCCAGGACCTCTCGGATGTAAGGCAAAAACTTTGCCACTACACCAACGAGGCAGTCAAAATATAGTTATATATAGTTGTGCTATATAGCTTAAATAAATGACAAGGGAGATAGATCGACCATGGGTTCTTGGAAGGTATAATGGGATGTTAGAAGGTAGGGGCAAATGTTTGACGACCACTTTGGTCACTTGAATCTTGACCATTCAAGTTGACTACTAACTAAGAGGTCGCGGGTTCGATCCCCTCACTGTACAAACATTTGTGTGCGTGAACATGTCTGTTTGTACTGGTCTGGGTGTTATTTATTTAAGTTTATTTATTGATTCTGATTCTGATATCTGTAACACAAGTGCTTATGTTACTTACCACGGAGTCAGACCAATATATGCGATGCGTTTAAAAAAAGAAATTAAAATAGCTGAGTGAGGGCAGCTTACGTAATTTAATGGAAAGCCCTATCTATATGCACAGGCTACACCTGCGACTATCGCTTGCTGCAACTGCCACTCGCTCCTGACAGCGTTTCAACAAATCGCAAAGAAAGTGAGTATCTCACCTGAAGGTCAGCGAGCAGGTTCTGCCACTGGCTGATCTTGTCGTAATGCCTCCTGAGCAGTTCCTCCTTCCGCTGCAGCTCACACTTCAACTCGTTGTTGTCTTCCTTCACGAGGAGTTCAGGCTTCATCGCTGAGAGGAGGAACCTGAGGGTAGACAGTCAATAGAGTTCAGTACTGTTTATTTATTCACCAACTAGTGGCTGAACAAGACTTTAAACCACAAACCCTTGATTTATATTTATTTAAGCTTATTGCACAACAAAACTTTGTACAAAAGGTGGACTTAACGCCGTAGGGCATTCTCTACCAATCATACCTTTGGGCTAAGCAGAGAAATGATTAGTGGGCAAACTAATACAAATAATAAATTACAAATACTAATAATAATAAATAATACAAAGTAATTTACAAAGTTCTTTATCAATTAAGCCTATGTGTTACTTATTCTGATTTATAAGCTATCTTCTTTCTTTTTATTTTGATGTAATATTCCACACAAAGATATTGTTATGAATAAAGAATTGAATTGAATTGAATTTAAATTAAAGAGCCTTGCTCTTGTAGGTGGACCATTCGCCATCCCTTACTCATCAATAATATAAAAATAAGTCGGATTTTCCTTCCTGACGTTATGATTCCAGAACGCGCGAACCGATTTGAATAATTTTAGTCTTGAAATATTCGTGGAAGTCTAGAGAAGGTTTAAAAGTCAGAAAATAAAAACGCAATGGGCAGGACAACGCCTGCCGGGCCTGCTTGTACTCCATAAAAATGGCAAGATGGTGCGTTGGTTAACGACATTTTACAAACATAATACATCCATCCATAATTGCAATCTTTTATGTTTGTAAAGATATTTTTAAACATACAATGGGGTAGTACTTGGCCATAATCACACCTGGGACCCAAGACGAGCCATGACGTTTGAGTTTTATTTTCTGCAAGTTAAAGCATCTCAGACTATCTACAGAGTGTGCGATTGTGGGACTCAAGCACACTGTCAAATATTATACTGATCGAAGGACATCGGTGTATGCCTGTTTCCTGGATCTGACCAAGGCTTTTGACTTAGTGTCGTACGACACGCTTTGGAAGAAGTTGAGGGACCGGCATGTACCGGACGAAATCCTGAATATTTTTCAGTACTGGTATGCTAACAAGACAAATGTGGTTAAGTGGGCGAATACCTGTTCGAAAGAGTTCAGATTAGAGTGTGGAGTGAGGCAGGGTGGTGTGACATCCCCAAAGCTTTTTAATCTGTATATTAATGACCTCATAGTCGAGCTGAGTGGCATGGGAGTTGGTTGTAGTATTGATGGAGTCAGCATAAACAACATCAGTTATGCAGACGACATGGTGCTGCTCGGCCCGACTGTGAGGCCATTACAGATATGTTGAGAGTGTGTGAGGGCTACGCTGTTGCTCATGGCCTTGTTTACAATGTCAAAAAGACTGAATACATGGTCTTTAGGGCCGTCGGTGGGCCTCCTCCCGAACCGCGTGAAATTACCCTTAATGGCTTGAACTTAAAACGCGTCACAAAGTTCAAATACCTGGGACACTTTCTTGCCGACGACCTTAAGGACGATGTCGACATTGAGCGTGAGCGTAGGGTGCTAGCTGTTAGAGGGAACATGCTGACTCGCAGGTTCTCCCGTTGTACCGACGAAGTCAAGATCACGCTTTTCAAAGCGTATTGTCAGGTTTTCTATACGGGATGCCTATGGTTCAGTCATACCAAAGCGTCTCTAGATACACTGCGCATCCAATATAACAACATCTTCAGAATGCTGTTGGGACTGCCGCGTTTCTGTAGTGCGTCAGGGATGTTTGCTTGTCATTATGTTGATGACTTTCATACCATCATTCGTAAAAAGACAGTATCCCTGATTACCAGATTGCGTGCCAGTTGCAACAGCATCCTCAAGACTCTGGCTGATCGGTGTACCTCACCTATCTGGAAGTGTCTGGTCCGTAGGGTAATTTAATTATTTGAATTTCATTTGAACTGTCTGCCTTGTCTGTATTTTAATATTTGATTTGTGATTTTAATTTTAATTTTATATTATTTTGTTTTGTGTCTGATTTTAATTCCAATTCAAATTGTTAATCTAATATAATATATTTGAATAAACAAGAACTAACATTAGCTTTTAAGATTTTTGTCACTTACTAACGACCACACTATGAGCTTAAAGTTGCTCGCAATAAAAAAAAAATTATTTTATTTTTTTTAAAGCTTTTTTTAAAGCAAGGGTCTTGAGAAGATTATTTTGCGCCACAGATTTAGAGTTAGGAAGCTAAAGGGAAGCGCTTTCTACCGACCGGGTGTTATGAGAATAGAATAGAAATCGTTTACTTGCAAGAAAGACAATAGTCTTGGGTATTTTCATTTTGATACATTAATCCATTTCCGTCCTCATCCCACTGCCACCTTTTAAAACTCAGAAGGTAATCAACTAACTGTAACTACGAGAACTCTTGTAGTTGGCACCGCACGCCAGATCATGTACTACGAGTATAGTCGTAGTTAGCACTTAACGTGTTAAAAATAATAATAATAGTCCTCTTGGCCGATTTCGACCACGGCGGCCAACCTCAACAGAGATCAGCCAACTACGCAGGAAACATTATAGTGCACAAGTGTGAGCGCAATACACAGGTGCACTCACTGTTCCATCACCAAGTTCGGTGAGACGGCAATCCGACATGACCGGAGAGAGATCAGGCGCAGGACCAACGGCTTAACGTGCGCACCGAGGCACGGGGGTGTAACACCGCCAACTTCCCGACTCCGTGCTGTTTTTGAGAAATTCATGACAGAAAATCCCAGAAACAATTTTGGCTCGACCTGGGATTCGAACCCAGGACCTCTCGGATGTAAGGTAGAAACTTTGCCACTACACCAACGAGGCAGTCAACGTGTCTGTCAACTACAAGTACAACAAGTCAACGTGTTATTAAACGTGTTTGGGTTCAGCACCAATCTTATGAAGATAAAGATCATTTTATCTGCATAAATACGGCCTGGTTCACTTTTAGTTTCTTTTTAAGGAAAGTTTTTGTGTTGTTTTCCTCGTTTTTAACTTAGACCGTGTTTTAGGTCCAAAAATCGTTAGGTGTTTATTTATTAAACTGGAAACATACAAGGTCATTCTGACAAGACCACATTTTGGGACAAGCCTTTTTATTTTTCGTTACATTCCTGTCACAGATATATGTACTATTATAATAAGTTATTCCTGTGAGGTTGACTTGAAAAGTCATGCTTTACAAACATTCCAGTGTTTACATACATAACATACACATGTGACATAGAGTGGAACTCACTACCTGCGTCAGTGTTTCCATCCAGTAACAACCTAGGAATTTTCAAAACTAGAGTGAACAGGAATCTTCTAGGTGAGCTCGCTCCATCGTAGACTCAGTCTTTGCCTCGTTGGGCTTTAGTCTTGGGTTCAGAACAAACCTATCACAAATAATAAAAATGTCCACGCTTAGTCGTGCAACAGTACAGTTAGCGTTAAAAAATATAGTGCACTTAGTATGTAACATGTCAAAGTAATAATAATACATTTAATATGATTGTACTTTGTGACTTTATTTTGCCTAACATGCTAGTAGCTGTAATAGCGCGATGTAAATATTATAATTATTTAAATGTTAGCTCGGTCTGGTGGTGACATCTCCAAACCTCAGTGGTTCCCACAGAAAACTAGCGCCATGGCTTGCCGTGGCAATAATGCTTAGTGGGGACCGATTCGGTCATATTATTGCATTCATTTTTTATTATGTTTTGTTATATTTCATTATATTGTAATTTAATATGTGCGAAACAAATATTATATCTTTCTTTCCATGTACCTATCCAGCAACCCAGGCACATGAGTAGAAAAACGGTTTTCTACTCATGTGACCCAGGGGCCTTTTTGTTGCTTATTGAACCCCATACTATCTCTCCGCTGCGGAGACTCCGCACGACCTAGAAACTCGAACCAACCGAAAGCGAATGGATGAATGTGTTGCGGAATGTAATGTTGGCTTTTTCATAATTATTAAGTATTTTCTTTGTTTGTATTTGGCTTCCGTAAATTAGTATTAGTTGTATTTTTATCTTTAAACGTCTTGCGCTGCACCGATGTAATATATTTAAGAGAAAAACTGTTGTTATCACATTTTAAGTGAACTACATGTATCCTAGATATAGGTTCTTATGAGAACAAACTTCTTAAACCTTACCTCTTCTGCAGGAAGAAAGCCTCCATCTGGCGGGCGAGGTCGATGAACCTCTCCACTTCGACCTTGACCTCCTCCTTCTCCACGCTGGGCGACACCTCCTGTTTCGTCAACACGTTCAGGCATGCCTGGGGGGCAAATTGATGGTCAGAACCAGAGGTTATATCACTATCTATGACATAAACATTAATAAAATATGTTGGTAAGCGCATAACCCAAGAACGTCTGGAACATTTTAACCAATTCCTTTTTTATATTTCTTAAGCCTTTGACTGCCTAGAGACTAGGCACAATGGTAATAATATCGTTTGGGGACACCGGTGACCACCATGGCGTACAATGTGTTAAAATAAGGGGATTGATAAATATAATAAATGCGAAAGTTTCTTAGTTTGGTTTGTTCATGTCACGCTAAAACGAGTAAACGGATTTTGATGAAATTTGGTATGCAGACAGTGTGACTTTTTTCACACATCAAAATGACACCGCAAAAGACACAAGTGACGTGTTTAATACGCCGCTCTGCAGTGTCCAAAACTGTTAACAAATAGGTCACTGGGAAAAATATAAACAGATAATTATTTTGCTTTAAATTCCCACTAAACGACGCCAGCGCAGGAACCCAAATACATCCAACTTGAAAACCACTTGAAAAATCTAGAGCTGGAAGTCGCAGGACTTACAATACAACTCACAACGTGACACAGAAGATGCACCTGGAAATACAACACTGACACCAACAAAACACTCGACGCGTTTCGCCACTACACGTGGCATCCTCAGGAGATGTTGTCGCTTCGACAGACTACGAGCGACATTGTCGCTGGCGTCGTTTAGTGGAAATTTAAAGCAAAATAATTCTTTTTTTCAGCTTTAGTCATGGATTTATGACGAGAAAATTTTAATGATTACGACTAAGAAAATGTTTTTACAAAACAAGAACATTGATTTTATTGTAAAAAAGATAGATATATTCGTTTAAAATTTTACTAGAGGACCGCGCAGATGAGGTTCTGCTCGTTTTTTTTTAATTCTATGACCGGCTGGATTTGGTAAGAGATTTTATTAGTTTTTAAGGAGAATCAACTTGCCTACTTTTTACAGTACCTATGTTTTTGGTGGGATGTCACTTCTATTTGCAAAAAGCCAATTTCTCTCGTAAGTTTCTTAGCTCACAGATATTTCATTAGTAGTTCGAGAATTGAACAATGAAACGACAGTGCACTTGCACTCGCCTTGACGGAAGCACTTAGTTCCAAAATAGATAAGTAATTAATTCATACTTAAAATTAATAATTTAAATAAAAGACTTGCACTCGCCTTGACGGAAGCACTTAGTTCCAAAATAGATAAGTAATTAATTCATACTTAAAATTAATAATTTAAATAAAAGACTTTCACTCGCCTTGACGGAAGCACTTAGTTCCAAAATAGATAAGTAATTAATTCATACTTAAAATTAATAATTTAAATAAAAGTATCATAGAAATTGCAAAAGACTACCACCTTGGAGTTATGGTCAAGAAGTTGACTATTAGTCAAGAGGTCGCGGGTTCGATCCCTGCACTGTACAAACATTTATGTGCATGAACATGTCTGTTTGTACTGGTCTGGGTGTTATATGTATTTATTTAAGTTAATTTGTAATATCACTGTTGCTTCTGATATCTGTACCTAAAACAACACAGGTGCTTAAGGTACTAACACCACGAAGTCAGATCGATGTAGGTATATGATGGTGTTGTTTATTTATTTATTTTAAAAAAAATGCATGTTCCTTACTTTACATACTCATGCAAAAAGGTCCTCAGGTATTAAAAAACACCATAGGACACTTAAGTGAATGGCACTTTCGTAAGTTTACCTTAAATTCATTTTTCACTACTTTCGTATATTTGCTATGGTGTTGTAAGACATTTCGAATCTCCAATATATTAATACTAATTACTCATATTATAAATGCGAAAGTAACTCTGTCTGTCTGTAACTCAATCACGTCTAAACTACTGAACCGATTTGCATAAAAATTTGGTATGGAGATATTTTGATACCCGAGACCTTTCTCGGGCCATGTCCTTACATAGGCTACTTTTTACCGCGGGAAAATGAATTTGCCATGGGAGAATTCAAGTGTGCCGATATCTGTGGTGCCGATCGCTTTTACGCCTTAACTACTGAAGATGAGGTGAATATTATGTATAAAATAACGAATGTACATTTTATTTCTGTTGCTTGTAATATATAAGAAATCGTTTTTTTGTTTGTAAAAGAGTATGTTTTTGGATACCTAATTTATTGCCAGGCTTATTACATCTGTCTCAAAAAAAAGTTGTCGCTAATTAAAGGTATCAAAACGTTCCCCTGCTGTAAAATGTAACTTTTGCAGATTCGTAAGTTTACCATAAAAGTGACGGTATGAGCAAAGTCGCTTCCCACCCAGGTCTGTATGCTTGCTTAATCTTTAAAAGTACCAACTCAACGGATTTTGATGTAGTTTCTTTAATAGATAGTGATTCTAGACGAAGGTTTATCTATAATATGATCAAAATGTGAAAACAGCGAGCAGCGTCTGCCAGTCCACTAGTCTTTAAAGTAAGCATTATTTCAACTAAATAAAAATAATATTAAAAAATAAGCAACTAGGTACTCTCTGTCGCTACTCCACTCTATCTCTAGGTGAATACTTGAATAAAAAACATAGCTAATATTTTTATCATACTTTTATTGACAGAACTCCATTTAAAACAGTTTTTTTTTTAAAATGACTATTAATTATTCTATATTGAACATTGTGTACTCTTAACCAGGTGTATTAATTAGTCTAAAAATGAGGCTTGAAATAAAATTAAAAAAGACACCAAAACTGTGCATAGTAAGTCTTGATACTTCTTTGCTAAGACTAGCCTTAATAATAGATTCAATTCAAATAATATTTTATTAAGCTATAGGTATAAATAAATACATTATAGTATTCATTCAATAACAGGCCATAAGCAGACCAAGAACATTTAGAACATTTTACAATATTGCTAAGACGCATTTGCACTGTAATATTGCTTATACAATTGAACAGAAGAAATTTAACATTTTATGGTATGGTATGGTATTTACCATATTATGGTAGGGCTTAAAAATCACATTATAGCACGACAAGATCATACGCGACCGTCATGTATGGCGAGAAACGTTAACATTGAATACGTTTTCTTTAGTTTTATGTTTTATCGCGATAAGAGTCACGTTGCAAACTTAAAAAAATATTTTTCCACTTAAAAAATATATGAACTGAATGTAGCAAGAATCGAATCTGAGACCCTAATAATCACAAACCCTAATCACAAGCCCATATCCGCAGCCTTAATGATTTGTGGCTGAACATTTCAGTTTTATTTCTTGTATGTGTTCTTTGTTGTATGTACCTATTATTATTATAACTTCTTTGTTATTTTTCCCTACATTGTTACTAACTTACTTGTTTAAGTTTTTGTTACTAACCCATATGGATTCCTGTTGTCTGAAATAAACAATTATTTTTTTTTAATACGAAAACGAAATCATAATCGTTTTTTCGTTTCATGGCACAAAGAAATAGTGCAAAGTTTTTACCTCGACCTGCCATCACAAAATGTATGTAGGTACGTGTGGAAAAATGTATGTAGGTACGTGTGGAAAAATGGAGAAAGGATTATCATTTTGGCGGATTTCATTTTTCATATTAAGGCCTCCGATTCGAGTCTGGCTTCATTCAGTTGATTTATTCTTCTGTAATACGATTTTGTTAGGTTTTTTATATTGATTTCTATTGGTAGTGGAAAAATAAGGTGTTGTGCTAGCCTAATCGTTGCATGAAATAAGGGGTTTTTAATATCGTGCGGCTTTCATCACGCATACGGATTGCGTAAAACCCGCAAAAATCATTTTTATATAAGTATTTGTTGTAATACGTGGAATACGCACGCGGAACGCGGGGTTTGGATGCTGGAGCACTTCTATACTTTTATGAAAATCAGTGAGTGTATTGCTAGCATTCGGGCCAATCCCGCATGCGTGATAAAATCGGCACGATATTAATAACACCCTAAGGTAACACCAGTTTTAGAGAAGTCACCTTGGTCAGCCATATGAATAAGTGAGATAGATTTTTTTTTTCTATATTATATTAAGCCATAACCACAATCAATCAAAAAACTTTCCTTTCCCATGTAGCGTCATTGTTAGAGCGGCAGCATAGGGCTAGAAGGCCTGTTCCGAAAAACGAAATCCGTTAAAATGTCAATAGTTTTTTCTTTTTTCGACACACGTACACATGACAAGACGTCTAGGTTAAAAACTGTGGATGCTATACGCATGTAATAAAAGCGATTTAGAAATAAAAATTCGTAGCTCGATGTGATGTAGTCTGTACGGGTTATCGTTATGACGGCTTTCGGAGTAGGCCTTCAGTTACTCCAAAACAACGCAGAAAACTAGTGCAGCTGTAAGTCTGGAAATGTGTGGTTTTATTCAACATGCCACTTATAATCATTAGCTAACCTCTTTATGTGTGTGCTCTTATATACAAAATGTTCACATGGTTAAGAGTTTAAATACATTATGACTAAGAAATTCACTTTTTACAAACTTATTTACCTTACTATATTCAAAATCAAACGAAATGCCTTCACACTTTTATCGAAAAACGTGAAATAGCTACTATTTATTTTTATAATAGCTCACGTATATTGACTATACATATAAATCTCAAATCTACATAATAATATGTCAATAATAGAACTTCACAATAAAAAAAGAAAAATTATCATTTGAATACATATACTGAAAGAAAATATTCAGTTGGATCTAAAGATAAGCATTTTTATTATTTTCAACATATTTATCACACAATTTTTTTTTTTCGGAGCAAATTGAAAAGCCGTGATAGTTACCTTTTACATAAATATATCTTTACATTTCTCTTATGCTACCTCGCCCCCCGAGCGCGTCCCCGTTTTCTCGATATATGTCGCCTACGAGGTGGTTGGACTGTACTAGGTAATATTAATCACGACTTATTCATTTTGATCAAATAGTAAAGACTCCATTTCAAATTTTGAAGTCTGTTTAAAAACTTTCCAAGATAAGTCAATTCGATTAAATCTGACTTGAACACTTTTTATGACGCCAATAACTTTGTTATTTATCTATTACATCATACATATGATAAGGCTGATTTGCAAATAGTATAGAATGATAAAAAGTATAGTCGGACAAAATGGTAAGCGACAGGTAGGTTTTTAATGTAAGAAGGTGGCAACCTAGAAGATGTTTAGCGCGCATTTTAATGCGAATCGGATCCGCATTCCGCGATGTATCATAGAGGGCGGGATAGTAACGAAATCGTATTTCTAAAAAAAAACGATTTAAAAGCACTCAATAGATAATAATAGAAAAGTTTTGTAATGGTTAACTCAATTTAAGATTTTTTGACATTTAAGACTTTCGTGACTTCGCTTCAAGCGTCTGTCTCTTGTTTTTCGGTACAATTGACCGCGAACACTTTTTTTGGGCTATATGTATGAAATTGGGCGCTTGAAATATGTTTCCTTTATTAACTGCTCAGTAAATAATAAAATAAAAAAACTTAAATTTATTAATTCAGCAAAAAAGAGAATGGAGTCATTTTAAGTGCATAACCAAACCTTACATTTAAAAACTGCAGTGCAGTTATACTAAACCTATAGTAAAGCTGCTAGTTTAACCTAAGTAGTCAATCTATACTTACAAACTTAGTGTGATTAAAGCACTAAAATTAGGTATTCAATCAGTCGATAAAATGGCTAAGAACTCATATTTATTTTGAAGGTTACTCAGATTTAATGACATCAGTATTTTTATATCTTTTTCTATTAGATCTGTAAGATAACTTTTGCCACACACATTTTCAATGTAAGCCTTTTAAGTGTAAAATAAACAAAACTTTCGACCTTCAGACTATTATTTTGTTTTTGTTTAATTAATGGATATTTGTCCAAGGTATAGTTTAATTTTTTTTGCATTAGACATACAGACCATTTTTAATGTTTACTATTAAAGGGCACCTGTCTAAAAGGATCAAGATTACCCGAGTGACCTTTAACATAATTTCTAACATAGTTGTGTAATACCTTCAACAAACAATTTTAAATTATGATAAATAATGGTACAATAATGTAATTTAAATAAAGATTGTGTACTAGGACTACCTCTTGTGTTGCTGAAATTAATAATTTGTACAAATTTAGCTATTGGACAATCAATATTCATCATTGTTAGCAATTGTTCGTCATCAATATGAATTATTGAATGGAATTAAATTACTTAAACAAGTAAATACCTTAAAATCCTGATTATTTCTGATAATCATACCATGGGGATTGGTGACTTCTGTAATAATCAGTATTTGAGGTCATTTGATTGAAAATATTGTGGATATTTTGATAAGACTGCTGTTGCTGGTGTTGGTAGTAGTCCTCTCTCCATGCTTGCTGTGGCTCTGGGTTTGGCTGTCTCACTTGGTTGTACATAGGACTGTACGTCCGATAGTCTAAGGCTGACGAGTTAACAAATATATTGTCGTTGTATTGTCCCACTGGCATTGACCATTCCTGTGCTTTTGGGGTGTCTATTGGCTCTACTTTTCTTGGGGGCGATTTCTTTTTTACCGGTCGTTTCTGTGTTAGAGGCGGTGATACGGGCAGAACTTTTTGTTTTGTCGACATGAACTTGTGGAATTCTCCTTGGAAGGCACTAGGGTTTTTATTGATAGGTTGAATTACAGCCGGTACTCTTGTAGCTTGGTCCATAATTATACTGGTATATGGTTTTGTGTCTGGGTCAATCTTTGGTAGCGGTTTGGCGTTTGGTGAGATGGTTGGGTTGAGAATTTTAGCTGTTGTTTTCAACGGTGTCAGCCGACTGTAGGAGGTTACCGTAGACGTTGGAGGTGTTGTTGTAATGGCTAATTTGGGTGGAACACTGTACATTTTGTGTGGCCTCGACATTATTGGTTCAAGAGGCGAGCTGTACTCAAAGTTGGGATGTTTTTTCGGTGTTCGCGGTTTTCGGGGTTTCTTTTCTTTGACTTCGTCCGATTTCGGTTTCGGTTCTTTCTTTACCCGTTCTTTTTTCGGTTTTTCTTTCTTTTCTGCGTCTGATTTTGGTCTGGGTCCTCGCTTTTTAGGTTCCTTCTTAACTTCAGGACTTGGCTGTGTTGTATCAGATTGTGTGGACGTATTTGGCTCACTTCGGCTTGTTTCTAACGGATCTCCGGACTCTGGCTTCACATTTGAGGCTGGGCTTAACTCCTCAACGTGAGGAGGTGAATCCCAATTCGAGACGGCTGCTGCAAGGTCTTCGAGCTGTTCGTCAGACAGTTTCTTTGTTTTCACCTTCTTTTCTCGTTTCACTTTAGGTTTTTGACTAGCTTTTGAAGGAGAGGCTTTCTTCTTTTCTTTGACAATTTTCTCAGATTCATCATCGGATTTGTTTTCGCTTTCTTTCTTCTTTCGTCTAGCCGCTTTTAAAGCTTTTTTAGTCTTGGGTTCTTCATAATCTGAATCCTTGTCAGAGTCCATATATCCTACGTCTGGCAACTGTGCCTCTGAGGGGTCCATCTCATCTCCTTTAAGCCAGATATCTTCTAGTACATCAAGTTGTGTATCATCTGGTTCCATGGGAAGCACGGGCCTTTTCATTGATGTCATCATGTCTAAGTCGCCTTCAGCCATAGTCATCTCGTCGTCATCCATAACATCATGACCTAAGATGGACACGGCGATAGCTCCTTCCGAAATACTCTTGCTTGCCATTGCTCGCTTCAAATGCAGCGGATGACGCTTTTTCTTCTTCGAGTTCTCAACTTCTGCTTCTATGAATGATTCAGGCAGTTCAGTGTTGTTTTTATTGCACAGAATGTCTTGGCCAGAAGGATGTGGTGCTGGGACCATCTTCTCAGGCTGCTCTGGGTGACATCCTATATCCTGGCCTTTTAGCCAGAGTTCATACCTATCTGGTTGGAATCGCTTCACAAATGTGTCCATGGAGATTTTCACCATGTCATTGCTGCAAGTGCATTGAGTGGCTCGTTTACCGTATTCAACCCATCTAGGAGCAGCAAAGTTGGTTGATTCAGCACAGTTGAAGCCATGATTGAATCCTGCATGGTAACCGAATGGGAATGTGATCATAAACTCGCCAGCTTCTTGTGTTATCTTGTTGACCGGAACGGAGTATTGCTTCAGAATTTGTGGAGATATGAGTGTCATTTTGTGACGGAGGAAAGCTTGGCAGGTCTTTGCAGAGGTGGGAAAGAAGCCTGAAGCGATTCTTTCAAACCGTTTTCCATGTTCAGGAGGTATAGCATACCATGTTTTTGGTTCTCCAAAATGCAAATAATTTATTGAATACAAATCCATATCCTCAGTGTGCCAAGCGAATGTAGTCTTCCACATTCCAAAGTAAAGATAGGCCGTGTTCACACCATCAATTTCTATACCATAATCTGAGTTTACAAAGTCTAAAATTGTTCCCAGATGGTTGATGTTCCATTCCTTTACGTCAGGGTCTGTGATACTACCATTGACATCAGCTCCATAAATTGGTGCAACATAAGTAACATTCTTCCAATATTTTCTCTCCAAATCCTCATAGCTACTGTGCCGAGGCGCACAGTACTTTGCAGAGTTGGCCATAACAGCGAATTGTTTTACATTCATAGATTTCTTCTGAATATTTATCTGCTGAAACAAACCTTGTTTCCCGGTGACAACTTGACAAATCGGCGAGGGTATAGTCACATTAAGTTGCTCCAAATCATAGCCAGACTTACGGGGCACCCATTCGGGTGGTGGGATCACTTTTGCCAGCCCAGCCTTGTGGGCACCTTTCGACTCCATATACTGGATATATTTGTTGAAATCCTTAAACTCGTCCCATGTCGGCCGAAAGACCTGAATCGCCACACCACCCGCAGAACCTCCAACATCATCGGCAACAACAGACATTGTCTTTTTTATCAACACGCGATGCCCGAAATCAACAATATTTCATCACTTAACCACCGCTCGTTTTGTATTTCAAACGACACTTCGACACTTTAGACGCCATTCACGGATTTTCACAACACGAATTACAGTCCAATGTTCTGAATTTCAAGTTACAAACCACGCGATAGTCTTCTCGTAATTAGTGAAAACATTATCAGTAAAATGGCCGACTTGAATGAGATAGATGCGCTGTGCTTGCTTGCTTGCATCAAAAATCCCTTCACACGAATCGAAGTACACTCAACTTGAAGTTTCATAAGCGAAGTTGGGTCACGTACACACAAAATGTGGATGAGACTATTGAACGATAAATATAATTTGGCTTATGCAGCTTCAACTGTATCCGCACCGGGCCACTCGCTAGCGACTCGTTCATTTCTGAATGTTGGTAAATACATTCTGACAGTTGTCAAAAATACAATACATTTTTGTTTGGCAGAGGTTATGAATAAAATTGCAAAATTAAACTGATAGAATATTTATCTAAAAAACATACCTGAAATGACTCCTCAAATTCTTCAACTAAATTACCGCTTCCATTTGTGGGCGTTGCCATCTTAATTTATTGATAAATTGCACAACTTTGTGTTAATAATACTGTTTGGCGTCCTACTAGTGTAGTGCACGCACAAGTTATATTGAGTGAGTGAATGAAGAGGAAGAAAAAAGTGTCAATATCACTGTCACTGCGCACTGCCGATAAATTTCCTGTAAGAAAATCGTAATGCGCGTGTATTTGCGACTTCCGAAACAAAGGGAATTGGGAAACGCTCAAATTTAAGTTAAGTTTTACACAAATCACACAGCGTCGTTATTTATTTTAGATGCTGGGACGCTCGCACGGCTTTTACCCATCCATTCATTCATTCATTCTTTTCTTGAGGTAGTAGTTGTAGGGCTGTCAAGGTATGTAAAAGGTATACTATTATAAAAGTCTATAAGAAAATCTTCAGAAAACACAAATGAGACAAAATAGTTTGCTGTGATAACCAGCGGTGGATTCTTGGGCTTTAAAACATTATTTATATTTAATCCTTGTATTTTCATTTTACACTATAAATCTAGCTACCACTTCAGAAACTGTATTTGTCGTCTTTACTTAGTTTTCTTGTATTTTATAGGTACCTATCTAGGTAGGTGAAACCTGCATTCTTGCAAAATAAAATTTATACTTCCGGAATTATACCAGCGGAAAATATGGAATGTGTTAGCGACATGGGCGTTCTAACCCTTAAAATCCCTGAAATCTGAAAACCTCTGAATAATAGTGACTTTGTTTTTTTAAACATTTCGTCCTAATAGTGCCAACCCTAGGCTACCTCGTGCGTGCATGAGCCATAGCACAGTACTGTAAAAATAGCATAGGATTGTATGAAATGTATGATTTTGCTTTTATTATTTAACATAACTATTGGCTATAGCACAGCTGTATGTTATAGTCAAAAGCGCAAGCTTATTCCTCATACAAAGCTATATCTACATTCAAACATACAAGTCATTCGGTCAATTATACAAGTTTTCTAGCGGTTGCCAGCACTGCGATGACAAAAACAGCTGATTCTTGTAAACATGTCAAAATCAGCTGTTTTGTATGAATATATGTAATATGTCATATGTCAGACCGGTAAAGCCGGTATGATAACCTGACTATCTTTATACTTCCTTTCCAGAGGTAGGTATTAACTGAAATGCAAAAAAAATATATCGATTAAAATAGATTTTGGTATAGCTACGCTGTTAACCGATTCGTGGCGGATGACACGCCTGTCGGGCCATCATCTTTTTTGCGTGTGACGTAGGACACGTCAGGTGTGTCATTTTCAAATTGATGGTAACTTCTCCAAATTAAGTATGAGACCTATCCAAAGCAAATCTATGTGAATCTTTTCTCGAAAATCAAACGAATAGCCATCGTTTTTGGACGTAGTCTGATTTAAAAAAAAATGGGATACTCAACCCTTTTTTAAAGATGCTTTACTTTTTTATTTATTAAAAAAATTGCAAAGTATAAATTGTACAAAACTTTGGACTTAATGCCAAAAAGCATTTTCTGCGTGACGTGACGTCGTCGTGGCGCCTCAATCAGGTGGATCCCCCCCCCCCCCCCACTTGCACCTTTCCATGGCTATCATTTAAAGTTATTAAATCATTTATTTTGTTAAGTAGGCCCACAGGGGGCGCTTTTACACGACCTATTAAACCCTACCAAAGCTTCGGGATAATGCGTGGGCTATCTTACCGCCAGCGCACACGTGCGCAACAATGTCGCCGCGACCCACGACCGTTAGCATTTCAACCAATTAGTGGCCAAACTGATATAAACGCATTTGTCTGAAAAGACATGATAAAAATTTCACATATTTTAACCTTCTCAACAAATTTTTAATTGGTTTACCTACCTATTTTGTTATGTACTGTAAAAACTATGTTTCCCAAAAATTAATAATATAAAATAATAAATTCATAGTGGAAATAAGTAACTCTATTTCTACGATATAATGTGTAGCATTGAAGGCGTTTTATTATCGGTTTTTCATACACCTAAACTTAGATTCTTTGATCTAATTAGAGGGTTACAAAATATGGCACGTGTTTTTTTATATCTATGTACATAATATAATAAAGCTGGAGAGGAAATATGTCTATAATATTTTAAAAAATTAGCTAGGGGCTGGGCCTGTGGCTGAATGGATTTAAATAAATAAAAAACAAACTGTCAAGAAAAGAAGTATGAATGTTGAACCCGGGATAAAGTTGTTCAATGTTACGTACAATTTCTTCTGATATAAAAAAATACTTAAGATATGTAGTACTGAATGTGGATCAATAGCAGTCCAGACAGTACTAACATAACGTATTAAACACTTTCTGTTGATATAAAAAAGACAAAATAGTGTTTTAAAGTTGTGTTGAGGGTTATACTTTATATCTAAGCCCCAAATGTAGGCGAACGAAGTTCGCGGGCGTCCACTAGTTTAAAATAAACTTAATTAGAATAGAATATAAAATATATGTTATTTTGTTTACTTTTTTCAAATACAACTGGAACCAAGCGTGTAGCTAACGAAACGAGGTGACGTCATTACACGGTCGAGGTCGGTTGTTGGCATTACGTTTCTATAAATAGAGGAAAATTATCAAGTTTGAACTTTTGCACATTGCAATACTGTTGACACGGACGGCTAAATTACAATTACCAATGCAAGTTATTAAAAAAAATGAATTGTCACTACCTGGATCTTTCGTATCGAAACTAGTGAGGAAGGAATACACAAACTCCTTTTAATACCTATTTATATTTATACACGGATCTGTGTATTCATATAATTCAGGCAAAAGATTATAAAAACAGCTTGGCAAAGTAGAGGCAACGCGGCAACGTAGTGACAAGAGGAAACAAAGTTTTTTTTCCATGGCAACACTGTTTCGCTGTCAAGTTCTTTAGTAGGACTAGTCTTGATATTTGAGACCTAATTTTCTTTTACACGTATTTTGTGGTAAACATTCTTGGTATTATTTAAGCCAAGACATTTTATCTGGAGTCGAATATTATTATTTACTTTTTTATTTTGGAAAGGTTTGCTCTTGACCCATGACTAAGCCCAACGAGGCAAAGACTGAGTCTACTAATGCCAATTTTAAGTCAATCGTATAATGTTGTCAGTTGTCACTACTGACGTTTGACAGCCTCTTGTGTTGTTGAGTAATGTAGAGTTTTTCTCAAGCGCGTAAGGTTCTTGGTCATTCAATTCAAGGCATATAGCGTTGGTACCCTCTAAGAGTTAGAATGTTTCATATCATAAGTCACGCAATGGACTACAGATCAATACGATATATAAAAAAAAACACGGGTTGCACTCCGGGAGTGCCGGCAGAAGTGAAAACTTGATTATTAACGTTGTGCATTTTTGATTTATTTGAACCGTCTTACGGTTTTTCGATCAGCATCACGTGACCTGACGCGAGTTTCACAGTTTCTACCCATGCCACAAAAGTGCTCAACGCCGCTAAAGAAGTTTTCACTTCAAAAATACATGGAAAGAAATCATCAGTTTTTCATTTTTCAGATACCCCTGGGGCAGCTTTGAACACTATAATGGGGGAGTACTATAAGTGGATAAAAAAAAACCGAATACGAAATTGAAAAGCAATTCATAAGACTACAGATCTAGGTCTTCTTACTGTTCAAACGAGATTCTAAACTTATTTCGATTTTATTAAAAGCTATGTTCATTTATTTTTTAATTTCATTTTACAAGTACTTTATAATTTTTAACTTTATACTTGCTATTGATATTTTATAATGTTTTCGTTTCTTAATGTTGAGTCTATTAATGTTGTCAGAAACCTTAAAATTTCGTCAAATTTAATGATATTTCACAACTGCCCCATGCTTTTTAAAAGCTTTTTTTTTTTCAAAGATTTTGCGGTTATTATTTGTATTTTTTGTCATCCCACAATAATTAGTCTAATTTTAAGGCTAAAAAATCGCGATATTTCGTACTTTGTTTTGCCAAGCTGTACCTTACAGATTAACATACATACAAATAATAAAAATAACACAATTAAATTAAATACTCAATATAAATTACAAGAAATATCTTCTCGTTGCCATCGCTTAAAGTGAGTTCAGTGCATTAAGATAACAGCAACGTAGTTTTTTTCTAAATAGGTTTTAAGAGAATTTATGTGCAAACAGCATTCTGAGAAAACTGGTATTCACGAATAGCCTGTGCCCGACAGTCAGTCAAATAGTGGCAAAGTTATAATATTATCGAAGGTTCCTTTTGTACTATTCATTATAAACGGAACCCTAAAAATGGGAGCCCTCTCATCCAAGTCTCCACAAGTACCAACATGACGGACAACCGGAAGTTCTGTTGACGTATCTTAATCTAGTAGTAATCTGTGACGGAGAGTCCGAAGCTGAATTTTCTTTTCTCCGACTCCGAGTCCGTTACTTCTTGAAAAAAAAAAGGAAATTTAAAATGGCGTCGGCGACCTAACCTCCTTGACGTTTGTTTTGATGCGAAATAAATATTGTGATTTGGATTTCTTAATATTGCGTGTTAGTTTTAAGCCAATTTTGTGAATAGTATTAGTGAAATAAAACTCCTAAGTGATATAATACCATGGCGGACGCTGCTGCCAGGCAGTTGCAGTACGAGTACAAAGCTGTAAGTATTATCATTTACGTTTTTATTTAACTATATCCAGTCTCAAATCGTTATCAAGTCAACTCATTATAATTATAAACATATTCAATTGCTAGCAAACGTAGTTTTTCCCAGCAAAAAACCTTACAGTGGTATTGTTATCAAGAATATTTATTCTTGACATCATAATCATAACCTAAAATTTTCAGAACTCCAATCTTGTGCTGCAAGCCGATGTAAGACTTATTGAGCGTCGTGGTCGCGATGAGGCTACTGGGGAGGTGCTGTCCCTGTCGGGGAAGCTCACAGGCACACGCATGGGCGACCGGGCGCAGCGCACCAAGCCTGATAAAGCTGAGGAGAGGAAGGCTAAGTAAGCTTTTGGTTTTTGTTGATAGGTAGATGCTGGAAGTGTTGTCGTGAATAAAATGTGGACAGCAAAATTCTCTAAAGTTACGTCTTCTCTATTTTATCTTTGGTTTGCAACTTGAATGCATTTCACGATAAATCATAAAACCAAAAATTGACTAATCCTAAAGTTAGTATCTGCTAACACACTTTGTGTTAAGGATATTAGAATTATAAGAGGCTTGCTACCGTCTTGGTACAGTATTACCTATCTTTGCAATTTATTGTTGATGTGGAATAATATGTACATTTCTTAATGTTGTGCAACTTTAAGAAAAAACCTTTTTTTCCTGGGGGATGTAATGGATGGAAAAAGGATCAATTAAGGTTTCTTTTACAAACTATTACAAAATAAAAAGTGTAGGCTGAAAGTATGCATTGCGTGCGACAAAAACTAACCTTGGGAGTCAAGCTCCTCATGTAAGTTGTTGCTCTTAATACAATAATTTACCTTGTAAGGAAATAGACACATTAGGTAATGAATCTTCATGATTCATTGTATAAATTTAATAAAAAGGTCTTTCGGCCCTTGATTTGCGTAAATTATAATAAAATTAGTTTTAAATTCCTAGTTTATGATCTGTAATAAGTGTTATTGTGTTGTTTGTTTATTTACCAATGCTGTGTACACCTATAATAGGTTTGCATATAAAATTACTAACCCTAGATGACATTGAAATAAATAATAAATTGTTTCAACTAACACATCAATTACCTAGCCCCAAACTAAGCGTTAGCTTGTGCTATGGTGGCTAGAATAACGGATAGAAATACATAAATACATTTATAAACACCCATGACTCGGGTACAAATGCTCGTGCTCATCACACAAACATTTGCCCCTAGCAGGATTCGAACCCGCGACAGTCAGTTTTATAGTCTGGACCGCAGACCACTAGACTAAAGCTGTCATTAATATGTAATGAGTGTATGTGTACTGTTGGTGTACCTTTCTAAATAAATAAAAGGGACGATGGTGGACTCTGTCCCCACCCAACAACAAAAAAAAATTGGTTGCCTGTAAAGTCGGTATACAGGCGAAAGTTTTACGTGACAACGACTTTGAGTGGTAAAATAATTTTAATGTGAATATTCATTCGTATAACATGAACCGGTGTGTATGCCTATCTCTCTCACTCTCTCTCTCTCGCTCCTAGGCGGGTTAACTGTGCTCGAGTGGAAGGGACGCGTGCCTTTCACTTTTTATGTCTGTCTCACTCGCTCTTAGGCGGGCTAACCATGCCCGAGTCGAAGGGACGCGTGCCTCTCACTCGCTCTCATTGTGAGCGCGGAACGTGAGTGGAGCGTCGTAACGCAGTTTCTTGAAGTGTCACCCGGCACACCAATTTATAAGATGTGGTCACGTCAAAATGACAAACAAATGGTACATCCTTTCATTCATATATAAATGAATTTCATTCATACATATTTAAATGTGGATTGCTGTTTGTTAGTCTAGATAAAACTCGAGAACAACCAATTTGAATGATATTGGTTTAAAAGGTCAGAAATTAAAAAAAAGGCAGTGAGCAGGATAATGTCTGCATGTATGAAAGTCAAGGATATATTATTTTTAGGGTTCCGTACCTCAAAAGAAAAAAACGGAACCCTTATAAGATCACTTTGTTGTCCATCCGTCTGTCAAGACCGTTTTTCTCAGGAACACGTGGAGATATCAAACTGAAATTTCTATATGATACTTAGGTCTACTGTCCCTGGAAGCTGTAGAAAAATCAACCTTCTAAGCCAACGCAATCAAAAGATACAGCCATTTAGGCCGCAAATTTCCGCAAATTTTCAAAACTCGCACGGGAATCAAAACCTACAGGGTACTTCCCGTAAACTTAGAATCTTGAAATTTAGTACGAAGTCACGTCTTATAGTACAGATATAGGAAAAATTACCAAAACCGTAAATTTTCAGTTTCATCATATAAAAAAATATATTTTTGAAAAATATTTATATAAAATATTTTATTTAACTTTTACTTATATACCTACAGGTTTGTACGGAACCCTCGGTGCGCGAGTCCAACTCGCACTTGACCGGTTTTTTTTAGTATGCTTTAGGACAATGTCTGCGGGTCCACTAGTCAAGGATATAATTTTTTAGTATACTTTTAGCAAATCAATGGGTTGGGAATATGGTTATACGATTATTTATTTAAAAAACTTGTTTTTTTTTCAATTGCGTAGAATCATGGTACAGACATATATAGGTATTAATCCCAAATATATCTATGCCTAAAAATTTTGAGACATTTTGCAGACGGCCATAGTCTACATTTGATATGGAGGAGACATGGCTCATTCATATTTAAACACGTTTTATAATTATGTGTTATCTGTCATTTTTGGTTCAGTGGTCTGAGGCCCAGACTACAAAACCGGTTGTTGCAGGTTCGATTCCTGCTAGGGGCAAATGTTTGTGTGATGCATTTATACTTGAGTCATGGGTCAAATGTATTTAAGTATGTCCATCCGTTATTCTAGTCACCATAGCACAAGCTTACGCTTAGGTTGGGGCTAGGTAATTGGTGTGTACTTTGAAACCATTTATTAATTCACATTTATAACATTACAGACGGCAGAAAAGAGACGAAGCCTCCTACGAGCTGTCCAAATCCAAGACAGCCCGTGTAGCATGGGCGGACGACACACCCGGAGTGCTGTACAGGCCGCGGGCTCAGCACACAAGGCATGCGTATGAGCTGCTTCTATCGTTCATGCAGAGTGCGCTCGGTGACCAACCGAGAGACATACTGTGCGGCGCTTGTGATGAGGTGAGGTCATTGTTAACAGTGTCTTTAATATCGTGCGGGTTTCATCACACACGCGGGATGCCCCGCATGCGTAACACCCGCAACTGTTCCTTTTATACAAGTGTTTATTGTAATGCGTGGAATACGCACGCGAGACGCAGGGTGTGATGCGTGGTCACAGCCCCGCATGCGGGCCAATCCCGCGTGTGTAATGAACTCAAAGAGATGAATGAGACGAGGTGTCATACGAACTGTCCAAATCCAAGACAGCCCGCGTAGCATGGGCGGATGACACACCCGGAGTGCTATACAGGCCGCGGGCTCAGCACACGAGGCACGCGTTCTATCGTTCATGCAGAGTGCGCTCGGCGACCAACCGAGGGACATACTGTGCGGCGCTTGTGATGAGGTGAGGCCATTATTGAGTGTGTCTTTAATATCGTGCGGGTTTCATCCCACATGCGGGATGCCACGCATGCGTCACACCCGCAACTGTCCTTTTTATACAAGTGCTTATTGTTATGCGTGGAATACGCACGCGAGACGCAAGGTGTGATGCGTGGTCACAGCTCCGCATGCGGGCCTATCCCGCGTACGTAGTTAAATGTGCACGATATATAAAACACCCTTATTTAGAGACGTAGCGTCATAACACTGTCCAAATCCAAGACAGCCCGTGTAGCATGGGCGGACGACACACCCGGAGTGCTGTACAGGCCGCGGGCTCAGCACACGAGGCATGCGTATGAGCTGCTTCTATCGTTCATGCAGAGTGCGCTCGGCGACCAACCGAGAGACATATTGTGCGGCGCTTGTGATGAGGTGAGGCCATTATTGAGTGTGTCTTTAATATCGTACGGGTTTCATCACACATGCGTCATGCGGGGCATCTCGCGTGTGTGACTACGCGTGTGACCCGCAACTTTCCTTTTTATTAGACATGTAATTATTGTAATGCGTGGAATACGCACGCGAGACGCAGGGTGTGATGCGGGGTCACAGCCCCGCATGCGGGACAATCCCGCGTACGGAATTAAATCTGCACGATATTTAAAACACCCTGATTTAGAGACGAAGCGTCATAAGAACTGTCCAAATCCAAGACAGCCCGTGTAGCATGGGCAGATAACACACCCGGAGTGCTGTTCAGGCCGCGGGCTCAGCACACGAGGCACGCGTATGAGCTGCTTCTGTCGTTCATGCAGAGTGCGCTCGGCGACCAACCGAGGGACATACTGTGCGGCGCTTGTGATGAGGTGAGGTCATTGTTAACAGTGTCTTTAATATCGTACGGGTTTCATCACACATGCGTCATGCGAGGCATCTCGCGTGTGTGACTACGCGTGTGACCCACAACTGTCCTTTTTATTATACATGTATGTATTATAATGTGTGAAATACGCACGTGAGATGCAGGGTGTGATGCGTAGCCACTGCACTGCATGCGGGGCAATCCCGCGTACGTAATGAAATCGATGAGATGAATGAGACGAAGCGTCATACAAGCTGTCCAAATCCAAGACAGCCTGCGTAGCATGGGCGGACGACACACCCGGAGTGCTGTACAGGCCGCGGACTCAGCACACAAGGCACGCGTATGAGCTGCTTCTATCGTTCATGCAGAGTGCGCTCGGCGACCAACCGAGGGACATACTGTGCGGCGCTTGTGATGAGGTGAGGTCATTGTTAAGTGTCTCTAATATCGTGCGGGTTTCATCACACACGCGGGATGCCCCGCATGCGTAACACCCGCAACTGTTCCTTTTATACAAGTGTTTATTGTAATGCGTGGAATACGCACGCGAGACGCAGGGCGTGATGTGTGGTCACAGCCCCGCATGCGGGCTAATCCCGCGTACGTAATTAAATCTGCTCGATATTTAAAACACCCTGATTTAGAGACGAAACGTCATAAGAACTGTCCAAATCCAAGAAAGCCCGTGTAGCATGGGCGGACGACACACCCGGAGTGCTGTACAGGCCACGGGCTCAGCACACGAGGCATGCGTATGAGCTGCTTCTTTCGTTCATGCAGAGTGCGCTTCGCGACCAACCGAGGGACATACTGTGCGGCGCTTGTGATGAGGTGAGGATATTGTTAAGAGTGTCCTTTATATCGTGCGGGTTTCATCACACACGCGGGATGCCTCACATGCGTAACACCCGCAACTGTCTTTTTCATACCAGTATTTATTGTAATGCGTGGAATACGCACGCGAGACGCATGGTGTGGTGCGTGGCTACAGACCCGCGATGCGGGTCAATCCCGCGTACATAGTAAAAACTGCACGATATAAAACACTCTAGTTTAGAGACAAAGCGTCATACAAGCTGTCCAAATCCAAGACAGCCCGCGTAGCATGGGCGAAAGACACACCCGTTGTGCTGTACAGGCTGCGGGCTCAGCAGACGAGGAATGCGTATAAGCTGCTTCTATCGTTCATGCAGAGTGCGCTCGGCGACCAACCGAGGGACATACTGTGTGGAGCTTGTGACGAGGTGAGGTTATTATTAAATGTGTCCTTTATATCGTGCGGGTTTCATCACACACGCGGGATGCCCCGCACGCGGGATGCCCCGCATGCGTAACACCCGCAACTGTCCTTTTTATACAAGTGTTTATTGTAATGCGTGGAATACGCACGCGAGACGCAGGATGTGATGCGTGGTTACAGCCCCGCATGCGGGTTAATCCCGCGTACGTAATGAAATATAATAATAAATGAAATTTAATAAATCGCATGCGGAGATGCGACCGGAGTAAGAGCCCGAAATACTGAAAATCACGGTTTATTTTATTTCGGATATATATACAGTAGATGGACGTTTACACCAATGTGACGTGCGGTGTCATTGTGGATCGCTTTGAACTAACAAAAGATGGAGTACCAAAACACTCATTAGGTATTTGGTGTTTTACTCGAAACACAGTAGCTAGGACTTGGACCGAAAAAGGTACATATCGTCGCTAAGAACACCCTAATTTAGAGACGAATTTGACCTTATTACAAGGCATTTATTTTTCCGTTTTAAGTTCCACCATTTTTCATTTTTAATAACCAAAAAAAATTCAGGCAAAATAATTTAAAAACCATGTCACATGTAAAGTCTGAAAATATCCATTCCGATAATCTGATGGCAGGGACAGTCCATCTTCTGTCTTTCATAGTGTGTGTAAAAGTGTTAAGCTGATTGTTTGATTGATCATGTGTGTCTGCCTAAAATAAACATTTTAACACATAATATTGTTTTTCAAGGTGCTGGTAGTGCTCAAAAACGACAAACTGAAAGATCCTGAAAAGAAGAAAGAAATAGAAATGCTACTGGGACCGATACCTGATGAAAGATTTGCACTCTTAGTCAACTTAGGTAAGAGATAACGTTTTATTTTGGTCTTATTATTACAACTCCCGCCTCGGTGTGCGTACCGAGGCAGTGTGTATTTGTTATAAAAATACTTGGCTGACTTGGCTTGACTGCCTCGTTGGTGTAGTGGCAAAGTTTTCTGCTTACACCGAGAGATCCTGGGTTCGAAACCCAGGTCGACCTAAAAATGGTTTCTGAGATTTACTGTCATGATTTTCTCTGCAACAGCTCGGAGTCGGGAAGTTGTCGGTGTTACACCCCCGTGCCTCGGTGCGCACGTTAAGCCGTTGGTCCTGCGCCTGATCTCTCTCCGGTCATGTCGGATTGCCGTCTCACCGAACTTTGAGAGTGAAGGAACAGTGAGTGCACCTGTGTATTGAGCTCACACTTGTGCACTATAATATCTCCTGCGTAGTTGGCTGATCTCTGTTGAGATTGGCCGCCGTGGTCGAAATCGGCCAGGAGGATTGTTACTATTATATGTTATGTATTTTTCAAATAAATATAACCTTATTAATTGTGTTTTTTTTCAGGCAAGAAAATAACAGACTTCAATATAAGTTCAGCAACGGAGGGTAACACAGAAATAGACGAGACATACGGTATCAACGTGCAGTTCGAGGAATCATCCGAGGAGGATGACGAGGACGCCTATGGAGAGGTGAGCTTGTAAAGATTTTACTTTTTTTACTATTTTGTAATTTCTTTAGCTGTAGTTTGGGAATAGCTTTACAATTTATGCTGTATCTATCTTCTTACAATATAAGAATGAATCACAAAATGTGTTGGTAAGCGCATAACTCAAGAACGCCTAGACGAATTTGGCTAATTCTTTTTTGTGACACTCCTAAGAGATTTGGGACAAAGAAAAGAAACAACGAACAGGACAACGTCTGCGCGGTCCCCTAGTCTTATGTATAAAAATGAATTGCTGTTCGTTAGTATCGCTAAAACTCGAGAACGGCTAAACCAATTTGAATAAGGTCTTGAAATATTCGTGGAAGTCCAGGGCAGGTTTGATAGATCAGAAAATTAAAAAAAAACGACGGTCACGACAACGTCTGCGCGTCCGCTAGTAATAAATAAAATTATATTCAAATGATAGATAAGAATGTTTATTTAAAAATATACACCTGTATAAAGGTATTTATGTCGTTGTGTCCTGCTGGGTGTATACTTATTACTAGCTGACCCGGAAAACGTTTTTTTTTTGTATATAAATTATTTTTCTTATCACTAAGGGGTATAAAAAATAGACGTTGGACGATTCTCAGACCTACTCACACATAATTTCATGAGAATCGTTCATGCCGTTTCGAAGGAGTACGGGAACGAACATTGTGACACGAGAACTTTATTATTAATAGTCTACTGTATGTATATAATGAATAAATAAATGAAAATATAGGCCGTCACGTTTGTATGCGATATACCGTTTTGTTGTAACACTCCTTTATCGCCCTTATTGATCCTCTTTTTTTATACAGAACTCTTAATCAACTTGTTTTCTTTCTCGCTCAGGTTCGCGAAGAGGAGAAGGAAGAGGGAGAGGGCACCGACGACGAGAGGGAGAAGGAGAGCTCGGGGGACGAGGCCAGCGACGGCGAGGGGAGGAAGAACGCTATACACGCTAATGTAAGTATTAGTTACCTTTGTGGCGACCGCTTGGTGCAGTGGTCCACAGGTCGGACTTCTAAAACCAAGGGTCGCGGGTTCGATCCCCGCACAGTACAAGCGTAAGTGTGCATGAACATGTGTGTTTGGTCTGGTCTGGGTGTTTTCTATGTATAATATGTATTTATTTACAAAAAAATCGTATTTAAGTATGTTTATCCGTTGTCTAGTACCCATAAAACAAATCTCGTAGCTTAATTTGGGACTAGAGAATTGGTGTGATTGTTGTGAAATATTTCTTTATTTATTTTATTTATTGTTATTCATTACTTTTGCGGCGCGTTCGCCATCACAGCCATATGCATAAAGTCGCATGCTCGTCGGCGAGCACTGATACGGCCTATCTATTGGGGGCCATTCAAGTATTACATAAGCAGAATAATTACAATTCTTTCCCGCCCCCTCCCCACCCACCCCCCTTGTCAGCAACAATAAGCAAAGGGTTTACCCCCTCCCCCCGTACGTAAACTTTTTTTGCGAAACTTAGACAAGTGAATAGTGCGCGGTAATTACTCGGTTTTAAAGCGAGTGCCTAAACATAGTTGATGGAATCAGGCGTTACTTTGCGGAAGTCCATGACTAAAGCTGAAAAAGATGATTATTTTGCTTTAAATTTCCACGAAACGGCGCCAGCGCAGGAACCAAAATACATCCAACTGTAATCACCTGAAAAGGTAGAACGGGAAGTCGCAGGACTTACAATATCTACAACTCACAACGTGACAAAGAAGATGCACTGGAATCACAACACTGACACCAACAAACACTCGACGCGTTTCGCCACTACACGTGGCATCCTCAGGAGATGTTTTCGCTTCGACAGACTACGAGCGACTTCAGCTTTTTCAGGTGATTACAGTTGGATGTATTTTGGTTCCTGCGTTGGCGCCGTTTCGTGGAAATTTAAAGCAAAATAATCATCTTTTTCAGCTTGAGTGCCTAAACGTATGCATTGTATGCGGGAATCCCCGATAATGCGTTTCGTGTTCAAGCAAAGACGATGTGAGGGTTGCCACAACTGATGACGTAATCAATCAGCATTTATACTATCCCTACCCCCACGTCATTCGAAATAAGCAGCAACCGACAGACTACGAGCGACTGAAACAATTGATTTATTCAAATTAACCATGGTATATTTTTCCAGCTATCGGAAGAGCAATCGTCCAAACGTCGCGACACGACGCTGCATCCGATGGACATTGACGCGTACTGGCTGCAACGAAGACTTTCCAGACACTTCCCGGACGCTATGGTTTCCCAGGTAATAATATTTTACCAGTTGTGAGAAGAAAAGTTGTCCAAACGTCGCGACATGACGCTGCACCCCAATGGATATTGACGCGTACTAGCTGCAACGAAGACTTTCCAGACACTTCCCGGATGCTATGGTTTCCCAGGTAAGAATATTTTACCAGTTGTGAGAAGAAAAGTCGTCCAAACGTCGCGACATGACGCTGCACCCCAATGGATATTGACGCGTACTAGCTGCAACGAAGACTTTCCAGGCACTTCCCGGACGCTATGGTTTCCCAGGTAAGAATATTTCACCAGTTGTGAGAAGAAAAGTCGTCCAAACGTCGCGACATGACGCTGCACCCCAATGGATATTGACGCGTACTAGCTGCAACGAAGACTTTCTAGGCACTTCCCGAACGCTATGGTTTCCCAGGTAAGAATATTTTCCCAGATGTGAGAAGAGCAGTCGTCCAAACGTCGCGACACCCCCCATTTCATAGTGATAAGAAAAATGATTTATATAGCAAAGCAACGTTTGCCGGGTCAGCTAGTTATATTATAGATTTACAAATTACTACACTATGGCTCACTGAACATGTTTTTCCAGGGCAAATCCAGTGAAGTACTGAGAGCTTTGGCCGAGGCGGCGGACGAGCGAGACCTAGAGAACAGGCTGGTGTTGCTGCTGGGATACGATTGCTTCAGCTTCGTTAAGCTGCTCAACAAGTACAGATATATGAGTGAGTAGCTCTCCCTTTCTCTCTCTCTCTCTTTCTCTCTCACTCTCTCTCTTCAGCCTATATATGTATTGACGACCACTTTGGTGTAATGGTTGAGAAGTTGACTATTACCAACCAAGAGGTCACGCGCGGGTTCGATCCCCGCACTGTACAAACATTTGTGTGCATGAACATCTCTGGGTGTTATATGTATTTATTGAAATTTATTTATAATACCTATCACTGTTGATTCTGATATCTGTAACACAAGCGCTTAAAGTGCTTACCACAGAGTCAGATCAATGTATGTGATATTGTTGTTATAATATGTATCTTTAAAAATATATATGTATATACGTCCCACTTCTGGGCACAGACCTCACCTCAAATATCACTATATTTATTAGTCAATTACCCAAAAAAAAGGAATATAAGCTCTTTCTAACCTGAGCTACAGGTTCAACCTAGTTCGGGCAAAGTAAGTCTTTTATCTCGGTGTAATTTTAAGCTCTTATGTATTAACTTTTTTTTGGTTCATTGAAACTTTATTATTATATTTAATATTATTATTATAAGGCGGTACGAGCCATACCATATGTAAGGTACCAACCTTACTGTCAGATGTTATTGAGCTGCCCGAGGGCCTCTAACTAAGCTTAACGACTAAACGACTAACATTTATCGATATTAACCGGGACTGACAGCTTAACGTGCCTTCCGAAGATGCTTGTAAATAGACGTCACTTATACGGTCGTATTGGTCACCCTTTGGATGGGTCAGTCCTTTGACTCCAATTTATGACACTCAAAAATGACATTACAATGAATTTTCAAGTGTAGTTTATAAGCCAAATGAACATTTTTTATTTCTTTCTTTCTTCACAATAGGCTAGATGACACCACCAATTGTTGACACACTTTTTTTTATTATCTGTCAAAACGATCTGCCGCCATAGATTTTGGGTATACAAGAACGTGACGTCACAAAAATCGGAGTCAATTGACCGAGTATTTATTGAGTTTTGTGTGTTTAAAAATTGTTTTCTACAGCTTTTTGGAAATATACTGGTTGTATTAACTTCATAGGAGCTATGTTTTTATAAACGCCATTGTATTGAAAATATTTAAGGCGTCATCACGCCTATTGCGTAGTCCCATACAACATCAATTGGGATGATGACACCTATCTTAAATATTGTCAAGAACATGGTGTTTAAAAAACATAGCCCCTATGAAGTTAATACAACCAATATATTTCCAAAAAGCTGTAGAAACCAATTTTTAAACACACAAAACGCAATAAATATGCGGTCAATTGACTCCGATTTCTGATACATGACCGTGACGTCACTATCATTTATTCCCATACGAAATCTATGGAGGCTGGTCGTTTTGACAGATAATAAAAAGTATGTCAACGATTGGTGGTGTCGTCTAGCCAATTGAGGCACATCGTTTTGGCGGATCATAAAGAGTGTTTCAACGCTTGGTGGTGTCATCATCTGTATACAGGGTGTAAAAAAAACCTTAACGAAGCCGAATACCACATATTCTACCAATTGTTACGATCATTTTTTTCCTTTACACCATACCTGGGAAGTTAACGGTTACTGAGATATTGATGGTTAAAGTTTGAAAAAAACATGATTTCTACAGAAATGACTTCTGACCATTATAACTTAACTTTTTTCCAAAGAAACATGATACAAATTTTCACTAGTTCTTTCATAAAAAGCCTCTAAATGGCACACTCCGCAATGAACAGCGCACACTCGAACCGAACCACGTCGCGGCGGCGTATAGCAACACGCCCCGCGGTGACTTTTCCGCGTGCGCGCTATACATTGCGGGTTAGAATTAAATTATTTTTTTTTGATGTCAAAAAATAAAAGTTGTTTCCCAGCCAAAATTTATTTTTCATACGATTTGGTTTGATGTCCTGAACGCGTGGTTGACGGCTTCGTTAAGGTTTTTTTTACACTCTGTATATTATTTGTGTAAGAGCATTCCTTTCCCACCAGCCTGTGTCACGGTGCTAGGGCGTAAATATATGATTGAGGTACCGTTTTATAGAACTCGGCGAATAGACGACCACTTTTGTGTAATGGTTAAGAAGTTGACTATTAACCAAGAAGTCGCGGGTTCGATCCCCGCACTGTACAAACATTTGTGTGCATTAACGTGACTGTCTGTTTGTACTGTATTTATTTAAGTTTATTTGGTAACACCTCTGTTGATTCTGATATCTGTAACACGAGTGCTTAAGCTACTTACCACGGAGACAAAAAAATTGGTTGCCTGTAAAGTCAGTATACGCGCGAAAGTTTTACGTGACAACGACTCTGAGTGGTAAAATAATTTTAATGTGAATATTCATTCGTATAACATGAACCGGTGTGTATGCCTATCTCTCTCTCTCTCTCTCTCTCGCTCTGTCTCTCTCGCGCGAAACGTGAGCGGAGCAGCGTAACGCAGTTTCTTGAGGTGTCACCCGGCAAACCAATTTATAAGACGTTGTCACGTCAAAAAAATAAGTGAAGGTAGGACCAAAAATCTTAACATTTGTCCTAACTAGAACGCGCACGAAGTCGCTAGCAACTAGCTAGTTTCTATTTAAAAGAATAACATCATATTATTCTCTCCACAGTCTTATATTGCACGAAGCTGGCATCATCTCAGTCGGAGAGCGAGCGAGCAGCGCTAAGGCAAGAAATGTCTGCGCAGCCGCACTTACAGAAGATATTAGCGCAGCTCGACACTGGCAAGGGGGACGACGAGGTAAGCGGGTTGGGGGGGGGGAGGGGCATGATGACACCTATTTATATTCTATTATTCCTGATTTTTTAAATCATTCACATAATTTACATTTTAACCTGACGTTTCGGACCCTTTTCAGCGCCCGTGGTCACAGGTAGACTAATTGTAAAAATTGTGATCAGTGAGTGATGGTAGTTTAATTTTTTTTTCATAACTATGTATTGACAGCCTAACACCTTAGTCTACCAGTGACCACGGAAGCTGAAAAGGGTCCGAAACGTAAATCCGTAAACAAGTGTCTCATTTCAATGTCTACTGCTCGCGTAAACCGAAGAAACACTTGCAGTATTCCATAAAACTAAAATTAAGAACTCTTTGTAAGCGCCATCTATCGGATATAATATCAGTTTCTGACGAAGCTTGCACGAGCCGCTAGGGGGCGCGCGAGTTCGACAACCTTTTTTCATGTACGACACGGACGATGAATAGGCTAGATGACACCACCAATTGTTACATACTTTTTATTATCTGTCAAAACGGTCTGCCTCCATAGATTTTGTATGGGAATACATACATTAACGTGACGTCACGGTCATGTGTCAAAAATCGGAGTCAATCGACCGAATATTTATTGAGTTTTGTGAGTTTAAAAATTGATTGCTACAGCTTTTCAGAAATATATTGGTTGTATTAACTTCATAGGGGTTATGTTTTTTAAACGCCAAACGAAAATATTTAAGATTGGTGTCATCACGCCAATTCTCTCCAATAAATTTACTGAAAACAAGTAAATCCTGAGTTTCTGTAACACCAGAACCCAAACAGTAATTTAAATTTATTTCACGACACAGATGACCGGCCTGCAATCGGAAGCGCCCCGCAAACGTCACAAGTCTGACGTCGAACCTGAGACGTCGGCCGATCCGGGCTTTGGCGGCGGCCAAGTGGCGGGTAGTCGCAAAGTTTTGCCGCTCGAAGAGCTGGTGTTCGCGGCCGGCGCGCACTTCATGGCCAACAAGAGGTGTCAGCTACCCCCCGGGTCTTTTAGGAAGCAACGCAAAGGTTGGTCAAAACATAAGTGTTCTATAGCCCGACAACTTTCTGGGTGACCTAGCTACATCGAGAGGTGTTAGCTTACCCCCTGGGTCTTTCAGGAAGCAACGCGATAGTTAGTACTTAATTATTCCTTTTCGTTACAACGTCTGCTATAGCCTGTCAACTTCGAGTGCGTCTCAAGTGACTGTAGGCCGACAACTTTGGAAGTGACCTCAAGGCGACCACTGTAAGAGATACTTTAGCCCGGAAACTTCATGAGCAATTTTCGAAACACTAGGTGTAGCCGCGACTTCTTTTGAAGCGATATTTTCAACACTAGTTATAGGCCGACAACCTAGGCTGCAACCTTCCCTAGTAGCTTGTTATAGCCCGATACATAAGTCAACGACCCTCCGTTGTAGTTTGTTAGAACGCATCAACGTCAATATCTACCTAGCAAACGATTCGCGAGCGACCTTTAGGCACTATGTATAGCCCGACAACTCGGTGGTTACACTATAACCCGTCCTTTTTGGGAGGGACACTAAAGTCCGAAAATTTCGTGAGATACCTTAAGACACTAGTCACCTTGATCCGGGCTTCGGCGGTGGCCAAGTGGCGGGTAGTCGGAAAATTTTGCCGCTCGAAGAGCTGGTGTTCGCGGCCGGCGCGCACTTCATGGCCAACAAGAGGTGTCAGCTACCCCCCGGGTCTTTTAGGAAGCAACGCAAAGGTTGGTCAAAACATAAGTGTTCTATAGCCCGACAACTTTCTGGGTGACCTAGCTACAACAAGAGGTATCAGCTACCCCCCGGGTCCTTCAGGAAGCAACGCAAAGGTTGGTCAAAACATAAGTGTTCTATAGCCCGACAACTTTCTGGGTGACCTATATAGCTACATCGAGAGGGGTCAGCTACCCCCCGGATCTTTCAGGAAGCAACGCAAAGGTTGGAACATAATTATTTAATTCTATAAACAGACGAGTTCGAAACACAAGTGTTCTATAGCCCGACAACTTTCTGGATGACCTTTAACACTTAGGGTTATAATCCGAGAAATACATCGAGAGGTGTCAGCAACCCCCCGGGTCTTTTAGGAAGCAACGCAATGGTTAGTACTTAATTATTCCTTTTCGTAACAATGGGTGCTATATATAGCCTGTCAACTTCGTGTGCGTCTCAAGACACTATAGGCCTACAACTTGGGAGTAACCTTAAGGCGACCTCTGTAAGAGATACTTTAGCCCGGAAACTTCATGAGCAATTTTCGAAACACTAGGTGTAGCCGCGACTTATTTTGGAGCGATCTTTTCAACACTAGTTATAGGCCGACAACTTTGGCTGCAACCTTCCCTTGTAGCTAAGTATAGCCCGATATATGAGTGAACCTTCTTTTTAGCTTGTTATAACCCATCAACGACTATATTAGCGATCTTGCAAACAATTCGCGAGCGACCTTTTATGTATATTCAAATTCAAAATCATTTATTACGGACCAAGATCTTTTATTTTTTTATTTATTAACACAATACAGTTTACAGTAGTGGAGATAAAATTTTCTTTAAAATTAAATGATTAAGTACTAAACTGTAAGCCAAAACATGTGTTTATGAAGTACAATACAATGAGTTACAAATTATGCTAAATAATTACGATGATTACGAATAACAAATTTTATACCTTAAACCAGAACAAAAGCAAGTAGGGACTTCTAAAGTAATTGGTCTCCTACGTACAGCGCATAAAACCAATCACTTCAGAATTTTACGAATTAATTTGTAGAAGTCATTTGGATCAGAACCCAGAATATCACCATCTGGATATTCCTGGGATATGTCATTGTAGAGGCGACACATCCTTACTACTGGGTTGTAATATGAAGTGTTGTTACGGTACTCCTGAAGTGAGAACAGTTTAGGCTTGCGGTCACGGGCCCTATAGTGAGTGTTTAGGTTAATCGATGATAGCACAGGAGAATCGATCGCAAAGTGTAGTATTTTATTATTATGATTAATCCATATTGACGCTGACGACCGCTTGGTGCAGTGGTTCACATGTCGGATTTCTAAAACCAGGGGTCGCGGGTTCGATCCCCGCACAGTACAAGCATAAGTGTGCATGAACATGTGTGTTTGTACTGGTCTGGGTGTTTTCTATGTATAATATGTATTTATTTACAAAAAAAAAGTGTTTAAGTATGTTTATCCGTTGTCTAGTACCCATAACACAAGCCTCGTAGCTTACTTTGGGACTAGAGAATTGGTGTGTGATTGTTGTTAAATATTTATTTTTATAAAAATATATATATATATATATATATATATATATATATATATATATATACATATATATATATATATATATTATGTGTTAGTAACAAAGGAAACTTGTAAAATTTGTGTTAGTGAAACATAAAAAACAAAAACTAAATTAGGGTACGGACAAAATTTTTTAAAATCGGAGAATAATGATGATTCTCCGCTACTGTTCTTAGAATATTGTTGTGACTATCTCTCACTCTTCTGAGCAACGAAGCTGTTTTCTTGCCCGACAATTGGTGGCCCGAAAACTTCGTGAGAGACCTTAAGACACTAGTAACTTTTGAGCGCTATTTAGTGAGTTTGATTTGAAAAAAAAAACACTAACACTTCTGTCTTTTTTCACAGGCTACGAAGAAGTCCACGTACCAGCTCTAAAGCCGAAGCCGTTCGAAGAGGACGAGACGCTGGTTCCCATTGAGAAGCTGCCTAAATACGTGCAGCCAGCGTTCGACGGGTTCAAGACGCTCAATAGGATACAGGTAATGTCATTTTCATGTCCACTTCTACTACTGATAATTATTATTATGTATTTATTTAAGACAACAGAGATACATTTTGTGTTAGTAAAATAACTTATAACTACATTAGTAAAACAAGAACTTTGTTAATTAATATAATAAAGATGCCCAGCGTGTGGGTGTATTAGGGCTGACAACCAGTGCTTCTGCAGCACACTGTCGGGTCTGTCTGCCAGCACCCTGAAGATAGTGTTGTTGCTACCCAGCATTCTACTGCGGACCGATTGATTTTTTTGCGCATAAAAGTGTGAAACCCATCTATCTACTCGGGCTCCGGCAAACATGCCGGAGGCGCCGCAGAACCTGGGCAACCTCAACATCATCCTGAATACATTATTGTATTATAATGAAATTAGAGGTAGAGTTGTAAAAAAGTCTATAGTCTGGTGGCGACCTCAACCGTTCGCCATCACAAGCGCATGCCTAACGGTGGCGCACGACAGCGAGCGCTGATACGGCGCCATAGGCTAGATGGCGCTGTTAGCCTAGTGCCGCACATAAACCGCGGCATTTAAGATTTAGATACAGAATAATTTAGATAGACAAATCAAGATGATATCTATCGAACATATAATACATACTTGAATTAATTACTTTCAATTACCATTAAACAAATAAACACCGGGACAGGCGAAGCCAACAAAAGCTTTAGAGGCAACCCCTCAACAGTCAGACAGCCAACCAACAGTCCGATAATATTCAAAGATGGCCATTTTAAAATGTCGTGGATGCGTATGCATATAAGGACAATAATTATGTTATCTCAGATTCGGTCGGCTGTGTCAGGGGTAAACTCCTAAAAGATAAAAACGAAGTTAGATTAAGATTAAGCTTGCTGTTTGAATAGCTTTTTTGGTTATTCATGATATGATACGTATACACGTTGACAAACTAAATATTATTTTTTTGCAGCAGAAAGAAACCAGTGTTTGTTCTACAGCAAAAATATTGTCAAAACTGATAATTAATTCGCAACTTTTCTTCCAGAGTCGCATCTCCAAAGCGGCTCTCGAAACGGATGAAAATCTCCTCGTCTGCGCTCCCACGGGTGCGGGCAAAACCAACGTGGCCCTGCTCTGTATACTGCGGGAGGTGGGCAAGCACGTCAACGACGACGGTACAGTCAACGTGAACGACTTCAAGATGATATACGTGGCACCGATGAGATCTTTAGTGCAGGAAATGGTGAGTTTTTCTATTTCTATGTCATCATTATTATTATCATCATGATACCAGCTTTTCGACGCCCACTGCTGAGCGTAAGCATTAGATTGGTGCGACTGACTTAGAGTAAAGAAGCTAAAAGGAAGCGCTTCCTGCCGGCTGGGTGTTATGGTCGGCGACCATGGTCCGATAGACATCATCTTGATTTGTCTATCTATATTATTCTGGATCGAAATCTTATATACCGCGGTTCATGTGCGGTACAAGGTCGGTACTAGGCTAACATCGCCATCTAGCCTATGGAGCCGTATCGCTTGTGATGACGAACGGCAGAGGTCGCCACAGAGCCGTATATCGTCTAGTGCGCAGGACAGGGCACTTATGAGTCTCCTAGTGTGCACTTCCACGGGTTTGGGTAAAACCAACGTGGCCCTGCTCTGTATACTGCGGGAGGTGGGCAAGCATGTCAACGACGATGGAACAGTCAACGTGAACGACTTCAAGATGATATACGTGGCGCCGATGAGGTCTTAGGAAATGGTGAGTTTTGACGTGACAACGTCTTATAATTCGATGGAGCCGGCTGCACGCACCAAAAAACATGTCGCATGCGGCGTTACCTCGCTCTGAGGCGTTCCATTCAAGGCTTGAAGTGCAAGCGAGAGCGCACAAAGACGTTGTCTCGTACAACTATATCGTCAGTAAACCGACTTTACAGACAGCCGATTTTTTTTCCTTATTATTTCTATTTCTGTCATCATTATCATTATCATCATGATACCAGCCTTTCTATGCCCACTGCTCAGCGTAGGCATTAGACCCGTATGTCGTCGTGCAGTACAGTGCAGTGTGGGGTGAGCACGAAGAACTATCGTAACGTATTCGTAGCGTTTGCCTGTCGTTAACTTGTCATAATGTTTAGGGAAACTGTCAGTTTCTGACGTTTGGACGACACGAATACTTTACGAGAATGTTCGTGCTCACCTCACAGGTGACTGTTAGCGTTCTTTGTATATGCCGCGACTTATGATACTTCTAGTATGCGCGTATGACTGAGTTTGTTTTCTAAGCATTTAGGCGACAGCTTGGTGCAGTGGTCCACAGGTCGGACTTCTAAAACCAAGGGTCGCGGGTTCGATCCCCGCACAGTACAAGCATAAGTGTGCATGAACTGGTGTGTTTGTACTGGTCTGGGTGTTTTCTATGTATAATATGTATTGATTTACAAAAAAAAAGTATTTAAGTATGTTTATCCGTTGTCTAGTACCCATAACACAAAACTCGTAGCTTACTTTGGGACTAGAGAATTGGTGTGATTGTTGTGAAATATTTATTTATTTATTTACAGAAATAAATTGATTTTATTTTAATTCTTGTTCATCTAATAACCACACCCTTTTTTTTTAGGTGGGCAACTTCAGCAAGCGACTCTCCGCCTACAACATGAAGGTGTCGGAGCTGACGGGCGACCACCAGCTCACGCGCGAACAGATCGAGGCCACGCAGCTCATTGTGTGCACTCCCGAGAAGTGGGACATTATCACTAGGAAAGGTCAGGCTCTGTCATAATCAAAACCTTTTGAAGGGCGCCCTCCCTCTCTCTCTCTCCCATCAACCTATATTAGTCCCACTGCTGGGCACAGGCCTCACCTCAACTATGAGGTGGTGCGAGCCATACTCCACCACGCGCGCTCAGTGCGGTGCAGTGGAGGGATGTGTGTAAGGTAAGTGACCAACCTTACTGTCAGATGTTATTAAGCCGCCCGAGGGCCTCTGACTAGGTTAACGACTAATATCTATCGATATTAACCGGGACCAACGGCTTGACGTGCCTTCCGAAGCACGGAGATGCTTGTAAATAGACGTCACTTTTATGGTCAGAATGGTCACCCATCCCAAAAATGACCGCACCGTAGGTTGCTTAACTTTTGGTATCACTATCAAAGTTCTGCATACACCTCTTCTTCATGCTACTATCCAAAAAAACTACCTAATGCGGACGAAGTCGCGGGTAAAAGGTAGTGTTAGTAAACCACATATTTTACCCTTAATGTTGGCCGTCAGATAGTTTTACACCAGAAGAAAGTTGAATTATGTACTAAAAAAGCAACAACTAAATAATATATTAAATACTATCTGACCCGGCAAACGTTGTTTTGCTATACATTATTTCTCTCGTCACTAAGAGGTATGAAAAATAGATGATGGCCAATTCTCAGACCTACTCAATATGCATACCTAATAAGAGTTAACCAAGCCATTTCGGGAGTACGGGATGACAATGACACGAGAATCTATATATTAGGTCCTTACATATGAAATTGGCGTTTTGTCGTACTGGCCACTTTGATCACAAATTTTTCCTATTTGGTTAGGAATTCGAAATTCAAATTTATACAGCTATTTCCACATGTAGTTGTGTTTCGTAAACCGTCATTCATTTGTTTTTTTACTTATCTTTTTTCTGTTTGCATCGCTCAATTTACAAAATGGAAAATTTGAAATATCGCGTTATTTACGAGTACGAGTTCCACCGTGGCACCAGTGCTGCGGAAACGGCTCGAAGGGTTAATGATGTGTATGGCGGTTGTGTCGCAAAAGAAAACACAGTGCGTTTTTGGTTCCAACGTTTTCGTTCTGGAAATTTCGACCTGCAAAACAAGCCCCGTGGACGGCCGGAGACCCAAGTTGATAATGAAGAATTGAAGGCTATTGTGGAAGCGGATCCATCGCAAACCACGTCCGAGTTAGCTGCAGGCTTTGGCGTAAGTGATAAAACTGTTTTAATCCACTTGAAGCAAATTGGGAAGATTAAAAAACTTGAAAGGTGGGTTCCTCACGAATTGAGTGAAGCAAACCGGCAAACGCGCGTCAACTGCTGCGTTACATTACTTGACCGGCACAATAACGAAGGGATTTTAAATCGAATCATTACCTGTGATGAAAAGTGGATTCTCTACGATAATCGGAAGCGCTCATCGCAATGGCTGGACCCTGGCAAGCCAGCCAAAGCCTGCTCCAAGCGAAAATTGACCAATAAAAAGTTACTTGTAAGCGTTTGGTGGACTAGCGCCGGTGTCGTTCATTACAGTTTTCTCAAATCTGGCCAGACGATTACGGAAGATATCTATTGTCAGCAATTGCAAACCATGATGGAAAAGCTAGTTGCTAAACAACCAAGGCTGGTCAATCGCTCTACGCCACTGCTGCTTCACGACAACGCTAGACCACACACTGCACAACAGACGGCTAGCAAATTAGAAGAACTTCAATTGGAATCTCTAAGGCATTCACCGTACTCCCCGGACCTTGCTCCAACAGATTACCATTTTTTTCGAAATTTGGATAACTTCTTGCAAGGGAAAAAGTTCAACTCAGATGGGGCAGTCCAAGTCGCCTTCAAAGATTTTATTGATTCCCGTTCGAATGGTTTTTTTAGTAAAGGGATCAATGAACTACCTATGAGATGGCAAAAGTGCATAGATTACAATGGCTCATACTTTGATTAAATAAATATGCTATATAAAAAAATTTCGACTTTTTGTTCCTCCCATACAAAACGCCAATTTCATAGGTAAGGACCTAATATATAAAAGAAAGTGGTGTTAGTTACACTATTTATAACTCAAGAACGGATGAACCGATTTGGCTGAAAATTGGTAGAGAGGTAGCTTTGAACCAGGAAACGGACATAGGATACTTTTTATCCCGTTCGACCGCGATTTCGAAAACAAAGGGATTCCACGAGGACGAAGTCGCGGGGGGCCACTAGTTTTATATATTTTTCAACACACTTGCTCATAAAGTGGTTGTTATTTCACTGCAATTAGACTAATAATGACACCTATAATCAAACTGTGACTTTTTCATGAGTTATAGATTAAAAAAAAACTTTAAAGTCCCCATTTTGTACGTGGCAGAATAGGCGCAACCCCTATGCGCGGAAAATAAACTTTTTATCTACTAAATAAAATGAGATTTTATTGTTATTTTATTCACAAGTGTGTTGAAAAACGTCGTATGATACACGTGTGTATTGATGATTACCGTCCTCGACTCTTAAGACAATCAATGGCGTCTCGGCGGTAATCACCAATGTTACTAGTACCATAATGTACTAAAAGTTAAAAAAAAAAACAGGTGGCGAGCGCTCATTTACGAATCTGGTGCGTCTGATTATCATCGATGAAGTTCATCTACTGCACGATGAACGAGGCCCAGTGCTGGAGGCGCTGGTCGCCAGGACGCTCAGGACTGTGGAGCAGACGCAGGAAGAGGTATGTGACTAGTAGCCATCACCAGTGATGCTAGGAGCGATAAGACCTCGTTAATTGTTCATCTATCTTTGTATGTTGATTTTGTATTATTGTGGCGTGCAATAGTGTTCTCTATCTATCTATGTATACAGGGCGGTCCAACTAGTGACGTCCGAAATTACCCCATGCATATTCTGCGACTTTTTGTAGTTTTCTAGTTACAATTTTTTATGTGGTTTTTTTTAATGTATTCCGCCAGCAAGATTAAAAAAAATCATATCTTTTATCTCGTAAGTATTTTGCACTTATTTTTTTGTAACATGATTGTAGTAAATGTTGATTTAATAAAAAAAATAATTCAGCTACCTGAAATCTCAATCTTAAAAATGACTTCAAAGTTAAAACTTTATTTTTCTCTAAGGCTTTCTCAAACATTTAACTTCAAATTAAAAATACAAAAACGGGTTTTCATGACTTGTCTGTCTGTCTGTGAGTTAAAATGAGTAATGCATTGCACCCAGGTTCGCCTTGTGGGCCTCTCCGCGACGCTGCCCAACTACACCGACGTTGCGGCCTTCCTACGTGTCCGACCCGAGCAAGGCTTGTTCTATTTCGACAACTCATTCCGGTGAGTACGTTATAAAGTTTATTGTCTCTGGCCGATTTCGACCACGGCGGCCAATCTCAACGGAGATCAGCCAACTATGCAGGAGATATTATAGTGCACAAGTGTGAGCGCAATACACAGGTGCACTCACTGTTCCATCACTCTCAAAGTTCGGTGAGACCGAGGTGAGTGCGCACCGAGGCACGGGGGTGTAACACCGCCAACTTCCCGACTCCGAGCTGTTACAGAGAAATTCATGACAGAAAATCTCAGAAATAATTTTGGTCGATCTGGGATTCGAACCCAGGACCTCTGGGATGTAAGGTAGAAACTTTGCTACTACACCAACGAGGCAGTCTGTCTTATAATAATAATAAATATACAAAACAACATCACGTACATTGATCTGACTCCGTGGTAAGTAGATTAAGCAAACAACAAATAAACTTAAATAAATACACACAACACCAAGACCAGTACAAACAGACATGTTCATGCACACAAATGTTTGTACAGTGCGGGGATCGAACCAGCGACCTCTTGGTTAATTGTCAACTTCTTGACCATTACACCAAAGTTGCGTCAAAGTTATCCATATTCATATTCATTTGTTTGCCAACTAAGTGTTACATAGATATAGCAGGATGTATGATGTATTTTGGTTGGATATATTAGGTAATGTGCAGAAAAAGAATACGATTGAAAAATAACTACTAGATTTAACTATACCTATAACGCGTACAAAGTGCAAAAAAATCAATGTAATAGAAGTGACAAAATCTGTCCATTCGACACCAGACTGTCACATTACTTTGTTAGTTTACAAACGTTGGTATCAACAGGATATAACTTAAACAAGGTTTAAATACTGCCTATTCTTTTTGTAGTAGAGTGGTTAGAATTCACGATTATATATTTATTCACAGGCCAGTAGCTCTGGAGCAGCAGTACATTGGTGTGACAGAGAAGAAAGCGCTGAAACGGTTCCAAGTGATGAACGATATTGTCTACGAGAAGACCATGGAGCACGCGGGACGGAATCAGGTAAATGCTGAATTGACAAAAAACACACTTTAAAAATCTCTATGAATACGAGGGTCTATCTTATACTCTGAAAGCAGCCAGTACAGAATGCAAAATGGGTTTTCTACATTCTGTGGGGTAGAAGAAGAAGAAGAAGAAAAATATTTATTTGGCACATATTACACCACAGTACAACGAAAATTAAAACTTTAACTTAGCAAAACTATGTAAGAACGAACTTTTTCGTTACGTATTCGTACAGTCCAAACGTCAGAAACTGACAGTTTCCCCATACAAATTGACATGTTAACGATAGGTAAACGCTAAGAATACGTTACTATAGTTGTTCGTGCTCACCCCAGTGTACTGGTTATCTACGTCGCGCGCTGCATTTAAATATTCATTACCATATAAAAATGTCGAGGAATCACTGACACTGAAGATACAGTTCTTACTAGTCTCATTGTCAGGGATATAAATCTCATGATGCAAAATGATTAAATTAACCCTGTACACACCCAAGAAAAATCTGTTATCATGTTATCTGTAATAAGGTTATGAATAAATTATTATTATTATTATAATAATAATGATACATTTATTTCAAACAATAAATACAGTTATATAATATATGGTTGGCACGATTCGTCTACGCGCCGTGGGTGTTCACCCGATAGCTTTAATATCTGAAAAATCTACTCGTCATCTGTCTGCCTTGTAAAAAGTGTCTCCCTACATACCTCCCATACATATTGTAATTTACTTCAAATAAATAATGAAATGATATGAAATACAAATTTATTGGCGCTTGAAAAAGGGAAAATTTAGGTGGCAGGTTTGACATCGTGGTTCAGCTTTTTCAGTCATATGATAATAGCATGCAAATAGCTCAACACACAGGTGACCATAGGGCTGGTAGCTTCCTCGGCCAAAGGATCAGCCTTGCCATACAAAGAGGAAACGCTGCCAGCCTTTTGGGCACCATACCCAATGGCAGCTCTGGGGGAGATATTTTTTCTATATAGTTTGAATTTTTGTTTCCTTAATTTATTTTTTATTTTTTTTGGATTATCTGTTTTTATACTATTAGGCTAGGTGTTACATGTTTAAATAATTTAGTTTCACATGCTTTAGGTATTAACTTATGCTGGTGTATTAAATTTGGTGTTATCATTTGGGCTGCATGCAAATTATATTAATTCACTTTAAAATACAATATTCAAGTTCTATTAATAATCATAAATAAAGATTTCACAACAATCACACCAATTCTCAAGTCCCAATTTTAAGCTACGAGGCTTGTGTCGTGGGTACTAGACAACGGATAAACATACGTAAATACTTTTTCTTTGTTGTAAATAAATACATATTATACATAGAAAACATCCAGACCAGTACAAACACACATGTTCATATGCTTGTAATGTATGGGGATCGAACCCGCGACCCTTGGTTTTAGAAGTCCGACATGTAGACTACTGCACCAAACGGTCGACTTATATTAAATAGATATTTATCACATAATTAAATTACTTTGTCAAATTAACTCACACACATTTACGTAGATTTAAGAAATAGTAAATTAAATAGTAGTTTATATAATATATAATGTAGCATTATTTTATTAATTATATTGTAAACACGTGGTGTACACTGATCTTGGATTCCTGTACTGTTTGTAAATTTTTTAGTTAATGTGCATATGTAATTAATTACAGATATCTGTTTGTGTACCAAACTTAAATAAATAATAACTACTAGTTGTGCCCGCGACTTCGTCCGCGTGGAATTTTAACTGTTACCGCCTTCACCGCGTGGAGGTACTCCCAGCCTATGCTACTGTTTAACATGACCCAAATGCAGGCATACCTGCGACTCTATAACAGGTACACACAATGAGTTCCCTTAGTTAGGTAGGGTGATTAATTCATCCCAAGTTTAGGCCAGTGAACACTTAGTCACTTGGCGTGAGTTATTATATATTTCACTGTCTAGGTAAAACTCAAACAAATGAAAAAATCCCATCACATTCAGTCCTGTAGTTTCTGATATTCAATTTCCTGCCTACACTCTTAGTCTATTGGCGTGATTATTGCAAGTGATGCTGAGTCAAATAAAAAAAGTCCCATTAAAATCGGCCCAGTAGTTTCCGAGATTCAATTTTCTGCCTACCCCCTTAGTCTATTGGCGTGATTATTTCTATCCTTCTTTACCTTCCAAGTAATGTTGAGTCAAATAAAAAAAAGTCCCATTAAAATCGGTTTAGTAGATTCTGAGATTCAATTTCCTGCCTGCCCCCTAAGTTCATCGGCGTGATTATTTATATCCCAGTTTACTCTCCAGGTGATACTGAGTCAAATAAAAAAAGTCCCGTCAAAATCGGTCCAGTAGATTCTGAGATTAGCCCGGACAAACAGACAGACAGACAGACAGACAGACAGACAGACAGACAAAAATTTTAAAAATTGTTGTTTTGGCTTCTATTACGGTAATTAAGACCCCCTGTAACAATTTTTCATAAAAATCTTTAATGTACAGAAATCGATCTTTTACAGTCTTATTATATGTATAGTATAACTATGTTAAATTATGATTCATCATCATCATCATGATGAATAAATCATAATTTATTAACATTTTGTTTTAACCTGACGTTTCGGACCCTTTTCAGCGTCCGTGGTCACAGGTAGACTAAGGTGTTAGTTGTCATTACATAGTTTTGAAAAAAATGTTTATCTACGGACATATCATTAGTGCTCTAAAATGCGTTCAGAAACCGTAGGAAATGACCAGCATTACTACAACCAATTTTACTATGAGAACTTTCTTATCTGTGGCAGTAGGTAAAATCTGTACTGTAATGTTATAACAGTATCAATTTCTGTAAGGTTATGACTTTAAACTTGGAACAGCTGTCAAAACTAAAGTAGGTCTCTATTCTAGTATCCATTGATATTAAAGCAGTTATCGATATGAAACGTCAAATTCAGTATGTTTTTTAATCCAAATCGCACGACATATGATCACGAGTGACATGAGGATAGGGACTTCAATCGTTTGTCTATGATATTAAAAAAAATCGTCGTGACGGTGGATTGAATTACCCGCCATTACTGTTGTCATTCATTTGTTTGTTAAATGCAGGTCATTTCCCTACGACCTCTGAACCCATCTTAGAGTACTTATGATATGTGTGTAGATAAAGTAGTGTATGCAACTGTACATAATTAGGCCTTAAAAAACTCGTGTGATGCTATTATGAAATAGGTGACGCTCGTTTCATAAAACCACACTCGTGTTTTAAGGCCCCTCATTATGTATCAGTTGCATAAACTACTATTACTACCATCACTCAAATATATTAAGTTACGTTCCTATCCACACAAAATGAGCTGACAGTATCTTGAGGTCTTGCAGTGCGGGCTCGAGCTTGAGTCTTGGCTAAAACAGGATCCCAAGCTGGTGGAATTTTCCAACCATCTTCTCTATTAAAATTAGGGTGTCCTTTTCAGATATTGGTGTTTGTGCACTCAAGGAAAGAGACAGGGAAGACGGCTCGCGCCATCAGAGACATGTGTCTGGATAAGGACACTCTTGGGCAGTTCTTGAGGTGAGATTTAAGACTATATTTTTCTTCGACAGTCAACAGCAAAAATCTATGAACACTACATTGAATAGGCACCACTCCATTTCGATATACGTTTCGTCGAATTACAATTAATCGATGACAACAAGTCTTACCGTCTTACCAGTCTTATCCTACGGAGCTGAAACGTGGAACATGACAGTCAAGCTGGCTCACCGACTACACGTCACTCAGCGTGATATGGAAAGGTCTATGTTGGAGATCTCATTACGGGATAAGATCCCGTAACTGATGTTTTCCAAAAAAGTAGCAAGCTAAAGTGGCAGTGGGCTGGCCATGTCTGTCGCAGAACTGGCGAGAGGTGGAGCAGGAAGGTTCTCGAAGGGAGACCACGCTTAGGTAAACGTAGTGTGGGACGCCCCCCGGCTAGATGAACAGACGACCTGAAGAAGGCAGCTGGTAGTGACTGGATGCAAAGGGCGGGAGATCGTGCGCTGTGGCGCTCCTTGGGGGAGGCCTACGTACAGCAGCGGACTGTGACAGGCTGATATAATGATGACAACAAGTCGATTATTCGTTCGAACGATGCGTTATATACTCGAAAGACGTTACATTGATGGTTCATTTCATCGAGTGCTAACAGTCACCAGCAAAAATCTATGCACTCTATGGGGCTAGCTTGTTTATCGCTCAATAGAAGCGCTTCTAAGGACACGTTCACTTATTAAGTTAATTTTTACAGGATCCGTTTTAATAGATCCGTCTCTACTGGAAATGGTATTTAAAATTATTTCAAAAAATTCAAAATTATTTATTGTTTTCACACATGCACACAGCTTTACCTGGGATCTGCTTTTGTGCATAACAATGCCTGTGCCAGGAGGCTCCGCTCTTTCTAAATGTATAATAGTCTTCCTCCAGGAGATGTTATAGTGCACAAGTGTGAGCGCAATACACAGGTGCGCTCACTGTTCCATCACTCTCAAAGTTTGGTGAGGTGGCAATCCGACATGACCGGAGAGAGATCAGGCGCAGGACCAACGGCTTAACGTGCGCACCGAGACACGGGGGTGTAACACCGACAACTTCCCGACTCCGGGCTGTTTTTGACAAATTCATGAAAATTTCAGAAACAATTTCGGCTCGATCTAGGATTCGAACCCAGGACCCCTCGGATGTAAGGCAGTAACTTTGCTACTACACCAACGAGGCAGTCTAAATGTTATATAGTATTCACACAATATTTACAGGCTCCGTCGCTACTGGAGAAAGCATTCAGTACTGATCCGATAAACGGTACCAGTATACTGGGTCCCAAACACTGTATTATGCTGTGAACTGGCTTATGCAACTACATACGCTAACAACACGTATAATTAAATGAACAATGTAAAACGGATTACTGATTCATTTTGTCGGATCGGTATTCTCTACTGGATCCGGAATACTGTATTATTATACTTTATTTTTATTATTTTTATAACATCTTTATATAACATATTTATTACATTAACAAATTATTATAATCATTAATACAAAAAATATGATAAAAATCAAGAATACTATACTACATATCTGCCGTATGAATGCTAGCAGTGCCACATCCAGTATTAACGCATCCACGTTACTTACTTATCGCTCGCAGTGACTCGCGATTTGACTGTTTTGTTTTGTAAGATACCGTCATTTGTCGTATTATTTTTTAGAAGCTCACGTCGCTCAGACAAATTATGTAAAATTTTAATTTTTTAAGTTTCTCGTAAGTGAAATGTATTTTCGATTGGGAAATAAAGAATCTTTAACCATTATACAGGGTGTCCCGAAAAAAACGTGCCAAAGTTATGGACATGATAGTTTATTGGAAGTGTTGGATGACCTACTTCGTACAATGCAAGCAATGACACAAAAAAACTGCATAAAAAATACCGCAATTTTTTTAAATTATAACCAAATTTGTAAAGCTGTGTTTGTATTTTTTTTAAATTAAAAACCTTTTTTTTGTAAACATATATATATATAAACTCTTTTGCAAAAAAAACGGGCACTTTAGATTTTTTCCTCTACTTTAATGAAGAAGAACAAGAAATAGGTTTTATTAATTTGACGATGTATTGGCATGTTATTTGAAGCATCCTGGCATGATTCTTTACGTTCCAAATTTAAAATTTGAAATTAATAAAAGAAAAATAATGATTATTGTGGATTATTCTAAAATTGCTTTACTAATGGCGCGAATTGCTGAAACGATTTTTAACTGATTACGATATTTTAAAACTTTTTGGACATTTTCTGCAAATTAAACAATTTAATCTTTATTTTTACATTAAATACCACTTTTTGATATGAGTGATAAAGCGATAAGGGCCGGTAAAATTATAGCCCTACTTGAAGAAGGTTGTTCGCAAACTTACGTGTCTCAGCGGCTAAATGTGAGTCGTTCAACTGTCCAGAGGACTTGGCAACGGTATCAAGAGACCGGTTCGGTCAAAAGAAGACCCGGTTCGGGAAGAAAACGATGCACAGAACCAAGAGATGACCGCTTTTTGGTGAGTCAGGCGTTGCGGAATCGTAAGGCGTCAAGTGTGGACCTGAAGAAGAGCCTTGAAGAAGTAAGAGGAGTAGAAGTTAGCTTGTGGACGGTCAGGAGGAGGCTTTTGGCTGCCAATATCAGGAGTTACCGCCCAGCTCGGGGCCCTAAATTACTCCGTGAGCACCGTGTTGCTCGACTTCAGTTTGCTCGGAACTGTGCTTCATGGACTCTGGAGGACTGGAATAAAGTATTGTTTTCTGATGAAGCTAGAATCTCTTTGTGTGGAGAGGACCGACGCCGGCGAGTGCTGCGAAGACCACGGGAACGCTATGCGGAAGTGTGTTTCGAAGAAATCACTCCTTATGGCGGAGGCTCCGTTATGTTTTGGGCAGCAATTAATTCGAAGGAGCGTACGGAGTTAGTTTTCATAGAAAATGGAACATTAAATGCACATCGGTACATAATGGAAGTCCTAATTCCATATGCACAACCCACATTGACTGCACTTGGGGAAGATTCCATTTTTATGGACGACAATGCTCGCTCGCACCGTTCTGGCGACGTGGAAGCGTACATGCAAGAAGTTGGGATCCGTCGTTTAGATTGGCCAGCTCGAAGTCCTGACCTCAATCCAATTGAGCATGTCTGGGATGTTCTAAAGAGACGTGTAAGATCAGTGCAACCTGCTCCACAAAACATCAGGGAGCTAAAAAGAGTCATTGCAGAAGAGTGGGAACGAATTCCTCAAAACGTTATTAAAAACATCGTGGAAAGCATGCCCAGAAGGATTTAAGCTGTGATTTTGGCAAGAGGAGGTCACATTCGGTATTAGGTTTTTACATTTGTAACTTTATTTAATTAAAAAAAGTAAAAAAAAATCTTATCTTTGTTGCCGACCACTTCTTATTGTTTGGGCGTGTACATCGGTTTTAAAGAATCCATCGTTTTTTTTTTCTTTTAGTTGCCCGAACTCACTTCACGCGCATTAATTTACACGATTATAAGTATACAGACTACGTCAAAGAAATAAATTTCATTTAATTAACTCAAATCGACCTTAGAACGTAAATTTCCTTAGGTGCCCGTTTTTTTTGCAAAAGAGTGTATATATATATATATATATATATATATATATATATATATATATATATATATAATTAATTACTGGTATGTTGTACCTCAGTGTACAGTGTATCGACCTCTTTGTTTGGGATCACTATTTACGTCGGACCACACCCTGTATAGCATGTAAGATTGTTTTTCTAACAGAATGGACCTGCGTTGTCTGATCTCGTAAAATAAAATTAAAATTGCAACATAATGAACTTACATTTTGCGTCACAGGGAAGGCTCCGCGAGCATGGAAGTGCTAAGAACAGAAGCGGAACAGGTAAAGAACCCGGAACTCCGCGAGCTGTTGCCGTACGGCTTCGCCATCCATCACGCCGGCATGAGCCGCGTCGACAGGACATTGGTGGAAGATCTGTTCGCTGATAGACATATTCAGGTATGAAGCCGTTTATGGAGATAAGAAGCCATTACTTACAGTTGACAGTGTACGCCTATAGAAGTTATAACAATAATATTATATTGTGTCTGGCAGACTGTCCGTAAATTGGGATGATGACACCTATCTTAAATATTTTGAAGATCATGGCGTTCAAAAAACATAGCCCCTATACAGTCAATACAAGTCAACATATTTCCAAAAAGCTGTAGAAATCAATTTTTAAACACACAAAACGCAATAAATATTCGGTCAATTGACTCCGATTTCTGATACATGATCGTGACATCACGATCATATATTCCCATACAAAATCTATGGAGGCAGACCGTTTTGACAGATAATAAAAAGTATGTCAACGTTTGGTGGGTGTCATCTAGCCAATTAACTAAGAATTTACTGAATTTAGAGTGTAAATTTTTAAATAAACGTTATTCTGTCATTTTTTAAATGAATATTAGGTATTAAATGAGCAGCTAAAACTCATCAAAATATATCGCTTTTATACCTGATTCTCTGTAACACAAGTGCGTAAGCTACTTACCACGGAGTCAGATCAATGTATGTGATGTTGTTGTTTATAACAAGTAATAATAGTGTTAAGTTTAAAATCGTATCATAATTATATATAATATAATTTTGTATAAGTAATGAAAATTTATTAAAGTCGAAATTCATAGCCATTTAACAGTACTTTTATATGGTAAGATAGATATTTTTTAATGCACATCGTATACAGAATAAATACCATAATGTTTTTTTAATATTTTCATGTAAGGCCACATGTCAAGTTAATCACGCTTGTATCTTATACTTACGTAATAAGGGTGATTTTGCAACGAAAATAAGTAGCGTGATATGGAGCCGCGTATACAATTAAGGCGGTGTTATCGCTTGAAGCAATATCTTTTACTGTGAAAATAAGGCTAAAGGACGCTTTGCGAATTATCGCTGTTTCCTATGAAAAGCTCCTATTAGATCTTTTTTTTTACAAATAAATTTTTTTTTGACGTGACAACGTCTTATAAATTGGTTTGCCGGGTGACACTTAAAGAAACTGCGTTACGCTGCTCCGCTTACGTTCCGCGCTCACAATGAGAGCGAGTGAGAGGCACGCGTCCCTTCGACTCGGGCATGGTTAGCCCGCCTAAGAGCGAGTGAGACAGACATAAAAAGTGAAAGGCACGCGTCCCTTCCACTCGAGCACAGATAACCCGCCTAAGAGCGAGAGAGACAGAGCGAGAGAGAGAGAGAGTGAGAGAGATAGGCATACACACCGGTTCATGTTATACGAATAAATTTTCACATTAAAATTATTTTACCACTCAGAGTCGTTGTCACGTAAAACTTTCGCCCGTATACCGACTTTACAGGCAACCAATTTTTTCTGTCACTCAGGTTCTAGTCTCCACAGCGACTCTGGCGTGGGGTGTCAACCTTCCCGCCCACACCGTCATCGTCAAGGGCACCCAAGTGTACTCCCCTGAGAAGGGCCGTTGGAGCGAACTGGGCGCTTTAGATGTGCTACAGATGTTGGGGCGAGCTGGTCGTCCTCAATATGATACTAAGGGCGAGGGTAAGTGGATAAAAACCGGCCAAGTGCGTGTCGGACCACGCATAAAGTAGGGTTCCGTAGTCAATTTTGGCACCGCGCTGTTTTGAATTTCTTGCATCATCATCATCTCCCTAGCTTTTTCCCGTATCTCACGGAATCGGCAACCTAATCTAGGTCTCAAACTTTTTTAAGTTTATACTGTTCTTTTGGAAAAAAGTATATATTTTTATATTATTTATAATTTCGAAAGTATTCATCACAGGATACCCGAAACAATTTTAAATAAGAGTTTCCGTGCCTGTTTCTTAATGACTTTAGAAAAAACAGGGGGGGAGGGGACACACCGTGTAAACGACTTTGGCGGGCTATAACTCGCAAATGGTAAAGCTGATAAAAAAGTGTTGTATGGAAACCCTATCTTTTTTTCATAGTCCACTTACAAGGGGGTGCACTCAAAAAACTAACCCCCCCCCCTTTACATGTATAGGGAAACACCCTTAAAAAGGAATAATTTTAATTTTTCGTATTTTTAAAAATGAGATCTATATGTGAAGTATCCTCGAAACAAGTTACATGCAAATCAGTCCATAAACGTAGAAGATATTCTGCTGTGACAGACTAGGACGGACTTAACGATCTTAAAAGGGTTCCTTGTCGGACTACGGAACCCTAAAAAGCATGTGTTTTTTCTATTTGGTAAAAATGTGATACTGAATAAAAATGTTTTCTTCTTCTTAAAATAAGACGTTACGATACGATCGTCCGGCCTGCGACTCAGACGTGATACTACTCTGGCACAGTCTCGAGGGTCGTCATAAGTTTGACATCTGTCTCCGTTTGCGTGTCTGTCTGTCACGATACCACGTGGCTCCCAAACGGAAGGAACGATTTCAAAGCGGTTGTTTTATTTATTTATTTATTACTAGCGGACCCGGCAGACATTATCTTGCCCGCTGGTTTCTCACCGTTTAAACTTTCCCTGAACTTCCACGAATAATTCAAAACCAAAATTAGCAAAATCGGTACCGCCGTTCTCGAGTTTTAGCGAGACTAACGAACAGCAATTCATTTTTATATATAAGACTAGCGGACCCGCAGACGTTGTCCTGCCCGTTGTTTTTTTTTTAATTTTCATCGTTTAAGCCTTCCCTGGACTTCCACGATTATTTTGAGACTAAAATTATTCAAATCGGTTCAGTCGTTCTCGAGTTTTAGCTAACTAACTAACGAACAGCAATTCATTTTTATATATAAGATTATGGCACAAACATTTAATACAAAAATGGTGGAATTACATGGTGGAACGAGCGCCGAAATATAGATAATTTATATAGTTAATGGAATCAGGCGTTACTTTGCGGAAATCCATGGCGAAAGCTGGAAAAAGGATTATTTTGCTTTAAATTTCTACTAAACGATGCCAGCGCAGGAACCAAAATACATCCAACTGTAATCACCTGAAAAAGCTAGAGCTGAAAGTCGCAGAACTCACAATATCTGAACTCAGTTCAGTCGCTCGTAGTATGTCGAAGTAACAACATTTCCTGAGGATGCCACGTGTAGTGGCGAAACGCGTCAGTGTTTTGTTGGTGTCAGTGTTGTGATTCCAGCTGCATCTTCTGTGTCACGTTGTGAGTTGTAGGTATTGTGGGTTCTGCGACTTTTAGCTCTAGCTTTTTCAGGTGATTACAGTTGGATGTATTTTGGTTCCTGCGCTTGCATCTTTTAGTGGAAATTTAAAAGCAAAATAATCCTTTTTTCAGCTTTATAGGTAATTTATTCATGGTAGTTCCAATTTCCTGCTAATTTCCTGGCTCATACGGGAGGTTTTTTGACGTGACAACGTCTTATAATTCGATGGAGCCGGCTGCACGCACCAAAAAACATGACGCATGCGGCGTTACCTCGTTCTGAGGCGTTCCATTCAAGGCTTGAAGTGCAAACGAGAGCGCGTAACGAGCGACAAAGAGGCAACGTGACAAAGACGTTGTCACGTTCAACTATCGTCAGTAAACCGACATTACAGACAACCGTTTTTTTAAATTTCATTTTTACTACAAATGACATTGTTTAACAATTTATTTTCACCCACAGGCATACTCATAACAAACTACTCGGAGCTCCAGTACTACCTCTCGTTGCTCAACCAGCAGCTGCCCATAGAATCGCAGCTCGTCAGCAAACTGCCCGACATGTTGAACGCCGAAATTGTTCTCGGCTCTGTCCAGAGTGTGAGGGACGCTGTCACTTGGCTCGGTGAGTCTAGTCTATGGTCGATGATTAACTCTATATTCGACGTCTCACGTGAAGCTGTGATACGTTATTTTAAAGCCGTCTTTGATCAACCGTCATTGACACGCTCTTGTTAGCACGGACTGTATGTATGTATGTATGTGACGGAATCTTTGAGCTAAATTTTCAGTCAGCTCAGTCTTTGCCTCGTTGTGCTTAGTCTTGGGTCATGAGCAAACCTATCCCAAATAAATGACTAAAATGTTCTAACGGTGATTATTATTATACTAATTTAATTGTTTTATGATATCTAAGCATTTGGTACACAGGTTCAAAGAGGTTTTTAATTTTATTGGTTTTTAAATTTATTCAATAATTTAACCTAGAATTTTGAGATATAAAAAGTTACAAGTTGTATATGAAACTATAAAACTACAAAGAGTTCTTTAGATTCAGATTCCTTACGTTACTCGTCCTGAAAGACATTTATATTCTAAAACTTGACTGTGAAGTAGCAAATATGTTCTTTTAATCTAATGTATTTTTATTTTTTTCAACACACTTGCTCGTAAAGTGAGCCTTATTATATCGTTCTTAGGGCCATAAACCGAACTATAACATACACGTGCATAATAATATTACACACTAGTGCATAATAGAATGATCCCTACAAAGTTAAGTTAGTACCTAACTGCAAATTATATGCGAGTAAACAGAGCATTTTCAATTTAACCGGGTAATACAGTTTTTTTTTGTGACAACAAAGAGGTTTTATGCCACCGAAAATCCATTTTCATTTTTGAAATAAATAAGGGACACATTTATTTAATTAAGACGAAAAACATTTATTATTATCAAATTATTTATAATTCACAATAATTTCTTATAAAATATTTGCATTTTATCACTAAAATTATCATTTTGAAGTAGGCTGTATGGCTGTAATCAATCACCTTACATTTGGCGCGTGCAAAAAAAAATTGCGCGCCATTTCCCAATTTTCCCATACTTAATTAAACGATTTATGCAATACATGTTTGTTTTTTCCTCGCAAGTGTGTTGAAAAACGTCGTATGATACACGTGTGTATTGATGATTGATTACCGTCCTCGGCTCTCTTAAGACCCTCACCTGACGGCTCGGGTCTCAATGGCGCCTCAGCGGTAATCACCAACATTACACACTTGTACCATAATGTACTATTATGGGACAAGATCCTGAATTAAATGATTTTATTTTATAATTTTTTTTAATTAAATATACTTATATTTTCCAACAGGCTACACGTACCTATACATCAGGATGCTCCGCCAGCCAGCGCTGTACGGAGTTACACCAGAGAAGCTACAAGAGGATCCGCTATTAGAGTTGCATAGAGCCGACTTGGTGCACACGGCTGCTAGCTTGTTGGACAAGTAAGTCAAATCTATACAGGGTTACTGGAAACTCTACGTATTCCTTTCAAAAGAGTAATAGTAAAGGTGATTTATTTTTTCTTTTTGAAAAGACAACACTTAAAAAATTCTTTTCGGCTCCGGTCATCGGGACCGGATGACCTTCCCGATGACCGGAGCCGAAAATAATTTTTTAAGTGTTGTCTTTTCAAAATTAAAAAAATTGCGTTGTTAACGCAAAAAAAAATTACTTAACAAATAAATTATTTTTTCTTTTATTTTCATTTTCTTTATTCAGGAAAACAACACATATTCCATAAAGCTTATAAAACTAGGCGTCGTTCTTTAGCCATACAGTTTTTACAATTAATTATACAATTATGATGTTGACGAGACGTATATCGTAAGCGCGTTAACAAATTTAAATTTACTAAATTTATGTAAACAGAAAGTAAGAATTTTTGATGTTGACAAAATAAAATTTACTACAAAAAAGGTCCCATCAACTAAGGGTAGGGTCGATTAAGGGTAGAAGGGTAAATTACAAGAAGACAACTTTAACGAGAAGTTTTAAATTTTAAAATCACGATATCCAAAAAATCTATTGCTTCTAACCCCTAGTCGATGGAACCTTTTTTTGTTGCTGATTACCTCTTCTTTGTCTCTTTTTAAGGAATACGTCGAGTTACCCAATAAAAGTCGGGCTACCCACTCATCACATAATCTATGAAACTACAAGGGCTAAAATAGTCAGATTTTGCACGAAGGTGACGTCAACTAAGTCTTCAGAGAAAGAAATTTAACCACTAAGTGGTTCTTTTTAGGGGTTGAAAGTTTATATGAAACTTTTTGCCAGTATGCTCAAATTTTTCTCAATTTTTTTTATAGAGTTCGAAATAGTTTTTTTTTAAATAAAATTCTTATTTCAATTATTTCAAATAACGTCGACAAATTGCAGAAACGAAATACATTTTATGAGTGGGCATCCACTTAGTAAATGCCGACCAAACTAGGATCCGTGTGTGCCTGAAAAGAACGATTTTTTAAAATTTATTTTTAAAGTGCTAAGTCAAAAGGCGGTAAGACGTAGTTTGTCAACTTCAGAGACCACCTAATTCCGCCAATGCAATAATTTTCAAATTGTTTCATTTTTAACAGTTCTAGTTTTGTTGAAATGTCATAATCAGGCCACGGCACGGGAATGAAGGCCCATGGTATTAACTTCTTGTGATAGACACATAAGTAACTAGGAACTTAGTCACAAGTGGTAAAATAACTACTTTACCTGCCTTCCTGGATCAGTCAATGTAATAATATCTTAATTCGTGTAATAGCTGACTCAAAATGTTTTTTATTTTTCTCCAACAGAGCGGGCCTCATAAAATACGAGCGCAAATCCGGCCATTTCCAGCCGACCGAACTCGGCCGCATAGCGTCTCACTACTACTGCACGTACGAGACGATGCAGTGCTACAACCAGCTGCTTCGGCCCACTCTAGGGGAAATCGAGCTGTTCCGCGTGTTCTCACTGTCCGCGGAGTTCAGGCACGTGGCCGTGAGGGAGGAGGAGAAGTTGGAACTCCACAAGCTGATGGAGAGGGTGAGTAAAAGACCTTTGTTACAGACCGGGAGCTAGTATGTACCTTCGTTATAGACCAGGAGCTAGTATGTACCTTCGTTATAGACCAGGTGCTAGTAAGTACCTTCGTTATAGACCAGGAGCTAGTATGTACCTTCGTTATAGACCAGGAGCTAGTATGTACCTTCGTTATAGACCAGGTGCTAGTGATTACTTTCGTTATAGACCAGGAGCTAGCTTATGTAGTCCAGGAGCCAATAGTAAGTAGCTACATAATCCAGGAGCCAATTAGTAAGTTAACATCTTTATAATTCTGGAGCTAGCTGGTTACTATGTTGTGATCTAGGGACCGGCTTGTGTAGTCCAGGAGTCACGATATAGTCCAAGGGATAGTTTGTGTAAACCGTGGCTGTGGGAGAGGAGGAGAAGTTAGAACTTTAAAAACTGAAGGCTTTTTCGCATAGGATGCGCGGGCGCCGTCGCGAAATATCAAACATAGGAAGTGATATCCAAGTGTTCACGTACGAAACGCACGCGCAGTCGTAGTAGCGAGCTCGCGCCCGCGCCCGCGCGGTTCTGTGGGAACAAGCACTAAGAGTTTTAAAAGCGACTATTTTATAAGTCACTAGTGGACCCGGCAGACGCTGTCCTGTCCGCTGTTTTCACAATTTATCAATATTTTCTCAGCGTTTACACCTTCCCTCGACTTCTACAAATATTTCAAGGCTTAAATTATGAAATCGGTTTAGCCTTTCTCAAGTTTTAGTGAGACTAACGAACAGCTATTTATTTTTATATATAAAAAGCGATCGGCCCACCTGAGTGTTCCCATGGGAAACCGTCATTTTCCCGCGGTAAAAACTAGCCTATGTCCTTTCTCGGGTATCAAAATATCTAAGTAAAAATAGTACTTAATCAACATATAAAGACAGATGCAACATTTAGGCGGTGTAATCTTTGAAAGCGATCTTTTCCAGACAACCTTCGGGTAAGGAATTAGGTGGAAACGGTGTATTTACAGAAAATTTAAAATACTATTATTTGATCCTCAGGTTCCGATCCCGATAAAAGAGAGCATAGAAGAGCCATCGGCGAAGATAAACGTCTTACTACAAGCGTACATATCGCAGCTGAAGCTAGAAGGCTTCGCTCTAATGGCGGACATGGTGTACGTGACGCAGTCCGCGTGCCGGCTGCTGAGGGCTATATTCGAGATCGTGCTGCATAGAGGTGAGTGCTACATATATGTACTACAAGCGTACATATCGCAGCTGAAGCTAGAAGGCTTCGCTCTAATGGCGGACATGGTGTACGTGACGCAGTCCGCGTGCCGGCTGCTGAGGGCTATATTCGAGATCGTGCTGCATAGAGGTGAGTGCTATATATATGTACTACAAGCGTACATATCGCAGCTGAAGCTAGAAGGCTTCGCTCTAATGGCGGACATGGTGTACGTGACGCAGTCCGCGTGCCGGCTGCTGAGGGCTATATTCGAGATCGTGCTGCATAGAGGTGAGTGCTATATATATGTACTACAAGCGTACATATCGCAGCTGAAGCTAGAAGGCTTCGCTCTAATGGCGGACATGGTGTACGTGACGCAGTCCGCGTGCCGGCTGCTGAGGGCTATATTCGAGATCGTGCTGCATAGAGGTGAGTGCTATATATATGTACTACAAGCGTACATATCGCGTCTGAAGCTAGAAGGCTTCGCTCTAATGGCGGACATGGTGTACGTGACGCAGTCCGCGTGCCGGCTGCTGAGGGCTATATTCGAGATCGTGCTGCATAGAGGTGAGTGCTATATATATGTACTACAAGCGTACATATCGCGTCTGAAGCTAGAAGGCTTCGCTCTAATGGCGGACATGGTGTACGTGACGCAGTCCGCGTGCCGGCTGCTGAGGGCTATATTCGAGATCGTGCTGCATAGAGGTGAGTGCTATATATATGTACTACAAGCGTACATATCGCGTCTGAAGCTAGAAGGCTTCGCTCTAATGGCGGACATGGTGTACGTGACGCAGTCCGCGTGCCGGCTGCTGAGGGCTATATTCGAGATCGTGCTGCATAGAGGTGAGTGCTATATATATGTACTACAAGCGTAGATATCGCGTCTGAAGCTAGAAGGCTTCGCTCTAATGGCGGACATGGTGTACGTGACGCAGTCCGCGTGCCGGCTGCTGAGGGCTATATTCGAGATCGTGCTGCATAGAGGTGAGTGCTACATATATGTACTACAAGCGTACATATCGCAGCTGAAGCTAGAAGGCTTCGCTCTAATGGCGGACATGGTGTACGTGACGCAGTCCGCGTGCCGGCTGCTGAGGGCTATATTCGAGATCGTGCTGCATAGAGGTGAGTGCTATATATATGTACTACAAGCGTACATATCGCAGCTGAAGCTAGAAGGCTTCGCTCTAATGGCGGACATGGTGTACGTGACGCAGTCCGCGTGCCGGCTGCTGAGGGCTATATTCGAGATCGTGCTGCATAGAGGTGAGTGCTATATATATGTACTACAAGCGTACATATCGCAGCTGAAGCTAGAAGGCTTCGCTCTAATGGCGGACATGGTGTACGTGACGCAGTCCGCGTGCCGGCTGCTGAGGGCTATATTCGAGATCGTGCTGCATAGAGGTGAGTGCTATATATATGTACTACAAGCGTACATATCGCGTCTGAAGCTAGAAGGCTTCGCTCTAATGGCGGACATGGTGTACGTGACGCAGTCCGCGTGCCGGCTGCTGAGGGCTATATTCGAGATCGTGCTGCATAGAGGTGAGTGCTATATATATGTACTACAAGCGTACATATCGCGTCTGAAGCTAGAAGGCTTCGCTCTAATGGCGGACATGGTGTACGTGACGCAGTCCGCGTGCCGGCTGCTGAGGGCTATATTCGAGATCGTGCTGCATAGAGGTGAGTGCTATATATATGTACTACAAGCGTACATATCGCGTCTGAAGCTAGAAGGCTTCGCTCTAATGGCGGACATGGTGTACGTGACGCAGTCCGCGTGCCGGCTGCTGAGGGCTATATTCGAGATCGTGCTGCATAGAGGTGAGTGCTATATATATGTACTACAAGCGTACATATCGCGTCTGAAGCTAGAAGGCTTCGCTCTAATGGCGGACATGGTGTACGTGACGCAGTCCGCGTGCCGGCTGCTGAGGGCTATATTCGAGATCGTGCTGCATAGAGGTGAGTGCTATATATATGTACTACAAGCGTACATATCGCGTCTGAAGCTAGAAGGCTTCGCTCTAATGGCGGACATGGTGTACGTGACGCAGTCCGCGTGCCGGCTGCTGAGGGCTATATTCGAGATCGTGCTGCATAGAGGTGAGTGCTATATATATGTACTACAAGCGTACATATCGCAGCTGAAGCTAGAAGGCTTCGCTCTAATGGCGGACATGGTGTACGTGACGCAGTCCGCGTGCCGGCTGCTGAGGGCTATATTCGAGATCGTGCTGCATAGAGGTGAGTGCTATATATATGTACTACAAGCGTACATATCGCGTCTGAAGCTAGAAGGCTTCGCTCTAATGGCGGACATGGTGTACGTGACGCAGTCCGCGTGCCGGCTGCTGAGGGCTATATTCGAGATCGTGCTGCATAGAGGTGAGTGCTATATATATGTACTACAAGCGTACATATCGCGTCTGAAGCTAGAAGGCTTCGCTCTAATGGCGGACATGGTGTACGTGACGCAGTCCGCGTGCCGGCTGCTGAGGGCTATATTCGAGATCGTGCTGCATAGAGGTGAGTGCTATATATATGTACTACAAGCGTACATATCGCGTCTGAAGCTAGAAGGCTTCGCTCTAATGGCGGACATGGTGTACGTGACGCAGTCCGCGTGCCGGCTGCTGAGGGCTATATTCGAGATCGTGCTGCATAGAGGTGAGTGCTACATATACAGGGTGTAAAAAAACCTTAACGAAGCCGTCAACCACGCGTTCAGTACATCAAACCAAATCGTATGAAAAGAAATTTTAGCTGATACCCATATCATTTAACTGATACCCATAGCGGCTTTGAGAAAAGTCGTTGATAATTGTTATTTTGTGCGCGTAACTTTTCAAGACAAACACTAGAATTGCCATCACAAACGGTACACTGCAGTTTCTCCATCGTTTCGAATGCAAAACAAAACTTAGAAACACTTTCCTACACTTGGAAAGCACCTAATAACCGAATCTTTAGTAAATTACAATATTCTCAACACTCGCGAAGACCAGCGAAGATGAAGATGATGAAGATGAAGTCGAAAGCAACTACATAGTAAAAAATGGTGTGCGAAAAATTTATTTAAAAACAATTTTTGCATTAGTTTTTAACAAAAAATCATACTAGCACGACTTAATTTCACAAGAAAATGCTTAGGATTTAAATTATAAAACTATCATTTATGCATTGATTTATTTCTATGATCAAATCATAGAAATAAATCATTTGTGAAGTTTTATTTCATAAAAGTAAGAAAATTCTAGGCGCTGGAAACAGCTGCAGTCGTGCCATCTAGTATCGGGTAGCTACTATTATAGGGTTGTAACTATTAGCTCAATTACCCGATACAAGATGGCGGTTTTGATTAGATTTCGAAGTATTCTACGTCGCTGCACGAGTAGGACAAAAATACTTCTCAATAGTGAACTGACAGAGAAAGAGGATAGTATGCATACCTACTATAAGTGTATAAAATGCGTTTGTCACCTGTCACCTTGAGTTGTATGAACAATGTGTCATTTTTAATTTGTTCGGGTTTTTAATTTGTATGTGTGTCGTTGTAGGTATGAGACGGGATTTATAATGTGTGCGTGTATCTAGCAAGCAATCACTCGGCAGCCTACTGCCTGACTATTTTCGGTTTTTACTTGAGCGCGTGGTACTAATGCGTGTAAATTGACGAGTTTTTCACATATGTACACAAAAATGGTTTTGTTTTGTAGCTTAGTTTATGCAGCTATATTGTAATATGGATTTAATGTTTTATGAAATAATTATTTTTATGATTGTGTTTATGAAATGTATCTTTATGACATTATGATCCAAGAGATTGAAATAAATTATGTGAATTGAATTGAAAAATGGTCATAATGATGAGGTAGGCACTGCTTAACTGCTTGTATGGAATGCACGCCATTGCGCGCGGCGTACTCGTCACAGGATGTTTCGTACTAAATTGTGCTAATATTTTTATTAATTTCTTAAGCTTTGAAATCTTAATAATATCTAAGTTTTATTTTACGAATAGCAAGTAGTTATTGGATACTTTAAGTAGCCTTCGGCTTTAAGACGGTTAAAAAAGCACGGTGTATATAGAAGATGTTAACATCGCCATTTGTTCTCAGGCTGGGCGCAGCTTGTCGACAAGACGCTGGCTCTCTGCAAGATGGTGGACCGACGCATGTGGCAGTCGATGTCGCCGCTCAGACAGTTCAGAAAGATGCCGGAAGAGGTGAGTTCGTGTAGCAAAGTTATCAAAAACTAGTGTTTTATTTATTTAAAACTTTATTGCACAAAGGGTGGACTTAATGCTAAAAACATTTTTTGCCAGTCAACCTTAAGGTCATGCAGAAAGAAGGCAATGGGTGCAGTGAAAGTTGAACGAGAAAGATGGAGAATAATTAAATTATGTCGTTTTTTTTTTGTTAATTTCCTTCGCATATAAATTGATGCAGTTGTTCCACACTAAGGTTAACGTAATTGACGTATTAAAAAAAGAAGAAGCAAAACGTTGTTTTTGAAGTCGTTCGCGTCCTCTCATGCGAGACTGTCTGACGAAATGTAAATTCGCGTAAAACGTCTGAATTTGCGGTGTACGGGTTCGAGTCCCGCCAGTGACAGTCTATTTTTCTTTAAGTGTGTTTTAATTTTACATTTAAAAAAAAATTGCATTGTTCATTAAAAAAAAAGTAACTTATGAAACGAATTATGTTAATGACGAATCGCCTCGTGTGTGGTATGAAGCTATTTGAATATCCAAAACAAGGATGAAGTATAGATAGATAGATAGAGAACACTTTATTGTACACCACAAAAAATAATACAAAATTAAGATAAACAAAGAAAGATGTACAATTTAGGCGGTATTTGTCGCTCATTGAAAATGTATTGTTCGCCGTTCAATCTGTTGTGTCCTTGAGTAGTTAGATAAACGAACAGAAGACTTGTGTCTATGTTTCCACGCCACAATTAGAAAAAAAAAACTCTTCAAAATCTATAGCATTTATTATATTAATAAATCTCTTTTTCGTACAGGTAATCAAGAAGCTAGAAAAGAAGAACTTCCCCTGGGAAAAGCTGTACGAGCTGGGCCCGAACGAGATAGGCGAGCTAGTTCGCGCGCCCAAGCTAGGCAAGATGATACACAAGCACGTGCACCAGTTCCCTAAGTTGGAACTCGCTACGCATATACAGCCCATAACAAGATCTACGTTGAGAGTGGAGCTGACCATCACGCCCGACTTCCAGTGGGACGAAAAGGTGAGACACATTTGCGCTATCAAAGCTAGAAATTTTGACTAATATCTAGCCTATGACGCCAACTTAGTTTTTGGGGTCCAGCTGTAAATACAATTTGTCTTTTAATGTGCTGAGAAGATGAGAAAAATGTTTGATACCTAAGCCAATTCCGCCAGATATATGTCACGCGACTACGCACGTTGATACACAACACGTGCACCAGTTCCAGAAGCTAGAATTGGCGACGCATATTGAGCCTATAACTAGGTCTAGCGATGACACCGGACTTCCCAAACGAATTAAATGTAAACTTTCTTCCTAGTGAACTAGTAGAGCTAGTGACTGCCTCGTTGGTGTAGTGGCAAAGTTTCTGCCTTACATCCCAGAGGTCCTGGGTTCGAATCCCAGACGAGCCAAAATTGTTTCTGAGATTTTCTGTCATGTATTTCTCAAAAACACCCCCGTGCTTCGGGCGCACGTTAAGCCGTTGGTCCTGCGCCTGATCTCTTTCCGGTCATGTCGGATTGCCGTCTCACCGAACTTTGAGAGTGATGGAACAGTAAGTGCACCTATGTATTGCGCTTACACTTGTGCACTATAATATCTCCTGCTTAGTTGGCTGATCTCTGTCGAGATTGGCCGTCGTGGTCGCAATCGGCCAGGCTATAAAGAGTCCTTTATTATTATACTTTATTCAAACTTTATCATAGAGTTGGTTTTTACAATATAATTATAAAAGTTAAATATAAAATTATACAAATCATAAAAATATTATAAGAACCTAACCCTGGCAAGCTGCCAGCAGCGGGGCAGGGCTCAAGCTACCGACAGTTAAGGCTACAGAGAGAGAAACCTCCGGAAGATGCGCGCCGTGTCCAGAAGTACTGCCTATTATTATCATAATGTCTTATTAACAGATTCACGGCCAATCAGAAGCCTTCTGGATCCTCGTAGAAGATGTAGACTCGGAAGTGATACTCCATCACGAGTATTTCCTTCTGAAACAGAAGTACTGCAAGGATGAGCATCAGGTAATTTCATTTTATTTCATCATATCATATCAGCCTGTCACACACAGTCCACAGCTGGACATAGGCCTCCCCCAAGGAGCGCCACAGCGCACGATCTCCCGCCCTCTGCGTCCAGTCACTACCAGCTGCCTTCTTCAGGTCGTCTGTCCATCTAGCCGGGGGGCGTCCCACACTACGTTTACCTAAGAGTGGTCTCCATTCAAGAACTTTCCTGCTCCACCTCTCGTCGGTTCTGCGACAGACATGGCCAGCCCACTGCCACTTCAGCTTGCTACTTTTTTGGACAACATCAGTTACCTTAGTCCTATGTCGTATGACCTCGTTTCGGATCTTTTCCCTCAATGAGATCCCCAACATAGACCGTTCCATAGCACGCTGAGTTCATTTTATAAAAAAAAAATATATTGTGTGGTTCAATCAATATATGACGACAGCTTGGTGCAGTGGTCCACATGTCGGACTTCTAAAACCAAGGGTCGCGAGTTCGATCTCCGCACAGTACAAGCATAAGTGTGCATGAACATGTGTGTTTGTACTGGTCTGGGTGTTTTCTATAATATGAATTTATTTACAAAAAAAAAGAGTATTTAAGTATGTTTATCCGTTGTCTAGTACCCATAACACAGGCCTCGTAGCTTAATTTGGGACTAGAGAATTGGTGTGATTGTTGTGAAAATATTTAATATGAAACATTTTAGTTACATACAATGATTTAAAAAAAAACACTTGTCTAAATCAAGAATCAAACCAAGGTGGAATGGCACGCAGTTTTAAAGATAGCAATATGAACTTTTAACAAGCAGCATTTAGTCATCTAACCTATTAAGTAACTTTATTTTTTAGCATTAACTATGCAAATTTCTTTACAATGTGAGATTAAAACACACTTAAAGAAAAATGGACGGCTACAGGCGGGACTCGAACCCGGACCTCTCGTAAGGAGAGCCCCAAGCTCAGCAGTGGTTGTCGAACCGCTGATATGATGAAGATAATGTAAAATTAAAACAGACTTACAGAAAAATTGTCTGTCACAGGCGGAATTCGAACCCGCACCTCTCGCAAGCCGGGCGATTGCTCTCCCAATTGGCTAGACGACACCACCAATCGTTGACGTACTTTTTATTATCTGTCAAAACGGTCTGCCTCTATAGATTTTGTATGGGAATAAATGAACGTGACGTCACGGTCATATATTAGAAATCGGAGTCAATTGACCGAATATTTATTGAGTTTTGTGTGTTTTTGGAAATATACTGGTTGTATTAACTTCATAGGGGCTATGTTTTTTAAACGCCATGGTCTTGAAAATATTTAAGATAGCTGTCATCATGCCAATTGTGCTACCGTGACACTTACTCATTGTTCCGAATTTCTTTAAGTGCTCTTTAGGTTGTAGGCAGCCAATAAAAGGTGTTTCGTTCGGATTTTGTATGTATCTCACCGGAACACTGATAAATCATGGCTGGCTGCAGCCTAAGGAGCACTTAAAGAAATTCGGACCGATGAGTAAGTGTCTCGGTAGCTCAATTGGCTAGACGACACCACCAATCGTTGACATACTTTTTATTATCTGTCAAAACAGTCTGCCTCCTTAGATTTCGTATGGTAATAAATGATTGTGACGTCACGGTCATGTGTCAGAAATCGGAGTCAATTGACCGAATATTTATTGCGTTTTGTGTGTTTAAAAATTGGTTTCTACAGCTTTTTTGAAATATATTGGTTGTATTAACTTCATAGGGGCTATGTTTTTTAAACACCATGTTCTTGACAATATTTAAGATAGGTGACATCATCCCAATTGGGAGAGCAATCGCTGGCCTGCTAGAGGTATAATAATATAATAATAATAATGATAAATAATTTATTTCATTTTTAATTTATACCTAATTACATGGTTGATTGAGAGGTGCAGGATCGAGTCCCGCCTGTGGCAGACAATTTTTCTTTCAATGTGTTTATTTTTTACATTGTAAAGAGATTTGCTTGTTAATGCTAAAAAATAAAAGTAACTTAATGATGATGATAACCTATTTTAAGTTAAAGTATTCGTTTAAGTGCCCGGTCATCGGTGTCTTTTTCATGTGCCTTTCATAGGACTAATTATGCTGGTAACTCTTATTTGCCCCGTACTTGTCATAGCTAAACTTTAACAAAAATATTTCTTAACTTATCCCTGGCATAATGCCATCTTTTTATAGTTTCACATATTTAAACCTTCTCAACAAGTTTTTAATTGGTTTACTCTGTGTATTATTTATACTTGAGCTGAGGAAACTCAATTGGTTTGTGTTTTTTTTTATTACCTGTTTTTCCCAAATTGTATGTTTCCAAAACAATTAAAAAAATGTTGTTGTTTGTTTTCTGTAGGTGAAACTGTTCGTGCCTGTGTTCGAGCCGCTACCTCCGCAGTACTTCTTGAGGGTTGTGTCTGACAGGTATGTTTCTATCACAAGACTAGTGAACCCGGCAGACGTTGTCCTAACCGCTGTTTGAGCAATGTTTCCATATTTTCTTACCGTTCAAACCTTCCCTGGACTTCCAAGAATATTTCAAGACAAAAATTAGTCAAATCGGTAAAGACATTTTAATAAACTAGCACTATTCAAAAGTTTGGTTGCAATTTACTATGTATTTTTTCTCCGGTTTACGCGAACAGTAGACATTGAAATGATACATTTTTTTATAAGGATTATTTCGCGATTTATTGAAATTTTGAAAGACCTTTTCAGCAAAAGGGTCCGAAACGTCAGGGTAAAATAAATTTATTTATTTATTTATTGACATTTGCATACTAGGTGTATTTACATAATATTGATGGCAGTTATAATGCTTAAAAACGAACTTATTAGCCTAGTTACCAAGAAGGTGTGGCAAGTTTGAGAATTAAAACGTTAATAAATCGCGAAATCCATGATTACTATATTTAAATCAACTTTTATCAATGATTGTTTTTTTTATTTATAACCAGATGGATAGCCTCAGAAACGCAACTACCTGTCTCGTTCCGCCACCTAATACTGCCTGAGAAAAATCTCCCCCCGACGGAGCTACTGGACTTGCAGCCGCTGCCCATATCGGCCTTACGGAACCCGCAGTACGAAGCCCTGTACAGTGAGGTGTTCCCGCAGTTTAACCCTGTGCAGACTCAGGTAAGTTTCTAACAAGATTTTTGATTTTTATAAGTGAGGTGAGGCTCCTGGACTATGATGAGTCAGATGAGGCTCCTGGACTATGATTAGTCAGGTGAGGTTCCTGGACTATGATAAGTCAAGTGAGGCGCCTGGACTATGATGAGTCAGGTGAGGCTCCTGGACTATAATGAGTCACTTAAGGCTCATGGACTATGATGAGTTAGGTGAGGCTCCTGGACTGTGATGAGTCGGGTGAGGCTCCCGGACTAGAATGAGTCATTTGAGGCTCATGGACTATGATGAGTCAATTGAGGCTCCTGGACTATGATGAGTCAGGCGAGGCTCCTGAACTATAATGAGTCACGTGAGGTTCATGGACTATGATGAGTCAGGTGAGGCTCCCGGACTATAATGAGCAGTGATCGGAATAGGGTGAGTATATTTACCTACAGTTTGTCGAACAGAGACGGAAATCGGAGACTTCCTTACGACTAAAAATTTTTTACCGGTAAATTTACCGGAACTTTGATATGAAAGTTTTTAATAGCTAAATGCTTCAATAAATCTTAATTAATGTTAGATAAAAATAAAATAACGCATATTATATAAAAAAAAATTATTAAAAAAAAAATTTGTTTGAACATTTCAATATAACATATAACATGAATATAATATATTAATGACTTTCTTATCCTAAAACATAATTATTTTAAAGTATAAATAAATATAAAGTTTTAAATATTACACCTTTTTACCAACACAGCGGATTTATACAAAATGTAATTCAATACTTAATAAAACGCGATTACTATAAAAAAATTTACTGGTAAATATGCTGAAACCTTAATGTGTAAATCTTTATATCGCATTTTTAAACATTCTTGTTTGGTTCATTTTACACATCCTTTTTCAAATTAATTAAAAATGCACATGCATTATTTTTCAGGTAACGATTTTGACAATTATTTTAAACTTTTTTGTTCATTTTGACTAATTTTTGCTTGTGGTTCCGTCCGCGTGACTGTCAATCAAGGCGTAACTCTCAAAAGATGTATTTCTCGATTATGCATCGACTTTTGTTGATGCCTTGGTCCTACCGATCTTTTACTATGAAATATCCAACACGAATTTTTCATTTCGATCTATTAGTTTTAGTTAAGGATCTTGAAGCAAACAAGCAAAGTCTTCAACTTTATAGTATAAATATATAGACATGCATATATTTGCTAATTTTTTATTATACTGAATAGTGACAGTACCGCGGTAAAGGGGAGGCTTTTGCGGGGGGTAATCAGGTGAAAGGTATACCTGTTTACCCCGCGCTCGCGCACACTCCTTCCCACCCCCTGTCACTCGTCCCTTGGCTTTTGTCTTGTGCACGCGTATTTCTGTTTTCTGTTCTTGGAGTTTAATTATTTTTGACCTGGCTTTGTTTTGGTATTCCGATTTGCAAGTGTATTGGCTGCTGTTGTTTGAACACGGATAAATAACTTTGGCTGTCGTTTACTGGACCTGGAAAGTGTTTGTGATTTGGATACCGTTGAATTGGACTTTTATCCTGTAATTGCTGATTACACGGTAAGTACAATTTCGTTGTGAATACTTTTTACTCTTAAAATTAATAAATTTCTTAAAAATAAAGTAAGGTTTCGCAACGGTGGTAATGCAGCTTATTCGACCACTCAGAGAATAGACAGCCGAAATATCGAGTTCCGATTGGTCAAGTAAGCGTCAAAACGTAACCGCGTTTTATGTTAAGTGTGCATAACAAAATGGCCGACGCATCGTAGTTCAATTTTTTGTTTTTGTTTGGCTAATTTTTACTTTAATTATTTATTAAGATTTTTGGTTTGTAAATTTATTCTGTTATTTACCCTCTCAAAGTAAAGAGGATTAAATAAGTTTAATATTTAAAAGAGTGTTTGTTTACCAAAATGGCACTGTAACACGAAGATACATAGTAAAAAAAGATTTTTGATAGCCATGTTTATGAATATGGCACCTATATATCATCGTGTTAACAGTGCAATTAAGCAAATGAAAACTCTTTTAGATATGAAACTTATTTTAATTATATTTGCAATGCGTTGACTTAAAACATACCGAAAAAAACTGCTGTTTGATTGATCTAGTCTAGCTGAAAAGCTGTGTTTTCGCGCTGCATTTTTTCATTTTGAATGAACTATACAATAAGCCAATTTAGTCAAAGTAGACTCACCTGAATTTTATTTACAGGATATAAAATACATATTTCTTTCGACCGTGATAAACACTTTTTCTCAAGGTTAACTCCATTGTTTTAATTTTTTCAGGTACTTTAAATTATAAGTTGTTTGCCAAAATGGCAAAAACCATCAGACCCGAGGTCGTCAAGAGTTGGATTTTAAATAATCCAGAATTAATTTACGATGAAGCAAGTGGTGTCATATTTTGCACAAAATGTGAGACTTCGTTAAAATCTACACATAAGTCAAACATTGATCGACACATCAATGGAGCCATGCACCAAGGGAGGCTAAAAAAGCCTGAAGAAGAGTTTTACACTGACTTCATAAACTTTTTAATATTATGTAACATCCCGTGGTCTAAAATTGACAATGTAGCGTTTCAAACATTTTTTAATAAATATTTATGCTCCAATTGTTGCTGTATTTGCACAAAAAAGAAAGTTCCATCAGAATCACTGTTACGCAAAAAGTACTTGGACACAGTTTTTAAAGATCGACTAACTTCAATTTATAATACTATTGGAGACAATAAAGTGTGGATTTCACTTGACGAAACTACCGATTTTATGGGTAGATATGTCGTTCATTTATTGGTGATGCCTCTTATAAAAAATGTTGCAACTCAGCCGTACCTGATTGCTTGTAAAGTACTAGAAACAGTTAACGGAGAAACAATAGCCCAGTTTGTTACAGACTCTTTGAGTGAAATGTGGGGGGAGTCATTTTTGGATAGATTAAATAATGTTTTAGTACTATGCACTGACAGCGTGGCATATATGCTCCGAGCCGGACGTTTATTAAAACATGACTTTCCCAATATGCTGCATGTAACATGTTTGGCCCACGCTCTCAATAGAGTATCCGAAAAAATACGTTCTCAATATGAAAATGTTGACACCTTGATTGCCAACATAAAAAAGATTTTTTTAAAATCGCCCAACAGGGTAAACATATTTAAAAGAATGTACCCGAACCTAGCCCTTCCACCACAACCTGTGATAACAAGGTGGGGGACATGGCTGAAGGCAGCTAGTTATTTATCGAAACACTTTGAGGAAATATCCCATGTATTAAACAGTCTCAATAGCAATGAAGCCTTGTCGATAAGGAAAGCAAAACGAGCTATTAATGACGAAAATATACGTGCTGATCTGAATTTCATCAATGAAAATTTCACTATTATACAAGAGGCACTCACAAAACTTCAAGAATAAATAAATAATAAATAAATAATAAAATTTATTTAGTTTCATTCAGGTAACTTACAATTAATTTGGGCTTAGGATCGAACTTACAGGCTAATTACTTTCTTTACCTGAACTAGGTTAGATATAAACCTGTATCTCAGGCTAAAGAGAGCACACATTATTATTACAATAGGTATAAGGCTAATTAACAATTGCTTGAAACTACATACTTAATACAAAATAAAACAAAGATATGATCTAAATTAAGTTAGTAAATAAGTGTCACTACAAAGTCAGCACTTTGCAACTCAAGTCAACAGCGTCAGCAGTTTTCTTACGTATCTAGGCTAAATATATTATTGTATGCATCACGTTTATATTATTTTCTGCGTGTATTTAAATTAATGATTAGTGTTAGTAACATATTACTTTGCCAAATTAGCACTAACATGTATGGGTTAGTAGGACAATGTTAGGTCAAATCATATTGCTTAAAAAGTAAATTAAACGCTATTACATTACATAATTACTATAACACCAAGTGATTAACAAAAATGCTCAAAAAACTGGGATTCTACGGAAAGGTGCCTTCATAATCGATAGAGTTAATGTATCGGTTTTCGGCAGCTCTTCTGGCGGGACATTCTTTATCTCCTGTTTTGTGTGCGCTTGGCTTACGGAAGCGCACGCATGTAGCGCACTTAGACGGCTCGGTTTTCTGCGCACAATCCCTCATGGCGTGGCCCACTTCACCGCAGTGGCCACAAGTGATGGTATCTTCTCGACATGTCTTTGCCGCATGACCGTATTGCTGACATTTAAAACACCGTGTCACCAAGGTGAAATCTCTCACAGGGCACGACGACCAGTTGACAAAAACTCTATCATTATTTACAAGGACTTTTCGAATTTGAGCGGGGACTTGGACGATGTAATTGCAAGTCTCGGCATCTTTTTTCCCTGATTTATGGCTAAGCTTGATACATGACAAAAACGACTCGAGAGTAATCGTATCTTTAAGTTTTTCGGCAAGATTTTGTTGATAAATGCAGTTGAAGACTTCAGTCTCTTGCATTGACGTGGGCACTCCAATGATGGCGATTCTGGGCTGGCGTTTATGAGGCTCGTCTACAGTGAAACCCGAGGTCTTCAGTTGCGATGATTGCTTCAGCTTCTCGATATCGTCTTTGGTATCTGTGCTTATGATTACGCCTCCATTTTTCGTTTTACGCAGTCCTCTCACGTGCAGCTTCATTTCATTAGGTCGGATGATTTTTTGAACCAGAGTTTTGGTCTCCTCGCTTGTCTTTCCCTTGTCATTTGGATATATAGCTACGGAATTTATGGTGCTGGGTTGAATAAAGTCTTTAGAGCTATTTTTCACCATGTCGGCAAAAGAAACTGTGTTCTGGGCAGGCCTTAGAGTTGCGTCAACACTTACTTTGAGGTTGTCAAGTTTTTGCGAAAGGTTGCATTTTTCTTGAAGGGCATCATTTAACGTGTGAGCTTGAATAGCCTTCTGCTTAATGGATTGGTACTCCACTGCTAGCTGTGAGGTCCCATGGCTCACTTTCCTGCACAAATTGTGAATTCTCACTTTTTGGTCCGAGTTCAGTTTTCCTTCGGCAGCGATAGTACACACCTCATTTAGGCACTGCTCGATGGTCCTCATCCAGTTCTGAATCTCGGCTGTAGGCACAACTTGTATGGGCTCATTCTTCTGCGGGACGGGCGGCGGAGGAGCGGGTGAGGGCAGCGCGGGCGCGGGCGAGGGTGGCGGGCTCCGGGGAGTTCGGCTACTTCGGTTGAAGGGACTACTTTCCATTATTAATGTCCTCAATTAATCGCACTAAACATTGTCGAGCACAAAAGGTCAGATGACACGAATTCAGCGTGATGTTTATCGAGGTCACAACTTTGCAGATTATTGTTAATTTTGCTTTTTAAATATAATGAAGTGGACACGTCCGATCGCATTGTCGGCTAGAGAGAACCTCGAATCTAAGTTATCTATATCGGAGAGCTTAGAAATTATAGACAACGTAAGGTGTGTTTTGATGTGGTCTTCGAAAAACATCATTGAAAATAAATTGGAACAAGTTCTAGAAAGAAATCCTGACTACGATAAGATCAGCGAAATAAGTGAACAATTAACAAAAGGAATTGAAGTAGATGATTCTCTTTTCCTTAAATTTGCACCACTCACGTCTGTGGACGTTGAGAGGTCATTTTCTATTTATAAATGGATTTTAAGTATAAAAAGGAACAGACTTAAAGTTGAAAATATTGAAAAATTCATGATCATCTACTTCAATTTTACAACAAAATTTGTCACAGTACCGATGATGAAAATATTGAAGACTAATGTATTTGTTTTCATTTGTTAGATATGTGACTTAGTTTCATTTTAATTTCAAGATTATTTGTAATTTCGAAGCGAGTGTCTGCACCGAAGTGTCGCTCCGGAAAAACTGCTGACCTTCTCGAATCCAAATATATGCTACTATATTTGCCACAAACGCTCACTTCGACCGAAATTTTTGCTTTCAATTGGTATTGATTGTATTAATTAGCCAAAAAAATAATAGTAAACACTTCAAACTTATTTGTTCCTAAATGTCTGTATTTTATTGTTTGTTTGTACTTAGAAAGCTATAACGAATGTCACTCATTCAAATATTTTTGTTTAGTTTTGAATATTAAAATTAACTTTTTGTGAAAATCGAAATACTTTTTTATTGTTTTTGTACATACGAATGGGAGAAGTCACTGATCTCTAAGATACAAGTTGCTGTCTAGTTTAGGGTCAGAAAATTCATTTAAATAAAGTAAATTATGTTTTTAATAAAGAATTAACGTAAAAATAATAAATAATTAATTATTATTTTTACGTTTATAGTAATCGCGTTTACATTTTGTATAAATCCACGGTGTTGGTAATTGTGCAGCTACAAACGTAGCTGCAAACCCAATTACAAAAACTGTAAAAAGGTGTAATATTTAAACTTTATATTTATTTATACTTTAAAATAATTATGTTTTAGGATAAGAAAGTCATTAATATATTATATTCATGTTATATGTTATATTGAAATGTTCAAACAATTTTTTTTTTTAATAAATTTTTTTTTATAATATGCGTTATTTTATTTTTATCTAACATTAATTAAGATTTATTGAAGCATTTAGCTATTAAAAAGTTGCATATCAAAGTTCCGGTAAATTTACCGGTAAAAAAATTTTAGTCGTAAGGAAGTCTCCGATTTCCGTCTCTGTTCGTCAAACTGTAGGTAAATATACTCACCCTATTCCGATCACTGATAATGAGTCATGTGAGGCTAATGGAATATGATGAGTCAAGTGAGGCTCCTGGACTATGATGTGTCAGGTAAGGTTCCTGGACTATGATGAGTCAGGTGAAGCTCTTAGACTATCATGAGTCAGGTGAGGTTCCTGGACTATGGTGAGTCAGGTGAGGCTCCTAGACAATCATGAGTCAGGTCAGGCTCCTGGACTATAATGAGTAGGTATTACTACCTGAGAAATCTCCCCCCAACGGAGCTACTGGACTTGCAGCCGCTGCCTATATCGGCCTTACGGAATCCGCAGTACGAAGCCCTGTACAGTGAGGTGTTCCCGCAATTTAACCCTGTTCAGACTCAGGTAAGTTTCTAACAAGGTTTAAGACTATTAGAAGTTAGGTGAGGCTCCTGGACTATGATGAGTCATGTTAGGCTTCCGAACTATGTAAGACTGGATTCAACGATTACATGGAGTTTTTAACTGGATCCTGGACTCTTAACAATCAACATAGGATCCTGGATTATTATTAATAGAGGCCCTGAACTATAATTACTAAGGTGAGGCTCAAGAGCCTTCAACCAAAAGGTTAGGAAGTTTTAAACGGATTCTGGACTGGTTAGACTACTGGACTATGTTGGTCCGGATCCTGGACTAGAATGACAGGTGATGCTCAGGAGCCTACAGCCACTAACTAGTACTTAAATGTAGTTTTTAACCGGATCCTGGACTGAATGAGTCAGTATCCAGTTTGCCGACCGGTTGGTGCAGTTGTCCACATGTCGGACTTCTAAAACCAAGGGTCGCGGGTTCGATCCCCGCACAGTACAAGCATAAGTGTGCATGAACATGTGTGTTTGTACGGGTCTGGGTGTTTTCTATGTATAATATGTATTTATTTACAACAAAAATAGTAGATTTTACAACGAGAGCATAAAGCAAGTCATTTTTATCCGAGATCGTTATATGCCCGAGCCCGCAGGGCGAGGGCAGATGATGAAGTCGAGGATAAAAATGATTTGTGCACGAGTTGTAAACTCTGCTTTTCACTTCGATTGCGAGAAAATAAAACAATAATTTGAGAAAATTCAATACGAAAAGTTCACGGCTTCTTTCCCGCTACTTTAATTTTTTTAATTTTCCTGCATAATTTTCGGGCAAAGAAAAAAAATATACAGCCTATTCTTAAATTATTTTGGAATAATGTTTTTTTTTGTGGTAAACACGTTTTGATATTTAGTTTCTTTTTCGTATTATCTTATTATAAATCAAAAATGCAAATAGGGAAGGAAATATTATAAATTAGCAAGTTTTATCCATGTACAATTAATTGTTTTTGGCTGTATGGGCTAAATGGTCACTGCCTTAGTGTAGACACATTTAAAAAGCTACTTTTATGCACAAGTGCATAAAATTCAACTTTATGTCGCCTAGATCCTGCATAAAGTAGTACTTTTTCGAGCATGAGAAGTGAAAAAGTATTTAAGTATGTATATCCGTTGTCTAGTACCCATACCACAAGCCTCGTAGCTTAATTTGGGACGAGAGAATTGGTGTGATTGTTGTGAAATATTTATTTATAAGAATCTTTCCCCGACTGAGCCATTGGACTTGCAGTCCCTGCCTATATCAGCTCTTAGAAACACGCAGAACGAGGCACTGTATAGATTGTTGGCTGTTTTATTCACTACTGCGCCATTTTGAAGTTTTTTTAACCAATCGCAAACAATACAATGTTGTGTACACCTTTAATTGATAGTGCAATTAGCAACACTATTTATCTGTATGTAAGCCTTTTGTTGATTCAATTGTAACTGTCGTTGGTGTTCCTAATAAATAGGATAAAATAACACTTTATTATCGACAGGTGTTCAACGCAGTATACAATTCCGACGATAACGTGTTCGTCGGCGCCCCATCGGGCTCCGGGAAGTCCGTCATAGCGGAACTGGCTCTGCTGAGGCTGCTGTCTTCGAATAGCAGCGGTAGAGCTGTTTATTTGCTGCCTAAGGTATGTTGATGGTTATATGTATCTTGCTACAGGAATCACAACGTCACGGGTTAGAGATCCCCGAACTGTGCAAACATTTGTGGGCATGGACATGTCTGTTTGTACTGGCCTTGGGTATCTTCTTGTAAAATGTATCTTTTTCAGTTAATTTGTAATACCACTGCTTAAAAAGCTACTTACCAAGGAGTCAATCAATATGTGTGATGTTGTTGTTAATTATTATTATTATCTGACACGTCTGCATACACACACACACACACACACACACACACACACACACACACACACACACTCACACCCAACATACACACACACTTTCACACTTTTGCTTTACTTTGTAAGTTTATGCTGAAAGAACTACGTAACTTGTTTTTTTATATACAAATGTTCATTTTATTAAGGAAGAGTGACTCCTTCTGCCACAGGTGCTATAGCACTTATAAAAAAGAGTCCACCTCTGCATAGCTATAATTAAAATTATTGTTAAAGAAATAAATATTTTTTCATTTTTCATTTTCATACACACACATACACATAACCTTTTAAGATTCCCAGTGGAGTATTAATATATAATATATTTAGCTTCAGAAGTAGGAATTTATTAAAAAAAAGCAAGATTCTTACACTACAAGATTTTTATTTCTAATTACAAAAATACTGCGTGAAAACAACATTAATCTTTACTTCGAACTCAAACAAAATCAGTCTAAAAGCATAACACCAATTATAACACAAAATAACACTGTAAATACACTTTACCTAACAAATACATAAACTGTGTGCGATGTGCACGATCCGAGCGCCGACAAGCAAATGACTGGCTACCGGCCTGTGCGGTCCTTATAAAGGCAGCGGTGGGGTAGTGACGTCGTTCATAAGGCTAGGGCTTATTATATTTTATACATATATAACATTTTATTATTCCCAGGACGCGCTCGCCGATACTGTGTTCGCTGATTGGTACCATCGCTTCGGAGCCAAGTTTAACCTTAAGGTAAGTCACAAATAAAATGATTAACAATAATAATTTCTGAGTACAAAGAATTTATATTAAAGTGGAGTAAAAAGCGTGGGGTGCACTTTATGTCGTTTTCATAGTTCTCTTTTCATAGTTGTCAATAATAGAATGATTTTAATATACCTACATATACTATACCAAGAAACCCACGCTTTTTACTCTACTGTTATATAAATACTTTTTGCTCAGAAATTATTTTCTCTTTTTTAGTTAGCAATAAAAACGTAATTATGTAATAAAAAATATATTTTTTTGTTAATAAGGATAATGGAAAACTCTTATCAAATTATTGCATCGTCATCGGTACTTGATACGTGTGCAAAGTTTCAAATTTTTCCGATTTCTGGAAGTTGATGAAAATTGAGCTCAAAGATTCCGTTACATACATACGAGTACATACAGCAAAAGGTTCAAAAAGGTAACTTAAATTATAATTTTTGGGCTTAGGATCAAACTAACAGGCTAATTACTTTCTTTACCTGAAAAAGTTTAGATATAGACCTGTATCTCAGGCTAAAGAGAGCAGCTTGTACGCGTCTGTACCTTGGTCTATAATACTCGTATGTATGTATGGTTAGATCTCTAAAACTACTTAACGGAATTTGATGTAGTTTTTTTTAAGGTAGAGTTTTTTTTTTAATTTGGGTTAGGTTTGCTCTAGACCCAAGACTAAGCCCAACGAGGCAAAGACTGAGTCTACGATGGAGCGAGCTCACCTAGAAGTTGCCTATTCATTCTAGCTTTGAAGATTCCTAGGTTATTATTGCAGGGAAACACTGACGCAGGTAGAGAGTTCCACTCTTTTGCTGTGCGCATCAGAAATGCAGAGTAGAGTAGTGAGAGACTACCACTTTGGTGTAATGGTCAAGAAGTTGACTATTAACCTAGAAGGTCGCGGGTTCGATCCCCGCACTGTACAAACATTTGTGTGCATGAACATGTATGTTTGTACTGGTCTGGGTGTTATATGTATTTAATTCAGTTTATTTATAATACCACTGTTGATTCTGATATCTGTAACACAAGTGCTTTAGCTAGTTACCACGGAGTCAGATCAATGTATGCGGTGTTGTTGTATGTTATTATATTTTATTAATATTATTATATTTAAGACGAAAGTTTATATGTATAATAACATGCTTATCACTATTAGAGAACCGAATTCCACGCGTGCGACACCGCTGGCGAGAAGCTAGTTTGTAATGATGTAACTTTTTGCTAGGTTGTCCAACTGACCGGCGAGACGGCCACCGACCACAAGCTCCTCAATAAGGGACAGATCATAATCACCACGGCTGAGAAATGGGACGTTTTGTCGAGACGGTGAGTGCAATTTTATGTAAATAATATTCTTAATAAACAACTACATATATCCTTGCATAAATCTTAATTCGCGCAGAGTATCTATAATATAGTTATGTTCTAGGGGTGTGGGATCTAGATTGAAATGCACTTCTAAACCGATGAAGTAGAGTAGGATTTATTGTACACACTTTGCGTTACAACACTTAGTACACAAACACTTATACCGCACTCCAAAATCTTCTTGTCGCTTCGATGTTTACTCGTCGCTTTCCCAATTTAAACTCAAACTCGGTCGCATTCCCGGGCTCCTTATATACCGGCCGTCAAGGACTCCCGAATATTCGGTAGGTACCTACTACCCAGTACGAGACTGTTCGGGATCCTTCCAAATGCCGTCTTGCCTAGCCTAGACCTTTCTCGAATTTTCGGCATCATAGTGCTATCCTTGTCTTGTGCTGTCTCTGTCACACCTTTCTGGAATGTTCTTAGTATAGCTGCCTCTCTCTAATCGTGCTATCTCTTTCACTCCTACTGAAAATTACGTCATATACTGAAGTGGGCTTCAAAGGCCCTAAGGGGTCCTGAAAACGGGTTTTCAGGTTATGGCGTCATCTGATAGAGGGTGGCCTGAAACGGACTGAAAACATGTTTCAGGCGCCTGAAAACAACGGCAACTTGGGTGAAATTTCGATAAACTAGTATGTGTTAGAGCACTCTCTGAAACGGCCTGAAATGGTATTTCAGCCTGCTGAAAACGCCTCCAAGGCACGGAAAAACACGATCAAAGTTTTAGCACTAGCCCACCGGCGTAACAATATGAAAATGAAATGCAAAATGTGTTGGTAAGCGCACATAGCTTAAGAACGCCTGGACCAATTTGGCCTATTCTTTTTTATGATATTTCTTAAATTACACGGAATGTTTGAATATACAACTTACAATGTGACACAGAAGATGTACCCGGAAACACAACACTGACACCCACAAAACACTCGACGCATTTCGCCACTACACATGACTTCCAGCTCTAGTTTTTTCAAGTGGTTACAGACAGTATTAGGTTCCCGCACTGGCGTCGTTTAGTGGAAACTTAAAGCAAAATAATTCCCCTCTTCTGCTTCTTTCTTCCTTTTTAGATTGAGACCAAAATCTAGTGAAATTCTCAAACGTTTCAAACGAATTCCAATAAATTCCCTAGCTTGCACATATTATATATTGATTTCTGATAAGATACGTCTTATGAACAATTGTTAAGAAAAGACCGCGCTTGTGTAGCGTACGTGATCACTTGGATATCACTTCATACGTCTGATATTTCACGCCCGGGAGTCTACGTGAACCAGCACTAAGGCTATAATTAGAGATGGGCCGAGTAGTGGTTTTACCGAGTACCATTATTTGGGTTAAAGCTTGCCGAGTACCGAGTACTCGGCCGAGTTACTCGGCTTAATTTGAGGTCCTAAAACAAGATCAAACATGACCGCAACGTGCTGCCAGCAATACCTACTCAACTCACTATAATTTTGAATTAATAAATCATGACTTCACTAATCAACATAATATGCGTTTGATTTTATGATGTATCCCTTGTACTATATACAGTTTGCCGCAGCGGCCTGGCTGTCCTATAATTAACCAATAGGAATTGACAAACGTCATATTAGGAGCTAGTTTAATTCCTCCAGTTGGCCACTAGCAAACTTATTCCAGACATTCTGTTTATTTAATTTACATAACCGAGTTATTCGGCCGAGTGCGAGTATTAAAAAACCACCGAATACGCCGAGTACCGAGTACTAACCGAGTACTCGGCCCAGCTCTAGCTATAATGGTTAAACCAATATTACCTCGTTATTTTCACAGTTGGAAAGTCCGCAAGAGCGTGCAAAGCGTTTCGCTATTCATCGTAGACGCGTTGCAATTGCTGGGCGGTGAAGAGGGGCCAGTACTCGAGGTCGTCTGCTCACGAATGAGATACATATCTTCGCAGATTGGTAAGTATTTATTGTAGACTTTAAAATAGTCTAGATGACACCACCAATCGTTGACGACATACTCTTTATTATCTTTCAAAACGTTCTGCCTCCATAGATTTTGTTTGGGAATACAAAATCGTGACTGTAGTGTATCAGAAATCGAAGTCAATTGACCGAATATTTTGTGTGTTTAAAAATTGGTTTCTACAGCTTTTTGGATATATACTGGTTGTATTAACCTCATAGGGGCTATGTTTTTTTAACGCCATGGTCTTGAAAATATTTAAGATAGGTGTCATCGTGCCAATTACCGACTTTTAATTCACAAATTCGAGCAGTCTATGGGACATTGAAACTAAACATAAAAAGTTTAAGCTGTTTGTCTATGGTGATTTTTGAGTTGTACAGTTATTTTGTTTGTTTGTGTTTTTATGAATGTGCGGCAGTGAAATATCTTATTCTCTTCGAAAAGACATTACACTTAAAAAAATATTTTCATCCGACCTTTGGAAGTCCGGTCCAATGCTCTTATAATATATTTTTATCTGAATCTAAATTCTCATGTAACATGTCAATGTTCGCGTCTTTGTGAGTTTGGCACAACAGATTTAGAGTTAGGAAGCTAAAGGGAGACGCTTCCTACCGACCGGTCGTTAGGGTCGGGGTCCGAGGCCCGAGACACCATCTTGATTTGTCAATCTATATTATTCTGGATCTAAATCTTCAATTTGGTTCATGTGCGGTACTAGGCTAATAGCGCCATCTAGCCTGTGGTTCCGTATCTTCGCTCGCCGTCGTGCTTGCCACCGTTTTTTATTTATTTATTTAGGACAATAAACAATTGTACAATTCAGGTAACAAACTGTTTTACATTGAAATGATACACTTTTTACGGATTATTTCGCGATTTATTTACATTTTGTTTTAACCTGACGTTTCGGACCCTTTTCAGCGTCCGTGGTCACAGGTAGACTAAGGTGTTAGTTGTCATTACATAGTTTGAAAAAAAATTTTTAACTACCATCACTCAAAAATATTAAGTTACGTTCCTATCCACACAAAATGAGCTAACAGTATCTTGAGGTCTTGCAGTGTGGGGTCGAGCTTGAGTCTTGGCTAAAACAGGTTCCCAAGCTGGTGGAATTTTCCAACCATCTTCTCTATTAAAGTTAGGGTGTCTTTTAATTTCAATAGCCTCACGGAGCATACGAGGAAGAAAACGACGTTCTCTTGCGAATAAATAAATAATAATAATATTACTAAATAAATGTTTTACATTAATATTACTTATTGTACAACCAGCACCATTATCCCCTTCTTACATGTAAAGATTTTAGCCTCTATTTTTATACCAACCTAATAAGTTAAATAAACGAAAAATTATGTGTAGGTTTCAATGAGATCACTCCGGAAAAACAAGTTATATAAGTTAGTGGTAATTAATTAATTCAAGTATGTACCTAACATATTAATCTAGCCAGAATAGCAAAACAGATTTTGATGGAAGTATTTATGAAACTATGTTAGACACTTAGGTATTAATATTATTAATTTCATTTAGTTTGAATTTTACTTGTTTTTTAAATGCCTTGGATGTAAGCTTAAACAAACCGTTAGGGATGCGCTTGTGATGGCGAACGGTAGAGGTCGCCACATGAGAAAAAATGTCTTTAAATCTAAACCTATGTTGTAGTTTTCCTTTTTACATGTATTTTTTTCAATTCACAGGCAAACCTATCCGCATAGTGGCTTTGTCACTTCCGCTTGCCGACGCTCGCGACGTCTCGCAATGGTTGGGCTGCGGGGCCAATGCGTCTTTTAACTTCCATCCGAGCGTGAGACCGCTGCCACTGGCTTTACACATTCAGGTATATATTGTTTACTAGCTTTTACCCGCGACTTCGTCCGTGTTTGGTAGTTTCCGACGTCTCCCAATGGTAGGGCTGCAGGGCCAATGCGTCTTTCTACTTCCATCCCAGCGTGAGACCGCTGCCGCTGGCTTTACATATACAGGTATATATTTTCGACAATTTACACACGACTGCCTCGTTGGTGTAGTGGCAAAGTTTCTGCCTACATCCGAGAGGTCCTGGGTTCGAATCCCAGGTCGAGCCAAAATTGTTTCTTGAGATTTTCTGTCATGAATTTCTGTGCAACAGCTCGGAGTCGGGAAGTTGGCGGTGTTACACCCCCGTGCCTCGGTGCGCACGTTAAACCGTTGGTCCTGCGCCTGATCTCTCTCCGGTCATGTCGGATTGCCGTCTCACCGAACTTTGAGAGTGATGGAACAGTGAGTGCACCTGTGTATTGCGCTCACACTGTAATATCACTATAATATCTCCTGCTCAGTTCGCTGATCTCTGTTGAGATTGGCCGCCGTGGTCGAAATCGGAGATTGACCGCCGTGGTCGAAATCGGAGATTGGCCGCCGTGGTCGAAATCGGCCAGGAGGACTATTATTGTTATGTTTTTACCGGTTATAAAAATATTTCCACATACATATATTTAAAGTCTGAACAGAATGAAATCGGTTCAGCCGTTTTCAAGTTTTAACGGGACTAACGAACAGCAATTCATTTTATATATATATAAGGTCACCTCGAATTAAGCGCAAATATTTTAAGGGTAGCTTCTATGCATTAATTCAAATAAATAATCTTAATAAAAAAATGGTGTATATACGCTAGTTTTTTATTTGATTTTTCCTAACAAAATAAATGTAATTAATGTGTGATGGTCCTTACACTACCTATCTCTATCATTTCATTAATATCTATCAGTCTTACTCTTTCCCTTAAGCCACGCCTCTTCTACCACATTTCATTCGCAAAATTAATTTCTATCGGTCTTATTCTTCCCTCAAGTAATTCATAAAGTAGCAAAATGACAGCTGCTGCCACGCCTCCTCCAACTTTCATTCACAGCACACAAACAAGCTCATTTTGCGAGATGAGGCTGCTAGGAAGATACGTGTTACGTAGATACGTATTTCAGTGAATGTTTATCTAGGTACGTTAATTTTAGGTAATGAATCTATTATCAGGCAAAAGATTAAAACAACAAGGCTGTAAGCGCACAACCTAACACCTAACCTAACCTACGCCAAGACTGAACTGACTAACTTAGGTAAAAGAAAACCCTATCTACATGTGTTAAATAACTTAACGTAGCTATTTCAGTTAATACTTACCCACAAACTAACAGGAATTTCGGGAATAAATGACAACTCTGTTTCAATTTTAGTTTATTTTTATTAATAAAAATACACAACAAATTCACACTTTCTCAGGCTTTGGACTGACAAGTTAAAACATAAAATAACTATCACAAAACAGTTAATTAAATTATTATCTTAACAATAATGGCTGATAGATTTTGTGATAACTTGGCGTGTTTAAAAGTCTTAATTCATTGATATTTACAGTCTTACCAGTCCCTATTTACACACAAAACATTTATGTACATTAAGTGTTGTATTGTACATGAACTCCCTGATGACGCACACATAGTCTGGCACGATCAAGGCAATGCCTCCGAACTGCACTGAGCACTTAAACCTCCCTGGACATCACGTCAAACGCACTCACAATCCTTGCACGTAATTCACTAACAGTTTGAATTGTATGGCCGTCGTTGCCATAAACTAGGTCTTTGGCCCTACCACACACATGGAAATCCAAAGGCGTCAGGTCAGGTGAACGTAGCGGCCAGCGAATAACGCTACCGCGCCCGATCCACCGACCTTGAAACGCCTCGTCCAGGTACGCCCGACCCGTAGGCATGACGTCGTCCTTGAGCCGCGCTGGGTAGCGCTGTCGGCCCGTGCCTTGACGCGATGACGTGGACAGAAGCTCCCACTCTCGATGGCGCTGCACAGCCAAGCCAAGAATGGTGCGCTGGTTGATTGCGCGACCATACCGCTCAGCGTACAGCTGCTGCGCCCGCAACAAAACATCCCCTGCGTCATGATAGCATAAAGCCATATTGAGGTACTCCTGGTCGAAAACCGATACGGCATTTTAGCTACGCGCCGCGCGCACGCACATCTCAACGAAATGATTTTGCTTGGCCGACTAACTCACATCATCATAAATTCATAACATACATAACTCACTTACTATTGCGCGGCACTAGGGATGCCCGATCTGAATCGATTTGTTTGAAGATCGATTCACGGCAATACGATCTGCCGATTTTTTGAATCGATTCAACGGGATGCTAAAATCGAATCGTATGCCTGGACATCGTATCGTATGAAAATAAACGTATCATTTTGTTTGAATTCGGAATAAACTTATCATTTTAGTTGAGTTGGAATCTGTAAATATTAAGTTTTAAAGCCCATAACCTCAAACACTACAACTTATTGTTATTGCAAAGGAATCATTTTCGTATTCACTTAATTTTCGTAGATTCCGAACGAAGAAGTAGTATAAAATTCGAATTAAGTAATGATTAAACACTGCGTAAGCGTGAATCGATTCACAGGGTTACGATCCATTTCGATTTAAAAGATCGATTCAAAGCAAAAGATCGGGCATCCCTACGCGGCACGCGCGCTCTTTGCAGTCCGCGCCCGCGCTGACCAATCCTGGCACCTGTAAGCCTTTGAGGACTTGCCGCGCTTTGTCGCGGCGCGGATCAAACGAAATGTAAACAATAGGTTTAGGCAAGGAGCCTAGAGCTACACTTATGTCGCTTATGCCCATTTTTACCACCCAACTTTTTGTTTATTACTTTTCAAATGGTTTTTACTTTTGTCAAACGATACCTAAGGATATTGAATAATAAATCGATTAACTTAACGTAGTGATAAGTTTCCATTTCATTATTAAAAGTATTTTACTAGAAATTATTAATAATGAAATGCCATTTTGAGGACCGTCTACCTTAGTTGGCACTTCATAATGTAAATACGCATAACACCCAACAATTACATAAATAATTTGTTATGCCTATGCCCATTGAGGATGTTCTTTTGCATAATATCAGTATTATGTAAATTAATCAGTGAAACCTTAATTATTTGATTTACAATCCCTTAGACTAGGCGGCACGATCAACGATTTTTTGATTTAGGCTAGGCGGCACATCAAAGTTTGTTTTGATTTTAAATAAAGGTGAGGTTATAGGAATGATTAAATTTGTTAGGTACAGTTGATTTGCGCCCTAATATTGTTTAAAAGAAGGAATTAAAAGGCGTTGTAAATAATATTGACTGGATTTCAGCTTCAGTTTAATCGAAATGATTAACATTCACCTAGGTACGTACGTGCGTATGTGGTTTAGTATGGTAGGCACTGAAACTGGCAAACTGTGTTAGGTATGCCCTAACACAATTGTGTTATTTTAAACCAGGGTATAGGTAAGTACAAAATGAATTTAAATAAGGGCAAGATACCTACCTAAGATATAAGAGAACGATTTTCTTTGGTGCAGTGGAAATGCACCCTAAGTTTATTCGAAATGTAAGATAAGAAGCTTTAGACGACCTCCGTGGCCGGGTAGTTAAAACGCCGTTTTCAAGGTCGTCATTTCTGAGGCCCCGGGTTCAATTTTCGGTCAGGCCAATATCGTGTTTTATTTTAATTAAGTGATTTTTCGAAATTAGATTTTCGTAATTAACTTAGGTATGGGTGTTGTTGTACCGCCGTTGTTTCTGATTTCCATATCACAAGTACCTAAGTAGCTTTAGACGATCTCCGTGGCCGAGTGGTTAGACGCCGTTTTTAAGGTCGTCATTTCTGAGTCCCCGGGTTCAATTTTCGGTAAATTTTCGGTCAATATCGTGTTTTATTTTAATTAAGTGCTTTTTCGAAATTAGTTTTTCGTAATTAACTTAGGTCTGGGTGTTGTGGTACCGCCGTTGTTTCTGATTTCCTTAACACAAGTAAGTTTTAGATCTCCGAGCGATCTCCATGGGCGAGTGGTTAAGACGCTAGTTTTTAATTTTTCACCGTGTCCGAGGTCCTGAGATCCAGGCTTTGATTCCCGGTCGGGTCAATATCGGAACTAGTTTTTCGTTATTGACTTGAGTCTCTGAGTTACTGTTGTGGTACCGTCGGAGTTTCTGATTTCCATATCACAAGTGTTTATGTTACTTACTTCACTATTACTTTCACACATTGGGGGTCGGCACAAAAACTATCATAGCATAATCGTATGTTTTTACACAATCGAGTAGGTATTCCTTAGTATCGCATAACTTTTATGATGCATTGGTTTGAAATTGAAGATCAATTATTTTAAACGTCACTTCGATCGAATGCAATTATCAATCGGAATCAGATTTTTTCGGCTATATCACGCTGCGAAAGGTCTTGCAGCGACTGGACTGACTTTGTTGACCGCACTCATGCGGTCAGCTGCTTCCCGCCGGAGTACGCGCCCACGCGCCGCCTCCTCATTGTCCGGGTTTTCTGTCCCTCTCGCACGCAACGTAATCGTATTCAGCGCAGGCTCCGCGCACACTTTTTTTGCGTTTCAATAAAATCGTTTATCACAAAAACTAGCGTATTTACACCATTTTTTTATTAAGATTATTTTTTTAACTTAATGCATAGAATCTACCCTTAAAATATTTGCGCTTAATTCGAGGTGACCCTATATACAGTAGAATCCGTTTATTATGACTCCGCTTACATTGACCAACCGCCTTTTATGACGTAATTACACTACGAAGTTTTGTTTTCATATAAAATTCTTTACAAAAAAGTCGGATATAATGACTTCTCTTATTGTGACATGTCGCTTATTATGACCCATTTTTAATAAATTATGTCCGGCTATAATGACCGATATGATACTTTACATTGCAAAGTATCATGTTTACACCTTCGGTAATGTTCGTTGATTCCCGACGACGTTCGGCATATGGCTCGTTTTTGTTTTGAATCTCAGTGAGTAATTGACGCTTGAAGGTCACGCATTATTTTTCGTTTGTCGTTTGTGTCTATACTGTGAAAAGAATGTCATTTCAACGTCGTAAAGCATTTACGATTGAGGAGAAAGGTGCAATAATATGTAGATTACAGATTTTATTTATTAAAAATACACTTGTATGTGTATCATGTGTACGTAATAAATGTGCAATTTTGATTTCATTAGTTACATACTATACTTTTCTATTAAAATACATACATACATATTTACGCAAAAATAGTTTTTTTTTTCACAAAACGCTTTGTATGACGTCCGCTTATTATGACGTGTTTGTCGATTCCCTTCGATGTCATTATAAACGGATTCCACTGTATATAAGACCCGCTGACCCGGTGAACTTCGTATCACTTTTGTATGGAAAAATAAAATTGAAATTCTTAGTATATTCCCAGCATCTTTTTCATATTTTCTCTACGTTTAAACCTTACCTATACTTCCACGAATATGTCAAGACTAAAAGTAGTCAAATCAGTTCACCCATTCTTGAGTTTTAGCGAGATTAACGAACAGCAATTCATTTTTATATATTATATAAGATATGACTCTACTGTTTTTTCCTTCCATACACAGGGCTTCAACATATCCCACGCGGCGTCCCGTTTCGCCGCCATGACGAAACCAATCTACAACGCCGTCATCCGCCACTCGGGCACCAAGCCGTGCGCCGTGTTCGTGCCGTCGCGCCGTTGGGCGAGACTCTTAGCGGCTGACTTGTTGGCGTTGGCAGCGGCGCAGAAGAGACCGGCGAGATTCCTGCACGCACAGCCCGATCTGCTGCAGCCTTTCCTGAAGAGGATCAGCGACAAGGTTAGTGTGTTAAGTAGATTTAGTGTTAGGATTAATAGCGTCAAGTAGATCTAGGGTAAAAGAAATTGACTGCAAGAAAAACCAAGGCCGACAAAACGAGTGCATAAAGTGTTTTAAATGACCCAGAAGAACCTAATATGGGGAAGGAGACCCGAGCTGGTGTGATGAGGAGCTCAAGTGTTTAAAATAGCACCGGAGCGGTTTGACACAGTCATGTTTAAAGAGACAAGATCAGAAGCCTCTTGTGTGACGGATAAAGCGAATGCAAGTAGCCCTGTTAGCTAGCTAGAATATCTCACTCGGGCACCAAGCCGTGCGCCGTGTTCATGCCGTCGCGCCGTTGGGCGAGACTGTTCGCCGCCGACTTGTTAGCCTTGGCTGCGGCGCAGAAGCTTGCCCGCACAGCCCGATCTACGGCAGCCTTTCCTGAAGAGGATCAGCGACAAGGTTAGTGTCTTATACAGGGTGAATACGAAATCGTGTAATTCCTTTAAACGACATGTTCAGCTGCTTATATAGAACGATTCTGCAAGGGTCATTTGCCCATCAGAAATCACAAGAATAAAAATCAATTTAAGATCGCAGTAGAGAAGATGAGTGCTTACTTAATCATATGATATCATTTAATGAGAAAAAAAAGTAAAAAAAAAACTACCTATCAAACTAATTCAAAATTATTCTCAATTTATTACGCGCAGTGGACGGTTACCTTTTCAATGACCTTGGATTTCAATGCACTCGGGCGTTTGACAGGACGCGAGGTGCGGGCCGCGCGCGCAATGATCAAAACAGTCTTCAGATCTTTCTTTTTATGTGTAACTTATCGATACGACTAATGACTAGTTCCTCAGTTAAAAAAGCCACAAAAGACAAACAATACCATAAACTTGCTTGATTCCATTAATTTATCGTCAAGCTAGAGTCCCAAATTGTGTTTCGAAACAAGAAACTCATACTGAGAGGCAAGAAAGAACGTCTGTTTTAATGAAATGTGTAATTCCAGCTTGCTTAGTAAAACAATCTCTAAACATTGCTCACTTAAGCTAAACGTAAACTCCTAAATAAACCTAGCAGGAATTAAAGCTCAGCTCGTGATAAAATAAGACTGATTGATTGAGCACGTAGGTACACCACAGACCAGTCCCTAGTCTAGTCACTGAGCACTACCTACTGTGTTGCTTACACCAAATAAACTAATCGAAAAAAAAACTTACATGTAGTTCCATGGAATATTCACTTACACAATCATCACCACACGTGCACGTCCTTTTGTGACATACCTTATGATAAGAAAATACACCACACAGCACTAACTAAACAATAATGAACTAGGTATTGTTACAGTATTGTAACAACCTCTAAAACACACAAAATTTACGTCGACTGCGCAAGCGACGCGGGCTTCCGGGTGCAGTGCAATGTCAAACTACGACATCAACGACATGTTAATTAAAATTTCACTAACTGATAATCTCCATTAAACAAAACCTCAAAACGCGAGATGCAACGCGACGCGGCGACGTTCCAATCTGCACTACTGCATGCTTTCACATTTATTATTAATAACAACAACAAACCAGTAACAATTTGAGTTTATGCAAAAAATAGCAAAATTAACTCTTATTCCCTTGACATAGGATAGTTATGGACGCTTTGGCGGCGAAATGCTTTTATGACGGCACGAGTATTTGCAAGAGTATTTTTTAGGCGAAATTATGGCAAGGCAATAAAAGTGATTTCAGTTGTTTCTTATCTTACTCATTTCTTCAAACACTTGCTCACACACAGGCTTTTAAGTATTGCAAGGCAATAAAAGACCACTTTTATTGCCTTGCAATAAAAAATACTCTTGTACAAAGCAGCCGCCTCGACACGTGCTACCATGAAGGCATTTCGCCGCCATAGCATCCATAACTATCCTATGTCAAGAGAATAAGAGCTAGTTTTGCAATTTTTTGCATAAACTCAAATTAAATTTAAATTGTTACTGGTTTGTTGTTGTTAGTAATAATCAGTGTGAAAGTTCAGTACGAAGAATGCAGTAGTGCAGATTGGAACGTCGCGTTGCGTCTCGCGTTCTTAGATTTTGTTTAATGGAGATTATCAATTAGTGAAATTTTAATTAACATGTCGTAGTTTGACATTGCACTGCACCCGGAAGCCCGCGTCGCTTGCGCAGTCGACGTAAATTTTGTGTGTTTTAGAGGTTATTGCAATACTGTGACAATACCTAGTGCTTTGTGGTGTAATTTCTCTTCATAAGGTATGTCACAAAAGGACGTGCACGTGTGGTGATGATTGTGTAAGTGAATATTCCATGGAACTACATGTAAGTTTTTTTTTCGATTAGTTTATTTGGTGTAAACAACACAGGTAGGTAGTGCTCAATGACTAGGAACTGGTCTGTGGTGTACGAGCTCAATCATTCGATCTTATTTTATCGCGAGCTGAATCTGTTACAATAAAAGTGATTTCAGTTGTTTCTTACCCATTTATCCAAACATTTGCCGACTGGCTTTTTGGAAAAGACCTTATGGACTATGCAATAGGGTTTTTTTTGATATGTGAAGGTACTCTAATGTTAGTACAAATTTTGCACTTGTTTCGATCGGTTGCATAATTTATCGCGATGCCGCTCACGAATCGGGAGCTCGCAGAACTTGTGTTTGAGTACTCTCGCACTCAAAATATGAGCGAGACTAGGGAGTGGTTCCGGGTTCGATACCCAGAGTCGCAAGTGCCATCTGCTCGACGAATTTTGAGAATGGTTCAAAATCTTCTCGATTTCGGCCAACTAACCGTCCCTGGCCATGCACAAGCGCGTGGCCGTGCACCTGTGTACCCTAGGGCACTTTATCGAGCCATACGCCGATTTTTTATGGCAAATCCAATGGCAAGCACACGGGAGGCGGCACGGAGGTTTAGAGTCAGTCAGGGCTACGTCTGGAAGTTATTGAACTTATCGGGACAGCACCCCTACCATTTCCAGCCAGTCCAAGACCTTACCCTAGCTGATTATCCTGCCCGTGTATCGTTTTTTAAATACGCCAAAATTATGATAAGCCTTATTTCTAAATAAGATTCAGTAGAAAATACTAAGAGTAATAGTTTGTATTTTTTTCTATTGACAATTTTGACCGTCCTAAGCCGGTAAAAAGTATGAAGGGAAAGTTGGAATTCAATGTAAACAATACTAAGAAGTCGAGAAGCCCGTGGTTGTAGATTAACAAAGAGACTATTCGTAATTGCGCTTATCGCAATCGAGTTGGTAGGTACCTATCATGAAACCTAATTCACTGCTTTTTTCGAGTTTTTTACACATCAATTACCAAACCAAACATTTGTACAAGTAAAAAAACCTTCTAAGTATTCTTATTTTTCAGTAAAGCATTGTTTTATTACTTATTTCTTGAAATAAAACAAAAGAAATAGTAGGTTCCAGCGAGTTCGAACCCATTGTTATTAACTGACAAAAGCCCCAATGTTATCCTTCGTGCCATAAGAACACGTGCGAAAGTGGCTAAAAATGTTCGTTATTAGCGCCTAGTTTTGTGAGTCAAATATCGGCGAGCTATCAACCGTCTGGCAAAAAGATAAGATTTAAATTTGTTTGCGTATTCATTTCGGGTTGGGAGCAGACAGCCTACTCCTAAACAACGCTTCATTCGGCTCTATCCGTCCCTCTCGCACATGTCTGCAGATGAGTGCGAGTGAAGTGCTAGGTAGATCCGACAATAACGCTTTAGGGGTAGGGCCTCACTCAGGAACAAAATGAGAAATTAAAACTAACAATATCAGTGACACAAGTTAACGACAAACAATGGCAACGATTCATGAGCGAGTCTTTATTTCCAAATGTACGAATGTGAGTCGTGTGATGTGATAGTATGTTGCAAGTGTCGAATTAGGTTAATTTATGTTAAGTGTACAACATGACATGTGTTATGGTGGTAAGTGTTATTTAAATGCCCTTTGATTTACTTACATTGGAGTACAGTGATCGTGTTCATTACTCACACATTTGTCTTATTGTGGTGTAAACAACACAGGTAGGTAGTGCTCAGTGACTAGACTAGGACTGGTCTGTGGTGTACCTACGTGCTCAATCAATCAGTCTTATTTTATCACGAGCTGAGCTTTTAATTCCTGCTAGGTTTATTTAGGAGTTTACGTTTAGCTTAAGTGAGCAATGTTTAGAGATTGTTTTACTAAGCAAGCTGGAATTACACATTTCATTAAAACAGACGTTCTTTCTAGCCTCTCAGTATGAGTTTCTTGATTCGAATCACAATTTGGGACTCTAGCTTGACGATAAATTAATGGAATCAAGCAAGTTTATGGTATTGTTTGTCTTTTGTGGCTTTTTTAACTGAGGAACTAGTCATTAGTCGTATCGATAAGTTACACATAAAAAGAAAGATCTGAAGACTGTTTTAATCATTGCGCGCGCGGCCCGCACCTCCCGTCCTGTCAAACGCCCGCCCGAGTGCATTGAAATCCAAGGTCATTGAAAAGGTAACCGTTCACTGCGCGTAATAAATTGAGAATAATTTTGAATTAGTTTGATAGGTAGTTTTTTTTTTTACTTTTTTTTCTCATTAAATGATATCATATGATTAAGTAAGCACTCATCTTCTCTACTGCGATCTTAAATTGATTTTTATTCTTGTGATTTCTGATGGGCAAATGACCCTTGCAGAATCGTTCTATATAAGCAGCTGAACATGTCGTTTAAAGGAATTACACGATTTCGTATTCACCCTGTATAGATTTAGAGAAAGGATTAATGTCGACGAGTAGATCTCGGGTAAAGTAAAATGACTGCAAGAAAACCTAGGCCGACAAAACAAACTCATTAAGTGTTGTAAGCGACTCGCGAGATTTTAATAAAGTAGAACTAAATTAAGAGTTTCCAAAATTTTTGTATTTTCCTCTTAACATTAACCGAACTTTTAAGCTTGCTTCGCTCACGCATCTTCGTAATTTTTTGTCATATAATAACCAGCAAGCCAACAACAACAACAACAAGGAAATTATCGTTTAATTTAAGATAACTAGTTCTTTTAATTTTCGTTAGTATTATCTGGATTCTTATACAGGCAATTTTAAACATTTTAAATTCATCTTTCCAGATGCTAAAAGAGACCCTCGCCGCGGGTGTGGCGTACCTGCACGAAGGTGTCGAAGCGGGCGATCGTCGCATCGTACAACAGCTGGTCGAGTCCGGCGCGGCACAATTGTGCGTCGTCGCCGCGGAACTCGCGTGGGCCTTCGCCGCGCACGTGCACACTGTCATCATCGCCGACACGCACTAGTGAGTGTCCTACAGCTAAGATAGATTCTAGCCAGTCTCTTTAAAAGTTTTATCAGTGCCAGACAGCTGACCGAGTGACGTGGCTGGTGTCTCATGACGTGAACAGACGCATCGTCCAGCAACTAGTGGAATCTGATGCTGTCTGAGTGACGTGGGTAGTGTCTACAGGCGTGCACAATTGTGCGTCGTCGCCGCGGAACTCGCGTGGGCCTTCGCCGCGCACGTGCACACCGTCATCATCGCCGACACGCACTAGTGAGTGTCCTACAGCTAAGATAGATTCTAGCCAGTCTCTTTAAAAGTTTTATCAGTGCCAGACAGCTGACCGAGTGACGTGGCTGGTGTCTCATGACGTGAACAGACGCATCGTCCAGCAACTAGTGGAATCTGATGCTGTCTGAGTGACGTGGGTAGTGTCTACAGGCGTGCACAATTGTGCGTCGTCGCCGCGGAACTCGCGTGGCCCTTCGCCGCGCACGTGCACACCGTCATCATCACCGACACGCACTAGTGAGTGTCTTATAGCTCCGATAGACTTGAGCTTGTCTCTCATAGGTTCAGTAGGGACTGAGAGCTGTCTGAGTGACGTGGCTAGTGTCTAAAGACGTGACAGACGCATCGTCCAGCAACTAGTGAAATCAGGTGGTGACACTAGTTAGTGTCTTATAACCCCAACAAGCTCGAGCCAATCTCTCATAGGTTCCGCAGTGCCTGATAGTTGTCCGAGTGAAGTGGTTAGTGACTTAAAGGCGTGCACAATTGTGCGTCGTCGCCGCAGAACTCGCGTGGACCTTCGCCGCGCACGTGCACACCGTCATCATCGCCACCAGTGTCTCACAGCTCCGATAGACTTGAGCCAGTCGTGCCTAGCAGCTGTCTGAGTGAGGTGGCTAGTGTCTTCGGCAAGGCAGCGTCGGCCTGCAACTAGTGGATTCAGGCGCGGCACAATAGGGATGTGGACTGTACCCAAATAAGTATATAATTTTACCATTAAAAGGTAGTTTCTATAGTAAAAATAATAAAAAACACATTATTTTCTTAAAAAACCAAAGGATTAATTTTTTATTAAATAAAATGTAATTAAATATTTCACCCTCAAGTCACGTGACAATCAACAACAATCAAAATGCGTGACGTCACTTGTTGCCAAACAAGAATTTTCACTGTCAAGTACTATGTGTTTGTTGATATTTGGATATTATTAAAATATCCGTAAAATTTCTTCGAAATTTGTTCAATTATCTTATTGAATCAATGTTTAAAGGCTTTTCTATCACAATAAGAGGATATACGAGTATTAAGGCAGATAGTTCGCCATGAATTGATTGCTTTACGGTGGCTAATTTCTTCGCAACAAATAGTAACTTCTGCTCTGCTGATTTTAGAAATGTGAAGACCTCTGTGTAAGTAATATACTCAGTATTACTCAGGATACACTATAATAGTAATCGAAGGTATTTATTAACTCCAAAAGTAAAATTGAATGTTATATCAACACGCGCCGTGGGGCGCAGAATGCATCGGTCAGCAGTTTCGGGTCGGCGCGAAATGACGCGTCACCCGGCGCGGTCACTGACATCCCTGGCGCTACTGCGCGCCCCGCCGCTCGCCCCGCAGCGCCGCTGGAAGCATCACGTGTCGTGACATCAACTCCGACACGTGCATATGCGGCAGCTGCGGCTAGAAAAAGCAACACTACGGTTGCTCCGAAGAAGCTGGCATCACAGGCTGCCGATTGTGTTGAGGACGGCTTTATTAAGGTTGAAAGGAAGAAAAGGAAGTCTTCTCGCAACCAGTGCGGCACCGCACCGACTGGCCCGAACCACCTGCTTCGACCTGCGATACCAGTCACGCCGCTGTACGTGTCCCGGCTTCATTTCTCTACGAAGGTTGAGGATATCGTAGAGTACATCCGCGTGAAGACCAAATACACCCTGAGGGTCGAACGGTTGGAGTCTCGTCATAATACGAATTTCAATTCGTATGTTGTGAAGGTTCCCACCGAACAGCTGTCGACCTTCACGAAGGAAGAATTTTGGCCGAATGGTGTTGTGTATCGTCGATTTCGTGGACGGATACCCGACACCAAGTTGCGTAACACTACGCCGACTAAATAGTGTATTGTTTTATTTTTATAAGTTATATTTGTATGTATGTTAGTCTGTAAGGTATTTATAATATGGGCCTATTGTAGCTCGAAATAAATAAATAAATAAAAAAATAAAAAAAATATATAAAATAATAAGATTTGGAGGTTCTGTCTTTTAAACAAATTGTTTCATTCCTTTTTAGTTGCTCAGCAGGCAGTCATATTGGAGACGATGCTGTGGGATATTTACAACTTCGACGAGATGCAAAATTGTGCACAGTTAAGTGCAAAATTTGCCCGGAGTATAAAATTTGTAGTAAACCATATTCAGCCACTATGGTTGTGGATAAAGAAAACGGTGTAATAGTGAGTGCCGAGTGTCATGATTGTACTGCTTCTCAAGGAGGCTGCAAACATGCTGTGGCATTCATCATGTGAAAAGGAATGAAAGAAATAACAATTAAAAATGTTCAGTTGTTGAAACACCAGTCAGATTTTTACAAAGATTATGTTACAATGTGTTCAATGCACCAACTGTGCTTGAAATACAAGGATGCTGACTGTGAGAATTTTTTGGTAAAGCCAGCTCCTTAATTATTTAAAGGACCTAAATGAAAATCACAGACACAAGATACAAGTGCTGGATCCCGACGGGCTAGTTGAAGCCACATTTTCATTTTTGTACTTGGATCGTGAATAGATAGATTTTAGGTGTTTTAATAGTAGTACGTTCGCACTACGGCACCGCAAAACATTTATAAAATGTAGAATCCATCTTATTAACTCAAAACTACGAAATAACTTTCTATTACATACAACTTCGACAATGTTTGCGAACAAGTGACGTTACAGCGGGCGTTTGACAGGTATCCACGTTTTGGCGCGAATTTTGGAATGGAATTTTAAATAACTTATTTTCAAGGTATTAAAAAAAATAACAACTAGTTTGGGCTCTATTTGGTACTTATGCATGGTTTTAAACACTTTCCCGAAAATAGTCCACATCCCTATTGTGTGTCGTCGCCGCGGAACTTTCGTGGGCCATCGTGTGGAACAACTCTTCCCAACGTTGGCCAACAGGACGTGGGAAATGACTTGTGTCTGTATAAAGCCATTTGCGCTGTCTCGCCATTGAGTGACTGTCATCTTGTTTTAAAAAAAGACAGCCGCGTTTTAACTTGTAGAATCATTATGTTAAATTAAATTTAATAAATAAACATACATTGATCTGACTCTGTGGTAAGTAGCTAAAGCACTTGTGTTACAAATAACAGAATCAACAGTGGTATTACAAATAAACTTAAATAAATACATATAAAACCCAGACCAGTACAAACAGACAGACATGCTCATGCACACAAATGTTTGTACAGTGCGGGGATCGAACCCGCGACCTTCTAGGTTAATAGTCAACTTATTAACCATTTCACCAAAGTGGTCGTCAAATCAACTTAATCAACTCTCTCACCACACAGTTACAACGGCAAACTCCACTCGTACGAGCAGTACCCGATCACCACGGTGCTGCAAATGGCTGGCAGGGCTTGTCGACCCCTCGAGGATGAGCAGGCCGTGTGTGTGCTGATGTGCGCGCAGCACCAGAAGACATTCTTTACCAAGCTGCTCAACGATTGCTTGCCGCTCGAGGTGAGTTAAATAGAAAATTGTGTACGAATTCGGACTTCCTACAATTTCTCGCGCTAGATACAGAAACCGGATTCCACGCTCACTTCGCTTGCATTTTATCATTTTTAGTTTCAATTTTATGAATCGAACTTGAGCACTCGCTTCGCTGGCATCTTTTAAATTTTAATTTCAATCTTATGAAGCAACCATTGAGTATTGTGAATGAGACATTGAGGGCTTGCGGCACTTGCATTTTTTCATATTTATATTCAATCTTATGAATCAAACATTGAGGGCTCGTTCTCTTACATCTTTTCATGCTTAGATGAAATCTTATGAATCAAATATTGGGGGCTTGCTACGCTCGTATTCTTTTCATGTTTTGTTTCGATCTTATAATCCATACACAAGAGCACGCTTCGCTCGCATTTTTCTTTATAATTGGCTAGCCGACACCACCAATCGTTGACATACTTTTTATTATCTGTCAAAACGGTCTGCCTCCATAGATTTCGTATGGGAATAAATGATCGTGACGTCACAGTCATGTATCAGAAATCGGAGTCAATTGACCGAATATTTATTGAGTTTAGTGTGTTCAAAAATTGGTTTCGACAGCTATTTGAAAATATACTAATTGTATTAACTTAATAGGGGGTCTTAAAAATATTTAAGATTTTTGTAATGAATAATGACAACCATTTAAAAAAACATATCGTGATATGTTTTGTTTACCATATTAATTAAATATACCATTATTTCTCCCCCACAGAGCCACCTGGACCACCGCCTGCACGACCACATAAACGCGGAGATCGTGACCAAGACCATAGAGAACAAGCAGGACGCCGTGGACTACCTCACGTGGACGTTCCTCTACCGTCGGCTCACTATGAATCCGAATTACTACAACCTGCAGGGCGTTACCCACAGGTGAGACTGCCACACACCAATCCGTGGTTCTACCTGCGGCACAATTGTCCTCCTGGCCGATTTCGACCACGGCGGCCAATCTCAACAGAGATCAGCCAACTACGCAGAAGATATTATAGTGCACAAGTGTGAGCGCAATACACAGGTGCACTCACTGTTCTATCACTCTCAAAGTTCGGTGAGACGGCAATCCGACATGACCGGAGAGAGATCAGGCGCAGGACCAACGGCTTAACGTGCGCACTGAGGCACGGGGGTGTAACACCGCCATCTTCCCGACTCCGAGCGAAGTTGGCCATCTCTGTTGAGATTGGCCGCCGTGTACTATTATTGTAGGGAAAAATAGAATGCTTTGGAGGAGGCTTTTACCCTGAGGGTGTCCATACAATTATAAATTACTAGCTGACCCGGCAAACGTTTTGTTTTGCCATATAAATGTTAAGGGTGGACAACCCTTATCACTGAGGGGTATGAAAAATAGATGTTAGCCGATTCTCAGACCTACTGAATATGCTCACAAAATTTCATTAGAATCGGTCAAGCCGTTTCGGAGGAGTATGGGAACAAACATTGTGACACGAGAATTTTATATATATAGAGATTTAAAAAAAGTTATCAATGTTATTTCAATTAAAGTCACATTATTTTTGTTTGGAATAGGCTTGTTTCCACTATGAAAGAAATATTCAAAAACTGATTTTCTCTAAAATAATTCATAATTTCAGATGCCTCTACACTAATATTTTTCTGCAGTTCGTATTATTTGATTTTTAATTGGAATTCAAATGATAATTAGTCACTCAGTCGGCATTGCACGCGATGACGTCAAAGTGTGTTATTCCCATACAAGCTCTATGAAGAGAAGCGTTTTGACAGTTGATAAAAAGTACGTCAACGATTGGTGGTGTCAACTACCGTATTATATTTGATTTTTATTATTATTGTTTTAATTATTTTTCTACCGCATGTTAAGTTAAATGAAGCCTATTTTTTATTATTTGTGAATTAAAAAGTATTCTAGAAGTACCATATCTTTAAAAATATACTTACTTCAATCGAATATTTAGCGTTTAATGTTTTTATTAACTTTTGAGTCGAGTAGGTACGCATGACGATATCATAACATTTGTATATCGATAGATCGATTAAACATGTATGCACGATACCTAAATATAAGAACCAAAAAATGTACCATGTTTAATTAATAATAATAATAAAAATTGGTTGCCTGTAAAGTCGGTATACGCGCGAAAGTTTTACGCGACAACGACTCTGAGTGGTAAAATAATTTTAATGTGAATATTCATTCGTATAACATGAACCGGTGTGTATGCCTATCTCTCTCTCTCTCTCTCTCTCGCTCTGTCTCTCTCGCGCGAAACGTGAGCGGAGCAGCGTAACGCAGTTTCTTGAGGTGTCACCCGGCAAACCAATTTATAAGACGTTGTCACGTCAATAAAATATATTTTATTCATTCAAAATGTTCTTGCCTTAACATATAGTACATTGGAACTTCCATTTAAGCAAACAATGCTTGTGTTTCGAGGATCCGCCCTTCCATCTATACATATATACAGTTACAAGGCCGTATGGGTGTAAATAATCTATCCTAACACTAAAATGTCTTACAATGTCTAAAATACAAAGAGTATGTGTGTCTGTATGTGTGTGTGTGCGTGCGTGCGTGTCTGTGTGTGTGTGTGCGTGCGTTTATACAAATAAATATCTTAAAATATCTTTAAATAGGTATTTTTTATCATTTCAGACATCTGTCCGACCACCTGTCCGAACTCGTGGAGACGACGCTGACGGATCTGGAGCAGTCGAAGTGCATCGCGATCGAGGACGAGATGGACGTGCAGCCGCTGAACCTGGGCATGATCGCGTCATACTACTACATCAACTACACTACCATCGGTAAGTGTGTGTGTGTGTGTGTGTGTGTGTGTGTGTGGGTGTGTGTGTGTTTGCTACTACATCAACTACACTACCATCGGTAAGTGTGTGTGTGTGTGTTTGTGGTGTGTGTGTGTTTGTGGTGTGTGTGTGTGTGTGTGTGTGTGTGTATGGGTGCTACTACATCAACTACACTACCATCGGTAAGTTGGCACCTACATCGTAAAGCAACTTAAGGCGTTTGTGTCTCTCTATCTCTCTCTCTCTCTCTCTGTGTGTGTGTGTGTGTGTATGTGTGTGTTTGTGTGTGTGTGTGTGTGTGTGTGCGTGCGTGCGTGCGTGCGTGTGTGTGCCACCTCATAGTTTAGGTGAGGCCTGTGCCCAGCAGTGGGACGTATGTCTGTCGCAGAACCGACTAGAGGTGGAGCAGGAAGGTTCTCGAATGGAGACCACGCTTAGGTACAATTAGTGTGGGACGCCCCCCGGCTAGATAGACAGATGACGAAGATGATGAAGAAGGCAGCTAGTAGTGACTGGATGCAGAGGGCGGGAGATCGCGCGCTGTGGCGCTCCATGGGGGAGGCCTATGACCTGCATTGGACTGTAACAGGCTGATATGATGATAGCACTCGTATTTACTTTAATTCCCAGAACTCTTCAGCCTGTCGCTGACCAGCAAGACGAAGATCCGCGGCCTGCTCGAGATCATCTCGTCGGCTGCGGAGTACTCCGACCTCTGCATCCGCCACCGGGAGGAGAACATCATCAAGGCCTTGGCCGCCAAGTGAGTACCTTCTAACCCTATTTATCGATGAGGCAGCAATCACCACTTAATAATAACAACGGCTTCTCGCTCGCCCGTGAAACAGTTTTCATTCCCATGGTACCATATTTTGCCTCGTTGGTGTAGCGGCATAGTTTCTGCCTTACACCCGAGAGGTCCTGGATTCAAATCCCAGGTCGTGCCAAAAATTGTTTCTAAGATTTTTTGTCATGAATTTCTGTGCTCGGAGTCGGAAAGTTGGCGGTGTTACACACCTGTGCCTCGGTGCGCACGTTAAGCCGTAAGAAATCAACACAAACGACAACAAGAATACAACATGCGTGTTTGTACTGGTCTGGGTGTTTTCTGTATTATATGTATTTATTTACAAAAACAAGTATTTAAGTATGTTTATCCGTTGTCTAGTACGCATAACACAAGCCTCGTAGCTTAATTTGAGACTAGAGAATTGGTGTGATTGTTGTGAAATATTTAAATTTTTTAAATAAATAAATCAACTAACATAAAGACCAGCGCCAACGGATCCTCGATTTGGTGGCTTGTTGGTTTACTGAGTGGATGTCCGTCCATTCATAAAATGTGTTTCATTAATTGTATGAATATAAATATTAAAAACCGGTCAAGTGCGAGTAGGACTCGCGCACCGAGGGTACCGTACAAACCTGTAGATAAGGAGTAGTAACTTTGAAATTTTCAAAACTGACATAAATATATTTTTTAAATATTTTTTTTTATGTGATGAAACTGAAAATTTACGGTTTTCGTAATTTTTCCTATATCTGTACTATAAGACGTGACTTCGTACTAAATTTCAAGATTCTAAGTTTACGGGAAGTACCCTGTAGGTTTTGATTCCCGTGCGAATTTCGAAAATTTGCGGCCTAAATGGCTGTATCTTTTGATTGCGTTGGCTTAGAAGGTTGATTTTTCTACAGCTTCCAGGGACGGTAGACCTAAGTATCATATAGAAATTTCAAGTTAAGTTTGATACCTCCACGCGTTCCTGAGAAAAACGGTCTTGACAGACGGACGGACGGACGGACAACAAAGTGATCTTATAATGGTTCCGTTTTTTTCTAATGAGGTACGGAACCCTAAAAAGCCGCCATACCATAGATTCCAGAGTCAATAAACAAGATGACATCACCAATCGTTTACTGTTTACTGAATATTTATTGAATTCTGTGTAATCAAAATTGGTTTCTACATATTTGGAAATATTGGTAAGTTAACTTCAGAGTGGTATGTTTTTTTTCTTCAAAATATTAACGATAGGTGTCATCATGCGTATTTGATCACTAGCGGCTTGCTGATAGATTTGGAGGTCGTTGACTTATACCAAGTCGTTAGTACATCTCGGAGGTGAACGCCCTCATTTTTTGACGTGACAACGTCTTATAAATTGGTTTGCCGGGTGACACTTCAAGAAACTGCGTTACGCTGCTCCGCTCACGTTCCGCGCTCACAATGTGAGCGAGTGAGAGGCACGCGTCCCTTCGACTCGGGCATGGTTAGCCCGCCTAAGAGCGAGTGAGACAGACATAAAAAGTGAAAGGCACGCGTCCCTTCCACTCGAGCACAGTTAACCCGCCTAAGAGCGAGAGAGACAGAGCGAGAGAGACAGAGCGAGAGAGAGAGAGTGAGAGAGATAGGCATACACACCGGTTCATGTTATACGAATGAATATTAACATTAAAATTATTTTACCACTCAAAGTCGTTGTCACGTTAAACTTTCGCCCGTATACCGACTTTACAGGCAACCACTGTTTTTTTTAAATCAAAGGTTGTCTGTGAATGACAGGGATCGGTGGAGAGGTTTGGGCAAAGGCCCAGCAGTGGCAAATGTAGGCGAACAAAAAAAAAAGAGTATTAGTTTTTGAGTCGTCCCATTTCAAACTTTACGGCTCTAGTTAATAGTAATTGAATTGAGCCAGCGGTTACTAAACTCTAAGGGGAAAATTGAAAAATATGAAAGCACCTACTATAAGGGACATTTTAAAATCATTGTGCCAAATTTGGCTCAAAACAAACGCAATGGCCGGGAGCCAGTGTAGTGAAATGCGTCTAGCACACCGACACGTTCGCACGCGGATGCGAATCTCTGCTAAAATACAGCGAAACGAAACTTCTGCGATTCTGCAGTTTCTTCGAAAATAATTTTTGTAACGTTTGGTTGGATCTACTGAATATTTGGTAGATACTTCGGTTTGACGACCGCTTGGTGCAGTGGTCCACAGGTCGGACTTCTAAACCAAGGGTCGCGGGTTCGATCCCGCACCGTACAAGCATAAGTGTGCATGAACATTTGTGTTTGTACTGGTCTGGGTGTTTTCTATGTATAATATGTATTTATTTACAAAAAAAAAGTATTTAAGTATGTTTATCCGTTGTCTAGTACTCATAACACAAGCCTCGTAGCTTAATTTGGGACTAGAGAATTGGTGTGTTTGTTGTGAAATATTTATTAAAAAAAAAAAAAAGACATTTATTTCTCATAGGAACTTAACAAGTAGTTCACTTACAATGAGATTTCTCATCAGCCTATATACGTCCCACTGCTGGGCACAGGCCTCACCTCAACTAAGAGGTGGTCTAAACCATACTCCACCACGCGGGCTCAGTGCGGATTGGTGGAGTGGTGTCTGTAAGGTAAGTGACCAACCTTACTGTCAGATGTTATTAAGCCGCCCGAGGGCCTCTGACCAGGCTTAGCGACTAATATCTATCGATATTAACCGAGACCAACAGCTTAACGTGCCTTCCGCAGCACGGAGATGCTTGTAAATAGACGTCACTTAAATGGTCAGAATGGTCACCCATCCCAAACATGACCGCGCCGTAGGTTGCTTAACTTTAGGTATCACTACCAAAGCGCTGCAACCACTGCGCCACGAGAGGTGCTTGTGGCAGATGAGAACTAAATGAGATTTAGTTCAATTAATTTTACATCAAAATATTTGTATTGCCTCTGTGCTCACATATATTTTGGACGTGTTTTTTAAGGTTACTCTTATACATATGAAAGGTATCAGAATCCTTTACGTGCTTTGGTAACTTGTTGTACAGCCGTGCTCCCTCGAACAATATCGTCCTTTTACCGTACCCAGTGCGCGCATTTATCACCTCAAGTTTGTTGTTCAATTCAATTCAATTCATTTATTCAGAGCAAAATACATATTGCGTTGAACATTTCATTAAAATTAGGTATAGATATAAATTAAAATAAATCACTTAATAATCAATAAAATAAAAAATAAAAAACCGGTCAAGTTCGAGTTGGACTCGAGCACCGAGGGTTCCGTACAAACCTGTAGATAAGGAGTAGTAACTTTGAAATTTTCAAAATTGTCAAAAATATTTTTCAAAAATATATTTTTTTATATGATGAAACTGAAAATTTACGGTTTTCGTAATTTTTCCTATATCTGTACTATAAGACGTGACTTCGTACTAAATTTCAAGATTCTAAGTTTACGGGAAGTACCCTGTAGGTTTTGATTCCCGTGCGAGTTTCGAAAATTTGCGGTCTAAATGGCTGTATCTTTTGATTGCGTTGTCCTAGAAGGTTGATTTTTCTACAGCTTCCAGAGACAGTAGACCTAAGTATCATATAGGAATTTCAGTTTGATACCTCCACGCGTTCCTGAGAAAAACGGTCTTGACAGACGGACGGACGGACGGACAGACGGACAACAAAGTGATCTTATAAGGGTTCCGTTTTTTTCTTTTGAGGTACGGAACCCTAAAAATGGACAGAATTTAAAAATAACAAGCAATAAATAACTAAATCACACCATGCCTAAGTCATTACGGAATACATTTAAATTATGTCATTTACCTACTATGTTCATCCTCAAGGTATTCAACCATCGAGTGAAAGCATTTATTTATGAGAAATACTTTCAGTTTCCTTTTGAAAATAGTTAATTTAGTAATGGACTCAAATTCTATCGGTAGCTCATTATATGAACGCACTGCCTGGTAGGAAGCACTATGTTTGAAAATATTGAGCTTTGGCAATTCTTGTTTTGTTGTTTCTTAAGTTGTATCTAGATGTTTTTGTAGTTAGTATTATATTAGTTAGAATAGAGTTTGTAATTATTTTCTTAACAAGAATGCATGTCCCATACTCATAGAGTTGTTTTATATTAAGCAGACCTGTTTTTTTGTACAATATGTTGGTTGGAGTTAAGTATGAGTAGTGGAATAGAACTTTTATTATTTTATTGTGTTCTTTGCAAGGATTTAAGGTTACTTGCTGCGGCTGAACCCCACACCTCTATCAAATATTCTAAATTAGATTTAACCAATGAGTTGTATACAATTTTGCTAATTTTCTTTGGTACACAATTGGCTAGACGACACCACCAATCGTTGACATACATCTGTCAAAACGGTCTGCCTCCATAGATTTCGTATGGTAATAAATGATTGTGACGTCACGGTCATGTGTCAGAAATCGGAGTCAATTGACCGAATATTTATTGCGTTTTGTGTGTTTAAAAATTGGTTTCGACAGCTTTTTTGAAATATATTGGTTGTATTAACTTCATAGGGGCTATGTTTTTTAAACACCATGCTCTTGACAATATTTAAGATAGGTGTCATCACCCCAATTCGATATCTTGCGAAATGCTCCTAGCAATGACGTCAGCTTCGCTTTTATGTAATTTATATGAGACTTCCATGTTAGTTTATCGTCTATCCAAAATCCGAGATATTTTTCCTGATGGGAGCGTTGCATGGCCTCGTTATCAATTGTGAGAGGAGAAAGCTGCTATAGGAAGGGCATACCCCTTTATCGCTGCAAAGATCATGAACGACGTTTTAGATGCATTGACTGTTAACGAGTTTTATTTGAACCACTCATTTAATAGATCCAGACCTTTTCGTGCGTATCATCATATGAACACATTTACCAAAGTAGAAGAGACACGTGTCATCCGCGTATAATGTTACTAGCTGACCCGGCAAACGTTGTTTTGCCATATAAATTATTGTGAACAACCCTTATCACTAAGGGGTATGAAAAATAGATGTTAGCCGATTCTCAGACCTACTGAATCAAAATTTCATTAGAATCGGTCAAGCCGTTTCGGAGGAGTATGGGAACAAACATTGTGACACGAGAATTTTATATATATAGAGATATGCCCGTTGAGCCCGATATTTGTTATATTATTGATGTATATTAAAAACATCAGTGGTCCGATCTCAGACCCCTGGGCTATTCCGTAAGATATATTTTGCGGTGCACTTGTATGATTGATACTTCAACCAGAGTATCCTAGTTCCTACTATCCTACTACTATTATAAAGGCGAAAGTTTGTATGTATGGATGTTTGTTACTCTTTCACGTAAAAACTACTGAATGGATTTGAATGAAACTTTACCACAATATAGCTTATACATCAGAATAACATATAGGCTACAATTCATAAAGAATTTTTAAGATAAAGGCTTTTCACGCGGACGAAGTCGCGGGCGGCCACTAGTTGAATCATATTTGGAAATAGCAAAATCGAAATGTATACGTCTGTGTTACGGCCATTTCGCAATTATCTGCGAAACAGTAACGACAAGGATACCACCTCATTTCATCTCGCTCATATTAGAGTGAGACAAAGCACATACGAAACGCTGCCGTACAACTGAAAGTGTTTTTAGGGTTCCGTACCTCAAAAGAAAAAAACGGAACCCTTGTAAGATCACTTTGTTGTCCGTCCGTCCGTCCGTCTGTCCGTCTGTCAAGACCGTTTTTCTCAGGAACGCGTGGAGGTATCAAACTAAAATTTATATATGATACTTAGGTCTACTGTCTCTGGAAGCTGTAGAAAAATCAACCTTCTAACCCAACGCAATCAAAAGATACAGCCATTTAGACCGCAAATTTTCGAAACTCGCATGGGAATCAAAACCTACAGGGTACTTCCCGTAAACTTAGAATCTTGAAATTTATTACGAATTCACGTGTTATAGCACAGATATAGGAAAAATTACGAAAACCGTAAGTTTTCAGTTTCATCATATAAAAAAAATTGAATTTTTTTTTGACAATTTTGAAAATTTCAAAGTTACTATATAAGATAACTCTTATACCTTACCTTATACCTACAGGTTTGTACGGAACCCTCGGTGCGCGAGTCCAACTCGCACTTGGCCGGTTTTTATTGTTTCGGATTCGCATATGATTCGCATGCGTCAGTGTGCTAGAGAGAAGAGTTATAGTAAAGGTGATTTCCCACAAAAAAGGTCCCATTAACGAAGGGTAAAAAATTACAAAATATTGCACTTTTAACAAGAAATTTAGCAATCATAAGAGCACGATATCTTGAAAATCGTTTGCTTCTAACTCCTTAGTCGATGGAACCTTTTTGTTGCTTTACCTCTTATTTGTCTCTTTTTAAGGAATACGTCGAGTTAGCAGTAACCCTGTGATGATTCCACAACCACTTAAGCTTACTTGTTACGGTCTTAGGTTCGATTGAGTACTTAAAATGACCGAAGAAGAGATTCTTCCGGTCTTTTTATGCCTTCATAGTTGAATCTACTGTCTATTATTTACACTAAGTCCAAAACGTAAACAAACCATCCACGAACAATTGAAGATTTACGGGACGTTCTATAATAATCCATAGTAAGTCATTAGACCATCACCGTCATCTCGACTACCACTTTTGTGTAATGGTCAAGAAGTTGACTATTAACCATGAGGTCGCGGGTACATGAACATGTCTGTTTGTACTAGTCTGGGTGTTATATGTATTTATTTAAGTTTATTTGTAATACCACTGTTGATTCTGATATCTGTAATGCAAGTGCTTAAGTTACTTACGACAGAGTCAATACCAAAACAATAACCATGCGTTTTAAAATAGTTTTGCACTTGGTACGTAAAATTAAACCACCAAAAATAATAGAGCTAAAAAATTGGTTGCCTGTAAAGTCGGTATACGGGCGAAAGTTTTACGTGACAACGACTTTGAGTGGTAAAATAATTTTAATGTGAATATTCATTCGTATAACATGAACCGGTGTGTATGCCTATCTCTCTCACTCTCTCTCTCTCGCTCTGTCTCTCTCGCTCTTAGGCGGGTTAACTGTGCTCGAGTGGAAGGGACGCGTGCCTTTCACTTTTTATGTCTGTCTCACTCACTCTCATTGTGAGCGCGGGACGTGAGCGGAGCGTAACGCAGTTTCTTGAAGTGTCACCCGGCAAACCAATTTATAAGACGTTGTCACGTCAAAAAATAGACTATAGCAAAATAACCTAAATCCGCACAGTTTATTTAATTTAACTCTAGTGGACTCGGCAGACGCTATCCTGCCCGCTTTTTTACGCAACTTATCAATATTTTCTCATCGTTTACACCTTCCCTGGACTGCCACAAACATTTCAAGGCTAAAATTATTAAAATCGGTTCAACTGTTCTCGATTTTAAGTGATACTAACGAACAGCAATTCATTTTTATATATAAAAAAAGCGATCGGCCCACATGAATTTCCCATGGGAATGCGTCATTTTCCCGCGATAAAAGTAGCCTAGCCAAGCTCGAGCCTGCGTCAGCGCGTGCAGCGAGTTGCGGTGATGGTAAACTGCATTTGTGCGCAGGATCTGATCTTCTCCTGATGAGAGATTTTTTTTGCTAAAATATGCAAGCTTTATGGATCAAGAGGTGTTCTTTACAATATCAACAATCTACTTCTGCATGATTGTTCCATAAAGCTTACATATTTTAGCAAAATAAAAAATATCGTCATTCGTTTCTGGTGATCAAAAAAAACATGAACATAAACCACAAAAACACAGCTCTGAGAGAACTACCTCGAATGAGTTTAAATGTTCCTATTTCTTATACAGAGTGCCACACAAGCCAGCCGCGCCGGCCGGTGGCGTGCTGAAGTACAACGACCCGCACGTGAAGGCGCACGTGCTGCTGCAGGCGCACCTGTCGCGCATGCAGCTGCCCGCCGAGCTGCACGCCGACACTGCGCAAGTGCTCGTCAAGGTAAACAGTACAGTACAGTACAGTACAGTACAACGAGCCGCACGTGCTGCTGCAGGCGCACCTGTCGCGCATGCAGCTGCCCGCCGAGCTGCACGCCGACACTGCGCAAGTGCTCGTCAAGGTAAACAGTACAGTACAGTACAGTACAACGAGCCGCACGTGCTGCTGCAGGCGCACCTGTCGCGCATGCAGCTGCCCGCCGAGCTGCACGCCGACACTGCGCAAGTGCTCGTCAAGGTAAACAGTACAGTACAGTACAGTACAGTACAACGAGCCGCACGTGCTGCTGCAGGCGCACCTGTCGCGCATGCAGCTGCCCGCCGAGCTGCACGCCGACACTGCGCAAGTGCTCGTCAAGGTAAACAGTACAGTACAGTACAGTACAACGAGCCGCACGTGCTGCTGCAGGCGCACCTGTCGCGCATGCAGCTGCCCGCCGAGCTGCACGCCGACACTGCGCAAGTGCTCGTCAAGGTAAACAGTACAGTACAGTACAGTACAGTACAACGAGCCGCACGTGCTGCTGCAGGCGCACCTGTCGCGCATGCAGCTGCCCGCCGAGCTGCACGCCGACACTGCGCAAGTGCTCGTCAAGGTAAACAGTACAGTACAGTACAGTACAGTACAACGAGCCGCACGTGCTGCTGCAGGCGCACCTGTCGCGCATGCAGCTGCCCGCCGAGCTGCACGCCGACACTGCGCAAGTGCTCGTCAAGGTAAACAGTACAGTACAGTACAGTACAACGAGCCGCACGTGCTGCTGCAGGCGCACCTGTCGCCAACTCTACTGATTGTTTTTATTTTTATTAATATTTATTTATTTCAATAGTTTAAAATGTATAGAAAGTCATATTTAGAATTTATATGTAGAAACACGTAAATGATGTTTAATGAAAAGCTAGCGAGTAATTTAGTTTTTAAGATACTGTTGTGTTTTCTTAATAAAATAAAATAAATTTATTTATTTTTAAAGCTTTATTGTACAACAAAACTTTATACTAAAGGTGGATTTAACGCCGTAGGGCATTCTCTACGAGAATGTATTTCTAATAAATGTATTTCTTCCAGGCCATCCGTCTGATCCAGGCGTGCGTGGACGTAGTCTCCAGTTCGGGCTGGCTGTCGCCCGCCGTGGCCGCTATGGAGTTGGCCCAAATGGTCACGCAAGCGATGTGGGCGAAGGACTCGTATCTCCGTCAGTTGCCGCACTTCACGCCCGAGCTGCTTCAGCGCTGCGCCGACAAGGTAACTGGTGGCGCCAATCAACCACCACGGTGGCGAGGGCCGGTTCAAGAGTTGAGGGATGGAATCAATAATATTTTAAAGGCGATATAAATAAAGTGAACTGTATGTGCGGGAGGCGCGCATGAAAGTGTCCAGCTGGCCTAACAAATGAACAAATGCAAGCACCTAGGTTAAAGAGGACGAAGAAAATTGAAGAGCACGTGGAAGTGGAAGGAACATGCACACTCACCAAGAGTTCTCGTCCTTCAGCTGCAGCTGCTCACATAAGGCATCACTATACACAATTCACGTCGCAAGAGTTCCAATTTTATTAATTAAAGTTAATTAAATATCAGAAATAAAATATGGCGCGCGCGTCTACGCGCAGGTGACGCGTCAGGAAGAGAGACGTACAACGAATTAGCCCGGAAAATGTCTTTGCGCATCAATATTTCTCATTACGAGTGCATCCGATGCGTAAACAAGGACGGCCATACAAAAAATGTGCATGTTGGAAAAGGATGGGAGATAAGAAAGGATAACTAGATGCTTGCAAGTAAAACATTTTAGGTTTATAAAAATAACTAGTTACGAAATCCACCAGTAACTATATGTACTTTGATATTATTTGTGTTCGGTAAAGAGAACGTTAGTTTACCAATACCATATGTATATGTCGCAGTCATCTAGTTGAATCTGCAATTTAATTAAATGACTAGGCCGTTCATAGAATGACGACATTCAATTGAATGACAAAAGGACAACTCGTCAAGTCGTTGAATGTAACGTCCAACGTCTTGATTGAACGTCATTTAGCGAAATCGTTGAATGGGATGTAGCCGACTTTTTAATGTTTGGTTATGGTGACCATGAGTTAGCAACTTAGAAGTTAACCTCACTTTAAATAAAAATAAATGAATTATTAAATGTCTCGTTAAATAGGATCTGCACAACTTTATAATATTTAATAAGGGTGACCATAAGTTCGCAACTTAAAAGGTTATCTTACTTTAGATAACAAAAATGAAGACATGACATCTTATTATGATTTTATATTGTACTAGCTGTCCCGGCAAACGTTGTTTTGCCATATTAATGTTAAGTGTGGACAACCCTTATCACTAAGGGATATGAAAAATAGATGTTGGCCGATTCTCAGACCTACTCAATATGCTCACAAAATTTCATAAGAATCAGTCAACCCGTTTCGGAGGAGTACGGGAACAAACATTGTGACACGAAAATTTTATATATTATATTGTATTTTAAGCCTTAAGATTGGCAATAGTGACTATTTCTACCTACTAATTCAAGGAATTCAAAGAAAAAAAATCAAAACACTGCTTTCTGTGCGAGCTGTTGGACGCCATATTTGTTTTGATGACTACTAGCACGGCAGTGGGAAAAAATGAACTAAATTTGAATTACTTGACTGATTTTACGGCCGCCCTGTTCAAAGGGCTATGTTTCAATCCGCTAACTAGTTGGAAGTTGAGTGACGCTTGCTTAATCAACTTTCGGCCTAGTCATTCAATTGAATGTTGACATTCGCGCATGTCGTTCAATTAAATAGCAGATTCAACCAGATGACTGCGACATATATATAAGGGCGATCTCAGGTCGGGTTCCTTATTCTCAGCCATAGTTACGAACTATCAGGGCGACAGTGGGGTAATGTTGGTAGAGTAGAAATCATAAATCCGTACGTCTCATCCGAAAGTAGAATTCCGAGCACACAACGAATCACAAAATCATTTATTTATTTATTTATTTATTTAAGCTTTATTGCACAACAATACTTTGTACAAAAGGTGGACTTAACGCCGTAGGGCATTCTCTACCAGTCATACCTTTGGGCTAAGCAGAAATGTTTAGTGGGACAGTTTCTAAACGCGCGTTGACCTTCCGGCAGCTGCAGTTAGACTGAGCTACGTCCCATCGACCGCACAGTGTTTTAGAAACCCCAATGTCGTTACATACTCATAACTTCTAATTAATGAATAATTACTTTGCGATTTAAATACTGTCGATAGGTGTGAGTATAACTATATGAAAATCTTTTGCTAATACAGCATTAAACTCGATAAAAAAATTAAAAAAACATAAAAATGGCTTCATTTCGTGACCCGTCCACAATAGAAAGTCCGAAAGCGACAACAATGTTTGTTATTATATTTGTAAATATTACATTTAATCAATAATTTTACATTAATTTTAAGTTAATAGCTTAGATTAATTTATATAAATTTATTTTAAATTTTCATGACCCGGATATACGTAAACTTCAGATTTTTTTTCCTTTAAAACTACATATCCTATCGATGGCGGAATTTTAACGTAGTGCTTAAAAAGACATAAACTAGCGATATTTGCAATAAAAAAGGCATGTAACGAAATTGAGGTTTCTAAAACACTGTGGACCGGTACGTCATAGACTCCGTCGAGCGCCGGTAGATGGCGCTGGCGATCGCTTGAATGTAATTTCCGATATATACTTTTTTCTTTTCCACAGGGCGTGGAGACGGTCTTCGACGTGATGGAGCTAGAGGACCAAGCGCGCGCGAAGCTTCTTCAGTTGGAACCAGCCGAGATGGCCGACGTCGCCAGGTTCTGCAACCGTTACCCCAACGTGGAGCTCACCATCGAGGTAAAATAGTTACCACAGTTTCGCGTGGTCCTCTAGAAGTGCTCGTGGCGCAGTGGTTGCAGCGCTTTGGAAGTGATACCAAAAGTTAAGCAACCTAAGGCGTGGTCATGTTTGGGATGGGTGACCATTCTGATCATACAAGTGACGTCTATTTACAAGGATCTCCCGGCTTCGGAAGGCACGGTAAGCGGTCGGTCCCGGTTAATATTAGCGGGTTGTTTAATAACATCTGGCAGTAAGGTTGGTCACTTACCTTACACACATCCCTCCACCGCGTCGCACTGAGCCAGCGTGAATGGCTCGTACCACGTTGAGGCCTGTGCCCAGCAGTGGGATGCATATAGGCTTATGATGTAGAGACTGTGTTGGACGCGATGGAGGTGGAAAGTTGCTGCTGCTGGAACCAGCCGAGATGGCCGACGTCGCCAGGTTCTGCAAACGGTACCACAACGTGGAACTCACTATTTAGGTAACATAGTTACCACAGTTTCGCCTGGTCCTCTACAGGTGCTCGTGGCGCAGTGGTTGCAGCGCTTTGGTAGTGATATCAAAAGTTAAGCAACCTAATGCGCGGTCATGTTTGGGATGGGTGACCATTCTGATCATACAAGTGACGTCTATTTACAAGGATCTCCCGGCTTCGGAAGGCACGTTAATTAGTGGCTTAACAACACAAGGTTGGTCACTTACCTTACACACACCCCTCCATCGCTGTGCACTGAGCCCTGAGCGTGTTGGAGTATGGCTCGTACTACCTCATGTTGAGTCAATGCCCGTGCCCAGCTCTGGGTATATAGGCTGATGATGGGGATACGGTGTTCGTGATGGAGTTGGAAGACCAGGCGCGCGCTAAGCTGCTGCAGGTAGAACCAGCGGAGATGGCCGACGTCGCCAGGTTCTGCAACCGGTACCCCAACGTGGAGGTAAAATAGTTACCACAGTTTCGCCTGCTCCTCTACAGGTGCTCGTGGCGCAGTGGTTGCAGCGCTTTGGTAGTGATAGCAAAAGTTAAGCAACCTAATGCGCGGTCATGTTTGGGATGAGTGACCATTCTGATCATACAAGTGACGTCTATTTATACGCATCTCCGTGCTTCGGAAGGCACGATAAGCGATTGGTTCCGGTTATTATAGTATGGCTTTCCCAAAGAAACATAGGTTAAAATATCAAAAAAATTGGTTGTCTGTAAAGTCGGTATATGGGCGAAAGTTTTACGTGACAACGACTTTGAGTGGTAAAATAATTTTACATGAACCGGTGTGTATGCCTATCTCTCTCACTCTCTTTCTCTCGCTCTGTCTCTCTCGCTTTTAGGCGGGTTAACTGTGCCCGAGTCGAAGGGACGCGTGCCTCTCACTCGCTCTCATTGTGAGCGCGCAACGTGAGCGGAGCGTAACGCAGTTTCTTGAAGTGTCACCCGGCAAACCAATTTATAAGACGTTGTCACGTCAAAATAAATTGGAGCTCCGATACAGATTTGCCGATCAGCTGATCGATTTACTATAAACAAGCCTTTGATTGAGTATGTAACTCTTTGGGAGAGTTGTCCAGTTTTACGGGCACAACAACCTTCTTAAATATTTATATGGCATTTTGTCACATCCTGTATGATAGTCCTCCTGGCCGATTTCGACTACGGCGGCCAATCTTAACAGAGATCAGCCAACTGCGCAGGAGATATTATAGTGCACAAGTGTGAGCGCAATACATAGGTGCACTCTCTGTTCCATCACTCTCAAAGTTCGGTGAGACGGCAATCCGATTATCCGACATGACCGGAGAGAGATAAGGCGCAGGACCAACGGCTTAACGTGCGCACCGAGGCACGGGGGTGTAACACCGCCAACTTCCCGACTACGAGCTGTTTTTGAGGAATTCATCACAGAAAATCTCAGAAACAATTTTGGCTCGACCTGGGATTCGAACCCAGGACCTCTCGGACTACACCAACGAAGCAGTCTAAATGTATATTATTATATTGTATTGTATTCACACAGCATTTACAGGATCCGTTTTAACGATCCGATCACAGCTCACTGTCGAATGAATAAAATAAATAAATAAATATTTCACAACAATCACACCAATTCTCTAGTCCCAAATTAAGCTACGAGGCTTGTGTTATGGGTACTAGACAACGGATAAACATACTTAAATACTTTTTTTTTGTAAATAAATACATATTATACATAGAAAACACCCAGACCAGTACAAACATACATGTTCATGCACACATATGCTTGTGCTGTGCGGGGATCGAACCGCGACCCTTGGTTTTAAAGTCCGACATGTAGACCTTTGCACCAAACGGTCGTCAAATAGATCCAATGAACAAATAATATGTGTTCCAGGTGAAGAACGAGCGGCGGCTGTCGGCCGGCAAGCCCGTGGTGGTGGAGGTGTCGCTGGAGCGCGAGGACGACGTGCAGGGGCCCGTCATCGCGCCGCTCTTCCCGCAGGTGCGCAACGTGCAAACTGTTACTTATCATACAACACCTTTTAAAGTTTCTAGTACCTGGATGACCGAGTTTCGCTCAGTTTTTTGTTTTTGGTAGAACGTGTTTATTTCATATAATTGGGATGATCACACCTATCTTAAATATTTTCAAGACCATGGCGTGTAAATGTCACCGGTATATAACAAGATCCGCAAGTTTATAAATTTCTTAGTAAATTTATAAACTTGCGGAGCTTGTTATCTTCCGGTGACATAAACATAGCTTCTATGAAGTTAATACAGCCAATATATTTCCAAAAAGCTGTAGAAACCAATTTTTAAACACACAAAACTCAATAAATATTCGGCAATTGACTCCGATTTCTGATACATGACCATGTATTCCCATACAAAATCTATGGAGGCAGACCGTTTTGACAGATAATAAAAAGTATGTCAACGACTGGTGGTGTCATCAAGCCAATTATGATAGCTGTGTGAGTGTGTATATTTATGAACAGATTAATTTCTAGCATCGGAAAGCGCCATCTAGTATCGAGTAGAAAGAGTTTTTTTTACTTATTTACCCAGTGAGGCCCTCATCGGTCATGGCGTTATAGATGGCGCCGATATAATATATTAGTTTCTTAAAACGCTATTTTTAAAATGTCTATATCTTGGGAACCGAGCTTCTCTCGAACCGGGGACCTTGATAAATCGATTCCTTAAACCGAAAATCCCCTCATCTGTAACTTTCTTGAAAATCGTTGGAGCCGTTTCCGAGATCCAGATATGTAAATATTTAAAGATTAATGATATTAGATAAACTTTTGTTGGATACCCCATCCCGACATGAAAATGGCAAAGTCATCATGGCTGAAGATAGGCGTGGATTGACCAGCTCAAAAAAGAAGCGAGCTGCTTAGGTGCATCTAATGACACCATATTTATTTATTTATTGTTAGCATATTTATTTATTTATTATTTATTTTTCAAAATATAGATGTTATGAGTGTACGGTTTCGTGCTCTTTGCTGATAGAATGATAGTAGAACGGAATGAAAGTCCTTGATAGTGATTAACTGATAGTTGTATTGATAGAAGGTCTCTTACGACTAAAATGATAGAATGATATGAGGGCGCGCGATGCGAATGATAGCTATACACGAACTGATGGAATTATGAACAAGTATGAAAAATAGCAATGTGAAGCGGATTATGAAATATGCGCTTCCGGGGAAATGCTGACGCGACGATTGTACGTGCTAGCTCGTACAATGAGGGTGTTCCCTCGTGACTTCTAAACCCTCGAAGATACAAACATATGTTATTATTATCTTTATTTTGTGTTTTTTTTTCTTTTGATATTGTAAATGTTTTAATGTTTAGGTAACTTTTAATTTAATGTAATTTTTTTAAATTAAATTTCCTTATGTATTTTTATCGATTTTTTTTATTATTCACTGTTATTTATATAATTTAATTTTGCAAATTTGCTAATTTTGTATGGTCACTATTATGTATGGGTCTTAGTGCCCTGAAATACATAAATTTTATTTATTTACTAGCTGACCCGGCAAACGTTGTTATGCCATATAAATTATTATCACTAAGGTGTATGAAAAATAGATGTTGGCCGATTCTCAGACCTACTCAATATGCTCACAAAATTTCATGAGAATCGGTCAAGCCGTTTCGGAGGAGTATGGCAACGAAAACTGTGACACGAGAATTTTATATATTAGATTGTAATCCTACATTTTGCTACGCCGATACATACCTCAACTCGTCTTAATTATTATTTTCTTCTACAGAAACGCGAAGAAGGCTGGTGGGTGGTGATCGGCGATCCAAAAACGAACACGCTGCTATCCATCAAGCGCGTGTCTTTGGGGCGCGCCGCCAAAGTGCGGCTCGACTTCGTGCCCGGCGCCGGCGGCCGGCACACCTACACGCTGTACTTCATGTCCGACGCGTACCTCGGCGCCGACCAGGAGTACAAGTTCTCGCTGGACGTCGCCGACGCGCGCTCCGACTCCAGCGACGACGACGATTAGTTACGTCGTACACTTGTGAAATACGCTAAAGACAAAGTTTAATAAATGGTGTCGATAAAAGTGTGTTTTCTTTGTTTAAAATACCAATACGAACGATAGGAGTGTAAAAATGGCGATGGAGATCAGTGTTTGAGCAATTTCGTCCGCCCCTGTACCACTATTAGTCATTTTCTAGCGATAGAATTAACGACAGTAATTAAAAATTGATTGATAGTAGTACAGGGGCGAGTGAATTTAGCATTAAACGGAGTTACTAGCGATACCCTGTACCAGTTTTAGTCATTTTCTAGCGATATAATTAACGACATTAATTGAAAATTGATTGATAGTGGTACAGGGGCGAGTGAATTTAGCATTAAACGGAGTTACTAACGATAACTCGTACCACCATTGGTCAATTTGCTATTACTGTCGCTAAATCTATCGCTTTTCGGTGACGAGTAGGGGTACAGGGGTGAATGAAATCAGCGATAAACGTAGATTCTAGCTATCCCCCTACCACTATAGGTCAATTTGAGACGATTGTCGCTAGATCTGTCGCAACCAACTTACTAATAGTGGTAGGGGTCACTACAAACCATGCCCAGAGGCTACCAAAATGAATATCAATAGTCATAGCGAGCTATGAGTGGATAGTACGATGATTAGTTAGGTTATACACTTGTGTAATTTTGACGTGACAACGTCTTAAATTAGGTTGCGGCTCGGAGTCACTCATGAAAAAGTGTAACGCCCGGTAACGTAACGATGAGTCACCGAACGAGAGAGAGGCCTGCCGGACCGGCGAATGTCTTGCGTCTCTCTCCCACTCAAACATGATCGGTGTCACGTAAAATCTTCGCCCGTAAAACCGACTTTACAGGCAACCATTTTTTTAAAGTTCAATAAATGGTGTCAATAAAAGTGTCTTTTTTTGTTTATAATGCCAATAGGTACTATAGGAGTGTAAAAATGGCGATGGAGAACAGCTTTTGAGAAATTTTGTCCGCCCATGTACCACTATTAGACATTTTCTAGCGATAGTAATTGAAAATTGATTGATAGTGGTACAGGGGCGAGTGAATTTAGGGATAAGTGTTTTTTAAAATGTCTGCGTACCTCTATGAGACAACTTGGTGCGATACACCTACACCAAGAACAAGCTGTGGCCTTAGTACAGGGGTGTATCCATCCCCCGTAAAATATTTGTCAATTTTAGATGATTGTTGCTAAATCTGACATAATCAACTGTTTGATAGTGGCAGGGAATCTCTAAAACCTTGGACTTTTTGAGGAAGGTTTAACTTTTTATAAAAAAAATATCTTCGTTCAATAAATTCAGTGACAAGTACAAAAGGTTGATATATCTCGGAAACGGTGCGTCCTATCGAACTAACAGGGAAGGAATCAGGGAAACTGCCTTAGGGAAGTAACCATGTTACTTCAAAGAGGGTAAAATTTCGTTTAAGGGGTATCAAACTTTCATAATCTGACCTCAAAACACACAACCCTGAAAGTCGGCTAAATTGCTCCATTGTCATTTTCGCCGTACAAAAAGTGGAGAGACATAAATATGTACATTATTCGCCTTATGGTAAGAACATTTATCTATAGAAATGGCGGTGGGTGAGTGTAGCTTTAAATACTATGTTGTTAATGAATAATTCTTTATTTGAAAATAATCAAAATCTACATGCTTTTCTAAATACCACAGAGTATACTTACAATAATATTACACTTAATTATTTCACTATTTGATTTGTACCAAACTAATTTGAACGAACTTAAATATCAGAAAATACAAAAATGATCGGTAGGTAAAATAACTGAATTTATCTCCATAACTTTACAATTTCAAGCAGCAACACTACTTGAAAATCTGCTAAATTAGTAGTTTTTGCATAACAGTGTTGCCAACCACAGGAATTTCTACTAAAATGGTAGTTTTTGAACTAATTAGTGGAGCGTTGAGCGCAAGATGTGTGACGCTTATGCGATCTTCTGGAGGTACTCGTCAAAGAGGTAGAGGGCGAGGGACAGGTCTTGTCCGTTGGTGATAAACTTCTTCAGGTCAGCAGTGTGGCCAGCCAACTCGCGGATCCTCTTGGCTTGGTATTCGACGAATTCCTCCTCAAGGTATTGGGCGACCTGTAAAAGAAATAGTATCATTACCACTTATTCAAGGACGTTAAACCCGTAGTTCAGTGTTTTATGTTCATGTTCTTTTTAAACACCTCATACCATGCAGAAGTAGATTGTTGATATCACATCTTTTGATCTATAAAACTTGCTTTTTTTATCCATCAACAACCTTTCATTGAGAGAAGATCAGATCCTGCGCACAAATGCTGATTACCATCAGCATGACGAGTGGTAAGCATTTGTGTTACAGATATCAAAATCGACAGTGATATTAGAAATAAACCTAAATTAATACATATAACACCAAGACCAGTACAAACAGACATGTTTATGCAAACAAATGTTTGTAGTGCGGGGATCGGACCCGCGACCTCTTGGTTAATAGTCAACTTCTTGACCATTACACCAAAGTGGTCGTCATATATCGTCATACAATTGAATATCACTTCATGTTTGATAATTCGTGACTGCGTCCGCGAGTCTACGTGTTCAAGCACTGATTGACAAGATTGATGGGTTATGAGTTTTGGCGGTGTTCTGTGTCTCACTTACACACTAAATAACAACGATAGTTCAAAAATTTTCCTGCAAAAGGACCAAGATACCAACTTCTCACATAAATATCTGAACAGCTGTTCAAGTTTTACATGTCAAATGTTTGGTATTATTCCGTAAAATCAAGAGCTTAGCCTAGAAGAGAATAGAAGACTCACTTCAGGGTCGTACAAGTTCTGGCTGACACCAGCGTCATCGCTCTGAACGTTTGAAGCGCCCTCTGCAGTCGCCGTCTGTGTGCCAACACCACAGTTTTTTAGACAAGAGTATACTTAGTTCACATCAATCAACGATGGTCATGCAGTTTCTGGCTGTGTCAGGTCTTTCAAGAACTTTCTAGAAGTGTGAACTTCTTTGAGATATTAAAAACACTTACCCGAGAGTCATGCAATGACTGCTGCGCAAACTTAATGGTACACTATGCGTGCGTGTGTGTAGATGTGTGTGTGTGTGTGTGTGTGCGCGTGTGTGTGTGTGTGTGTGTGTGTGTGTGTGTGTGTGTGTGTGTGTGTGTGTGTGTGTGTGTGTGTGTGTGAAGGAAGGACAAAGATTGATTAAAGATGTATTGTATAGAATGTAATGTATGTGTTTTACATCAATACGACGGTCATGCTGGCTGGCTGTGTCAGGTCATTCAAGAACTTTCTAGAGGTGTAATCTTCTGTGAGATATTAAAAACACTTACCCGAGAGTCATGCCATGACTGTTGCCTAAAGTTAATGGTACACCTTCACCTCAAACAAATAGTCAAGAATTCTCGAGGTACACGAAGAGACTATCTGAAGTTTCTAGTTCATGCCTTTTAACTTAAAGTCTATCTATTTTCTGTTGGACACAAGATGCTTATCAAAAACATCTAACCCCGGCTCACGTCAGGTTCATGCAATAGGTGCTTTTGTGCCTACCCTAAAAATTCCCAAAACCAAACAACTCCGTAAAGATGCTTCTAGAAACTTCTAAAAACCTTCTAGAAGACTCACCTCGGGGTCATGCAGATTCTTGCTGCACCAATCAGCGTCGATAAAGTTACTTAAAAAAATATGCTCTCCCTAAAAGGGAGTCCTGCAGCACCTGATAACATCTAGAAACTCACCTTAGGGTCATGCATGTTCTGGATGTTCCTGGTAGCCTCGTTGTACAGTGGCCACCTCATCAGGTTACCTATTTTTGTTCCGAAATCGCCCGTATCACAAGCGCATAAGATAACTCTGTTTACCGTGATGAACCACCGTACATAGTAAAAATGCATGCTTACCCCAAAACAGAATCAAGATTATTTTAGGTGACCCCTACAACCCAAGAACCGTTTAAAGAACCAACCTCAATGAGACACTTTTTACAGATTATTTCGCGATTTATTTACATTTGTTGTAACCTGACGTTTCGGACCCTTTTCAGCGTCCGTGGTCACAGGTAGACTAAGGTGTTAGTTGTCATTATATGTAGTTTTGAAAAAATTGTCAGCTACCATCGCTCAAAAATATTAAGTTACGCCCATCCGCACAAAATGAGCTAACATTATCTTGAGGTCTTGCAGTGCGGGGTCGAGCTTGAGTCTTGGCTAAAACAGGATCCCAAGCTGGTGGAATTTTCCAACCATCTTCTCTACTAAAATTAGGATGTCTTCTAATTTCAATAGCCTCACGGAACATACGGGGAAGAAAACGACGTTCTCTTTCGGTTAGGAACTCCTACAACCATAGAATCGTCTATATAGCTCACCTCAGGGTCGTGCATGTGCGGACTGTTCCTGGTGGCCTCCCGGTGGATGTGGAATGCGCGCTCGGCGAGCTCCTTCTGTGTGTCGAGGGCTTTAGCGAGCGACTCCAGTTCGTGCAGCTCCACTGTGTAGTTCTTCTTCTCGACTGGCTTCTGGATGCTGCGCTGGGCGAAGTTCATTTCGTCACCTGGTAATGTTGAGTTAATATTTTGGGTGAGTTCTAGAAAACTCAAACTGAAGTAAAATTTTAAAAAAAATAACGTAATATGCATTTATGTGAATGCTATAATCATCAATACTTTATTAAAATCTAAGTTGTTTAACTTTGACTCATAAATCTTTCTAAAAATATGTCTAAATATGTTTGTCTGCGTATATTTCCCGGACTCGTGGGAATTTAGGGAAATCCTTTCTTAGCGGATGCCTACATTATAGTAGCTACCTGCATACCAAATTTCAGCCTTCTGGCTGAAATGACCACGGCTGACCACGGCGGCCAATCTCAACAAAGACCAGCCAACTATGCAGGAGATATTATAGTGCACAAGTGTGAGCGCAATACACAGGTGCACTCACTGTTTCATCACTCTCAAAATTCGGTGAGATGGCAATCCGACATGACCGGAGAGAGATCAGGCGCAGGACCAACGGCTTAACGTGCGCACCGTGGCACGGGAGTGTAACACCGCCAACCTCCAGACTTCGAGCTGTTTTTGAGAAATTCATGACAGAAAATCTCAGAAACAATTTTGGCTCGACCTGGGATTCGAACCCAGGACCTTTCGGATGTAAGGCAGTAATTTTGCCACTACACCAACGAGGCAGCCACGCACAAATTACCACCTCCAGTTATCTACACACAACGCTATTATAGAAATAGAAATAGTTTATTTGCATGAATACAGAGGAAATAAAATTCTTGTGTATTCACCCTGCGTACAGGCATGCAAATATTAGTAGGGGACTTTACATTTTTAAATACATCTCTTTAAGCCCCTAGAAAAAGTAATTTTGAATTCATTTCTCACCTCTCATAGTAACATGCTTGATAATATCAATAGTCTTCTCCCATGCGTCGTCAGACAACTTCTTGAACAGCTTGCTGAATCCCTCCCTGTTTGTTTGGTAGTTGTTGAAGTAAGCAGCCGAGAGGAGATACTCATATGACCTCTCCAGGTGGAGGTTGGCGTATGCTTGGAGTTCTTTTGCTACGTTGCCATGGCGACCGTACTCGCCGTAGATCGCGTTACAGCGGGGCAGGGCTGGGAAAGAATAAATAGAATAGAAAGAATACAATAGAAATCGTTTATTTGCAATAATACAAAGGTCTTAGAAATAAAAGTCTCAAATAGAAAACAAGTTTAAAAGAAAAACAAATATACAACAACATCACATACATTGATCTGACTCCGTGGTGAGTAACTTTAACACTTTGTTACATATATGAGTATCAACAGTAGTATTAGAAATAAACTTAAATACAAACAGACATGTTCATGCACACAAATTATTATACAGTGCGGGGATCGAACCCGCGACCTCTTGGTGAATAGTCAACTTATTGACTATTACACCAAAGTGGTCGTCAAATTATTTTAAAATCACTCAATTAAGATCAAAAATGTAAGAAGCGTGTGAGATCCGTCACTAAATAGCTAACTATTAACCAAGAGTTCGCGGGTTCGATCCCAGCACTGTACAAACATTTGCGTTTATAAACATGTCTGTTTGTACTGGTCTGGCTGTTATACGTATTTGTTTAAGTTTAAATTGTAATACCACTGTTGATTCTGATATCTGTAACACAAGTGCTTGAGCTACTTACCACGGAGTCAGATCAATGTATGTGTTGTGGCTATATTTAACTTTAAATTTAAAAAAAAACAGTACATCAATGGACGTGTGTTTCGAGTCGTTTTTGAAAAATTACGGCGCATCTTTTAATATGAGTACCTACACCATTTAGTATTGTTTATGCGTGTTTGCTATCTCAGTAGATAAAAACAATGTCTCATTTTCTTAAGTGATGTCACCACCACATCGTCCCCTAATTTAAGACTTCCTATTTTAAGTTAAGTCCAAAGGGCAACATAATTAGGGAAAGTACAAATTGTTATACGTGGGTGGCTATTGGCTTGGATGCTATGAAATGTTGATATAACTGGTTAAAGTGGCCTTAATGGTTAAAAGCATTTCTTCCAGTCAAACCTTTAGCTTATTTAGAATGAAGTGCAATAAAAAAGTGCTTACAGTATGTTTTAAAAATAAAGTAACTTAAAATATAATCTCATTGGATAGGTTGCCAGTTGAAAAATAAATTTTAATCTGTAGTTTACCGATTCAACCTATTGTTTTTTTTTACAAATCTTACATAAAAATGAATTGCTGTTCGTTAGTCTCGCTAAAACTCGAGAACGGCGGAACCGATTTTGCTAATTTTGGTTTCAAATATTATTTCTGGAAGTTCAGGTAAGGTTTTAACGGTAAAAAAATCCACAGGCAGGGCAACGTCTGTGGGGTCAAACAAGACATGACAAACATACCTCATACATTCATATCTCACACACTTAAATGTGTATTCATACATGTAGCTAGGTTACTAACACATTCTTAAGCATAAAATTTGATAAGATACCGACACAAAGTTGTTATAGATAATTCAATACACATATATAGATATGGCTTATTGTTAATCCTTAAGTACCTAAATAAATCGCTTAGCATTAAATTTTTATGGGCATAGGTAAATAATAGTAAAAAAATTGGTTGCCTGTAAAGTCGGTATACGGGCGAAAGTTTTACGTGACAACGACTCTGAGTGGTAAAATAATTTTAATGTGAATATTCATTCGTATAACATGAACCGGTGTGTATGCCTATCTCTCTCTCTCTCTCTCTCTCTCTCGCGCGAAACGTGAGCGGAGCAGCGTAACGCAGTTTCTTGGGGTGTCACCCGGCAAACCAATTTTTAAGACGTTGTCACGTCAAAAGTTATAATACTTTAGGTATACTCGCGATACAAAGATATTGCAATACTAGCTTATACCCGCGACTTTGTCCGCATTAAGTAGTTTTTTTTGGAATGCGTTGTTTTCCCATAATACCAATCTTATGCAAATACATATAATTCAAATCTTTGGTAATTTATAAGTGAAAGCGATCAGATTCCCCGGAAAGTAATTTTCCCATGGGAATGAGTTGATTTCCAGCGGCCAAAAGTAACCCATGTCCTACCTTAAGTCTCAAACTGACTCCTTACCAAATTCCATTTAAATCTGTTCAGTAGTTTAGGCGTAAAAGCGATCGGGCCAATTGAATTTTCCAATAGAAATGCGTCATTTTCCCGCGGTATAAAGTAGCCTATGTCCTTTTTCGGGTATTAAAATATCTCCATAGCAAATTTCATGCAAATTAGTTTAGTATTTAAGGCGTGATTGAGTAACAGACAGACAGACAGAGTTACTTTCGCATTTATAATAGTATGTACTAGTATGGATCAGCCCGTTCTTTTCAATAAAATGTAAAGAAAAAAAAAACAATAGGACTCCGAACTGGTTAAAGATTTGGTTCAATAAATAAAACGTTAAACTAAATTGCTAGGAAATTTTTGTGAATAGCATTTTCACCTTTTAATATAAGCAAAGGTAAAGTTACCGGCCGGTTAGTGCAATGTTTTAATAATAATAATAAATTGTTTCAACGAACACACCAATTACCTAGCCCCAAACTAAGTGTTAACTTGTGCTATGGTGACTAGAATAACGGATAGAAATACTTAAATACATTTATAAACACCCATGACTCAGGTACAAATGCTTGTGCTCATCACACAAACATTTGCCCCTAGCAGGATTCGAACCCGCGACAGCCGGTTTTGTAGTCTGGACCTCAGACCACTACACCAAAGCTGTCGTTTAGAATGAAGATTTAGTTTTAACTGGCCATTTTAAAGTTTGTGCATAAACACTGACAAAAATCATCAGGTTAAGTTTTATACGGCCAATTTCATGAACTAGGCTTCTTTAAACTAAAGGTTGTCTGGAAGAAATCGCTCATAAGCCCTACAATGTACATATTTATATGTAAAACGATTCTGTTAAACGGCCAATTTCATGAACTACGTTACTTTAAACCAAAGATAGTATGGAAGAGATCGCTCATAAGCGGTAAGGCCGCCTACACTGTACATACATAGGTATTTAAAAGTAAAACGTCTCTGTTTATTTTTTTTTTGGTGTGCAATAGAGACTTATCCCTTTTTTTGTGTGCAATAAAGACTTGACTTAAAAGTTGGATTATAACTAGGACTTAAGAAGACAGCAAGAGACACAAAACTTACCAAGAGTGTTGGACGCCTGCCCGCAGTCGAGAGACACGTCCTGGTAGCACGCGTCGGCGGCCAGGGCTCCGCTGGCGGCCAGGAGGCACAGGGCGAGGGAGGCGAAGTACTTCATTGTTGTTCTGGGGGGGATAGAGATGAATATAAAAAAGTATGTAAAATAATTTAAAAAAATATAATTTAAAAAAAAAATTAAAAAAGTTTATTGCGAAAAACTTTAGGCTCATAGTATGGTTAGTAAATGACAAAAATCTTAAAAACTAATGTCAATTCTTATTTATTCAAAAATAATAATGTAGATTTAAAATTGATTTGATTCTCCGGTGTCGTGTGGTGTCTAATAAGTTTGTTGAAATCTAAGACTTATACAATTTTGAACGCAATGCGATTCTCTTTTTACCCCGCTTAAAGGAGGGTTACCTTTAACATGATTTCGTGTTCAGCCGTGATTTTGACTAAATCATAGATTTAGAATATGGATAGAATACTTTACGTAATAATAAATTTAAACTAATTCTCTTCCAAATAGGAAAACATCAAGCAATATAATAAAATAATCTATTTAATAACTTTTTCTACTTTCACCAGATGGCGTCATACTCGCAATAGTAACAAACGTCATGAAAGTGATACGTAAATTCGTGCATTGATCGTAAGCATCGGTGGTTCAGTGGTAGAATGCTCGCCTGCCACGCGGGCGGCCCGGGTTCGATTCCCGGCCGATGCAAAACATTTTTTGTTTTTTTACGGAGTAAAATACTTTTTCTTATCTTTTTTTTACATCATACAATACTTTTTAAAAAAAAATTACACAGCAGATTTTTTTATAACAAAAAAACACCTGAAACCAACTTCCTTATCTTTTTGACTCAATTCTGATAGGTACTTATGACACCTAATAAACTAATTTTATTTGTGTAAGTAAAGTCATGTCCATTGTCCCTATTTTATTTGATCAAACACCAATCAAATTCAAAGCAAAGTATTTTATGGATTTTTAAGTAAAACAACGGTTCGGTTAGTCTTATTTAGCCTAAACTCACATTCAGATAATAAGCTCACCAATCTCAGCTGTGTACAGTTGATAGTGTCATATTATGTTTTGTATAAAAAACTTTTCTTTTTCTAACAATTAAAAGTGGGGTAAGCAATGATCAATAATATTTGATATGTTATAATTTTTATCATTACTTGTATATGGTAAAATCAGTTAACATTCAGCACTTACTTTTTGATGATAGATTATACTTTTACAGCTGTATTGACAGAGCAATCATTATCATAAATAAAGAATTACAGCCATTTTATCACTGATTTTCATTATGTACTGATCAAAATAAATTAATTTCAGGGATAACAAAATTAATCCATAGGATTCCAAATGATTTGTTTTACATTTGGGTATAGCAAGCATTATTATTTTATTTCAATGTTCGAATCATGAAAACGAATGGAAATTATTTTTAAATTATAAAGGCGGAGTCATATTGTAGACATTTCCGAAAAAAAAAACAAGTTTAAAAATCCAATTAGGACACAGGTTAAGAAAACAAAATAATGTAGCAAAGGGTAGCTAAAAAAAGTTAATAAAAAGTAGGTAGAAAATCTTGAAACAAAGACTCACCAAACTGCGAAGTAAATTGTGAAAATTGATTATTCAACGCGAGATCCGTCAGTACAGAAGTGCAACCTTTACACACACTGGCGCAGAAGGTGCTCTCCCGACACAATAACTGCGAAGCAATAAAATTGATAAAGCCCCAACAGTGAGGGAAAACTATGTGTTATTTATAATAGAACCGCAGAACGATCGACACCCGATTGTATTGACAGCAAAATAAAATTAATTTATTATTTGTCACTCGTGAAAGTCGTGAAGTTTGCTGCTTACTTCAGTGTTGCCGCGTGCGTATTCGATTTACCGCGAATTCAGCCCGAAACAAGGTATTAATGAGATATTTTTATCTTTCTACTGTTTTAAGAGCTTGATTGTGGTAAATTTATGATGCACAATGAATTTAATTTAGTAAACAATGTATTTTTTGACGAAATGTCGTACCTCTATTACGTGTAGATTAGTAATGCTGGCATCACTTGTACCCTGCCCCTCTCAATAACAAATCCCTTTGTCCCCACCTCCGACCCATTCTGTGACATCACGCGGTATGTCATACAAAGAAGGTTGAGGTTTAGTGTTTCGAGAAATTTCGCAATTTTTCATCATTTCTTTACATTTGCGTCTCCCTTAGCCAAATTTCATAACTAAACTTACTCCCTATGAACTTTTACCCTAAAATCAAGCATTTAAATGATCCTTAAAGCTTAGGATTCAGTAAAATCTACAGAAAAAATTCCACTGTCGGCCTTGAAACACAAAACCTCAGCGAGGTTTTTGGTTCCAAGTTGGTATTTTCCGTCCCGCTCGCTCATGTCATTCGGTAGAAACCTCTTGTCAACACGAGATGGTCGTGTTATCGATGCGTAATTCATTATTTTCGTGTAATCAGAGCCATCGGTTCTTATAGCCAGTCCCCTTTGTTACATTTTGTTGTGATACAAGTCGCCTTCTGCGCCAGTGTGTGTAAAGGCCCGACTTTCGCGAGTCCTACGCAGCGATCTTTGTCAAAAAAATAACTCGTCAAAGTATCTGTGATTTTAATTGTAGAATAAAAATGAAGGCGTTCCTGTTTGCTGCCGTTGCCCTCCTGGCTGTATGCGCCCCTGCATTCGCTACGCAATGTGAGTAAAATATTTTTTACTTTTTATTTATAAAAAAAAAAAACATCAACCATTCTAGTTTGGGGATTTTACCCCCATACGATTGTGTCTACCTTATTTTTTTTTTGAATATGTATCTCCTTTTATATCTGTATCTTCAAAGTGGTTATAAGCTAAATGTAGATTTTTTGGTATCTACCTACCTACTTCAATGAACCAAACAACACACTTCCTTTTGTGTAGGTCAGATGTCAATATTTGAATTTTAAAAATGAAATGTAACAATGCTTACTGCCTACTTAGGGACTAAGAACTTAAAATGATCATCATGAATTAGGACTCATTGGTTATGATAATCAAATATTCGCAATGACTTTTTTGCTAACAACACTGAAGTTAGCTGCAGCACATTAAAAGTAGGTAATAAAAAATTAAGAAGGTAAAAACAGATTTTTGAGTCAGTAATACATACATACATATAATACATACATACATACATAGGTAATATTACAGTTTCCCTAATCAATGGACCCACTAATGACTCTAGGTATATGTATGTAAGGTTACAATTAGCAGGTTTCATAGGATTTCTTTGACCGCACACAACCAAACAACTGAAAGGATATTCCTGCATCTGGTTTATCATCTTCTCTATATATATAAAAATCTTGTGTCACAATGTTGGTTAACGTTCTCCTCCAAAACAGCTTGACCGATTCTGATGAAATTTTTTAAGCATATTGAGTAGGTCCGAGAATCAGCCAACATCTTTCATACTTATTAATAAGAGTTGTTCACCATCAGCAAGACAATATCTGCGGGGTCCGCTAGTGTTTATAGATTATTGTTTTATAAATACAAGTACCTATGTATTTCTGATGGTGCACTTTCACAAAAGCAATCTTTTTCAAAGTGTTGTCAACACGTGAGTCACACTTAAATTGTAAACAACATTTTAATTATAAATTCAACATGTGTTGCTAGATGTGGGCCAATTCCAAATAATTCTTTTGTTTTACATGCTATTTATATACAGTGTGTTGAACACACCTGAATCATAATAAGCAAATAAACTTCAGGTATTTTAGGTAAACCTTGGGGTGAATATGAACATTATTGTGACGTATTTACATAACAACCCTGGCAGTTACCCATACAATTTGACAAGCTAACTATAGGTGAACGTTACAATAGTTGTTCATGCTCACTCCACCTATGCTAAATGTTATCTCAATCAAACACAAATTACGTACAATACCTTTTTTCGGGAAATTTTCTTTAAAGAAGCACTAAAACTTAACTTAAGAACAACCTGCAGAAGTAAACTAAATGGTCACAGATCAGAGAGAGAGAGAGAACAAATGGTATGGTAAAGAAACAGAAAGATACAGGAAGTACTGTCAAAGTCAGTACAAGCACATAAACCAAAATTAGTCAATTGAGTTTCCTTTTATTTATTTATTAATTTATCATAAGGAAACTAAAACATTGATACTAAATAGTACACAGTAATAGATACAAATTATTCATACACTAGCAATTGGGATGATGACACCTATCTTAAATATTGTCAAGAACATGGTGTTTAAAAAACATAGCCCCTATGAAGTTAATACAACCAATATATTTCAAAAAAGCTGTAGAAACCAATTTTTAAACACACTAAACGCAATAAATATTCGGTCAATTGACTCAGATTTCTGATACATGACCGTGACGTCACAATCATTTATTCCCATACAAAATCTATGGAGGCAGACCGTTTTGACAGATAATAAAAAGTATGTCAACAATTGGTGGTGTCGTCTAGCCAATTTGCAAGTTATAGCCGAAATATTCATTATAGTAGAATAAGTCAATGTTCACAACTGCTCCTGTTCAAGGGTCTCATCTACCTATTGTCCTTACTGACGTATTTAACTCGCCTGTTATTGGTTGGCAACGTCATTAAAGAAAGTTTTTGGCGGTTCGTGACGTCACGGTCACTAGAAATCGGAGTCAATTGACCGAATATTTATTGAGTTTTGTGTGTTTAAAAATTGGTTTCGACAGCTTTTTGGAAATAAACTGGTTATAATTACTTCATAGGGGCTATGTTTTTCAAACGCCATGGTCTTGAAAATATTTAAGATAGCTGTCATCATGCCAATTCTACGTCATTTAATGTATTACGATTTTTAGCCGAATAGATAGACTAAGAATTGGTAAACAGTAAATTGGTCCAGAACTAGACAATCCGAAGATATGACAGGAAATGTAAAAAGTGTTTAAAGGAATCCCCCCCCCCCTCTCCCTTATACTATTTTAAATTGATAACATGTGAAATAATTTAACTAATTACTTAATTACCTGTCGGCTATTTATATTTCCTTATTACAGCTGTTGTCTTATGTTTGTAGGTTGAGTCTTCGGCCAGTAAAGTCATTAAGAATGACTCATTAATACAATCTATAAACAATACTTTGCATTACAATTTTTCATTGTTTAAGACAAGACTCTAACTGTATAGTTTTGTCTGTTCAAGAGAAACATCATCACAGACAATCATCATCAGTACTTAAATTATTTTTGAAAGGATATTCTACGGACACACATAACGATAAATTATCATTTAACTAACTGTTAAATCAAGACAAAATGAAATCTTTATTGAAAAAAGGCTTATTACTTAATTAACTTTTATAATTTTTATCTGCGCTGCTACGGGTAAGCTACCTATAACAAGCTTAAAGATACGAGCGTCGAAGAATTAAATACGGTACCTTAAATAAATATCTCATTTGACTAATAATGGTGTCTAGTACCGTTATGTTTAAAATATCGAAATTAGAACGTTGTAATCTGTTATGTTTAAAAAATCAAGTGTTAAAGACTAAATCGACGCATGTAAACATGTCTGATCAATGTAATTATGTGATTCAACACGTGATTGCTGATAATTAGCTTACAACTGATAATTACAGGCGATAAATATAAGTATTTAGCTTTGATTCTATGATTAAGTCAATCCTATCACTAAATAGAATAAAGCAGTCGCTTTCTGTCCCTATGTATCTGTATGTATGTATGCCTGATCCCATCAGCCTATATACGTATCACTGTGAGCACATGCCTCACCTCAACTGAAGAAGAAGAAGAAGAAAACATTTTTATTCAGTATCACATTTTTACCAAATAGAAAAAACACATTAAAAAATCACATACAAGATACTGAAAGACACTCAGCTTGTGTCGTAGCATCCCAGGAATGCCACGACGCTGGTCTTCCGTGGCCACCCAGAGAGAAAGATAGCACTACTTTGCACAACAATTGCTTTATTCAAAATAGGTACTTATACAGTATAATTCATAAATCATCTTAATATATTTATTTACTTTCCTAACAAAAAAAAAGAATACAAATTTGGCAGTTAACGTACAATTGAAACAATCAGTCATGTCTAGTGAAATGAGAAGCTTATGTGAAGTGAGTGTATATTTATACGTATCTTTATTTTGCTGTCCTAGAGTAATCCCTTTTGTAAATTTAGTAGAAAACTTTTGTATTTGTATTTGAAAGTAAACAAGGAACTGCTGTGGTCCGATCCATACTCCACGGTCCACCACGCGGGCTCAGTGCTGGAGGATTGGTGGAGGGGTGTTTGTAATGTAAGTGACCAACCTTAGTGTCAGATGCTATTAAATCGCTTGAAGCACGAAGATGCTTGTAAATGGACGTCACTTAAATGGTCAGAATGGTCACCCATGGTAAAGGTAAAGGATGGTAAAGGGTTCCGTAGGCGCAATAACATGGTATAAAAGTTTTTGTTTTTAAGACGTATTAAAAAACTACGTACTAGATCTTGTTCAATTTAGTTTTCGTTGGAAGTTTAAATGGTAATGGTATATTTTTTTAGTTTTTTCATTCTCTAATTCTAGAAGTTACAGGACACACGTTTTACCACTTTGGAAATGTCTCTCGCGCTAATTATTCAGTTAAGAAGAAAATGATATTAGTAACCTAAATTATCATATTTGAAGACCTATCAGTGGATATATTTTGCTATCAATAGATACATGTTTAAAGAATTATTTTTATTTGGTTTCTTATTTTTGTGTAAAATCTTAATAATAGTACAGTATACTTCTTATAGTTTCGGAAAACACTGTGTGTGTCAATTGGCTGTGACATACGGAACGACAGACAGACAGACATGACGAATATATATAAGAAGGTAAAGATCTAGGTAGGAGTGATACTAACTAGCAACTTATAAACAACTTTATTTCATATAAAAACATAAAACATTTGAAGTACCCATACGGACACACTTACATTTAAAATATAGATGTATGTATGAAATATAAATATGTAAAATAAAATCAAAAAGTACCTTGAAAACTATTTAAGTACCTAGGCGACAAGATTAAAAGATATACGTGATACAAAGTCTAGGTTATTTGTTTAATGATTTCTCAATCTTATCCATCTGTCATACAATATATGATATTGACGCCCATATCGCTACATGCCGATGACCCAGCCGATAAGATGTACGTGCAGTCGGTCTTATACAGATAAAAACACTTCTAATATATATTTTGATAAATACTCTCATAAACTCCAAACATTGATTATACTTCACTTAAAATAATCACTTTAAAATGCAACATTGATAGGGGCTATTTTCATGTCATCAATTTGGCGGTGTCTTAGAAGTCGCAGATAGCTACAATGTAAAAAGATCTTATCAATCATATTGATAGCAAATGAATTGCATCAATGTAATATTAACATAGAACGAAAATGATACTAAAAAATAATCATTATTGTAGCAATCTGGTGGTGCCTATAAAATACTTTTATTAATCCCGATCAATGTTAAAGCCATTAATCGGGATTACCGCCTGATTTCTCGAATTATCTATTACACAACCTATACCTAGTAACTCAATAACTAAGATTGACTGATACATATTAGGTATGCCTAGTTTACTATTAATCAGCATATGTAGGTAGTTGTTACTAATCACAATAATCAATTGACACACTATTTAGTTATAAGTAAAATAAAATTTAAGCTGGAAAAGAAAAAAATATTTAATTTAAATTTTATTTCCAGCTTTAGTCATGAACTTCTTCGCAAACTAACGCCTGATTGCATTAATTATAAAATAAAATTATTTCAACTGCAAAAAAAAGAACATGAATAAAATGTGACTAGCGGTCACCCGCAAATTCATTAAGCATATTATTTTATTTATTATGTGGACATACATATATTTTATTCAACAAACATGGTTGTAACAATTCGTCCTTTCTTCTCCCAGGCCACGTGAACCCGGTAACCATCCCGAAGGAGTGGGTGACGATGCACCGGCCCTGCCGCGACTCCATGCGCCGCCAGATACAGATGGAGGTAGCTGCTTCTCTGCAGTACCTCGCCATGGGCGCTCACTTCTCTAAGGATACGGTAAGAGGGAGAATCCGTATTTTAGTTAGCCCGGATCGTCACATTGATCGATTAGTTAAAGCTGAAAAGAGAATCATTTTGCTTTAAATTTCCATTAAACGACGCCAGCGCAGGAACCCAAACACATCCAACCGTAACCTTTTTATTCATGACCGCCAGTGCTGCCCTCTGATGCCTTAACTTCATATAAGCCCTGATTTTTCAGTAGTCCAGTTAGCGCTAACAGTCAGATCAGATTCCAAGAATGTTGGATTGAAAAGTCATCACCGCATACTTAAAAAGTGAAATCGAATGTAATCTTCAATTAGGCCGGTTCATACTTAACAGTCGCATAAAACTATTCATAATGTCAGTCTAACTCGACACTGGTAATGTGCTCAAAACGCGCAAGCCATAAAAGAAAAAAAAACTAAACTTTTTTTTTAATTTACCACCACCAGGTCAACCGGCCAGGGTTCGCCAAGCTATTCTTCGATGCCGGTTCTGAAGAGCGCGAGCACGCGATGAAGCTCATCGAATACCTGCTGATGAGAGGAGAGCTCACCTCTGATGTCACCTCGCTTATCACCATCCGGGTAAGTAGTAATTTAAGTTTTTGTTTTTGTCCGGAGGAACTAAATTAAAAATAAAGTTTTTTTTTCGGACTACAGGTCCGAAACAGCTATGTTAGTAACAATTTAGGCCATTAAGGCTCTGAGAAAATGGGCCTGTGTATTAAGACCCATAATAGTGACCATGCACTACAAAATTAAATCTCTATATATATAAAATTCTCGTGTCACAATGTTTGTTCCCATACTCCTCCGAAACGGCTTGACCGATTCTAATGAAATTTTGTGAGCATATTGAGTAGGTCTGAGAATCGGCTAACATCTATTTTTCAGTGATAAGGGTTGTCCACAATAATTTATATGGCAAAACAACATTTGCCGGGTCAGCTAGTTAAATTATAATATAAATAACACTGAATTATTAATAAACATAAGGAATTTAGCTTACAGCTTCTGCACAAATGCAAGTCTTAAGTCTGGAACTAATATGTAAAATACATAAATAAAATCAAAATTTAAAAAATAGTATTTTTCGGAATATTGGAGTCCATATGAGTTAGTAACAAATACATAAACAACTATGTTAGTAACAATTTAGGGCATTAAGGCTGCGGATATGGGCCTGTGTACAAGACCTATAGAATAGAATAGAATAATCTTTATTTGCATAAAACATGGTATGCATTTTTCAAATGTCAAAATAATAAAATGGCCAAGCATGTGTTATCGATTTTTCGATACGCAAATCGTTCATAATAGTGACCATACAAATACAAAATTAAATTACAATATAAAAAATATTGAATAATTTAAAAAAAAACACATAAGGCAAAACATTATTATTAAAAATTGGAAAAAAAATTACTTAAACAGTACATATTATAGAAGTCCTTGAACATATCTAACTATTTTTTTTATATATATATATATATATATATATATATTTTAATTTATTTATTCAAGTATTACATCACATAACATAAATAAGAATCTGCCAAACTGCGCAAGCAGTTTGTCGGCAGGTGTTCTCGTTTCTTATTTTTTCAAATGTAGGTTTAGTATTACAGAACTATTAAAATTTATTTAACGTAGTTAACACAGATAATTCAAACTAATTAATCTATGCCTTATCCAGCCCCCAGAACGCAACAACTGGGCCAACGGCGTGGAGGCCCTCGAGCACGCGGTCAAGATGGAAAGCGACGTGACCAAGAGCATTCGCACCGTCATTCAGGCGTGCGAGGGAGACAGCGAGTTTAACGACTACCACGTAAGTTTACCATCTTTAATTGCCATGTCGACACCTATCTTATATATTTTCAAGACCATGGCGTCTAAAAAACATAGCCCCTATGTAGTTAATACAACCAATATATTTCCAAAAAGCTGTAGAAACCAATTTTTAAACACACAAAACTCTATAAATATGCGTTCAATTGACTTCGATTTCTGATACATTACCGTGACGTCACGTTCATGTATTCCCATACAAAATCTATTGAGGCAGATCGTTTTGACAGATAATAAAAAGTATGTCAACGATTGGTGATCATCTAGCCTATTGACCCTTGAATATATATAAAAGGTGTTATTTTTTATGTAATATTATAAACATACATACATTTGATATTGTCGCGTCGCGTCACACTACGACGTAGGATAACGGGAAAGGGTAGAGACGCGACTAACACTGACACTAGGTGTTTGAAGTATTGGTCGCGCTGGAGTTTAACGCGGGAAACGAAAGGAGTAAGATGGGCTCTGTTTCTTTATTTTCTAAATTGATTTTTCGTGGCGTATTATTGTGATAGTGAGGTGGAATTATCATCATAATGTGTTACTGAAGGAAAACAATGGATTAAATGTAAGCCATAGAGTAAGGTGCTCCGTACTGATCCGATCGATATTCCCGCGTAAAACTCCATTTCTTGAGCATTGAAATGTGAACCATCCTTGCATTTCAATGAGTTAGGTTAGGGCTTAGTTTGTAAGTAGTATGTAGTTGTAAGAAAGTAGTTTTAAGAATTAATTAATAACCTGAGTAATACACCTAACCAATGACTAGGCAGCATGGTCTAGGACCTTAACCTGTTACTGATGGAACAAAAAAAAAATTGGACGCGCTTAGTGGTCGCGTCGCGTCGCATTTGTGGCGTTGCGTTGCTCCCGTAGAACAACGCCCGAGTCGTAGATCTCTATATGCGCTAGCTCTCATTTAAGCCAAAAGTAAAGGTCCTTCTAATCCAAAGACGGGTTTTGTAGGACCATGTATTAAACTTATATCAAACGAAAGAGAGAAAGCTTTATTTCGTCCTACTACTTAAAAAAGGAAGAAAATCATTCGTTAAAGAAGTCATAGTTCATAGTTCATACTTAACTGAAAACAATGTTCTACTTGCCGACTTTAATATTTTTATTGGTATTTTTATGTCAGATCTGAGGAGATTTCACAAAGGGATGGTAACAAACTTTTTTATTTATATTTCAGCTTGTCGACTACCTCACTGGAGAGTTCTTGGAAGAGCAATACAAGGGCCAGCGCGACCTTGCCGGCAAAGCATCCACGCTCAAGAAGATGCTGGAACGCCACCCATCTCTTGGCGAATTCATTTTCGACAAGAAACTCATGGGCATCGACGTCTAAACGTCCGTGCCAGTCACAAATTAAAAAAAGTTTCTAGTACAAAATTCCCGCGCTTTCTTTTTGACGTTTCAGTTGCGGCCATCTTGTCTAAAGTTGCGTTTAGTTCCTCCATGAGCGGGATGTATCTAATCGATATTATCAAAAATAATTTAATAAATAGGCCAGAATATTTCATCAGAACTAGAATTGTACAAAAGTAGTTTAAGAATAGTAATGTACTAATTAAGCCCTATCAGTTATAAAAGTCAATTTAACGATATCCAATAGCGCATGTTAGATATGATTTTTATGTGATACATCGTAGGAATAGTAGAAATCTTATTCAACTTTTTTATTACCGTTAAAATTGTAGCCATTGTGTTATATTGATTTTCTTACAAATAAAGTTTAACCATTCGTATAAAAGTATTTTAATTTCCATAACTTCCAAACCTCTCTTATCCTTGAATCCTTTTGAATTTCATCCTCTAGAGATCTATCATCTTGTGCTAGTATCTGCTTACGACAATTTACTACATGATTCCACTTTGCTGTGAACTAAAATTGTTCTACTGTAATTGTACTTGAATACATTGGATGAAGACTAGTAGTCCGTCTGATTCCACAATTACGCAACGCTCTCTAAGCTTTATAAAAAACGGATGGGTGCATGTCGGATGTCCATTCAGTATTTTTTTATTCTGTTATAATATACAGCAGATCAAAAAAAACAACAAAGAAAGCTAGATCTTTTATGGTACATGAGATTAAGCTTGTTGGCAAATATGCAAACAAGTGCGTTTAAGTATTATTTATTTAAATTATCAGATTTTTCCTTTTTTGTGTGGACAATAATAATAATAGTCCTCCTGGCCGATTTCGACCACGGCGGCCAAGAGAGGAGGAGATCAGCCAACTACATTATAGTGCACAAGTGTGAGCGCAATACACAGGTGCACTCACTGTTCCATCACTTAAAGTTCACAATATGTGGACAATACTGTGTTGATCGAACGGAACGCCAAAGGCTGTAAGGGATTTTAATCATTGCTTTTTCAACTCGTGAAAATTAAAAGCGCATGTAAAAATATAAAAAAATAATAACGTCAATCACTTTCCGTGGCTGTCATACAAAAATGTCAAAAAATAATTTATTTTGATCTCCTGGCGTTATAATTACGTAGTTGAATTAATTGAATATTTTGTGTTAAATAATTGAAAATGGACGTGGAGATTATGGTGGAGACGCTACCCCTTCTTGGGGTGTGCAATTTGTGCTTGAACCAAGACGCAGTCAAGAGTATGATCGTGTCACAAAAACATAATGGAATTCAGGAATTGTACTCCGAAATGTTGCTGAAATGCTTTTCGATAGATGTAAGCAGTATTATCGATATCTTAAAATACTAAATTTATATGAAAAATCCATCATATTATAAGATATTGGGCTTTTTTTCAAATGTTAGATTGCATATGAATTCCAACAAGACATCTTCACATTCTTGGTAGTCGCAACGTTATTCACTATTGTTTCCCTGAAATTCCCCTAACCGTATTGTCTTCCATCAACTGATAGGCTATTTCATGAATCAGTAAACTGGAATCTAAAAACAATGAAAGCTTATTGCAGATGTTTGACTAATTACAACTGCTTATTTTTATATATGTGTAATTTAAAAAATATTTTTTTTAATTTATATATGTAAGACTAGAGGACTCTGCAGACATTGTCCTGTTCATTGTTAGACAAAAATGTCTTAGATATTTTTTTATGTATCAAAACCTTGTCCTGACAATTTGAGAAGGTTGGTATCAAAAACGGTCAAATCCAAAAATAAGAATTTCTGAACGAAATATGCATTAAATTTTAATACAAGCCAAAAAATATATTTTTCATTTCACAACCGGTCAAATCCACGTAGTTCTCTAGGAAATTAATGCACAAAATCGACATTGGTATCAAATTTGATCAAATCCATTGACATTTTAAATCGAAATCGGACAAATCCATCGCAGCCAATCAGGTTCAAGTATTTTGTATGGCGGTGCGGCCATCTTGTTTTTCTTTCCGTTCGCCCGACTTGGATGTGCTAAACTGTTCGGATAGTTTTTTGCGAAAATAAATATAAAAAATGGATGAAGAAGCTGAAAAAATAGTGGAAACTGCTCCTGAAATGTCTAGAAAAAGGATACAACAAAAATCTAAATGGAAGTGCAATCAGAAAAAAGTTGATAGGTGAGTAAAGTTTTCTGTACTTTATACGGTCCAGTAAGAAACTTTTGACAGGCAGGGGTACTCAACATGGGTGCTTTTCAAATTAAACTTATGACATAAGAATAAATAATAATTTACTTTCAAATAAATATTTTGTATCGGAAATGCGTGTATTAATTTAAAATACAAATATTTTTACTCTCGAGCTACGTAGTAGAAAGAGAGTATTGTAATGGTGCAAAAATTCAATGTCGAGATTTTAATGAAAATCCACTCTAAAGCACTAATAGAATCTTAAAGAAAAAAATGTATGTGTGTATGTATGCGAAGTTCTATAATGCGTAATAGTCAGTGTAACTCTGGTTAAATTAAAATAGCTCATACCATATTTGAGCAAATAAAACACATGTTAAATATACCTAGGACATTAGCGAGAGAGTAGACCAAGGTGGCTTGGACCATTTATTCTAATTTAGTAAAGCTTTTGTTGTAAAATGATGATGATGATGATGAAAATATTCTCGTATAGCTTTGCTATTCTTTGTTTTCAGATATGCACCAAAAGCCCCACCAAACATCAAACTTCCTTGTGAACATTATTCGAAAGCATATAGATGTTCATCATTACGCAAAGAAGATATTGTAAAATTTCATGCAGCCTTCTACAAAACAAAGTCAAAATTAGACCAAGATAATTTTGTTCTAAAATATACCAAGGCTCAGAACGTACAAAGGCGTCGACCCAAAACGGGTACCGGTAATCAAAAGCAGATGAATATTGTGTACTATTGTCGAAGAAGGAACAATGTAATACCAGTATGCAGGAAGACATTTTTACACATCTTAGGACTGAAAAAAGGCAGAGTTGTTGGCGTAATCAATCGAAATTTCAAAAGTGGTGCATCAGCTTCGGAGGGCAGAGGAGGAGACCACAAATCTAAGAAATTTGACAGCCGAAGAGCATCCATAAAAAAGTTTATAAAAACTCTACAGCCATTAGAGTTACATTACTGTAGAAGCAGTATCAAATCAAGGCAATATCTTCCATCAGAACTGAACATCACCAAATTATACAAAATGTACATCGCACAAGCAGAAGAACCATTTAAAAGCACTGTCAAAGCGTCATATTTCCGAAGGATTTTTAATATATCTTTCAATATCGGGTTTGGCAGCCCTCGCACGGATGTTTGCTCTACATGCCTTCAGCTTCAAGAAAAAATAAAATACGAAAAGGATGCCAAGATGAAAAATGATTTAATGATCCAAAAAAGAGTCCACAGCTTAAGAGCGAAAGCGTTCTATAATCTGTTAAAAGAGAATAAAGAAGACTTGCTGATCTTTAGTTTCGATTGCCAGAAAAATCAGCCAATGCCTAAAGTGCCAGACCAAATAAGCTACTACTCTAGGCAATTGTATATATACAATTTCACGATTGTTGTAGGCCATTCCAAATCTCAATTAAGTCCTGAAAATGTATTTGCTTATACTTGGACAGAAGACGTATTGCCCAAAGCTTCAAACGAAATCGCAAGTGCCTTGTTCCACTGTTTGAATGAAACAGTGCCAAAGAATAAAAACATTTCCACTATCAGACTAGTTGCAGACGGTTGTAGTGGCCAGAACAAGAACTCGTCCATAATCGGCATGGTCTCTAAATACCTTATGGATTACGCTCCAGAACACATAAAAACCATAGAGATTGTGTTTCCCATCGTCGGACATTCATTTTTGCCACCAGACAGAGTGTTTGCTCAAATTGAAAAAAAGATTAAAAACACAGAAACTATGGCCAGCCCAGAGAGTTATGAAGATGTTTTCAAACAACATGCAACTGTTTTGCATTTGGGGACCGACGTTGAAGCTGTACAATGGAAAGAAGCGTCTTCCAAAATTTTGAAATCGACCAGTGCTTTGCATTTTTCAATCAAAAAGTGCAAAAGATTCTTCGTTAAAAGAAACAAACAAAAAACAAATGTCGTAGTTAGAGCAGAGGAAAGCTATCATAACAAGCAAGGAGACTTTAAAAATATATGCAAAAAAGGAAAGAGTGCCAGCCAAATTACTCCTGAACCGGTAAGCAAGTATGTAAAAATAAAAGATGCGAAGTTGGGGGATGTCAAAAAGCTATTGACTACTCATTTCGGAGAGAAATGGGAGGAACTTTCCGAATTAAAATATTTTCAAGATGTTTTTTCCAGACCCCAGGAAATTTTGAATGAATATGACGAAGAGCCATGTGAAATAATGACGGACCCACCACACTTAATTGTATAAATTGATGTAAAAAAATGCAAAAAAAAACTTTTATTTGATTAATTGTTGTTTCATTTACAAAAGATAACAGCCATACAAAAAAATATATATATCCGCAAAATTACTTTTTTATCGTTCCGAAAAACTTCACTGTGGCTTCTACTAATGATGCTGAACAAGTCTCCCTATATAAGGCACCCAGTCAATTCTCAAAAAAAATTTGAACCTTTTATGGAGATCGATCAGTGATTAGCCGCAAGTTTAATACAAAGTCCAAATTTTTTTTGAGAATTGGCTAAGTGTTCCTTAGGGAAAATTGTTCAGTATCATGAGTAAAAGCCACAGTGAATTTTTTCGGAACGATAAAAAAATCACCTTGTATAATTTAATATAGTATGGGATAGTGAGTAGGTATGGAGTAAAAATCAATTATTAGTGTACTGAAGATTGACGACCCCTGACTGTCCCTGACCTAAGTAACAAAGTTAGACAAATCCCATTTGTTACATTCAAAATAAGCCAAATCCGAAACAGCGAAAAACAAAAACAGTCAAATCCATCCTTCATTTTCAAAATCAGCTAAATCCAAAATTGAAACTGTAATTTTCGAACGTAATTGTATGAGACTAAGGTTTATGATAGGATTAAAAGTTATAAAAAACTTATTTGAATTTACCGCCATTAGCTTGATTTTTAAAAGTGTTGCCATGTGTAATATTCAGTTTTTGTCATTTTGTGATACTTTACTAAGATGGGATTTGGCCGTTTTTGATACCAAACCACTCAATTAGAAACACAAAAAAAGAATCATCCAATTTGGTGCAGTTAGTCTTAAGTTATGCATACTTACGTTTCGGTGATACATTTTTATGGAAGTGCTGAAAATATGTATAGTTAGTTGAGAGAATAATAAAAAAATCCACATTTCCAGGTAGCAACACTCGATTTGGGAGACACAAAACGCTTGATATGCAACCCGTGCATTGTCAAGTTACGGGACGCTGTCAAATTCAAGGACCAAGTGCAAGCATCCTTGAAAATTCTCATGAAAAAAGCTGATGGTCAGTTTTTTTTTCTATTTTGCCTTAATGTCTAAAGGTAACTGCATAATAAATGATGATACTTGAATGATAAACATGACTAGCTCACAGCAGCACAATTCATGTACCTTATTCAATAAGCATTTTTTTAAAAAGTGGCAATGACAATGGTGACCAAGTTTCTTGTACAGCTTCATCTCGGCACCAGCCCTCAAATCTTCCCAAAGGTGTGATAGGATTTTATGGGATGTGTAAAAGGTGCCCCCTGTAGGTCTATTTGGCACAACAGATTTAGAGTAAGGAAGCTTAAGGAAAGTGCTTCCTACCGACTGGGTGTTATGGTCAGGGACCAAGGTCCAATAGTCATTATCTTGATTTGTCTATCTATATTATTCTGGATCTAAATCTTATATGCCGCGGTTCATGTGTGGTACTAGCCTAACAGTGCCATCTAGCCTATGGAGCCGTATCAGCGCTCACTGTCATGTTTGCCATCACTAGGCATGTGCTTGTCATGACAAGAATGGTACGAACAGTAGAGGTCGCCACAGACTATTTACAGAAAAAAACGACTTTAGTTGTTATCGGTGGCATAGCTGTAAATTACAAGAAGAGAATGACAAGCTGTAATCTGCCTGACAATCACTTATTTTGATAGTAACATTGTTGGAACCTTGTGGCATAGTGTACTATTTGTTGTTTTGAATTGGCGAAAGTACACTCTAATTCTTCGTACTCGTGATTGCTCAGTGAAGTAAACAACAAGAGGCGAAGATGTTCCGTTGAATTTTACCGGCTCATAATTTAGAACTACCTATGTTTATCTTTAAGTTTTTGTTTGCATTCTTATGTATTAAGTACTTTAGTTATTTTTAAATATTAAGTACTATGTGTTTTCTCAGTTAGTGAATTAACTATTGTAATTCTTGAAAGTTCTAATACCCGAAAACCCGAAATTGTTTAATCTTGTTACCAGCTTCAATTAAACTTAACTTAAATATGGATAACTTAAAAATAAGACTTGCTATCTTATTTTCAGTTTCAGAAGAGTCCAAGTCGACAGTCAAGGTTATCAAGTGTGAGGATTCAGCCAACGAGGATGACAACTTCAACACATTCGATGATTTTTGCGACGAGGAAGACAACCTGAGTTAGTATAAACCTTTTTTTTTACTGGCTAATGCTGGCCACACCCTTTCAATCATGTTTTTTTTTGTATCAATTATAATAGTATACGGCTGATGGTGATAAAGCTTAAATTAAGAGCACGATAACTTGCCTCTGATGAGGCGTACAATATTATTTGAAATTATCACATAATAGTACACATACTTCCTATAATACTTCCTATATGTCATTCGCAACTGTCATGCAAATCTTAAAAATTGTGAACCTTAATATGGACATAATAAGAACATGACACCTTGGGTCTTTTGCAGGGCCCAACAGGGCTTCGAGACAATCTTCTTATATATAAAAATGAATTGCTGTTCGTTAGTCTCGCCGAAACTCGAGAACGGCTGTACCGATTTTGCTTATTTTGGTTTTGAATTTATGTGGGAGTTCAGGGAAAGTTTAAACAGTGAGAAAATATGAAAAAACTTCGGGCAGGATGACATCTGCCGGGTCCGCTAGTCTAGATAAATATAAAAGTAATATAAATATACACTCACTTCACCTAGCTTCTCATTTCACTAGACATGACTGTATTGTTTCAACCGACGACCGCTTGGTGCAGTGGTCCGCATGTCGGACTTCTAAACCAAGGGTCGCGGGTTCGATTCCCGCACAGTACAAGCATAAATGTGCATGAACATGTCGTCGGTTGAATCACGCAGAGACGTAACTAACAAAATTGAGATATTGAATTAAATACGCCATGTTATATGTTAGAATACGTCCATTTTCAATTTCCTATCAAATGCAATTACGCCTTTTTGTGATTCGACCCACGATGTGTGTTTGTACTGGTCTGGGTGTTTTCTATGTATAATATGTATTTATTTACAAAAAAAAGTATTTAAGTATGTTTATCCGTTGTCTAGTACCCATAACACAAGCCTCGTAGCTTACTTTGGGACTAGAGAATTGGTGTGATTGTTGAGAAATATTTATTTATTTATTATTATTATTATTATAACTGTACGCTAACTGCCAAATTGTATTCTTTTTTTTTGTTAGGAAAGTAAATAAATATATTAAGATGATTTATGAATTATACTGTATAAGTACCTATTTTGAATAAAGCAATTGTTGTGTAAAGTAGTGGGTGTCCTCGGAAGACCAGCGTCGTGGCATTCCTGAGATGCTACGACACATGCTGAGTGGCCCCCCTTTCAGTATCTTGTGTATGTGATTTTTAAATGTGTTTTTCTATTTGGTAAAAATGTGATACTGAATAAAAATGTTTTCTTCTTCTTCTTATATATAAAAATGAATTGCTGTTCGTTAGTCTCGCCAAAACTCGAGAAGGGCTCAACCGATTTGAATAGTTTTAGTCTTGAAATGTTTGGAACGAAGATTCAAAAGATCAGAAATTAAAAAAGGCAACGACTAGGACAACGTTTTGCGGGTTTGCTAGTAAGTATAGGATATAATAAAATGATTTAACAGATATGGGTTTGCTTTTGGATTTAAAAAGGACTCTATGTCGCTGTAAAAAGGGTTTTACATTATATTTTATTATTTCCGCAGACAATAATTCAGATCAATGTATGTGATGTTTTGTATATACTTATTTATTTTTATTTATTTAATAAGTTCGTGCGTAATGTTGGCCACACACCATACTATCGTCCAATTCGCATGACGCAACCGATTGGATCAGTTAGAACTGAACGTATGTGGCTGTGGATTCGCAACTGACATGCCAATAAAACTATAGGAAGTATAGTGTGTGGCCAGCATAACCATTCCTGCCACTCGCTGATAATAATACTTCGTCCCCGCCAACACTTGTTGCCCCGCAGAACGCCCGCAAACGTTCTGGTCGGACTATAAATCGTGCGTTCGTGTGTCGGTCATGTCAGATTGCCGTCTCACCGAACTTTGAGAGTGAAGGAACAGTGATTGCACCTGTGTATTGCACTCACACTTGTGCACTATAATATCTCCGGCGTAGTTGGCTGATCTCTGTTGAGATTGGCCGCCGTGGTCGAAATCGACCAGGAGGACTATCATTATTATTTGTAATGTGTTTTCGTTTTAATTAATTTGCAAATTATCTCTATTCCAGCCTTGAATGAATTCAAAATAAAGGAAGAGCCATTGAAAGAAGAGAAACCAATCAAAAAGTCCAAGAAAGTATCAAAAAAACGCATACTCAAATATTCGGTGAAGAAATGCGATTTGAGTGAAACGGAATCGTTATTACAATGTGGTTTGTTCCCGTTCAAAATGCGCAAAAATCACTCGTACTCTTGCTCTTTGTGTACAGTGAAGTCAGCTAGTTTGGACGAAATAAAAAAACATGTACCAGTACACAGCAAGAGTCTTCTACAGTTGGCGTTTAAGAAGATGGTCTTTTCAAACTCGCAACGCTTCTATCCCTCTTCGAATAAGCTCCGCTGCAAGATTTGCACAACAGACGTATCAGATTTCAACGAACTAAAACAGCACATTGAAAACTGCAGTCAACTTCAGTACAGAAAATGGAATAACTTGCCGTTCAAATTGGAAAAGGATCAGCTAGACTGTCCGGTGTGTAAAAAAACATTCCTTAACTATGTGAGTCTAAACACCCATATGAATGTGCACTATCCTAATTATATTTGTGAGAATTGTGGCAAAGCGTTCGCTTCTAAAGCGAGATTACGCGGCCATATGAGAACGCATGAAGTAGGCAACTTTCCGTGTAGACATTGCAATGCCGTGTTCGATCGTGTCACTAAACGAGAGAACCATGTCTCTAAAGAGCACAAATCCGGTGTCAGATACGCTTGCAAGCGTTGCAATATACAATTATCCTCGTTCTACGCTAGACAGAAGCATCTAGCTGAAGTTCACAATGAGGAGTTAAAGAGATACAAGTGCAAAGTGTGTCCACAAAGTTATATAACACCGGGACATTTGTCGAGTCATGTGAGAAGAGATCATTTGAACGAACGTAACCACAAGTGTGATAAATGCGATCTGGCGTTTTATACGAAGAATGCGTTGAAAATGCACATGATTAAACACGACGGAGAAAGGATACATACGTGTCATATATGCCAGAAATCTTATCAGAGGAAGAAAACTTTAAGAGAACATATGCGAATACATAATAATGATAAGAGATTTATTTGTACGGTGTGCGGGAGAGCGTTCACGCAAAAGTGTACTCTAAAAGGACACCTTAAGGTTCATGAGAGAAAAGTAGATGTGGAGGATAGGATAATTCAACGTCTGATATAGCGAAGATGTGTTAGTTTTAGAGTACTTAAATGTGAAAAAAGGTAATAGTCAGTGGCTCACTCTCTAATCTGTTGTTTGCAGTGTCGGATTTAGCCATCCCTGTCACTCTTATGCTGGCCACACACTATACTTCCTATCGTCCAATTGGCATGGCGCAATATCGTATGTGGGCGTCGATCAGCATGAATGCAATGAATCCACACCCTCATAAGATCAGTTCCAACTCATCCAATCGGTTGTGTCATGTCAATAGGCTTTATGACATCTAACTTAAATATTTTCAAGACCATGGCGCTTAAAAAACATAGCCCTTATGAAGTTAATACAACCAGTATATTACCGAAAAGCTGTAGAAACGATTTTTTAAACACACAAGATTCAATAAATATTCGGTCAATTGACTCCGATTTCTGATACACTACCGTGACGTCACGTTTTTGTATTCCCATACAAAATCTATGGAGGCAGACCGTTTTGACAGATAATAAAGAGTATGTCAACGATTGGTGGTGTCTAGCCTATTGGACGATAGGAAGTATAGTGTGTGGCCAGCATCACTAGCTTGGCCGTGCGAACAAAAGGACTGGCTAGACCTGTTACTAGAAACAAAAAATTAAGAGAGTAGGAGCTCAGGTTTGGTCAACTGAAAACAAATAAGTATTATTTGGACTTTGAATAATCATTTTAGTTTTTACTATCATGTTCCTGTTTTTTTTTTCAAACAACAAGTTATAAAGAACTTTATTTTTTTTTTAACTCTAATCCATATTTTTATTTGTATCATGTTTAATTTATGATAAACTTCTAAAATAAATTAAATTGAAATCAAACAGGTTGACCTGCAAATTAAAACAAAAATCATATCACTTCATTTATTGTAAATATAAATATAAATAATCAAGTTTAATTCGGAAAAAAATATATGAAATTTTATTATTTATTCAAATTTACGGTTAAGTACCTTTAAGTTTTATTTCGTGCAACAAAAAGACATTATCGTGCAATATTGTTAACTGAACTCTTCCTTACATTAATTAATGTAATTAATAAGAAAAATGTTTAAGTAATACAACAATAAAAGTATAAGATGTTGTGCTTTATTTAAGAAATAGTAATGGAAATCCGTCGAATTTTTGCTTTTTACTCATCAAAACGAAGTAAGAAAAGGAATTATTCGCACTCCAAAGTTTACCCCTTTCATGAACGATTTGTTACAAAATTTTGGGTCTTTTAAATAAAAAAACTAAATTAAATCTATTTCAATTTAGTTTTTTTTTATTGTTATAACGAACACACCAATAGGGAATATTCATGTTTTTCTTTTTTGTCTTAAATTAATAGTTTACTATTTTATAACATAGAAAAAATATATTAATGGGCTTCAAAATACTCTAGATATTTTTAAAAATGTAATTTAAAACTTTAAAAAAATGTAAGCAGTTCAAACGCTGCCATTTTGCGCGCGCTTTGCGTGACGTCACATGACACGTCCAGCGGGTGTTTGCCTTAGTGTTTACTATGGACTTTTCAGTTATTTCGTAATTTTTACAATACAATTTCGTGTCAGATGACGTCACATTTCGTTCGACCTATGGTGGCGCGTTTTGGAAGTTTGAATTTCGCTCCCTTATTTTGCACTTTTTGAAAATTATTTTAGGGGTTTAAATAATAAGTAAATAAAAAAAAATCTTTTCATTATAATATTACGATAATAAGTATTCGAGAAAAAAATATTTTAGGCCATGTCGCGAAGGGGTTCGCGATAGCTTCCTACTAATTTCCCACAATAATAACCTGGCAACATTAATACACTGGCAACCCGACGAGGAACCGGAAGGGAAAGGACATTACATTATCTATGGTGACTTTCTTTCACTTTTCTCTGGCGGTTGTGCTTTAAGTATCTATTTGTTTAAAGTTGTTTATTTCTCCCTCATCATCACCAACTCTGCGTGGAAAGCTAAGTACCTAGATCATAAGTTCACAAACTCGTTTGTTATTGATGTATTTAATGATTCCTACATCATGCACGTTTGGGATCACGAAATTCCATGAGTTGATGTAATCTGCCGGGTGTGCATGATGCGAGGAAATATGTAAAAGAAGAAAGTAAGTAATTAAAACCATTGTTCCCGCATGTTTCCCTCCCTCAAGGGGAGAGAGTGTATTGTAGTATACATTGTGGAATCACAGATGTGTGGCGCGAAAGCCCGTACCTTGGATCCATAAAGATCAAGGGACAAAAATAGGGGGACAATGCGAACTAGCAGAACCTCCGGTTGATAGCTAGTCGAGCCAATTCTGGAGGCCGGTCTCAGGGTGTACACAAATAAGTGTCGTGGATAAGACTAATACACATATAACCTATAAGTGCATTACTAAACTAGTCTATATATAACTATAAGGATTGCACCCATGTTGAACTCCTTGATCTGGGCTTAGTGATTCACAGTTAGAATCATCTTATGACTTTTACAACAGGTGGAGAAATACCTACCTGGCGAGCCAACCTTCATGGCTGTCCGGAAATGAGCAGAGGGGGAAATTCATAGCTATAAGGTAAGACTCTTGACATTAAGCAAGGATTGTGTCCTCAAAGTTACAAGCAATACTTACTAGGTTCAATAACGAGTTATATCAATACTTTAACTCATCAAATAACCCAAATGCGGATGACATATCCAACATGACATCAGACCAACTAAAAGGGGAGGAAACATTAGCCGAATTAAATGCTCGAATTCAAGTTATGAAAGAAAAGGCCACTGCTTTCAAACCAAGTACTGTGGCTCACCGAGGAAAGTTACCTGAACTGAATCTACCTACCTTCAACGGAGACATTCTACAGTGGACTCCATTTTGGGACCAGTTCTGTTCTAATATAGACCAAAGAGAGTTAAAAGATGTCGACAAACTATTGTACCTGAAAGCTTCTCTAAGAGGCGAAGCCAAGACTATTATAGATGGTCTAGAGAACACTAACGACAACTACGATGTTGCTGTAGCAGTTTTAGCAAATAGATTCGGAAGAAAAAACTTGATAATTGATGCTCATTATTCAACTCTCTACAAACTCAAAAGAGCTGAGAAGCTTGACGACTGTCGAAGGACTCTAGATGAAATCGAGAGACACCTACGAGTACTGAACTCATTGGGTGAGAATACTGAACACAACCATCTAAGATTCCTTGTTTTCGAAAAATTTCCAGAAGATATAATATATGAGGTGAAATTGAAGTTGAATTATGAAACCATCGATGAAATAAGGAAGCAACTTCACATTGTACTCTCAGCCAGAGAAGACGCTAAAAGAACATGCGATAAGAATGACAACGGAGATGCAAGTTACACAACAGAAACGCTCCATGTAAGAGAAGGAATTAAGAAAGAACGACCTAAAACTCGATTTACAAATGCCACCAAAAATACACGCAAGCAATTTCAAACTAACGTAACCGCCTTTAACAAAACTCAATATACAAAAAGAAAATTTAAGGAAGACAAAGACAAGCCAGAATCTAGCCAGAAAAGAGGAAAGATTTGCTGCATTTTCTGCCAAGGAAATCATTTCAATGATCAATGCACAGACAAAAGGACAATAATGCAGAGGAAATCTAAGTTAATTAATAGATGCTTCAAATGCTTTCGTCCAGGTCACCAGATGGGAACTTGCACCAGAAAGAACATAGTTTGCCCACACTGTGGCAAGAAAGATCAACATAATAGAGCTCTTTGCCCAAGCAAAGAACCCACAAAAGGAGAAACCTCTACTACACTGCATGCCTATGAAAGGGGATCAACAATATTACAGACAGCTGTTGTCAATGTAAAAGGAAATGACCAAACATCAATGAAGTGCCGAGTGCTGTTGGACTCCGGAAGTATGAGAAGTTATGTAACAGAAAAAACTGCAAAAACACTCAACCTAGAAGTCGAAGACAATAATCAGCTCATTTGGATCTGATGAACCTCAGAAGCTAGACAGCTCACTGGTGAAACTCCAAATCAAGACAAGAACCAACCAAGAATTAGTCATGTACGCAAATGTCGTACCCTCCATAACGAATGGCATTTCAACTCACAGTCAAGAACTTGATGAATGGAAACATAACAGTGACTATCTACTAGCTGATGATGGATCTCTGATGGATAGAGTGGACATACTTGTTGGCAATGAATATTTCTACAATCTCATGTCCACAGAAAAAATAGAAATAAAGGAAAATCTATATCTGGTCAACTCTAAATTCGGCTGGATACTTTCGGGAAAAACAGAAGATCAACTCAAGAATAAACTATCGGCTCACACTTATTTTCAAGCATCATACGAAACAAAATTGGATGAACCTGATTTACCTTTAAACAACTCGTCAATGAAGGCTTTGTGGGACTTGGAATCAATTGGAATCACGGATTCACCAAGAGCCAGCAGAGAAGAAGAGTCAATCAAACAATTTAATGAGAACATTCTATTTACCGAAGGCAGGTATCAAGTCAGCTGGCCTTGGAAGGAATATCCACCAGAAATAAAATCTAATTATGGACTAGCATACGGTCGACTAATAGGATTAATGAAACGCATAGAAACTGAGACTGGAAGCCTATAAGCAAACACTTAACGACCAACTAGAAAAGGGTGTCATAGAACTCGTACCAACAAGAAATGAAGTTAAACATCCTGTTCACTACCTACCACATCATGGAGTATCGGTACCTGGTAAAGCTCTTCGTATTGTGTACGATGCTTCTGCTAAAACAAAGGACGATAAAAGCCTAAACGAATGTTTATACTGCGGACCGATGATGTTGGAGGACTTAACTGGATTACTAATAAAATTTAGATGCCATGCGATAGGAATAACAGCGGATGTAGAAAAAGCCGCAGATTGCAGATTTGTCTGAAAGAAGAAGACAGAGATGTTACTAGATTTCTGTGGTTAAAGGATACCAATAAGCCAGTCACGGAAGATAATCTAATTTACTATAGATTTACACGCGTCCCGTTTGGAATAATATCAAGCCCTTTCTTGTTGAATGCCACAGTCAAGTATCACCTACATAACTCAAACAAGAGGTTTGCGAAACAATTAGCCGAAGACATATATGTGGATAACATACTTACTGGCGCAAAATCACTCGAAGATGCTTTGAATCTCTACAAGGAAGGAAAAGAGTTATTCTCAGAAATCTCAATGAGTCTACGTGACTGGAGCACTAATTCCAAGGAACTCTTAACCCAAATTCCCGATGCGGCAAAGGAGATGAACGTGAAAGCACTAGGCTTGAATTGGGATTTAGAGAATGATGCTCTCAGCATCAGAACCAAAGTCAATGAGAAAAACGACATTACTAAAAGAGGAATTTTAAGAACTATAGCAGCAGTTTATGATCCTTGTGGATTCGGCGCACCTGTGATATTACCAGCCAAATTACTCCTACAACAATTATGGAAAAAACAAATTAAGTGGGATGCCTCATTACCTGAAGATCTAATCCACAAATGGAGAACCATCCTAACAGAAATGAAAGAAATAGAGTCGATATGCCTACCTCGAAACATCACTATACCCGATGTCGAAGACACACAAATTCACTGCTTCACAGATTCATCCACAGTAGCCTACGCAGCAGTAGTTTATTTGATTCAAAAGAAGACTGTTCAATTTGTCATAGGCAAATCTCGACTAGTCCCGATTAAAGATCAAGAAAAATTGAAGATACCACGCCTAGAACTACTGGGTGTACTCATAGGAAGTCGACTTGTCAAATATTTTCTCAGATTCCTACGTTTGAACGTAACTCAACTTACACTATGGACAGATAGCCAGATTGTTATCGACTGGTACCACTCAAACAAACTATTAGAACCATTTGTATCCAAGAGACTAGAAAAGATAAAACAAAATAAAAATCTCGTAGTGAGATATGTTCCGTCTACACTTAATCCTGCGGACGTCGCCACACGACCGAATACCTCAAAGGAAGAGAGAAGCAAGTGGTTATGTGGACCCGAATTCCTAAAACAAAGTCCAAGTAATTGGCCTGTTAGTCCACGGAGAATTTCTTCTCTCCTGACGGGGGAGGGTCTGTCGAACACAGAAGAAAATCAAATTATAACGAAACAGGACGAGGGATCAAAGACAGACAATCTTCTAGATCCACTTCTACAAGAAATAAAAGAACTACAAGAGAAAGAATACCCTGAAGAAAGCAAAGGAAATAAAACTCATCTTTCACGTAACCTCGGAGTATTTAAAGATACCAACGGAATTTTAAGATGTGAAGGCCGACTCACACATTCAGACTTGTCCTTTGATGCCAAACATCCTATACTTCTACCCAAGAATTGTGAATTTACTGAAAAGGTCATAAAGGAAATACATGACAAAAATCTTCATGTAGGAGTAGCTCATACGCTAAGCCTTATAGAAGTAGTGGATACCTCATGGAAGAGCGCAAGTTCAAAGAATACTAAGCAAGTGCACGAAGTGTATGAAACACGGAGGAGGCCCATATAAACTACCAAAGACGCCAGCGTTACCACCAGAAAGAGTAAATTACACGTCAGCATACACATATGTCGGCGTAGACTATTTTGGACCAATGGTCATAAGAACAGAGAACGGACAGAAGAAAAGATGGATTATATGTCTCTTCACATGCCTTGTAACAAGAGCGATACATCTAGAGGTAGTTAAGGATTTAACCACCGATGAATGCCTGATGGCGTTCAGACGCTTTATCGCCTCAAGAGGAACTCCATCACTTGTGTTATCAGACAACGCGCCACAATTCAGATTGCTCGCTGAGGTAATGACCGAAAAGGGAGCGCTAACAGAGAAAATAGGGTGGAAATTTATCCCTCAACTGGCACCATGGCATGGAGGCGCATATGAAAGGCTCGTAGCAGTAGTAAAACACTGTCTAAAACGAACGCTAGAAAAGCACATGCTCGGAGAAAATCAACTCTTGACGATCATAAAAGAAGTTGAAGCAGTCGTTAACACAAGACCACTTACATACGTGGGTGCCGAAATAGACCATATCTTAAAACCAGCTGATTTTCTAACACCTGGGAAATGCCTTAACGTTGAAGTACTCATTGAAAACTTACCTCTCTCAGGATCAGTCATAAAACAACAACTCGTTGAAGGATGGAAACGAGGCAACATGATAATTGATGAATACAAGGAGATGTTCATTAACCGATACTTGTTGAGTCTTAGAGAGAGATATAACAACGCACCCAAACAAGCAAGGGTGAAAAGCCGCAAGACTCCTCAAGTAGGAGAAGTCGTACAAATCAAGGGCGAGATAAAGAATCGCGAAAGCTGGAAAGTTGGTAGAATTGTCGAATTAATTAAAGGTAGAGACAACCTTATAAGAGTAGCTAAAGTCAAAGTGGGAACAAACGTCTTTATACGGTCAATTGCTCAACTGTACCCGTTAGAGGTAGAAGAAGAAAGTGAAGAAACTTATACTGACGAAACACCTGAACGAGACGTATTTGAAAGAACAGAAGGATACGTCAACAACGATAACTTGATTTCCGTGCTACCCATGGAAATTGATAGCGACGGTATTAGTCGATCAACAGGATCAACCAGCAAGCAAGTTGACATTATTAGGACTGATATTACCGGACAAAACGACTTAGAGCGAGACACAAGAGATGAGTTAGAAAACTTAAGTTCAACAAATAACAATGAGTTCACACAACATGAGAACTCATGCGGTGTCGAACATGAGACACAGAACGATGAACAAGACAACCATCTACCAGAAGAAAGACAACGCCGAGCCGCTGCAATCCAAGCTATGGAGAAAATCCACAGATGGACTAGTGACTTGATGACAACACTAAACTAAGCCGCGAGGCGGGAGTGTCGCGAAGGGGTTCGCCATAGCTTCCTACTAATTTCCCACAATAATAACCTGGCAACATTAATACACTGGCAACCCGACGAGGAACCGGAAGGGAAAGGACATTACATTATCTATGGTGACTTTCTTTCACTTTTCTCTGGCGGTTGTGCTTTAAGTATCTATTTGTTTAAAGTTGTTTATTTCTCCCTCATCATCACCAACTCTGCGTGGAAAGCTAAGTACCTAGATCATAAGTTCACAAACTCGTTTGTTATTGATGTATTTAATGATTCCTACATCATGCACGTTTGGGATCACGAAATTCCATGAGTTGATGTAATCTGCCGGGTGTGCATGATGCGAGGAAATATGTAAAAGAAGAAAGTAAGTAATTAAAACCATTGTTCCCGCATGTTTCCCTCCCTCAAGGGGAGAGAGTGTATTGTAGTATACATTGTGGAATCACAGATGTGTGGCGCGAAAGCCCGTACCTTGGATCCATAAAGATCAAGGGACAAAAATAGGGGAACAATGCGAACTAGCAGAACCTCCGGTTGATAGCTAGTCGAGCCAATCCTGGAGGCCGGTCTCAGGGTGTACACAAATAAGTGTCGTGGATAAGACTAATACACATATAACCTATAAGTGCATTACTAAACTAGTCTCTATATAACTATAAGGATTGCACCCATGTTGAACTCCTTGATCTGGGCTTAGTGATTCACAGTTAGAATCATCTTATGACTTTTACAACAGGTGGAGAAATACCTACCTGGCGAGCCAACCTTCATGGCTGTCCGGAAATGAGCAGAGGGGGAAATTCATAGCTATAAGGTAAGACTCTTGACATTACTTGCTGACCATTACCTTAAATATGCACTTGGCCTGTTATTCAATCTGTGAGACTTACAATACAATTAATGCGAAGCAGATATTATCACATATGCATAGATGAACCAAGGCGCTGGTAACTGTGCCTGAGCGACCCTAAAGGGTCACTCTTGTCGCAGGGGCAGTACCTTCTATTCACTCCTAGAGGCTTTGTGTGGAGGCTAGTCAGGTCGGTGTAGCATATGGCACATACAGACATATATAGTATCAAGGCCTCACTTGGCTTCCCCACAGGCCATTTAAAATTTTATGCATATTCCCTATTACCTAGCTCCGAATTTAGCGATAGCTTGTGCTATGGTGACTAGGATAACGGATAGAAATACTTACATAGATTTATAAACACCCATGAGTCAAGTACAAATGCACGTGCTCATCAGACAAACGTTTGCCCTAGCAGGATTCGAACTCGCAACGGCCGTCTGCACCTCCAGGTGCTCTGCGCCTCGGGACCAAAGCTGTCGTCGTTGGTTAGAGAGAGAAGAGTGTTAGGCAAAAATCATGGCCCCCAGATAATGTGACACTGCATAGTCGATGACGAATATCGAGATTGCTACTGTTTGTTTAAATTATGTAACTGATATCAGCTAGGTCACGCACGCTTTTACTGGTATTTAAAAGAAGTCGATAGAGAGTTTCTATCGATGCCATCGACACCTACAATGTTATATTGTCTAGGGTAAAAAAAAAAAAAATCTAAAAAAAGTAAACTGTCGTTTGTTGACAGACAGCTGCAAAAAAAAACAAGTTAAAATATCAGTGTAAAATATCGAATCGAATTTGTTTTTCGCGAATTTATCCAGGATTTATGAATTTAACGTTAATGGTTTGTTAATGATAGTTAATCAAGATGGACTTAACTAACGTATGCCGCTGTTGTCTCACCGATGGCTGCTACAAAGAAATTACAAATGATTATTTTAACCGCGGACAAAATGAAAATTATTCCAAAATGTTATTCGACACTTTTAACGTGACTGTAAGTATTTACTGCCTAGATTTCTAGATCCAACTCATAATAGTAATTTTCTGTCGCAATCACATCTTTAGTGTATGTACCAGACACTTGTAATTGAAATTTAATAGTTAAATAGCTGCGAAAGTTTTGAAGTTTTTTCGTAAACAAGCTTAATTATTACTGTCACCATACACACATCTGCTAGCTCAATTTTAAATTTCAGTTGAATTAGGTAATTTAGACAGAATAGAGGAAGTTTGACTCCTATTACTTTAAAATCCCTAAATGTTTTGTCTTATGTGATAATGTTACCCCAATAGGAAAATGTCTCCTGGAGAGTTCGGAAGGAAACAAATAATTAGTGGGACATCTGCTGTGTATGTGTGCGGTGTAAAATAAAAGTGCATATAATGTTTGTGTCATGCGCATGAGCATTTGTACCTGCATCATGGCTGTTACAAATAAAGTTAATAAATAATTAAATAAATTAAAACAAGAATTGGACAAATAATACAAGTCTAAGTTTGGTTAATAGATTAATAATTTAATTATTGCTTATTACTGGAAAGATAACCAAGAAAGTGTAACTTTAATTTAATATTTTTATTAGTTATATTATCTCGTAGTTATGTAGGTAGTTTATTTATTAGGCGAGGCACAATAAAATCAGAAGTTTGCCTACCATAGTCATTGTTGACGTGAGTCGAGCTGCACCTCAACTCACGCCGAGCTACCGATTGTGTGTGTACAGGGTTGTTTGTTTGTGGCTGATTTTTACACGTTTTGAAGAACAGTTTTTTTTTGCAAAACGGAAGTATTTCTATCCATAATCCTAGTCACAATAGCACAAGCTACCGCTTAGTTTAGGGCTAGGTAATTGGTGTGTTCGTTGAAACAATTTATTGATTATTTTATCTCTCTTAATATTTATTCCTTTAAAACTCTCCAGGAGACACTTTTTTGTTGGGGTAACATGCTCATCTTAAGATTAGATCCTATCTTTAATTGGATGAAAATGCTCATTTTCCAGCTATCCCAGAAAGCACAATTGAAACAGCTAATATGTGAGGTATGTATCACCAAGCTCCGGGATGCAACAAACTTCAAGAAGATGGTGATTGACACCGAGAAGAGTTTGCAACAAATACTGGACTGTCATGAAGGCATAAGTATGTAACTCTTTATTAATTTATTTAAGAAAACCAATAGCAACAATATGTTATGCTAATTTGTTGGTAATTTTTTTGTTATCTTAAGCTCATATTTATTGTAATTTACCGTTTTGAAACTTAATAAATTATGTATTCATATTATATTAAATATAGAATGAAATATGATGGAGGAGGCCTTCACGGTAAGCCAAACAGAGCTGAAAGACATATCATAAAAAGCTCAGAAATAAAGGGAAATTTTTAAATTATTTAATTAATTATAAGTAGTGTTGTTTCTTTGTCATCTTTTTCTAATTTCACATATTTTAACCTTTTCAACAAAATTTTATTTGGTTTTCTCTATATATTATTTTAGCTGATGAAACTTGGTTTATGCATTATTTTAATTGCCTATTTTGTTATGTAATGTTAAAACAGTATGTTTCCCAAAAAATTATAAAATAAAACAAATCCTTTCAAAAATGCTTCCATCTGTCCAAAAAAATACTTCTAGTGTTAGGAGAAATCAGCTGCCAATTTGTGTTTTTTGTTATTAGTCACAGGTACCGAAACACCATTGAAGCAAGAAAACGTGGATTCCTATGATGACTTTGATGACAGAATTGATGATGATTTCTCATGGGATGTTGGCGAAAATGCTGTTAGTGAAAATAAAGGTAAAATCACTTTTTTTAGGGTGCCGTACCTCAAAAAAAAAAACGGAACCCTTATAAGATCACTTTGTTGTCCGTCCGTTCGTCTGTCAAGACCGTTTTTCTCAGGAACGCGTGGAGGTATCAAACTGAAATTTCTATATGATACTAAGGTCTACTGTCCCTGGAAGTTGTAGAAAAATCAACCTTCTAAGCCAACGCAATCAAAAGATACAGCCATTTAGGCCGCAAATTTTCGAAACTCGCACGGGAATCAAAACCTACAGGGTACTTCCCGTAAACTTAGAATCTTGAAATTTAGTACGAAGTCACGTCTTATAGTACAGATGTAGGAAAAATTACGAAAACCGTAAATTTTCAGTTTCATCATATAAAAAAATATAATTTTGACAATTTTGAAAATTTCAAAGTTACCTACTACTCCTTATCTACAGGTTTGTACGGTACCCCCGGTGCGCGAGTCCAACTCGCACTTGACCGGTTTTTAAATTTTTTTTTTAACAACATCACACACTTTGATCTGACTCTATGGTAAGTAGCTTAAGCACTTGTGTTACAGATATCAGAATCAACAGTGGTATTACAAATAAACTCAAACAAATACATATAACACCCAGACTAGACAAACAGACATGTTCATGCACACAAATGTTTGTACAGTGCGGGGATCGAAGTCGCGACCTCTTAGTTAATAGTCAACTTCTTGACCATTACACCAAAGTGGTCTTCTTTTGACTTACACTAATGATTTTATTAAACATTTCAGCTGATATATTCGTTATAAAACTAGAACCGAAGGAGGAACCTTTGCCTATCCTTAAGAAGAAAACGCTGAAACTATTGAAAAAGCGCGCTTGTAAAGAATCTAAATCGAATTTGAAATCCAAACAGAGTATTAGCACCAGTCACAAAATTAAAAAAGCTGTTGTACCTACCGTACTATCAGGTGAGTCTGGGGTAGAGTTGTAATAAACACTTCATTTCGAGACACGAGTCTTTTTTACCTCGGGCTGTATGTATGTGTGGCGACCTCTACCGTTCCGGTATCAGCGAGCGCTGATACGGCTCCATAAGGCTAGATGGCGCTGTTAGCCTAGTACCGCACATGAACCGCGGCATATAAGATTTAGATTCAGAATAATATAGATAGACAAATCAAGATGATGTCTACTCGTATAGCACCCGGTCGGTAGGAAGCGCAACCCTTTAGCTTCCTAACTCTAAATCTGTTGCAACAATTATGTATATATGTAACGGAATCTTTGAGCGCAATTTTCACCAATTTCCAGAAATGGGATTAATATGAATCTTTGCTCACGTATCAAGTAACGATGACAGTGCAATAATTTGATAAGAGTTTTCTATTAACCTTATTAAATAAAAAAATTAAAAAGTAAAAAAAAACACGCCTAATATATTTCACGCTTTTTACTCTACTGTAATATAAATTCTTTGTACTCAAAAATTATTTACTCCTTTTTAGTTAGCAATAAAAGCGTGTTTTTTCAGTTTTTAAACTATTATTTATTTAAGTCTTCTTTTGAGCCTTCATAGTCCTTTCGAGTCCTTTCAAGTGTTAAGTTCTTTAAACTAGACTGAGTCTTGAGTCTAACTACAACTTAAGTTGGTGTATTACATACACTAACTTAAGTTGTATATAAGGTAAAAGGTGATTTTGTATCGTCATCCACATTTATTTTCTGATGAGACTCCAAGACTCCAGTCTCTAAAGCTGAAAAAGAGAATTATTTTGCTCTAAATTTCCACTAAACGACGCCAGCCCAGGAACCCAAATACATCCAACTGTAACCACTTGAAAAAACTAGAGCTGGAATTGTGAATTGTGAGTCGCAGGACTCAAAATACAACTCACAACGTGACACAGATGCACCTGGAAACACAACACTGATACCAACAAAACATTCAGGTGATTCAGGAAGTGTTGTTTCTTCGACAGACTACGAGCGACTGAGTGTTGTGTTTCCACAACACAACACTCAGTCGTTTGTGTGGAAACACAACACTCAGTCGCTCGTAGTCTGTCGAAGAAATAACATATCCTGAGGATGCCACGTGTAGTGGCGAAACGCGTCGAGAGTTTTTTTGGTGTCAGTGTTGTGATTCCAGGTGCATCTTCTGTGCCACGTTGTGAGTTGTATTGTAAGTCCTGCAGCTTAAGAGTAAATTATTTAAGACATATTTAAAACTTATTTGAGTATAAATGTCATGTTTCACCCTTTGTGCTGGGCCTTCTGCCTGAAGTTTTTAACCCAAGACGAGAAACGAAAACGAGGATTGTTATAAAAGTTTGACCCCAATTCTGTTTGTGTCTCTCTGTGGCATCGTAGTTCCATAACGCATGGACCGATTTCAGTGCTTTTCTTTTTAAAAGATAATTATATTACACTGGTTCTTAGCTATGTATGACTTTGGTTAAGATCCGTCCAGCCTTTGAAGCTCACCAGCTATTTTTGACGGGTTTTTATTTTATTTTAGGTTTTTGTAATTTTTGCTAGTTAATGATTTCTGTGTAAGCATACAGCATCATCATCATTAGCCTATATACGTACTACGCTGGGCACAGGCCTCACCTCAACTATGAGGTGGTGCGAGCCATACTCCACCACGCGGGCACAGTGCGGTGCGGTGGAGGGGTGTGTGTAAGGTAAGTGACTTACTGTCAGATGTTATTAAGCCGCCCGAGGGCTTTCGACCAGGCTTAACGACTAATATCTATCGATATTAACCGGGACCTACAGCTTAACGTGCCGTCCGAAGCACGTAAGCATACATTTTCAATAATTTTTCTTATCTTTCAGGAACCTCAAAATCGAAACTACAGAAAGACAGGCCAACCATATCACAGAGACATATCGCCTCCCGCGAAAACTCTCTCAAGCTTATATTGAACTCGAATCTATGCCTATTCAAGTCTTTGAAGACCAAATTCCGATGCTTCCACTGCCCTGAGAGTTACATTACAATCCAGGAATTGAGAGAGCATACAAAAATACATTCAAACACGAGAAGCTTACAGCTTAGAATTAATTGTCTTAAAGGCATGACTTATAGAAATGTTGATATTTCAGCGCTCGAGTGCAAATTGTGTCAAGAAAGTTGTGATAGTTTGGACAATTTAAAATCACACTTAACCGATGCACATAGCATTCAATTTGGGAATGGTGATCATTTTTTGATTCCATACAAATTGGAAAATGATTGTATTTGTGTTTTGTGCGAGCAAAAATTCAACACATTCACTCGACTGTCAGTCCATATGAATTCTCATTACACAAATAATGTATGCGAGATCTGTGGTGTCTCATATATCAATCGTTTGAGTTTGAGGATGCATGTCAACTCAGTGCATAAGGAAAAGAAATGCACTTTATGCGATGAAACGTTTGTTTCACACTATCTCCGGGTGAAACATATGAAAAAAGTTCACAACGCTGGTGGTTACAAGCGTTACTGCATTTTATGTGATCAGACGTTTAGGTACACATATTTATTGGATGAACACAAAATACAAGAGCACGGTGTGAAAAGACAGATCAGTCAGTGTACAGAATGTGGAAAAACTTTCTTATCACCGCAAAATTTGAAAATTCATATACGTTCAGTGCATGTGAAGGAAAGAAATCACCCGTGCAGCGTTTGTGGTATGAGGTTTTTCACCAAATGCGATCAGAAGAGGCATGAAAGAACGCATGAAGATGTTAGGTCGTTTGCGTGTGGGTACTGCGAGGGGAGATTTAAAGCGAAGGACTCTTGGCGACGCCATTTGAGAAGGCAACACGCGCATTTATTCGATAATCAATAAAAACGTGAATCATTGTACCTAAAAGTTGTTTTATTCAAAATTGTTTCTGAGATTTTCTGTCATGAATTTCTCTGCAACAGCGGAGTCGGGAAGTTGTCGGTGTTACACCCCCATGCTTCGGTGCGCACGTTAAGCCGTTGGTCCTGCGCCTGATCTCTCTCCGGTCATGTCGGATTGCCGTCTCACCGAACTTTGAGAGTGATGGAACAGTGAGTGCACCTGTGTATTGCGCTCACACTTGTGCACTATAATATTTCCTGCGTAGTTGGCTGATCTCTATTGAGATTAGCCGCCGTGGTCGAAATCGGCCAGGAGGACTATTATTATTATTTTATGCCCAACTAGCAAATTAGTCATATAAGGTAAAGTTTATTCAGCTTTTCGGTATTATAAAAGTCGAGTAAGTGTGAATTATTCAGCACGTATCGTATAAAAGCATCTTATATAGCTTTTGAGTTATTCAGCATTTCGGTCACATAATGATGCTGAGTAAACGTTTACTCAGCATCATTATATGACTAAAGTGTCTTATAATATTTTGCTGAATAAGTCGCTAGTATACGACGCTTATGTTACTATTTCGTCGAGTAAAAGCATATTATATAGCTTTCTTATGGCAAGGTTGACTCAGTCGAGTAAAAGCAACATCGTTGCTTTTTGTATAATGTTGTATAGGTCGCATTTATACGACTATTACAAGCCTAAAATGTCGTTTAATTGTATCTATTAAACCGCTCAGATTGTTTTGTGTAAAATGCTGAGCAAGAAACCTTTTGTTTATGCAGTGAAGTGGGAAATAATATTTTAGTAAGTGGTTCCGCAGGTAAAATAATTACCTCAGAGAAAAATCATGATTTGGAATTTGAAAATATGTTTTTATTAGTTAAAAAAAAATACAAATTGGTAGCTAAAATAGTGGTTAAAATATTTGGCTACCATATTTTTATATGTAGCTAACTATTGCGTTAATATGGCTAGATGTAACTATAAAGTAGCGAAAGTGGCAACACTGTGTCGTTCGGGTTTCTACGTAGCCACACACACCCGTGTGCAGCGTTGCTCGAGCAAGAATGCGTGAGTGAATTTTATTAATTTCACACTACGATAACTTTGGTGGGCTACCGAAAAAGTTCGGAGTTAGCTTTCTTTCTGAACCACAAAGAAAGAAAGAGCTAACACCGAACATTTGCCGTAACACGCTAATGTGGCCGTAAAGATGTGTACTTACCTAAAGACCTCATTGAAGTATACTTAAAATTTATTTCGAATGGTAAGGATTACTGTGTTGTTATTCGCAAAATGGACTTTCATCTAATGGATAATGATCATATATAGCAAAGACTGAACAGTTTGGGCACCAGAAAAAATCATTGTTATAAAGCTTTTTTTATATTTATGTCCGATATGATAAAATGTTTCAGTTAAAACACAATAGTCAAATCAGTTAAAATACAAACGATACAAAGTATTATTATTTCTAAAAAAAAATCTTTTCAGAAATAAAGCAGTTCCTTTTGTTCTAGTTTTGTTGTGTACAATAAATAGTTAATTAAATAAATAAACGAAAAGTCTTTTTTAAAAAACTTTTTAGGAAGATCTATGGAACCCTGAACTATAATCAGAGTGGTATCATGGCACTCATACTGCTAATTTGCTGTATAAGAAGCTATTATACCGCCTGTCGGCAGTAAAAATGGTGTACAAAAAAAATATTGTTATAAATATATTTGTTATTACATTCATATTACTACGAATTAAAGGGGGCGTTAAATATTTATGATATAACCTAGTATATTTCCTCAGAAAAATTACCTTCGCAATACTTTACAACCCTATGCGTAAGTTAACGAACCTACATTTGGTGCAACCTACAAATTAACATGTCCGCTAAATAAATTGTACCTACTTAGTTTACCGATGAATTATAATTTTTAAAACACAACACGTCAAAAAATGTTTTCAGCTGTTTTGTATCCCAGGTCGCTTTAATAAGACAAACATGTCATATAAAAGTCATATAAGTTACAGTTATAGCGCAACATAAGCTTGTAACAGTCACTCCGGCGACAATTACGTGACGATTTACCTGAATAAGTTACCTTTATACGATGTCTATGTGACTGAATTGCTGAATAAAATGGGCCCAAATCGCGTTGTATAAACGTTTTCATTACGTTTATACGACTTCTATTAGGAGCCAAAATGCTGAATAATTTTCGTTGCCGCGACTAATATACGACATATTTTTGCTAGTTGGGTGGTTACATACTAATTATGATAAACTGACCTTGGCCTTTCCATTTCACCGTACCAATTTTCAATCCAACTCCTTTCACATTCAGGCCATTAGGCTCTGGAATGCTCTTCCCGAAAATATAAAACAGGCTCCCGGCAAACGTATCATTCAAGAGACTCATTTGCACCCACTTTCATACTTTATCGCAACCGTCATTATATATCTTTCTTTAACAGTTCGTCATATTTATTTATTTATCTACGGGCATTTCATTAGTGCTCTAAAATGCGTTCAGAAACCGTAGGAAATGACCAGCATTACTACAACCAATTTTACTACGAGAACTTTCTTATCTGTGGCAGTAGGCAAAATCTGTACTGTAATGTTATAAATAACAGTATCAATTTCTGTAAGGTTATGACTTTAAATTTGGAACAGCTGTCAAAACTAAAGTAGGTCTCTGAACCCATCTTAGAGTACTTATGATATGTGTGTAGATAAAGTAGTGTATGCAACTGTACATAATTAGGCCTTAAAAAACTCGAGAGTTCACTCGTTTTAAGGCCCCTCATTATGTATCAGTTGCATAAACTACTATTATTGAGTATATATTAGTATATATTATGTGTATTATTTATAAATATGTATTCTTAAATAAATTTATTGTATATTTCATCTCGTGTCATATTATTGGTATTAAATTTTTTGTGTTTACTCATTTCTTTATTTTGTCGCACCGCCCACTAATCGTTTCTGCTTACACAAAAGGTATGGACTGGCAGAGAATACCCTACCTTTTGTACATAGTTTTGTTGTGCTATAAATCTTATATAAGTATATAAATAGGCTTGATCCAGTGGTACTGTGTAATAACATTTAGAAAAAAAAACTCACTAACTTAGAAGTAGAGAGTAGTATGTATATTCCATGCCTAGAAGCGAGTGGCAACTTAACAGTGGCGGCGGATACATAAAAAAAACTTGTATACCAGTGTCACTCTCATTTAGATCTTAATAGTTTTTATTTATTTAAAACTTTATTCCACAAAAAATGTACAAAGGGTGGGCTTAATGCTACATACAGTGCATTGTCTGCCGGTCAAACTCAAGGTCAAGTTTTTAGAAGTTTTTAAACTTAAATTAACATGTCGCATATCCTAGCAACAAATTGCTATAGCAAATCATGCATGAGACACGTTTTCTATCGTTTATCGTTGAAATTCCATCCATATATTGTAAATGTTAAGTCCAAGCATCAATCGACAGGCTGCTCCGTTAAAAAACTGCACTCTTTCACTTTAAACTAAAACTACCCTCATATTTGGAACGATTGAGTGATCCAAAGAAATAACTGTTAAGTAGGTACCTACCTATACATAACAACATGCGTTACTACAACGCATCTTAACACTTTCCCAGACATGAAGGGGAGGATCGTTAGTTATTTGTATACTTTAAATAACATAGTGTCTGCCTTGTTTGTGTAGTGTCGATCTGCCTCACAGCCGAGAGGTCCTGGGTTCAAATCCCACGTCGAGCCAAAAATTGTTCCTGAGATTTTCTGCGATGAATTTCTCAGAAATAGCTCGGAGTAGGGAAGTTAGCGGTGTAACACCCCTATGCCTCGGTGCGCACGTTAAGCCGTTCATCCTGCGCGTGATCTCTCTCCGATCATGTCGGAATGCCGTCTCACCGAACTTCGAGAGTGAAGGAACAGCGAGTGCTCCTGTGTAGGTATTGCGCTCACACTTTAGCACTTTGGTTGGTATATCCTGCACAGTTGACTGATATATCTGTTTTGATTAGTAGAATGGCAGATATATAACTTTTTGCTTCAGAAGTCATCATTCATCTTTGCGAATAAAAAAGAAAAATACAAAAAAAGAACATCACGTTTGCCATGTCAAATAACAGTCAGTAGATTTTGCGAGTTTTGTATTTCGGAACGTATTTTCTCATCTGCAATTTTGTATCAATTTTTTCAAGTGGTTTATTTTTTTCACAACCAACACACATGCCCATCTGCCGAGAAAGTTTACTTAAGGCTCTCTTCACAATCGCTTATTTGAAATGGAAGAAAATGCTAATGCAGTTTCCCCATACGCAGCATGCGGCCATCTTAAACGGACAACACCTGACGCCGCCGTTGACGAAGGTAAATTTAAATAGGCATGATGACACCTCGTCGCCTTAGTGCTTGAATGTTCTATCTACCATTGATGACTTTTTCAGGTAGACGAGTTTTATACTTTGGTTTAAAAAAGAAGCTATTATTTTTAGATTTGAAAGTCTTACATTTTACATGGGTTACTTTTAAATAGATATTATAACTTTCATCTATGGATGGTTATCAGATATTCCTTATTTTACAGTTTTTATTTGGAGATAGAACAAACATGCACAGTTATAATAACGAATGTGGAGTTAGAACATTTCCTCATTGGATATGGGTCAAAGTGAGTTTTCTAATTTTGCGTGCTTATTTGCTCGATGTCCCAAAAGTATTAAAATAATATATACAGGGTGTGTTGTTTTTTATATTCCTTGAATTATTATTATTTAAATGTTCATATTAAAAATATAATTTAAACTAATAAAATGCCTTGTGTATATCTTAAAAGATCAATGCTTTATTATCAAGCATATTCATCAGTGTTAGACGGTAAACTTAGTGAATGTAAGTATTAATTTAAATATTCTTAGTGTGGATTTAGACAAAGAGAGATGCCTAGATAGTATTAAAAATACTCAGACACGAAGCCAAGAGATATAGACACAAGAGTTATCCTCTATAGCGAATCAAACCCAGAACCTTTGGATTAGATGGGAAGGCAAATACCATCTGAGCTAGTAGTTTGTTACTTTTATTAGATATCGTACCTGTCACAATAAATATAAGGTTAGTTTTTGTTCTCGGAAAAAGGGGGTCAATTTCTATCATTTGGTTTATATTAATCAATTGGTTAATTGCCGTAATAACTAATGCAATGGGGTCATATTATTAACTGTCAGAGTTGTAGGAATATGACATTAACTGAACATATCAAAATAGGAATTGTATTCTCCTGCGTCTAGGATGAATGACATATAGTGTTAAACGAAGATAAATATTCTTGATGCATTTTTCATAGTTATTCTCAGTCATAAAAACAGCACCCTGTTTCAAAGTCATAACGGAATCGAGTGTAAATCAAAAAGCTCAGTTTGGGGCTGCGTCATCTTGTTTTTAGTTTTCCAACAAGTTGTAGACATAACTAATTACTTGCTAAAACAATTCCGAAACAAACACAAAACCATTTACACGTATTTTGTATTTTTTCCGGAGCGATTAAGTGATTCCCATAATGACTTCTGACGCAATAATTAATGCACGAAAATGGCGGACATGGCGTCGCAGTCTGTGATTGGTCAATTGCGTGGACATAGAACACTCAAGCACATAACTTCTATTACAAGGTAGGACATAAAACAAACACCGGACTTAGAACACTTAAGCACAAAATTTGCTGTTTATTGTTTTGACACAAGTAAAATTAAAACTATTTTATTTTTATTTTAGAACCAAAAAGTTTTAAATCTTTCTTCACCAAAAAGACTGAAATTTGAGCCTTAACAAATCTACATTCAAAGGTTATTTTCGGTGAATTTGGCTGTTAGAACAAATAAGCACTGAAGCGACGACCTACCTATCTTAAATATATTTTCAAGACCATGGCGTTTAAATTACATAGCTCATATGAAGTTAATACAACCAGTATATTTTCAAAAAGCTGTAGAAACCTATTTTTAAACACTGTATCAAATAAATATTCGGTCAATTGACTCCGATTTCTGATACACTACCGTGACGTCACGTTTTTGTATTCCCATACAAAATCTATGGAGGCACACCGTTTGACAGATTATAAAAGTATGTCAACGATTGGTGGTGTCATTTAGCCTATTAACGGTCACTTATATTCGTTTGTGGTGGGTAGAAAGAAAAATGAAGTTGGAAGTGGATGGATGAGGAATGAGGATGGGTGACCGTTCAATAATTTGGTTTAATACAGGGTTATTGGTAACTGGACGTATTCCTTGAAAAGAGACAAAGAAGAGGTAATCAGCAACAAAAAAGGTTCCATCGACTAGGGGTTAGAAGCAATTGATTTTTAACATATCACGCTTTTGAAATTGCGAAATTTCTTGTTAAAGCGGCTTGAAGTGCAATATTTTGTAATTTTTCGACCTCTACCCTACACTTCGCTGATGGGACCTTTTTGTAGGAAATCACCTTTACTATAACTGTTTTGAGAACTAAGTCGAGTTACCAGTAACCCTGTATAAGTGATGACAACAGCACGTCTAAAGTAACATTGCGGCATCTTATGCGGTTATGATAAGGACGTTTTTGGAACAAAAATGGGTAGCCTGATTTGCTGGCCACCGTTCTTACGCCATGCTAGCTCCTCGCAGCTGACTTTGCCTCTGAGAGCCCGCTTAAATAAATAAATATTTCACAACAGTCACACCAATTCTCTTGACCCAAATTAAGCTACGAGGCTTGTGTTATGGTTACTAGACAACGGATTAACATACTTAAATATATATATTTTTTGTAAATAAATGCTTGTACTGTGTGAGGATCGAACCCGCGACCCTTGATTTCATAAGTCCGACCTGTGGACCACTGCACCAAGCGGTCGTCGAAGTCAAGTCAAGTCAAGTCGTCAAGGGTCGTCGTCGGTTAATGCTATGTAAAATGCTTATTCGGTAGAATTATTAAGCCAGTACATAAATTATTATGAGCTCAGGACTAGGTATGTATCGCTAAATCTTGAAAAATAAATAAATACATTTCAACCACAAAAAAGCTAGTAGGTAGTTAGAGAAACGGACTACTCTCAATTTTTTTATTTAGCCCTGTGTTCTCATCTCACCTTCCAGCAACAGTGAAATCCCTCTCCACCGACTTCACCGTTCTACCGCTATTCGAGAAAAAGTTATACGATTACACGCGCACGCGCCACTACTCGCTGCGACGGAACCAGCTGCTGGGCTGCCGCTGGAGGCGCTACGTCGACACCGGCGCGGGTCGCGTGCGGTACCCCTTCAACTTTCCTAAAGTCGAGTGAGTCTGCCTTAGATTCTAGAAGCTTTTAAGCGAGCTGATACTCAACTGTTTTGACGCCAGCGTGACCTGTGTCCCATGACCGCTAGTCTCTAGTTTCCCGGGTACGCAATCCTTAGGTTCTAGAGGCTTCGATGCTCAACTGTTTTGACGCTAGCCTGGCCCGTGTAACATGGCTGCTACTTCCCAGTTACGTATGTAATTAAGCTAGATGACCGCAACTTTTGGTGGACTCCAGATGCTCACCTGTTTCGATCTCACTTTCTTGTTTTCTAGAATCTTCGTTGCCAACTCGTGGGGCAATGTTCAACTGTTCCTTCACCAGTTTTCTTCCATCTTCTGGCCCTCGGTCCTCTAGATCCTTCGTCAGCATTTTGTAAAGACGATGCTCATAGTCTGCCTTTATCAGGCACAAAGCGTTCTAAAGCTTGAACCAGCCCTAGAATCTACCGCGTGTGTTAAGGTGATTGTCCACTGTCTTTGTTGAAACCTGCTCGCTGGCCGGCACTAGCCTCTAGAGCCTGTGGCGCGTCAGATAGAAGCTGTACGACAACACGCGCACGCGCCACTACTCGCTGCGCCGGAACCAGCTGCTCGGCTGCCGCTGGCGGCGCTACGTCGACACCGGCGCGGGTCGCGTGCGGTACCCCTTCAACTTTCCTAAAGTCGAGTGAGTCTGCCTTAGATTCTAGAAGCTGCGAAGCGAGCTGATGCTTAACTGTTTTGACGCCAGCATGACCTGTGTCTCATGACCATCATGCTAGTTTTTCTAGTTTCCCGGGTACGTAATATTTAGATTCCTGTACTGTGATACACCTGTTTTTATCTGGCACAAGCGTTCTATCTTGGCTCTGAACCCTGACCCAGCTCTAGAATCTTCCGCGTGTGTTAAGGTGATTGTCCACTGTCTTTTTTGACACCTGCTGGCTGGCTGGCTAGCACTAGCCTCTAGAGCATGTGGCGCGTCAGATAGAAGCTGTACGACTGCACGCGCGCGCGGCGCTACTCGCTGCGCCGGATTCAGCTGCTCAACTTTCCTAAAGTCGAGTGAGTCTGTCTTAGGTTCTAGAAGCTTCGATGCGAGCTGATGCTCAAATGTTTTGATGCCAGCCTGACTTGTGTAACATGGCCGCTACTTCCCAGGTACGTAACCCGTATGTAATATAGCCAGATGACCGCAACTAGTACTGTACTCCAGATGTTCACCTGTTTCGATCTCACCTTTTTGTTTTCTAGAATCTTCGTTGATTACTCTTGGGGACAATGTTCAACTGTTCCTTTACCAGTTTCTTCCCATCTTCTAGCACTCAGTCTTCTAGATCCTTCGTCGGCATATCGTAAAGACGATGCTCATCTGTTTGCAGCTAAAGGACGAGACCAAATAAAAAGAACTCTTGATGAATGTACATATTCCTTTCACTTCCACATGGTCTTTTATTTTCTTCGTCCTCTGAAATCTAGATGCTTGCATTTTTATTTGGCACCACGCGTTCTATCTTGGCTCTGGAGCCTGTCCGCATGTGTTAAGGTGATTGTCCACTGTCTTTTTTGACACCTGCTGGCTGGCTGGCTGGCACTAGCCTCTAGAGCATGTGGCGCGTCAGATAGAAGCTGTACGGCTGCACGCGCACGTGCCACGCAGCTGCGCCGGAACCAGCTGCTCGGCTGCCGCTGGCGGCGCTACGTCGACACCGGCGCGGGGCGCGGGCCGCGTGCGGTACCCCTTCAACTTTCCTAAAGTCGAGTGAGTCTGCCTTAGATTCAAGAAGCTTCGATGCGAGTTGATGCTCAGGACCGCTAGTCTTTCCAGTTTCCCGGGTACGTAATTCTTACATTCTAGAAGCTTCGAAGGGATTTGATGCGCAACTGTTTTGACGCTAGCATGACCTGTGTTCCATGACCGCTAGTCTTTCTAGTTTGCCGGGTAAGTACGTAATCTTTAGATTCTAGAAGCTTCGATGCTCAACTGTTTTGACGCCAGCATGACCGGTATGTGGGACCGCTAGTCTTTCCAGTTTCCCGGGTACGTAATTCTTAAGTTCTAGAAGCTTCGATGCGAGCTGATGCTCAACTGTTTTGACGGCAGCATGACCTGTGTATGGGACCGCTAGTCTTTCTAGTTTGCCGGGTATGTAATCTTTAGATTCTAGAAGCTTCGATGCTCAACTGTTTTTACGCCAGCATGACATGTGTATGGGACCGCTGGTCTTTCCAGTTTCCCGGGTACGTACGAGTAATCCTTAGATTCTAGTAGCTTCAAAGCGAGCTGATGCTCAACTGTTATACCCTTATCGTATAACGTATATATGTATATCTTTAAATATTCGTTAAGGACAAGTTGTATAACTTGTTTTATAACACATCCACATTATCTGACATTATTTTTTAACTTTGCAACATGCGACAATACGTACACATTATACAGAGTAACAATGTTATATAAAAATGTTGTATGACATTTTCGTAAGTCGCTCCTGCATTGCTTTATCTCTCTAGTCATATAACTGTGTTGAACTTTATTCTAACTTGTGTTCAATAACATTGTGTCCACATTACAGAAACATGTTATATAACATGTTATGTTACATAATCTGTACGCACCTTTATATTAGCTTAAATAACCCTAGAAATGTATCTTTCCAGCGACTTCCACTTCTACATTTACCACAATCGGTATGCGCCGTCGCAGTCCATCAGCAAGTTCGCCCGTCACCACCGACAGATGGGCTATGGCCCAGGCGTGGACAAATACGGCCAAATGCCCATCCCAGACGACATGCACATACGGAAAAGCGTCGGAATCAAGAAGAAGTGGATCGGTTAGTAGGCCATCTTGAAATCCGCCATCTTGAGAAGACTGAAGCCCGCCATTTTGGGCAGGATTTTCGATTTAGCTTTATTTTGGATTATTAATGTTTTTGGTTATGACATTTAGCGTATTTTTGAATAAATGGTTTATGAATTTCGGGTAATGATGTTAGTTTTATTTGACTTTGCAATGAACATGCGTATATCTATATAGGTTAGTCCTAGGAGTAGCAAGATCGTTTATAGACAAGATTAACTAAAATTTAAGAGATATATCAGTTTATTAATATTTAATTAGCATTGATTTCTGTGAGTTCAGGAGCTCCATCGAAAAGTTGGAAGCACAGAACTCATCCGATCACGCAGCTGTAACAAAAGAAAAAATAAAATTGTTAAAAGTCGGAACTTTGTAGGTTTAAACCTATTAGGTCAGGTAAGTACGTTACTAATTAGTATCCTCTCAGCCTTCTTAAACAGTTTTTCTCTAACATAGTTATTATAGTAAAACCTCCCGACAGAGTATAGTTCTTTCAAATCACGAAGTCGAGCAGAATTTACTTGTGGTAAATATGTGTCCGTATATGTGTCGATGTGTGCGTGAAAACGAAAGCGGGTATGGTTAGCATAAAAATAATACCAATATTTTTGTATGTTCAATTGATAATAAAATAAAACAACAAAACTTTTAAACTAAAATGTTTATTATTTAAAATAAATAATAAATAAGGGAATGTATTAAAATAAAATTATGTTCTTCTACATTTGGGTTTAAGTTTTAATTTAAGCGAAACATAAGACTTAAATAAGGATATACAATTGAACTCAAGATATGGCAAAATTATGAAAATAAGGCTAGGCTGGAACTATTTAATAACAAATTTCTATCTATTTTTACGTATGTGAAAAATGTGTCGCCTTAATCTTCTTCGGAAAAACTGTTGCTTTCGTTAGTTTCAAAGTCAGTCGTGCTGCTATCACTTGATTCACCCACATTAATTACAAATTCAAAGTCATAATCAAAATATTTCATATACTCCTTTTCAATTTTTTCGACATGCTTGCATGTATTAAGCCAGATGTTGTTATCGATACTGTTTAAACCTTCAGCTATTAAATTTTGAACTTCTGTCATATTTTGACCAATATTTTTCGAGGCAATCTTATTTTTCAGAATACCCCAGATGTTTTCAATGGCATTTAATTCGGGGTGATATGGTGGCAGTCGTAGTATTTCGAAACCTTTGCTTTTTATTATCTCGTCAATTCTATATGAAATAAAACGCTGCTTATTTCTGATTATTAAATCATACAATTCTACATTGCGGGACAGTGCATTGAAAGGAATACCGTGTTCCGTCAGCCACTTTTGCATGTCGCTCTTGCGCGAATTTGACGTAGGTATACTACTACTTCGAGTATTATGGTAGGATGCGTTGTCCATCACTATAACAGATTTATCTGGTAAATTTGGCAGCAGCTTTTCATTCAGCCATTTGCTATAATTATTGAAATTCATATTTGAGTGATAGTCTCCAGTTGTGGATGATGCTTTGTATATTAACGAAGCATCTTTAATAAATCCACTACTGCTACCCGCATGCACTATAATAAAACGAGCACCGGTACTCAATTTTTTTAAAAATGACTTGTCTTTTGTCTTAGTATCTAGTTTTTTTAAATTCCACGTGTTTTGACGTACGTGCGAAGTTAGCACATATGTTTCGTCTGTATATATAATGGGACGGCCTTCTTCACGGTATTCATAAATTTTTTTCAAAAAATTAAATCTCCACAATTGTATTTCATGCCTTTCTTGTAAAGATTTACGATTGTTTTCAATTTTGTTCCATTCGTAGCCCATTTTTATAAGCAACGAACGTAATGTGCTCAAACATCCGTCAAAACCAATTTTTTCTCTTAATGCTGACTGAAGTTTTGCCAAAGTTGGAAGTTCATTGTGTTCTATATGAAAATTTTGAATTGTAGTTCGAATAATTTCTCGATTCATATTATCTAAATTAAATTTACCGTCTCTTTTTCGTCGCTTTTTCATGGGTGAAGTAAACTTGGTTGATGAAGATGGCAACTCTTTCTCTTCTTTTAAAATCCTACTTACTGTGCGTTCACTGACGCCTGTTGCATGGGCAGTTCGTTCTAATATGTTTGCTAATGGACTTAGGTCACATCCATCAGTGTTATTTGCTTTCATAAAATTATATTCATCTTTTAGAAAGTGAAAGACTTTAGCAATGATTGCTCGACCCTAAAAACAATAAAATATACAATTGAATAAGTATCAAAAGTCAAAACTAAACTATTACTTAAATTAAAAAATAATCATTTTTATTTAATGTCAAAACTAGAAAAAAAATATTTACCTCGCTATGGATAACTTTGCGCTTTGACATGCTGACAGTACTTCACGGCAATTAGCGTCCGGAAACAATAAACACAACTAACCTGAGCGACAGCGCGCTCGCGACTGACCGCGTCGTCATACACGCACACTATTGCATTATGCATGTACACGTTTAAAAACAAATAAAGACTACTCGCCTTCGTGAAATGCAAGAACTATACACATAGTAAAAGTGTTAGGCTACGTGTTAGGTTATATATACTCGCAAATGGTAAAGCTGATAAAAGTGTTGTATGGAAACCCTCTCTTATTTTCATAGTCCTTTTCAACGATACCCCACGAAAGGGGGCGCACTCTAAAAATAATTCACCCATGTATAGGGAAGTACCCTCAAAAAGGGGTAATTTTAATTTTTCGTATTTTAAAAAAAAATGAGATCTATATGTGAAGTATCCTCGAACCAAGTTGAAAAAAAATGCAAATCAGTCCATTAGCGTAGAAGATATTCTGCTGTGACAGACTAGGACGGACTGAACGTTCTTATAAGGATTCCTTGTCGGACTACGGAACCCTAAAAAGATCATTAAGATTCTCGAATGGCGAGTGCGACCTCGGACTTCCTACAAGGTCGAGTGGACCGGCGGTCTGGCAAAGGTCGCGGAAAGCCGCTGGCTGTGGGAAGCGCTACCCATTGCGATGGATATCCATAGGGGATGCCTCTGCTCAGCAGTCAGCGTCATCGCGTCATACGGCTGATATGGTCGCAATATGGCTCCCATGCAAATCTCTGGCTGGTCACATTAGTGTTTCGCGAGGCTGGAGAGGGCTTTAGGTTATTCTATAAAGAAACTCTCGTTTTAAGACCTAAGTATCTTTATCGGTTACTAAATTGTGGTTAAGAATATTATTGTATTATTAACAAGCATTTGCTATTGTTTGTTTACCCAAATAAACTTTCTCTCTCTCATCAGCCTATAAAAGTCCCACTGCTGGGCACAGGCCTCACCTCAACTATGAGGTGGTCCGAGCCATACTCCACCACGCGGGCTCAGTGCGGATTTGTAAGGTAAGTGACCAACCTTACTGTCAGATGTTATTAAGCCGCCCGAGGGTCTCTGACTAGGCTTAACGACTAATATCTATTGATATTAACCAGGACCAACCGCTTACCGTGCCTTCCGAAGCACGGAGATCACCCATCCGAAACATAACCGCGCCGTAGGTTGCTTAACTTTAGGTATCACTGCCAAAGCGCTGCAACCACAAGCACCTCGAATAAACTTAAAAGAAACTCACGACAGTCCTCCGGCTTGACACACTTGTACTTGTCGTAATCGAACCGGAAGCCGCTCTTACACCGGCACGTGTCGCTCTTGCAGACGTTCTTGCAGCTGGCAACGGTGCCGCATCGCAGCGCGCAGGTGGGGTCGCAGCCTAACTCCGCGTTCGGGTCATTGGCGCATTCCGCTGGAAATGGGATCATTCATGGAAATCATCATAAATATAAATAAATATATTTCACAACAATCACACCAATTCTCTAGTCCCAAATTAAGCTACGAGGCTTGGGTTATGGGTACTAGACAACGGATAAACATACTTAAATACTTTTTTTTTGTAAATAAATACATATTATACATAGAAAACACCAAAGCCAGTACAAACACACATGTTCATGCACACTTATGCTTGTACTGTGCGGGGATCGAACCCCTTGGTTTTAGAAGTCCGACCTGTGGACCACTGCACCAAGCGGTCGTCAAATCATGGAAATCCGCACTGAAATTGGTCCATCCTTTCGGGAGCAACGATGTCACAGACAGAAACACACAAACACAGAAGCACATATAGGTAGTGGTACACACACAAACAAACATAGAGGTCAAACTTATGACACCTATATTTTTCTTCGGGGGTTAGAAATGATTGTTTTGACGTGACAACGTCTCATAATTCGATGGAGCCGGCTGCACGCACCAAAAAAACATGACGCATGCGGCGTTACCTCGCTCTGAGGCGTTCCATTCAAGGCTTGAAGTGCAAGCGAGAGAGCGGAACGAGCGACAAAGAGGCAATGTGACAAAGACGTTGTCACGTTCAACTGTCGTCAGAAAACCGAGAGACAACCGATTTTTGATAAAATCAATGATTCCAGGACAACCTGGATTCCATTACTAAACAAGAAATCCTGTTTAAGGGTGCCTGCGTCCACCAGCGTCGAGCGAGGGTGCGGAGCGGAGATCCGTTGTGTGGCGGAGCGGAGTTGCGTTTATTTTAAATTTTAGCTTTATTGCACAACAAAGCTATGTACAAAAGGTGGACTTAACGCCGTAGGGTTATGGTTAATTTTGCTCAGTTTCTCCGCTCGGCGCGGTCTGTAATATTGTTATTTTTTGTGGTGTAAAATAATAATAAAAATAGTCCTCCTGGCCGATTTCGACCACGGCCGCCAATCTCAACAGAGATCAGCCAAATACGCAGGAAATATTTATAGCGCACAAGTCTGAGCGCAATACACACCTGTGTTGCACTTACTGTTCCATCACTCTCAAAGTTCGGTGAGACGGCAATCTGACATGACCGGAGAGAGATCAGGCGCAGGACCAACGGCTCAACGTGCTTTCCGAGGCACGGGGGTGTAACACAGCCAACTTCCCGACTGCGAGCTGTTTTTGAGAAATTCATGACAGAAAATCTCAGAAACAATTTTGGCTCGGCCTGGGATTCGAACCCAGCAGGACCTCTCGGATGTAAGGCAGAAACTTTGCCACTACCCCAATTAGGCAGTCAAAAATATCTATTAACTAAGTAGGTACTCACCCAAAGCTTGTGCCACAAACGCGGCCACCAATAGCAACACAAAACTCGAGCGCATGCGCATGTTGATAAGCAGACAATGCACTGAGCACGATAAACTAATAATAAAGAAAATATGTCGGACGAAGTCCATTTATAATATTAATTTTAGTCCAGACACAGTGTGAGAGTGTTCAGTTATTTCGTTGTCCTGTCACACTTTGTGGTGTACTCAAATTAGGTATTTTTTATTTACGACCACTTTGGTGTAATGGCTAAGTAGTTAAAGCTGAAAAAGAGGATTAATTTGATTTAAATTTCCACTAAACGACGCCAGCTCAGGAACGAAAATACATCCAACTGTAATCACCTGAAAAAGCGAGAGCTGGAAGTCGCAGGACTTACAATACCTACAACTCACAACGTGACACAGAAGATGCACCTGGAATCACAACACTGATACCAACAAAACAAGCGTTTCGCCACTACACGTGGCGTCCTCAGGAGATGTTGTCGCTTCGACAGACTACGAGCGACTGAAACACAAGTAGTATCTCAGTTGCTCGTTCCTAACTAACTAAACTTCGTAGTTTTAAAGTCCTACTCAACCAAGTTTCATTGGGGAAATACATATTTTAACAATGACAGATAAATTATTATGAGGCCTAGGAAAGCAAACAATGTTTTGGTTTTTTTATTTAATTGTAGTTTGTAGGTACAACTTTACTCAAGGCATTTTTGAGTGTCTCGTTGGTGTAGTGGCAAAGTTTCTGCCTTACATCCGAGAGGTTCTGGGTTCGAATGCCAGGTCGAGCCAAAATTGTTTCTGAGATTTTTTGTTATTAATCTCTCAAAAACAGCTCGGAGTCGGGAGGTTGGCGGTGTTACACCCCCGTGCCTCGGTGCGCACGTTAAGCCGTCGCGTTGGTCCTGCGCCTGATCTCTCTCCGGTCATGTCGGATTGCGGTCTCATCGAACTTTGAGTGTGATGGAACAGTGAGTGCACCTGTGTATTGCGCTCACACTTGTGCTCTATAATATCTCCTGCGCTGCTGGCTGATCTCTGTTGAGATTGGCAGCCGTGGTCGAAATCGGCTAGGAGGACTATTTACACAAGGTATTACGTAGAAAAGTATATGCTATCGATGTTAACCGGGACCAACAGCTTAACGTGCCTTCCGAAGCACGGAGATGCTTACAAATTGCTTCCGAAGCACGAGGACGTATCACATTTACTCGGAATGGTCACCCATCTCAAATACGACCGTGCTTAAGGTTGCTTAGCTTTGGTAGGTATCACTACCAAAGCGCCACAAGCACAGAGGCCCTCGGGCGGCTTAATAACATCTGACAATAAGGTTGGTTACCTTACAACATACCCTGCTTGCTTACTGCATGATCTTGAGGTTGACTGGCAGAAAATGCTTTGAGCATTAAGTCTACCCTTTGTATATTTCTTGTGAAATGAAGTTTTAAATAAATAAACCCTCCACCAATCCGCACTGAGCCCGCGTGGAGTATGTATGGCTCGTACGTACCGCCTTATGGTTGAGGTGAAGCCTGTGCCCAGCAGTGGGACGTGTATTGGCTGATGAGATGAGAGTAGTGAAGTTATGTATGATTAGTTTATTTATATTGTAAGGTATATTTTTTAAATAAAAATGAAAGTTGTACGTGACAACGACTCTGAGTGGTAAAATAATTTTAATGTGAATATTCATTCGTATAACATGAACCGGTGTGTATGCCTATCTCTCTCTCTCTCTCTCTCTCTCGCTCTGTCTCTCTCGCGCGAAACGTGAGCGGAGCAGCGTAACGCAGTTTCTTGAGGTGTCACCCGGCAAACCAATTTATAAGACGTTGTCACGTCAAAAACTGATTAGTTACTGTTAAAACTTTTTTTTATTAATAATAATCACCTACACATATACACAAGTGCTAAAGCTACTTACTTTGGGATCAGAACAATGTATGTGATGTTGTACCTATTTATTTTGCTGTTTATCTGACCATCATCATGAGTAAAGAAGGAAAAGAGTTCAAGCTTTCTAAGTTCAGACTTAGCTCAGAAGAATAATAAATTACCTTATACCTACAATAATAAATAATATCAAGTTATCAGCACAATAGGTAAGTAGGTAGGTAGTAGTAGGTACCTACAATCATCAAACGTGACGTGACTCGACTCATACAAATACATATTACCAATTTACAATTTTCTTACAAATTCACAAGGTGTTTAATAAACGTGACTCGATTTCGTTCAAAAATTACAATTCTCAGAAGTCGTTAAGATTTAGGTCGGCGCTACACTTGATGAAAAAAAAAATCGGCTGTCTGTAAAGTCGTTTTACTGACGATAGTTGAACGTGACAACGTCTTTGTCACGTTGCCTCTTTGTCGCTCGTTCGCTTGAATGGAACGCCTCAGAGCGAGGTAACGCCGCATGCGTCATGTTTTTTGGTGAGTGCAGCCGGCTCCATCGAATTATAAGACGTTGTCACGTCAAAAATATTAAAAAAAAAAAAAATGGGCACAGACGGAAGGTCGGTCATTCCGTCGTTCATGGACGCTGTTTGGTATTACGTCGGAAAAGATCTAATTATAGTCTTATTAATTAGATCTGTCAGCAACGACATATCAAATCCTTATTTTAGTTATAATTATATTGTTATTTTACCATTCGTATTTAGTACACTGCTCAACAAAGTTTAGGGAACAGGAGGTTTTTAGGGAATATTTTTATTTTTATATATTTTTGTTTTAAAGTTTATATACCAATCGATGCGCAATTTAATGCTTAATTAGTTGCGTATATAAATAAAGGATTCAGTTTTTGAATTACGAGGTAATTTTAATGAAAAACAAAGAAAGTGTATTACAGAACTAAACAAAGAAATTTAATTTAATAAAATTTCTTAAAAATTAAAACATTACAGTTAAGAACAAATATGCGGGGACTTTTTTAATAATCAGTTGGACCCCCTAAGGCATTAACAACAGCTTGACATCGTCGTGGCATACTGATTATGAGACTATCGATTGTCTCTTGTGGAAGGAGACTCCATTCTCTGGAGAGATGTGAAAAAAGTTCATCTGCTGTGTTCAAATTTTGAGGGAGATTTCTAAAAGCCCTTCTCTTTAGTAAATCCCACGCGTGTTCAATAGGATTGAGGTCCGCGGACTGAGCAGGCCACTCCAGCACTTCGATGTTGTACTCGCGGAACACATCCATCACCTGACTCGCAGTATGTGGTCGTGCATTATCTTGCATAAAAATAAAATCTGCGCCCAGATTTTGTCGGTGCGGGATAACCACGGATTGGACTACCTGTTCGCAGTATCGCTCTGCATTTAAATTTCCCCTGATCAAAACGAGATCCGTCCGTCCACCCAGGTGGATTCCAGCCCACACCATGATTGTACCACCTTGGTAGGGATGCACCTCCTGTGGGTTTTGAAACCGACTCTGCCGACCAGGAATCCGCCAAACACGCGCTCTTCTTGAATCTGGATGAAATCCGAAGCGAGATTCATCGGAGAACAGTACATGTGCCCACTGATCTACGGTCCACTGCAAATGTTCACGTGCCCACAATAATCGACGTCCTCGATTTCCATGACGCAGCGCGGGCACTCTTAGTGGTCTGCGAGCACGAAGATTAGCTTCATGGAGTCTCCTCCGAGCAGTCTGGTCACTGATAGCAACCTGGTGCTGCGACTGGAGGTCTTCTACCAACTGACGAGCCGTAATGGTGGGTTGCCTCCTTGCGACATTTTGCAAAAAACGGTCTTGCCTTTCCGTAGTAACCCTATACCTGCCTCTGTGCCTTTCGGCTACATCGCCAGTAAGTCTGTAACGTGCCCACAGTCTGCAGATAACGCTCGCGTGAGAATTCAGAGCAGCTGCAACTTCGCGTTGGGGTAGCCCAGCTTCCAACATTCCTACAGCTCGAATCATTTCTTCCCGCGTTAAATGACGTCGTGACATAATGGCCGTAGTCGCAAAAGTTACGAATAACAACAGTTAATTTTGTTTTTCAATAAAATCATAAAACAATAAAACAAATTTTTATCTTTAAAATTCTCATACAGTATCACTACACAGCAATCAAAGTGAAAGATTCCCGCCTTTTACGAAAATTCTTTTGTTTCTAATCACTACACAGCAATCAAAGTGAAAGATTCCCGCCTTTTACGAAAATTCTTTTGTTTCTAATTTTTTTTTTTTAAATTCGAACAACGTTTGATAAACATTCAGCCTACCTGTTTACCTCAAAGAGATCAGTACTTTTTTAAAGAAGATTTTACAAATAAAGTCATATAGTTGGCTTGTTCCCTAGACTTTGTTGAGCAGTGTATAATAATAATAATTAATAATTCATTTCGTTTTCAACTTATTCCTAATTACACAGTTGATTGAGGTCTCCATTTAAGCAAGTTATGCCTGTGTTTGGAGACCTCGCTCTTCCTTATCTATACGAGTATACCTACACATAACAACTTAAGGTGTCTAGTCTATGGTGTTTATAGTCTATGGTGTTAAAAGTGGTGTTTCTAGTCTATAGTGTTAGTATTCTATGGTGTTTCTTGTCTATGGTGTTTCTTGTCTATGGTGTTTCTTATCTATGGTGTTTCTAGTCTATGGTGTTTTTTAGGCTAAGGTGTTTCTTGTCTATGTTGTTTCTAGTATATGGTATTTCAATTTTATGGTGTTTTCTATGGTGTTCTATGGTGTTTCAGTCTATGGTGTTTCTAGTCTATGGTGTTTCTTATTAATGGTGTTTCTATTTTATGGTGATTCTAGATTATGGTTTTTCTAGTCTATGGTTTTTCTAGTCTATGGTGTTTTTCAGTCTATGGTATTTCTTGTCTATGATGTTTCTAGTCTATGGTGTTTCTATTCTATGGTGTTTTAGTCTATGGTGTTTGTTATAGTGTTTTAGTCTATGGTGGGTAAGGTGTTTTAGTCTATGTTGTTTCTAGTCTATGGTGTTGTTAAGTCTATGGTGTTTCTTGTCTATGGTGCTTCTATTCTATCGTGTTTTTTGTCAATTGTGTTTCTTGTCTATGGTGTTTCTTGTCTATGGTGTTTCTAGTCTATGGTGTTTTAGTCTATGGTGTTTCTAGTCTATGGTGTTTCTTATTAATGGTGTTTCTATTTAATGGTGATTCCAAATTATGGTTTTTCTAGTCTATGGTTTTTCTAGTCTATGGTGTTTTTCAGTCTATGGTATTTCTTGTCTATGATCTTTCTAGTCTATGGTGTTTCTATTCTATGGTGTTTTAGTCTATGGTGTTTGGTATGGTGTTTTAGTCTATGGTGGGTAAGGTGTTTTAGTCTATGTTGTTTCTAGTCTATGGTGTTTCTTGTCTATGGTGTTTCTATTCTATCGTGTTTTTTGTCAATGGTGTTTCTTGTCTATGGTGTTTCTTGTCTATGGTGTTTCTAGTCTATGGTGTTTCAGTCTATGGTGTTTCTAGTCTATGGTGTTTCTTATTAATGGTGTTTCTATTTTATGGTGATTCTAGATTATGGTTTTTCTAGTCTATGGTTTTTCTAGTCTATGGTGTTTGGTATGGTGTTTTAGTCTACGGTGTTTCTAGTTTATGGTGTTTTTAGAATATGAATTTTCTAGTCTATGGTGTTTTTTAGTCTATGGGTTTTTCTTGTCTATGGTGTTTCTATTCTATCGTGTTTTTTGTTTCTTGTCTATGGTGTTTCTAGTCTATGGTGTTTTTTAGACTAAGGTGTTTCTTGTCTGTGATGTTTCGAGTCTATGGTGTCAGTAGTTTAAGGTGTCTAGTCTATGGTGTTTATAGTCTATGGTGTTAAAAGTGGTGTTTCTAGTCTATAGTGTTAGTATTCTATGGTGTTTCAGTCTATGGTGTTTCTAGTCTATGGTGTTTCTTATTAATGGTGTTTCTATTTTATGGTGATTCTAGATTATGATTTTTCTAGTCTATGGTGTTTCTATTCTATTATGTTTTAGTCTATGGTGTTTGGTACGGTGTTTTAGTCTATTGTGGGTAAGGTGTTTTAGTCTATGGTGTTTCTAGTTTATTGTGTTTTTAAAATATGAATTTTCTAATCTATGGTGTTTTTTAGTCTATGGTGTTTTTTGTCTATGGTGTTCCTTGTCTATGATGTTTCTAGTATATGGTGTTGGTTCTAGTCTATAGTGTTAAAAGTGGTGTTTCCAGTCTATTGTGTCAGTATTCTATGGTGTTTTAGTCTATGGTGTTTCTAGTCTATGGTGTTTCTAGTCTATGGTGTTTATAGTCTATAGTGTTTCTAGTTTATGGTGTTACTAGTCAATGGTGTCAGTAGTCTATGGTGTTTCTAGTCTATGCTGTTTCTGGTCTATGGTGTTTCTATTATGGTGTGTGCAGTCTTTGAAGTTTCTAGTCTATGGTGATTTTAACTATGGTGTTTCAGTCTATGGTGTTTCTAGTCTGTGGTGTTTCTTATTTATGGTGTTTCTAGATTATGGTTTTTCTAGTCTATGGTTTTTTTTATTCTAAAGTGTTTCTAGTATATGGTGTTTCTAGTCTATGGTGTTTATAGTTTTTTTTTTTTTGACGACCGCTTGGTGCAGTTGTCCGCATGTCAGACTTCTAAACCAAGGGTCGCGGGTTCGATTCCCGCACAGTACAAGCATAAGTGTGCATGAACATGTGTGTTTGTACTGGTCTGGGTGTTTTCTATTTATAATATGTATTTATTTACAAAAAAAAAAGTATTTAAGTATGTATATCCGTTATCTAGTACCCATAACACAAGCCTCGTAGCTTACTTTGGGACTAGAGAATTGGTGTGATTGTTGTGAAATATTTATTATTTATTTATTTATTATTTATAGTTTATGGCGTTTTTTATTCTATGGTGGAAACACAAAATGGAATAGAAATATTCCATGGTGTTTTAAGTTTTGATGATTTTAGTCTATGATGTTTCCTGTCTATAGTGTCTATAGTCTGTGGTGTTTCTAGTCGATGGTGTCAGTAGTCTATGGTGTTTCAGTCTATGGTGTTTCTAGTCTATGGTGTTTCTAGTCTATGGTGTTTTTTAGGCTAAAGTGTTTCTTGTCTATGATGTTTCTAGTATATGGTGTTTCTATTTTATGATGTTTTTAGTCAATGGTGTTTCGAGTCTATGGTGTCAGTAGTTTAAGGTGTCTAGTCTATTGTGTTTATAGTCTATGGTGTTAAAAGTGGTGTTTCTAGTCTATAGTGTTAGTATTCTATGGTGTTTCTTGTCTATGGTGTTTCTTGTCTATGGTGTTTCTTGTCTATGGTGTTTCTAGTCTATGGTGTTTTTTAGGCTAAGGTGTTTCTTGTCTATGTTGTTTCTAGTATATGGTATTTCTATTTTATGGTGTTTTCTATGGTGTTCTATGGTGTTTCAGTCTATGGTGTTTCTAGTCTATGGTGTTTCTTATTAATGGTGTTTCTATTTTATGGTGATTCTAGATTATGGTTTTTCTAGTCTATGGTTTTTCTAGTCTATGGTGTTTTTCAGTCTATGGTATTTCTTGTCTATGATCTTTCTAGTCTATGGTGTTTCTATTCTATGGTGTTTTAGTCTATGGTGTTTGGTATGGTGTTTTAGTCTATGGTGGGTAAGGTGTTTTAGTCTATGTTGTTTCTAGTCTATGGTGTTTCTTGTCTATGGTGTTTCTATTCTATCGTGTTTTTTGTCAATGGTGTTTCTTGTCTATGGTGTTTCTAGTCTATGGTGTTTCAGTCTATGGTGTTTCTAGTCTATGGTGTTTTTTATTTATGGTGTTTCCAGTTTATGGTGTTTTTAGAATATGAATTTTCTAGTCTATGGTGTTTTTTAGTCTATGGGTTTTTCTTGTCTATGGTGTTTCTATTCTATCGTGTTTTTTGTCAATGGTGTTTCTTGTCTATGGTGTTTCTAGTCTATGGTGTTTTTTAGGCTAAGGTGTTTCTTGTCTGTGATGTTTCGAGTCTATGGTGTCAGTAGTTTAAGGTGTCTAGTCTATGGTGTTTATAGTCTATGGTGTTAAAAGTGGTGTTTCTAGTCTATAGTGTTAGTATTCTATGGTGTTTCAGTCTATGGTGTTTCTAGTCTATGGTGTTTCTTATTAATGGTGTTTCTATTTTATGGTGATTCTAGATTATGATTTTTCTAGTCTATGGTGTTTCTATTCTATTATGTTTTAGTCTATGGTGTTTGGTACGGTGTTTTAGTCTATTGTGGGTAAGGTGTTTTAGTCTATGGTGTTTCTAGTTTATTGTGTTTTTAAAATATGAATTTTCTAATCTATGGTGTTTTTTAGTCTATGATGTTTCTTGTCTATGGTGTTTCTATTCTATCGTGTTTTTTGTCAATGGTGTTACTTGTTTATAGTGTTTCTTGTCTATGGTGTTTCTTGTCTATGGTGTTTCTTTCTATGGTGTTTTAGTCTTTGGTTTTTGGTATGGTGTTTTAGTCTATGTTGTTTCTAGTTAATGGTGTTTCTAGTCCATAGTGTGTGTAGTTTAAAGTGTTTCAAGTGTATGGTGTTTATAGTCAATGGTTTTAATAGTTGTGTTTTTAGTCTATAGTGTCAGTGTTCTATGGTGTTTCTAGTCTATGGTGTTTCAGTCTATGGTGTCTCTAGTTTACGGTGTTTCTTATTTCTGATGTTTCTAGTTTATGGTGTTTTTAGGACATGAATTTTCTAGTCTATGGTATTTTTTAAATCTATTGTGTTTCTAGTCTATGGTGTTTCTATTCATGGTGTTTATAGTCAATGGTGTTTCTAGTCTACGGTGTTTCTAGTCTATGGTATTTCTAGTCTATGGTGTTTTTTAGTTTATGGTGTTTTTTGTCTATGGTGTTCCTTGTCTATGATGTTTCTAGTATATGGTGTTGGTTCTAGTCTATAGTGTTAAAAGATGTGTTTCCAGTCTATTGTGTCAGTATTCTATGGTGTTTTAGTCTATGGTGTTTCTAGTCTATGGTGTTTATAATCTATAGTGTTTCTAGTTTATGGTGTTACTTGTCAATGGTGTCAGTAGTCTATGGTGTTTCTAGTCTATGCTGTTTCTGATCTATGGTGTTTCTATTATGGTGTGTGCAGTCTTTGAAGTTTCTAGTCTATGGTGATTTTAACTATGGTGTTTCAGTCTATGGTGTTTGTAGTCTGTGGTGTTTCTTATTTATGGTGTTTCTAGATTATGGTTTTTCTAGTCTATGGTTTTTTTTATTCTAAAGTGTTTCTAGTATATGGTGTTTCTAGTCTATGGTGTTTCTCGTCTATGGTGTTTATAGTTTTTTTTTTTTTGACGACCGCTTGGTGCAGTTGTCCGCATGTCGGACTTCTAAACCAAGGGTCGCGGGTTCGATTCCCGCACAGTACAAGCATAAGTGTGCATGAACATGTGTGTTTGTACTGGTCTGGGTGTTTTCTATTTATAATATGTATTTATTTACAAAAAAAAAATATTTAAGTATGTATATCCGTTATCTAGTACCCATAACACAAGCCTCGTAGCTTACTTTGGGACTAGAGAATTGGTGTGATTGTTGTGAAATATTTATTATTTATTTATTTATTATTTATAGTTTATGTCGTTTTTATTCTATGGTGGAAACACAAAATGGAATAGAAATATTCCATGGTGTTTTAAGTTTTTGATGATTTTAGTCTATGATGTTTCCTGTCTATAGTGTCTATAGTCTGTGGTGTTTCTAGTCGATGGTGTCAGTAGTCTATGGTGTTTCAGTCTATGGTGTTTCTAGTCTATGGTGTTTCTTATTTATGGTGATTCCAGTTTATGGTGTTTTTAGAATATGAATTTACTAGTCTATGGTGTTTTTTAGTCTATGGTTTTTCTTGTCTATGGTGTTTCTATTCTATCGTGTTTTTTGTCAATGGTGTTTCTTGTCTATGGTGTTTCTAGTCTATGGTGTTTTTTAGGCTAAGGTGTTTCTTGTCTATGATGTTTCTAGTATATGGTGTTTCTATTTTATGATGTTTTTAGTCAATGGTGTTTCGAGTCTATGGTGTCAGTAGTTTAAGGTGTCTAGTCTATTGTGTTTATAGTCTATGGTGTTAAAAGTGGTGTTTCTAGTCTATAGTGTTAGTATTCTATGGTGTTTCTTGTCAATGGTGTTTCTTGTCTATGGTGTTTCTTGTCTATGGTGTTTCTAGTCTATGGTGTTTTTTAGGCTAAGGTGTTTCTTGTCTATGTTGTTTCTAGTATATGGTATTTCTATTTTATGATGTTTTCTATGGTGTTCTATGGTGTTTCAGTCTATGGTGTTTCTAGTCTATGGTGTTTCTATTTTATGGTGATTCTAGATTATGGTTTTTCTAGTCTATGGTTTTTCTAGTCTGTGGTGTTTTTCAGTCTATGGTATTTCTTGTCTATGATGTTTCTATTCTATGGTGTTTTAGTCTATGGTGTTTGGTATGGTGTTTTATGTCTATGGTGTTTCTATTCTATCGTGTTTTTGTCAATGGTGTTTCTTGTCTATGGTGTTTTTTGTCCATGGTGTTTCTAGTCTATGGTGTTTCAGTGTATGGTGTTTCTAGTCTATGGTGTTTCTTATTAATGGTGTTTCTATTTAATGGTGATTCTAAATTATGGTTTTTCTAGTCTATGGTGTTTTATAGTCTATGGTGTTTTTCAGTCTATGGTATTTCTTGTCTATGATGTTTCTAGTCTATGGTGTTTCTATTCTATGGTGTTTTAGTCTATGGTGTTTGGTATGGTGTTTTAGTCTATGGTGGGTAAGGTGTTTTAGTCTATGTTGTTTCTAGTCTATGGTGTTTCTTGTCTATGGTGTTTCTATTATATCGTGTTTTTTGTCAATGGTGTTTCTTGTCTATGGTGTTTCTTGTCTATGGTGTTTCTAGTCTATGGTGTTTCAGTCTATGGTGTTTCTAGTCTATGGTGTTTCTTATTAATGGTGTTTCTATTTTATGGTGATTCTAGATTATGTTTTTTCTAGTCTATGGTTTTTCTAGTCTATGGTGTTTCTTTCTATGGTGTTTTAGTCTATGGTGTTTGGTATGGTGTTTTAGTCTATGCTGTTTCTAGTTAATGGTGTTTCTAGTCCATAGTGTGTGTAGTTTAAAGTGTTTCTAGTCTATGGTGTTTCAAGTCTATGGTGTTTATAGTCAATGGTTTTAATAGTTGTGTTTTTAGTCTATAGTGTCAGTGTTCTATGGTGTTTCTAGTCTATGTTGTTTCAGTCTATGGTGTTTCTAGTCTATGGTGTTTTTTATTTATGGTGTTTCCAGTTTATGGTGTTTTTAGAATATGAATTTTCTAGTCTATGGTGTTTTTTAGTCTATGGATTTTTCTTGTCTATGGTGTTTCTATTCTATCGTGTTTTTTGTCAATGGTGTTTCTTGTGTATGGTGTTTCTAGTCTATGGTGTTTTTTAGGCTAAGGTGTTTCTTGTCTGTGATGTTTCTAGTATATGGTGTTTCTATTTTATGGTGTTTTTAGTCAATGGTGTTTCGAGTCTATGGTGTCAGTAGTTTAAGGTGTCTTCTATGGTGTTTATAGTCTATGGTGTTAAAAGTGGTGTTTCTAGTTTATAGTGTTAGTATTCTATGGTGTTTCAGTCTATGGTGTTTCTAGTCTATGGTGTTTCTTATTAATGGTGTTTCTATTTTATGGTGATTCTAGATTATGGTTTTTCTAGTCTATGGTGTTTCTATTCTATTATGTTTTAGTCTATGGTGTTTGGTACGGTGTTTTAGTCTATTGTGGGTAAGGTGTTTTAGTCTATGGTGTTTTAGTCTATGGTGTTTCTAGTTTATGGTGTTTTTAAAATATGAATTTTCTAATCTATGGTGTTTTTTAGTCTATGATGTTTCTTGTCTATGGTGTTTCTATTCTATCGTGTTTTTTGTCAATGGTGTTACTTGTTTATAGTGTTTCTTGTCTATGGTGTTTCTTTCTATGGTGTTTTAGTCTATGGTGTTTGGTATGGTGTTTTAGTCTATGTTGTTTCTAGTTAATGGTGTTTCTAGTCCATAGTGTGTGTAGTTTAAAGTGTTTCAAGTGTATGGTGTTTATAGTCAATGGTTTTAATAGTTGTGTTTTTAGTCTATAGTGTCAGTGTTCTATGGCGTTTCTAGTCTATGGTGTTTCAGTCTATGGTGTTTCTAGTTTACGGTGTTTCTTATTTCTGATGTTTCTAGTTTATGGTGTTTTTAGGACATGAATTTTCTAGTCTATGGTATTTTTTAAATCTATTGTGTTTCTAGTCTATGGTGTTTCTATTCATGGTGTTTATACTCGTTATTTCCTGTTATGATTCAAACAAAAGTTAAGTAGCTAAGTACATTATTGATATAGAAAACGTAGGCAAAATTGTTACCGAGTACTCCGATTACTCTTAATTATTACTGTTACTCTTACCCTAATCTACTCGTTCCTACTTTTCAGAATCCACTTCAAAGAAAGCACATTATCTCAAAAAGGGTCTAAAGAAAAAGAGATGAGTCGGATGCTACAAAAAACTCCGCACATTCTTGACCTGTCGTGAGGAAGAAAAAAACCCCAGAATAATTCTCTGATTCAATGAAAACATTCATAATTTTTCCCTTTTTTTGTATTAATCTGTCCATAACTTTTATAAATAAAAATAAGAAAATCGATACGTATTTTGTCATCACTAAATTATATGGAAACCTGCCATTTTCCAGTGCGGTCCGAGGTGCATTAGACCCCACATTTTATTTTACCCATAGAATCTAAACTAACTAATTTGACCAAGGGCGGCGGCAGATCTAAGTTAATCAACTCAAATTCTCAGAAACAATTTTGGCTACTACACCAATTAGGCAGTCAAAAATATCTATTGACTAAGTAGGTACTCACCCAAAGCTTGTGCCACAAACGCGGCCACCAATAGCAACACAAAACTCGAGCGCATGCGCATGTTGATAAGCAGACAATGCACTGAGCACGATAAACTAATAATAAAGAAAATATGTCGAACGAAGTCCATTTATAATATTAATTTTAGTCCAGACACAGTGTAAGAGTGTTCAGTTGGTTCGTTCTCCTGTCACACACTTTGTGGTGTATTAAAATTAGGTATTTAGGTGGATTAATTTGCTTTAAATTTCCACTAAACGACGCCAGCTCAGGAACCAAAATACATCCAACTGTAATCACCTGAAAAAGCTAGAGCTGGAAGTCGCAGGACTTACTATACCTACAACTCACAACGTGATACAGAAGATGCACCTGGAATCACAACACTGATACCAACAAAATAAGCGTTTCGCCACTACACGTGGCGTCCTCAGGAGATGTTGTCGCTTCGACAGACTACGAGCGACTGAAACACAAGTAGTATCTCAGTTGCTCGTTCTTAACTAACTAAACTTCGTAGTTTTAAAGTCCTACTCAACCAAGTTTCATTGGGGAATTACATATTTTAACAATGACAGATAAATTATTATGAGGCCTAGGAAAGCAAACAATGTTTTGTTTTTTTTATTTAATTGTAGTTTGTAGGTACAACTTTGCTCAAGGCATTTTTGAGTGTCTCGTTGGTGTAGTGGCAAAGTTTCTGCCTTACATCCGTGAGGTTCTGGGTTCGAATCCCAGGTCGAGCCAAAATTGTTTCTGAATTTTTTTGTTATTAATCTCTCAATAACAGCTCGGAGTCGGGAAGTTGGTAGTGTTACACCACCACGTTAAGACGTTGATTCTGCGCCTGATCTCTCTCCGGTTATGTGGGATTGCCGTCTCATCGAACATTGAGAGTGATGGAACAGTGAGTTCACTTGTGTATTGCGCTCACACTTGTGCACTATAATATCTCCTGCGCTTGTAAGTTGCGTATCATGCGCGTGGAGTATGTATGGCTCGTACCGCCTCATGGTTGAGCTGAAGCCTGTGCCCAGCAGTGGGACGTGGATAGGTTGATGAGATGTCCTAATAGAACCTCATCATCATGAGCAAAGAAAGGCAGGAGTTTAAGCTTTCTAAGTTCAGACTTAGCTCAGAAAAATATAAAATTACCTAATACCTACAATACTAAATAATGTCAAGTTATCAGCACATTGGCATTGGGTAAGTAGTAATATTACCATTTTACAATTTTCTTACAAATTCACAAGGTGTTTTATAAACGTGACTCGATTTCGTTCAAAAATTACAATTCTCAGAAGTCGTTAAGATTTAGGTCGGCGCTACACTTGATGAAAAAAAAATCGGCTGTCTGTAAAGTCGTTTTACTGACGATAGTTGAACGTGACAACGTCTTTGTCACGTTGCCTCTTTGTCGCTCGTTCCGCACTCTCGCTCGCACTTCAAGCCGTGAATGGAACGCCTCAGAGCGAGGTAACGCCGCATGCGTCATGTTTTTTGGTGCGTGCAGCCGGCTCCATCGAATTATAAGACGTTGTCACGTCAAAAAATATTTAAAAAAAATAGCGGGCACAGGCGGAAGGTCGTTCGTTCCGTCGTTCAAAGACGCTATTTGGCATTACTTGGAAATATCTAATTAGTCTTATTAATTAGATCTGTCACCAACGAAATTTCAAATCCTTAATTTAGTGATAATTATATTGTTATTTTACCATTCGTATTTAGTATAAGTACCCGATCATAGTAAAAATATAAATATTAAAAGTCATAGCATTGACTGGACTGAAGTTGACATCACCTGTGAGTGCAGCTAACTTCAAGACAGATTGACGATTCGATAACGGAAGAGGTGACTTTAAAAAAATAACGTCAGTCCAGTCTATGCAAAGGAGGAATCAATTAGTTTACAGGTTAAGTTTGGGTGATAAGTTGTGTTGTGAAAAATAATAATAATAAATAAATATTTCACAACAATCACACCAATTCTCTAGTCCCAAATTATGCTACGAGGCTTGTGTTATAGGTACTAGACAACGGATAAACATACTCAAACACTTTTTTTTTGTAAATAAATACATATTATACATAGAAAACACCCAGACCAGTACAAACACACATGTTCATGCACACTTATGCTTGTACTTTGCGGGGATCGAACCCGCGACCCTTGGTTTTAGAAGTCCGACATGTGGACCACTGCACCAAGCAAAAGCTTGTAAAAGTGAGTATTTCTGATTTTATTTAAAATCCCAGCCTCCTTTACTGTAACAGTCGATATTATTTCAAGTACCACGCCGGCCAAAGTCTACAGATCTATCTAATTTTCATTAGGTGTGGCAACCGCCTTAGACATAGCTGTTGAACATACCATATGATACCTACTTACCTGGGTGACGTAAACAATATAAATTAATGTATTTTATATGTAGTTTATTTTTAAGTAATTTGCATAAATATCTCATGCAAATAGAGATTCTACAATTAAATATGTATTGAAATTCTTGTTAAAGTCACGACACTTGTTCAAATATATTTTTTAATGCCTTCAACATCAGCACTGTGGGTCACGTTACACAAATTTCTAATACCGTCCTTTTCCGTTATTATTATTACTATTCTGTCTCGCTTTTTAGCATTAAGTCCGCCTTTTGTACAACTTTTATTGTGCACTTAAGGCTTAAAAAATATTTTATTGCGCACGTGAAGTGAAACCTCGAGATTAAGGGCGTCTTAATTTTTCATGTTTCTAAAAAGACTGCGCTCGCGCACCATGATTTTGGGCTTTTTGTTCTATTAAATTTCAGCAAAGAAACCTAAATTAATGCGCGAGCGAAGCAAGCCCTTAACATTTGGCTCTTCTAGTCTTTTATAATCGGGAAAAATTCGCTCGCGCATCATGTTTTTGGCTTCAAATTTTCAGTGCGAAAGGAACAAGAGAAAGAAGTCAAATGTTCAAAGCAGCCCCCACCCCAGATTTCTATTTCTCAAATGGACTTTGCGTCTATAATTTGCATTTTCTTCGTCATAGTATGTATTGCGATTTTATAACCCAATAGTTAGACTAAGTATTGCGAAACAGTTCAGAACTAGAGATTCTGAAGTTATGACAGAAAGTGTAAAATTTGTTCAAAGGTGTTCTTCTCTACCTTATTGTCGGCTCGTTTTCAGTATGAAGAGTAAAGAAGAAGAACATACCTACTATTTTTTTTAAGAAATTTAAAATGTGCATAGTTTTGAACCACTGTTCCATTCCATACGATAATAAGTTAATTAATATAGTTAAGTTTGCACAGCAACCCGATATCTACTTAAGTTAAATACAACTTAATTACTTAGGCAATAGACAGGTTTCTATGGCACATTTTGCAAAGATGTTGTTACGATCGCTAGCGCTTTGTATTATTCTCGTTGTTGTAGCGTTTATTTTGCAAACTAATGGTAAGTTCGTACCTGAAGCCAAACTTAATAACACGCTTTTATTTCATCATCCTATTATTAGCAACTATAAAAAGAGAAGTATGAAAACGACATAAAGTGCACCCCACGCTTTTTACTCCACTGTAATATAAATTACGTGTACTCAGAAATTATTTTCTCTTTTTTAGTTAGCAATAAAAGCGTGTTTTTTTTTTGTTTTTTAATTTAAATCAAAATAAGCTATCCCGCGTCCGCGTCCTTATAAAACAGAAATATGTTTAAACTAGTGATTTTCATATTATCAAGTATCCCCATATCCCAACATCAAATTTAATTCCTTCCTGAGCGCGTTTTTTACTTTTTTTACAACGTCCCGCTTTCGACGAGAAAACCCGCTTTTTCACTCAAAAAGTTTTAAAACCCGACTTGGCAAAATAAAAATTTGGAAACGCTGCGCAGTAGGCATACGACACAGCTGGGACACAGATATAATACTACCCTGGCTGGGCACCGCCTCACCTGAACTAAAATAATAGTAATAGTCCTCCTGGCCGATTTCGACCACGGCGGCCAATCTCAACAGAGATCAGCCAACTACGCAGGAGATATTATAGTGCACAAGTGTGAGCGCAATACACAGGTGCACTCACTGTTCTATCACTCTCAAAGTTCGGTGAGACGGCAATCCGATAAAACGTGCTTTCCGAGGCACGGGGGTGTAACACCGCCAACTTCCCGACTCCGAGCTGTTTTGAGAAATGAATGACAGAAAATCTCAGAAACAATTTTGGCTCGACCTGGGATTCTAACTCAGGATCGCTCGGATGTAAGGCAGAAACTCTGCCGCTACATCAACGAGGCAGTCAACTTGAACTATGAGGAACAACACGACTAAAATCTGAATGTTTTCTTCAGCGGAATGCAACGGCGACCCGTACGCTATGCCGGGGTGCGTGAGCAGCTTCTGCCATCAGGCCTGCGGCATGGTCACCGACGTTGACTGCGACAGGTCAGACCTTACCCTCCACCAAGCCATGGTCCATGGTTCTACCTGCCTCGCGAGATACGAACCGAATCACGGGAGGGCGCGTGGGTCCTTTTCCCCTAAGGCGCTATTTTATACTTTCTTCAAATTCTGTATCCGTCCCATGTGTTGTTTTACACATGATACTTCCTATACTCCAATTTTTTTTTGATAATAAATATACAAAAACATCACATACATTTATCTGACCCCGTGGTAAGTAGCTTAAGCACTTGTGTTACAGATATCAGAATCAACAGTGGTATTACAAATAAATCTAAATAAATAAACATATAACACCCAGACCAGACATGTTCGTGCACACAAATGTTTGTACAGTGCGGGGATCGAACCCGCGACCTCTTGGTTAATAGTCAACTTCTTGACCATTACGCCAAAGTGGTCGTCAAATTGGCACGACGCACGCAAGTGATTGATCAGTTAGAATTACTGATTGTATATGTGCGTGGATTCGCATGAAATTCGCAACTGTCATGTTCGGTTGAGTCAAGCCAATGAGACGATAAGAAATATAGTGTGTGGCCAGCATAAGCCGTTGTCCGTAGTGCCGGATGTAGCCATCTTTGTGTCAAATTATATTATACAGGGTTACAGGAAAAGTCGTGCGAAATCCGTAAAGGAGTGGGGTAGTCATAATTTTTGACATATTACACTATGAAGCACCCTTTTTTATAACGTCAGGGAAATGCTGTTACGTATACACACCAGCCGCGGGGGCAGCTGGGGGTTGTGTGGGACTCCAGACCTCAGAGAGAAAACTGCCTACCTACTAAAAACCTGACGGTGCCCTCCGGTGCCATATGAGTCGGGGACGTGGCGGGTTCACCGTAGGCCGAGAGGCCACAGGCATTCACCGCAATTCCCCGGACTCAGCCGACTCACTTTGAAGCACCTTATCCTAACCTTAACCGTTTTCGAGATTTTATTTAAATTTGCAGATTTTGAAATAGGCAATTTTCAATAAAAAAAGTGAAATATGTCAGAAATTATGAGTACTCCACGCTCTTAACGGATCTAGCACGACTTTTCCTGTAACCCTGTATATATAATATTAATTAAACCACTTAAGTACCTCTCACTTACAGGGCTTGCGTGCCAGGCGGCTGTCGGTGTGTGCGCGATTACAAGTACGACTACAATTTGGACAAGTGTGTGAAGCCGCAGGAGTGTTGTAAGCATACATTCTCATCTTGCTGTTGTTTGTCCTTACCAACAATTTATTTCATAATTTTATTTAGTAGATAATGATTAATCTAAACCTGCCTACACGTTTGCTTCTCCTGTCATTCAGCGTTCTTATTGTCTTGGCGCGTCTTATGTCCCGCAAACGTCGGTAGCAGTAAAAACTGCCTTTGCTGCACACAGGCTGCCTTTCGTATACAATAAAGTAGCCAAATTTTGTGACTTTAAAGCCCTTACCTTAAAACAAGCCAAGAGTTCAATAACATCAAAGCTCTTGTCCATGTCTTACCAACAAACAGAGGACCTGATTAAGCACGTTATATGTATAGGTATCCACCAATACACACGTTCGCAATTTCCAGATTCATACGCCCATTAAATTACATAAACACACTCGCGCACACACAAGCACACATACACACACAAGCACACATACACACACAAGCACACATACACATCCACTCACATACAACACAACACATTCGCATTACACACGCGCTCACACACACTTTATCAACTTCAATACATTCATTCATTACACATAGTCACTTGCATCCGTCGCAATCCTGTAAGCACCATCGGGTGCCCACGACACAGGAATTTCCTAGTGTGGGGCCCACAGTTAATTGCTAAATGTATTGTTATTGGCATAACGTGATTTGCATTGTGTAATAATTTATTCTATAGTATAATAACAATAATCTTGTTGGCAATAAAAATATTTGTATTTGTACGTCAATAAACCCGCAATAAGGGGGCTAAGCACGAACAATTTCGTAACGTATTCGTGTCGTCCAAACGTCAGAAACTGACAGTTTCCCCATACAAATTGACAAATCAACGATAGGTAAACGCTACGAATAAATACGTTGCGATAGTTGTTTGTGCTCACCCCAAAGATCCACACACGAAGTTGTCAGACTATTGCTTAAAATAAACGTCTTTGTTTCAGCTGCTCGAATAATGTACCCACGGAAATAAGGATTAAAAACTTTCTTGAAGATATTTTTGTTTGTAGTTCGCCGTGTCACAAAAATTCAACTTTACATAATCTCAAAAAAAAATCCCGGCTTGAACCAGGGAAATAGCTGGCGAGCTTCAAAGACTGGACGGATTTTGATCAGCTATAGCTAAAAACCACCATGAGTAAATTATCTTTCGAATGAAAATAACCGCACGGAAATCAGTCTATCCGTTCGGAAGTTACGATGCCACTTATTAACAAACCACTTTTTTTCGGGTGTTAAACATAAATAAGTGTCTAATGCTATAAAAAAAACAACCAATTTTAAGTTAATGACAACACTATTTTTTCCTCAAGTGCAATCTATCATTGTTAATATTATAATGTTACAAATAAAACATATAAACTATTAAAATAAATTATTTATTGCATTCCCACATGTGTTCTTTTCATATGTCTTCTTAGCGAGTCTTTTGTTGCAAACGGGCTACTACAAATATTGCATGAAAACTTCTTTTCACCGGTATGTGTCACTCGATGCCTCAAAACATCGCTTTTAGTATAAAACAAGTGATGGCAAACGTCGCACTCGTGGCTTTTCTCCTTCATATGTACATTTTTAACGTGATTATTACAAAGACTTTTAGTTATGAACACTTTTGAACACACCACACACTTGTGTTCAGGTTTCGCCATTCCATGTTTCTCAACCAAATGTTGAACTCGGAAATTTTCTTGGAAGAATCTCTGCGGGCAATAAGGGCATGGAAACCGTAATTTTCTTTCGAACTTAACACCATGGATAGCCATATCATGAGACTTCTTCTCGGATTTGTTATTGAATATGACGTCACATGCCTTACAGTTCAACGGCTTATGGGAACGCGTTTTATGCAAGTTGAGAAACACCAAATTGGAGAAACCAGATCCGCAAATATGACACACTTGTTTCTGATAGTGCTTATTCATATGGATATTTAAAAGTCTGAAAACGGCGAATTCCTCCGAGCAAATTTGGCATCGGAGTTCCCCACTGATTCTGAAAGGCACTAACAAGTGCTCTTTATTCACAAATTTCACTTTATGTTCGTCATTTAAATGGTCGGTTAACTGATTCAAATTGTCCAAATTTTTCGAGCATAATTTACACTTTAAAATAGACACTTCAACTTTGACCAATCTATTCTGTTGGCTGATGATTTTCTTCTCTACATCCTCTAAAGAGTGTTTGGCTGTGTGCTCTCTTAAAGAGGCGAGGTCAGAGAACGGTTCTTTGCAGCAAAAGCATCTATACCAGCTTTTATTCCACTGAAACACGCAGAGGGTGGAATTGGCTAAGAGTTTGAGAGAGTTGTCGCGGAGTGCTGGTCCAACGCCGCGACGCTCGACGATTTTCGACCAGTCTTTTTCGGTTGGGGATTGAAGTGTCTCTGAAAATAAAATCGGTTGTAAGGTACTATCATTCAAGAGACTCATTCGCACCCACTTTCTTACGATATCCGTCCCACCGAACTTTGAGAGTGATGGAACAGTGAGTGCACCTGTGTAATGCGCTCACACTTGTGCACTATAATAGATAGATAGATAGTCCTCCTGGCCGATTTCGACCACGGCGGCCAATCTCAACGGAGATCAGCCAACTGCGCAGGAGATATTGCCTGCCTTGTTGGTGTAGTGGCAAAGTTTCTGCCTTACATCCGAGAGGTCCTGGGTTCGAAGCCCAGGTCGAGCCAAAATTGTGCACTATAATATCTCCTGCGCAGTTGCTGATCTCTGTTGAGATTGGCCGCCGTGGTCGAAATCGGCAAGAAGGACTATTATTATTACGTTATCGCAACGCAACCGTCATTATAGATCTTTCTTTAACAGTTCGTCATATTTATTTATTTAGTGGATAATCTTAATATATATAAATCTCGTGTCACAATGTTTGTCCTCAATGGACTCCTAAACCACTTAACCGATTATAATAAAATTCGCACACCATGTGCAGTTCGATCCAACTTAAGAGATAGGATAGTTTAAATCTCAAATTATAGTCGCAATTTTAATTTATTGCTAATTATTTGTCTGTTATTATTTGACAGTCACAATTATCTGTTAACTCCAAATGATTCTAACAGATGTCGATACCTTTCGACTGGGTTGAGTAAGTAATCATTAGATGGCGCTGCTATGGTAAATCTACGAACGTGTCATATAAGCTACATTTTAACAGCATAATTACCACGTGTTGTTGACGCTATAAAATTAATTAAATTTATTTTGTACTGAACGAAATACCATATAATTCAATTATATCCACTTTTTAAATTTTTGGTGTTAGCATAGCCGGCCACGTGTTACTTAGACTGAAGAGTAAATTGAATTCTAATCAATAGATGGCTCTGCTATGGTAAATCTACGAACGTGTCATATAAGCTACATTTTAACAGCATAATTACCACTTATTATAATGTAATATAACAAAAACTTTAGTTGACTTATATATTTGGCATATTTTAAAAACGCGCGTAACTAATCTCAATGTCATTCGATGACATTGTTCAATCATTGCAACGCTAAGGCGGTACGAAGTTCGCCGGGTCAGCTAGTAGTATATATTTTGTGCAACTGATTTCGAGTTAGGAAGCTAATAATAATAAATAATAATAATAATAAAATTTATTTAGTTTCATTCAGGTAAATTACAATTAATTTGGGCTTAGGATCGAAACTTACAGGCTAATTACTTTCTTTACCTGAACTAGGTTAGATATAAACCTGTATCTCAGGCTAAAGAGAGCACACATTATTATTACAATAGGTATAAGGCTAATTAACAATTGCTTGAAACTACATACTTAATACGAAATAAAACAAAGATATGATCTAAATTAAGTTAGTAAATAAGTGTCACTACAAAGTCAGCACTTTGCAACTCAAGTCAACAGCGTCAGCAGTTTTCTTACGTATCTAGGCTAAATATATTATTGTATGCATCACGTTTATATTATTTTCTGCGTGTATTTAAATTAATGATTAGTGTTAGTAACATATTACTTTGCCAAATTAGCACTAGCATGTATGGGTTAGTAGGGCAACGTTAGGTCAAATCATATTGCTTAAAAAGTAAATTAAACGCTATTACATAATTACTATAACACCAAGTGATTAACAAAAATGCTCAAAAAACTGGGATTCTACGGAAAGGTGCCTTCATAATCGATAGAGTTAATGTATCGGTTTTCGGCAGCTCTTCTGGCGGGACATTCTTTATCTCCTGTTTTGTGTGCGCTTGGCTTACGGAAGCGCACGCATGTAGCGCACTTAGACGGCTCGGTTTTCTGCGCGCAATCCCTCATGGCGTGGCCCACTTCACCGCAGTGGCCACAAGTGATGGTATCTTCTCGACATGTCTTTGCCGCATGACCGTATTGCTGGCATTTAAAACACCGTGTCACCAAGGTGAAATCTCTCACAGGGCACGACGACCAGTTGACAAAAACTCTATCATTATTTACAAGGACTTTTCGAATTTGAGCGGGGACTTGGACGATGTAATTGCAAGTCTCGGCATCTTTTTTCCCTGATTTGTGGCTAAGCTTGATACATGACAAAAACGACTCGAGAGTAATCGTATCTTTAAGTTTTTCAGCAAGATTTTGTTGATAAATGCAGCTGAAGACTTCAGTCTCTTGCATTGACGTGGGCACTCCAATGATGGCGATTCTGGGCTGGCGTTTATGAGGCTCGTCTACAGTGAAACCCGAGGTCTTCAGTTGCGATGATTGCTTCAGCTTCTCGATATCGTCTTTGGTATCTGTGCTTATGATTACGCCTCCATTTTTCGTTTTACGCAGTCCTCTCACGTGCAGCTTCATTTCATTAGGTCGGATGATTTTTTGAACCAGAGTTTTGGTCTCCTCGCTTGTCTTTCCCTTGTCATTTGGATATATAGCTACGGAATTTATGGTGCTGGGTTGAATAAAGTCTTTAGAGCTATTTTTCACCATGTCGGCAAAAGAAACTGTGTTCTGGGCAGGCCTTAGGGTTGCTTCAATACTTACTTTGAGGTTGTCAAGTTTTTGCGAAAGGTTGCATTTTTCTTGAAGGGCATCATTTAACGTGTGAGCTTGAATAGCCTTCTGCTTAATGGATTGGTACTCCACTGCTAGCTGTGAGGTCCCATGGCTCACTTTCCTGCACAAATTGTGAATTCTCACTTTTTGGTCCGAGTTCAGTTTTCCTTCGGCAGCGATAGTACACACCTCATTTAGGCACTGCTCGATGGTCCTCATCCAGTTCTGGATCTCGGCTGTAGGCACAACTTGTATGGGCTCATTCTTCTGCGGGTCGGGCGGCGGAGGAGCGGGCGAGGGCAGCGCGGGCGCGGGCGAGGGCGGCGGGCTCCGGGGAGTTCGGCTACTTCGGTTGAAGGGACTACTTTCCATTATTAATGTCCTCAGTTAATCGCACTAAACATTGTCGAGCACAAAAAGTCAGATGACACGAATTCAGCGTGATGTTTATCGAGGTCACAACTTTGCAGATTATTGTTAATTTTGCTTTTTAAAATTAATGAAGTGGACACGTCCGATCGCATTGTCGGCTAGAGAGTGCTGCTAAAGCTAAAGCTAAAGCTAAAGGGAAGCGCTTCCTGCCGACCGGGTGTCATGGTCGGGGACCAAAGTCCGATAGACATCATCTTCTTGATTTGTCTATCTATATTATTCTGTTATTATTAGTGTTATTCCATTTGCTGATTTTTTTAAGTTTCAACGAACACACCAATTACCTAGCCCCAAATTAGCGTTAGCTTGTGCTATGGTGACTAGAATAACAGATAGAAATACTTAAATACATTTATAAACACCCATGACTCAGGTACAAATGCTCGTGCTCATCACACAAACATTTGCCCCTAGCAGGATTCGAACCCGCGACAGCCGGTTTTGTAGTCTGGACCTCAGACCACTAGATCAAAGCTATCGTATGTTTTTTAATAGAGAACCGCTATAAGAATAAATATTTGGCGCAATAGGTTTAGAGTAAGAAGTTTAAGGACAGCGCTTCCTACCGACCGGGTGTTATGATCGGGGACCATGGTCCAATAGACATCATCTTGAAATGTCTATTTATATTATTCTGAATCTAAATCTTTTATGCCGCGATTTATGTGCGTTAATAGGCTAACAGCGCCATCTAGCCTATGGAGCCGTATCAGCGCTCGCTGTCGTGCTTGCCGCCGTTAGGCATGCGCTTGTGATGGCGAACGGTAGAGACCGCCACAAGTACTTCTTGTAAGGACGTAACAAATATTCCGATATTTAATTTTAATCAAGGGTAAACAGGATTGATGATTCAAGACTTACCTTCACTCTCATCTTTTATTTTGCATTTGTTCAGTCTTTTTCGTTTTCGTGATGAAATATTCTCGGAGCAGTTTGACGATTCTAATTTGATGTTCGCTAAGATTTCTGCAAATACAACACTGTGTATAAATTTTAGACAAACCTAGAATACCAAACCAAGAATAAATAAATAACTTTGGTGTAATGGTCAAGAAGTTGACTATTAACCAAGAGGTCGCGGGTTCGATCCCCGCACTGTACAAACATTTGTGTGCATTAACATGTCTGTTTGTACTGGTCTGGGTGTCATATGTATTAATTTAAGTTTATTTGTAATATCACTGTTGATTCTGATATCTGTAACACAAGTGTTTTAGCTACGTACCACGAAGTAAGATCAATGTATGTGATGTTGTTGTATATTATTACTATTAATAATAAATGGGAACAAGATCACATATGTTGATCTGATCTCAGAGTAAGGATCCGGGGATCGAACCCGGTATCTCATAGATGGCGGCACCTTGCAACCGGTAAAGACCGGTAAAAAAGTCTCTTAAGTCTCTAACCGGTAAAGTTATCACAATAGTAAATATCAAAAAGGTATAAATACGCATTTTGCAGGATCTCTGCACCGCCGCGGCGCGATCTCAAGCCCAAGGATAGTGAGTCAAAACATTTTGTGAGCAAAATGTTTGCACGAAGCATTGAATATCATGGAAACCCCCCGAACGATTTGCTTAATGTCGCCATACTATAAAATTATTTACTCGCTGAGATCTAACATTTAAATACCAATTCGTTTCTATAGTTGATGGAATCAGGCGTTACTTTGCGAAAATCCATGACTAAAGCTGAAAAAAAGGATTATATTGCTTTAAATTTCCACTAAACGACGCCAGCGCAGGAACCAAAATACATCTAACTGTAATCACCTGCGACTTCAGACGCTCGTAGTCTGTCGAAGCGACAACATATCCTGAGGATGCCACGTGTAGTGGCGAAACGCGCCGAGTGTTTTGTTGGTGTCAGTGTTGTGATTCCAGGTGCATCTTCTGTGTCACGTTGTGAGTTGTAGGTATTGTAAGTCCAGCGACTTCCAGCTCTAGCTGTTTCAGGTGATTACAGTTGGATGTATTTTGGTTCCAGCGCTGGCGTCGTTTAGTGGAAATTTAAAGCAAAATAATCCTCTTTTTCAGCTTTACCAATTCGTTTCTGTTGGTGGGTGGGGACGGTAAATATGATATAGAATTATATTCAAAAACTGGTTAACACTTTCAGACCGCGACCTTTACCAGTAGTATTGCGATAACTTAACCACTACACCACAGAAGTCATCCGTAGAATGATTGTATTGTTTTGTAAATATCTCATACTATTTTTTAAGAGTCAAATTTTCACTGAAAAATAAATAAACTTGGAAGCTCACCATCATCGTCATAATCACCATCATCAGTGAAGGAGCTGTTGTCTCCTCGACCAGCTACATCACCAGTCGAGGACAACAGTTCAACTTTAATCGCTGGTGCATCATCTTTATGTGTTTTGTTTTCTGTAGATAACAAAAGATTTATTTGATGACAAGATTGAGTGCTTTTAGCACTAAATCGATTTTATGCTATGTGTCTAATTTTGCAAACTTCTAAGTGTGGCGCAAAAATGACGTGGCACGCCTGGTGTGCCCAGCGCTATACCGTACCTTATTACGTAGTAACTATTTAGTAATCTGTGGCTATACGACAAGAAAACACGCCTGGCGCGTCGAAGTGATGGCACGACGGGGGCACGTCTGTCGGCGCCGCCATGAGTCGGTTAAACATGGCGGCTGGCACTAACACAACGTACTAACGCGCGTTAGCATCGATTGCTAAAATATTCTACTTATCGTTGGAGTCGCGTGTTTCCAAACCTCGCGACTGCATCCATGCTATCTAGTCGCAGTGTGTGACGCGCCTTTATCGATTCATTGCGATGTCTAATTTTACAAACTTCTAACTGTAAACTGCGCTAAGCTAATATGACGTGGCACACCTGGCGTTCTCAACGCTATACGACAAGAAAACACGCCTGGTTATACGTGAAAAACTAATATAGTTTTGGGTAGGTCTCTCTTATACTTAAATTAAAGGAGTAATCATCGATTTCAAAACAACACGCCTCGCGTGCCTTACGCCACACGCAAAAGAAAGTGATGGCAGACAGGCGTGCCCTCCGCCAAGAGTTGGTCAAACATGGCGGCTGCAACTGACCTAGAGTGTCTCATCCCCGCCATAATCTAAGGTCGGACTGCTAAGCCAAGGGTCGCGGGTTCGATCCCCGCACAGTACAAGCATAAGTGTGCATCAACATGTGTGTTTGTACTGGTCTGGGTGTTTTCTATGTATAATACGTATTTTGTTACAAAAAAAAGTATTTAAGTATGTTTATCCGTTGTCTAGTACCCATAACACAAGCCTCGTAGCTTAATTTGGGACTAGAGAATTGGTGTGATTGTTGTGAAATATTTATTTATTTAATAGGACGGTCGCACGATTTTATTGGACTATACGGAGACCGTTTTCAATACTTTCCATTTCGAAATACTTACGTTTCGTCGAATTACAATTCATCGATTACAACGAGTCGATTATTTGTATGAACGATGCGTTGTATACCCGAAAGACGTTACATCGGAGGTTATTCGAATTGAAATTCGACGAAACGTAGTTTTGAAATGGAGTAGTGAACCCACAGATATATGATAAGACTAGATACCTCATATCGACCATCCATGCGTGCCCCCGATATGCGCCGATCACTCATCGCGCGCATTTACTTCTCCGTCACGTTTCAACCGCGCTTGCGACAAGTCGTGTGCCCATAAGTGTTCGAAATGCCAAATCGTTCGATAATTAATTGCAAAAGCTGTTCAAAACTACTGATTCGTGTTCATGGAGGTATTTCATTTCATCGGTAAGTATTTTTATTGCACAAGAGTCGGTAATTTAATTTAAAATCATTTAAAACGATAGCATGTATTACTCTTGATACCTTACTTCGATAATTCCATATTTAAATATCTTTGTTTTACACGTGTTACATTGTAGGCTATTACCGCGCGCAAGTACATCGAGTGAGAGAGGCCTGGCTTGGTACTAAAATCAAAATTCATCGAACTTGACCCAGCTAAGTAAATTTTGGTAGAATAAAAAATTATGAATGCATTGATTGCTGTTTTAAAAATTAAAAGACCTCCGTTTTTTATTTATTAATTAAAAACAAAAAATATTTTGGCTTTTTAATAGCAACATTATAAACTCCTACGATGATTATTTTTTGTAAAAAAAAGAAATTCATTTGACGCAGCATTAACCATCATTTTATTCCTGAATTTATATAAAAAAGACAAATGAAGTGTTTTTTTTTTACAAATAAACTAAAATGACTAGGCATTATGGTCGTAGACCTTAGCCTTTTCAAAGACGAAATAAATCTGTCATAGTAGTCATTTGACAACAGCAGTTGACAGCCAGGGGGGTGACACTATACATTGTACCTTTTAACAAAGATAGTAGTGGCATCTAACAGACTTGATCTAACCATTTAACTTAGGTGGGATCAATTTTCATAAGCTGTCGGTAGATGTCACTAATATCGGAATGCATCAAATCCTTAAAATAAATGTTACTTTTGTTACATTTAATTACAAAATATTATTAAAAAGGCATCATTATTAAAACTTGAATCAAATGCTTTCATAAAAATGGTTATTATTAAATTTTTTTTATGTAAGGCAACACAGGACTTTAAGATCTATTTAAACTAGGGATGGCGATTCTTTCCAAGCGAAGTCTAATAAATCGATACACAAAAAAATCGAGGTGAAAAGATTTGCAAAAATCGATCTTCTTCCGATTTGCTTATTGAGTCTATGTTCTCATTACAAATACAAACCCGTTTACTAGTTAAAGAATTTTCACAACAGTTGTATTAAAAAAGATATTTATTTCAGTTAGGAGATTAACAAATATATATGTATAATATAAAGAAATTAAACATATTATGTTTAATTTCTTTTATCTACTGAGTACACTTCCATCTAGCGAGTTTTTAAGTAATTACGTGAAAAATTGACATTTCTTTACATGTCTTGAGTAGTACGTACATTCAACTAATTGTAAATAATTTTATGATTAAATCGAAATAGAAAAAATCAAATCTCGATTTTATAGGGTGAAATATCGATTCAGTACACAATATCGAATTTTTTGGTCTACAGAATCGATTCTTCGATTAGTCGATCTCAGATCGCCATGCCTAATTTAAACAAAATGGCTACACCACACCACAATTATTGATCGTCTTCTTTCTTGGCTTGCGTGTGCGTCGTTAAGTTTTTTCGGTCAATTTTGTGTGTTTTCAAGTCTTTTCCCTGCTATCAGACGTTGAGTTGTGATATTCTCCTCCGTCCTAGTGAGTGATAACACTGGAATTGCGATACGGACGCTATTTATTGTCACTGTTTGTGTACCTAACCTATAGTGCCAAAATAGACAAAATGCCTGGTTATCGTTGCATTCTTGGATGTAAGCAGACTGGTAAGTTCACATATGTATTCATGTTCACTTTATGTTCACGTATGTTCACTTTTGTTTGGTTACTCATGTTGATTCACGTAAACATTATTGTGATTCAATTTCCAATGTAATCGCGGTTCCACACTAACTGGCAGTATGTACAGGCGGCCCTAGGGCGGCCTGGCCATCGGCTCAGTGCGTAGCAGTCGCAATAAAGCCGGGTAGCAAACCTCCTTTAAGTCAAGTCGCCGGCGGCAGTGCCGTTAGTCTATATTGATATTAGCCTTTCATCATTTATGACAGTCATAATACGATTCAGTATTCAACGCATTACAAACCTGTAAGGTTAATTTTTTTTATTTACTTTACATAGTAGTGAAAAATCGTTGAAGTCCTGCGCCCCCAACGCTACATAGCACCGCAAACCGGACTTATATTTTTAATGTCTTGATGCGTCCATCACGTATACTCCAACTACCCCTAAAACGACACTCTGACCACAGTTGAAGTATACTTTTGAGGGCTCTCTAAGTCATCAAGAAGATATCAGCCGCCCTGATTCACGAAGCGTCAGAAATGGAATCAGATTCGAATTCTGTTCTGTCTTTATCTTTGTCTGTTCTAAAGTGAGTGACAAATACATTGCATACATTCCACTTTCGGGATTTCCAACGGTTTGTGAATCAGGGGGCTGGGGCCCTAATGCCATATTCACAATTAATAATATGAACTTCTGAAATGTCAAAGAGATACAATTTTTCAAATATCGAATTCTTAACAGGAATTGTAAATGTGGCAATATTAGCCCCACAACCCATAATAATATTTTAGAAAATACTTTTTACTTCTCCTGCATGCAAGTTATTGAAAATTTTATAATTTTATATTACACTTATTCAAGTTTTATTGACTGTTTTTTTTTCACATTTTTTCAGGTTCTGCTGTACATGTTTTTCCAGATCCCAACAAATTTCTTGAACGCTTCAAACTTTGGGTTAATATTGTTGGTGGAAAGTTGGAAACTTCATTTGATTATGAATACTACAAAAACAAGAGGATTTGTGATATTCATTTCAAAGATGAACATAAAACTGGTTACAACCGTTTAAGTAACATAGCTGTTCCCTGCCTTTACTTGCCTGGTAAGTTTACCAGTTTAAGATGTCATATTTCAATCAATCAAATTACTTAATATTGTGAAATGTGGGAAAACACTTTGATGTTTCAATAAACATTTCTGTCCATGAAAGTGTAATGAAGTACATTCACAGTTAAATATTAATGTTAAATAATTACTCTCCATGTTAATATGTAGGTACTATGAATGTGAGGTGTAACAAAACAGAATATTTTTAATAAACTAAATGTTATTTATACTCGAATAACTTACTATCAATTAGTTTTGACACCATCTCCAATACAATAATGCAATAAATGTTTTAGTTTTAACTATATTATACCTACAAATATATTATTATTAGGTACTTGATATTATGTACTAACTTTATATTTATTTTTTAGATAAATCGATGACTCCATGTATCTCGACTTCTGATCAATCTGAGCTTTCAGCAAGTGCTGGTGATTTATCAGGTATTTAATATTTATTTATAATATTACACTAACTACATACGTGGTTCCCGTTTTCGTGGAATATCGGGATAAAAAGTATCCTTGGTTTCAATCCAGGCTATCTACTATCTGTGTTCCGAGTTTCAACCAAATTCGTTAAAAACTACTTAACGAATTTGGTTGAAACTCGTGAAATTTGCGTGAAAGAGTAACATACATACATACATACTCACAAACTTTCGCATTTATAATATTAGTAAGATAATAAAAAAAACAGATATTTAAGTTTATATATAATTATTATTATAACGATTATATATTATTGAACATTTCCTCTTTTTTTTAGATAAATTGATGACTCCACGTTTGGAGACTGTCAATCAATTAGGACCTTCAACAAGTGCACGTGATTTATCAGGTATTTCATAGTTCTTTTAATGTTTATTATTGTTATATTACACAAACTTATACTCATCTTGAAATTAATAAAAATACCACTTTCACAAGTGTTTTCTCTTATCATTTATTCTTGCCATTATATTTTGAAATAAGTTATTATAATTGCTCATGGCACTGTCATGCCTGTTACTTCTTTATACACAAGTGATTAAATAAATACATAATTGATTTTCAGATTTAAATCCCAAGTCACGTGTGCTGACAGAACACAATTATAGTGTGATAAATAAACAACAATGTCAACCAGTAAAAAAGGGTAATTATATTTACATTTCTATTTATTTGAATGTCATTTTCATTTTAATACACATAATTTATGTTTTGTCGTTACATATTTGTGAATAATTTTTAAATGAAATGTCTATTTGTCTAATGCTGCTTTGTTTATTGTCTGAAAATTTGTATTTTTGAATACTATAGTTATTAGAGAGAGAATTAGAGCAGAAAATAATAGAATAGTTTGTATGCTGTCTACACAGAATTTAATACTCAATGACATAATTTATGTAGTCTCAACTCAAGCTTTACAACTCTTAACCATAAAGCCGAACATCCACTGCCAACTAAACTAAGTTAGTTTAGCTTAACTCGCATAGTGGACCCGGTTTTTCATACATATGCGTCCACCAGCCAGCATATGCCAGCCGTATAAAAAACTGGCCCAACCTCTATGCGAGCCATGCTAAATTAACTTAGTTTAGTTGGCAGTGGACAATCGGCTTAAAACTCTTTTGTTATTTCCAGCAAATAATTATTTCATTACTAATTTATTTTTTTACTTTCAGTTGTTCTAATGGGCTGTGGAGAAAGAGATAAACAAACGAAAATTAAGAAACTGCAGTCTGAAATATGTCGTTTACGAAAAAGAAATACCTCTTTCAAACAACGCCTTAGTAATGCAGAGAAATTGTCAAATAATATACAGTTTGAGCATCTTGTTAAGACAATGAAGAAGCCTGCACAGCTTTTTATCAGTATGCAAAAGCAGGCGAAAAATAAGGCCAAGGGCAGACGTTTCTCTATAGATGAAAAAATTTTGACAGCTTAAACGGGAGCTCGTTTCATGTACCCAATGGGAAAACTTATAAAGGGCCATGCAAAAGAAATTCACCTCACCATGAGTTATGGGTAAAGGCTATAAAAATTTTTGAGTTTATAAAATTTGTAAAAAATAAACCAAACAAGGTTGTATTAACAGAGTCTGTAGCACCATCTATCAAAAATTTGATAAAAACCATTAAAGGAATGCAGATCATATGGAAAATTTTAAATAAGAAATATAATATAGATACAGTTCTTACCAGAAATTTCAATCAGGACCCTCTAGAAAATTTTTTTGGCAGCATCCGGAGCTACGGTGCCAGGAACATTGCACCAAATACTATATGCTTTGAAGGCACTAATGGTGAATAATGTGAATTCTCCTCACTCTAAAAGTGCAAATTGTGAGGAGGATTCATATTATTGTCTACAAAATTTAGATTTCTACTTAAAAGAAAAAATCCCGGATGCTCCTGGTGCTTCAGATGTTTCCGAAGAATTTAAAATTAATTTTGAAGCAGAGGTTTGCTCTGGCCAGCCAAATGAAAACGATGCTGGCCAAAGTAATTATGTGTGCGGCTGGGTCCTGAGAAAGTGTTTAAAAAATATTGTTAAAAATTGTAAGAACTGTAGATCAAGTTTATTACAAAATAATGAGAAGAAAAATAATGCTTACTTAACATATAAAGAGTACTCAAATAAAAGATGGCTCTGCTACCCTAGTGAAGAGGTTTTTCAGTATTTTAAAAGTGTGCAAAGTATTACAAGTTCGATTTTGAAAAGAAACGTGCCAAAAAAACATGTAAAGAAATCAATAATTATGTATCAGAATTTGTTCATAGATTCTCCTTTTAAATGTATAAAACATAAAAATGAACTAAAGACATATTTTTTAGATAACACTTTAAATGTTTTATTAAATAGTTGGGCTAGATCTGTTAATAGAATTTTGTGTGGTAAATTAACTTATCATGGCGAGGATGAAATTATTACTTATATTATAAATGTGAAAGTGTGTTTGTTTTTTCGTCTTTCATGTCAAAACGAAGCAATCGGCGTGATTTTTAGTATGGGGATAGTTGGGAGCTGGGGAGTGACATAGGCTATTTTTTATCCCTGAAATAATCATATTCTCGCGGGATAACGTCGTGTAGTCCACGCGGGCGAAGCCGCGGGCAGAACGCTAGTATTTTCTATTTTTATAGCGTATGAGTGTTTAAACATTAAATAATGTATTTTAAATATCCATGTTTGTAATTTACGTTGTAAAATAAATTAGTTTGTTGAATATTTTATTATATTTCATTAATAAAACCCTGATTTTATTCAGATAACTGAATTTTTCTTTAAATTTTAATATTCGACAAGCTATTTTGTTTTAATAGACTTATTGTAACATTAATAATTGTAATAAATGACAATGAAATATTTCTGTATCATTTCATTACAATTACAATGTTGCAATTAGGTCTAATAAAACAAAATAGCTATAGGTGAATAGGTAGGTAGCTATAGCTATATATATAGAATATTAGTTTAGGGTGCAGAAATGTAGAGGCGCTGCTATCAATTGGTTGGCATAAATCTCCCGAGAGAGGGCACTCTATCCCCAATGTATTATACTACTCTATGTTGACAGCTATAAACGACTCGTAACCATAAACAAAGCTCGTAACCGAAAAAATTCTAAATCTATGCTCGTAACACGATTTTGACAAACGACAAACAAAAACTTTCGTTCGGAAACGCATACAACATAATTAAAACCGTATTTTTCTATTAATAAAACGGAGATCTCTAAAAATCTAAAAATTTTGCAGTATGATAGCATTTAGTCTATATAGTAATGTTTTGTTTATGTGGTGTAAGTTCGTTTAACTTTTATTTTAGTACCAAAAAAAACCATGTCCTTTGTTCAGTAGGTGAAACAAACCTTTGTTCAGTAGAAAGTGAAACAGATAGAAAGGCAATTGTCGTATTGTGATCTCTAATCTGTATAACATACCCACTTGTTGCTCGTTGCCTGCCTCTTTGGTCTAGTGGCAAAGTTTCTGCCTTACACCCGAGAGGTACTGGGTTCGAATCCCATGTCGTTTCTGAGATTTTCTGTCATGAATTTCTCTAAAACAGAGTCGAAATGGCGATGTTACACACCCGTGCCTCCGGAAATCACGTTAAGCCGTTGGTCTTACGATTGATCTCTCACCGGTCATGTCGGATTGCCGTCTCACCAAACTTTGAGAGTGATGGAACAGTGAATGCACCTGTGTATTGCGCTCACACTTGTGCACTATAATATCTCCTGTGTAGTTGGCTGATCTCTGTTGAGATTGGCCGCCGTGGTCGAAATCGGCCAGGAGGACTATTAACATACCTACTCCACCGTAAGCCTTTAACTGCTTCAGCCACTTTTGCATCACCTCTTGACTTGTCATGACCAAGCGTCGGAACTCGGAGGCTTCCCGCAGTCGCAGTATACATCCATCACAGATGAGCTGGTTTAGCAAGTCACTGTCCTGATTTATCTGCAACGGTTTCAAACAGTCAGCGTCAAAAATGTAGTGACACTTATAGTACCTAGCTACTTGTAAATACTAGGTAGGCCCTACACTCAGATTATTGCACCTAAATGATATCTTTGATGGAGAAAAAACCTATAATTATTATTATTATTTCGGTCATTTTCAATCTCGGGACCACAAGATCCCCAACTTTTGGAAGGCATAATGAAGGGAAGCAAGAGGTGGGAGTTCCTGTTCTTTGTCAGTGTTCATTCCAGACAGCTAGTGAAGGCACGCCAGAGATGAGGAACAGGGGTTCGCCCGGAGCAATGAGGTGCGTGGGGTCGCTCCTGCCCAACAGCTCGCAACAAGCTGCCCTGTGCCTTTATTATTATAGTACCATGTCAAAATAACAATTTTGACGGATTTAAGTGCATCAACATGGAGAGTGGGTAAAATTTTATTTCGACATGGTCTTATATGCTATGCTTTAGTCCCTGACTGTACAAATGACTCGCATAACATCACATGCTAGCAATATTGGTGTAAGTGGGTGTTGTATATCAATCTTAGCCTAGTAATCCTTGTAAATGGTATGCATTGTGTAAGTACATACATGTTTACTTTGATATAAATAAAGTTAAATAATGAAGGCACCCATTGACAGACAGCTATTGCCGAAGAGGCAGACCCAAGAAACGATGGTGTGACAACTTGGTCAATACAACAAGGGACTGGGAAACGTTGGCAATGGACAGGGACAGGTGGAGAGATTTGGGGGAGGCCTTTGCCCAGCAGTGGGATGATATAGGCTAAATAAGTAAAAAAATGTAGGTAGCTCAATAAGCCACTGGTTACCTAGCCTTAGGCTAATAAATGGTTTTTATCCTGACTAGGACATAATAGTGGAAGTACTGAGCTGTACTGCACTAGGCTTGCCAGGACTCCTTAAGCGGAAGACGTGTGAGTGCTAACCTATATGTGAATGCTATGTTTTATGGACTAATTAAATGATGCATTGAAGAATCCTAGTTGACTGTTATATCTTTTTGCTAACAGTATGTTTTTCACCAGGGAGGGTCATAAACGAATTATTCAGTAAGTCTTGCATCTTGTTGTCAGTCATATTGCTATGTTGTAATGAGATGTTATTTATACACTAGTAAAAAGAATAAAAAATGCTGAAAAAAAAATAAGTAAAAAGTTATAAATATGAACTTTGTAGCCTATAAGTTAATAAAATTGTAGTCATAAGTGGTTACAGGCGTGACAACGATGGGTTAGAGCATTTTCTAGCAGCGCATTAGACTCATCATCATCATATCAGCCTGTTACAGTCCACTGCTGGACATAGGCCTCCCCCAAGGAGCGCCACAGCGCACGATCTCCTGCCCTTTGCATCCAGTCACTACCAGCTGCCTTTTTCAGGTCGTCTGTCCATCTAGCGCATTAGATTATTAAAATAAAATTGTTTGAAAATCTGAGACTGTTTTGAGTCATGATAGAAGCATGAATATAGTCAAAATAGAAATCATTGTTTACCTGAACATTCAACGTTTCATTTAGCATGTCTCCATAAACTTCTTTAAGCCCACAGAACTCATATTCTGAAGAAATATCTTTAAAACACCCGCTCTTCAGACAACAACAGCAAACCTTGGAATACTCAATCACTTCACATTTATTTAGTGCAGACGCCATTATATAAGATTATTGTGTGATTTCTTTCCAACTGATATCAACTTTTTACAAGAAATATCATATTTTTAGTATAAAAAACTGGTTTTTAAAACATTTAGCAAGTGCATTGAGCCATTGATTATTTACAAATTTGACATCTGTCAAAATGTATTTCAATTTTTTTGTTCCATTGGGAACAGGCTAAGGTCGTAGACCATGCTGCCTAGTCCTCAGAAGACTGACTAGGCTCACCTCTCTGAATGTTTCGCTGAGTGCTTATTACGGCTACGTTGATTCCATAATACGCTATGGACTGATACTTTGGGGCAACAACACAGATATACAGAGGATTTTTATAGCCCAAAAAAAATGTGTGCGAGCCTTATGTGGTAAAGGGCCTTATGAAACGTGCAAACCTCTATTTACGAAACTAGGTATACTCACTGTTTCTGGGATGTACATACTTGAAATCTATAAATTTATAAGACATCATCCTCAACTCTTTGAAATTGCTGCTCAGATTTACCCCAGAAATACGAGATTGCCTGATAGACTTGTGGTTGATTTCTCTCCAAAGTTAGCACTATGTAAGAATAATTGTTATTGCATGTGTATAAAAATATACATATAATAAAATTCCTGACAAATTAAATATGGTTCTGTTAAGCTAATGACCAGAAAACTACGGGAATGGCTGACCATCTCGTGCTTTTACACAGTTAACGAATTCCTTACCAAAAAATTTTTGCATGTTAATGTACTTTAGCAGAATAGAGCACATTTATGAATAGGCTTGTTTCCACTATGAAAGAAATATTCAAAAACTGATTTTCTCTAAAATAATTCATAATTTCAGATGCCTTTACACTAATATTTTTCTGCAGTTCGTATTATTTGATTTTTAATTGGAATTCAAATGATAATTAGTCACTCAGTCGGCATTGCACGCGGTGACGTCAAAGTGTGTTATTCCCATACAAACTCTATGAAGAGAAGCGTTTTGACAGTTGATAAAAAGTACGTCAACGATTGGTGTCAACTACCGTATTATGTAATGAGAACCTTGTAAATGCTGCACTACCCACACGACACTGGCGGAACAGTAAGCCCATGGTGGCAAGCTTAAGTTCGCTCGCCAAAAAAGTTAAGAAGAAGGTAGTATCCCTCTGTAGTTTGTGGAAGAAGAAGAAGAACCTGTATTACTTATTCTAAGCAAATATCTTTATCTTTAGTCATTGTTTATTTCTTAGGTCAAATTAGGCAAATACAAATCTTCAGTATATCTTTCAAATTATTTACATCTGCTTAAAACTACTTTCTTACAACACATGCTACTTACAAACTAAGCCCTAACCTAAGTCATTGAAATGCGAGGATGATTCACATTTCAATGCTCAAGAAATTGAGTTTTGCGCGGGAATATCGATCGGATCGGCATGGAGCACTTTACTCAATTTCTTAAATTTACTTCATTGTTTCATTAATTCCTTCAGTAACACATTATGATGATAATTCCACCTCACTATCACAATATCAATCAATTTAGAAAATTAAGAAACAAGAGCCCAGCTTACTCCTTGTGTTAATTTTGTTTGCTTTTTAAGTTAGCGTTTTGATCACACACGTCTAAAATTTAAAATAATGATGGCTCGAGATTTGAAAAGTTCTTAGCAAATGACAAATTGATGTCAAAAATACTTATTCATTGCATTGCTAGTTTTTGTAGCTACTACGAGTAAACAACGCGCCACAAAGTTTTATAAAGCAATTATTTGATATTTATTACCTGCCGAAAGTTACATCTTTGCTTACAGGTCGAAAAATATCCTAGACATGGCCACACCTCCTACAAATAAAGACCTGGATTGTGGAAATCTTGTTAGACCACAACCTAATATTACAGTTACTAGAGGTATACCTGCTTTTTATTAGTTTGATGTTGTGTAATTCCGGAAATGTTTGTGCATGTTAGTTTTTTTTTTATAAATAAATATTTCATAACAATCACACCAATTCTCTACCTAGTCCCAAATTAAGCTACGCGGCTTGTGTTATGGGTACCAGACAACGGATAAACATACTTAAATACTTTTTTTTTGTAAATAAATACATATTATACATAGAAAACACCCAGACCAGTACAAACACACATGTGCGGGGATCAAACCCGCGACCCTTGGTTTAGAAGTCCGACATGTAGACCACTGCACCAAACGGTCGTCCAACATCTTCGAGCGCGTCCATCGCTACCGCAGTACCGGGTAACAGACGTTCAGTGGGCGAGAATGCTCCATGTTTACTGCTGCGACTGATGTAAGAACGCACGCGATACACACGCTGCCTCCCCCCTGGTGGACTAGCAACTTGAGAATACCTGCTTACCAGCTCCTTCCTACCAAGGCTTCACAAATCTTCGATAGGTACTCGTCGATTTTATTCTCCAACCGTCTACCGCTATGCAAATTCATTGAGTCTCGTACACTAGTTGTGTCGTCGACATCGTCGTTTGAAAGGTAAAATCGTCGAGAATTGAAGATTTGCGTAGCCTTGTGTACGAAGGGTCTAAGTTTACCTCGCTGGATGGTTGCACACGAACTAATTATATTATTTTTTATATTTTCTTTATTCAGGAAAACAAACAGCTGTGTTATAATACATAAAGCTTATAAAACAAGGCGTCGTTCATTAGCCATACAGTTTTCACAATTAGGTATACAATTATGATGTTGACGAGTAGTATATCGTAAGCGCGTTTACAAATTTTAATTTACTAAATTTATTTATATAAACAGAAAGTAAGTAAGTAAGAATTTTTGATCTTGACAAAATAAAATGTCTACAATTATGGACTTGGGCACGCCTACATCAGGTGGCCTCTCTTTTTAACAAGTAACGAAAGCGGTTTAATTTTTCATGAAATATATCGATGTGATTATACGCAGTGTTATATTTTCTACAAGTTCTAATAATAAAACTATTGCTTCTGTAATTTGTGGAGCAAATTGGTGTAACAAAGGTAAGGTGCTTTGGGGTAACTTCAAAAATGGGGAAATATCGAATTTCTTAAATTTCTACTAAACAGAGTGGTATTTTAAGCTCTGGCAACATTACTCTAGACGCCATATTAATCTGCTCCGCCACTCCAGTGCGCTTCCATCACTGGCTGTCACCGTGTGTGCGTTACGATTAATTTTCCAAGGAGACACACTTTTGGCGACTTTCGAATTTGCCCCGTATCGAATAACTGGAAAATTAGGTGAGTAAAATGATTGTTTGATTGTTTTAGTGAATCTTTGACGTTTTTGATGCATTTTTGAGTAGGTTATAGCGCTATATCTATAGTTTTAAGAAAGTATTCGAAATTACCCCGTAGGTAAATTTCGTAAAAACAGGCTTTCGAAATAGCCCCAAACCCTTTTTCATAGTATGCCGTCAGGGGTTCTCAACCTGAAAAATACAGAAGCTTACGTTTTATTAAAATTAATAATTTATTAAGGTATAATGGTTGGATAGTGACTAGACTCAGAAAAAGTTTGAAACAAAGCAAGTTGATGTGAAACTTTAACATCAAGATGGGTTTTATTTCTTTTTCGGTAGGTTATTTGAAAGAAGACCAATGCCTGCTGTGATTACGGGGCGGTAGGTACGTATAAACTGACACTACTCTCTTTAAATAAATTACCTACATAAACAGAAATACAACTCACCTCAATTTCAAATTCAACTAGCTTTGACTCGAACCACTTTCCGAATCTATTTTCTGCCTCACCATATTTTGATATACTTGATACAACTCGTTGGCTGCATTTATAAAAAGAGATTGATATTTCACACAAATGTTTAAGAATGAGGATCCTTCTGCAGGTTATTATATATATCGATGTATACAGTTTTAATGAAAAAGCACGAAACCTCTCAGGTGGTAGCTCAGCCCATGAAACTGAACAACTCTCACTATTGGATCAACACGAAAAAAAAACAACTGTTTCATACAAATCGATCAGCGGACCGAGCCAATTTGTAAGGAGACTGACTGACATACTCGTAAGTTAAGATTAATGCTGATGAACGGATGTAAGAAGACATTAAATTATATGATTCCCCCTGTTTCGTTACTGTTACAAACCTGCTTATTATTGATATCTTGAATTTGTGATTGTTGATTAACAAAAATTTAGTGAAAGAATAAAAATTTATGATTGATTTTTTTCACCTTTTTTATTTCTTTGAACCTCTGTTTGGTATATAATGTTTTAAACTTACACTTTGCATTTTCAATAAACTTTCACTACTATTCTTTGGACTTTGCAATGCTAAGAAGAAAATACTTAAGTGACCTTGGCACTTAAGTATTTTCTTCCCGACATTTCGGCCCGGTTGCTTGCATCAATGCCTTAAATCAGCAAAATCCCGTGAACAGTAGTGAAACTGGTATGGTAAAGTCGACGATCTAGACGTTAAATTTTGAAAAAATGTTTAGGATCCCTGACTGCTTAAGGGGTAATTTCGAAAATAAATTGTCAAACAAATAATTTGAGATGGTTCTATGACCGGAATCATTATAATTTTTCAAGGGGGCAAAGTCGAACAAAAAAGAAAGTGTGCCTTAAGCTTATATCGCATAAAAAGCATTTTTAACGGTCATTCGAAATTACCCCGGGGGCATTCGAAATTGCCCTTGGATAATTAAATGAATAAACATATTTTAAACTCGTGTATTTTCTATTGCAAGCAATATTTCATATCGGTATTCACTAAAAACATTGAGCTATATATCCAATTTTACAAAAATAGCGTCAGTCATACGGGAAAATCCACTGATTGTAAATTATGGGTCAAAACATGAACGCACTCTCAACTCATCCAAAATCATATCGAAATTACCCCAAAGCACCTTACTAAAGTGGCGGGGGTTGGATCTGGGACACTTCAAAGACATTTTACTTAGAAAGTACGGAGAATCGACCACACTATTAATAATTTTGTGTAAAAATATTTGATCTCTGACCTCACGTCGAGTTCCCAATGGCTCAATTCTACTTGTGTTATAATTTTTAATTATAATTAAATAAATATTTCACATTAATCACACAAATTCTCTAATCTCCAAATTAAGCTCTGAGGCTTGTGTTATGGGTACGTACCAGATAACGGATAAACATACTTAAATACATATTTTTTTATAAATACGTAGTATACATAGAAAACACCCAGACCAGTACAAACACACATGTTCATGCACTCATATGCTTGTACTGTGCGGGGAACGAACCCGCGACCCTTGGTTTTAGAAGTCCGACACGTAGACCACTGCACCAAGCGGTCGCCAAAACTAAACGCACTATAATATTCCTTTTTTTTTCATAGAGATTGCCGAAGCCATAGGCCGTGACTACCGCACCTTACCCATATTCGAGAAAGGTCTATTCGAGTATACTTACACCAAACACTATTCCCTCCAGCGAAATGAGTACTTGAAGTGTCAGTGGGACAAGTACAAAAGGAATATCGAGGAACGTGTATTCGCCCCGTTCGAGTTTCTTGATATACGGTGAGCATTGAACTTATTTTACGTAAATTCCTGTTCCATTGGTCAATCCAGTGAGGTGAGCGCGAACTACTATCGTAGCGTATTTGTAGCGTTAACCTATCGTTAACTTGTTGGTACGGGGAAACTGTCAGTTTCTGACGTTTTGACGACACGAAAACGTTACGATAATGTTCGTGCTCACCCAACAGGCAGTAACGAATTTTTTCGACTGTGTCTAAGGCACTGGGGCCCGGCACATAGTAACATAGCGTTTGCTTAGTCGATGATAAAAAAATTTAAAAAAACCCCGACCCCGACGATCCAGCTAAGAACCACCGTGATTAAATTATCTTTCGAATAAAAAACTGCACTGAAATCGGTTCATCCGTTCGGAAGCTACGATGCCACAGGGATCAAAAACTGAGTCAAAGCAAAAAACAGTGGTTGCCTGTAAAGTCGGTATACGGGCGAAAGTTTTACGTGACAACGACTTTGAGTGGTAAAATAATTTTAATGTGAATATTCATTCGTATAACATGAACCGGTGTGTATGCCTATCTCTCTCACTCTCTCTCTCTCGCTCTGTCTCTCTCGCTCTTAGGCGGGTTAACTGTGCTCGAGTGGAAGGGACGCGTGCCTTTCACTTTTTATGTCTGTCTCACTCGCTCTTAGGCGGGCTTACCATGCCCGAGTCGAAGGGACGCGTGCCTCTCACTCGCTCTCATTGTGAGCGCGGAACGTGAGCGGAGCAGCGTAACGCAGTTTCTTGAAGTGTCACCCGGCAAACCAATTTATAAGACGTTGTCACGTCAAAAATAAAACTTTGCTAAGTCACGTGACTAGGTACTTTGCGTACTTTGACTAATGTCATTGTGTATGCAATATTACATTGCCTTGGGGCCCCGATTTATTGTCTCAAGGTGGCCTTGTGTATCTAAAACTCAAGCATTAGCAAGGACTACCTGCTACGTTTATATGCGATGGTAGAGGTGTCGGCGTCTAAAAGAATAGGCAGATTTAAGGGTAAATAAATTCCCAGCTTCTGGCCCCTTGCTTGAAGCAAAGTAAGGTGTGAATGTCGTCTTCCCTTTTCTATTTTCGATAACTCAATGGTATTCTAAACACGTCCACATATTTATAAAAATCTATAGCAGATACTTACCACATTTAACTTGATTCAGCGATTACCATTTCTACAACTGCCGCAACCGCCTAGTACCAGCACTGTCTATCCATACAAAGACGGACTTCCGCCGAAAACTGAAGCCGGGCCCGGGGGTCGATGGCCGTGGCCAAATGCCGATACCCCAAGAGCTTCACATGAAACGCGGCGAAAAAAAAGTTGAGAAAAAAAAACAAAAGACCGCGAAAAGCGTGAAAGAGAAGGAAGTTGAGAAGAAAGGGACAGAGGATAAGAAGGAAAAGCAGACGGATAAGAAATAACAGAACAAGGTTTGGTGGCATTTTGAAAATACGAAACATGAATTGTTTTTAATATTTTTGCAGCTGAAATACTGGTTTTTATTTTTATTTACGTTCAAGGGAAGAAGTTTTTAAGAAGTGTTTTAATTTTAATTTGTTTAAGTTTTATTTATAAGCTTTTTAATACTTGTAATTTGAATATATTCTTCAAATAAATTCTTGAAGCAATATTTGGCGATCGATATTTTATTTCTTCCGATACTTCTAGTAGAAAACACTAACGTGCAGTACTATAAGCACTTTCATCATACATAATGGTATAATTACTATGGGGATTTTGTGGCTGTACAACTGCTTTTAACTCATACGTTTATATTATCAAAGTCATGGATCATTGTAATTTCCGTTTCAGACCTTAAAAAAGAAAGGAACGATACAGGTAAGATACACAGGTAAAATACTATTCCAATAGGGTGTTGACACGAACACCAACCGTTGACGTATTTTTTTGAACTGTCAAATCGCCAATTTTCCATAGATTATGGAGATAATAGCTTGTGACGTTATCATTCACACTCATTAATCGGTGTGCTTTTAGTTTTTAATTTTGATCATTAAAAATTGTCACTCAGCTAAGGTGTTAAATTGGGTGTAAATTTTGAGAAACAGGGTTTTAAAATTCGTTATGATTGGTGTCATATACCCAATTTTGGTGGCTGATCCATGATAGTTTTGTCTTGTAACTATTATTCTGGTGGTTTATTTTTATCTGATGAATTAGATGTAGAGTTTTGAGTTCCATGCAACTCTTTTATATGTTTCCTAAAGTCTATCTTGCTCGGGAACCCAATCCAGCAGGTAGCGCAGGCAAACTTCCAGTCTGGGTTATGGACTCTCATGTGAGCTTTGACATTCTTCTCATATTTGTAAGTTTTATTACACAGAGGACATGGATAGTTTCTTTCTTCAGTGTGCATAGCCATATGCTTTTTTAACTGCCCTCTATCGCCGAATGGTTTCTTGCAAACCTCGCAGGAAATACTCTGAATATGAAACTTCAGCTGATGTCCTGCCAAAGCCTTTCTAGTCTTGAAAACCGTCTTGCATGTCTCGCATGCATACTCGAAGGATATGCCGTGATTATCGCTCATGTGTCGCATTTTCTCGTAATGGTGAGTGAACCTGGCGGAACAATGCTGGCAATTATATATGTTGAGGATCTTGTTCGGTGTTCCGTGCATTCTTTCGTTGTGGTACTTGAATTTCGCTGGACTCTCGAATGATACTTTACATTTGTCGCAATGGAACTTCCCTCTCAAGTGGATCTCTTTGTGTTGCATCAATCTCTGATGGGTCACGAACCCTTTCCCACACCACTCGCAAATAGCGTTGTTGAAATGGACGTTTATATGCTTATTCAAAAGAAAGAAGCTGGTGAACTTTTGAGTACACAAATGACAGGATAAGACGCCATCTTTAGCCTTCAAACTGTAGACCATCATACCGTTTCCCGAATCTTTGTTAAATTTCGTTTTGTGTTCGATTGTTAGATGTCTTCGGATCTCGTCTACACTGGAGAAAGGGGAATCACAAAGCTTACATTTGAGCTCGGAAATATCAACTTTAATGGTTTTCTTTCCTTTCTTTAGTAGTCCTTTTAGCATTTCGTCGAAATCAGGCACAGAGTGTTGGCTTGTATGTACCAAAAGCGTATCCAATTCTGGGTGAACTTGTTCGCAGTAGAAGCACTTGTAACGGAGGGGAAACGACATGTATGTAAACGGCCTTAGAGTGGTCGTCTGTAGGAGGGTAGCGGCATTCTCTCGCTCCATGAGGGTCATGGACCAAATGCTGGAAGCTGGTAACAACTTTGCTGGCGCTGAAAACAGAGATTGTCCAAATTACTGACGCATTAAACTGTTGGATTTTAAATGCAGCATCATTAAAATGTATCCAAAGTAAGTAAAGTATCAACGATTACCAAGATAACAATAGGGGATTGAGTGCAAAGAAAACTCAAGTGCTTTAGGAAGGTATTACAATTTTATTACATTTCAAGTGCCTTATACTTCTTCTGATCCGAACCATTCTTAACTGCTTTACTAGAAGTAGTCAGAGCTCTAGGTGCGCAACGACTTTGATTGACTTATTATCCGTTTAAAAATGTATTCTGTTACCTTAAAACCATTATTCTGGCAACTTACATACTTCATCACAGTTATGTAACATTTTTCCCCCATCTTAACGCCAGTCAAAAAGTTTGAATTACTTTAATTAACTTAGACTAAAACGTTAATCAATCTTTAAACGTGTAACAAAGTCAATGATTAGTCTTCAATTTCGAACTACTTTCCGCGCACATGAATTTAGACTGCACGCTGTGGCTTTTCATAATATGTTTGTTGAGAGTCACTTTGTGTACGTACGCAGTCTTACAAAGAGGACATACAAAATTTCTTTCTCCGGTGTAACCTCGTATATGTTGCCTAAGCTTGTAGTCTATTCCGAACTTTAGAACCGATATTTAGAGCAAACGTCACATTTAAATTTATCTGTGTGATATTTCGTTGTATGCTCAGTCAGTATTCGCCGCGCTCTAAACACCGATTTGCAGAGGTGACATTGTATCGTTTTGCTAATCCCGTGAGCTTGTCTCAAATGTTTCAATTTGCTATAGTGTTCCTTAAAACACTCCGACTTTTCTTGAAAAAGGTCTTAGCACATAGCTTGCAGCGGAACGTATTCTAAGTTGACTTTCTTTATGCTTCATCAGGTGGTGTTGGTTGATGAATCCCGCACCACACATCTCACAAACGACTTTTCCAACGTGGCTGTTCATATGAGTATGAAGAAAGATGAATCCGTGAAATCGTTTCCCGCAAATATGACACAAGGACATTCCGTTAGAAGTTTCCAGATTGAATTCTGTTATACCATTGTTACCGACACAGAATTCCTTGCTGTGGGTTTTCTCTAAATGCTATCTTGCATTTTCGAGGTTATTGACGTTCAAAGAGCAGAGACCGCATCTGAGCTTCGATAAATCAACCAGAACACATCGTTTGCCTTTCGGTATATACTTTTCTAGTATTTGCATCTCGTTTTGGAGTTTATGTGAGACAGAGTGGAGAAGGATAGTACCGATTTCAGAGCTGTGTTCTTGGCAGAAAAAGCATTTGAATTAAGACCCCATGAATATAAATGGACTGGCCGTGGTAAAATGTATGAGATCGGCAGCTTTTTCTCTCTCCGGAACTGTTAGTTGCCAAATGCCGGCTGCAAATGGCTTTTTCTGCGAAAGAAGAAAATCTAAGATTTAGTTCAGCATCTTATGTAACACCTTAGATGTTCATTGCATGTTATCCATGGATTAATAAGTGTATTTTCTTTCTTACTTACAAATACATAAAAAATTTTGAAGGTTCACATTGAAGCCGGCAAATCATGCAGACGTTTCTGAGGCCAGATGAACGATAAGAATACTTCACATTTACTAAGTTTGCTCACTTAATTCTCTCTACCCAAAAATTTCTTGAATAAACAATAAAATCTAAACCAAATCTTCAATTACTACTGAAGAAAAGATTTTCAAACAAATGTTTGTAGAAGGCGTTTACAAGTGAAACAAAATAAGTGTGTCACGAATGTTTAATACTGGCACAATGATGGTGTAATGAGCACGAGTATTTGTACATGTTGAGAGATATTAAGTATTTATAAAAGTATGTCCAAGTATGTCCTTTGTACCCTCGTCGCCAAAACACAGCTCAGTCTTACACATAGTTCGACGAGGGCAGGTGAGACTGCTTAAATTTATTTCATTCCTTATCCTAATTAACTAAGTCAACTACACAAATAAGAGATCAAGCTTTGTAAATTAATTGCCCAAGAAACATTTCTCACTACTAAGGTAAACTCAAGTGCTGCTTACATAGACGATTGCTCATTAAGATTATCACAAGCAGCACTATAAGTCCTGTAAGATTGACGTGCTTTGTTCGCAGAACGTATGCTTATATGATATTAAATTGTTTGATTAGAAGCAAAATTTAAGAAGCAGCGTGGGTGCCAGTCTCTTACGTGCTTATTGAATTCATTTCTGTTGGAAAACCCATTTCCACACTCTGAGCATGTGAACTTTATATAATCTTCAGTCTGAATCTGAACATGTGATCTCATGTGCTGCTTCAAACTCTTTTGATGTCTGTACGCTTTTTGACATAACGTACAGATAAAATTTCTTTCCCCTGTATGAGATACCATATGTTTTTTTAATGTTGTGACGCAACTAAAACTCTTTTTGCACACCTCACATTGAGTTTTCTGTGTATGATTCTTATTTGTGTGCATTGTTAAAGCTCGTCGACTTGGAAATGTAGATTTGCATACTTCACACTCGAAGGTAAAAGTAATTCCATGTACGTCTTTCAAATGTTTCAATTTACGGAAGTGTTCCGAAAATCTTTCGGGACAGTGCGCACATTTCAGCATTCGCATATTTGTTGCTCCTTCATGTGTCTTTTCCATATGGTATTTGAGGTTTGAATTTGTTGTATAAACCTTATTGCAACGGTTACAGGGATACCCTCCGGGCAAATGTATTTCTTTATGCTGTATCAAGCGTTGGTACGTCATAAAACCAGCGCCGCACGTCTCGCACACAGCATTGCTGAAATGCACATTCATGTGCCGATTCAAAAGTATAAACGTTTGGAACATCTTACTACATAAATGGCAGGAAAACTGACCGTTTTTTAAAGTCAGATTGTATGCTACTATTCCGTTGCCGGATTCTGTAAAAGACTTATTATGTTTGGAAGTTAAATGTGCTCTGACTTCATCTAAGTCTTTCAAATCTAAGCTGCAGATTCTGCACTTCAACTCGGAAATATCTACTTTCACTGTGCGTTTTCCTTTTGGAAGTAAATCCTTTAAAATTGTATTGCTATCTGGTATCTCGTGACTCCTACTGTGCTGGAGGACGGTGTGTATTTCTGAATGCTGTGAGTGACAAAAGAAGCACTTGAAATAGTATCTGCAATAGACAAAAGGTTTAACTGTGCTGTTCTCTAGAATGATCGCGGCGTTCTGCCTCTCAGAGAGGGTCATCTCCCATATGCTGCTCAGTGCTGCTGGTCTTCTTTTACCTCCTTCCGTTTGTGGTCCTGAGGAGATAAAAATCATCGTATGTAGTACTTGATTCGGTCTTTCCTTCGGTTTAATTCAAAATATTTGGAACGACACACGTTCAAATCCATGCACAGCTATATGTTATAATAATAAATAATGCTTTGTTTTTTGTGGAGCCTATTATTTGGGCTTAGCTTTCGTATCTTGAAAAAATAACGTCCTACATATATTGGTAACTTAACATCAATGTCGATATTGATAACTTTACATCAAATAAAATACCTCCTCAAAAGGTAGGCACCTCCTCAACTTCAATTTATAAACCTAATTCATGAGATCACTTCCAAAGTTCTTCACAATCGTTTTAAACTGCCACTGAGGATGCCACTGTTTCATGTGTTTGTTGTAATCATTACGGTTATGGAACCCATTGCCGCATTCCGAACATGTATATTTCCAGACAGGTCCGTGCACTCGCATGTGCTGTCGCAAAGTTCTTTCGTGCATATACGCCTTTTGACAGATCCCGCAGTAAAAGTTCCTTTCGCCTGTGTGTCCTCTCATATGCATCTTGAGCAACGAACGCGTCCCAAAACACTTCCCGCACACCTTACACTGTATCTTCTGTGTGTGGAGTTTGGTCGTGTGCTCAGTCAAGGCTCTGCGCGTCGGGAAAACCGCCTTACAAACTTGACATTCAAACGTAAACGTGATGCCGTGGACTTCTTTTAAATGCGTCATCTTCCTATAATGCTCTGAGAACCGTTCTAAGCAGTGCGGGCATTTCAGCGGCTTAATCTTTTTTGCATTAGAAACTTCGTGTTTCTTGAAGACATGGTATCGCAATTTCAGTTTCGTTGGGAATACTTCTTGGCATTTGTCGCATTTGTGAACCCCGTTTTGGTGGACTATCCTATGGTTGATGAGCCGTTGGTGCGACATGAAACCTAAGCCACACGTTTCGCATACAACGCTAAAATGCACATTCATATGGCGATTGAGCAGGAAGAATGAGTTGAAAGTTTTAGAACATTTGTGACACGAAAGCAGACCGTTATTCGTACTCAAATTGTAAGCCATAAGGCCATTACCAGCCGAGTTGAACTCTTTCTTGTGAGCTGTAACGAGATGTTTTCTGATATCATCCAAATCGGAATATTTCTGGTCGCACAGTCTACATTTAAGACTTGATACGTCCACCTTAATAACTCGTTTTCCTTTTCTTAAATGCTGTTTTAGCAAGGGCCCTCTTTCAGGAGTTAGATGGAAACTTGTGTGCAGTAAAACGGAATGTATTTCTGGGAAGACTTCGTTGCAGTAAAAACATTTGAAATTCGCCTGCTGATAAAAGAACGGTTTGACTGTGGTGCATTCTAGGAAAGTGGCAGCGTTCTGTCTCTCAGACACCGTCATTTGCCAAATGCTGGTCCGGGCCCCCGGCCGCTGTCCGGATGGCACTCCTGGGAAAACAAAATGTTGCTTTTATTTTATTTTCTTCGTCGGAGAATCGTGCATAAGAATTCAAACCAAAAGCAGCGTGCCATCCGAAAACTACGTAGGTTAAGTTCTCAAAAAATAAGTACTCGTATGTACATAAAGTTGATACTATTTTTTATAGGTATCCGGATAAAGTGTACTTAACGGATCTAATCTACGTAAGTTAAAATAATTCTAAGTGTTTTCAAGGTATCTGATTACCTAAAAAATAGACGAGATAAATATAACTTTCACAGCACTCCATGTGCGCTATCCATATGTGTCACAAGGGAAGCTTGGTCCACGCAATTTTGTCCATAGAGTGAACAATTTTGCCCAATTTCATGCACCCTGTAGTGTTCACGCAGATTTTTTCTCCTAGCATAGGCTTTTCCACAAACATTGCACTTGAAATTCTTTTCTCCTGTATGTATAACCATGTGTCGTGAGAGGCAGTACTTAGAAAAGAATCTGGAATGGCAAATGGGGCATTCCTGATTCCTTTCTTGAAGGTGGACTGATCGTATGTGGATAAAAAGATGGTACTTCAGATCGTATTCGCGTCCGCACGTTTCACATCTATACAAGCCGCTGGTTTGATTGTGGACTATCCGTAAGTGCTTCGTCCTCTGATAGTTCGAGTTAAATCTCTCGGGACAAATCGGGCAGCGTCTTGGAAGATGCTTCAGATGGACTCCTCGCATGTGGAGGGTTCTTTTAGCTGAGTTGCTAAAGACTTTATCACACTTGTCGCAAGGGAAATTCCCGGACACATGGATCTGTTGATGGCGCTTCAGCAAATTTAGTGATATAAAAACGGATCCGCACACTTCGCAGTTGAAATTGTTGAAGTGCTTGCTCATGTGAATGATCAGCAGTCTCAGCTTCAAGAAGATGTCTCCGCAGACTTGGCATTCGAAAGTGTCACCGCCCAACTTGAAAGGTATCAAATTGTTTCTCAGATCAACGTTAATATTTTGACCGTGACCTTTAAGGTGGATTATAAGAGCTTCAAAACTTTCTAAACGTTGAAGACACTCCCTGCATTGCAGATTTGAAATATCGACTTTCACATTTTTATCCCTTATTCGGTTGTTTAGTTCCTTTTGTAAGTCTTTAACGGTGTGCTCTATAGTTGTGTGTTCTTTTAACAGACGAGGATCCAAAAATTGTTTATTACAAACAAAGCATTTATATTTGTTACCAGAATGAACAAACGGGTAAACGTAGGAGTTTTCAAAGATTATCAACGCATTTTGCTTCCACTCTTGGCTTTCTGTTGCATTTGTCTTTTTCCTGGAAGGTCTCACGTAAGAACCTTGGATTGTCTTTACGTTAAATGTGACTTGAGTTGAGGGTTCTGCTTCTTTATTCCATTCGACTAGCGATAAAGGTTCTTTGAGAAACGTCACATTGGTGTAATCTGAGGTCTGCTTTCCTTTTCTAAATTTGCAATCCTTTATTTTTGTTTTGTGTATAGTCTTCTCTCGAACTATTTTCTCATCTTCGTATTCCCATTTCAAACTGTCAAGGCATATCGGGGTTTTGAGCAATCTCAGAGTGATATCATTGCCATCTTCATCTTTGATCGTCATCGATGAATCACTCGTTTGGATGACACCTAGAAGAAAAAACAAAATTCCTATCATTTACACTTTTTTATGTTCTGCTATCCAGACATTTGGTCACAATATCACTTGAGGGTAAGTGACGATGTGGCCGATGATGAATCATGCGTATTTAGTTACAACCTTTTCACTTAAAAAGATTCAAGTTTTATATTTATTTGTTTTTTTTTTGTGTAAAATAAAAAGTTAAGTTAATAATTTGCCGGAAGACATTCGACGAGAAAGAGATAAGCATAAATTTAAACGTAATTTAAAAAAAAATATTACCTCAGCACATTGAATACATAAATATTACTTGTAAATAACTTTAAATGAGACTCAATTGATCCTACAGACAAACTGTGTAAATAGTTTTGTAGGACTTTGTTTCTAAAAATGTACCATATTGTTTTTCATAATAAATAATAAATATTTCTCAACAAGCACACCAATTTTCTAGTCCCAAAGTAAGCTACGAGGCTTGTGTTATGGGTACTAGATAACGGATATACATACTTAAATACTTTTTTTTGTAAATAAATACATATTATAAATAGAAAACACCCAGACCAATACAAACACACATGTTCATGCACACTTATGCGTGTACTGTGCGGGAATCGAACCCGCGACCCTTGGTTTAGAAGTCCGACATGCGGACCACTGCACCAAGCGGTCGTCAAAAAATAAATAATAATAATAAAAATCAAGTTCAAATGTTTAATAAGTAAATCAATCATTAAGAAATAGTATTACCACAGTAAAAAAAACGGAGTTGCTTAAAAGTTAAACCAGTTGTTTAAGATCAAAATATCATTTCGCATACATAATAATAAATTTATGTCAGGAGTTTCAAAGAATTTACTTAAGAAATTATATCGAACATATCTAGTTACATTATCTTATAAGTAAATCTATTTAAAATTAAAAATATTGTTTTTTTTAACTCGTTACGATTGAAAATCACACAATCAGCCTATACCGTGAAGTCTGAGATGATCTTTTAAGTTCTTTCTTCGCAAAAACGCCATACCACACTCTTCACATTTGTAATTCTTTTCGCCAGTATGAATGACCATGTGTCTCTTTAGTGTCTCCTTATTACAGAATCTCTGGTGACACACGTCGCACTGTTGGTTCCTCTCTTGCAAATGCACAGAGCGGGTGTGACAAATCAAGTGGTATTTCAGATTGAACGCCCTACCACAAATATCGCACTTGTGAACACGCGTCGATTGATTATGCACATCTTGGAGGTGTATTGTTCTTTTATAATTCGAGTTGAACCTCTCTGGACACATCGGACATCTACGCACCAACTGCTTCAAATGGACACCTCTGATATGAAGGATTCGCTTGTAGGCTGTAGGGAATACCTTGTCGCAGCGATCGCAAGGGTGATTTCCACCCTCGTGCACTTCCAAATGCTTCTTCAGCAGTCTTAACGTCATGAATCCAGATCCACAAACCTCACAGCTGTAGTTATTAAAGTGGATGCTCATATGTATAACTAAAAGGCGGACTTTGATGAATCGCTCGTCGCACAGGACGCAGTTATAGGTTCCGTCAGCGTTGGTTCCCAGCTTGAACGGTATTAGGTTGTCATTCAGATCGGGATCGATCGGTTTTTGGTGTGCTTCTTTGAGATGCACTTTCAATTCTGCTAGCCCGTTGGGTTTGGCTGAGCATATTTTGCAAGTGACGTCAGTGACATCTACTTTGAGAATATTCTCCCTACGATTGTGAAGCAGCCTCTTCAGCGGCGCGTATGTATGCGATTCGCTCATATGGACGCTTAGAGGTGCTGTTTCTAAAAAGGGCTGTGAGCAGATGAAGCATTTAAACTTGTTGTTGCCGTAAATAAATGGGTAAACAGCTGAGAACTCAAAGATAGTTAGGGCGTTTTGTCTGACGTCAGGATGTCTTAGCTTCGCTGCCGATTCCTTGATTTTGGGAGTTGGCAGGCTGTCTTTGGGCGGTGAAGGTGACCTATCTCCAAGTGATACGGGGGACGGGCTTCGCGATGGTGTAAAGGTTCTCGGTGTGGTGCGTAATCTTACGTTAGGCATCAGTTTTCGTAATTTCAATCTACTGAAGTCAGTAATTGTCCCCAGAGGCCTACACAAGCTGCGATCGTATTGGACTTGAAAGAGCGGCACGACGCGTTTCTGCTTCTTTGAATCCGCCGTTAATATTGTCAGGTCGGTCCCTAGAAAAGAAATAACTGAACTATATTTTGGGTTTCCTGTTGCATGCAGATTAGGTTAATGAGTATTGTTAAATCATCCTTACCCGGGGTTGAACTTGTGTTAATGAAAAAGAAAATATGGATATCCACAGCCCTTTTAAAAATTCTTCAATTATGCTAGCTAAGGTCTACGTGCCTATTGTCTAAGCTGAACACCCAATGTGGGGACATACTTTGTGATTATAACATTATAATATCAAGTGGGAGTAGCGTTGAATAGCATATCAGTCATTTTAAGAGAAGATCCTAACACCGCGGGATGATGAATCTTAATGTGATGCTTCAGACTACAGTTCTGGACGAACGATCGCCCACAGGTCGTGCAGACGAATCTTCTGTCATTATCATGTATCCTCATGTGTTCTCTCAGCGTGTATTTCCTAGCATACGCCTTTTTGCACACACCACATTGATATTTTCTCTCTCCCCCGTGCCTGACCATATGCTCCTTCAGTTCAGACTTCGAGTAAAACTTCCACTCGCAAACATCACATGCATATCTTTTTACTTTGAGATGGACATTTCTAATGTGAACTCCTAACTTTCCGCTTACTGTGAAGACTTTTGGGCACATTGTGCATTTGAATTCTTTTAACTTGAGTCCGTGGACGTTGGTAATGTGTTTATTTCTTTGAAAGTAGTTGCGAAAGGTCTCTGGACATTGCGGACATCTGTGCCTTTTGACTTGCATGTGAACCGTTGCGTAGTGCTCATTTTTAGCGTTGGTAGACTTGAAAACTTTATCACAACTCATGCAGGGGAACGACCCGCTTTCATGAGTGAAGGAGTGCGTCCTCAGTCTTTCTGGGGTTATGAACCCTGACCCACACTGTTCACAGATAAAATTCTGGAAATGCACATTCATGTGCTGGTTGAGTGATTTAAATTCGGCAAACCTATCATCGCATACAGCACACTCGAAATCTTCTATCGTAAGCTTAAATGGAAGGAGGCCGTCACTGGATTTCAAATCAACAGCCTTATTGTGTTTCATCAACAAATGGTTCTTTAGATCTGATACATTTGTTATGTAATCTTCACAGATCTTACAGCATACGTTTGTGATATCCACTTTTATTAACTCGTATTTCTTAAGTTTAGCAATCGCCTCTTTTATGTTTGATGAATTCAAAGACATGTGTTCAATAATATTATGTTCTCTTAGTTGGACAGGGTCATTGAATGGTTGTTCGCAGTAGAAACAAATATAGAGGTTCTTAGTCCATTTGAAGGGGCATATTTTAGAGAACTCCAGTAGTATTGTCGCTTGCTTCTTTCTAGCTTTCACTTGGTCATTTATTTTCTTTGCTTCGTTGTTCCCTATGAATGTTGATAAATCTGTTGTTTCATTTATTTCCGTAATAACGTCTGGACTCGGAGCATCACCTAAAAATAAGAAAATAAGCGTGCATGAGCATCCTTCTTTAAAAAAAAACGCATGCATCAATGTATACAAAATATAAAGGTAAGGTTAAGATAATTGCATTAAAGTATGAATAGATTCAAATTTAATTATTGAACAGCTCATCCACGTTTATAATCTTTTTTAGGATCAATCGAAGGCATTAACGATTGAACAGTGTGCAGTTACCAAAAAATATATCCTACGTGCTTTCATCTAGTTTTTTTTTAAGTTGGCTAAGTATCTGGTGGTTGAAATGTCAGTTTAAGAACATGTTTTCAGTAAAAAAAAACACAATGTATAGCAAAGATTTTTAATCTAACACATAGCATCACATTATTCAAAATTACAATGATTAACATAAATTTAAGTGTGTATTGAAATCGGTCATTAATTATATTATTAAATCATAATATGAAGTTTTATATTAATTATCTTCTTAAGCGATCGCTCGTCACATTTAACTCAACCTGAGTATAAATTAAGTGGGATTGTTATTTTACGGAATCTTCACTATAACAAGACATTATATCCATACAGCCAAGGTAAAACTATTCTCGAGTTAGACATTCCTTATGAACGGTATTTATGTGCCCTTTCAAACTGCACTTCTGCACAAACTCCCGCCCGCAGTAGTCGCAAGTGAAACTCTTATCATTTTTGTGAATCTTCATATGCTCTGTCAAGTGATTCTTTCTGTTGTAATTTTTCCCACACACTTGACACTTAAATTTCTTTATACCAGTATGAACCAACATGTGGCGCTTCACACAAGATTTCCGTGATGTTGTGAAATCACATAACTCACACTTAAAAGTTTGCGGTGGCAGATGGTACAGAACCTCGTGCTGTCTACGACCCGAATTAAAATTGAAAACATTCGGACAATATCTACACGCGTACTCCTTTTTCTCTACGCCGTGAACATCAATCTGGTGTTTTCGCTTTTGATGGTAGTTCACGAAGGTCTCCAAGCAGATAAGGCATTTGTGAGTCTTTATTTTATAGTGGACCGATTTAAGGTGCACCGTTCTCTTTGATGATTTAGTGAACACTTTACCGCATTCTTCACACGGATAGGAGCCCTCCGAGTGATTTGCAACATGTGCTCTCAAACGAACATTGGATGCAAAAACAACTCCACATTGATGGCACATAAACTTCTTGAAATGCTTATTTATATGCTTAGTCAGAAGTATGTACTGCTCAAACTGCATGCCACAAAGCACACAAGTGCATTCGTTCTCCGTTATCTTGTAAGGAATAACTCCATCATTATCAAGGTCGATTTTCTTTTTGTGTTTTGCGACTAAATGGTGTTTTAGGTCTTCAAAGTTGTCAAGCTCATCATTGCAGAGTCTGCAGCCGTAGTCCAGTATGTTGATTTTGACCGGCGGAGTATGGCTTGCGCCAAGGATTGCTTTCCGGATGTCTTCTTCCGATGGGTCTTTATGTTGGAGCCCAACATGTTGCGTCAGTTCTATCATGGTAACAAATTGATTTGGACAATATAAGCATCTGACAAATATGTGGTATTTAAAGGGGATGGCTTTTGTGTTGTGTATAATCAAGATGGCGCTCTCCCTACTTATTCTCATCAGATCTATATTGCGGACTGTGCTAGTGTTGGTGGCTTCCATTATTTTCTTGGGACGGGCTTTGACAACGGCGCTTGCGTCACCTATAAATAAGAAAATCACTTATAAGTCCCGCCGGAGGCAGGTGGGATTTTTTCTTTGAATGTGTTTTGATTTCGTTAAGAAATGGATGAATGATCATAACACCACGGTTACGTATAGATAGACAAATTTAACACTATGGTTGTGTATGATATTGAAGACTTACAAAGAATAAATATAGAGTAGGTAATAAATTATTTTTTGATACAATTACCATCAGAAAATTCCTATCGACACGTTTTTATTTTAAGTTACAGAATGTAGATTAGTAATAAACTTCTGCGTCTTTGTATTTCTCAAGTAGGACTTGAGTAAGTTGAGATAATGATGAACTCGTAAGAGTAGTTACTCATACACAACTAGAATACCCAAGCCTTTCTCTGCTTACCTATTTATTGATCAGAGACTTTATCTTTAAACAAATCCTCCTCTCTCTCCCCTTTAAATTGAAGTTCCTTATGGTGAGTTTTCAAGTGGCCCGTCAAACTAGACTTTTGTATGAACGCTTTATCGCAGTACTGGCACGGAAATCGCCTGTCATCATTGTGTATCCTCATATGCCCAACCAGGGATTTCTTGCGAGAAAAACACTTTCCACAAACTTGGCAATTAAACTTCTTCTCATCCGAGTGACACACCATATGCTGAGTCATCATGGCCTTGTCGTAACACTTGTAATTGCAAATAACGCATACAAAGGAATCGGCTTGAATATGACTCGTTCGCTCGTGAGCTCGAAGAGTCGAGCTTCTGAAATACACTTTAGTACAGAAACCGCACTTGTATTCTCTTGGCTTAACGCCGTGGACGATTCGTAAATGCTTTTGCCGTTGCTGATGAGTCTTGAAGCTCTCCGAACAGTGCGTGCATTTGTGCCTCTTGGCTTGTAAGTGCACCTCGAGGTAGTGTCGCTGTTTCGACCGGTGCTTATTAAACACTTTGCCACATTCTTCACACGGATGGCAACCCTGCTCATGTGTGATTGTATGCATCCTCAAACGCTGATCAGAAGCGAATGTCACACCGCATGTGGAACAAACGAATTTCTTGTAATGACCATTTATGTGCCTGCACAGAAGCTGGTACTGGTCCAATTGCACCCCGCATAGCACACATATGAATTCGTTCTCAGTTATCTTAAACGGCAACACCCCGTCATTGTCCAAATTGATTTTCTTTTCGTGTTTGTTGATTAGATGGAGTTTGAGATCTTCAAAATTGACAATTTCAGCGTCGCAAAGTTTACAACCGAAATCTAGCACGTTGATTTTGATTGGCTCACATTTGTAGATGGCTTTTTTGATTTCGCTTTCGGTTACGAACTTGTGATTTAGGTCATTGTGCTGTACAAGTTCTGGCATAGTCACAAATTCTTCAGGACAATATAGGCACATGAAAAACCTAGTAAACTTGAAGGGATATACGTTTGTGCTGTGTATGAGCGAGATAACGCCCTCTCTATTGACGGGCTTCTGTTTAACATCGATGGCCATGCCTTCAACTTCTATTTCGATGAGAAGGTCTTTAGTAATCGTCGAACTTGCCTCACCTAAAAATGAAAAAAGAATTCGGTTTTTAAAAGATACTGATGTTGCAGATTTTTGGTCAATTAGGCTACTAATATACTATTCATTTGTTTACAACTAGGTCGGTACTTACTGCTTTAAATAATATATGAGGAAGTTGATGTTTATTACCAAGAAAACAATTTGGAAACTTGAGGAGTTAAAGCAGTTGCACGGTATGCAAAGAACGTGGGTCAATCAATATAATACGTTATTAAATATTTTATTGCATTCATAATGTACAGAGAAGGTCTTATTATAAGCTAAAGTATTATTATAGACCTTGCAAGGCACAGGAAAAAAATAGAAGGGAAGTATATAAATACTTTAAAAATTTAGCGTCAAAATTCTTCTATTCTAGTAAATTTAATTTGGATATAAAAATTTCATCGCGGTGTGTTGTTTTAATTAAAAGAATTCTGAGCTCAAACGTCGATACCTCGAGCGATGTAAATTATAAGGTTTTTTTTAATATAAGGATTTATTTTTTATGGGTTTAAAACGGACTTTGTACGCTGTAAGTGGTGTAAAACGAAGAAAAAAAAACCTTCAATTATTGCCACCTGAGTACTTTTGGTTACAGAGAACAAACACTATCTACTCCAAAGTTTCTGATATCCATATAAAAGTAGATAGTAAATAAATAATGGATACTTACAGATAAGAGATAAGAGTTCTCGCGTATATCAAGTTGTTATTAGTCATAATATGGTACGACGTAAGTAAATAATATTAATAATCGTTTATTTTGGATAGAGATACATAGAAAAGTTAGTAACAAAGGAACTTACAACTATATTAGTATTACAATAAATCGAGTAATAATTAAAATAACTTTTCTTCAATTTTGTGATGATGCTTTCGATCATCAAAATTGTCGTGATTGATGTAAAGTCTAGTCTTAATTTTTTACATCTGTTGTGAATAGTCTCTGATAAAACCAATTATTCCATTAACAGATTCTTATGGTGCGTTTTTAAGTGACACTTCAAACTAGCGCTTTGCACGAACGCCTTATCGCAAAACTGGCATACATAGTTTCTAACGTTGTTGTGAATCTTCATGTGTTCCTTCAAACATTTCTTAGAGCTGTACATTTTGTAGCACACTTCACACTTGAACGCCTTCACACCCGAGTGGCTAATCATATGCGATGCTAACCGGAACTTACTGAACGCCTTATAGTTGCAAATGTCGCATATGAATTTGCTCGTCGCTATCAAGTGGGTTCGTCTCTCGTGAGCGCGAACGTTCGTCGTGGTGTAGAATATTTTCGGACAAAACCGACACTTGCGTTCTTTCGGTTTCGCCCCGTGAGCGATAATCATGTGCTTTTTCCGCTGATGATGGGTCTCGAATATCTCGGTACACTGCGTACACTTAACTTTCTTGCTTCTAATGTGCACCGACTGAACATGTTGATTCTTCAACAAATGGTTATTGAAAACTTTGCCGCACTCTTCACACGCATACGTCCCGCTTTCGTGGTATCTCATATGACTGCGTAAGCGAAATTTGGAAGCGAAACCCGCGCCGCACTGGTCACAAACGTATTTCCAATGCTCGTTCAAATGATTGGATAGCGTACGAAAGTCGTCAAAGTATCTTTCGCACACGACACATATGAATTCGGTTTCTGTTATCCTGTAAGCCATGACGAAATCGTTGTCGATGCTGATTTGTTTTTTATGTTGGTCAATTAGATGTTGTTTTAGATTTTCGAAATTGGACATGTTCACGTCGCACAATTTACATTTGTTATCTAAGACGTTTATTTTGAGCGGCACTGTGATTGAGTTTTTTGCTGCTGCTTTTCTTGTGTCTGCAGTTGTAACACACTTGTGATCGAGTTTAAAGTGCTGTACTAAGTCTGGCATCTTCTCGAATCGCATAGAGCAGTAAAAACATAGAAACAGCCCGTGGAATTTGAACGGGCAGACGTTGGCGCAGTGGATTAATTCAAATGCACTCTCACGTTTCATGCTATTAATACTCTGGTCTAGACTGCTTGAATATGTCTTCCTCAAACGCCCAACTTTTGTTTTTGTGTCACCTATGAATACGGAAAGATTGTTGTTAATAATAAAATACCTAATAGAGAATATAACTAAAATTAATTGAATTAATGCGATGTTATATTACAGGGATTAGACATACCCATCTTACGTGCGCGACTAATTCGACAATGACAAATGTATATACATTTATGATAGTGTACTACGTATCGAAGCGTGATTGAAATTGACACACGTCTGGTCGCGTTGCGTTGCTCTCGCAGGACAACGCCATATCCGTGGCAAAGGAGTTAACTATTTGTGCTAGCATAATCTGACAAGCACGTGGTACCTTTCCCCGGTGCACTACCGACCCCCCAGTAACCACTAAATAGTATAGTCCTACTGGCCGATTTCGACCACGGCGGCCAATCTCAACAGAGATCAGCCATCTGCGCAGGAGATATTATAGTGCACAAGTGTGAGCGCAATACTCAAATGCACTCACTGTTCCATTATCTCAAAGTTCGGTGAGATGGCAATCCGACACTGCTACTAAAATAAGGTCTCTGTCACCTCTAAAGATAGTCGCGCACGGACATGACGAATTACGTATTTATTTGCGTAAAGGTTGCTTATTAGAATTACGTTCAATACTTAAGCAAGCAACCGTTACGCAAACTTTGCATAATATTCCTAAGTGTGTTACCTCTTAGCTTTATCTGTGTTCCGTGCGCTGTTAAAAAGTGTTTCTGTATCTGTTCGTACTCTTTAAATGATTGTTCGCAACAAGTACATTTGTAATTGGCTATATTCAAATGCGTCCTTCGTATGTGAGACTTCAACGAAGTAATTTTGTTGAAAACTCTGGCACACCTATCGCACTTATGTGAGCCTTTCTCGTGTGAGAGCAGATGCCCATTTAGCCTGAGTACCGTGGCAAAACCTGCGTCACACTCGTTACATTTAAATTTGGCGTAATGTTCGTTCATATGTTTGTTTAAGGCACGATACTGCCTGAAATCCTCCTCACATAGTACACAGACGAATTTTTCATCCATTATTTTATAGGGTAGGATCCCCTCGTTGCCCATTTCAATGCTTATTGTGTGTGTATTAATGAGATGGCGTTCCAGATCTTCAAAGTGTTTCAAATCATCACCGCACAGTTTGCATATGCAGTTCAGTATGTTCACCTTGACCGGCTGGCTTAGGTTGTCTTTGCCGAATGATTTTTTAATATCCATTTCCGATACGTCTTCGTGTTCGATGCCAACGTGTTTGGCCAGTTCTGGCATACTCAAGAATTGTTTTGGACAGTAAAAACACATGAACTGTCCGTTGTATTTGAATGGGAACATGGTTGTACTCCGTATTAGTTCTATTGCGCTGTTCCTGCTAGTTCTCGTTTTGTTGCGAAGCCTTGTCTTTTTGGACACTGTAATTAGTTTCTGTTCATCATTCTGTTTTTCCTCCTTGAAATGCGCCACCGTTTCTGTTCCCACACCTAGGAATAAGAAATTATTTTAAAGCAAATTGGTAAGACGGTAAGTTATAAAATTATTGATCAAAATAAACCTAAAACAAAGTTAACAGCGGTCCGATTTAGGCGTTTCGCAGATGTAGCAACATCATGCGCCTTGTAGCGACAACCGGCAACTGACAACTCACTTTGCATTATACTTCAAAGGAATTGCGTACAAAGTAACTTGAGTTTAAAGTTAATTTCTGCTTGCAGCAACTAGCAACTGGCGAGTTTGGTTAAATCGCTTTTTTTATCGGAAATGGCAACTTACACCCTCCTCCCTGCTAAACCAGTCACTTTTAAACTCGTTCAGTAAATCATTAAATAGGTTAACAGACATGCTAAAGAACCTACTGTTTTAATTTATCATTATGTTTTTGAAGCTCATTTATGTTGATAAATTTAGTCCTATCTTGCAAGAAGGGATAAATCCAAAGCCGGTTATTGCTGCGAATAATTTGTCGTTGACGTAATATAGTAAAAAAAGTGCTGCCTCTTGGGTGTCCATCGTAGACTGAGCAAGCCTGAGTAGACTCAATTATAAAAGCATCTTGCTATTCAATTGCGGAGACTAATTGGTGGTAGCTGTAACTGGTTGTCAGTTGCATCAATTGATGCTCAACTTTGATCAATTTAAAAAATATATATAATTGCCTGAACTAAGTTGCCAGTTTTCTAAACTTAAGTTGCTACGTCTGTAAAGCGCCTTAGTCTAAAAGTGGACCTTTACTGTTATTATCAAAAACTTACCTTTGCCATCATGACCAAGGTTAGGGTGCATCATTTGTTTTTTCAAAGCTTTATTATTTATTTAATCAAACACTTCGTCAGATTATTCATACGGAAACTACCTTCGACAAGGTCTTAACATCACTTCGCATTAGTCGAATTTATATTTAGAATAATTAGGTACCGTTTATGTTTTTTTATACGAACCCAACTTCGTATTGACCGCATTTGAATTTGGAATAATAACCGTTGAATGTTTTTAGTTCAATGATGGCCTACTTAATAAGCGTTTTACATTTGGTCATGGTTTAAGAAACAAGTAGAACTTAACTGCAAAAAACAAAAACGTTTTGATGGAATAATAATCTTTATTAAACGAATTATATTGTGCGAAGGTTCCTACTAAGAATAGGTATAATTAGCTAGACTTAAAATGTAGGTTTAAGTTATTCTATTAAGATAAAAAGATAGAATATTTAACATCAAATAAGTAACACACCTATAATCCGTTAATTATATTTTTTGTATCGTAATATTATTAATATGCCGTTATTATTCCATTCCTTAACCGTAGGTTCGCTTATCCACCATGTCGCTTCACGTCAAATGAGTATTAATAAAAAAAAATGTTTTCTCTACCTCTAACTATAATGAAGATGACATTTAGATCTTGTTCATAAAATGAATAGCGAGACATTTCGACGGTCATGTGCACTATCACCTACTCAATCTACATATACACATATTCATACGGCTTTGGCTACTCGTATTTCGCGTCATTATTATGTGTACACAATATGGTGGATACCATAATTATAATTACAAAATTGCTGGAAACACGACAACTAACACTAACTACATTGCACATGACGTTCGCATCACTATGGTTCTTCTGAGAACATAGAACGAAGAAATATGTAATAAAGCGAATATGCTAACCATAATTGTGTGTGACGCCTGGTGACGCCTTATTCATTTTTATGTGCGTGACACATGGTGCCCCAGGTACACGTCTCGTAAAACCCTACCACCACTTTTGGACAACTTGGGGGCTGGTGCCAAGAAGAAGCTATGCAAGAACCTCGGTCACCACTGTCATTGCCTCTTTTAAAAATGCTTTTTGGATGAGGTTCATGAATTTTGCTGCTTGAGCTAGTCCATAATTATCATCATACATTATCTCTTCTCTCTAAGATCTAATCTATATCATTGTAGGTATTTTAGTAAAGAGACTTTTGTCACAAGAGACACTATTCCAAATGTTCTTTATGGTGCGTTTTCATGTGCCCCTGCAAACTACACTTCTGAACGAACGCCTTCTCGCAGAACTGACACACGAAACGCCGAATATTATTGTGTATCTTCATATGCTCAACCAAAGACTTCTTTCTCGGATACCATTTCTTACAGACTTGACATTGGAAGTTCTTCTTGTCCGTGTGACACGTCATATGAGCCTTCAATTTCCCTTTGTCCGAGCATACGTAACTACAAAGCTCGCACTTCAAATTGTTCGATGTGTTGTGCGTCACTTTCTCATGATGTCGCCAGCTCGCCGCGCATTCGTAGGCTTTACCACAGAACTTGCATTTATAAATCCTCGGCGTCATCCCGTGGACGAGTTTCAAATGTTTCTGTTTCTGACCGTATTCCAGAAATCTCTCCGGGCAATACAAGCATTTGTTCCTTTTAACTTTTTTGTGTACTTTGTCTATGTGCTGCTGTACTAGCAGGACGCTAGCAAAACATTTATCGCACTCGGTGCACGCGTGTGACCGCACCTTGTGAGAGCCATCGAGATGACTTCTCAATCGCATGCTCGATGCAAATCCGGATCCACATTGATCGCAGACGTACTTCGTGAAATGTTCGTTTATATGCTTGTTTAGAGGCCAATAGTGATCAAACTTTTTATCGCATGTAACACAGATGAATTCCTCATCGGTAATTTTGTAAGGCCAGACGCCAGCGTCTACCAAGTCGATAGGTTTAGCATGTTTATTGAGTAAATGTTGTTTTAGGTCTTCAAAATTAGCAATTTCATCGTTACAGAGTTTGCAGCCAAGATCCAACACGTTGATTTTGAGCGATTCCTCGCCATGTTTATTGACAACTGCTTTTCTAATATCTTCTTCGGTGACCTGTTTATGATCTGAATCAACATGTTGTGCCAATTCCAGCATAGTAATGTACCGGTTCGGGCAGTACAAGCATATGAAATATCTGCAGTGTTTGAAAGGCATGACATTCGTGCTGACAATTATCGCAATAGCGCTCTCCCTGCTCAGTCTTTTCTGATTAAGATCATGTACGTAAGTGATTTTTGGTTTCATAACCTTAGTTTTAGCGCCAGTGCTACCTACAAATAAATATATGCGTCAGTAACATAACAAAACAAGGATCACGTCATCTAGCTGCAGTCAAGTTAGTTGATTAAGGAAAAGGGATCATCTATAATTTACGTCATATGTTAAAAGGTGTTCCACCGTGTGGCGAGAGATGGAAGGCGTCCTTTAATTTTGTAGCATTGCTACGGATAACATTATCAGCTATGTGTAGACATAAAGTCATAAAGAAGTATGAGAACTTTATAAATGACCCTAATGAACAAAGCTGTTTTGGAAGAGTTTGATCTAAATAAACATTTCAGTATTATTTTACAAAAAAAATTCAGTTCTGAATATACGTACGTTTAAACTTGCTGATGTAATTTTTCTTTCCAAAATGCATTTCAATAGCGTGCTTGTTCAGAAACCGAAAGTCATCAAACTGACTATCGCAGTACAAACAATTGTATTCGTTATTCATAATTTTGTATGGCCATATCCCTGATCGAGCTGGATCTACTCGCTTGTCGTGTATTTCATTAAGATGCTGTTTTAATTCTTCGAAATTCGAAAGATTGCTGCCGCACAGTTTGCATCCGAAATCTACCACGTTCACTTTAATAGTAGGATGGCTTTTGTGTAAATTTGCGATTGCACGTCTTATTTCATCTACCGTTATGCTTTTGTGCTCGTCTTCGCAGTGCAGCATCAGTCCAGGCATATCTCTAAAACGTCCTGGACAATAAAGGCACATGAATGACACATTCCATTTGAACGGATAGACATTCGTGTTGTACAAAATGGCGATCGCACTGGATTTTGTGCTATTTGAATTATTCTTTAAACAGACTTCACTGTTAGTTTCACGTGCATCATCATCTTTGGCGTTTGTATCACCTATAACTAGAAAAAATATAACGAATCAAATTTTTGGTAACCATCGCTTAACACTAAATTCACTAAATTTTAATTCATACTTAAAATAAGTCTACAAACTCAATGAGTTTCATTTTTTGGCAAATCATAAATACTTGCCTCTTAAATCACCTGTCTTCGAGTAATGTTCGATAATATGTCTGTTCAAGAGACGATAGTCAAATAACTTTAATCCACACAAGACGCAGTTGAAATCATCCTCCGTAATATTATGGGGCCACACCCCATAATTATGTACGTCAACTGGCTTCTTATGTTTAAGGAAAAGATGGTGCAGCATGTCTTCGAAATTGTAAAGATCCTGGCCACAAAGTTTACAACCAAAATTAGTCACATTGATTTTAATCGGTTGATATTTGCGTATCTTTAGAAATGCCTTTGTTACATCCTTTTCCGTAACGCTCCAGTGTTGTGATGTAACATGTTGTGTCAATTCTGGCATATTTCCAAATTTGTTTGGGCAGTAAAAACACATGTACATCCCTCTGTACCTGAAAGGGCACACGTTTGTACTGAGGATGATCGCTATAGCACTTTGCCTAGCTGCCTTCTTCTCTTTCCTGTGTGTTACCACTCTCCTAGGCTTTAAATGTGTGCCACTCGTTTGCTCATCCGTGGCACCTGCGTGACCTATAAATAGAAAACCATCGATGTAAGTAAAGTAAAGTTTTTGGTTTTGGACACCAGCAGGATAACATTTAACAAAGATGTCGTTGAAATGCTAATTTCAGTCTGTATGATACATCCTCAACCGCATGTTCTAAAATCAGTATTTTGCAATAGTAACGTAAAGTATTACTTAGCTCAAGCATCTTAGTGACTTTTCCCAAGCCAATGGTGCAGACGGCAGTCCTGATATTATTCGAAGAAAAGGAACAGGAAGAATATAAAATAAAACAAAAGTACTATTGTACTAAATAAGCAGTTTAATGCGATAATTACGAATATTTACACAATTGAATAATAACTCTGGTAAAACAAAAAAAAATCCGATACACACTTCATTCATCCGCCAACCCGCACTGAGCCCGCGTGGTGGAGTATGGCTCGTACCACCTCATAATTAAAGCTTGATCAAACTGAACATTAAAGTTCTTCGCATGTGTATAATGGCTAGTTTACACAGGCTTGACAAGTATTAAGCGCTTAGCTACTAGCTAAGCGCTTAATACTTGTCACTAGTACAAAGTGCCATATAGCGACTTCGCGACAAGACCTGATCGCGTGTCGTGCCTTGCGTAAATAGTTCGACAAGTTGTACCGGGAAGGCGTTCTATTTCAAATATCTCGTCACTTATACCTTCTACCAGCTCCAACGTGGAAACGGTGTCTCATTTGTCCTATTGGGGCTTACTTTTGTGATAAGCAAGTTCTAACTCTTCAAAATAATGAGTTCTTAAAATACTTTCAAGGGAATTGTGGTTTTCAGGAAAAAATACCATTAGATAATTGCTCTAACCAATCTCTCCTACTTCTTTCTTTTTGGTCCAGGATAGTCTACGGTTATTTTATTGCATGTATGTATAAGGGCCTCTCTCAACTAATTTAATCCACCTGGGCCTCAAGCGATGGATACCAACTCAGAATAATTTGAGACCCTAAGAGCGAGACATATAGGAAATCGATACGATTGATAACGAACTCGCAAAGAACTGTTTTAAATTATTAATAAATATGATAGAGAAGACTCGTGTGCCGCCCGTACCGACATTATCCATTTTCACACTCAATTTTTACTTCATTCGAGTGGTGTGTTCTGACGTGGCTCTGTAAGCTGCAATTCTGCACAAATGCACTGCTGCAATATTGACAGACGAATCTCTTGTCGTTGTTATGTATTCGCATGTGTTCTACCAAAGCCTGCTTACGTCCGTATTTCTTTTTGCATACCTCACATTCGAAATTCCTCTCACCACTGTGGCAGACCATGTGATCTCTAAGCACTGATGCACTGGAACATCCTTTCTGGCATATATTGCACTTGTGTTTTCTCATCTTGAAATGAGCAACACGCTCATGAACTCTCAGCTTACCGCTATACATAAAAACTTTAGAACACATCGTACACCGAAACTCGGGCAATTTGACACCGTGCTCCTTCTCCATATGTCTTATCTTCTGGTAGTAATCACGAAACGTTTCTTGGCAATGGAGACATCTATGCTTTTTCAATTTCATGTGAATTCTTTCGACGTGGTCCTTTTTTAAGGATATATTCCGAAATACTTTATCGCACAGGTCGCATTTGAAAGATGCGGTTATATGACTTTGAGTGTGATTTCCCAAGCGCTGTTGAGTTGCAAAACCGACACCGCAATGTTCGCAGACAAAATTAGGAAAGTGAATGTTAATGTGCTTAGTTAATAGCCCGTAGTTACGAAAACTCTTAGAACACATCGCGCAGTTATATCCTTCTGAATTGATCCTAAAAGGAAACACTCTTTCGTTATTCACGTCGAACTTCACTTGATGGTTAGCAGCAAGGTGCTCTTTCAATCTCTTGTAATCCGAAGCTTCATAAGAGCATGCCTTACATTCAAAATTGCTGAAATTCACTTTGACTCTTTGGTACCTGCCGATCTTGATGCGTGATTTAATTATTTGTTTATCAATGACTTTGTGTTCAGTATTGCTGTGTTGTTCAAGTTTAGAAAAATCTGAATATTTTTCATCGCAATAGAAACACAAGAAATGATGATTATTCCACTTAAAGGGCAACGCATTACAATTTGTTACGATGAGAGCTGATATATCGTGTCTGTAGATTTGTTTCCCCTTTGGCTTGTTATTAGTGTTTGGTGATTTATATTTAATTTCGGTCGCTGTGTCATCATTACCTAGAAATGAGAAAAGAGCTGTAAAATGAACGATTTCGTCTGCCTGTTGACTTGTTTATGAGAGTTAGTTTTAAGTTTCTTAATCATTACACAAATTTGAGATAGTGGAACTACTTACGATTACCCTTCCTAATGTTAATTTGCTTTCCAAAATGCATTTCAATTGCGTGCTTGTTCAAGGACCGAAAGTCATCAAACTGGCTATCGCAGTACAAGCAATTGTACTCGTTGTCCATAATTCTGTACGGCCAAACTCCAGACCGAGCAGGATCTATTCCTTTGTCATGTGTGTCGTTTAAATGCTGTTTTAATTCCTCAAAATTCGTAAGTTTGCTGTTGCATAGCTTGCATCCGAAATCTACCACATTCACTTTGACGGAAGGATTGCTTTTACGTAAATTTGCGATTGCACGTCTTATTTCCTCTACCGTTATGTTTTTGTGCGCGTCTTCACAATGCAGCATCAGTCCTGGCATATCCTTAAACCGTCCTGGACAATAAAGGCACATGAATAATACATTCCATTTGAACGGATAGACATTCGTGTTGTTTAAAATTGCGATCGGACTTTGAGTTATTTGAATTATCCTTTAAGCTAATTTTAATGTTCGATTCACGGGCATCTTTAGTGTCTGCATCTCCGATAACTAGAAAAAAGATGAAGGATTACATTTTTAGGTAACCATAATAATTGTATAAATTAAATTTCATTTCCTTTTTTGAATTAGTCTTCAGAGTCAATGATTGATTTTAATTTTGCTGGCAAGTCATGGATACTTGCCTTTCAGATCACCTGACTTCGTATAATGCTCGAGAATATGTTTGTTCAAGAGACGATAGTCAAATAACTTTAATCCACACAGGACGCAGTTGAAATCATCCCCCGTAATATTGTGAGGCCATACCCCATAATTATGTACGTCAACTGGCTTCTTATGTTTGAGGAAAAGATGGTGCAGCATGTCTTCGAAATTGTAGAGATCTTGGCCACAAAGTTTACAACCAAAATTAGTCACATTGATTTTTATCGGTTTATATTTGCGTATTTTGAGAAATGCCTTTGTTACATCCTTTTCCTTAACGCTCGAGTGTTGTGATGTAACATGTTGTGTCAATTCTGGCATGTTCCCAAATTTGATTGGGCAGTAAAAACACATGTACATCCCTCTGTACCTGAAAGGACACACGTTTGTACAGAGGATGATCGCTATAGCACTTTGCCTAGCTGCCTTCTTCTCTTTTCTCTGTGTTGCCACTGTTCTAGGCTTCAAATGTGTGCCACTCGTTTGCTCACTCGTGGCACCTGCGTCACCTATAAATAAAAACCATCGATGAAAGTAAAGTTCCTGATTTTGGACACCAGCAGGCTAACTTGTAACAAAGATTACGTTATTGATTTGAGACTGTGTGATACATCCTCAGTCGCATATGTATTAAAATCAATATTATCTTAAGGTATTACTCAACTTATAAGCATCTTAGAGGCATTTTCCGACGGTGCTGATTGCAGTCCAGTTATTATTCGAAGGAAAGGAACAGGAAAAATATAAATAAAACAAAAGTTTTATAAACAAGTTTAATGCAACAATTACTAGTTACACTGTTCAATAGTAACTAAATAAACTAATAACTATGAAAACAAAGAAAAATCGGGTACGGACTTGAACGATGCGATTATTTGAAAAGTACAATAATTTTCGACACGAAAACAGTATTTATATAATGGGTCGTTTGCACTGGCTTCGTAGCTAAGGGCTTAGTTCTTGTCGCCTACAAAATAGCCTATTATCATAATTATAGTGTTTTTGAATTTGGAACGCTTCCCACATCCAGCGACTTCCCGCGACCTTCACCAGACCATCGGTCCACCCGCCTTGTAGGGAGCCGGCCCACATACACTAATCTAGGCAAGAATCTCACAGTTTACACGTTTAGTCTACAGTATTTAGCACTTAGCTAATAAGCCCGTGTAAACCTGGCATAAAAGAAAGTCTTGTTAGTAACACGGTTACACCGTCAGTGATTTAGGAATTGTTGTAGGCAGAACCATTTTATAGTTTTTTTTTTAATTTGTCCTGAAATGGATTGGTGATAATGATCACAAAAAACTAATTTTTGGAAATTTACCCCCTACGGGGGGGAGGGGGGGGGGGGGATAAAGGGAAAGTGTGTATAAAAGTTCATTAGTTATTAGTATTCTCTTTACTTATGTAATGTGATAGATAAACCTACAAAATTATTTCAAGATTTAATCGTTCTACGGCCCCGCGACGATTGTCGATATAATTAGTTCTTTACAAATATTGAAGGGAATTGGGCTTTCGGGAAAGACGGTAAGCCAATCACTCCTATTTTGTCGTGATTTATTTATGTCAGAAGGCTGTTATTTAACACGTATATACAGGGGCTTGTGACGCAGTGGTGGCAGTGGTTGGGTAGTGATACCAAAGATAAGCAACCTAAGGCACAGTCGTATATGGGTTTCCAATCATATAAGTGACGTCTATTTACAAGCATCTTTGTGCTTCGGAAAGCACGTAAAGCTGTTGGACCTGGTTAATATCGACATATATTAGTCTTTAAGCCTGGTCAGAGGCTCTCGTGCGGCTTAATACCATCTCACAGCAAGGTCGGTCACTTACCATACAAACAAACCCTTCCACCAATCCACAGTGAACCCGTTTGGTGGAGTATGGTTCGTACCACCTCATAGTTGAGTTGTGGTGAGGCCAGTGCCCGGCAGTGGGGTGTAAATGGGCTTATGAGAGAAGTCTTAAGGAACATCATAACCAATTTAATAACAGCGAAACATCCACCTGGACCCTAACCGATGGAAACAGGCCAATTGTGCGTCTACCATGAAAGCGCGATGACTGGGGTCTTTGCTATGTGGACGGCGTCGCAAAGGCGCGTTTGATATGCTTGATATTTCCGCCCGGGTCCGCCGTCGCCTACGACGCTACGCACTTTGCTCGCTCGCAGTGTGGACCCACATTCAGAATGATTTAAGACCCTATGTACGACTCTTTGAGAAAAAATCGTTAGAAATTGACAAGGAACACGCGAGATAACCTTAAATTTTAAAAATGCGATTAGATGGACTAGTGCGCCGCCTGCACTTCAAATTATTCATTGTCACACTCAATTTTAACTTCATTCGAGTGGTGAGTTCTGACGTGACTCTTTAAGCTGCAATTCTGCACAAACGCACTGCTGCAATATTGACAGACAAACCTCTTGTCGTTGTTGTGTATTCGCATGTGCTCCACCAAAGTCTTCTTCCGTGCATATTTCTTTTTGCACACCTCACATTCGTAATTTCTCTCACCACTGTGACACACCATGTGCTCTTTAAGCACTGATACCTCGGGAAATGTTTTCTGGCATATATTGCACGTGTGTTTTCTCGTTTTAAAATGTGCTACACGCTCATGATGTCTCAGCTGTCCGCTAAACATAAAAACTTTCGTACACATCGTACAACGAAACTCGGGCGCTTTGACACCGTGTTCCCTCACCATATGATTTATCTTCTGGTAGTACTCAAGAAACATTTTTTGGCAATGGGGACATTTATTCTTTTTCACTTTCATGTGAATTCTTTCGATGTGGTCCTTTTTCAATGTTATATGCCGAAACACTTTATCACACAGATCGCATTTGAAGGATCCGGTTGTATGACTTTGAGCGTGGCTTCTCAATCGCAGTTTAGTTGCAAAACCGACTCCGCAATGTTCGCAGACAAAATTAGGAAAGTGAATGTTAATGTGCCTGCTTAATAACGCGTAGTTATGGAAACTTTTTGAGCACAACGCGCAGTTGTATCCTTCTGAATTGATCCAGAAAGGAAACACTCTATCGTTATTCATGTCAAATTTTACTTGGTGATTTGCTGCGAGGTGCTCTTTTAATCTTTTATAATCTACAGCTACATAAGAGCATATCTTGCATTCGAAATGGCTGAAATTCATTTTGACTTTTAGGTGCCTGCCATTTCTGACGAGTGATTCTTTTATTTGTTCATCATTAAGTTGGTGGTTGGTAGTGCTGTGTTGTTCAAGTTTAGAAAAATCCATGTGTTTTTCATCGCAGTAAAAGCACAAGAAGTGGTGATTATTCCACTTGAAGGGCAACGCGTTAGTGTTTGTTAAGATGAGGGCCACGTTATCGTTCCTATAGATTTGTTTTTGTTCGAGGTCGCAGGCTCCCTTTGGTTTGTTATGAGTGCTTATCGATTTATATTTCATTTCTGACGCTGTGTTATCACCTAGAAACAAGAAATCTGTGTACAATTTGGTCTGTTGGTAACCTGTTAGAATTTAATGCTCTATTATTAATGTAAGAGTCATGCTACGTTTCTAAACAAAAGTACTGTTGCAATATTGGCAAAGGTACAGACAGTGCAGTGAATGCCTGTCGGCGTCCCGACAATAATATCGCAAGGATATTATTAATGACTCCAAATGAGAAAATCAGCTCGACTATAGGCTGTGTTTAAGGTTATCAATCGGCACACTCATTGAATTTAATGGAACTACTTACGTTTACGCTTCCTGATGTAAATTTGCTTTCCAAAATGCATTTCAATAGCGTGCTTGTTTAAAAACCGAAAGTCATCAAACTGACTATCGCAGAACAAACAATTGTACTCGTCGTTCATAATTCTGTACGGCCAAATTCCAGATGTATCTGGATGTATTCCCTTGTCGTGTATTTCGTTTAAATGCTGTTTTAATTCTTCGAAATTCGAAAGTTTGCTGTCGCACAGCTTGCATCCGAAATCTACCACGTTCACTTTGATAGAAGGATTGCTTTTGCGTAATTTTATGATTGCTCGTCTTATTTCGTCAAGTGTTATGTTTTTATGCTCGTCTTCACAGTGCAGCATCAGTCCTGGCATATCCTTAAATCGTCCTGGGCAATAAAGGCACATGAACGACACATTCCACTTGAACGGATAGACATTAGTGTTGTACAAAATGGCGATTGCACTGGACTTTGTGTTATTATCCTTTAAGCAAATTTGACTGTTGGTTTCACGTGCAACATCATCTTTAGCATTTTTATCACCTACAGCTAGAAGAAATATGACGAATGAAATTTTGGTAACCATATAATTGATTTAATTAAATTTGAATGAATAATTCAGTCTTCTGACTCAATTTATGATTAGTTGTTTTTGGCAATACAAAAATACTTGCCTTTTACGTCACCTGATTTCGTATAATGCCCGATAATATGTCTGTTCAAGAGCCGATAGTCAAATAACTTTAATCCACAGAGGACGCAGTTGAAGTCATCCTCCGTAATATTATGAGGCCACACTCCATAGTTACGTACGTCAACAGGCTTCTTATGTTTGAGAAGAAGATGGTGTAGCATGTCTTCAAAATTATGGAGTTCCTGGTCACAAAGTTTACAGCCGAAGGTGGTCACATTTATTTTTATGGGATGATAGTTTTTGATCTTGAGGAATGTCTTCGTAATATCCTTCTCCGTAATGTTCCCGTGATGGGACGCAACATGTTGTGTCAGATCTGGTATATTCCGAAATTTGTTTGGGCAGTAAAAGCATAAAAACATCCCTTTGTACCTGAAAGGGCAAACGGTCGTATTGAGGATGATCGCTATAGCACTTTGCCTAGCTGCTTTCTTCTCTTTCTCAGGTGTTATCTCTTTTTGAGTCTCAGAATCTGTGTCACTCGTTTGATTACTCGTAGCACATGCGTCACCTATAACCAAAAAACCATCGATGCAATTATTGTGTTTTGGGAACAGCAGGACAATGTGTATGTAACCAAGGTGAAGGCGAAAGTGCTGTTTTAACAATGCATACTCAGCCGCTCTAGTTTAAGTAAACGAATTACTTAACCATAAAATCGCATTTCTCCAACAGTTCTCACCACATCTTTTTGTTTATACGAATTCCACTATCAAGTAGCCCAATCAACGTGCGATATTTGGTAATACATATTATAAATGTTTCTGGTTTCAAACCACATGTTTTTTAGACACCTATCTAAGAACATTTTTGAGCGAATTTGACGATACCTCACTAACATGTGGCAAAAAATAATATTACATACGCGCCGCGAAAAACATCACCTAACTCTAACTTGGCAGTCGGGAACACTTTTTGGTACTTGCCATTCCTGACCAGTGATTTCATGATTAGTTTATCATTAATTAACTTGGTGTTCGGTAATGCTGTATTGTTCAAGTTTAGAAATATTTCTGATTGTTTTATCGCAGCAAAAAAAGCACAGTGGATATATTAAAAGGTTTTCTTCTTTGCGATGTTCCAGGTCTTTAGCGTTCCTGGAATTGTTACGAATGGAATTCGTTTTATCTTTGGTGTGGGACATTGTGTATTCATCGCCTAGAAACGGACAGCCTACGAACACCTAGAAACCAGCTGCCACATTTGGGCTGGTTAGGTGTTTGAAAGTTATTGCTCTTTTAATTATAACGTTTGTGTTAAAATAAGGAAAATACTTTTCAATGGATAAAGAAACCTGGAAATCTTTTGAGGAATCCAACGTGCAGCAGTAAATTTCTTGCAGCTAAAACTACTTAACTTGAAATTCACTGGATCTGGGATCAAGTTTTCGATTTGCATATTTGAATATTATGTTTTAATAGCTTAAGCGTTGATGTATCTGCACAAACGCAGAGATATGTTTGTGTATAAACCAATCAGTAAGTTTTCGCGATTCATCTAAAGATTAAGGATATTACACCACCGATTGGATTGGTGATTCAAATCACATTTGCTTACCTATCTGCTTTGTTAGAGTCACACTAAGTGCAATAGCAATACTCTTATGTCTGCTAAACTGTGATAATGTGTATTTTTTCTATGCGTATTATAGAACTGTATAGTTTGGACTTACTTCTCGGGTTCATGAACAAGTTTAAGCAGAGGTCAAGAAAACGGTTTCTGAAATCTATGTTTGACAGACTATTTAAAATTCTATGTAACACTGGGTGCTTTATTCGAAAGTCAGTAATGAAGGATATACAATATTTTAAAAATAAAATTGCAAAATGTTACAGACATATCTATATCAGGGTCAAAAACTAAGTAACAATAAAAGATATATAATTTAGGACGAAGTTTACTACGGACAGGAAAACTGTACATATCATTAGTTTAGTGTGAACTCATAAATCTGACTATTGACATTGAACTCGCGAGAAAAAACCTTTAATATAAAAATCAATTAGATAGCCTAGTGCTGCGCCGTCTGCACTCTATATTATTCATTTTCAAACTCAATTTTAACTTCATTCGAGTGGTGAGTTCTAACGTGACTCTTTAAGCTGCATTTCTGCACAAATGCACTGCTGCAATATTGACAGACGAATCTTTTGTCGTTGTTGTGTATTCGCATGTGCTCCACCAAAGTCTTCCTCCGGCCATATTTCTTTTTGCATACCTTACATTCGTAATTCTTCTCACCGCTGTGACACACCATGTGATCTTTAAGCAATGTTGCATCAAAACATGTTTTCTGACATATATTACACTCGTATTTTCTCGTCTTGAAATGGGCAACACGCTCATGATGTCTCAGCTGATCGCTTAACATGTAAACTTTCGAACACATCGTACACCGAAACTCGGGAGCTTTGACACCATGTTCCCTCACCATATGATTAATTCTCTGACGGTACTCTTTAAACGTTTCTTTGCAATGGGGACATCTATGTTTTTTCACTTTCATGTGAATTCTTTCGATGTGGTCCTTTTTCGCAGATATTTTTCTAAATATCTTGTCACACAAATCACATTTAAAGGACCCGCTAACATGACTCTGAGTGTGCGCTTTTAAACGTAAATTCGTCGCAAATCCAACACCGCATTGTTCGCAGACAAAATTAGAAAAATGGACGTTAATGTGCGTGTTCAACGATCTGTAGTTATGGAAACTCTGTGAGCATATCGCGCATTTATATCCCTCCGTATCAATCCGGAAAGGAAACACTCCATCGTTATTCACGTCCAATATCATTAGATGATCGGAAGCAAGGTGCTGTTTTAATCCGTTGAAATCCAAAGCCTCATAAGTGCATACCTTACATTGAAAAATTCTGAAATTCACTTTGACTCTTTGGTACTTGCCAATTCTAACCAGTGCTTTCGTGATTAGTTTCTCACTAACTCGGTGTTCGGTAATGCTGTGTTTTTCAAGTTCCGAAAAATCCATGTATTTTTCATCGCAGTAAAAGCACAAGAAGTGGTTATTCCACCACTTGAAGGGCAGCGCGTTGGAGCTGGTGATGAGGGCTACGGTCCCATTCCTACCAGCTTTCTTCTTTGCGATCTGTTCCAGGTCTATCGCGTTCTTTGGATTGTTACGAGTGGAAATCGTTTTAACTTTAGTGTGGGACGTTGTGTTGTCTTCACCTAGAAACGGAAAACAGCTGTCACATTTGGGTCAGTTTGGTGCTTGAGAGTTGTTGCTCTTTTATTTATTATGTGTGTCTTGCAAGTTAGGTACATACTTTTAAATAAGTAAAGTAATAAACCATTCCATCATTTCATTTAAAGCGTAGAATATGCCGTCTACCAGCAAGATCTCATAAAGAAAACAGGATTAACAGGACCAAAATGGACGCAGGCTGCTGACAACCGATCGTTTTGGAAATCTTTCGGGGAATCCTTTGTTTAGCAGTAAATTTCTTACAGCTGTTTATGATGTTAATAGACTAAAGAACTTAACTTTATCTGAGATGAAGCTTTAGATTTGCATATTTGGATGATATGCTTTTAATAGCATTAGACCTGATATATCCGCACAATCGAAGGGATATGTTTGTAGATTAGATTAGATTAGTAATGTATACACGGGATTGAAAAGCGTTATATCAATGATTATCTAATTACGTAAGTACTCATTGCTCGACGTTTTGGCTGGATTGCACACAGCCGTGGTTACAAGCTGACTAGTGGCGCGCGGCGTCGCACAGAGGGGTATTTGCAACCAAAACATGATCTTAAGTCAATTTTATAGAATCTATAGAATCATAACTTAAGTAATTGCCAGACAAATAGGTACTTCCCTTCATAAGATAACGCTAAACATACCCCACTAGGGCTAACTGCGCGCCCTACAGCTCAGTCGGAACTCATCTGTTGTACTATTTGCTCTTTGTATTCTTGGCGCTTAAAAACTTTTACCCAGTGTTTCGTGCTATGGAAAACTGATTTCTTCGGTGCGAACTCAAAAATCCAGTATGGAATCATTTGTTGATGGTATGTACATTATTTTTCATACATTACTTACAAAATTTTATTCCATTTTCATTCATAACTTTCCCTTTGAAGTTGACTATTATTTATTACCATATTTTTTCGTTTCTTTTAGATAATAAAGTTATTTTAAGAATGTCTTAAACGGCTTTAAACTATAATTTTGAAGAGGACAATTCGTATGGACCTTCTAGTTACAGTTTTCGTGAAAAAACTCCCCGCTTTTCTCCGCCCCTCCATTTAATAGTCATTAGAGGTAGTTGAGTTACAAGGGCTAAAATATGATGCTCATTTTACAACTTTATTTAAATGCTTTGATTGCAATTTGATGCTTTGTTTACAGCTGCAAATGCTGAATCATCAATCAACATGTCTAGAAAGGATTTGGCCATCATCATAAAACAATGTAAACTTAGAAAATTGCCGAAAATTTTGATTTTCTTCAGAAAAAACTGTCCGAAAGTGACCTGACAAGATTCATTTACTCCGTGATAGTTTAAAATCATTCAAACATTATTTTAAACTTAAGTGGACTCTAACGAAGGACTGAAGGGTACGAAAGCGTCCTGTCTGGAGACTTGTGAGAATCGGTCAGCCACCAAAGGACTTTAATGAATGCTGTGAAAGGACTAATAGGCGAAAAACTAAACTGATCAGGTCAAAAATGTCTCACGAGGTGTTAACATACGCTGCCGGATTGAGTGAACGAGCTGCAGGTAACAATGATTTATGTCATATTATAAAAAATGCTTCTGCATCTCCAACAAGAGCTACGAAATACATATGAAAAGCTATCTACAACTGAAGCCTTGGCAAAATACGTGGAAGCTGGCCTCATTAGGAACCAATATAATATAATCATAAACATATGATCGTCTCGGAATAAATGGCTGAAATTAAACTGCAGAATCTCCTCGACCTTCGACTTATATCGGTTGCTCCAGACTTCGGATGTATTCCTAAGTTTCAGCAGGACCAGACTGTTCAGAAACAGATGAGCATTAACAGCTGAAGCCCTAGAATTTCTACAGCAAGACTATCGACGCAATCACAACAAAATGTAAATAATGTTTTTGATGATGACGAATCTGATTTTGATTAATATATTATTTTTTGATTTGCACCAACGTATTATTACTTAAACTTATTCTTATAAAGCTGTTGTATTAATTATTGTCCAGTTAATCAGATAACACAAAAAGATTTTATTGAATTACAGTGACAATACCTGGGTGGTACCTTGTCAAAAACTGGTGCACCCACCCTATCTATTTATGCTTTAGTACACTGTAGGTCACGTATAAACACTAACCCAACACTAAAAATCACCAAAATACTTTAGACCACATTTTCGAGTCAAATACCCCTATGTGCGTCGTCTGCTTCGGGCGGCCGCGGTTTCCAGATCCACCCTCACATTTTCATTTTTAAATATGTTAGTACAGTCACCGCGTTAAAACGATCAATAAGTTTCACGTCACCTTTAAAGATTAACGATATTAAACCACCAATTGGATTGGTTATTCAAATCACCTTTACTAAACCAATCTGCTGTGAAGAGTCACATTAAATACAATGCTTTTACGCCTTAAAATTGCGAATTTTTTCTTTGTCTATGCGTATGATGAAGTGTAACTGTAAATTGAAAGTCTCTCTATATCTATACATGGGCAAATATCCATAAATTACTTCTCGGGTTAAGTAGAAAAAAATATGGTTTCTGAAATCTACGTTTAACTGCCTATTCAAAGTTATTTTAAGACTATGAAACACCTGGGGCTTTTTTCGAAAGAATAACGGATATTCTTCAAAAGTGTTTGAGATAAAATAGCGATATTTCACACACGCATATATATCAAGATCAAAAACTACGTAACAATAAGAGGCATACTTATAATTTATGGACAAAGTTTAATATACATAGGAAAACGGCACATTACTCCATTTTAACTTCATTCCGATGGTGAGTCCTGACATGACTCTTTAAACTGCAATTCTGCACAAATGCACTGCTGCAATATTGACAGACGAATCTCTTGTCGTTGTTGTGTATTCGCATGTGCTCTACCAAAGTCTTTCTTCGGCCATATTTCTTTTTGCATACCTGGCATTCGTAATTCCTCTCACCACTATGACAAACCATGTGATCTCTAAGCACTGATGCGTTAGAACATGTTTTCTGGCATATATTGCACTCGTACTTTCTCGTCTTGAAATGAGCTACACGCTCATGAACTCGTAGCTGTCCGCTAAACATATAAACCTTCGAACACATCGTACACCGAAACTCGGGAACTTTCACACCGTGTTCTCTCACCATATGTCTAATCCTCTGACCGTACTCTTTAAACATTTCTTTGCAATGGGGACATCTATGTTTTTTCACTTTCATGTGAATTCTTTCAATGTGGTCCTTCTTTGCAGATAATCTTCTAAATATCTTGTCACACAAATCACATTTGAAGGACCCGCTTACATGACTCTGAGTGTGCGCTTTTAAACGTTCATCCGTTGCAAAGCCAACACCACATTGCTCGCAGACAAAATTAGGAAAATGGATGTTAATGTGCCTATTCAATAACCTGTAGTTATGGAAACTCTGTGCGCACATCGCGCAGTTATATCCTTCTGAATCGATCCGGAATGGAAACACTCCATCGTTATTCACGTCCAACTTTACTAAATGATTCGATGCAAGGTGCTGTTTTAATCCGTTGTAATCCACAGCCTCATAAGAGCATACCTTACAAACGAAATTTTCAAAATTCACTTTCACCTTTTGGTATCTGCCAATCCTGGCTAGCGACTTCATGATTTGTTTATCATTAACTTGGTGATTGATAGTGCTGTGTTGTTCAAGTTTCGCAAAATCCATGTATTTTTCATCGCAGTAAAAGCACAAGAAGTGGTTATTCCACCACTTGAAGGGTAATGCGTTGGAGCTGGTAATGAGGGCCACCGTTCCATTCCTACCGGCTTTCTTCTGTGCGATCCATTCCAGGTCGCTCGCGTTCTTTGGACTGTTACGGGTGTTAATCTTTTTAACTTTAGTATGGGACGTTGTGTTGTCATCACCTAGAAACGGAAAACAGCAGTCACATTTTGGCCAGTTAGGTTATTGCTCTTTTATTTATTAACTGTGTTTTAAGTTAGGTAAATACTTTTAATAAGTAAAGATTTAAACCATTGGATCATTTGATAGGAAGCCCAGCATAGGGCGTCCATTGGCAAGATGAACGGACGACTTTATAAAGATCACAGGACGGAACCGGTTGCAGGCCGCTGACAATAGATTAACCAGCGACCAATTTTGTCTATGTGGAACGACGATAAAGTAAACACTAAACATATTAACCGGACCTAAGATAAAGCGTCGAATGGATTTGCTCATTTTTATGTTGTTTAAAAAAAAAACATTTATTTCAGGTTACTAAGACCCATAATAGAGACCATAGATTACAATTCTAAGTTAAATTATATAAATAACATTGAAATAGCATTAGGCCTGAAGTATCCGCACAAATGCAGATATGTATTAAGATGTATACTGATTCCTGTTTTTGAGGACCCCTTGATGCAAATAACAAAATGACCTTATAAGACAGACATTCAGGTTATAACATAAAAAAAACTACTGTGGTGGGGTACCTCACAAGGGTCATTATTAAAGTTATTTACTAATCGAAACTTATATAACAATGACTTATGAAATAATAGTTGATAGTCTCATGACTCAATCATCATCACTCGGTTCCAAAATGAGCACCGCCCGCTGGTGCTCTTTCCTCATATGACTGTCCAAACTGCATTTTTGTACAAAGGTGCTGCTGCAATGTTCACATGCATATCCCTTATCGCCGTGATGCATACGCGTGTGCAGCGACAAAGTTTTTTGGCGACTGTACCGCTTTTTACAAAGCAAACATTCGAAGTTTTTTTCACCACTATGACACACCAGGTGATCCTTCAGAGTGAATGAACTGGTAAACTTTTTCCCGCACACGTTACACTCATATCTGCTTGTTTCGAGATGACAGCTTTTCTCGTGACATTTCAACCGGCCACTAACCAGGAACACTTTAGGGCACAACTGGCACTTGTATTCTGGGACTTTAACACCGTGTACCCTCACCATGTGGTATATCTTCGATTTGTAGTCCCTGAATCTTTCATCGCAGTGGGGACACATATTCTTCTTCACTTTCATGTGGGTTCTAGCGACGAGATCCTTGAGAGTCATCGTCGACGTAAATATCTTGCCGCACAAATTGCACTTGAGGGATTCTTTTATATGAGAGTAAGCATGATGTCTCAAGCGCAGTTCCGTTGCGAAGGGGGCTCCGCATTGATCGCAGATATAGTTTTTTAAATGGGCGTTTACATGTCTGTTCAGTAACATATAATTTGGAAAACTTTGTTGACACATTGCGCATGTAAATTCTTTCGCGTCAATCTGATAAGGAATTAGTAACTCGGTGTCGAGCGCACACTTTATTTCGTGATTTACAAATAGATGCTTTTTGAGATTGTTGTAGTTGCTAGCGATATACGCACAGAGCTTGCATGCATAGGTGGAGAAGTTCAGTTTCACATGTATATTTTTATCAAGCTTAAGGAGTACTGCCTTTATTTCTTTCTCAGTAAAGTGATGTTCGGAAAACGTGTGATGTTCAAGTTCGGAAATATCGATGTAAGTATTATCACAGTAAAAGCATAAATATCTGTGTTTCGCCAACTTATAGGGCAGAGCACTGGAGTTACATATTAATGCCAAAGCTCCATTGCTAAACTCCTTTTTCAATATCTTGATTTCGACGCGTGTGGTGCCATCACCTAGAAATGAGAAAATAACAGCTGTCACAATTGAACTACATAACGGCAGCCGCAGGATTGATTTAATTTACATCACATACTGTATGAATTCGTTTAGTTATTGTGCCATCTTTTTTCAATGCTGGGTATTTTTTATTATTTAGAGATTAATAATTTTAGATTTCTCGAGTCACACATTCAATTTATTATTATCATTAGTTCAATTGTATTTCCGCAATAGTTATTATGTCATTAAATAATGAGACCCTGGATAAAGCAATATTGCATAAATTAGTTTACCTAATTTTATAACAATTTAAAGAAGGAATGAAGAGTGCGTAACAGAAAAAAAACTTGGTATTGTTACAAGACTTTTAATCATCACATTGTGAATATTATAATCAAACTCATAAGGCCAGGCGCGCACTAAGTGAGTTTTGTCAATTAAAACGACTCTGAGTGGTAAAATAATTTTAATGTGAATATTCATTCGTATAACATGAACCGGTGTGTATGCCTATCTCTCTCTCTCTCTCGCTCTGTCTCTCTCGCGCGAAACGTGAGCGGAGCAGCGTAACGCAGTTTCTTGAGGTGTCACCCGGCAAACCAATTTATAAGACGTTGTCACGTCAAAAACATAGAAATCTTACTTGTTCGGTTTTTGTAAATGCAAAAAACATAGGATCCATCTTGGAATTTTATCTGACTGCTAGCGCTAAATAACTTTTGAAAAATCAGGGCTTAATCTATTTTTTACACATCACAATTACTTATATCACATTCTTATTTCGCTCTTAATATGCGAAGGGTGGTGAACTCTCATGTGCTGTTTGAGACTGCAATTCTGAATGAACGATTGACCACAGACGAAACAAACAAACCTCCTGTCATCGTTATGAATCCGCATGTGCTCTCTCAGAGTCTTCAGCCTGGCGTAAGATTTCTTGCAAACGTCACATTGGTATATCCTTTCACCGTTGTGTTTTATTGAATGCTCCTGCAGCTCGTAATTCGAGAAAAACTTCATGCCGCATTCGTGACACACGTGATTCCGTTCCTGGAGGTGCTGGAACCGAACGTGAGCTGTCCGACGGCTGCACAGGTCAAATACTTTAGGGCACAGTGCACAAGGGAAAACGGCAGTCTTCTCTCCGTGAACCGTACTCAAATGTTTAACCCGATATTTGTAGGAAGAAAATTTCTCATCACAAATAGGGCATTTGTATCGTTTGTTGGATTTGTGGACTTTGGCGACGTGAGCGTACATTGCGGCGTAAGACGGAAAAGTCTCTTTACATTCCCTACAAGGGAAAGCCCCACGCTCGTGGGTGCGAGCGTGATTTACCATTCTATGTTTAGTCAGAAAATTCTTTCCACAAGTCTCACAAATATATTGACCGTAATGCTCGTTCATATGCCTGTGTAGACTTAGGAACATCTCGTATCTCTTTCCGCATGTCTGACAACAGTATTCGTCTTTGCTCAACTTGTAAGGCAGAACACATTCTCCATAAGTACAATCTATGTGCTTATTGTGTTCAGTTTTTAAGTGTAATTTCAAATTAGCGTAATCGAGTATGTCAACTTCGCATAACTTGCAAGTGGTCATCGTAAAATCCATTTTCAAAGGTTCATACTTCCTCGGTTTAAAGGTTATTTGGACGTTTGCATGCTGAATTTTATTGTGTTCCCGAAGTTTTTCTGGTTCTAAAAAAGTGCTTTTACAGTAATAACACATGTAAGTTCCTTTCCTGTACTTAAAGGGGTAAGCTGTAGATGATTCTATGATAATGCTAATATTTTCTCTAAACAAAGTGCGTTTCTCATCGCCCATATCACGCGGAGAGGAAAAAAGAGCAGCAGCAATCATCTCTGTAGACACAGAGATATTCTGCTTGTCAGCCTGCACGGTGCTAAATTCTCTGCCTTCATCGGCGATTGCATGTCCAGATTTTCCTAAAAATAGAAAAACATCCGATATAGGATCCTCAAATTCCAGGATTTATTCTACATTAAGAAAATATGGACAGGCTTCCAAGATATTCACATAAAGAAAAAAAACATTTTGCTAAATGCATTTATTATTAAAAAATAGTAATACATATCAAATGTCAATAAACATCTGGTAATCTAATTTTTTTTAACGGTTCAGCGTTAGGATGATGTGCTCTTAAGTGACTTTTAAGACTACATTTCTGAACGAAAGCGTGATTACAGAATTCACAGACAAATCTTTTGTCGTTATTGTGTATGCGCATGTGTTCCTTTAAAGTTTTTAGCCTAGGGTAAGCCTTTTTGCAAACTTCGCATTGAAATGTTCTCTCGCCGACATGTTTGACCATGTGATTCTTTAATTGGGCAGCAGTAACGAATTTATAGGGGCATATAATGCAGTTAAACTGCTTGAGCCGCGTGTGGACTTGCTTGATATGCTTAGTCCTCTGATTGCATAACGCAAACACGGCTGGGCAAAGGTGGCACGGATACTCCACTTTCTGATCGTGAGCTATTTTCAAGTGCTTCGCTCTGTCTCCGTACCGTTTGAAAGAATCTTGGCAATACGGACACCTGTACCTGTATTCGGGTCTATGTGCTAAGCTTATGTGATTGTTTCTCAAGACACGTGTTGGAAAAACCTGGTCACACTTTGTACATTTGTGAACGGAACTATCATTAGCTGTTTCGTGTATAAGCAAATGGGCTTTCATCCTCTGCGCAGCCGAAAAGGATTTACCACACTCGTAACAAATATTATTTGGGTAGTGTTGGTTGATGTGTGTATTTATTTTAGAGAACAATTCGAATCTTTGGTCGCAGTGCGTGCACAAGTATTCTTTGCCGTCAGTGAGGAAGGGTGTTACACCAGAATCGATATCATGTTTGATTGGTTTTTTATGGGTAACGCGCAAGTGATCTTTGAGGGTGTCAATATCTTTCATATCTTGGAGACAAAGCTCGCATCTGAGTCCTGTAGCATCCACTTTGATGTTATCGGACTGTCTCGCATAACGCAACACTTCTATTCTATTAGGGTGCTCTAAAGTGTGCTCCTTGACACCAGCAAGGTTTCCGAATGAAAGAGGACAATAAGCGCAGGTGAACGCTCCTCGCTTCCACCTAAAAGGACACGCGTTTGAACACTCAATAATTATAGCTGCATTGTCTCTGTGATCGTTAAACTTGCGTCGTGGTTTCCATTTTAGATTGATGTCGACGGAGCCTAAAAAAGAAGAAAATTATCTTTGTAATCCAGATACATATTAATCTTTTGTGAATTTTTAGATAATTTTGACTTACCAAGTTCAATACATTTTTTTGGATTGTAACAGAACGTAGGCCAATGAAATGCAAACCAGATCATATAAAATTCGTTTATTCTTACGATGCTATGCATAAAAATTTGCTCATCATTACATTAGTATATGTACCTACTATGGAAGTCTGGATCATTGATTACGCTTTCGCATGTGCACGACACTCATGTGCGAGTACCTGAGCGTGCTACTTCCAAATACGGCAGGACATAAGTTACACCGGTACTCAACTTTTTCACCGTGTAATCGATCTAAGTGTGTCAATCGAGAATGATACGAATCAAAATGGGCATCACACATCGGGCAACCATATCTCTCTTTAGGGCCATGCCCAACTGACATGTGCCTATTTTTGGAGGCACGATTAACAAATATCAAACTGCATTTAGGGCATGCGAATTGTCCGGACTCATGACTCGTCCGATGAGCTCGCAGCTTGTGCTTAGCTGAAAACCCTTTGCCACAAGTATGACAAACGTAGCTTTGGTAATGTTTGTTCATATGCACAAATAGAGATAGAAACCTCTCAAACGCTATACCACAAAGTACGCATTTGTAATCTTTTCCCGTCAAAATGAACGGAATAACTCCATCGCTATAATTTTGATCGATCACCGTGGCGTGGAACAAATTCCAGTGAATTTTAATTTCTTTTAACGTCAATATAGTTTTGTTACATAGAGTGCAAGCTAAACCAGTGATATCGATCCTCAAAGGAAACCAGATGCGGACGTTAGGGTTTTCTAGGACATCTAACTTTTCGTGAATCGTAGAATGTGTTCGCAATTGTATCATGTCAGGGAAATTAGTTGGACAGTAGGCGCACATGAGTTTCCCTCGTTGGTATCTAAACGGAACAGCGTTTGAATACTGCAAGATCAAAGCCGCGTTCGCTTTGTCTTCATCGACTCTGCGTTTTCGTGTCCACTTAACCTTGACTGGCGAGTTCTCTTGCACGGTATCCTCGGCTCCTATAAAAATAAAGCTATTTGTAACTGCCGAAAGAACAGAAGTGTTCTTCATAGCTATAGTTACTTCATGACATTGGATTGGTATCTATACCATTATTTCTGCGTTTCTTTCTTCAAATGAGTCAAAAGATGTCTCTGAAGCTTAGATCTCGTTATGAACGTCGAAAGACATTCAGGGCAGTGATACTTTTTCTCAACCTTGGCATGAGACATGCGAAAATGATCTGCGCGCTTTGAAGTTGTCGCAAAGGTTTTGCCGCAAGCGGAACAGTCGTATTCTATTTTCTGTTGTCCATGCTCATCTACTAAATGCTTAGCTCGAGAATTGTAACTTGTGAACGATTGCATACAACGTGGACAAGAATATCTGAGACCTTTCTTGTGTACTTTGACCCTATGACACATTCGTTCAACTCTAGTCAGGAGTATCGCATCGCAGTCCCCACAGGGAAACCTGCCGACCTCATGCGATTGCACGTGCCTCCGAAAACGTGACATAGACGCGAAGCCTTTGCCACATTCATCGCAAATATAATTTTGATAATGCGTATTCATGTGTTGATTCACTTTTGGAAATGATTCGAACTGCGTATGACAAATCTGGCATTGAAAGCTGTCGTCGGCCAATTTAAATGGTAAGACACCGTCACTGTAATCGGAGTTCAGAGGTTTGTCATGAAAAGTAAGTAAATGATTTTTTAATTTGTCCAAATTTGCCACAAAACTATTACAGAGCTTACAGGAAAGATTGCCGATATCGATTTTGAGCATATTATTTTCGGTTATTTTAGCGAATACTTTCTTGGTGGGTGGTTCATTTAGATGGGACGTTATAATGTGTTGCCTTAAAGGATCGATGTCTGCGAACTTGGAATCGCAGTACGAGCAATAAAAAACGCCGTGGAACCATCTGAAGGCCCAAGCTGTGGAATACTGTAGAATCGCCAAAGCGTTTCGGCGCATCATGGTTTTCGCGATGCGTTTTTCCGATTCCTCGGGGAGCTCGTTGTTAGCCCGGCGTCGCCTGCGCATTTGTCGCTCGCTAACTTTTTCTTTTACCTTCCTAGCGCATTTTACCGAATTGTTAGTTTCCGAATCCGCACTAGCGGAACCTAAAAACAAAATAAAACTAAATTATCTTCTGAGAGAGTTTTGTATGTTTAGTAAGTTTTTTTTTAATCTTGTCATGGGATGGCATTATGGGAACCAAATATGGAGACGAAATATTTAAAAAAATATTTTATTAAACATAATACTGTTCTGGCATCACATTATATTTTAAGAGCATCAGGAATAGCCAAATCATCTAACTGAGGATGATTCGCTCGTAGGTGGGCTATTAATTGTGATCGCTGTTTAAAGACATTCGCACACCACTTACAACTAAACTCTTCGTGCGTTTTCAAATGCGTAGTTAAAGCTCTATTTCTTGGAAATGACTTTCCACAAACGTTACAATGAAAGTTTTTTTCGCCCGTGTGCCTGACCATGTGCCTCTTTAATTCATAGCTGGTTTTAAACTGCCATTCACAGTATGGACACCCGTAATCTCTTTGAGGAGGGAAGTGCACCGATTTAACATGCATTGCTCGTTTTCCACTCGTCTTGAAACTCAGTTCGCAGTGTGAGCAACTGTAAAGCACTTTTTTTTCTCTATGCGCTTCGTTCAAATGAGCCATTCTCTCGTAGTATCCTTCGAATCGAAGACTGCAATGTGGACAACCATAACGGGGACCCTTAGCATGCGCATGTGCTTTGTGAGAGTCTCTAGCCGCCCGCATGGTGAATATACGTCCGCATTCGTTGCATGGAAAAGACCCTGAAGTGTGAATATCAGAATGCTTCCTCAACCTGGTCGACGTCATATAACCTTTACCGCATGTGGCGCAAATGTAATGTTGATAGTGCACGTTCATGTGTTCATACAGTTTGAGAAAGTTGTTGAACTTCTCCTGGCATATGACGCATCTCCACATCTCTTTATCGAGTGCAAAAGGCAATACTCCATCAGGGTGATTGAGGTCGAAAGTAAAACCGTGTTGAATCACATGATCCCGTATTTGATTGACGTCTGTAAAAGGTGCCGCACATATGCTACAACGAGCATCGATAACATCGATATTAATGAGGGGCATCTCTTTGAATTTGCTGTAGATATCTTTGACATTGTGTCTGGACGAGCAAAGTCTGACATGTTCCCTAAGGGAATGACACTCGGTATAGTTCGCTTCGCAGTACGCACATTTGAATCGATTCTGTTTCCATCTGAATGGACACGCGGTCCAGCACTCGAGAATTGCGGTGGCGTTCTTCTTTGTAACGTGGCGAGCTTCGGCTCTTGCGCTCCGTCGATAGCGCCTTTTTTCTACGTGGTTTGGTATATTTTCCATTTCCTCTACTTTTATCACAGTTTGTCTGGTTCGTCCTAAAAATAGAAAATATTCTGTCAGATTTCCTCAAGCTGATTTCTTTTCAAAAGACTATTAATTTGCGTTGGTTACGAATAATGAAAGCAGGCGACTTTCCCTCCTTCAAATTTGGTTCAAGTTTATTAAAAGAAATGGTTACTCCCATTTGCTTTATTTTTTTCTAGAGCGTAACTTGGATTGAAAGTGTTTAAGAAAGAAAAACGGTTTACTATTACATTTTCTTTATTTCATACAATTACTATGTACGAGAATAAATTACAATGGGATAATCATCACTAGGCTACAACTATTTAGGATCTAATATTTATCACTTTCATGTAAATCAGTTTCAGTAATCCTAAGTCCGTTTCAGACTTACATCTCAATTATTGCATCAAAATATAAAAATAGTTAAAATAAAGTTAGAAACATTAGGAATGATTGATTTAAATAATTTTAAATGTCCCAACCTATCTAGACGTAATGATACTGACAACTTTATTTTAAAATAAATGCTCATAATAATTTGACAAATCAAGAAATCAATGCAATTAGTTGAGTATCCCCTAAGATTGCCAGTATTGCCTCTCAAAATTATAATAAGAATAAATGAGATTTATAAATCAGACTTAGTTGTTTACTTAGAGATCTTAAGTCAGGACGTAAAATGGTTATTACAGAGAATAGCTATCCAACATGAAAATGTTTTTTTGCAATATGTTTATCAAGCGATAGTTTAGAGATGAATCCTCTAGAGCAACTTCCACACTGGTAGTTATAATCTGTCTCCTTCCTCATTCGGTGCGCCTTCACGTTGTGATGGTACTTCTGAGATCGTGTTTTAAACGTCATATGGCAAGTGGTACACTCATACATATCCGCGCCTGGCTTGTAATTATGGAACTCCATGAGATGCCTCTTGCGCAGCTCCCAAGTAGCGAAGCGCGGCTTCTCTTTACAGTACACACACATGTACGGCAAAGTCGTGTGTTGAGTCTTCACGTGTAGCACTCTCTCCTCAATAGTGGAGAAGGTGGCAACACAGCGAGGGCAACTGTATTTGTTGCCGTGAGGTATCTTCGTGTGAGCAATTAACGCCGTTTCTGTTATAAAACCTTCGCCACACGTGTCGCACACGTAGTTCTGGAAATGTTCGGCTGTGTGTTTCTTTAAAGATTTGAAATCCATAAATTGTATTTTGCATATCGCACAATTCCAACTAGTACCATCGCTCAACTTGAATGGAAGCACACCGGACTGAACGTCGGCGTTTATCGGTTGCTTATGGTCATTCTTCAAATGAGTTATTAGATCATCGAGGCTGTCTATCGCCATGAAACAAAGTTTACACTGAAGATCGGTGATGTCAACTTTCAAGAACTCCTTCCGGAGTTTTCTATTGAACACTAGTTGGATGTCAAAATTGGCATGTCGTGTTGCCATGTGCGTTCTTAATCCGTTCGGATCGTTTGATTGAACTCTGCAAAATACGCAATTAAAATTCTGTCCCCATGTCCTGAAGGGACAAGCCGTAGAACACTGTAAAATGATCTCAGTATTGCTGCGATGTTTCAGAGATTTACCAAAGCGAGGTTTGTATGATGTCTTGTAACATTTGAATTTCCGTTCGTGCTGTCGTAAACCGTGTTCTGACAGGAAAGTGGCGCTACATTTATCGCAAGTGAATATTTTTACATGACTTCGTAGATGACTATTGATTTGGGAGAATTCCGTAAAAGATTTGTCGCAGTCTAGACACATCCAGTGACCCGTTGGGCCTTGTCTGTATGGTAAGACACCAAAAGGAACATCAAAATTGACGCCTATCTCATGGTCACGAGATATATGCGTCATAAATGTCTCGATATTCGGTATAATGTCTTGTGAACATAAATTGCATTTGAATTCGGTAATGTCTATTTTCAAATCATCGACTACTTTGTAAAAGGCACTATTGAAATCAGCATTGACATGGTCTGTCTTCATATGGTTTCTAAGTGCAGCCATCGGTTCAAATTCATCGTGACAGTACGAACAGACGATTCTATTAAATCGCGTTTTGAAAGGAAAAGCAGTCGAATGTTTTAAAATTAGCACAGCATTTTGTCGTTGGGGATTCTGATCAACAGATCTTTCGAATAACCTCTTTTTTGGTTTATTCCTTTCGATACTCTTTTTGGGCTTACTTTCTTTTTCTCTTAGCCCGACATTTTCCTTTGTGGCCCCTAAAAAAGAAAAGAACCACATCATTATTATGATCTAGAAAATGGTCGGTTTAAGAGCAAGCATTATTATTTAGTCAAACACGCCTTTAACTACTTACACAAGTCTATTTAATTTGCAATATCTCAAAAAGATTAAATAACTTTTCAACCAATTTAAATCACCTACTAGATAGTTTCACACATCATAATGTTTCTTAGCGACGTGTTTGTCCAGAAAGAGTTTAGTTGTAAAGGCTTTAGGGCAGCTAGGACAAGGGTAATTTAATTCAGTGTCCTTTTTCATTCGATGCGTTCGCGCCATGTGGTTGTATTTACCCGATCTTGTCTTGAAAGATTTTTGACAAGTGGAACATTCGTACTTATCAGCCCCAGTTTTACAGTTGTGTACTTCAATAAGATGTTTCTTCCGCAGTTCCCAGTTTGCAAAACGCGGCTTCTCTTTGCAATAATTACACATGTACGGCATGGATGTGTGTTGCGTCTTTAAATGGATATTCCGCTCATCCAAAGAAGAGAACGTGGCAATACATCGACTACAACTATACTTGTTTTCATGTGGTATCTTAGTATGAGCAATCATGGCCGACTCAGTTATAAATCCTTCCCCGCAAGTGTCACAGACATAATTTTGGAAGTGTTGTGAAGTATGCATTTTTAATGATACGAAATCTTTAAACTCGTTCGGACACATTGTGCATTTCCATATGGAGCCGTCGTTCAATCGGAATGGCAACACGCCTAACTGAGCGTCAGTGTTGAGTGGTTGATGATGATCGTTCTTTAAATGGTAAGTAAGACCTTCGAAATCTACAATAGGCATGAAACATAATTTACATTGGAGATCAGTAATGTCAATTTTGAGGAATTCTTTGCCTAGTTTCTTGTAAAATGCTGTCTGTACGTCGTAATTTGCGTGCCTTGTCGCCATATGGTTTCTAAGGCTGTTTGGATGGCTAAACTGGACGCGACAGAAGACACAATTGAAATTGTTTTTCCATGTGCGGAAAGGACAGGCCGTAGTGTATTGGAGAATAATTTCGGCATTACCCCTCGGTTTCATTATTCGTCCATTCCTAGGTTTGTATGCCGTTCGGAAGCACTTGACTTGACGATGATGATCTCGTAAAGCGTGAGCAGACAAAAATGTTGTACCACATTTGTCGCAGCTGAAGCTCATAAAATGACAGCCAATATGACGTTTAAAATTTACGAAATCTAAAAATACCCTTTGGCAATAAACGCACAAGAAATGACCATCCGCGTTTTGCTTGTACGGTAGTACGCCGAAACGAGCATTGAATTTTACAGATTTACCATGTTTGTGACAAAAGTGGCTCATCAGTGAATCTATATCGGGCATTGCATCATTACATATCTTACAAGATAAATCTGTTATGTCAACTTTGACCAAATTATCTTTAGCTCTATAAAACACATTTTTGAAGTCTGAATTCAGATGTTCAGTTTTCATATGATATCTTAGAAGTGTAAGAGTATCGAACTCTTCATGACAATAGGCACAGAGAATTTGGCTAAAACGTGTCTTAAACGGATAAGCAGTGGAATATCTGAGTATCATTTCAGCATTACGCCGCTGTGGCGTCTGGTACACAAGGACTATTTTCTTTTTTGTGTCGGTCTCACAACGTCCATGTATTTCCAATGTGGACCCTAAAAACAAAAAAGAATTCGGTCAGTGTGTTACCCAACGACGCATTAGCAAGTGAGAAGATATTTGGACGGATTTAAAAGGCGACTCAGACTGATCATGCAGTTTATTAGAACATCAAACAGTCATACAGAGTTTAGTATTCAAAAGAAACGTTAGGGTGGTGAGATTTCATGTGACTTTTCAAGCTTACTTTCTGCGCAAACTGTTTGTCACAGACGATACATCCAAATCTTTTATTGTCACTGTGAGTCCACATGTGCTGCTTTAGAGACTTATCTCTTGAGAATGCCTTAGAACACACAGAACATTTGAACAGTTTTTCCCCGGAATGACCGAGCCTATGGTCTTCTAATTGCTTTTTCTCTGCAAATTTTTGGCCGCAACAAGAACAAATAAAGTTATCATCAGTATGGTTGAGCTTGTAATGTTTATAGAATAATTTTCGGTTATCATACACTTTATCACAGTCCGGACAGCTATAAGTTCTCTTGGGTTTCCCGTGGTAGTCACTCAAGTGTTCTTGTTGTTTCTCCCAAGAAAGAAACCTATCGCCACAACTAGTACAGCAAAAAGGCCAACACGCTTTAGACATTTTGATGTGCTCGCGTTTCTTTTCTATATTAGGAAACTCTACCCAGCATTTCGTGCACAAATGTTTCCCAGAGTGAGAACATCTCATGTGATAGCGAAGCGCTTCGTTTTTGTGATAGTTCCTTCCGCATACGTCGCATGTAAATTTCTGAGAGTGAGCAGTAGTGTGGCGGTCGAGCTTGATCATCGATGGCAACTTTTTACCGCAAATGAAGCAAGACCAGTTTCCATTTTCCATTTTATACGGTTGCATAGCAATGTCGTATTTGAGATCCAATATTTTGGATTCGTGCCATTGGTATATGTGTTTGGCGATATCTTTGAGGTCATCGAATGGTTCAGCGCACACCCTGCACCTTAGCGCGGTTAGATCAACTTTGAGATAATCTTTTCGGCGCGAGCAATGTGCAAACGCTGTTGAAACTGTGTACGTCTTGTGTGCGTCGTCCACGTGTTTCCTGTAGTCTGCGGGATCCTGGTACGACTCACAGCAGTACACGCAAAGCATTTCGTTGGCTTGCACGCGGAAAGGATACGCAGTAGAATATCGCAAGACAACTTCGGCATTCCGTTTCGCCATTACATGATTGGCCGGTTCTAGAAAAGAAAAAAATCTAGTTGTGACTGAAAGTGCTCATGTTTTGAATGGGTAGAACCTAGTTGGAGTTATATTTACGACCACTAATGACCAGTTCATCCACTTATGAATAGGACCATATACAAGGTAATGACTAGTATAAAAATCTTGTGTAAAGAAATGAAAGAAATATTTATACTTAATATCTTATTTATTTCAAACTCAACATCGAATCTGCATACAAGTTATCGCCATTAACAAGTAGCCTAACAGAATAAGGAAATGAACTTAAAAATATAAATTTATTGACTAATCAACAAATGTAGCGAATATGTAAGTTAGTTTACCCTAACTAAATATTTCTTTACAAACAAAGGTATATTCAAGTAGGTACCTACCTATTTAAATCTTCTTTAACAATGTGTTGTGCTCATTCAAATAAGACTGTAATTTTTAGGTTTGCGTTAATTTTTACACCAAGTATGGATTAGACGGACTATAATAATATTTAGTATTTCATTAAAAAACAAGTTGGTACTTAAATATAAATAAAGTTTATTTTCAGACGGTTCTTTCAGAGAAAATACAAATCAATATATCATACAAGTAAACAACACTTAGTATTTATAGTGACAAAAACATGATTTAGGAAGCTGTGACTCCCATAAAAGTAGTGTCATTTTTATATATTATCATGTGGTAGCGTCGATAGTTCAACTACTCGGTGCGCGATACCTCTTATGATAATGTATTTATTTTTCAATTTAATCCGGTCAATTCAGTGACCACATGTGGTTCTTATCTACAGCGTACCGCGGGCCAACTTGATGGCCTATAGTTAATTAAACGCTTAAACATGAATATGTTTGGTATAAGTTGTAAAAGGTACATTGCAAATGTCCTTCAGTTCGTGCGTTTAATTATAATCATGGATCGAACTTTGAAGGCGTTTTTTTACACCAAATATTGCTCCTGCTGCCATTGAACGTGAAAAACGGTTTATTATCAATTGGCACCGTTTGTAAATTAATTATATTCAAAGCAATGATCTCATTTCATCGTAATTTACGTTGTTTAAAAAGTGTGGAAAGTGTCTCGCTAAAATAATATATCGAAGCCGACCAAAAGTTGCCAGCAAAAAATAAAAAAATAGTTTTCAGATTACTCAAAAGTTTTGGACCTTTATTCTCCTACGTTTTCTGCTATCAACAACTTTCATATTCGACTTCTGGGTGATACGCCTGAATATGATTTGTCCAACATACTTTTTGGTTGAATTTTTTGTTACATATTTCACATTCAAATCTCTTAACATCACTGTGGATCCACATGTGTAGGGTGAGTGCAGATTTCCTGCCAAACGATTTGCCACACACCCCACAAGTGAAGTTCTTCCCTTTGGTATGAGATACAGAGTGTATCTGCAACTCAGACTTAGTACCAAACTTTTTTAAGCAAATGGGACATACGTAGTGGTTGTTTGTATGCTCTATCACAAAGTGAACCCTCAATGCATTCCGATTGTCAAATTCTGTGCCACATTCGCCGCATGGGAAAGTTTTAATTATTCCATGGCTCTTTCTCAAGTGGACGTTTTTCATGTATGACGAGTGGAACCTGTCGCCACAAATCCGGCAACGGTATTGGCAACATGCTTTAGAGTCCACCAAATGCGCTCTAAGATCCTCTGGAAAAGGGAACTCTTGCTTACACTTTTTACACGTCGGTTGAGATCGAGACATCTCGTGGTGTAATTGCACATGTTTACGCAAAGTGACTGCAGACGAATAAGCATTGCCGCATTCCTTGCAAGTTAAGTTCAAGAAGTGCGATTGAGTGTGTTTGGTTAACGCCAAAATGTTATCGTACTTGTTTTCACAAATTGCGCAATCGAACGCATCATTATTCATAATGTACGGTAATAGCCCTAGAGAATGTTCCAAGTTTAATTCAGTAAAGTCATGTTCGTAAAGTAAATGTTGGGCGATGTCTTCTAATGTTCCGAAGGGCTCTTTACAATGGCGACACTCCATTCCAGTGCAGTCGACTTTGACAGATGAGTTCACGTTTGCAAAGACCTTGGTAACGTCACACTCTGCATGTTCAACTTTCATATGTTCCCTGAACTGGGATGAGGTATCATAACTGTCGAAGCAGTACATGCAACCCAGCTTTAGCTGCAGCAACTTGAAGGGGTGAGTGGTTGTGTTTTGCAATAAAATCGTTGCGTTGAGTCGCGTGTGATCGTCTAAAACAAACAAAAAATACTCCTGATGAGTTGCCTTCACAAAAAATAACTTTTTAAGCCGCAGTGATTTTTGTTAGGAACAATCAGAGGTCGTTTAACTATTGAGTATCTGTTATTTTGCTTGCAGTATGATCCGATTACCAGTCTTTTGACGCAATAGAATCTAATTTATGACAACGCTAGGATGATAGGACTTCATGTGCGACTTCCATGTAACTTTCTGATTAAACTGTTTGTTACAATCGACACATTCGAATCTCTTGTGCTCGCTATGAATCCACATGTGCTGCGCCAGATTCTTTTTTCTGGAAAAGGCTTTTGAACAAACCGTGCAAGGGAACAACTTCTCCTTCGTGTGAACAACCATGTGTTTTTGTAGATTACATTTGGAATCGAATTTCTTGCCGCACGTGCAAGCGACGTAGTCGTTGGTATGTGTCGTGATGTAATGTTGCCTATATTTCTGTCTGTCCGGAAAGATTGCAGGGCACTCCGGGCATGGATACTCCTCTGTCTCCATTCCATGAACCTGAGCGTTGTGCGCGTTTCTTAAAGTCGTCGAGACGAATCTCTCTCCACAGAATTTACACACGAACGTCCAACAGCGCGGCGACTCCAAAACATGTTTCCTCTTAGCTTCCAAAGATTCAAAAGTCTTTTTACATTTGATACAAACTCGTTGCTCGCCGATGTGCGATAAAAGCTTATGAGACCGTAGCGACGATACTGAGAAGTACGACTTCCCACAAGATTCACAGGTATACTTAGGGTAATGACCTTGAGTGTGACGACTCAACGCATGTAACGATATAAATTTACTTTCGCACATAGCACACACCCACTTTTCATCGGGCAATATAAACGGTTGCACTCCGAGATCGTAACTTAAATCTATATCGCAGCTGTGTTTACTGATCAAATGGTCGACAGCCCCGTTTAAATTTTGAAAGGTTAAGAAACAGGATCTGCACCGCAGATCTGTGCAGTCGAGTTTGATGTATCCGTCTGGGTTGTGGGCGAACGCGATGCGGAGTTTCACATCTGGGTGAAGTTCTGACATGTGCCTCCTAAACTCCGGCGGATTGGTGAAAGTGTCACAACAGTACACGCACACCATAAAGCGTCCCGGCAGCTTGAATGGGTACGCGGTCGTATATGTTACTATGAGCTTAGCGTTGTGCTTCGCGATGAACATCGGGCTATTTTCTAGAACAAAGAGAAAAGCACTTGATCAGTCTTTTCGTCTTAACTGTGCCTAAGACTTCTTTATTGCAGCAACGTGTAGTAAAAATGTATTTAAAGTCATAGTTTAACTTTTATTATGATTTAGTACTATTTAAGCCACTAAGACGACAATTCTTCCAATGGTTCCGGAACTTTTCACCTCTGGGAAACGAATCTCTGCATTCCGGGCAGGCCTGTGTTCGTGTATGATGTTGAACAACGGCATGTACCCTAGCTTGGTGATTAACTCTCTGATTCCACGTCATGAACCTTTCGCCACAGACTTTGCACAAGTGAGCCCAGCACTGCGGTGATTCGTTCCAATGCTTCCGCCTCGCTTCCACAGACTTAAAAGTTTGCTTACACTTGCGACATAGTTTGTCATCACCTATGTGAGAGATTCTTAAATGAGCTTTCAACGATGAGAAGGTCGAATATGACTTGCCGCAGGTATCGCACGTGTGTTTGAAGAAGTGACTCTGCGTATGTCTACTAAGAGACCGAAGGCCGGAAAACTTAACGTCACAAATGGCGCATGCGTAACAAACATCGTCAAGTACGAATGGTTGCAATCCGAGGTCGTATTTCAAGTTAAGATCAGTTACATTATGTTCTTGAACTAGGTGTTCAGCAGCGCAGTTCAGGTCTTTTTGCGCGAGGGAGCAGATTCTACATCGGAGCTCTGTGCAATCTACTTTTCCGTATCCCTCTAAAATGTGTGAGAAGGCCACGTGCACGGGAAAATCCTCGTGTTCAGAGTCCATGTGCTTTCTGAACAACGCCGAGCTGTCAAAGCTGACGTAACAATAAACACAGACTATGGAACACTCGGGCAGCCTAAAAGGATACGCCGTTATATATTTTATGATTATCTCAGCGTTCTTCTTCGCCGCATACATCGGATCGTGTTCTAGAACAAAGAAATGTTCCCGGTCATTTATCTGTTCTGCTGAATCCAGAAATAAAACGGAGCTGAAGAGATTATTACTAATTGCATTATTAGTAATAACGATATGTGTTTAACATCTTATTGTAATAAGGAAGCACCATATTGATTGAGAGATCTATTTTGCCACACCATTTTGTTATACGACTGGCAATTTCTATAGATTAAGAAAACATTAACAGAACAACATAATTTAAGAATTAAACTGTTAGTTTACCCCACCCCGTCTAAACTTTTTACCTAGTGTGCACTTAGAAAGTTGATACTTCATGTTTATCCAAAAACTGAAATGGATATTTTGAGAAGTCCAGGATAGAATACTTTATCTGTTTGGGCGCAATTTTAAATAATATTTTATCCGGGATAATACTAACCAACTCTATCTCAACGCAGTGCAATGAAGGTTAAAATTTCCTTCTGTTTTTAAACTTTTCTTTGAAAATTATTTTAACTTGGTACTCACTCATTTAACGAAAGCCATAATTTTATCTCAGATACATAAACATTTATTTACATTGCGCAACCGATATAAATGATAGAATTTATATCTGCTACACACTATTGCACAAGATTTACACTTTAAGCATAAAATTCATATTTTTTACAATGTTACAAATCAATTTGGTTTTAAAACGGAGAGCAAGATTTTAAGATTATTATTCTTCCCCTCATCGAAAGCGCTTGTCGACTGATAAGGGGGAATGTATATTTCGGGATGGTAAGACTTCATGTGGGTCTTCCAACTGACCCTCTGATTGAACTGTTTATTGCACAAAGTGCACTCGAACCTCTTGTGCTCACTGTGAATCCACATGTGCTGGACTAAATTCTTTTTTCTAGGGAATGATTTGGAACACACCGTGCACGGAAAAAGCCGTTCCTTCGTATGTACAACTCTGTGTTCATTCAGATCGCGTTTAGTCTCAAACTTTAATCCGCAGCATGAACACATGAAATTGTCATCTGTATGAGTTATTTTAAAATGAGCACGATACTTTTTCCTATCTATAAAGATCGCCCCGCACTCCGGGCACACGTATGACCGTTTCCCGGTACCGTGTACCTGGGCGAGGTGCGCCTGCTTCAGGTTCCAAGTGATAAACCTCTCGCCGCAAACGTTACACAAATGCGACCAACATTTCCGCGATTCCTTCAAATGGTTCCGCTTAGCTTCTAAACTACTAAAAGTAGCTTTGCACTTCCTACAAATACGTTGGTCTTGGATGTGTGAGAATCTAATGTGATGGTTCAGGGTTGTCATAGTAGCGTAAGATTTTCCACACGCTTCGCACGTATACTTCAAAAAGTGAGTTTGGGTGTGCCTGCTGAGCTGGCGTAGGCACAAAGATTTGGAGCTGCATATAGCGCAGACGAATTTCTCTTTAGCGAGTCTAAAAGGTTGGATTCCGAGGTCAGCGCTCAAGTTGATGGGTTGGCGATGGATCAGTTGTAGATGTTGTGCCACATCTTCCAAGCTGACCAGGGTGTCGGAGCAGAGCCGACAGCGGAGGTCGGTGCAGTCCGCTTTGATAAAGCCCTCGTGGCAGTGCGCGAACGCCATTCTGACTTTGAACGTCTGATGTTCCGTCTCCATGTGCTCCCTATAGGAGCAGGAGTTGTCATAGCTCTCGGCGCAGTACACACAGACCATGTTATCCTCGGGCAGTCGGAACGGGTACACTGTCGCGTATTTCACTATAATCTCGGCGTTCCGTCTCGCGATGATATTAGAATCGATTTCTAGAACAAAAAGAAATGTCCTTGGTCATTCAACTGTCCTGTTCGATCGATATGATAGTTGTTATTAGCAAATTATTACACGACCGGATTCCGAGAATATTAGATTTGAAGACGTATGAAGTGGAATTAGGTGTTTATAACCTAGCAAATGATCGGTGCCCTTAAGTTGTAAGATTTAACGTAGAAGCTGCGGGGATTTTTGTCAACAGGCACAAATCGCACTTTGAAAAATTGGAAATTTTTACCATGATATTGTTGATAATACACTGATCAGGTATATCTTCTATGATATTGTAAAAATTACATCAAAAATATTAATAAAACTTCGGTAGTAATCAGTTTCAGTCATCATGTTGTCTTGGCTATTTCGGGTCTCTCTGAAAACGCTTGAGGGTGATGTTTTTCCATGTGCATCCTCAATTTAGCTCTCCCGACAAACTTGCGAGAGCACACCGTGCACTTCAACTTCTTGTCCTCATCATGTGTGATCAAATGGTTCGAATAATTTCTTTGCCTAGCAAAAGACTTCCCACAAACTTCACAAACGAAAGGTCGTCGCCCTGTGTGCGTGTTCATGTGGTCGGTAAGGCATCTTCTGGTGCTGAACGTTTTGTCGCAGTACGTACACTTGAGTTCCTCTGTATGTTCAGACTTAAAATGAAGATACTTGCTTATTCGCTTCTCGAACACAGCGTCGCACTCGGTGCAACGGAACACGGGTTTAGCAACACCGTGCACATCTTGCAAATGCTGCTGATGCAGTTCGTAGAACAAGAAACGTTCTTTGCAATACTTGCAGGGATACGGCTGACATGTCTTGGTATTTCTCACGTGTTGCTTCCTAGCTTGCGCGGTCGGAAACGGTTTCTTGCACACTCTACAAGTATCTTTGTGGGTGTGTTGGCGTTCCATGTGCACGGTAATACCGCCGGCGGTTTCGAAACTTTTCCCGCATATGTCACAGACGTGCTGGTAGAAGTGCGCACCGGTGTGTCTCGACAGCGCCTGGCATCCGGAAAACTTCTTCTTGCACAAAACACATTGATAGTTATTCTTATCTAGTTTTAATGGAACGAGACCGAGACTAACTTGCGTATCGATTAATAATTTGTGTTGTTCGATTAAATGTTCTGTTAAGGGCTTTAATGAGTCAAATGGGTGTCTACAGAGCAGGCAACAGAGATCTTTGATGTCAACTCGCAACTGATTTGCCTTTAGTTTTTTAAGGATAGAAGTTCTGTCAACTGTCAAATGTTCTTCATTCATGTGGGACCTGAAGGGGTCTGGATCTTCAAATTGCTTAGTGCAAAACCAGCACCGTAACACTGTGCTAACTATGCGGACCGGGTACACACTGGAGTGGCGGATTATCAGTGCTATATTTTTCTTCACACGTTGATTGGCTAAAGTTCTTGTCGCAACTGACTCCTTTGTCCTGCTGCCGGCAACACTTTTGTTCTCTTGCTTTATTTCTACAAAAACAGAAGTAAAGGATTCTAGTTTAAGTTGATAGGATTCGCTTGTACTTGTACAGATAGAATGAAAAAAACTATCAAGTCCAAGTATTTTAATTAAAAAGGATTAGCTAAATCTAAATTTTATATTGCTATACAGTATTTTCTTAATCAGTCACATAATAAGGAAACAATAATTTGTTCGGTAAATGTATATTTTAATTCATAAAACAATACATAATATTATCAACTATGTATTAACAAGTTACTCCTACAGACGAAACATAAGTTTCAATCGTTACATACCCCTAATATAAAAATTAAACGTGTACTAACTAATACCACCTTTTATGGGTACTATGAAATGTGTTTCTCTAAATGCCTATTCAGCCTCGAAGGTGTTGCGAATTTGAGACCGCAGTGTATGCATAACAGGCAGTCCTGAGAGTGTCTCAACTTAAAATGGTCATAAAAAGCCCTACGGTCTTCGCACACCCAGTCACAGAGTGTGCAGCGGTACGTCTTTTTCTGCATCCCATGGATTTCCACCATGTGCTTTTGTTTCATCTCCCAACTGGGGAATCTCTCCGGACATTCGAGGCAGCAGTGGAGCATACACCGCTTTTCGGTTCTCTGGTGGACTGCTTTCGCCTCCATGGACGGGAAAACTGTTTGGCATCGTCTGCAGAACGCCTTGTTCTCTTCGTCATGTTTAGCCCTGACGTGTTGTACCAAACCGGTCGCAGCTTTGTAGCTTTTGCCGCATACCTCACAAATGTGATTTTGGAAATGTGTTATCGTGTGCTTGTTCAGATGTAGCAGAGACGGCAGGCTTTTATCGCAGACCGCGCATTTCCATACGTCTTTTTGTAAGATGTATGGCATGATTCCTAATTCTGTGTTAAAATTTACTGGTTTTTCGTGTACGTCTTTTAGGTGTTCGGCAATTTCTTTGAGCGTGATGTGTTTCTGAGAGCAGATTCTGCATTTTAGGTCTGTTATATCTGCTTTGAGGGGTTCCGTTTTGGGCAGTTTGACAAACGCCATCGCGAGCGTGAACGTTTGGTGCTCGTGCGTCATATGCTCTCTGAACAAGTCAGGGTCATCGAGCAAGTCTGCGCAGTAAACGCACCGCAGAGACTTCAGATTGACGCGGAACGGATACGCGGTCGAATGCTTTATGATAATCTCCGCGTTTCTCCTCACGAGGTAGTTTGGCGTTACGTCTAGAAAAGGAAAAAGAATGGGTTGTAGTTCCACCGGTTTGGCACTGGCAACGTTGCAGGACCAATCAACGCTTGATTAAGACGATTATTGATGTTTAGTATGGTTTCAAGTAAGGGTGTAACAATTGTTACGTTATTTTATAGTATAAGTCTCAAAGCTTACGCCTCGATAAAGTTTTCTACAATAACGTCACGCATTTAGGTGATATCTAACACCGACAAGATAATATGCACAGGTAGCGTTCGAATTGTATTTTTTTACGATGAGATCAATAAATATCTTAGTTAAAATGGAAAGAATAAAACCTAGCCTACACAACATGTTTTGACATGTGCCGCCGTAGCCGATACCGCGATAGGAACTTCAAGCCGCAATGCTTGCACATGGCACAGTCTTCCGAGTGCTGAAGTTTAAAGTGGTGGTAGTAAGAGTTCTCGTTCGCAAACGTGATATCGCAATCGGCGCATCTGAATGTACGTTTGGACTGGCCATGCTCCACCTCCATGTGGCGTTTCCGCGACTTCCAATCCACGAACCGCTCGTTACATTTCGGGCAACAGTACGGCATGCACGACTTCTCCCCTCTCCTGTGCTTCTCTTTCGCGTCCATGGTAGGGAAGAACTTGCCGCATCGCTTGCAACACACCTCGTAATCTTGGTGTTTGGACCTCACGTGGCGTAGTAAGCCGGTGGTCGCTACGTAGCTGCACCCGCAAACGTGGCAGACGTATCTTAGAAAATGGGTAATCGTGTGTCTGTTAAGGTGGAATAGCGATGGGAGACTCTTTTGGCAAACCGCGCAAACGAATGTGTCCTTTTGCAGAAAGTACGGCATCACTCCGATTTTAACTTTCGTGTTAATCTTTTGCTCGTGTACCTCAGCTAGATGTTTGGCCATCGTTTCCAAGTCGTACTTTTCGGAGCAGAGTCTACATTTAAGGTCGGTCAGGTCGACTTTGATGCATTCCTGTTTAGGTAGGTTATGGAATGCGATTTTCACGCTAAACTGTTGGTGTTCGTCGTTCATGTGTTGCCTGAAGACGTCGGGGTCGTCGTACAGTTCCTGGCAGTAGACGCACAGTATCGACTTATCATTGACGCGGAACGGATACGCGGTCGAGTGCCGCACGATGAGCTCCGCGTTGCCCCGCACGGGGTCGTACCGATCGGCTAAAAAAGAAAACATTCTCTTTGTAGGCGGTCGGTGGGATGGCGGTGACACGGCGGCTTACGGCTACGGCTAGCGGCGAAAGAGTACGATTTCAGACTTAGTTCGAACTTATATAAGTTGGATAATGTATAATGGTAGTTAAGTGCTTTGCGGGAGCACAAACCCATCAGCGTAAACGTTCAAAAGTAGGCAAATGCTTATAATTTAAATTTATGACCATGACAAATAACGGAATATGTCTGTGAATCGCTGTACGTTTAATGTACAATCAACTACTAATTAAACATTTATATAAACATCACAGCTATATTAGGAATTTGTCGCATTACATCGAACGATATGCTAGAGCGAATTTTAAACAAAATAAAATTAACCAAACGAGATTTATGCGTGTCACATGTATTACAAGCATACCTCTCATTATATTTATAATTTTCGTTCTAGCAACCGAAATATGTAGATGGCTGTTGCCTCATCATATGGAAACGTCTCTTTATATATTCAAAATCAAAAATATCATATGATGATTATAGCCTCGCTTCTGCGGCTGTAATCACTACATGAATGCGAACAGAGCTCTCTTATCAAATTATATGGCTAACACTTACCTGGAAAGATTTTTGAAGCGTATTTAGGGATTCGAACCCTGTATAATTATGGCATAAACTTCTGGTTCCAAAATATTCGCCGATCGATCTTGTAGCATCGTCGCCTACGAACCTAAAACCTGCTTTCCGGCTTGGCTCAAAGTTTTGTATAATAGGCTTGTTTCCACTATGAAAGAAATATTCAAAAACTGATTTTCTCTAAAATAATTCATAATTTCAGATGCCTTTACACTAATATTTTTCTGCAGTTCGTATTATTTGATTTTTAATTGGAATTCAAATGATAATTAGTCACTCAGTCGGCATTGCACGCGGTGACGTCAAAGTGTGTTATTCCCATACAAGCTCTATGAAGAAAAGCGTTTTGACAGTTGATAAAAAGTACGTCAACGATTGGTGGTGTCAACTACCGTATTAATGTCCTATCTAGTTTTTAAATTTGTAATTTGTCTATCGTAATTATTTAGCATAATTTGTAACTCATTGTATTGTACTTCATAAACACATGTTTTGGATTACAGTTTAGTACTTAATCATCTTATTTTTAAGAACTTTTATCTCTACAACTGTAAACTGTTTTGTGTTAATAAATAAAATAATATATCTAGTTTTAAACCTGCCTCACAAAGAAACCTAATGAATGGTAAGGAGCAGTTAGTCTATATTAAAATCCTGACTGCAGAGATAACTCCAACCGATGAAGGTTGGAGGCCAAGCCCTGGAGAGGAAAGAAGAAAAAAAACCCTTAAATCCAAAAAAATATGAAATGAAATTTGTAGGTTTTTTTAAAGTAATTTGTAAAATATATTAAAAAAACAGTGGTTGCCTGTAAAGTCGGTATACGGGCGAAAGTTTTACGTGACAACGACTTTGAGTGGTAAAATAATTTTAATGTGAATATTCATTCGTATAACATGAACCGGTGTGTATGCCTATCTCTCTCACTCTCTCTCGCTCTGTCTCTCTCGCTCTTAGGCGGGTTAACTGTGCTCGAGTGGAAGGGACGCGTGCCTTTCACTTTTTATGTCTGTCTCACTCGCTCTTAGGCGGGCTAACCATGCCCGAGTCGAAGGGACGCGTGCCTCTCACTCGCTCTCATTGTGAGCGCGGAACGTGAGCGGAGCAGCGTAACGCAGTTTCTTGAAGTGTCACCCGGCAAACCAATTTATAAGACGTTGTCACGTCAAAACGTTTTAAAGATTATAAAAACCATAGCCATATACTATGCAATTAAGTGACTTAAGTTGACAAGAAATTTTATGAAAACCAATTATTTAATTGACTAGCAAAATAAACGCAAACATATGTATTTGATTGTAAGTATAAAGTTCTATTTCTGATTTTCCTAACCAAATACATGTAGAGCTGCTGCATGATCAGTTCTTGGTGTCGTGATGATGCTAAAACACCTATAAAAATCCCTTTGTCACGCGAATATAAGGTCATGTTTCCCTTTTACTATAATAAGCTGGGATTGCGAAATATCTAGAAGATTTTTTTCTCGACTATCTTCATATTTTCACTGGTCATTTTATTAGCATGACATAGGGCTGAACACACAACATATAACATTATTATAATACAATAGCTCTGCATGTCTCAATCAAATGTGTATGACGAATATGACGAAAAGTGACGCATTTTGACATAAGTCTGATATACAATACTCAATATCCCCATAGGATGTATTCAAGTAATTTATGTCAAATAATTGGCAAATTGGTAAAAAGATAAAAATTAAATCAAATGTTTTTTATAGGAATTTAATATCGCCAGTCGATTGAGACATTTTATTAAGATAAGACGTGTCCATATGATGCTATTCTAAACATGCACACTTCATGTATTTTCAGTGTTGATTGATAGATATCCTGCACAGAATAAAGATTTTTACATTCATAAGCTAAAAAATAACATTTCATTTAACTTTTAGTATAGTAAGAGATTTTTTCACACAAGATGTAGCTGTGTAACTTCTAATTGAAGTTTTGTGTGATAAGAAACTATCGCATTTCTTTTTTTTAATTTATTTACCATTTTAGAACTCGTTACTAAATAATTTTTGGCTTTATTTCAATTCAGCACATTAATTCACATTCCAATAATAAAACTCTTGTATATTCTCAGCAAAATATCTGTCATTAAAAACATTGGTAGAGAGAGTTGCCATCAATAACACTATTATCACAATTATTAAGTAAATTTAAATTGTATTATATTAAGTTTTCAAACTTCTATATTTACATTTCTATATCTAACTAAAACCCTGAAATGGATGCTAAAAAAGACACAGGATGTTGCCTACTTCCTATTTACTGTTACTGGTACTCAGAAAAAAAAAACTTTGAATTTTTTTTTTCTAGAGCACAACAAACAGCCCATACGAAGTGCCTATTAATTTTTGCAATCCTATACAAATATGAACAGCGAAAGCACCATCCAACTCAGAGCGAAAAAGTCTTACATATTCACAGCAACTCTCTCCATCAACGTGCAGAGACTCGAAAGAGATGCCTACCTTTTTTCTTCTTCTCAGTCTGTTTCGCCACTTTGCTGCTGGTCGCTTTGACCACATCCTTCTTGGTTTTTGCCTTCTTGGCGGGCCCAGCCTTGGCCTTGGTGGTGGCCTTGCGTTTGACAGCAGGCTTCGAGTCCAAAAGGTCTAGGAGTTCGTCAGACTCCTTTTTTGGCACTCGCGTCGCCAAACGCGTGAGGGGCTGGTCGTCGACTAGAATAAATAAATAAATAAATTGTTTCAACGAACACACCAATACGGTAGTTGACACCACCAATCGTTGACGTACTTTTTATCAACTGTCAAAACGCTTTTCTTCATAGAGCTTGTATGGGAATAACACACTTTGACGTCATCGCGTGCAATGCCGACTGAGTGACTAATTATCATTTGAATGCCAATTAAAAATCAAATAATACGAACTGCAGAAAAATATTAGTGTAAAGGCATCTGAAATTATGAATTATTTTAGAGAAAATCAGTTTTTGAATATTTCTTTCATAGTGGAAACAAGCCTATTACTTAGCCCCATACTAAGCTTGTGCTATGGTAGCTAGAATAACGGATAGAAATACTTAAATACATTTATAAACACCCAGGACTCAGGTACAAATGCTCGTGCTCATCACACAAACATTTGCCCCTAGCAGAATTCGAACCCTCGACAGCCATTTTTGTAGTCTGGGCCGTACACCAAAGGACCAAAGCCGTCGTCAATATAGTCAAAATAGAGGTGCTTGTGGCGCAGTGATTGCAGCGCTTTGGTAGTGATACCAAAAGTTAAGCAACCTACGGCGCGGTCATGTTTGGGATGGGTGACCATTCTAACCATAATAAGTGACGTCTATTTACAAGCATCTCCGTGCTTCGGAAGGCACGTTAAGCTGTTGGTCCCGGTTAATATCGATAGATATTAGTCGTTAAGAATGGTCGGAGGCCCTCGGGCGGCTTAATAACATCTGACAGTAAGGTTGGTCACTTACCTTACACACAACCCCTCCACCAATCCGCACTGAGCCCGCGTGGTGGAGTATGGCTCGCACCACCTCATAGTTGAGGTGAGGCCTGTGCCCAGCAGTGGGACGTATATAGGCTGATGATGATGTCGTCAAAATGAATGAAATGAGTTTGTGACTATTTGGCATTGTGACAAAGCCCTAATTCCGCTACTATAAACGTAACAAAATCATTATTGAAATGCCTGTTTTTGATTTTATAATTGTGTTTTAACTTTAATATAAATGTGAAATGTATTTCGTATGCCATTCATGGCGCATCATGGAGTTCCTGTATTCTATTATTTTAGCTTTGTTTACCTATGCTGACAAATAAAAAAAATGAATTAAATTTGACAGTTCTAGAATGGACAGAGAATCAAAAGCAGGCAATTCAATCAGGATTTTGTTAAGATTGTGTGAGTAAAATGCGTTTTAAAGATCGCATGACTAAACTGGATGCGGGCCGCTGAGTAGGTCTTTCGCTGGGTTGACTGCGACTTGTATTATGATCAAATAAAAATAAAGAAAACGTTTATTAACTTTCAAATACAGCAGCAGCGTTTTCCTGGAACGTCAGGCCATGTACTGCGATTGCCAACCCGCCTGCCAAGCCTGGCGATTATAGCAACCCACCCCCGCCCGCCTCCATATATATTTTTCTTTGGGAGAGCCTATGCTCAGCAGTGAACGTCGAAACGAGCGTCTAATTCACTGTTAAATATAAGACATCTAGTGGCCCCCCGCGTCTTCGTCCGCGTGGAATCCCTTTCTTTTCGAAATGGCGGTCGAACGGCATAAAAAGTACCCTATGTCCGTTTCCTGGTTCTAAGCTACATCTCCACCAATTTTCGACCAAATCGGTTCACCCGTTTTTGAGTTATAAAAAGTGAAACTAACACCACTTTCTTTTATATATATAGATATACTCACGATCATCATCATCGTCGTCGTCAAGCATGTCGGGCCGGTCGTCGAAGTCGGCCGCGTCGCTGCCGTCGTCCTTCTCAGTCTTCACGTGCTCAACCTTCACCTGCGTGTCCAGAGCCTGCACCGGCACCTCGATACGGGCATCTGGAAATAAGGTTGAGTATTAGTCGTGCCATATAAAAAGAACTCAAACGGTCGCCTGCGCACTAGACGATATACATGTGTGTGTGTGTGTGTGCGACTGCCTCGTTGGTGTAGCGGCAAAGTTTCCGTCTTACATCCGAGAGGTTCTAGGTTCGAATCCCAAGTCGAGCAAAAATAAATTGTTTCTGATATTTTCTGTCATGAATTTCTCAAAAACAGCTCGGAGTCGGGAAGTTGGTGGTGTTACACTCCCATGCCTCGAAGCACGTTAAGCCGTTGGTCCTGCGCCTGATCTCTCTCCGGTCATGTCGGATTGCCGTCTCACCGAACCTTTGAGAGTGATAGAAAATTGAGTGCACATGTGAATTGCGCTCACACTTATGCACTATAATATCTCCTGCGCAGTTGGCTGATGTCTGTTGAGATTGGCCGCCGTGGTCGAAATTGGCCAGGAGGACTATTATTATTATTATGTTTAGTTGATGGAATCAGGCGTTACTTTGCGGAAATCCATGACTAAAGCTGAAACACTCGACGAGTGTATTGCTGTGATTGCTGGTGTCAGTTTTGTGATTCCAGGTGCGTCTTCTGTGTCACGTTGTGGGTTGTATTGTAAGTCCTGCGACTACCAGCTCTAGTTTGTTTGGTGGTTACAGTTGGATTTTTGGTCAGACACCTTATTTTTAATTACACATGACACACAGGTACCTTTGTTATTACACACAGGAAGGAATAAAAAAGCATAAGTTGTTGGCTTAATGTGGCGCCTTGAAAAACTAGCCTTATGTTTCTCAGGCGTAACTTATAAATTAACAAACAAAATGCATTGTTCCGGAGCTCTAATTGGAATATGTGTGGATCCACACTGTTAGTCTGGCGCGGCGGTGGCGTCGGAAGGCGCGGACATATCAAACATATTTTAAAACGCGCCTCTGCATCTATATCGCAGTGACTAAGGCGGGAGCTTAATCCAGGCCACACACTATACTTCTAATCGTCCAATTGGCATGACGCAACTGATTGCTTACACATACAACTGTTCTTATCGGTTTTGTCGTGCCAATTGGACGATAGGAAGTATGGTGTGTGGCCAGCATAACGCTACACGATTTGACGCGCCCGCGGTCGCCACTGCTCTAGACCTCGCAGTGTGAATATAGTACATTATGGTACTAGTGTGTAACATTGGTGATTACCGCTGAGGCGCCATTAAGTTAATAGTCTTAAGAGAGTCGAGGACGGTAATCATCAATACACACGTGTATCATACGACGTTTTTCAACACAATTGTGAATAAAATAACAATAAAAACTCATTTTATTTAGTAAATAAAAAGTTTATTTTCCGCGCATAGGGATTGCGCTTATTCTGCCACGTACAAAATGGGGACTTTAAAGTTTTCTTTTTTTAAATCTATAACTCACTAGTGAGTTATAGCAATGTAAAAGTCACAGTTTGATTATAGGTGTCATTATTAGTCTAATTGCAGTGAAATTACAACCACTTAATGAGCAAGTGTGTTGAAAAATAAATTATAATAATAAATATACAACATCACATACATTGATCTGACTCTGTGGTAAGTAGCTTAAGCACTTTTGTTACAGAAATCAGAATCAACAGTGGTATTACAAATAAACTTAAATAAATACATATAAATAAATAAACATTTCACAACAATCACACCAATTCCCTAGTCCCATATTAAGCTGCGAGGCTTGTGTTATGGGTACTAGACAACAGATAAACATACTTAAATACTTTTTTTTGTAAATAAATACATATTATACATAGAAAATACCCAGACCAGAACAAACACACATGTTCATTCACACTTATGTTTGTACTGTGCGGGAATCGAACCCGCGACCCTTGGTTTTAGAAGTCCGACATGTGGACCGCAGCACCAAGCGGTCGTCAATATAACACCCGGACCAGAACAAACAGACATGTTCATGCACACAAGTGTTTGTACAGTTGGGGCTCAACCCTTGAGGGTTTGACCTCTTGTTTAATAGTCAACTTCTTGACCATTACACCAAAGTGGTTGTCAATACTAACAAGGCTAAATGGGTGGAATCTAGTTACAACAAAGAAAATTTTCTCACCATCAAAGTCCACCAGTGGTTCGCTACCCGGATCAAGATACTGCATGAAGGTCTTCTCGCATTCCTGCACCTGCCGCTTGAACTCAGAGGCATCTCGCAGCCTGGATATGCACGGCTCGCAGATCAGCCTGCTGTTACTGTTGGGCCCGCCCGATGTGGAGTAGGCAATCTGGTGGGACATAAATAAATTGTTTCACCAATAACACCATTTACCTGGCCCCAAACTTGTGCTATGGTGACTAGGATAACAGATAGAAATACTTAAATACATTTTATAAACACCCCTGACGCAGGTACAAATGCTTGTGGTTATCACACACACATTTGCCCTTAGCAGAATTTTAACCCCGCAACAACTGGTTTTGTAGCTCTTAAAGCTTCCACGAAACGACGCCAGCGCAGGACCAAAATACATCCAACTGTAATTCACCTGAATAGGTAGAACTGGAAGTCGCAGGACTAACAATATCTACAACTCATGTGAAACAGAAGATGCACTGGAATCACAACACTAACACCAACAATGGCATCCTCAGGAGATGTTTTCGCTTCGACAGATTACGAGCAAAACTACTTTGTAGCTCTTACCTCAGACCACTAGACCAAAGCTGTTGTCATTTGTTTTATAAGTCTTGCTGATGATATCTTATTTGGGGGTCAAGAACAAACATTTATTTCAGAGGATGATCCTATTTTCAGAATCCTTTCAGGCGCAGATATCCTGGGTCTTTTATGTAACCAGCTAAAGTGTTCGCTATACAGTATAATTGGGATGATGACACCTATCTTAAATATTGTCAAGAACATAGTGTTTAAAAAACATAGCCCCTATGAAGTTAATACAACCAATATATTTCCAAAAAGCTGTAGAGACCAATTTTTAAACACACAAAACGCAATAAATATTCGGTCAATTGACTCCGATTTCTGATACATGACCGTGACGTCACTATCATTTATTCCCATACGAAATCTGTGGAGGCAGACCGTTTTGACAGATAATAAAAAAGTATGTCAACGATTGGTGGTGTCATCTAGCCGATTATAACATTTTCAAGTAGTAAATATACTGTTACTAGACAGACATCTTTGGCAACATTGTCTCACCAGGAGATAAGATTGTGGTGAAATGGATGCATAAAACAACTTAACATATTATGCGCCACGGTGGTCCCTGGTGACCCCCAAACAATATTATTTCTATTGTGTCTAGTCTCTCAGCAGTTAAAGGCTTAAACTAATGCTACTAGTGTTGTGCTTTTTTGTAACTATTAAACAAGTCCTGGTAGTGGTAGAGAAAGCAAAGACATGGAAAAGGTTGACCTTGCCCTAAGTTATTATTCATTGCCCTAACACATAAAGCAAATATGTGTGTGTATCGTATCATAATCCAACAATGATTTCATTTTTTGTCTAAAACCAACATCTCCTAACTATGAAAATACTTGAGCCCTTTACTTTGTTTAGATGTTGTGTCGGTATCCAAGTAGAATTTTAGGGTAGGTATCACTCAAATGCGTTCAAGAAGGTGACTATAGATAGTATAGTTTAAACAAAGTTCATAGCATCAACGAACGAGTGCCTTGAAAAAACATGAATAAGATGGCGTATCGCCGCAGGGCCGGGCCTCAGTATTGATTTTTGCAACCCGACAAAATAAGAAACGTCCAACTAGCGCAGCCCAAACAACGCTGCGCAAGTCACCACAACTTAGCCGCATTATCATGCGAACAGCCCCTGAAGGAGAAAATGGTGGCCATGATGGCATCAAAAGTAATTAGGTACTACACTCACAGAAAGGCTGAAGGTGTCCGTAAGCATTTCTGAGTAGACCTCCCGCTTGCCCATCCAAAAATATTCAGTAGAAATGTCTTTATAGCAGCCTTCGGTGAGACAGCAGCGGCAAACCGTCGGGCCCGGTCGCCAGTCCGTAGTTTTGGCTGCCATTATCACTACCTTCTCCGTTTTTTCACGAACAATCCAAGTAACATAATAATTATGTACTACCTAACTACTATTCTTAACAAATTAACCGTCTCGAATCATTTAATTTACAATCACGCACAGAACTCTTGGTGACAGAAATGGAGGATCTAGTAAAACCGACGCCATCAAACAAAAAATTAGTGATGTGACAGCTCGATTTATTTCTAACTCGAGCTAACCAGACCGAGTGAGGCCGGCACCACATGTTGGGCGAACCAAGGGCAAACGACTCGTCCTAACGTTTTGGCCCGTTTCTTTCGTGAAGCGTCCACACGTTGGCTCACAAACTAGTTCAATGCCGGCAGTATATTTGCCAACGTGAATATGTGCGATACACTCCACGCGAAAACTAAATCTCAAAAATTAAAAAAATGCATGTTATTCTGAGAATTGCTCGAAATCTCGAATTTTCTCAATTTCCATTATTTGTAAAGGTCTTCGTCATCCTGTATATACGTAGTAATATGCTGTATATATGTATATATTGTATTATTTTTAGATATTGAATGTAACGAAACTGAATCAAAATAAGTAAAAACAAAACAAACCATTATTAACATAGCACAATTTAATTTTTTTTCGAAACGAAATCGCGAAATGTAATAGTTCCGAGTTGGCACATCACTAAAAAAATGTTGTTTGTGAGGGAGGGAGAGAGAGGAAATATAGTAATGTGACTATACCAAAATTTAATCGATAATTTGATTATGATGTTGGCTTAATCGAGAGGAGCTTAAGAAAGCAGTCGCGTCCCGTGTCTGTCCCTATCTATATGTAGGTATGCTTAGATCTTTAGAACTTCTCAACAGATTTTGATGCAGTTTTGATTAACATAGAGTGATTCAAGAGGAAGGTTTATATGTATTAAAAAATGGTTAATATATTCGAGAACCGAATTCAACGCGGACGATGCCGCTGGAAGCTAGTGTATTTCCATTTCCATAGAATATGATAACTCTTTACTCAAGTTTACAAGGAAAGTTATACTTATTATTCCAACAGAGATTCATAGCAGTAAGACTGCATTTTATTTATGAAATAAATACAACTTTGAAATGAGACACTTTACGGATTATTTCGCGATTTATTTACATTTTGTTTTAACCTGACGTTTCGGACCCTTTTCAGCGTCCTTGGTCACGGGTAGACAACCAGGGAGTCTACCTCCGTAAAATGTGTCTCATTCCCATGTCTACTGTGCGCGTAAACCGAAGAAACAAATAAATACAACTTTTTTTTAAATATGTAGTTTAATAACATTTTCTATCCGAGCGCGTCATCATTCGATCTTGATTAATGTTTCGCTTTAATGTGATGCTTAAGGTTATTCAGTTGAGTGTACGCAGCGCTGCACATCAAACACTTATACTTCTTTTCGCTATGCGACTGGACGTGAACACGCAGAGCTCTTATTCTAGGATAACTCTTGCCACAATATTCGCATCTGAAGTTCCTCTCGCCTGTGTGCGTAGTCATGTGATCCTTCAAAGCTGATGGCACGTAAAAAACCTTCTCACAAAGATTACACTCGTGCCGCAGCAGTTTCAGATGGCTCTTCCTATTATGTTCTCTCAAAGACTTCCTCGTATCGTAAACTTTATCGCAGTGCTGACACGGAAACAATCTCTGTTCCCCATGAACCTCGATCATGTGTCTGTATCTCAAACTCTGAGAGAATAACACTTCGTCGCATTTATAGCACGGATACGCGGGTGTTTCGCTATGGATTTTCGACATATGATAATATCTGCCGTGTTTCGACTTGAACACTCTCCCGCAGTCCTTACAGGGGTATGTGTCGTCCGTTTTCGGTTGGTGCGACTTCTGGTGTATAATAAGCTTGCCTTCTTCAAAGAAATGAGCTCCACACACGTCGCATATCCACGTTCCGAAATGCTCAGCCATGTGTTTTTTCAACGCGTGAAAATACGTAAATGTATTTCCACATTCGAGACACGACAGATTAGGCAATTTTAGGCGAAATTTCAAGAATTCATTTCTAATATTTGGATACAACATTTTACCGTGAAAACTAGTTATATGAGTGTAGAATTCTTCTAAGTCATCTATTAGCTTTGGACATAGTCGACAATCGATTCTTGTAATGTCTATTAATAATGTTTTATTATATGTAACGGTCTCTTGGTAAGCAATGGGGTCATGAGTAAGCGTGTGTTCGCGCAGTTTGTCCGGATCGGTAAACATTTCCTTGCAATAAACACAATTGAAATTACTAAACGTGGTGACAAAGGGACAAACGAAAGAGTTTACAACTAATGTTATCGTGTTGTGGAAAGCTTTAGCGCTGCTTGATTTCCATGGCCGCAATGTTGCTTCCTTCGCTGGTATTTGTGGTGCGGTGAGTTCAGCATCTGTAAAGAAATTGCACTACAAACTTCGTGATAGTGACCACAGTATGACTTTAAAATGATATTTTATATCGATAAAATATACGATTAAAAAACATTACACACATCACTAAATGATTAAACTTAAGTACCATCGATAAATTCTAGTTGTGGTAAATCAAATCCTTTAATTAAATAGTGGAATACTGCACTGTCTGTATCTGGAGTGTGGGCGTTAATAGCTGCAACAAAGTTTCCTAAACTATAGCGGTTATTTTCGTGCACAATATTTAATGTTCAACTGTTTCTATTTACAAATATCTATTTTTTGACGTGACAACGTCTTATAAATTGGTTTGCCGGGTGACACTTCAAGAAACTGCGTTACGCTCCGCTCACGTTATGCGCTCACAATGAGAGCGAGTGAGAGGCACGCGTCCCTTCGACTCGGGCATGGTTAGCCCGCCTAAGAGCGAGTGAGTAAAACTTTCGCCCGTATACCGACTTTACAGGCAACCAATTTTTTCTTATAGCCAGATCTTAACAGTGACGAGTGGATATATAAAAAGCGTTGGTCTCAAATTTAGTGCATATTTCTAAATTTTTCTAGCGTTACTTTTTTAGCCCTGACAAAAAGAGAGGGGGAGGTGGGGTGTTATAATTTGTTTAAGTGCCTGTGTTTTTGTGTGTGTCTGTCTATGGTATCATAGCCTTCGAGCGGATGGACTATTATATGCAGATTTTTTTATACGAATAATAATTTAATCGCGGTGGTTTTAGCTATTTTTCTGGTTTATTCGGGATTTTTTATTGAGCAAAGTATTCGACCAGTGTGTGTAGCTTGAATAGTATACAAGCACGAGTAGCCACTTAACTGAGATTATTTGAAAAGGTTTTGATCATAGATCGGTTGAGCTCGATCACAAGATTTTTGGCGTGCCAAAGTACCAATCAAAGTCTCAGGTCAAAGTTTCGCTAAATCCATTGTCTATGGGTTTTTGGGCCAACGCTTCGGCCAGTGTGTGGATCCGAGGTTAAAGCTTCGAGACCCTCTACACTAGCTATTTTACGAATTATTTATTTATTTAAGCTTTACTGCACCACAAAACTATGTACAAAAGGTGGACTTAACGCCTTAAGGCATTCTCTACCAGTCATACCTTTGGGCTAAGCGGAAATGATTGGTGATAAGTAGAATAAACACTGACAAAGCCACTATCTCACTAGAGATTGTACCCAGGCCAACGGGAAAATGGTTAATCATACCTTCTTTATGCAAGTGCTCAAGTTCATCCCTCATCTTCTTAATGTTGACGAGCATTTCTTTCTTCGCGCGTTTCTCTTTATCACACGTTTTTCGCGCCATATTACGTTTCGATCTACGCTTCAAAGGTTTCTGTTCGGTTTGCAATGTGTCTTCTTTCACGTCTGCTGGAACTGTGAAACGTAATAAAAAAACGTATAAAAAACGTAGATATACTATGCGCCACGTACATAGAACGCTCGGGGGGAGGAGTTTGCGCATGGGAGCATTCGCTATCCCGCTAATGGTGAATGTCAGAACCGCGGAACCATGTCAAATATTTGCATGTTGAATAGTGTAAGTAGTTAATCCTACATTAGTACTATTTGGTACCTTTATTAAAAATGTTAGTACCTTCGTATATTTTGACTTATTATTAAATGTGGCAATCACTTTTAAATAGTGGCATTTGAAATCCTATTAAAAAGACTAACTCATGTAACGTTCTGTTTTTGCATAATGCAAAAACAGCCCAAGAAAACTTACTGATACATTATTTTTTCTACAAACATACATACTGTCATCATCATGGTTGTCTAAGTGATTATTATCATCAGGCATGGAGTCACATACATCTTCTGTTTCCACTTTAATATCAGTCTCCGTTTTGATTATATTCTCTCCATCTGGAAATAAAAGTTATAAATATAAATATACAACAATCTCAAACACATTGCTCTGACACTGCGGTTGTTAGCTAAAGCACTTGTGTTACAGATATCAGAATCAACAGTGGTATTACAGTACATAAACTGGGTGTTTTATACCACTACAAACAGATATGTTCATGCACAAAAATGTTTGTATGGTGCAGGGCAACCAAACCAGTACAAACAGACATGTTCATGCACTCAAATGTTTGTACAGTGGGGGTATGGAACCCGCAACCTCTTGGTTATTAGTCAACTTCTTGACCATTACACCAAGTGATTGTCATTAGAAAATAAAGTAAAGAATTAAATAGGTAAAATTTAGCCCATAGTTTTTGCCATCCTGTTTGATACCAGCTCACCGTCTAAATGCAATACTTTGAAGAGAGAAGAAGAAGAAGAAGAGAGAGAAACTACCTGCAGTGTGTATCTGCTGCAACAGCAGCCTCTCCTCACACTGCAGCACCTGCTTGCGGAACGCGTTCGCGTCGCGCAGCCGCGTCACGCACGTCGCACAGATGAGACGGTCCCACAGCTCACCGTCTAAGTGCGATAGCTAGAATAACACGGTTACGAGTGTGAAAAATGTTTATTTAAACTTGAATACAAAATATATTGCTGGTGAATGCAGGGGGACTGCGTTGAATTTCTGTAGGTGCTTTAGCTTTTTTAACGAAAAAACAATAATATAAATATTTTAATGATATACCAAGCTACTTGATGAAATAATAATAAATACCAAGCTACTTATTTATTTGTTATTTTTATCACGGTACAAGCTGACCTACTAATTTGTAACGCATTCTGCATACTTGAAAGCAGTTACGTTTGTTTCTAGGAGCTCTTATTAGGTATATTATCATTAGGTAGATCGCATTAGTTACAAGATTAGTATAAGCCAAGCACCCACGGAATCAGCACTCCCACCTGTATGAGAGATCAGAACATGTGTCTTCTTATTTTACCTTTTTTGACCCACAAATGCTTTCTGAGACAACACAGAAAATGTAGCTGCTAGGTATAAACTCCAGAACAAATTGGGTTACCATTAGCTACCATTATGAAAAGTAAAGGTACATCAGTTGGTAGCAGGTTGAACTGACCACACATCTTGCCAGGTAGTGTACTGTTGTACTTTGTTATAAATAGATAGATTAACACTTTATTGTACAACACACAAAAATTACAAGACAAGTTTAACAAAGAAAGATGTACAATCTAGGCGGTCTTATCACTTGTAGCAATCTCTTCCAGACAACCTTTGCTTAAAGGAACATTTAATTAACAGGAAGGGGGAATTTATAATAAATAAATATACAACAACATCACATACATTGATCTGACTCCGTGGTAAGTAGCTTGTGCACTTGTGTTAAAGATATCAGAATTAACAGTGGTATTACAATAAACTCAAAAAGATACATATAGCACCCGGACCTGTACAAACAAACATGTTCATGCACACAAATGTTTGTACAGTGCAGGGATCGAAACCGCGACCTCTTGGTTAATAGTCAACTTCTTGACCATTACACTTAAGTGGTCGTCATAACCCTTAGAAAGCGTTATAGCCCTTAGAATCAAAGTATGTAATTTGAACTACGTTCATGCTTATTGTATAATTAATTATTAATACTGACATTTAGTTAGAGCTCCATTTACTTACGCAAAGTCCAAAAGAATCCAAAAACATATCGGCATACACCTCTTTCTCGCCACAAAACGTGTATTCAACATTCAAAAGCCGACAACGCTTCACAAGCCCACAGCACCTGCACAGCCCAGCGTCTATTACTGGGCCTTTTTTAAGAGCACTCGCTTCCATGATTTTATTTTATTTCCATTAAAATAATCACGAAAATTATTTCTCGGTCAATCAATCAACTAACATCAATAGTTTGACTTTGACTTTCATTGAGGATGTGCTTGCTTTTATAAGTTTTGTTATTGTATCGATATGTTAAAAAAAGTATTACTAGATTAAAGTAGTCACCGAAATGTTATGTCCTACAGTGGTCCCCTAGCAGTGGTGTTTAGCAGTTGGACATAAAATTCTTGGATGCGGAAGACTAAAGGCAGCAATCGCGATCTAGCTTGAAGACTAAGACAATCTATTGAGCTATGCATACTGTTTTTTTATTTATTTTCTTTATTGCACCGTGATACAACTGGCGGCCTTAATGCCAAGAGGCATTTTTTAGTATTTTTTTCAAAACGGCTTCATTTTGCTGTCTGCTGCGCGTACATCAACGGCATCAAACAATGTGTTTTCTCACAACTTAAAGCTGTTTGAATGATAGTCTGAATGATCTATTGTTTGCCTAATAACAGAAAAAGCTTTGTGAAATAGTAAAAAAGTTTGAAACTAGATTTTAAAACATATTATTACAGAAAGTTTGAACAGTGTTCAAAGCTCTCCTCTCTCTCTCTCCAAACTAATATATTGAATAACAGAAGAAATTTATATTATTCAGTCATCCTTATACTTATACTCGTAACTATCAAACACGAAAATTTTGTGACAACCAAAAGAAGATATTATAGAATCTATTTGGCGGTTTTTAACATCGGTTAGGTCAGAGCCAAGTAAATATTATCGATATCGTAAGGTGCCATCTCTATGTATTGCGATCAGAGATGACAGTGACAGCTCAGTTTTATAATAATATTTTTGTTATAGAAAAGAGCTAAAGAGATTCGCCAAAAAAAAAACTTTTTACATTTGGATGCTGTTTAAAGTTTTATTCGATTCGTTGCCGTACTACCTCCTAGTTGGAGGTGACGCTTGTGCGCACCTTTGTGCCTAACAATGAGATGTATTTTCGTGTAGAGGTTTGTTTCGTTGCGTTGTTAAATACTGCTGACTAAAAAAAACAGACCAAACCAGGGAATATGATAATTTTATGAGGTTCCTTTTTCCCTCCATCTACAGCCTGACCATAAAGTTTTGAAAATAAATGAGGGCGCTACGGGCGCAAACTGGCGTTTACACGGCAACATCTGCATACGAGGACTGAACAAATTTGATGTACCTACCTGTTTTTGTGCACTTAATTAGTGCAAAATAGTATGAAATGAGGCATTTTAAAGTAAACTAAAATCCAATATTAGATAGTTGAACCTCACCCTTATTCTACATGGAAAATAAAAATGCTAAGAATATATTTTTTTTATTTGGTAAAAAAAAAATATCCCGAATTGCTGCCCCAATACTATTCAAGACACATTTCTTCAAAGTTTGAGCCACCGTGTCTCCTCCTCTCCAATAATAATACAATCGTCAGACTCATTTTCAAAGGTTCGTTCAATCAAAATATTACTTCCTTATTTATTTATTCCTTTGTTTTCATGTTTTAATGCACGTTTTATCCATCATGTCAGTTTCAAATGTTTTGAGATAATATTACAATGAAAAACAATACGAATATCTTTTGTAAATTTAATGACGTTTAAAACTTGCGGTAGGGTTGCCATTATGATGAAGAATTTGACTTCCATTTTCTTTTTCTGGTCAGGCTTTATATCGTGCCATGCTATGGCTAGACAAACGGCCATAAATTCAGGTATTAAAGATTTAATTTAATACAAAATGTTTAATTGATCTAGTTTCTCATATCAGACGCCTAACCGGACGAAGATGTGAGAATTTAACCACACCCAATTTATGTTTTATATGTTTCTGACTGATAACGTCTAGCTAGTAGGTCAAAATTGCTTATCAAGTCTCCGGCGAGCTATGCGTTTCTATATGCAGTTTAAGGTAATACTGCCGTGGATATATCTTGCCACAAATATTGCAGGTATAGCCGTTACCTTTCCTGTGCATCTTAGATATCATATGTTCGTCCAACTTGCTTTTACGATCGAACCCACGGTCGCAAATTGCGCATTTGTATTTAAAAAACTTTATGTGAACCATTCGTTTGTGATTTCTCAATGTTCTGGAAAGTTTGTACACATTGTCACAAATGTCACATGGATATAAGTTGGTGTATCCATGGACGTCCATCATGTGCCTGTCGCGTTCCTTCTCTGTGAATAACGCGTCCTCACATTTAATGCATTGAAAAGCAGGCTCCTTCTTGTGAACTCTAGAAACGTGTATTCGGAAAGAATATTTCTTTTTAAAACACTTCCCGCATTCGTCGCACGAGTATTTCATGCCAGCTTCATGAGTCGCTGTGTGCACATCCAGAGATTTCTGATCGAAGAAGTGATCCCCGCATACAGCACAGACAAACGAGCCGAAATGCTCAGCCATATGTCGTTTCAACGCGGGGAAGTATGAAAATGATTTATCGCACGCTGTACACGGTATCAAGTCACTTTTCAGTCGAAATGTTAAGAAATTTTCTGTTGTAATGTTGATTTTCTTTCCATGGTCTGCGACGTGAGTCTTGAATGTTTCTATGTCTGAGATTTTCGTATCGCAAAGTCTGCAGTCGATTCTTTCTATATCCAGGTATGTTGGCTTTTTCGTGGTGAAGATTATTTTGAATCGTTTTGGGTTATGTTTGGCTGTGTGCTCTCGGAGTTCGGTGGGGTCCTTAAAACTCCCCTTGCAGTACACGCAAAAATATGAGCTGAACGAAGTCTGGAAAGGGCAAACGTACGAGTTCTCGATTACTGTGACCATGTTCTCGTATATTAGCCTTTCTGTGTCGACGACTTTGTCCTGGACGGGCACGGGTGGCACGTATTCCGGTTCTGGTGGTTTGCCTGAGAAATAAATACTGTATTTTAATCTTGGGTGATCTACACTTGATTGGTTTACAGCGCATGCTTTGTCATTCCAGCTGAAAATCATCAAATCGGATCATATGATCCGCAGGCGCTCGGAAAACGAGGTTACACAAGATTTTATTATAAATAAATAAATATACAACAAAATCACATTCATGGATCTGGCTCCGTGATAAGTAATAATAATAATAAATATTTCACAACATACACACCAATCCTCTAGTCCCAAATTAAGCTACCTACAAGGCTTGTGTTATGGGTACTAGGACAACGAATAAACATACTTAAATACTTTTTTTTTGTAAATAAATAATTTATACATAGAAAACACCTAGACCAGTACAAACACACATGTTCATGCACACTTATGCTTGCTCTGTGCGGGGAAAGAACCCGCGACCCTTGGTTTTAGAAGTCCGACATGTGGACCACTGCACCAAGCGGTCGTCAATCGTCAAGTAGCTTAAGCACTTGTGTTACAGTAATCAGAATCAGGTTGTATTAGAAAATGAACTTAAAAAAATACATATAACACCCAGACCAGTACTGAACAGACATGTATATGCACGAAAATGATTGTACAGTGCGGGGATCGAAACCGCGACGTCTTGGTGAATAGTCAACTTCTTGACCATAACATCAAAGTGGTCGTCATTATAATGCTGGTATTTGTTGCATATAATAATAATATAATATACATCATATGTAAAAGTGTGCCCAACAATGAGACCTATAAAGGCTTAAAGGCGCAGGGCGCTGTCTGTGCGCTGCAATATGCTGGCCCGGAGGTTTGCAAGATGTACGAATGAGGTCAAAATTATGCTGTTTAAAGCCTACTGCCAAACCTTCTACACTTGCAGCCTGTGGGTGAGGTATACGCGACGTGTATACGGCGCGCTGAGAGTTCAGTATAATAATGCGCTGAGGGTGCTGTTCGGGCTGCCTCGTTATTGCAGCGCGTCTACTATGTTCGCGGAAAAGCACATAGATGGCTTCCACGCAATAATGAGAAAGCGGTGTGCAGCCCTCCTGAATCGGATGAGGAGCAGCCCGAACCGCATCCTGGGCGCATTGGCTGAACGGTGGGACTCACCGATGCTGCGACATTGGATGCACCTGCACACCCGTCAAGGTGGGTAGATGCAGCTAATGAGCGCCGCACACGTAAATTTTCTTTTTTTGTTTTTTTTTGTGTTTTAAACTTTTAATGTTTAATTGCACTACTAACATTTTTAAGATACTGTGTAATACTAACAATTTATGGACATGGTCTGAAATAAAATTATTATTATTATTTTGTCTTTGTACTTTTTTCTCCATCTTTTCAGATAGGTATTACATCTGTTATGCGGGTATTAACCAAGCATAACAGCGTTAAACAACTTCGGAAATATCTGTTGATAAAAATTTACGTGTGATTCGGCAAGAGTTTAGTATGACTGCTTTTTGTAGAAGGTTTATTAATTTGCTGGGGATCTGTAGGAGTTCGAGACTTTTGTGAAGTGTTTTGGGTATTATTCCTGTGGAAGATATGACGATCGGTACGATGAAAACAGATTTTGCTCTCCATTGGGTTTTTAATTCAATGGCGAGGTCATGGTACTTAGTAACCTTTTCAGATATTGTTGACTGTAAGTTGTGAGTATTTGGGATGGCAATGTCAATGAGGTAAACTGTGTTATCTTCTTTGTTATGTACTGTGATGTCGGGTCGGTTGTAGTGAATTGTTTTGTCTGTGATAATGGTTCGGTCCCAGTATATCTTTAGTTTGGTGTTTTCGAGTATGACTTGTGGAGTATATTTGTAATACGAAACTTTTTTCGCGATTAATTTATGTTTGTGGGCTAGATGTTGATGTATGATGGATGCGACCTGATCATGTCGGTGTTTGTAGTCGGACTGAACTAAAGATTTGCAGGCGCCAGTGATATGCTGGACAGTCTCCGCCGCGCTGTTACACCTTCGGCACACATCTACCTGCAATTCTTTAGTTATGTGTTTGCGATAATTACGTGTTGGTATCACTTGGTCCTGTATCGCCAACATAAAGCCTTCTGTCTCAGGGAAGAGTTGACCGTTCCTCAGCCATGCGTTCGATGTTCTTTTATCGACATGTTGTTGACTGAGATCGGCTCTATGCCTTCCATGGAGAGATTTCTGGGCCCATTGGTTGATTTTTTCTGGTTCGGCTATGTATTTCTCATTCAGCTGTGCCGTTTTGTCGTGTAAAATGAGGGGTGTTAATTTGTTGTCTATTGCGGCCAGATTATTGTAAAAGGGAACTGTTTGCTTTTGTATGGAAAAATTTTCTTAAGTTTGTAATTTGTTTGTTGTGAAGGTTCTTAATATCAATGAGGCCTCTTCCTCCTTCTTCCCGTGGAAGTACAAGTCTCTGAACACATGATTTTGGGTGATGCTTTCTAAATTTTGTTAAGTGTGTGTTAATGCAGCGCTGGAACGTATCTAATTCAGTTTGTGACCAAGCGATGATACCAAAAGAGTATGTTAGTATCGGTACTGCGAAAGTATTTATTGCTTTGACAAGATTTCTGGAGTTTAGATGTGTTTTTAGTAAGCTTTTTAGTCTTTGTTTGAATTTATTTTTTAGTTGTTGCTTAATCTGTTTTTGTAAAAGCTGCCGAGATTGATGAAAACCTAAATATTTATAAATTGATTCTTCAGACATTGCTTCTATTTGTTCTCCTGTTTCGACTACATAAGGGTTAAGTTGTACTTTACCTCGCTCAATAGAAAATACTTTACATTTATCTATACCGAATCGCATTTTAATATCTTTGGAAAATTGTTGCGTGACGTCTGCTAATTTAAATAGTTCTCCTCTACTGCTACCATAGAGTTTAATGTCATCCATATACATAAGATGAGAAAGAATCTGTTGATTGTGCTGCAAAATGTTGTATCCTAAGTTCGTTGTGTTCAATAAATGTGATAGTGGATTTAACGCCAAGCAAAACCAAAGCGGGCTTAAGGCGTCGCCTTGAAATATTCCACGCTGGATTCGAATCGGCTTAGTAGTTAAAGTGTTTTCATTTGTTTTTATTTTGAGCACAGTTTGCCAGTTTTGCATGGTTGATTTTAAAAACGTTATGATAGTTGGATGTATTTTATATAAGCTGAGGACATGTAAAAGCCAGCTATGTGGGACTGAGTCAAACGCCTTTTGATAGTCGATAAACATAGTGTGTATATTTTTTCGCTTCCTCTGGGCCTCTTTCATTACTATTGCGTCTACTGTCAACTGTTCTTTACAACCTTGGCTATGTTTCCTACATCCCTTCTGTTGCTCGGCTAGTATTGAGTGATGATCTACGTGTTTGTATATTTCCTCACTTAAACAGGCTGTTAGAATTTTATAAATTGTTTGCAGGCATGTGATGGGGCGGTATTTAGCTGGATTGCCGATATCTTGGTCTTTAGGCATCATGTAAGTTATACCTTGAGTCATAAAGGTAGGAATGGTGTGCGGTTCTTGTATGAATTGGTTTATATGGTTATGAAGATAAGGGTGAGTAAAAGTAAATTTTTTGTACCAGTAGTTGTGAATGTTGTCAGTTCCGGGCGATTTCCAGTTATGGGTGCGTTGGAGAACTTGAATAAATGTTTTTGCAGGTATAAAATCGAAATTCATTTCAGGAATGTCGGTGTGTTGAGAGGTATTATTAGTCCAAGTTGCCTCCTTGTTATGCTCCACAGGATTTTCCCAAATTTTCGCCCAGAATTGGCGTAATTCTTCAGGTGAAAGTATTTGATTAACCGGGTTGTTTGTCTGGTCGGATGTAAGGTGTCTGTAAAAGTATTTTTCATTGCGAATAAATTCGTTGTTTTGACGTTTACGAGCTGTGCATGTGAGGTATCTTTTAAGTCTACTTGACGCGGCGTTTAATTTTTGTTTGAGTGTATCTAGGAAGTGTGCAATGTCGCAGTTGGGTTCTTCATGAACTGAATGTATATTATACTTTCTTTTTATTTCTTCTACTGTTTTAACTACTTGGGGGCTTCTTATTCCATTCCAGAAACTAGTCATTCGTCCTATATCTGTCCTAAGTCTTGCTATTTTATTTTCCAGCCTCTGCTGCCACGATGGTTTACGTTTAGGTTTCACAATCGGTCGCTCAGCCGGTTCGTGTATTTTGCAGTTATTACAGACGGTAGCTGTGTAAGCAGCTGAGTATATAATTGAGTGCAGGGTATCAAAAGTTTGGTTGTGGTCTAAAAATTTTGGAATGATATGTTTGTTTAAGCTTTCTACGATAAAATACAGTTTTTTTGAAGTTTTTTGTTTAGGGATATAGGGTCTAGCTAAAGGGTCAGTTGTCTTGAATCGTTCAAATGCCGTGTTAAATATCTCTTCTATTGTACTTTGTTCAACATATCCTTCAATCGCGTATGTGCTCGGTGTGTTTGCTTCTATCGTGTTGTCTATAGTATGGGTATCATTAAGATTGTCCGCAATGTGGCTATTTAGTGAAAGGGGGTCGTTCTGTGTGTTTGGTGAAACTTGGGAATTATTTGTGTTTTGGGTGTTTTTGAATTGTTGTGTTACTTCTTGTCTAATCTGTTCTATCCTATTTTCATTTAAGTATTTATTGTTTATGATTAATCTCCTTTGATCAGAGATGCGCTGTTCAGATAGGTGTGATAATCCTGGGAAGTATTGTATAAATCTTTCTTTGAGTTTTTTCCTGTAGATAGTTTTGTCGGATTCTCAAAATACGACTTAATTATGGCCTCGTTAATGTCATCTGTCCATCTCATTCTATGGTCTGAATTTGCGGTTTGTGTTCTGTGTGAGTTAGCTGCTATGTTCGGGTGCTGTACTTCTAATTGTTTTGTAACTTCGGCTTTGATTAGATTAAGTGTGCTGGTGGGCAAAAGTTTGTTGTTAATTATGGCCCTACGCTGATCACCTAATTGTTGTCTGGTTGCCTCCATTTGTGGAAAAGCTTGGGTGAACTTTTCGTGTAGTAAATCTAAATATCCTCTTTTAGATTTTTCAAGATTTGTAGCAATAAGGTATGTGCGCCAAATGAATTTGTTCATTTCTTCACTCCATTGTTTGCGCGCACGGGTAGTTCCAGTAGTGGGTGCAGAATAGTCAGCGGTTGCTGGCTGCACAACATCTACCGGCTCTGGGGAAACTGTTGTTGATCTGGATGTGGTTGGGCATTCAAAAGAATGCGGCGATGAATTGCGGGATTGGAATAAACCTTGAGTTGAAGAGACCGTTGATGACGGTCTTGAATTAGTTTCGGCTGTAGTACATTCGGGTACATGCCCAGCGAGAGCCCGCCTGCTCAGCTCCTCGCTACCGACGGTTCGCATACTGTGACACCCAGCGTCGGCTCCAGGTGTGCCCCGGCGATCACCCCCGGGAAGCGGCATTATACGTGTCTTTTTACTGCGTAACTCCATTTTATTGGGTTTGCTAGAGCCCTGTTTGTCACCCGTAAAGATATTATGTTTCAGGTGTCCGCCCCCCACGTGGCTTAGGTGTTATATTATTATTATTATTATTAAACATACCAACAACACAGATTACTAAATAGTTACTACCAACAACAACTTACGGGTACCAAGCTGGATTTTCTTAAACTTTTCCTTTCTTTTGACAAGCAACCGCCGATAGGATTTTCTCAATGGTGATGTGTCTGCGGTTTGTACAGCCTCAGGCAATTCAGTTTTGTCGGTGGTGTTGGTTGGTACATTCTCTGTTAGAACAGTAAAATTATGTGAATCGGTCGGAATTGGCATGATGACACCTATCTTAAATATTTTCAAGACAATGGCGTTTAAAAACATAGCCGCTATGAAGTTAATACAATCAATATTTTTCCAAAAAGCTGTAGAAAACAATTTTTAAACACACAAAACTCAATAAATATTCGGTCAATTGACTCCGATTTCTGATACATGACCGTGACGTCATGTTCACATATTCCCATACAAAATCTATGGTGGTAAACCGTTTTGACAGATAATAAAAAGTATGTCAACGATTGATGGTGTCGTCTAGCCAATTGTAGCCAGTCATCATTAATAGTAATAGTCCTCCTGGCAGATTTCGACCACGGCGGCCAATCTTAACAGAGATCAGCCAACTGCGCAGAAGATACTATAGTGCACAAGTGTGAGCGCAATACGCAGGTGCAATCACTGTTCCATCATTCTCAAAGTTCGGTGAGACGGCAATCCGACATGACCGGAGAGAGATCAGGCGCAGGACCAACGGATTAACGTGCGCACCGAGGCACGGGGGTGTAGCACCGCCAACTTCGCGACTCCGAGCTGTTTTTGAGAAATTCATGACAATAAATCTCAGAAACAGTTTTGGCTCGACCTGGGATTCGAACCCAGGACCTCTCGGATGTAAGGCAGAAACTTTGCCACTACACCAACGAAGCAGTCATCATTGCAACCTATATCACTGCAATCAGTCCTATTGGTTCTTAATATGGTCTTCAGGGCCTATACACCGGCGCGGAGCTTGGGTGCGGAGCGGATAACCGTGGTATACCGGAGTTGCGTACCTCCTGTGTCTTGTCTACTAGATCTGCTCTAGGTAGGTGAGGTAGCTGAGCGGAGTGCACAGAGTTCCTGTATTGACGTGACAACGTCTTATAAATTGGTTTGCCGGGTGACACCTCAAGCAGTTTGCGTTACGCTGCTCCGCTCACGTTTCGCGCGAGAGAGACAGAGCGAGAGAGAGAGAGAGAGAGAGAGAGAGAGAGAGAGATAGGCATACACACCGGTTCATGTTATACGAATGAATATTCACATTAAAATTATTTTACCACTCAGAGTCGTTGTCACGTAAAACTTCCGCGCGTATACCGACTTTACAGGCAACCAATTTTTTTTATTGTGTAATTTTGGCCTACCGGCGGCGGCTTACCCGCTCCGCTTACCGATTCTTGAAGAATTTTAAAACTAGAACGCAATACTATAAGTTTATATTTTTTCTTCGCTCCGCGCCTGTAGACAGGCACCGTTATGGTATTAAACTGTTTTCATGCAAGCTTCAAACCTGAACTTGGGCCTACACATCTAGCCTACCTATTACTATTTGTACCTAGCTATATTTTTATACAGGGTTACCGGTTTCTCGACATATTCTTCCAAATGGATTACAGTAAAGGTGATCAAAAAAAAATTGGTTGCCTGTAAAGTCGGTATACGGGCGAAAGTTTTACGTGACAACGACTTTGAGTGGTAAAATAATTTTAATTTGAATATTCATTCGTATAACATGAACCGGTGTGTATGCCTATCTCTCTCACTCTCTCTCTCGCTCTGTCTCTCTCGCTCTTAGGCGGGCTAACTGTGCTCGAGTGGAAGGGACGCGTGCCTTTCACTTTTTATGTCTGTCTCACTCGCTCTTAGGCGGGCTAACCATGCCCGAGTCGAAGGGACGCGTGCCTCTCACTCGCTCTCATTGTGAGCGCGGCACGTGAGCGGAGCGTAACGCAGTTTCTTGAAGTGTCACCCGGCAAACCAATTTATAAGACGTTGTCACGTCAAAAAGGTCCCATCAACGAAGGGTAGAGTAGGGGTCGAAAAATTACAAAATATTGCATTTCAAGCCCCTTTAACAAGTAATTCCGCAATCTTAAACGCACGATATCTTAAAAATCAATTGGGATGATGACACTTATCTTAAATATTGGCAAGAACATGGTGTTTAAAAAACATAGCTCCTATGAAGTTAATACAACCAATATATTTCAAAAAAGCTGTAGAAACCAATTTTTAAACACACAAAACGCAAAGAATATTCGGTCAATTGACTCCGATTTCTGACACACGACCGTGATGTCACAATCATTTAATCCCATACGAAATCTATGGAGGCAGACTGTTTTGACAGATAATAAAAAGTATGGCAACGATTGGTGGTGTCGACGAAGCGAACCTTTTTTATTGCTGTATATCTCTTTTTTGTCTCTTTTTAAGGAATACGTCGAGTTACCAGTAACCGAGTGTATAGATGTATGCAGGGTGGCGACAACAATACGACAATTGAATTTCTGTCTGTTACGCTCTCACGCCCACACAACACGGAACAGATTTGGATGAAATTTAATAAACACACAAAATGTTGACAACCATGTATGTGTACTTACCAAATTTCATCCAAATCTGTTCAGTAGTTTAGACGTGAACAGACAGAAAGTCAATTGTCGTATTGTCGTCGCCACCCCGTATAAAGGATCTAGCCAGCGCCACATGCCATACTGTCATTCGAATTCATGCCCACACACGATCTGTAAGTACCAACACTACCAACTGATCCAATTGGTTGCGTCATGCTAATTGGACGAAAGGAAGTATAGTGTGTGGCCAGCACTATAGTAATGGTAACATGCGAAACTATGGACAATGGATTAGTGACTAGAGTAATAGAAAGGTTAGGCCAAAGATAATCTTTGATTTGGCTAAGGTATGTTCTAGTTCTAGATCATGATTGTAATTTGTAATAGATTAATGATAGTAAAAGATGTATTAATGTTAAAAGGATATTATAAAATAATAAGATATATGGAAATATTTGAAAGAGGTAATGACAATAGTGATAGTGACTGAGATTCTTGCGCCGCTTCTTCTCAGCGCTGGCCCAAATTGTCCCGAAGCGGTGGTAGGGTAAATTTATATGTTGGGACGTGTAAAATCGCTACTTGTAAGTCTATTTGCAGAAATAAATTGATTTTATTGTTGGTTTTTATTATTGATGAAAAACAAGTACTAAAAATTAACATACCATTTATATCAGCATCATTATCACTGTATATGTTGTCACAGTCCATTTGTTCTTCTTGTTGATCTTCTTTTATCACTTCTTCTGTTTTCATTGCGGTTGGGTAAGAGTTGCTTGTATCTGAAAAATTAAATAAATAAATAAAATAAATTATAAATAAATAAATATTTCTCAACAATTACGCCAATTCTCTAGTCCCAAAGTAAGCTACGAGGCTTGTGTTATGGGTACTAGATAACGGATTTACATACTTAAATACCTTTTTTTTTGTAAATAAATACATATTATACATAGAAAACACCCAGACATTGTGTCACATGTATAATTCAATGTTTTTGAATTAATTGTCACTGTGTAATTACTGTAAATTTGAAAAAGCATTATACATAGAGATAATTTTTCAGGTTAGTTGTAATGTTCGGTGTAATATTACCGAACATGTGTCGTCAGCGCACCCGTTTGCGATGCATTTATTTTACTTAATTCACCTAATTAATTAGTGCGACACACGGAGCCATCGCGACTAGGCGCATAATCATAACATTTTAACAATTTAACATTAACATGGTAGACAAGTTATTAAATGTGGGTTTTAAACATTAACAAAAAAAATTGGTTGCCTGTAAAGTCGGTATACGGGCGAAAGTTTTACGTGACAACGACTTTGAGTGGTAAAATAATTTTAATGTGAATATTCATTCGTATAACATGAACCGGTGTGTATGCCTATCTCTCTCACTCTCTCTCTCTCGCTCTGTCTTTCTCGCTCTTAGGCGGGTTAACTGTGCTCGAGTGGAAGGGACGCGTGCCTTTCACTTTTTATGTCTGTCTCACTCGCTCTTAGGCGGGCTAACCATGCCCGAGTCAAAGGGACGCGTGCCTCTCACTCGCTTTCATTGTGAGCGCGGAACGTGAGCGGAGCAGCGTAACGCAGTTTCTTGAAGTGTCACCCGGCAAACCAATTTATAAGACGTTGTCACGTCAAAATTTATCATTCTACACTTGCTACCCCGATCTACAACAGTTATTATCTTATTTTTCATTTAAATTAATCTTAGATAATTCTGCTACAACAGATTTCAAGCTCCCGACTAATTTAATATTTTTTTAGCAATCATTTTTAAAAACAAAAATGCATTATTGCCTACTACCTTCATCAGTTCCATTGTGGACGTGTATTCTGCTCTTCAGTAGCTTTTCCTCACACTGCAAAACTTGTCGGCGGAAGGAGCTCGCTTCGCGCAGTCGGCTAACACACATGGCGCATATGAGTCGGTCTCTGGGCTCTCCATCTAGGTGGGACAGCTGAAATAGGCATCATGACACCTACTTTAAATATTTACATTACAAGACCATGGCGTTTAAACAACATAGCCCCTATGAAGTTAATTCAACCAGTTTATTTCCAAAAAGCTGTAGAAACCATTTTTCAAACACACAAAATTTAATAAATATTCAGTCCAACTCCGATTTCTGATACACAACAGTAACGTCTCAATTCTTTATTCCCATTCAAAATCTATGGAGGCAGACCATTTTGACAGTTAATAAAGAGTATATCAACAATTGGTGGTGTCATCTAGCCTATTGTGCAAAAATTTTCCTTTTAAATATTTACATTTTCTTTTCTAATTAACATGCATGATAAGTATGATAACACTTAGTCTAATGTTCTGGTAGTGAAAGTTGGATGCTGCCCATAAGGGCACATGTAAAAAGGCTTATATTAGGGACAATACTTTTTTATGCTGAAATGAAGTTAGAAACTGTTTGTAGAATGCCTGAACCTACAGATGCTATGTATTGTACAAAATGATGAATTTAACTAGACCGAACAATTCTCTTAAAAAAACTATTATAACAGGCTTAATTAAATAAGGGTCAAAGGCTTAATTATGGATTTTACTGTATGCCTAGAAGTTAAAAACAAATTCTTTTCTTTTTAACCCAAACACGCGCACACGCACGAACGCACCCGTACCCACACACACGCAAACACACACACACACACACATATATATATTTACTAGATTAGTTAGTTAGAATGTTGCACAGTAGGTATATCATTTTTAAATTTTTTTTCATCATTTGTCTAAATAATCAATTGTACGACTATCCGAGGAGGTGAGAGGCTGGTGACCTGTAACACAGGTATTTTATACCTAGCATAAGCACCAGTCTCACACAAACATTTCATTTCATTATATCTCAAATGTTGTCCAACTGTAAGTGTATGTTTGTGACGAGAAAATAAAGATTTATTATTATTATTATTAACCTTAAACTATTAGAATTTTATTAAACAATAAACTTACCACCAATCCAAAACACTCAACAAATAATTCTGCGTAGATTTCTATCTGATTTTGATATAAGTACTCCACGTTCAACAAACGACATTTTTTACTTTCGCCACAACACCTGCATGTGCCAGGATCGTATACGGGTCCTTTTTTGGAGTTTATTATGCTCATGGCGAATGTTTTCAGTCACCAAACAGAAAATCAAAGTAAACACGAAAAACGCGAAAACAGCTGATTTTGACACGTCCGTCGTCCACGAAGCATGCCTGTGCTGTCATTGTCAACTATTCAACCTACACATTACAGCGCCATCTAGATTAAAAAGATGGATTTGTTGGTGAAGCTACTCGATACTAGATGGCGCTTTTATGTTCAGTGTTGTGTTTTCATTACATTTTGTTTCGGGAACCAGGAGAACCGAGCTAAATGGGCCAATAAGCTCTGAGACTCACATAGTCCGAGACCCGGGGTGCGGTGTGACACCGGGGCCTTTCATCCCCCAAATTGTTAAACCTTTAAGTAAATGACCTTATCTTTGGGCTCAGTAGCAAACGCATCTTCTGTAGCGTGGACGATGTTACCTTATACAGCTGCTGAGCCCGACGGTCAGAGCAGTTAATTAACTACTTAAGCTGTGTGAGAAGTATGCTAAAGCACTTGACTTAACATAATAATGTTAAGCAACGTGAATTCCTGGTCTTTAAGGCCGTCAACGAAAGTCTCAGGAGCACAGAGCTCCTAAATCTGTGCTCAGGAGTCTTTCGCTATTGTGTATAGATTTTTCTGTTACTAATATAGCTTGTAAGACTATTTTATTAACAAATCGGACCTGCGTTGTCTGATCTCCTAAAATGAAAATAAATTACTAGAGAATACTACTAAATAGCGTTCAATTTGTGCGACTATTAACAATAGATAGCGCTCGCTACTTCATATTACTTCTTAGGCTGTTTTAAAGAAGTGCCATCTAGTTTTTACACTTACTTATAAGTACGGCTATTCGACACGAGATAACGCAAAATTAGCACTTCCTGTGAAAGATAACATAAAAATTCTGTGGCCGTCCATCATGTTTTGTGAAATTGTTGTCGGGATTCTGCCTTAGCGAGTGATAGTTATTGCACGTGGTGAATAGATTTTGCTTTGTATTCTGTTTATCCCGATTGCTTTTTCCTTTTCGAGTTGTATATCTAAGCATATTTATTTCTGTGTCGTTGTGCTTTGTTTGTTTTCCCGGTAAGTAGCTTACTAATTATGGAAACCCGAGCTCCCGAGCCTCCAGACCCTCCTGATAGGCCGGCCTCCCCGATGGACGTTTTATTTTCTCCTCCTCTTACTCAAACAGCCACTAAGAGACGTCTTGCTGATGCATCTGATGCCGCTGAACCCGCGAAGAGACCGACAACAGACCTCTCGCACAATCAGTCAGTGTACACTCATCCATCCATTGTTATTTCCCCCAAAACATATGGTGACACCGATAAGGGCCCATTTATAGTCCATGTTTCCCGTATCGAAAATAACCCCAATGACGGATCCTTCCTCCAGGCCATTAAATTCGGTCAATTTTTATTTAAAAACAAAATTTACAATGTTGTGAAAGACGGAGTTAAAAAAATTGGCAGGAATCGTGTCTCTGTAGAATTTAATTCCTCATCTGAAGCTAATAAATTTTTGTCAAATGACATTCTTCAAATGCATAATTATACAGCCTCTATTCCATCATACAATGTAACACGCATTGGCCTTATTAAGGGAATTCCGTGTGACTGGACCATGGATGAACTTGCTGAATCTTTAGAGGTCCCAGATGGATGTGGTATCCTCCTCAAAGCCAGACGTCTCAACAAAAAAAGAGTAGTTGACGGTCAGACCTCTTGGTCCCCTACACAAGCAGTTGTTGTGACCTTCAAAGGTCAAGTCCTTCCACGCAGGGTATTTTGCTACCACACATCTTTGCCGGTAGAGACATACCAGCTCCCAACAATACAATGCATGAACTGTTGTAGATTTGGTCATGTGAAATCTCAATGTAGATCTAAACCCCGGTGCTATCGCTGCTCCCAACCCCATTCTGCAGACTCCTGTGAAGTAGATGAAAACAAAGCTACATGTGTTCACTGCTCAGGCCTTCACTTTGCAACAAATAAAACATGCCCAGAGCACTCTAGACAAAAGTCTATTAAAATTGTAATGTCTCAAGACAACATATCTTACGAGGAAGCTTCATCTCAGTTCCCATCTGTTCGCCGCTCATATGCTGACTCCACCAAAGTATCTTGGTCTCAGCCTCAACTCTCCCAGCGAGAAATCTTTTCCCCACCACCGTCTCAATCATACTCTCAATCAGTCTCTCACAGGAAAACAATTTCTCACTCGCCTCGCCCTCGTGCCCCCCTATCTAAGGGATATGATCGACAAGCTCACCAGGCTATAATCAGAAACAATGCTTCAACACTCCCTAACGGTTGTGCATTAAGCCGAGACATTTCTCCCTCTTCCTCTCCCTCTGCAAGGGACGACCTACTTGATAACCTTCTCTCCATGCTATTCGAGTTTCTGTCCAGTCACAGATCTTCCTTACCGAACAACGTTGCCGCCAAACTGAACCAACTTCCCTTAGACCTTCCTCTTCGCACTGTCAATAGTGCAGTGGAACTGCCAGAGCATCAGACGCAGGAAACATGAATTATCCCACATGATTAATAAATATGACCCGTCTGTCTTTGCCATCTCGGAGACATGGCTCCCCCCTGACTCACGTTTTCGTGTTTCTGGGTTTTCCTGTCTCCGAGATGACAGAGACGACGGGTATGCAGGTTGCGCCTTATTTATGAGGCGCTCTCTCTCTTACCGCCAAATTACTCTCCCTCCTCATAGCCTCGACTTCAATGCCGTGGCTGTGAGGATCTCTGATATCTCTATTCTCTCTTTATACATTCCCCACCCGAATATTTCATTGATAAATGAAGTCGGCTCTCTTATCTCTCTCCTTCCCCCTCCAGTTCTTGTAGTGGGTGATTTTAACTCCCATCACATCTCATGGGGTTGCTATTTTTGTGATTCTCCGGGTTCCGCCCTCTTAGACCTTCTGGACGACCTCAACCTGTGTGTTCTAAACAATGGCAACCCTACCCGAAGATGCTACCCTTCTCAAAATCCTGCCTCTGCAGTTGATCTGTCAATCTGCTCTCCAAGCCTTTCTTCATTATTCTCTTGGAGTCTTCTGGAAAGTTCATATGGCAGCGACCACTTTCCAATTTTGATTACCATGCCTTCTTCCTCTACAGCCTATACTCCTCCTCCCCCTCTCCTTAAGTATAAACTCCATAAAGCTGACTGGGCAGCTTTCTCTGATGCAATTGACAGTCAATCTGACTCTATCCCTGCTATAAATTCTGAAAACTGTATGTCAGTTTATTCTAGTTTAGTTGATATTTTAACATCCTCAGCTGATTCTCACATACCTCAAAAGAAGTCCTCCCGAAAGAAAGTCCCCCCATGGTGGGATGAAGAATGCACTGCAGCTATTCGCAAACGAAGAGAAGTAGAAAAGTTATATACTGGTTCTATGACCCTTGATAATTTTCTTTTATACAAAAGAACCGCTGCAAGTACCAGGAAGCTACTTTCTAGCAAGAAAAAATTGGGATGGATTAGATTCTGCGAAAGCATGTCTCCTAGAACCCCTTCATCGACTGTCTGGAAACAAATTAAACGTTTTCGACATTCTCAAAATTTCCAAAATATCTCTTCCAACGACCCTTTAAGCTGGATTCATGATTTCTCTAACAAATTAGCTCCCCCATTCGTTCCTTCTTTCGATTGTTTTCCTTCAACTTCGCTTCCCTCTTTCTCTTCCAATCACCAGGATGACTCCTTTACTTTAGAGGAACTGCTTACTGCTCTAAATGGACTTTCAGATTCTTCACCTGGGATGGACGGTATACCTTATTCTTTTATCATCAAATCTTCGAATAAATGTAAATCACTATTTCTAAATTTAATCAACTCTTTTTATCATCAGGGCACAGTCCCTGACTCTTGGAAGCAACAAATTGTGATCCCGATCCTGAAACCCGGTAAAGACCCGCTGGATCATAAATCTTACAGACCCATAGCTCTGTCCTCCACGCTCCTAAAAATCACAGAGCATATGATCCGGAATCGCCTTGAATGACTCATGGAATCTCGTAATATCCTCGCTGATTCTCAATTTGGTTTCAGAAAAGGTTGCAGCACCCTTGACAGCTTGGCAATTCTGACTACTGACATCCGTATCGCCCTGAAAAAGAAAGAATACCTTGTCGGAGTATTCTTAGACATAGCCTCTGCATATGATAATGTCCTTCTTCCTGTACTCAGGCAGAAAATGCAACAGCTGAGTGTTCCAGATAAGCTAGTCAGATTCATATGCAATTCGCTGATGTGCAGATCAATAGTAGTTAGATGTCAAATGATTCAACTCTCTCCTTACCTAGTTTGGAAGGGCCTTCCCCAAGGTTCAGTCCTTAGCCCTCTTCTATATAGCATCTATACATATGACCTTGAGAGGACAGTTAACCCATTTGTAAACATTTTACAGTATGCCGACGATATTGCCCTCTATGTTTCATCTAAAACTATTCCTGATGCTTCTTCTAGTCTGAATAGAGCCCTTGAGTATTTGAGTAGTTGGTTGGAAGATCACGGCCTTTCTGTTGCAGTGGATAAGTGCTGTTCGGTTGTTTTCACTAAAAAACATTCCATCCCTAACCCAAATATCCATATTAACAATATTCCCATTGCTGCTAAGTATGATGTTCGTTTCCTTGGCTTAATTTTGGATTCAAGATTTTCAGGCATTCCCCACTCCAAACTAGTTATTCAAAAGGCTGAGCAGGGGATTAACATTCTACGAGCTCTTTCTGGTGGTTTGGTGGGGTGCCCACCCGTACTGCCAAAAACTGTTATATAACGCCCTTGTTAGAAGCCATTTAGATTATGCCTCGTTCCTTATAGATCCCTGTACCAAATAAGCTTTAAATAAATTTAACAAAATTCAATCCAAATGTCTCCGAATCATATTGGGCGCAATGAAATCTTCCCCCATCAACACTCTGCAAGTGGAATGTGTCGACCCCCCCCCCCCCCCTATATCTTCGCAGGCAATATCTTAGTGACCGCTATTATATCAAAATTCTTCAAAATGCTTGTTGCCATCCCCTACCAGGAAAACTTCAATACTTGGGTACATTGATAGATCCCGAGGATTCGTCTCAAAATCCCCCTTGCATACTCCTTTCTTATCACAAGTTCAATCGTCTGCTAACGACATAGTTAAATTCTCTTCCAACCCACTTTATAATCACCGCTTTGAGTCCCTGATATTCATCCCCAATGTCCTTTTCAGCATTGGTATCAACAAGAACTCCCCTGGTGCTTCCCAAATCTTTTTAAATGAGCTATCCTCTCATTGGAAAGACTGGCTCCATTTATATACCGACGCTTCCAGACTTACTGATCAAGGTGAAGTGGGCTCAGCCGTTTGGATCCCCTTCTTTAAAATTGCTTTGATGTTTAAATCTCCTCCCCCGACATCAACTTTTACTGGCGAATCCATAGCCATTCTGGAAGCAATTAAGTTTGTAGAGTCGCATAGTATTTCTAAAGCCATCATTTTCACTGACTCGTTAAGCTGTCTCCAAGCAATTATTTCGAACCCTTTCAGATCCAAATCTAAATTCCCAATAATTCTAGAAATTCGTGAAATTCTCCTTAAGTGCAAAACTATAGGTTTAAATGTTGTCCTGGCATGGATTCCCAGTCACACTGGAATACCAGGAAATGAAACCGCTGATTCCTGTGCTAAAAATGCAATTTCAACTGGCTCCCTGGAGCACTTTAAACTGTACTCTCATGACCTCCCCTGTCTAACTCATGCTCATCTTTTAAAATCCTGGAACACAGACTGGCAAATTACAAGAAGAAAAACCGGTAAACACTATTTTGGAATTCAAGGCACGATCCCAGTAAAACCCTGGTTTTTCAAACAAAAACAAATCTCTAAACGCATAGTTTCAATTGTCTGCCGACTTCGATTAGGTCATGCATCTACTCCAGTTCACTTAGCCAAAATCCATGTAAAGGATAATTCTTTATGTGAATGTGGTCTGGACGAAGGTTCTGCAGAACACATATTCTTTAGTTGCCCAAATACAGGAGGGTCATTGTATGACCTCCTCCCGGACTATATTCCCCTACCTTGTAATCTCAATTATATCCTTTCCCTAACTAATTCTCCTTTCCTAAATACCTATATTGGCAAAATTTATTGAAAGATACAAAATTAATCTCTAATAACTCTCCTATATGTTACCCTCTTGTGAACCTTTATGAGCTTCTGTTTTATGTCTTTATGTTTGTTTCAGTACCCGTAACCCATACTAATATTCTAACCCCCATTTGTGACGTTATAATTCTGTGTTTTTTGTTTCAGGATAAACCTGCTTAGCGATAACTGATTTCTTAAATTAACAAAAACAATAAGTTAAAAACGTATTGATCAATCTAAAACTTGCAATCTCTACACACGTGACATTGGCGGAATTAAAAAAAAAAAAAAAAATTGCGGCAACGCACATTGCCATTTTCCATAAAAAGAAGAAGAAGAAGAATCATGTTTTGTTTTTCTGTCTATCATCTGAATTCTGAACTGTCAGTGACAGTCTGTCACACACTTTGACAACAACTCGCTTTTCATCGCTTGCGTACTCGAAAACGTACTAAAATAAATATGATATTTAAACATACTGTTCACTGACTCTCAATAAAATGAACGCTATAAAATCTAAGGGGCCTATCTTTGACCCCGGACTCTGCAGATGCTGTGGAACTATGAAAAGATGCCGTGTTTTGAATGTCGAGTATGTAAACTCGGGGCAAATCGAAGTGTATTCCGATATGTTCATGGATTGCTTTGGCCTGCTGGTAAGAATAAATGCAAACTAGCATCTAGGAACCCGCACCAAACCAGCCTTGGGTTCCTGGTTTCCTTCTAATACTCAATACTTATGTACCTATCTACATATAGAGTCCAAATACATATTTCGGCTCGCTACTAACTTTTCTGATAAAAGCGCAACTGGGCGGTAAAGCAGGAGTAATAAATAAATTTATTCAATTTTCAGCTATCACACCTAGACGGCAAGCCTTCAGAGCGGCTGGTGTGTGCCACCTGCGTTTTGCGACTCCGGGAAGCGTTTGCCTTCAGAAAGCAGGTGCTGTGTTGTGAAGAAGCCTTCTTGCAGATGAGGATGCTGGACTGCGATAGTGAAGGTACATCTTGATGTCTTATGATGACACATACTTTAGTTGCTTTAATCTTATATATAAAATTGATTGCTGTTCATTAGTCTCGCTAAAACTTAATGGTTAAACCGATTTTGCTAATTTTGGTTTTGACTTATTTTTGGAAGTTCAGGATAGTTTTAAACAGTGAGAAAAAAAAACTACGGGCAGGGCAACATCCGCAAGGTACTCTAGTAAAAATAAAAAAAAAAAGTTTTGAACTTAGAGTGGCATAAATAATAATAAAAGTGCAGACTTTATGGCTGCTATAATTGTATTGCCATTAAAATTGTACCATAAGAGAGAAAGATCCAAGTATAGAATGTGAAAGTTATTGTTTAACCAAAGTCCTTGCAGCATCTCTTTCTTTCTAATTATATTACAATCAATTGAATTTACAAGTAAGAGAACTCTGCTCTGTTACAAAAAAATAAGAATCTTTATTTCACGTGTGTTACCATCCATACTTGGTTGATATACCTACTATACGCACTAAGTGCTTCGCTTCATCCTTCATAATGCGCACAGCCAAGGAATGGAATGCGCTTCCGCCGACGGTATGAAGGATGAAGCGAAGCGCTTAGTGCGTATAGTTGGTATATCAACCAAGTATAGATGGTAACCCGCTGTACGTCTGGTGGTCCTCTGGTAAAATGGACTTGGTGGAATGAGCATATGGAGCTCATGAGCACACTCCCCGAAGTAGGACTAACTGATTCTCTGTTAAAACTGAATTTGTAATAAGAATACATTTTAAGCCTGGATCTAACCTTAATACCGTAACAATCTTGGATCGGCTAGTTTTGGTTTAAACCCATATTAGGGCATGTTTTTATAATAAATTGATATTGATATATCAATATATGTGTGTTTATATAATATTATAAATCTTTAAAACCTGTATTCTTGCAAATAAACGAATTTCATTTCATTCATTTCATTTATATTTCCTTCAAGGTATGTCCCAAGTGGCGCAGATGGCCGTGGCGACGGTGTCGGGCGCTCCGGTGCCGGCCGTCAAGCTGGAGCCGCCGGACGACGACGCCGCGGACGACGCGCCGGCGGACGCGCTCGCTGACATGCGTCACAGTGAGTGAGATGACATTGTGTCTATACAGAGTGTAAAAAAACCTTACCGAAGCCGAATACCATATTTTTTTACCAATTGTTACGATATTTTTTTTCCTTTACACCATACCTGGGAAGTTAATGGTTACTGAGGTATTGATGGTTAAAGTTTGAAAAAAAAATTGATGATTTTTACAGAAATGTCTTCTGTGCGTTATAACTTGTTTCCAAAGAAACATGATACAAATTTTCGCTAGTTCTTTCATAAAAAGCCTCTAAATGCCACACTTCGCAATGAACAGCGCTCACTCGAACCGAACCGCGTCACGGTGGCGTATAGCAACACGCCCCGCGGTCACTTACCCGCGTGCGCAACGTACATTGCGGGTTAGAATTTGTTTTTTTTTATGTCAAAAAATAAAAGTTGTTTCCCAGCCAAAATTTATTTTTCATACGATTTGGTTTGTTGTTGTGAACGCGTAGCCGGCTTCCGGTAAGGTTTTTTTTTACACCCTGTATTATATAAAATTCTCGTGTCACAATGTTCGTTCCCGTACTCCTCCGAAACGGCTTGACTGGGTCTTATGAAATTTTGTAAGCATATTGAGTAGGTTTGAGAACCGTCCAAAATCTATTATATTCGTTAGTTATAAGGGTTGTCCACAATAATTTATATTGCAATAGTAGATTGTATCACGAGGAAGCAAAATAATATTTTTACGGCGAGGGCGCTTTTTTGAATCCAGAGCGAAGTGAGGGATCCTAGAGTAGAATCCCGAGCGAAGCGAGGGATTCTAAAGTAGAATCCTGAACGAAGCGAGGGATTCAAAGTACGTCGCCCGAGCCAATAATATATTTGCGTCCAAATGATACACTCTACTTTTCATCACCCTCTATGAGAAAATAAAAAGCGGCTCAGTTTTAATAAAATTTAATTATTGAATAACACAGTTTCTGAATTATTTTTGGTTCCTCTTTCATTTCTCCATTCGATGAAATTGTCATAGGTCTTCATATATTTCTCCCGGGATTTTGCAGGTAACAGATTATCCATCACATTTTTTGCGTCGGTTCTTATAGTTTCAGGAGTTAATTCCATATCACTGTCACTTGACGAACTCATTTTTATATAATTTATCAAAACCAAGAACTTGAATGTGAAAATTTATGAAAACGCGGGCCGTAGTTCGCGCGTTTTTTTTTTACTCAGTTGCCAGCGGCGGCGGCGGGGCGATGGTCGACGGACGTGCCGTCTAACCAGCCAGTCTCTTGCGTTCGGCGGGAAACTCTAAGATGTTCCAAATTCAATAAGTGCGAGCAAAAGAATTTTTGGTCGCACTTATTTCAATAAAGAGGACCAAAATCTCATTTCTGCCCGCTAGACAGTCTGTGGCAAAAAGTAGAGTAATAGTACCTATGTCGCTTAGAAGCATCACCTTTGGGCGCACGTAAAGGCGACCAAAATCGTCTTTTTCGAATAGATGGGATGAAAAACAACGTTTGCCGGGTCAGCTAGTATTTTAGATAGGTAATAATAACGTGACCAGACGCAAGCAAACATTTTTATTGCAAAATCGCCTTTATTACATGCCACAGATTGGACGCACGGCCACACGTCTTGTTAACAACTACGGTATCTTGAACCTGCGTAATAAGGGTCATTTGGCAACGAAAATCAGTAGCTTGATGTGGAGCCGTGTGTACGTTGACGTGCTGTCATGTGTATGTATGTCATTAAAAAAAAACGATTTGACAGATTTCGTTTCCGAAATAGGGCTGTCTGTGTCCAAAGGGTGTTAAAAACTATTTCTCTCTTTCCTCTCTCCCTACACTGTTGCTATCGTTTTGCATGATACAAAGTTTTGACTGAAAGAGAAAATATTTTTTCGCTAAAACGACAAGTTTTTCAAACAGTTTTTTATGCACTTAAGTTTTTCAAATAATAAAATGTGACCATATCACTGAAACTTTACTGTTCGTCTGTCATTGTTTGTCTATCTGTCTGTTACCAGGGGGCCAATTCTGCTAATCAATTGTAACAAAATAATTATTGAATCGCCTTGCCTGCCTTGTTGGTGTAGTGGCAAAGTTTCTGCCTTACATCCGAGAGGTCCTGGATTCGAATCCCAGGTCGAGCCAAAACTGTTTCTGAGATTTTCTGTCATGAGTTTCTCAAAAACAGCTCAGAGTCGGGAAAATGGCGGGGTTCAACCCCCTGCCTCGGTGCGCACGTTAAGCCATTGGTCCTGCGCCTGATCTCTCCCCGGTCATGTCGGATTGCCGTCTCACCGAACTTTGAGAGTGATCGAACAGTGAGTGCACCTGTGTATTGCGCTCACACTCGTGCATATCTCCTGCGCAGATGGCTGATCTCTGTTGAGATTAGCCGCCGTGGTCGAATCGGCCAGGAGGCTATTATTATTAATAATCGCCATTTTGATAATCCATAATCGCCATAATCGTGTTTTGACAGTTCTAGTAAGAAAAGAAAGGTTGAAATTTTACAATTGATAAGGAGTATTGGCCTCCAGGCTGTATCTCTTGAACTTTAATAGGCGGTTGAAATTTTCATAGAATATGTATTTTTGTTGCTACTATAGCAACAAATACTAAAAGACTAAACTCAGAATACGATAAATTAAATAAGGGGGCTCCCAATACATCAAGCGTGATGGATGTAGCGGCGCGTCTTTTCACGCCGCTAGATGGCGCTAAGTTACTTTGACTCGCGGCTATATTTTTTTCTTGAAGTTGTTACTGACACGTTTTTTTTCAGGCGACAACGAAATCAAGACTGAACCGGAGGACTCGAACGAGGACGACGTGCCGCTGATGCTCAGAGTCAACAGGCTCAAGCGACGGAGCCCTAAGGCGAAGGACGAGGATACCCCATCGGAGGGGAAGGTCAAAGGTACGAAAATACAGAAATGTCATCTCATATCATCATAATCAGCAGATCATCCAGGTATGCAATACTTGGCGAGCCCCGACTGCCTCTTTGGTGTAGTGGCAAAGATTCTGCCTTACATCCGAGAGGTCCTGGGTTCGAATCCTAGGTCGAGCCAAAATTGTTTCTGTCATGAACTGCTGTCATGAACTTCTCAAAAACAGCTCGTAGTCGGGAAGATGGCTGTGTCACACCCCCTTTCCTCGGTGCGCACGTTTAGCCGTTGGTCCTGCGCCTGATCTCTCTTCGGTCATGTCGCATTGCCGTCTCACCGAACTTTTAGAGTGCTGGAACAGTGAGTGCACCTGTGTATTGCGCTCACACTTGTGCACTATAATATCTCTTGCGTAGTTGGCTGATCTCTGTTGAGATTGGCCGCCGTGGTCGAAATCGGCCTGGAGGACTATTACTTGGCAACCTTTTAAAAACTCATTTTAAAGTATCTTTATTTGTTTTTGATTCTAGCTTTGGCTGGCAAGAATTTAGCAACTTTAAAAGAAAAATCGATTGCATCATCACAGCTTAAGAAATCTAGTAAGTATGTTTTTGTTTATGGGATATTCTTAATTATGACGAATGTACAGCGGTGTATGTTACGACGAACTATGATAAAAGTTATAATTAGAGACCGGATTAAATGCAACATAGAATAGCCAATATATGCATGCAAAAAAGCAAGAAGATTGCTCTTAATATGCACCAAAATTCACAAAAACGCCTTAAATATGTAAAATTTGACGATTATATTGAGAAAAAACCCATTATTTAACATACACTTTTACACAATCTCATAAAATTACCCCACAGCTTGTCCCAGCTTGATTACTTTCATATTTCTACAAACATTTGCATATTTTCACATAAATTTGCACATTTTCACATACATTGCAGATTTTCACATGCATTTGCATATGAATTTGCAGTTTCGAATATGCATTTGCATATAAGGTTATGCATTTGGATATTTGCACATGCATTTGAATATTTGCATATTTGGTTATACATATGCATTTGCATATTTGCACATGCATTTGCATATGCATTGGAATATTTGCATATTTGGTTATGCATTTGCATATTTGCATATGCATTAGAATATTTGGTTATGCATTTGCATATACATTTGCAAATGTACCTGCGTATGCATTTGCATATGCTTTAGGATATTTGCACATGCATTTGCATATTTGGTTATGCATTTTCATTAGTATTTGCATATGCGTTTGCATATTTGCACATGCATTTGCATATTTGCACATGCAATTGCATATTTGGTTATGCATTTTCATTAGTATTTGCATATGCGTTTGCATATTTGCACATGCATTTGCATATTTGCACATGCAATTGCATATTTTCACGTGCATTTGCATAATTGGTTATGCATTTGCATATTTTCACATATACACATTTGCATATTAGCACATGCACCTGCATATGCATGCATTTCAAATTCATTTGCATATTTGTTTAGTCATTTGCATATTTTCATATGCATTTGCATATGCTTTAGGATATTTGCACTTGCATTTGCATATTTGGTTATGTATTTTCATATGTATTTGCATATATTCACATGCATTTGCATATTAGCACACGCATTTGCATACTCACATATGCATCCTTGCATATGCATTTGAATTTGCATATGCATTTGTATATTGGCACATGCTGTACATCTCACATGCATATGCATATGAATTTGCATATTTTCACATGACGACCGCTGGTGCAGTAGTCCACAGGTCGGACTTCTAGAACCAAGGGTCGTGGGTTCGATCCCCGCACAGTACAAGCATAAATGTGCATAAGCATGTGTGTGTGTACAGGTATGGGTGTTTTCTATGTATAATATGCATTTATTGACACAAGCCTTGTAGCTTTGGGACTAGAGAATTGGTGTGATTACTGTGATTGTTGTGAAATGCATGTGCAAATATGTAAATGCATATGCAAATGCATAACCAAATATGCAAATGCATGTGCAAATATGCTGATACATGTGCAAATATGCAAATACATACAGGGTTTAAAAAAAAACCTTAACGAAGCCGAATACCACATATTCTACCAATTGTTACGAACATTTTTTTCCTTTACACCATATCTGGGAAGTTAACGGTTACTGAGATATTGATGGTTAAAGTTTGAAAAAAAATTTGATGATTTTTACAGAAATGACTTCTGTCCGTTAAAACTGAACTTTTTTTCCAAAGAAACATGATTCAAATTTTCACTAGTTCTTTCATAAAAAGCCTCTAAATGGCACACTCCGCAATGAACAGCGCACACTCGAACCGAACCGCGCCGCGGCGGCGTAAAGCAACACGCGACACGCCCCGCGGTGACTTTTCTGCGTGCGCGCTGTACATTGCGGGTTAAAATTAAATTATTTTTTTTGATGTGAAAAAATAAAAGTTGTTTCCCAGCCAAAATTTCTTTTTTATACGATTTGGTTTGATGTACTGAACGCGTGGTTGACGGCTTCGTTAAGGTTTTTTTTACACCCTGTATAATCCGGTCTCTAGTTACAATCTTATTTTTCTGCACAGGTCTCCAATCACCTAAAAAGGCTAACCAACTGAAAGCTAAGAACGGCGCTATTTCGTCGCCCGCCTCTTTACACACGATGACCAAAAGAAGCAGTAAGTACTACTATATTACTAGCTGATAATATGCATGATGACACCTTTCTTAAATATTTTCAAGATCATGGCGTTTAAAAAACATAGCCCCTATGAAGTTAACAACCAGTATATATCAAAAAAGCTATAGAAACCAATTTTTAAACACACAAAATTCTATAAATAGGTATTTGGTCAATTGACACCGATTTCTTATGCACTACCGTGACGTCACGATTTTGTATTCCCATACAAAATCTATGGAGGCTGTTTTGACAGATAATAAAGAGTATGTCAACGATTGGTGGTGTCATCAAGCGTATTGGTTATTGATAGTCTGTTAGTTTAATAGCTATAAACATTTTTTAAATTTCACATAATTATTCAACTTTTAGAACTCCAAACGGAAAATCCAGTGCTTTTGCCCGCGGCTCCTGCGGCCACGCGGATGCTGCAACAGCAAAGTATGTATGAAAATTAACGAAAAATAATATTTAATTCAATTTATTTATTTCGCAAGTGTGTGTGGTTACAATATGTTCAATTATAATAGTATAGGTACTCGTACAGTACATTCAGTACAGCTTGGTGCAGTGGTCCACAGGTCGGACTTCTAAACCAAGGGTCGCGGGTTCGATCCCCGCACAGTACAAGCATATGTGTGCATGAACATGTGTGTTTGCACTGGTCTGGGTGTTTTCTATGTATAATATGTATTTATTTACAAAAAAAAGTATTTAAGTATGTTTTTTTCTCCGTTGTCTAGTACCCATAACACAAGCCTCGTAGCTTAATTTGGGACTAGAGAATTGGTGTGATTGTTGTGAAATATTTATTTATTTATTCATCACTTAACCAAATGGCATGCAAAATGTTTATGTTTGGCGGTTAAATATAAATTAAAATGGGTTCGCTCTTGACATCATTCTCCCTCTAAGAGGTAAAAAAGGATGAAGCGAAGAGCTTAGTGCGTATAGTAGGTATATCAACCAAGTATGGATGGTAACCCGCCGTACGTCTGGTGGCCCTCTGGTAAAATGGACTTCGTGGAATGAGCATATGGAGCTCATGAGCACACTCCAACCGGCAAGCAGGCAACTTTACGGCGGTGGTCTAGACTATGAAGCTTAGTCTCCACCAGCTTCCTGTCACCAATCAGCCTCCTGGCTCGACGCTCCACGGAGTCCGAGTACATTATTACAATGTCAATTAAATTTATTGAATAGATAAATAAATAATAATAATAATAATATTGAATACTAATGTCATATAATTTAATGTTTCTTGTGGCAGTTAAAAAGCTAGATATATATTTAATTAAAATTATATTAATTATTAAAATTGCAATAAAAAAAATCTTAACAATATTATAATTATAGAAAATTAAAAATTATCACAACATCAGATGTCATATCCAGAAATATGTAAGGCGTTGTGCCACGTGAGTGACGCAACGCCACAAGTGCGACGAGACGCCAAGCGGCCAATACTTGTTGAATTTATATTACAGTAGAGTAAAAAGCGTGGGGTGCACTTTATGACGTTTTCATACTCTTTTTATAGTTGCCAATAATAGGATGATTTTCACATACTACTACACCAAGCACCCCACGCTTTTTACTCTACTGTAATATAAATTCCGTGTACTCAGAAATTATTTTCTCTTTTTTAGTTAGCAATGAAAGCGCGTTTTTTTAGTTTGTTTAATTTTTTTTTTAGTAAATAAGGATAATGGAAAACTCTTATCATATTATTGCATTGTCATCGGTACTTAATACGTGTGCAAAGTTTCAATTTTCTGGAAGTTGGTGAAAATTGAGCTCAAAAATTCCGTTAAATACATTCATACATACACACATACATGCATACACACATACATACATACATACACCCCGATCTAATAAAAGCGTGTTAAAAAGATAATTATTTTACTTTAAATTTCCACCAAACGATGCCAGCGCAGGAACTCAAATACATCCAACTGTAACCACTTTATAAAATAAAAATAAATTATAGGTATTATAAATAATAATAAAAATAAAATAGAATAAATGTTGACGGTTTTTTTTTAATTAAATTTGATATCTCTCTATTTCAGATCTACCCATGTCAAAAGTGCAAGAGATGATGCGCGAAAGGGACCCCACATACATGATTGAAACTAACGCGTTAACCATAATAGAATTCTCCTACGTCTGCCCATTCAAATGTAGACACAACCATTTACTGTGTCACTACTGCGGCCAAACGTTTTCAGATCCAACTTTGCTGCGACAGCACACGGAATCCTTACATACACCGAAAAAATTCAAAATCACCGAACACAGAAACATGGTGAAGGTGGATTTGACGAGAATCGACTGCAGATTGTGTTCAACCAACATAGACAATCTAGACGACTTCAAGAAGCACATATCGGCTGTGCACAACAAGAAATACTATTTTGATTTCAAAGATCTAATTCTACCGTTTCGTCTGACCAAGGACGAGATGAAGTGCGCCATTTGTGATGTGGTGTTTCCGTATTTTCACGCGTTGAATAAGCATATGAATGTACATTTTAGTAATTATGTGTGTGAGACGTGCGGACTCGGGTTTGTGGATAGGGGCCGGTTTGTGATGCATCAGCAGAGACATGAAGAGGGTGATTTTCCGTGTGAAACATGCGGGAAGGTGTTCAAAGCTCAGTATAATAGGTGAGTTTAGTTTTTTTTTTGACATCCGACGAAAAAGAGTGGTGTTATCAAACTTATAACACATACACAAATGTAATTTCATGTCATCATACTAGGCAGGTCATCCAGGTATGGAGTACTTGGCAACCCCCGACTGCCTCGTTGGTGTTGTGGCAAAATTTCTGCCTTAAATCCGAGTGGTTCGAATCCCAGGTCTAGCCAAAATTGTTTCTGAGATTTTCTGTCATGAATTTCTCTGCAACAGCTCGGAGTCGGGAAGTTGGCGGTGTTACACCCCCGTGCCTCGGTGCGCACGTTTAACTGTTGGGCCTGCGCCTGATGTCTCTCCGGTCATGTCGGATTGCCGTCTCACCGAACTTTGAGAGTGATGGAGCAGTGAGTGCACCTGTGTATTGCGCGCACACTTGTGCACTATAATGTCTGCTGGGTAGTTGGCTGATCTCTGTTGAGATTAACCGCCGTGGTCGAAATCGGCCAGGAGGACTATAATTATTATAAATTTGGGGAAAATGATGTCTGTGACCCAACTTTTGGTTAGATTTGATTGTTTTTTTTTGATTAGGCTCATCATTAGATATGTATACAGGGTGTAAAAAAAACCTTAACGAAGCCGTCAACCACGCGTTCAGTACATCAAACCAAATCGTATAAAAAAGAAATTTTGGCTGGGAAACAACTTTTATTTTTTCACATCAAAAAAAATAATTTAATTCTAACCCGCAATGTACAGCGCGCACGCGGAAAAGTCACCGCGGGGCGTGTTGCTTTACTTCGCCGCGACGCGGTCCGGTTCGAGTGTGCGCTGTTCATTGCGGAGTGTGCCATTTAGAGGCTTTTTATGAAAGAACTAGTGAAAATTTGAATCATGTTTCTTTGGAAAAAAGTTCAGTTTTAACGTAGAGAAGTCATGTAAAAATCATCAATTTTTTTTTCAAACTTTAACCATCAATATCTCAGTAACCGTTAACTTCCCAGGTATGGTGTGAAGGAAAAAATGATCGTAACAATTGGTAGAATATGTGGTATTTGGCTTCGTTAAGGTTTTTTTTACACCCTGTATATTAATTTATTTTCGTATTGCAGTCTCCACCCTGTATAACAGAATGTAACGTATTTCCAGAGACCTGCACATAGACCGTGTGCACAAGAAGCGCGGGCGCGTGTACTGCCCCAAATGCGACGTCAAACTCATGTCTTACCATCAGAAACTCAAGCATTTGGTTGAGGTAAAGTATTTTTTAGGGTTCCGTACCTCAAAAGAAAAAACGGAACCCTTATAAGATCACTTTGTTGTCCGTCCGTCCGTCCGTCTGTCAAGACCGTTTTTCTCAGGAACGCGTGAAGGTATCAAACTGAAATTTCTATGTAATACTTAAGTCTACTGTACCTGGAAGCTGTAGAAAAATTAACTTTCTAAGCCAACGCAATCAAAAGATACAGCTATTGAGGCTGCAAATTTCCGCAAATTTTCGAAACTCGCACGGGAATCAAAACCTACAGGGTACTTCCCGTAAACTTAGAATCTTGAAATTTAGTACGAAGTCACGTCTTATAGTACAGATATAGGAAAAATTACAAACACCGTAAATTTTTAGTTTCATCATATAAAAAATACATTTTTGACAATTTTGAAAATTTCAAAGTTACTACTCCTTATCTACAGGTTTGTACGGAACCCTCGGTGCGCGAGTCCAACTCGCACTTGACCGGTTTTTTTTTATAACCAGGCTTAACGACTAATATCTATCGATATTAACCGGGACCAACAGCTCAACGTGTCTTCCGAAGCACGGAGATGCTTGTAAATAGACGTCACGTTTATGGTCAGAATGGTCACCCATCCCAAACATGACCGCGCCTTAGGTTGCTTAACTTTAGGTATCACTACCAAAGCGATGCAACCACTGCGCCACAAGCACCACCAGGTTAATATCGATAGATATTAGTCGTTAAGCCTGGTCAGAGGCCCTCGGGCAGCTTAATAAAATCTGACAGTAAGGTTGGTCACTTACCTTACACACACCCCTCCACCAATCCGCACTGAGCTCGCGTGGTGGAGTATGGCTCGCACGACCTCTTAGTTGAGGTGAGGCCTGTGCCCAGCAGTGGGACGTATATAGGCTGATAAGAAAGTTTTTTTTTTTAACATATATATTTTTTACTGCATGTTATGATACTATTTGTACGGAATCAAATAAAGCTTACTATTATTATAAAGTATTAATTTAGAATAGCTTTTTCGCCTGCATAGCATTCGGTGATTTATGGTCAAATTCCGGGATGAAACTGTCCTAAATTAATTCTCAAGGTACACATTTAGACATGTACCAAATATAATATAATAATAATAATAATAATATAATAATATTTCACAACAATCACACCAATTCTCTAATCCCAAATTAAGCCACGAGGCTTGTGTTATGGGTACTAGACAACGGATAAACATACTTAAATACTTTTTTTTTGTAAATAAATACATATAATACATATCAATACCAATACCAAATATCGTCCAGATCGGTTTGATAGTTTAGAATGTTGAGCTAAGGTTAATACTTTAGAAGACCTTATTTAGAAGTAGATGTTTTTTTATCACTTCATTTACAGCTTAAACATATTAAAATATGCTCTATTTGATTGACATAAAACCTTTAATATAAATATAAATAAATATTTCACAACAACCACACCAATTCTCTAGTCCCAAACTAAGCTACGAGGCTTGTGTTATGGGTACTAGACAACGGATAAACATACTTAAATACTTTTTTTTTTAATAAATTGTAACGCCAAGCCTCAGCCACCATAGCCAATCATAGCCAATCCTAGCCAAGCCAAGCCAAGCCAGCCAATCCGAGCCAAGCCAAGCCAAGCCAGCCAATCCGAGCCAAGCCAAGCCAAGCCAGCCAATAGGAAGCCACCGCCATGCCAGTTGACGCTCCCCACTACAACTTCCGCTAGCCGTGCGCCTTGGGTGGGAGCAAGCCCTTATAACGGCCAGACAGCTCAGTCTAGCCACTTTTGCCCTCTTAGCCACTGAATAGGCCGTAACTCTGCCAATTTGTATTTTGATAGTTGATTATAACCTTATTTAAATAAAATCTGTCTGCTTATCGTTTAGCCTGGTTTTTTTATTTATGCCACTCATTACACTTCAGAAGTGGGATATATAAAAAGATTCGGCCATGAAGCGCAATCACACCGATATACCTGAAAACGGAAGGCCTGTTCGCCCTTCTGGATGGATTGAATCTTCACCGACTAGCAGCGAAAACGTAGAAGAGGATTCCGAAGAAGTTACACCACCAGCCAGGAAGATTCTGAAAAGGCTTTTGGAGGACGAGGTGCAGAAGGCCATGCGTGAGCTGAACGAAGAAGTACCCGCAGCCATCAAAACAAAGGTGCACCGCCCAGCATCCCTCATACCTGAATTTGACTCGGATAGCGACGATTGTACAGCAGTAACTGCGTGACTCAAAAAGATCGACCAATCGGGTGAGATACACGGATGGAACGACGCTACCAAGGCATTTCACCTGCAAGACACAGATTTTCTGAAACGTATGAACGTAACGAAAACACGCGAAAGATTTAAGGTTGTCACTACATGCAAAGAATGCCTTCTTCCTGGGACATCAATCATTAAGGTTTACATAGAAGACAACGACGAGGTTAACGATGTGGTCACCCGGCCGCAACACTGCGAGCTATCAAGCGTATCCTACTCCATCCCTGCTACGCTGTTGCGTGGCTCAACGGGCTACATCAAGATCGTCAACACTGGCACTAGGAAGATCGTCTGGCAGCGCGGCGAGGTGCTGACCAGAGCAGACAGCTGCGACGCCACGTCTCTTGCTGATACACAGGTCAGTAAAAAAGCCAATAGTATTTTGCCATTGCCACTCAAGCCATCAGCCATAATTAGCTCGCCATACTATTACATTAGCATCAGCCATAATATTGTTTCAACGGTCTTACATACGAGCTTAGCCTATATTAGTACCGTAGGAGGGGTTTATAAATAAAATTAAGACAGGACCACTAAATAAAAACGATTATGATCATTTAATTAATTTATTAACCGATTACAATGATTGTTTGGCAAGTAATACAAAAGAACTAGGGTGCACTGATTACACATGAAAATAAATTTAACAAATTCACAGCCGATATATAGACAACCTTATCATATGTCGCACAGGGAGCAGGAGAAAGTTAAAACGAAAGTATCCTAACTATTAGATGCGGGTATTGTCAAAGAATCCGAGTCCAGTTTCGCTTCTCCAGTAATTTCGGTAAAGAAAAAGAACGGCGATTATAGGCTTTGCGTAGATTACCGGGCGCTTAATTCCATCACAGTCAAAGACAGATTTCTGTTGCCACAAATGATGGTCAGGTCTCAAAATTAGCAGGCTTTTATTACCACCAACTTAAAATAAGCCCTGAAGACACACATAAGACTGCTTTTGTTACACCTCAAGGTCACTTCAAGTATACACGCGTTCCGTTTGGTCTCGCAAATGCATCGTCTGTCTTCATGCGGTTGATGAATAAAATAGTTGATTCCATAAAAAAAGAATACTGCGGGGGTAGTTCGAAAACTTTATCACACACCGGTCATATCGATGACCCGAATAGATTTTCGCACGAATTTAATGTCTTAGCATTTCTTGATGACATTTTACTACCTTCTTGTGACGTTGCATCGGGGTTCACTGTATTAGAAAAAGTTCGTTGTAAACTCAGATCTGAAAATCTTAAACTTAATATGAGTAAATGCGAGTTTTTGCAAAAAAAATATATATTACCTACTTGGGGCACGAAATATCATCGGATGGTATTCAACCGGGTCAAGCTAAATTGACAGTTGTGTCACAGTTTCCTACTCCTACCAACGTTCATAAAATAAGACAGTTCTTGGTATTGTGTAGCTATTTTCGCAAATTCATAAAGAATTTTGCAGTTATTACGCGTCCTTTGTCCGATTTTACAAAGAAAAACAGTGTTTGGGTTTAGGGTTGTGATCAGTGTCAAAGTTTTAAGGAGTTAAAACGTTGTTTATGTACAAAACCTTTACTTGCGTTGTTTGATCCTACTTTGCCTACGGAGATACATACGGATGCATGTAAGTTAGGTATTGCAGGCATATTATTACAACGACAAGCCGATGAGACATTACGCCCCGTTATGCACTTTAGTAGGGTTACAAGTAAAGAGGAAAGTATGTACCTTAGCTATGAACTGTAAACTCTTGCCGTTGTTGAGTCATTGCGTAGGTTCAGAGTGTATACTCGTATTGTAGGTAAACAAGTAAAAGTATTCACCGATTGTACAGCGGTTCGAGCAACTTTAACTAAGCGCGAGCTTATGCTTCGTATAGCTAGGTGGTGGTTATCAATACAAGACTACGACATTAGCATTGATTACCGGCCGGGGGATCGCATGAAACACGTAGACGCGCTGAGTAGGAACCCTGTTGTATATACTATGAACATTAGACGGCTTTAAATAACAGACTGGTTTCATACTGTGCAATATCTAGATGAGAAACTTAAATGTATCATTCACTAACTCAAGGGTGGTAGTGCTTCTACAGGTATTACTAATAACTATGAACTAATAAATGACAGATTATATCGTAAAACATTACTTGGAAATCGCCTAGAAGTCCCTTTTTCGGCTCGATGGAAGATAACACAGATGCACCACGATAATATCGGACATGTAGGCTTTCAAAAATGTTTAGAGTTAATAAAACAAGAGTATTCGTTTCCTAAAATAACCTGCTTTATTCGCAAATATGTAGATGCTTGTTTACACCGTGCCAAAGAAAATCAAGGTAAAAGGGAAGGGAGACTTTTCCCAATACCTTAACCTTCTGAGCCAATGCGTATGGTGCACATTGATCACTTAGGGCCTTTTTGCAAGACCTTAAAGGGTTATCAGTACATGTTGGTCCTGACAGATGCTTTCTCTAAATTTGTCATAGCAGAGTCCACTCTGACAGTAAATGCAGAAGAAACAATTCGAATTATAAAAGAAGACGTTTAGCTTATTCGAGTATCCAGACAAAGTAGTAAGCGACCATGGAAAAGCCTTAAGAGTAGAAATTTTAAGCAGTTTTCGAATGATAACAGTTGAAGCACATATTAACTTCTATTGCTTGTCCAAGAGCTAACGGGCAAGTTGAACGTACTAATCGAACCATACTTAAGGCGTTGCGAGCCACTGATCCTAGTGAGGCTACAAATTATTGGGCTAACTGCTTGCCCGATGTCTTGTGTAGAATAAATAACACGCCTAACGTTAGCACAACTTACAAGCCATAGGATTTAATGTTTGCAAGGAGCTCTAGGCCTCGTTGCGATGTAGGTCTTAAACCGTGAGACTGATTCTGTTGATGATAGGCGTACAAAAGCTAGTACCCAGTTAAAGAAAGCTGGGGAAAAGATGAAGCGTGATTTTGATAAAAAGCGTAAGCCCATCCGGGTTTATAGAAAGGGAGATTTAGTATTGTGGAGACAGGCTTCTACAAGTAGTGCAGCTAAAGTCAATACTATCATATCTAAGGTTGTTGGCACCGTACCTATGTCTGACAGTGCTAGCAGCTCTGATGAGCAATTGGAAACCGAAGACCTCATTGATTTACTTAAGAACTAATACAACCCTTCCCCATTGCGGGAGCAATCATTGTTTCAGGACGGCCGAATGTAACGCCAAGCCTCAGCCACCATAGCCAATCATAGCCAATCCTAGCCAAGCCAAGCCAAGCCAGCCAATCCGAGCCAAGCCAAGCCAAGCCAGCCAATCCGAGCCAAGCCAAGCCAAGCCAGCCAATAGGAAGCCACCGCCATGCCAGTTGACGCTCCCCACTACAACTTCCGCTAGCCGTGCGCCTTGGGTGGGAGCAAGCCCTTATAACGGCCAGACAGCTCAGTCTAGCCACTTTTGCCCTCTTAGCCACTGAATAGGCCGTAACTCTGCCAATTTGTATTTTGATAGTTGATTATAACCTTATTTAAATAAAATCTGTCTGCTTATCGTTTAGCCTGGTTTTTTTATTTATGCCACTCATTACAAAATACATATTATACATAGAAAACACCCAGACCAGTACAAACACACATGTTCATGCACACTTATGCTTGTACTGTGCGGGGATCGAACCCGCGACCCTTGGTTTAGAAGTCCGACCTGTGGACCACTGCACCAAAACGGTCGTCGAAAGAGATCTATTCTTTGAAAGAGATCTATTCTGTTTTGTTTTTTTTGTAGTCAAAGTTAGGTACTGTAACACGAATAGCGTCATGTCTCAGTTGTTATGCGCTAATTGTATGTTCTGTTTTCACAAACTTCAAGCTTATTTAATTATCTATCGATAAGCTATACTATTTTGACGACCGCTTGGTGCAGTGGTCCACAGGTCGGACTTCTAAAAAATCAAGGGTCGCGGTTTCGATCCCAGCACAGTACAAGCATAAGTGTGCATGAACATGTGTGTTTGTACTGGTCTGGGTGTTTTCTATGTATAATATGTATTTATTTACAAAAAAAAGTATTTAAGTATGTTTATCCGTTGTCTAGTACCCATACCACAAGCCTCGTAGCTTAATTTGGGACTAGAGAATTGGGATGATGACACCTATCTTAAATATTGTCAAGAACATGGTGTTTAAAAAACATAGCCCCTATGAAGTTAATACAACCAATATATTTCAAAAAAGCTGTAGAAACCAATTTTTAAACACACAAAACGCAATAAATATTCGGTCAATTGACTCCGATTTCTGACACATAACCGTGACGTCACAATCATTTATTACCATACGAAATCTATGGAGACAGACCGTTTTGACAGATAATAAAAAGTATGTCAACGATTGGTGGTGTCGTCTAGCCAATTGGTGTGATTGCCGTGAAATATTTATTTATTTATATTTGCGCTGTAGCATGGTGCGGGTGACACTTACAGTAACGTTTCATTTCGCTCTTGAAAGTTGTGACGATTTAAAATTATGGCTTAGTATTTTAGCTGTACCACATTAGTAAAATATTAAATCATTGATATTTGTAGAAAATGTAATTAAATCCAACCAGATTGTTCTAGTCTACAAATAAAATGTAATTGAAAGAAAAAATATATGCAAAATGTTATGCGTGTAACATAACGCGTGTTACGTTTTTAGTGTTGGGATGCAGTGCTATGCTGGATAGTCGATTTTTTAATATAATTAAAAAATATATTTTCCATACTTCAATTATTATTGTGTAAAACGTAATAATCTATACAATTTTTATTAAACTTATACTCCGTCTATACTCATATCAGAGTCAGGAACATCTGAATCCTCACTAAATACTAAATTATTTTGTAATATAATCACAAAGACATGTCCATAAAATATTTATATTGACATGTTTGTACATGTAGTTACACTGCACAACTAAATAACACACTAATTTTTATAACAATATTAAAGAGAACTAGATTTATGGTGCAAGTATCTTTATCGATAAAAATGATTGCTATAAGTCCATCCCTACCCATGTGATACTGACCGAAGTCACCCGCACCATGCTATATCGCAAATAGTATTGTAATTAAATTATGGTGACCTCTACCGTTCGCCATCACGCGCGCACCCCTAACGGTGGCGCACGACAGCGAGTGCTGATACGGCTCCATAGGCTAGATGGCGCTGTTAGCCTAGTGCCGCACATGAACCGCGGCATATAAGATTTAGATCCAGAATAATATAGATAGACAAATCAAGATGATGTCTATCGGACCTCGGTCCCCGACCGTAACACCCAATAAATCTGTTGCGTCAAAAAATTAATTAAATCCACTGGCTATCTTATTCGGTAATATAGTCGAATTTCGGGATAAAAACTATCCTATGTCCGTTCCTAAGGTAGAATTTTTATGTATGTTAATTATATATGAGACAGACACGGTTACTTAAGCATTTATATGGATGTATGAACTTCTCTGGGTCGGTCAAATTATTAGCTTTTTTAACTGTTTGGCCCTTAAAAAAATGTGTTTTATTGTATTCAAATCAATTTATACAGGGTGTAAAAAAACCTTACCGAAGCCGTTACCACGCGTGCAGTACATCAAACCGAATCGTATGAAAAATAAATTTTAGCTGGGAAACAACTTTTATTTTTTGACATCAAAAAAAAAACAATTTTTTGACACTTTTATTTTTTGACATCAAATAGAGGCTTTTTATGAAAGAACTAGTGAAAATTTGTATCATGTTTCTTTGGAAAAAAGTAAAGTTATTACGGACAGAAGACATTTCTGTAAAAATCATCAAATTTTTTTTTCAAACTTTAACCATCAATACCTCAGTAACCGTTAACTTCCCAGGTATGGTGTAAAGAAAAAAAATGATCGTAACAATTGGTAGAAATTGTGGTATTCGGCTTCGTTAAGCTTTTTTTTACACCTGTATAGATTTGAAAATTGTATTGATGTCATTTTGTGAGATGCGTCTCGGTATGAATTTTGATGTCAGTATAAAAATGTGATGTTATTATCTTGCATAGGCAAAGTTTCTGCCTTACATCCAAAGAGGTCCTGGGTTCGAATCCCAGGTTGAGCCAAAATTGTTTCTGAGATTTTCTGTTATGAATTTCTCAAAAGCAGCTCGGAGTCGGAAAGTTGGCGGTGTTACACCTCCGTGCCTCGGTGCGCACGTTAAGCCGTTGGTCCTGCGCCTGATCTCTCTCCGGGCATATCGGATTGTCGTCTCGCAGAACTTTGAGAGTGATGGAACAGTGAGTGCACCTGCGTATTGCGCTCACACTTGTGCACTATAATATCTCCTGCGCAGTTGGTTGATCTCTGTTGAGATTGGCCGCCGTGGTCAAAGTCGGCCAGGAGGACTATTATTATCATCTTGCAATAAAAGTTTTCGTTTCCAGGTGCACGGCGAGGAGCCGCTCTCGTTCCCGTGTTCCGCGTGCGACAAAGTGTTCGAGACGCGGCGCACGCTCACCATACACAAGCGGAAGGACCACCTCAAGGACTACAGGTTGGGCCGTTACTATTTCTTTATAATAATAATAAATAAAATTGTATTTTATTTTTTTATAATAATAATAATAGGGTAGGAGACACCACCAACCGTTTACTGCATTCGGAGGATTAACAAAAATTTCATACTAATTTTAATTAATATGTAGTAAATAACAATTTAAAAAAACTAAAAAAAAAACACGATTTTATTGCTGACTAAAAAGGAGAAAATAATTACTGAGTACAAAAAATTTATATAACAGTAGAGTAAAAAGCGTGACTGAATATTTATTGAATTTTGTGTAATTAAAAATTGGTTTCTACAGATTTTTGGAAATACGTTGCTTATTTATCTTCTCGATCGATATCATGCCTATTAATGGGGACAACATCACATATATTGGCCTGAACGCGAATTAAGAACACTTACCGTGACTACCCAGATCCGTGACTACATAGAAAATTTGAACCTGGGACATTAGAGATGGCGTAAACTTGAGTTAGATGCGCACGGTACTACTAGAATAGACAATAAAAAACCAAATAAATAAAAATGTAATGTATGCTATGATTTTTATCATCTTTATCTGTAGGAATTAACTTGCGATTTACTTTATAACATTAAAATACGTTTTTTTTTTAAATATTTTCCAGATACGTATGCCAGTGCTGCGGCCAGAAATTCTTCACTCGTTTCGCGCTCAACAACCATATGCCGGTCCATACGGGGGCCCGGGACTTCAAGTGCAAGGTGTGCGACAAGACATACCCGCGGCTGAAGACACTGAAAGACCACATACGGATACACACCAACGATAGACGATATAGGTAAGAAAGAATAGTTATGGGCATAGTACACCTCCTTGTAGTGTGCCTATCCTATAACTGATGAGGAAGAATAGTAACGGGCTTAGCATGGCTCCTTGCCAGGCACACCCACTTAATAAGGGATAGGTATAGTATCGGGCATAATATCGCTCCTTGTGGTGCGCCCAAAACTTAGCAAGAAAGAATAGTGGCGGGCTTAACATGGCTCCTTGCCAGGCACACCCACTTGATAAGGGATAGGTATAGTATCGGGCATAATATCGCTCCTTGTGGTGCGCCTAAAACTTAGCAAGAAAGAATAGTAGTGGGCTAAACATGGCTCCTTGTGGTATGCCATGTCGGTCCACATGGGGGGCTAGGAACTTAAGTGCAAAGTCTGCGACAAGACTTACCCGCGGCTGAAGACGCTAAAAGACCACATACGGATACACACCAACGATAGACGAAATAGGTGAGTAAGAATAATGGGCATGATACACCTCCTTGTAGTGTACCTAGCCTAAAACTTGGTTAGAAAGAATAGTAGCGGGCTTAACATGACTCCTTGCCAGGCACACCCACTTAATAAGGGTTAAAAATAGTAGCGGGCATAATATCGCTCCTTGTGGTGCGCCTAAAACTTGGTAAGAAAGAATCGCAGCGGGCTTAACATGGCTCTTTGCCAGGCACACCCACCCACTTGATATCCTTGTGGTATTCCATGCCGGTCCACACGGGAGCCCGCGACTTCAAGTGTAAGGTGTGTGACAAGACCTACCCGCGGCTGAATACACTGAAAGACCATATTATATGGATACACACCAACGATAGGCGATATATGTGAGAAAGAATAGTTATGGGCATAGTCACCTCCTTGTAGTGAACGTAGCGTAAAACTTGGAACGAAAAAATAGTAGCGGGCTAAACATGGCTCCTTGTGGTATACCATGAAACAAAAACCGAGGATAAAATTAAAAAAAAGAGAATTAATAAATAGTGCAATGTCAATTTCTTGTGGCAGTCACAAAAATCTTTTTTGCGTATTTTAAGCTTTATTAATTATCTTTTATATATGTCGCAGTACTTGCAGTCATCTGGTTGAATCTGCTATTTGATTGAATGACTGGCGCGTTGATTGAATGACAACATTTGTAGTTTAACATATACTTTACCATATCCTACCTACATTTTGGCGAATCTTGTTTATAAGCAACTTACGTGTGTTACACTTACACTGACTTGTTTCTAAACTTGTTTCGATATCAAACAAAGTATTATTTTTAATATAGTGTATACTTATCACTTCTCAACTTCAAAACTACTTAGTAATCTGTGGTTATCGTAGTTGATGTCACAATAACTACATCTTATGTATAACTTTCACCTAGTTTTATCTTATTGTGATATTGTTTGATGACCCAAATAAATGAAAAAAAAAAACATTCAATTTAATGACTAGGCCGAACGTTGATTGAACAATCGTCACTTAACGTCCAACTAGTTAGCGGATTGAAACGTAGCCCTTTGAACAGGGCGGACGTAAAATCAGTCAAAATTTAGTACATTTTTTTCCCACTGCGGCGCTAGTAGTCACCAAAACAAATATGGCGTCCAACAGCTCGCACAGAAAGCAGTGATTTGGTTTTTTTTCTTTGAATTCCTTGAATAAGTTGGTAGAAATAGTCACTATTGCCTATCTTAAGGCTTAAAATACAATATAAAATCATAATAAGACGTGCCATGTCATGTCTTCATTTTAGTTATCTAAAGTAAGGTATCCTTTTAAGTTGCGAACTCATGATCACCCTAACCAAACATTACAAAGTCGGCTACATCCCATTCAACGATTCCGCTAAATGACGTTCATTCAAGACGTTGAACGTTACATTCAACGACTTGACGAGTTGTTCTTGAGTCATTCAATTGAATGTCGTCATCCAATGAACGGCATGGTCTTTCAATTAAATCGCAGATTCAACTAGATGACTGCGATATATATAAAACGTTTATTTCTTCAACAGGTGTCACATATGCGGTCAAGCATTCATACAGAACTGCAGTCTCAAAGGGCACATGAAGAGTCAACATCCGGAGTATGGATAAACAATGACACATATTGAAATGAAAGAAAGAAAGAAAACATGTTTAATTCAGTATCACATACTTTACAAATACCTCCAGAAAGACACATATTCAAAAGCACATACACAAGATACTGAAAATGAAAGGAAATATTTTAATTTGCACAAAATATGGTAACAATAGTGACATCACAAAAAGTATAACCTCAGCATGTTTTGTCTTGTCAGACATGAAAATATAAACAGACGTTTTACAATAATAATATGCGATTTAGGTATATTTTCATTAGATTTTTTATACATGTGATTTTAAATACATTGGAGATTGAAATAGTAATCTTATATATAAAATTCTCGTGTCACAATGTTCATTCCCGTACTCCGGACCGGCTTGACCGATTCTCGTGAAATTTTGTGAGCATATTGAGTAGGTCTGAGAATCGGCCAACATCTATTTTTCATATCCCTTAGTGATAAGGGTTGTCCACAATAATTTATATTGCAAAACAACATTTGCCGGGTCAGCTAGTGTATAGTTCTTTTTTAGCACTAAGAAATAAATGTACATACACAATATGGCGGCTTACTTTAGCATTTTTAAGTGCAAAACTCTTTAAAAAGAAAAGATTATTGGTTTGATATTGTAAAGCTGTTTATGGTTTTGATGTTCTAATGACATACTATGGATTTCATAATAGGCTTGTTTCCACTATGAAAGAAATATTGAAAAACTGATTTTCTCTAAAATAATTCATAATTTCAGATGCCTTTACACTAATGTTTTTCTGCAGTTCGTATTATTTGATTATTAATTGGAATTCAAATGATAATTAGTCACTCAGTCGGCATTGCACGCGATGACGTCAAAGTGTGTTATTCCCATACAAACTCTATGAAGAGAAGCGTTTTGACAGTTGATAAAAAGTACGTCAACGATTGGTGGTGTCAACTACCGTATTGTACGTCCCAGAAATCATCAATTGTTCGTGGATGTTTGTTTTAACATTTTGATCTTAGTGTTAAAAATATAATTTTATATGAGTTTAATCGTATATTTTAAAACGAATGTGTTTGTTTTACTCGACACAAATCAGTCATGTTAACACTTTTTATTTTTTTAATACATTAACATTTTATAAACATCAGTTTTTATGGGAACGTTACCCTAACAAGAAAGTGTCTCCTGGAGTGTTATGAAAGGAACGAACACTTAGAGGGACATTACATATTATGTTACATAACTATTTATCATGAAAATATAATATGAAACGTTTTGCGTAAATAAATTCATTATGTACGGGTGCGTCCAGATTACGTAACATTTTACATAACTTCTGTTATATAACACGTCTAACATTGCAATATTACAAACAGCACTCCTAAAGAATAGTATCATTTGCATGGCGCCAAAAATTATAATAAGATTCCGACACAGGACAAAGACATGCAGAATTTTTAATTGACAAATTCTTTTAAATATTTATGATTTTATTTTTGCAAGAATGACCACTATGACTAATGCATGACTCAATTTTACAATGTTAAATAAATAATTTTGAAGAATATAATTGCTGAAGATGAATATTTATAAGTACAATGTATGTAATGATTACTAACTTTAAATTATACATTTAAATGCCAACGGTAAAATATGTTGATACCAAATAATGTTTTAAATTGACATCTGTCTTCTGCAAATAAGTACCTCATACTTTGTAAATGTCCACAATATTTTTAGTGAAAAAATATATATCTTATCTTAAGAGGTACATTATACAATAAATATACATAACATATATCTCTCTAATTGTTCGTTTCATAATGTTCACCTATTGTACCGTCTATTTTTATTTTATTGTGAGAATATTATTTTTAATCCACATCACAATTTATTTATTGTTCACAGATTTTATGTTAGCAAATGAAATTATTATTATAGAGGTTGTACAGAATATTCGTTTTGAGATTGTAAAAAAGTTGTAATAAATAAATGATATTGTAACTGCTCTGTTATTATTTTCCATATTCTAATTAATTAACAGTTTCAGCCCATTTTTGTCCAGTGATTATGATTAAGGTACGACTGGTAGAGAAGGTCTCATGGCGTGAAGTCTATCTTAAATGCAATTTTTCTTAAATATGCCATAAACGACACGCGCCGGTTTAGCGGGTTACGAAGAAAGAGGATCATTGAATGTAAATTGTGTGTGGCTACTCCCCAGTAGATGGCGCTAGCTGAGTAAGCAGAACTTAAAAGAACGTGTTCCTTACAAAGACGATTTGCTCTTTTCTTCATAAAAGATCTTAGTTTTCCGCTATTCGTGTTGGCGATATTCATTTCTGTTTAAAGAAGTAAAAGGAACACACCAATGACATTTCTTGTCTTGTTGATGATTGTTGTTGTTAACAATTCATTGTACTCTTTGGTTGTTAATTTTGTGAAAAATCTTACCTCATAAATGAGTGTAAATAATCAAAAAGGACCCGTTTTCGACCCCGGCTTGTGCCGCTGTTGCGGTGCGCTCAAGAAATGCCGCCTGTTAAACATGGAATACGACTGGCGAGGCCGAAAAGAGGTGTACTGCGATATGTTTGTGGACTGTTTTGGTTTGATGGTAAGTATCGTAACAAAACAATTCATTTTTCTTTTAAAATTTTCTCTCTAGATTTAAGCAAGCTTATTTGTGTGATTAGTCGCATATTCTAATAAGTTTCGAGGATGTTGCATACCTCACCAGCATTTTACCGTATATCTTGCCGTCTTTTCTCCTTTACTAATGGAAAAAAAACCCTAACAGTTGATAAATAAACTACATGCAATATCGTAACTGCGATATTTATAACAAGAAGTACGTTAAAGCACCAAAAATAAACATAATTTTGTGGATTTCTCAGAATATTATTTTGTGACTGAATCTCCCTCCCTTAATGAAGCTGTAACTTAACTTAGACAAATAAGTATTGCTTTTATTTATGGAATATGTAATCTATCTGTAACAGAGGTAGTATAAAATGTTTGCTAGATTGATAGATTTCATTCTAGAACTTCTTTAAATCTTATTGCTCAATATCTAATATTTTATTGCATTTTGTTCAGAAGCTCTTAATTTATGCTGATAAGACCTGCATATTATGGAAATCACTATGGGCCTTTCTAGGCACAGTATATTCATAATTTTTATTATTGTTTATTTATTCCCAGCTATCAAACCTAGACGGAGAGCCTTTAGAGCGCCTCATTTGCGCGACATGTGTGTCCCGCCTGAGAGAAGCCAGCGCTTTCCGCTCGCAGGTGCTGCAGTGCGAGCAGATGCTGCTGCAGGCCAGGATACACATGCATGGAGGTAGATAGATAGAGAATGCTTTACTGCACACCAAAAAAGTACACAGGAAGATGCATAATTGAGGTCTTATTGCTATGATCAATCTCTTCCAGATAACCTTTGCGTTGTGGATATTGTTATTCACCAATACAAAGCTAAGCTTTCTTAATTTAGTTTTGCTTGCACAGCTCAAATAAGCTGCAAAAGTGTGCAGGCTATTAAAAAGCATTAAAGGATGCCGGTAAACAATACACAAAAGCCAGTGGTAAATTGATATTTCATAATTATGATACTGAAAAATTAAGCAACTTTGTTGTTTCCAAATATTTACTTGTATAACATTTTTTGTTAAATTTGCATGCTGTTAATAATGGCTGAGTAAGCAAAACATCCTAAAAATATGTCATCTTCAGTGTACCTTATTCTTATGCAGATAATAAATTTCATTCATTCATTCATTCATACTGTCTTGTCATAAGTCTTTGTGTGTGTTAAAATGGTCAAAGTGCTAAATACCAAAACAGATTCAGATCTTAGATCCTTATTTAAAATTTAATAGAGCCTAATTTAAGTTAATGAGAATAATAGTATGAGTTCTTTACATTGATAATTAATATGTAAGATTTTAAAGTAATTGATAGGTAAAACACTTAAATTTTTACTGCATCTAGAGATTATAAAGTTATATTGGTATACCCTTTAAAAAGATAAACAAATATGATAAAGAAGGTGAGTTAATATTTTAATCAACAACTCCTCCACATTTTGTTTTTGGTACAAAAAGCCTATTTTCTTTCCAGTATTCTATGTATAACTCGCACGGAGTTATACATATCAATGTAATTAAAAGAAAGTGGTGTTAGTTACACCATTTATAACTCAAGAACGGATGAACCGATTTGGCTGAAAATTGGTGGAGAGGTAGCTTAGAACCAGGAAACGGACATAGGATACTTTTTATCCCGTTCGACCGTGATTTCGAAAACAAAGGAATTCCACGCGGACGAAGTTGCGGGGGGCCACTAATTTTTAATAAAATAGAACCCAAAAGAACTGTTTAACATATTTCAGAGGACGTTGCAGTAAAAAAAGAAGAACCGCAAATCAAAATGGAAGTCCAAGTCACCACCGAGCCCGTGCGGGACATCACGGACTCGTTCCCCTACGACGACGAGCCGCATCACGCGGACAGCGGGCTGGACCACGGCGCTAACGGTAAGTAAATCCATACTATCCCCACTATCATCTCCCCCGCCACAGGTCGTTTGCGAAGCAGCAAAAGCTTCCTGTCCTGCGATCTACGCAGTCTACCGACGAAATCCCCGCTGACATGAGGTGCATGCTTTGGGCAAGCGAGTATCCACATCCACTGTGCCCCCCCAATGAAAATCTGCCTCCAGGCTATAAGGAACCTTGGCCAACCTGGAGAAGTCTAAATAGGCTGAGGACCCAGGTTGGTCGAAGCAAAGATAACCTGTGTCGGTGGGGGTACTTAAACAGTGCAGACGTCAGTTGTGAATATGGAGAACCCCTGCAGACCATGGCCCAACTCACTAACTGTTCCGCGTGCCCGACCACCTGCTCGCGTGAGAACTTACTTGTCGGTAACCAGAGGGCTACCACGGTAGCCGCTTTTTGGGCAAGTAAGATTTACTATACTATAAATAATAATAGTCCTCCTGGCCGATTACGACCACGGCGGCCAATCTCAACAGAGATCAGCCAACTGCGCAGGAGATATTATAGGGCACAAGTGTGAGCGCAATACACAGGTGCACTCACTGTTCCCTCACCCTCAAAGTTCGGTGAGACGGCATTCCGAAATGACCGAAGAGAGATCAGGCGCAGCACCAACGGCTTAACGTGCGCACCGAGGCACGGGGGTGTAACACCGACAACTTGCCGACTCCGAGCTGTTGCAGAGAAATTCATGATAGAAAATCTCACAAAACAAGTTTGACTCGACCTGGGACTCGAACCCAGGACCTCTTGGATGTAAGGCAGAAAATTTGCCACTACACCAACGAGGCTGTCAATCCATACCATATGAATATACTGTATATAATATACGAGGGGAAGCGTCGTATATTTTGTTTGCGCTCATTGAAGCAAGACGTCAAGCATTGGTTGGTTCACTCATAAAGTTAGGTTATGTTTTGAATCCATAATAACTCCATACTACTCGTATATACTACGAGTATAATTTTGTAAATGCGAAAGTAACTCTGTCTGTCTGTCTGTTACCCAATCACTCTCAAACTATTTAATCAATTTGCAGGAAAGGACAAGGTCAGTTTTGGGCCTGAATGTTGACGAATGAAATATACACCAAAAAAATCGTCTATTTTTCTTGATAATTCTGTACCAAGCTCATCTGAATTGGCAATGGCCAATTGAAAATATTTTAATTTAAAACTATTGTGTAGAGACAGCTTATTGATTATCGATTTATTGAGTATCGATTAACGGAAATAAAATAAAATACATTATTATAACAAAGGAAGGCTTTTTTTATCAATACCCGTAAAAACAAGTATGATAAAATACATACTAAATAAAAATGTAAGTAATAATTCACTGTAATGTAGCAAAAGGAAACAAAAAAATCGATACGATTGATTATTCATCTAAATCGATAGTGTTCTTGGACATACTTTTATAATCTGTGAATGTCATGCTAATCACATCACTGTCACTATACTATCTGTCATTTTGTCTGTTTTTGTTATTCGCTTTCCGTTGTCTCTAAGTAAGTGAATTGTTTTTCCGTGCTTTTCTACTTGGACCCCGTACTCCGAGATCGATTGCTTCCTGATTTACCGTTGGCTTTTGAACACTGGACACCGTATCCTGCTATTCTTACTGACCTTGGCAAGAATACCGGCGGATAACCCTGTACCTTGACTTCTGAAACATCATGAGTCTGTGCAGTAATTGTGGAATAGCAATGGACCGCTCCAATGCAATAGGAAGACGCCTATTGAATGATGAGGCTATACTTTCTATTGTAAGGGAGTGGGTGGTGCCTCAAACTGTAAGTACCTACTTATTTATCTGTCCTACCTAACCCTATTCGATCCCACTTTTATTTACCCAATCAAATATAACTAAAGCTTTTGCAATACTACATTACATCATACATACATAACATGCCATAGAACTGTCCCAATTACTTCAGTGCCCAGTAAAATATGGGGCGTTGCACTTCCTGGGTGTACTAGACCCAGTAAGGTTTAGTTTGAAAAAACTGCAAAATCTTCAAAATAATTATACTGTTATACAGTCAGGACTACGAACCAAAGAACATGGTTGTTATATAAATGTCATTATTAATTTGTATATTGGAAGCTTACAAAATATACAGTGTGACTAATATTAAATTGGAATAACACTTAACACCTTTTTAAAGTTGGTTTAGAATTAGACTTTGATGTGATTACAAAAGCCAATCTCTACACATTCTAACAGAACACTATTATTGTTGTAACTTAAGTCATTCAATCTCAGATATTATTATCAATATTATTGATGTGTTAAATAATTATAATAAAAGAATAAACAAAATCATTCATTTTTTTACTTTCAGGTAAATGAAACTGATTTTATCTGCCAAGCTTGTCGGGATCAAGCCAGTACAACATTAAAAGAAAATAGATCAGAAGATTCTTTGGTGGGACACCATCGTGTATGTGTTGGACTGTAGGTTGCTGTGCTCATACCATGAGTATAATTATGGTAACTTGGTTGGGCACGGCATCAAAAACCAATAAAGCCCCTTGCACAGTTCTTAGACAGTATATTAATATATTATGATTATGATGATCTTAAACAATAAATGAATCCTTAAAATCCTACTTTCTTTTATTTGCAAAACATCCCCAAAAATAAGATAATAAGGTAGGCATAAAAGTAATAAATACACTCAAGCATATTAGGCGAAGAACTGATGGCCGTTGGGGCAGAAAAGTTCTGGATTGGAGACCCTTCGACCAAAAGCGCAGCGTAGGACGTCCACCAACAAGATGGACAGACGACATTGTAAAGATCGCAGGATCGCACTGGATGCAGACCGCTTGTGATCGGTCGATGTGGAAAACTGTGGGGAAGGCCTATGTTCAGCCATGGACGTCCTTTGGCTGATAATGATGATGATGATGAAGCATATTAGGAGATATTCTTTATTTTTCAACTAAGGCCATAGCTTTTAGCACGCTCACGGCTCGCGCGCCCAACCCTCTGCATTGCGTCGGAGTCCGGTTAGTTGAGAGTTGTGCGTGTATGGTGTACGCCACTAACAGTGATTACTTGCTTAATGCCTTAAAACTATCAAATCAATAAAATCAATCTTCATAAATAGCGATTTTTGTGTACACATGCAACATAACCTAAAACGTTTTGTTGCAGGTTTTAGTCTACTTGGCCAAAGCCGTCAGTTTTAAAATTAGAGCTCATGAATCCTTTTTATATGTTCTAATTTGTGGCTAATTTCTAGCCGTGCACGCTCAGGCCCCAGTTTGTATGAGATCCGGTTTTGTCCTTTGGTATGGAGATATTTTGATACCAGAAAAAGCACATAGGCTACTTTTACCGCTGGAAAATGGCGCATTCCATTCATGGGGAAATTCAAGTGGGACGATCGCTTTTACGCCTAAACTACTGAATTAATATATTTCAATGAAATTTGGAAAGGCGATAGCTTGAGACTTAAGAAAGGACATGAGTTACTTTTGACCGCGGGAAAACAACGCATTCCCATTGGAAAAATTACTTTCCGGGAAATCTGATTGCTTTTATACCTAAATTACCAAAGATTTGAATTATATTTGGATAAAATTAATATTACGGGAAATCACCAATCATATCAAAAAAACTACTAACTGAAGCGGACGAAGTCGCGAGTAATATCTAGTCTATAATATAAAAATGAATCGCAAAATGTGTTGGTAAGCGCATAACTCATATCACTCAGGTGTTTACCTGAACCAATTTGGCTAATATTTTTTTAAGATATTTCCTAAAGTGTGGGGATTGTTCTTACGAATAAAAACAACTGCGGGGTCCGCTATTCTATTATATAAAAGAGGCAATGACAAAAGGGACTGAGTTTGTTGCGCTGTTTCTCCTCAGCACTAGCCCAAATTGTCTCAAAGCACTGGTTGGGTTAATTTATAAATATGTTGGGACATGTAAATATGGCCCTTTTGCACTTACTGCAACATTTTTGGATAACAGATTCAAACGACGACAAACCACTCTCCGCGATGAAGGCGCCGAAGAAAACTCCAAAGCTCAAGAAGATAAAAGTGAAGAAGATAAAAACAGAGAAGAAGAAGAAGAACTGCCTGAGTCAAGAAGAGAAGGATCGCAGGAAGATGCTCGCCAGCATCGCGGGTATCAGCGAGCAGTTGAAGAGGATGCATGAAGGTTGGTGTGAAATGTATTTTTTTATTCTTAAAACCAAGACCAGCGCCAACAGATCCTCGATTCGCTGGTATTTGCTGAGTGGATGCTTATTCATAAAATGTAGTGATTGGGCCGAGTTTTACCGAGTATCGAGTACCGAGTACTCGGCCGAGTTACTCGGCTTAATTTGAGGTCCTAAAACAAGATCAAACATGACCGCAACGCGCTGCCAGCAATACCTACTCACTGTAATTTTGAATTAATAAATCATGACTTCACTAATCATCAACATAATATGTATTTGATTTTATGATATATCCCTTGAACTACATACAGTTTGTCGATCCGCAGCGGCCTGGCTGTCCTATAATTAACCAATAGGAATTGACAAACGCCAGATTAGGGGCTTATTCTTGTGTATTGACTTAAGTATGTGGTCATTTAGGTACATACTTTAATTCCTCCAGTTGGCCACTAGCAAAATTATTCCAGAAATGCTGTTTATTAAATTCACATAACTGAGTACTCGTCACTTGAACCGAGTTATTCGGCCGAGTACGAGTATTAAAAAAACCACCGAGTACGCCAAGTACCGAGATTAGTACTCGGTACTCGGCCTACGCGGTGTACTCGGCCCATCTCTAATAAAATGTGTTTCACTAAATGTACAATTCATCGATGACAACAAGTCGATTATTTGTTTCAAAGATGCGTTAGCCGAAAGACGTTACATGTCTTTTAGCATACTATGACATTAATCAGCCTCAGTTTGAGGCAATTTGCTTTTCAAAGCGAGGCTGCTCGAACCTTTACCCCCTAGGATACGGGGCTTAATAATAATAATAATTTATTTATTTATTAGGACAAAAGATCCAAGTAGGGTTAGTAAACAATACATCTTACACATTATGTTAGTACCTAATAACTAATTTGGTGCATTTATATTTTGGCTTATGTGCCACATTAACGGACAAACATGTAGTCGCCCTGCAATAACTTTCAGGATACCGTTGGAGCTGTCGCGCACCCTAAGCATCAGGGATGCTTGTTTCTTTCTGATGATAGCCGCGAAGCTATCTGTACGCGCCTCTGCGAACATGGCGGACGCACTACAGAAACGAGGCAGCCCCAGCAGTATCCTGAAAGCATTGTTAAATTGGACTCGCAGAGCGCTGTACGATTTTTGAGTATATCTGACCCAAAGACTGCCAGTGTACAGTGAAGTGCAGTATGCTTTAAAAAGCGTTATTTTGACTGCATACGTACTCTTAGACACAAACAAAATATGTGCTGTTGTTGACTTTTGATTGGTCGTCATAAATTTAAAAAAGCATTCAACTGTCAAGATCTTTTGTAGTATATAATTGCTCTCGATTTTAATATATTTTTTTTTTACAGAGGAGATCCAGCTCAAGCCGCCCAAAGTGGTGGACAACGAGCACAAAGGCTACACGAACGCCGTCGCCATCGTGCAGAACTCGTTCGTCTGCCCGTTCGACAACTCGTTCAGCGATTACTACTGCGTTTACTGTCGAAACATGTTCACCGATCCGGACAAACTCAGGGCGCACACACTTACACACGACCCTAGCGCATTCACCGAGTTTGCGGCCACGAAAAAACAATTGATGATCGACATAACAAGAATCGACTGTCGATTGTGCGATGCGAGAATCGAGGATGTCGCATCACTAAAACATCACCTCGCCACGTCACACGGTGTCAAGTTACACGAAGTTGGCAACGAGTTGCTAAAATTCAAATTAACCGTCAACAGTTTGACATGTATAGAGTGTAATAGTACGTTTAGTTTTTTTCACGCGCTCAAAAAGCATATGGCTGAGCATTTTGGGAGTTGTATATGCGATGTGTGCGGGGCACATTACTTTGAAGAGCGTATGCTTAGTTTACATATGCGGTGTCATCAGAAATCTGACGAGGAGTTTGTCTGTGATGAATGTGGAAAGACGTTTAAATCGAAACACAGTAGGAACCTCCACGTGGCGAGGTTGCATAGGAAGGAAGCCGCGTATGAGTGCAATAAATGTGACGACGTCTTCTATTCGTATTCTCTAAGATACAGACACATGATCGACGTTCACGACGAGCGGCGAATGTTCGCGTGCGAACACTGCGATCGGGTTTACGACAGTCGAAAGTCGTTGCGAGAGCACAATAGGAGATCGCATTTGAAAATATTTCGTCACCAATGCGAGATTTGCGATAAGAGGTTCTATCTTCCGTCAAGGTTGAAGGAACACATGGCAACGCATACGGGCGAGAGGAATTTCCGATGCGAGTACTGCGGGAAGAGCTACCCTCGTTTGAGAGGCCTGAAAGTGCATATGCAAAGTCATAGCGCGGATAAGAGATACAAATGTACGCTCTGTTCTGCGTCATTCACACAGAACGTCAATTTGAGGAGTCATATTAAGAGGCAACACCAGACGCCGGATATGGAGGACCCGTATGGGGAGTAAGGAAGCTGTGTTCGAGAATGATTTGTGAATTAATGACGTGACAACGTCTTATAATTCGAAGGAGCCGTTTGCACGCACCAAAAAACATGACGCATGCGGCGTTACCTCGCTCTGAGGCGTTCCATTCAAGGCTTGAAGTGCAAGCGAGAGCGCGGAACGAGCGACAAAGAGGCAACGTGACAAAGACGTTGTCACGTTCAACTATCGTCAGTAAACCGACTTTACAGACAACCGTTTTTTTTTGCACTGGCGGCGGGTTGGATTTAACCTTCTTCCTGTTTTATCCTAAACGAGCATTCAATCGGGATAAATAGTATCTTATCACATAAATCATTTCATACCCTGTATGTATACGAAATTTTATCAAAATCCGTTCAGTAGTTTCAGCGTCATTGACAGACAAACATCCAAACAAAGAAACTTTTTGTAATATTAGTGTGTTAAGTATACAAACAGATTACAGTCTTAACTTGCTTAACAGTTCAAAAGTTACAATCTATTAGGCAGTCCAAATTGTTCTGTAGTCGATTCTATGTACCCCTAGCCTATTTTTTTTTAATATCTTCCAAGTACGGACTTTTTTCTCTCTAGCTTTATTAATATCATTATCCTCTTCGGGATTTGTGTAGGTAGGGTTTGACCACGTGTAGCTGCAGTCGCCGGTCGGGGCAGAAATTAAAGAAAACTTACACACTTAAACAATATACTGCCGTTTAAGGGAGATCAGCGCCATCTAGTGTTGAGTAGTGGCAATATCTTGACTTAATGACGTAACAAACAGTTGCTTTGTACACGGTTGTAAGGTATACTCTATACTTACAATAGTTCCGACGCTACCCGATAGTTGGCGTTGGTAGTTTAAAAAATGGTCTTGATACAATAATAAATATATAAATTTACAACAACATCACATCATATATGTATAGATGGTTCTAAAGTGATGTGTGAAAGAGACGGCGCTCTACACAAGACAGACTGACTTCAGTTTATTAATCCTTAGCTGTGTAAATTATTATTGATCTCGCTGTACATTTTAAATGTAAAATCGCTCCTAATTCCACTGCATATGATATTGCAGTGTTAAGCTATGTATTTTGCCTGTAATTATGTAAAAATAAATCATTGTATATACACTGACCGTCATAAAAATCAAAAAACCAACATTAAAGCCAGAAGACTGTTACAAAAACCAACATTTATTACATTTATATTACATTTTTGGTATAGGTCTATCCTTTCTATTTCGTTCCGAACACATTCCATTAAGATATGTATAACGTCTTCTAAAATGCCACACTCTCTGCACTCAGGAGAATCAACTTTTCTCATTAAATATGCAAAACTGTTTAATGGAATATGTCCTGAACGAAGCCTTAACGCAGTTATAATCTCCGTCCTGACGTAACAAACAGTTGCTTTGCACATGGTTGTAAGGATTATCTATACCAACAATAGTGCCGACGCTACCCAATAGGTGGCGTTGGTAATTTTAAAAAATGATCTTGTTACAATAATAAATAAATAAATGTACAACAACATCACAGCATATATGTATAGATGGTCCTAAAGTGATGTGTGAAAGAGACGGCGCTCTACACAAGACAGACTGACTTCAGTTTATTAATCCTTAGCTATGTAAATTATTATCGATCTCACCGTACATTTTTAATGTAAAATCGCTCCTAATTCCACTGCATATGATATTGCAGTTTTAGCTATGTATTTTGCCTGTAAGTATGTAAAAATAAATCATTGTATACACTGACCCTCATAAGAATCGACCTCCCTGATTTTGCAATATTACCCTGATGTATTCTTTAGAAACTTATTCATGGAGTTGGCGCTGCTTCGTTGGTGTAGTGGAGAATTTTCTATATTACACCCGAGAGGTCCTGGGATCGAGTCCCAGGTCGAGCCAAAACTGTTTCAGAGATTTTCTGTTATTATAAATTAAAAAAAAATTAAAAAAAAACAGCTCGGAGTCGGGAAGTCGGTGGTGTTGCACCCCCGTGCCTCGGTGCGCACGTTAAGCCGTTGGTCCTGTGCCTGATTTCTCTCCGGTCATGTCGGATTGCCGAACTTTGAGAGTGATGGAACAGTAAGTGCACCTGTGTATTGCGCTCACACTTCTGCTCTATAATATCTTCTGCGCAGTTGGCTAATCGCCGTTGAGATGGCCCGCCTTGGTAGAAATCTGCTAGGAGACTGTTATTTACTTTGGTGTAATGGTCAAGAAGTTGACTATTAACCAAGAGGTCGCGGGTTCGATCCCCGCACTGTACAAACATCTGTGTGCATGAACATGTCTGTTCGTACTGGTCTGGGTGTTATATGTATTTTTTTAAGGTTAATTTGTAATACCACTGTCGATTCTGATATCTGTAACACAAGTGCTTACCACAAGCTACTTTTAAGCTACTTACCACAGAGTCAGATCAATGTATGTGATGTTGTTGTATATTTATTTATTAATTATTATATTACATACGAGTTTTAGTGTACAATTTAGTTGGGTCGATTTTTTAATAGCCAGCCAGTATACAAGTGTAAAATATTGTAAATAACATTATTGTCTTAGTACCTATATTACTTTGAAGTGATAATTGTGCGTATTATTTATCATAATAAATTAAAGGTGTTATTTTATTTAAGAAATAAAAAAGTACTTCAAATACTTGCTGTTTGCATTTAGTATTGATTGCGTAAAGGCGCTTTTAATAGGCTAGATACTAGACACCACCAATCGTTGAGATACTCTTTATCATCTGTTAAAACGATCTGCCTCCATAGATTTTGTATGGAAATACAATAATTTGACGTCATAAATTAGTATCAGAAATCGAAGTCAGTTGACTGAATATCTATTGAATTCTATGTAAATAAAAATTGGTTTCAACAGCTTTTTGGAAATAAATTGGTTTTACTAGCTTCATGGAGGTTATGTTTTTAAAACACCATGGTCTTGAAAATATTTACGATAGGTGTCATCATGCTTATTTAGACGTCTGGTGTTGGACCAATGCATTGCTAAAGGTACCAATGTGGTACATTAGTCGTACGGCGCACGCACGGTCACTTGTTTCCATGCAGAACGCTCGGTGAGGCAAAAGTGCACGAACATTATTTTAACGTATTCGTATCGTCCAACTCTACAAATGGGAATAAAGGCTAAAAATATCTGGATATGCGCGACAAACGCAACAAGTGTTACGCGACGCGACCAAATGAAAGGTACGTTCATGATCGCGTCCTACGTGACGAAGCGCGATTGATATTAATTAACACAAAAAAAAACCAAATTTTTTTCTTTCTTTTCTCATTTGAAACAAGTCGCATCGCGTCGCGTTGCGTCTCTCAAACGCTTTGGGTGTCGCGTTTGTCAGTCACGTAATACAACGGGTTTGCGACGTCATCATTATCAAATTACTTTGCAAATACAACGTTTAGGTAATTAAAAAACAGAAAATAATTGCTGAGTACAATTAATTTATATCACAGTTGAGTAAAAAGCGTGGGCGCACTTTATGTCGTTTTCATAGTTCTTTTTTTATAGATGCCAATAATAGAGTGATTTATATACTATGCCAAGAACCTCACACTTTTTACTCTACTGTAATATAATTTCTTTGCACTTCGAATTTATTTTCTCTTTTTAATTTAGTTAGCAATAAAAGCGTGTTTTTAAAATTATTTTAATAAGGATAATGGAAAACTCTTATCATATTATTGCATTGTCATCGGTACTTAATACGTATGCAAAGTTTCAAATAAATCCGATTTCTGGAAGTTGGTGAAAATTGAGCTCAGAAATTCCGTTACATACATACTTACACCCCAATCTAATAAAAGCGTGTCAAAAAATACATGATTTTGTAAATTAAATAAATAGTTTAATAATATTTCTTATAATAATTATTGAGTATCATAAATCACAAATACCCAAACACATTCAACTAAAACTCGTGTCCAAATCATAACCCTGATGGTGGGTCTTCATATGATTCTTTAAACTCCCGCTTTGAGTGAACGCCGAGTTGCACATATCGCATTTATACCTTCTCTCGTTACTATGCGATCTTACATGCTCCTGCAACGATTGCAATCTGGGATAACTCTTCTCGCAAAATTCACAACGAAAATTTCTTTCACCGGTATGCGTCGCCATGTGTTCCTTCAACCTTGAAGGCAGATAAAATCTCTGATCACACAAATCGCATTGATGTCTATAGACTTTCAAATGGTTCCTTCTATTATGCTCCATAAGAGTTTTCCTCCTATTGTAAACTTTATCACACAATTTGCATGGAAACGTCCGCTTGTCTCCGTGCACTTCGATCAAATGTCTATTCCTCAACGCATACGATAGAAAACTCGCCTCGCACTTGTAACAATTCACTGTTGGTTTCTTCTCGTGTACCGTAGCCACGTGTAGATATCTACTATATTTCGATTTGAGATTTTTACCGCATATTTCGCACGGGAAATTCGCTTCAACTTTGCTGTGCGACTTTATATGTGTTCGCAGTGAGTTTTGCTCGAGAAAGCAAGCGCCGCACATATCACAGATGTACGTTCCGAAATGGTCTATCATGTGTTTCTTCAGCATATCAAAGTAAGGGAACACGCTATCGCACTCTGTGCACGTTAAGTTATTTGCAGTCAAGCGGAATTTTAGGAACTCGTTTTCCACTGGATGCAAAACTTTTCCGTGTACATTCGAAAGATGAGTCTTCAATGTGTTCACATCACTAATTTTGTCCTCGCACAGTCTGCAGTCGATCCTCGTGATGTCAATCTTGGGTATCTTCTTATTCTCCATCATGCTTTCGAACAGTTCTATGGGGTCATGTGTGAGCGTGTGGTCTCTCAACTCCACTGGGTTCAAGAACTGGTCTTTGCAGTAGTAGCAGTAAAAGTTGCTGATTCGGTTGTGGAATGGGCACACGTACGAGTTCTGGACAATGGTGACTGCGTTATGGTACACCATGCTATCATGGTCTGGGGTTTCCTTTTTCTTTGAACGGGTGGTCTTCTCGCGCTTGGGACGCGGTTCTGGTGGAAAAGAAAGAAATTAAGTTACAGCCTAATAATATCAGGACTTGACGATAGTCAAACGCGTTATGCTGGCCACACACCATACTTCCTACCGTCCAATTGACATGACGCAACCGATTGGATCAGTTTGTGGGCGTGGAATCCACTGAGGGCGAAGAGAGCTCTAGTTACTGAGGTCAGAACTCCCCAGTAACTTGTAACATATGGTTCAGCTTCTTCTTCAGTTCGCGTCCTCTAAATCGTCCGCTTAGAGTGGGGAGAGCTCTAGTTACTTAGGTCAGAACTCACCAGTAACTTGTTACATTGACCCATATGTCTTCTTCTGTTCGCGTCCTCTAAATCTTCAGTCTGCGTCCTCTAAGTCGTCCTCTGAGGGCGGGGAGAGCTCTAGTTACTTAGATCAGATCTAACCAGTAACTTGTAACATATGGGTCAGCTTCTTCTTCAGTTCACGTCCTCTAAATCGTCCATTGAGGGCGGAGTGAGCTCTAGTTACTTGGGTCAAAACTCACCAGTAAATTGTAACTTATGGGTCTGCTTCTTCTTCAGTTCACGTCCTCTAAATCGTTCACTGAGGGCGAGGATAGCTCTAGTTACTAAGTTTAGAACTCACCAGTAACGACCAACATAGGGTTCAGCTTATTCTTCAGTTCACGTCCTCTAAGTCGTCCGCTGAGGGCGGGCAGAGCTCTAGTTACTTAGGTCAGAACTCACCAGAAACTTGTAACATATGGGTCAGCTTTCTCTTTAGCCCGCGTCCTCTAAGTCGTTCACTCGGGGCGGGGAGAGCTCTAGTTACTTAGCTCAGATCTCACCAGTAACTTGTAACATATGGGTCAGCTTCTTCAGTTCATGTCCTCTAAATCGTCCACTGAGGGCGGGGAGAGCTCTAGTTACTTAGCTCAGAACTCACCAGTATCTTGTAACATATGGGTCAGCTTCTTCTTTAGTTCGCGTCCTCTAAATCTGCAGGTCGCGTCTTCTTAATCTTCAGTCTGCTTCCTCTAAATCGCCCACCGAGGGCGAGGAGACCTCTAGTTGCTCAGGTCAGAACTCACCAGTGACTTCCAACATATGGTTGAGCTTCCTCTTCAGGTTGCTCATCTTGGCGAGCAGGTCGCGCTTGCCGGGCGCCGGCCTGCGCGCGCGCCGCGGTTTGTACTCCGCGTCCTCTAAATCGTCCGCTGAGGGTGGGGAGAGTTCTAGTTTTGGCTCTTCTATATCTGTGGAAATATAGGTTTGATTTTGTGAACTGCTTTGCTTATAGAAATTGATTAGTGTGATATGTAAATAGCTTTGAAATCACAAAAAAAAATAAGAATATCTTACCCGGACCATCTATGTGAGCATCTCCAGCGCCTATTGAATCACAGTCGTCCCCGACAGGCTCTGTTTTGATTTCCAACAGCATCTTGCTCTCTAAACCTATATTATGAGTAAAAAGTAGTTAAGTAAGTAGATGGGAAAGATACACCAAAACATTCAATTAGAAATCTATAGGCATAAATGTTTGGCAATGGAAATGCATTGTGCAAGGATTATGACCATATTTTAAGAGTCATTATTTTTATACAGTATGTACAAATGTATCTTGTTTCCTGTATTTATATCATTCGTGGACACTACACACCTATACATGTTATAACAGTGAAACTTTTATTGTGTCTGGCACACTGTCTGTAAATTTGTTAATGGGTGAAAATAAGCAGGCCATGGCAGAATAATCTTTGGGAAAATCTGCTCTTCATTCTACATACAGGGTGTAAAAAAAAACATACCGAAGCCGTCAACCATGAGTTCAATACATCAAACCAAATCGTATGCAAAATAAATTTTGGCTGGGAAACAACTTTTATTTTATGACATCAAAAAAAATAATTTAATTCTAACCCGCAATGTACAGCGCGCACGCGGAAAAATCACCGCGGGGCGTGTTGCTTTACGCCGCCGCGACGCGGTTCGGTTCGAGTGTGCGCTGTTCATTGCGGAGTGTGCTATTTAAAGGCTTTTTATGAAAGAACTAGTGAAAATTTGTATCATGTTTCTTTGGAAAAAAGTTCAGTTATAACGGACAAAAGTCATTTCTGTAAAAATTATCAATTTTTTTATCAAACTTTAACCATCAATATCTCAGTAACCGTTTACTTCCCAGGTATGGTGTAAAGGAAAAAAATGATCGTAACAAATGGTAGAATATGTGGTAGTCGGCTTCATTAAGGTTTTTTTACACCCTGTATATGAAAGAAGTAGACATACATATACTCCAAATAATATTAACCTTGCTTACTCTCCAGTCTAAGGCTGAGGAACACATCCTCACTCAGCAGCACTTGCCGACGAAACGCTGCGGCGTCTCGCAGCCGGGACACGCACGACGCACAAATGCAGCACTCCTTGCTGTCGCCGTCGAGGTGAGACAGCTACAATATTATTTACATTTTATTTTAACCTGACGTTTTGGACTGTTTACAAAAGTAAATCATTTTATTAACTAGAGTTAGGGTAAATAAATATAAAATCAATTTTGTTGAGAAATGTCTCACTTGAGCCCTGGTCAATCAGAGTGCTGTCACATATTTGTTTTTTTTTTTTAAGCGGTGTTTACTAAATTAAATAAACAAATAAATATTTCACAACAATCACACCAATTCTCTAGTCCCAAAGTACGAGACTTGTGTTATGGATACTAGACAACGGATAAACATACTTCAATACATAAATTGTTTTTCTTCCTAAAAATTGAGTTGATTTCATGTATGGTAGAGCTTAGTAATATTCGATTTCTATAGCTAAAATGTTGTTTCTGAATGCATCGTGAGGCTGAATGTAAGGGGATGTTTTTTCTTGGTCAGTTTTTAAAGTAAACTTACCAGTAAACCAAAACAATCCATAAACATATCCGAGTAAATCTCCTTTTCGCCATTCCACAAGTATTCGGCAGTCAAAAGACGACATTTCTTTATGGATCTGCAACAACGACACAGCCCGGGATCCAATATAGGCCCTTTGTTTTTCCCTGATCCCGTCGGAGTAGCCATAACGTGGTTATTTACATTTATTTCATTGCTTTTGATTTTAGATTCGCATTCATTCACACCAAATCAAATTGTTACAATTAACAAGGAACGTGTTCCATTCTGTTTTATTTATCCATTTTGCTCTACCTTTGATCGCATTACAGAGGAAAAAATATTGGCTTTTGGAGCTTTTGCCAGTAATTATGTAAGAATGTGTTTGCAAGAGGAACAACCCCAAGAAATGTCAAAAAGCGTTTTGATTTTGCTTTAATTGCGGAAAATATACAAACATATGTTTAATTACGACTCGTTTATAATCATAATCAAAAATTATTTATTCCCGGTGGTTCTAAACAAATTGAAAAATACGTTATCGATTTTTTTAAGCGGGCTGCAGCATGCAGTTAAATACCTAGCAAAAAACTTCAACAATCTAACTAAACTTTCATTCAGTCATTATTACCTATTACATTTGTCCGCATTAGGCAGTTGTTTGTTGGAATGAGTAGTTTCCACGTAAATACCAATTATATCCAAGTATAATTTAAATCTTTGGCAATTTAGGAGTGAAAGCGATCAGATTCCCCGGAAAGTATTTTTTCCCACGGGAATGCGTGTTTTCCCGCCGTCAAAAGTTACTCATGTCTTAAGTCTCAAACTATCTTCTTAACAAATTTCATTTAAATATCTTCAGTAGGTATTTTCCATGAGTATGCGTCATTTTTACGCGGTAAAAAGTACCTATTCTATACCAAATTTCATACTAATTGTTTCAGTAGTTTAGGCGTGATTGACTAACAGACAGACAGAGTCACTTTCGCATTTTTAATATTAGTATGGATTATTATGTTTCGCAGCTTCATTCTTTGCGATTTAGGTTTAACATGGTGTAGTAGCGCCATCTACCGTAGGCCTTTGCACAGATACGTTTAAAGTTTTTTTTTTTTTTTTTTTTTTTTATCGGTGGTAACTTGGCATCCCCACTCATTTTAGCCGTGCTGGGACGCCCTGACATTTTCTATCGTCATTCTGTGTTATCTCACCGTAGCCTGCGCACGAAAACTGCAACCCGCATTATAATTTAGAAAGCGTTAAGAAAAGTGTACAATTATGGGAAATAAAAGAAAACGAGAAGACGAAGAAGCTAGGATATCAAGAAAAATTATGAAGTGGCAGAGAAAACTAAAACGTCGGAGGCGCGTAATATCATCAGATAATGACGGTAAGTGAATATTCTTACGTATTTGCAAGAAAAAAAACCCTAGTGTGAAAGTGTTAATTCAATTACCTGTCGTTGGCAGTTTGAAAAAATTCGAAAAATACCGTCGTTGGCGGATATTTTTTTTTGTCGTTGACTATCGTTTGTTCATACTATAATAACCGCTGTTGGCGGGTTTATATATATATCCATACCGTCGTTGACGGTTCGTTGGAGTTTAGGTCGAGTTTCGACTTTATAAACTCAAAAATAATACAAAAAAAAAAAAAATATTTTCCATGTAGATTCAGACATCGAGATGCAAGTTTTGCCCTCGCTGACCCCATCGCCGCCTGCTACGCCGAGAGCTTCACCAATCAATCACGAGGATGTTTCATTAGACATGCCAAGTCTATTGACCCCTTTACCACAGACTTCGTCTCGAGAAGATGACCTAATAGAGCCATCTGTGGAACCTACCTTGATCGAACCTGGACCCTCTTCGGCTCCAGACGGCAACAACTCAAATAACCTGAACCAGGAGATCGAGGCTGACCTCAGCGAAGACATACTGCAGATCCTGGGCGAAGCACCACAAGCGGATTTGGCGCTAGGAAAGAATATCCATTCACACATTGCTTCTCGTTGGCAAGACATATTACAAAAAGGCTTGTCAAAAGACGCCAAAGAAATGATCATGAAAAAATACCTGATACCGGCTAACTGCAACTTACTCGTTGCACCGATATTGAATCCTGAAGCTAAAGCTGCCGTACCAGACATTTTGGCTAAGAGGGACACTACCATTATGCAAAAACAAAACCAGATCGGCGTAGCCCTAGCCGCACTGTCCGAAGTTTTCGAGCTAATAATTCGCAACGAGACTTCCAAACAAGTACTTCTTCAACCGCTCAGCGATGCATGTCGCATCCTATGTGACAGCCACAATGTGGAGACAAAAACAAGACGTAGCATACTCATGAGTTCCATAAACACGAGTTTGCGCGACACTCTCGTAAATGCTGATCGTGATAAGTATTTGTTTGGCGAAGATCTGGCTGAAAAGTTAAAAGCCGCTAAATCTGTACAAAAGACAGGAGAATCGCTTCTTAAAAACAATCCTATTGCTTCGTCAAGCAAAAACACAAATCCGAAGAGTAATCCAAAAAGGAATTTAAACTTCAGGGTTCCATACCAAAGGAAACCACCGAACAAAGCCGAGTCAACGAGGGGACGACCGCCAGGACGTCAGCCGCGTGCAACAACGTCGTACGCTCGTCCTCCGCCACCGCCTCCGCCGCGAGCGTCGTCACCGAGCAAGAGGAATTATCGCCGTTAATCCCTCAGGTAACGCAATACGCTGGCCGACTGCAGTATTACATTCCACAATGGTCTAGTATTACTAACGATGAAGTTTTACTGTCATGGGTCAAAGGTTATTGCATTCCATTTGTATCTGTTCCATCTCGCTCTGATAGTCCTCAGACTATACCAAGAACAGAACAAGAGCATCTCGAATATACTAAAGCAATCGAAAAATTAATTAATATCAATACGATTTCAGAATGTTGTCACGAAGAAGGTGAATTCATATCGAGCGTATTTCTTGTGCCTAAGCCAAACGGTGAAAAGCGCTTTATTTTAAATTTAAAATTGCTTAATAAATTTATACAGACATGTCATTTCAAAATGGAAGATTACCGGACGGCTATTAAGTTAATAACAAAAGACTGTTACATGTGTTCAGTGGACCTGAAAGACGCATATTTTTTTGTTAATATTGAAAAAAGTTTCAGAAAATATCTCCGTTTTAATTACAACGGCACCCTCTATGAATTCAACTGTTTACCGTTTGGCTTAAGCACAGCTCCCTATGTTTTCACCAAGCTAATGAAACCTGTTATGGAAACCTTAAGATCCGTAAAAAAGTTTATATCAGTGATTTATTTAGACGATATATTCTGCATAGGCCGAAACCAGATGGAATGTAATGCCAATTTACAAGAAACGTGTATTTTACTTCAAAAGTTAGGTTTTCTAATTAATAAAGATAAAAGTTGTTTATCTCCAAGCACCCGGTGTAGATTCTTAGGTTTCATATTTGACTCGCAAAAAATGGTTTTGAACTTACCCTCGGACAAAAAAGAAAAAATTAAAAACTATGTACAAACTTGTTTAGATTCCCCTAAATGCAAGTTACGTGACTTTGCCAGAGTGGTAGGCTTATTAGTATCGGCTTGTCCTGTAGTTCAATATTCATGGATGCGTACAAAATTATTCGAACAAGTCAAATTCCGAGCCTTGTTAAAAAATAACAGCTATAATCAAACTATTTGTTTACCACATTTTATAAGGGAAGATCTTTTTTGGTGGCTGAATAACGTAGATGTTAGTTTTTCTACTATACGTACAAACCATTATGAAAAAGTAATTTACACCGACGCCTCACCTACAGGTTGGGGTGCATATTGCAACGGTAATAAGTCATATGGCCATTGGAAAAAAGATGAACGTAAATTACACATCAACCAATTAGAGCTGAAAGCAGCTTTTTTCGGACTTAAAGTATTTGCTAATGATTGTTCAAATTGTGAATTGCTTTTAAGAATTGACAACGTTACAGCGATCTCAAGCATAAACAGAATGGGTAGTGTCCAATACCCTCATTTAAATGACGAAGCACGAAATCTTTGGAAATGGTGTGAAAGGCGTCACATTGTCGTTTTTGCATCGTATATCAATACCAAGGACAACATAGAGGCCGATATGTTATCTAGAAAAAAGTTTCACGATACTGAGTGGGAATTATGTGATTATGCGTTTAATAAATTAAAACTTAAATTAGGTACACCACATATTGATTTATTCGCTAGTCGTTGCAATTCGAAATGCGAATTATACGTTACATGGAAAAATGAGCCCGATGCATGGGCCATCGATGCTTTCACCATTTCATGGACAGATTTGAAATTTTACGCCTTTCCACCATTCTCAATGATTTTAAAGATGATACAAAAAATTATTGCTGATAAAGCGGAGGGTATTGTGGTTGTCCCATACTGGCCAACACAAGCCTGGTACCCCCTATTCAATCGTATTTGCCATTCGGAAGTAATTTATTTTTCGCCCAATAGTGACTTGTTGCAATCTCCTTACAGATCGGCACCGCACAGCCTGCACCGCCAACTAACATTGGTTGCCGCGAAATTATCCGGCAGGCTTTACTAAGAAAATTTCTATCGCCGAGGTCTGTGGAGATAATGTTGTCGTCTTTGTCAAATAACACATTTAAGCAATATGATGGCTGCATAAAAGCCTGGATAAACTACTGTTCCAAATATAGTTATGATTACACGTGTAGCTCAGTACCAATAATCATTCATTTTCTAACGGAGGTATTTGACAAAGGCGCAAAGTATGGGACAATCAATACCTATAAATCCGCGTTATCTCTTCTACTGAGCAATAGTTTTGATGATGAAAGACTTAAGCGCTTCATGAAAGGGGTTTTTAAATTGAGGCCAACTAATCCTAAATACAACATTACTTGGGATACCAATGTAGTACTTAGCTTCTTAGGCAAAAAATGGCCTAATGAAAGCCTTGATTTAAAAACCCTTTCCAAGAAAACTGCGACATTACTTGCCCTTGTAACTGCACATCGTGTACAAACGCTGTCGTTGATTAAAATAAACAATATAGTTACAAATAATAACGAAATTATTATAAAAATTCCTGATATAATAAAAACCACAAGGATAAATTCAACACAACCAGTGCTAAGACTTCCATTTTATGATTCGCGGCCAGAAATCTGTCCCGCCCGTTGTTTGCAAACTTATTTAAATAAAACAAAAGAGCTAAGGCAAAGTAGTCAATCAAATAATCTCTTTATTAGTGTCAAGAAACCTCACTCCAAAATCTGTTCTCAGACTATTAGCAATTGGCTTAAAGATATATTAAAAGAAAGTGGAATAGACATATCTATATTTAGCGCGCATAGTACACGACATGCAAGTACATCAAAGGCAAATAAATTAGGCGTTAGCATAGAAATGATTAAAAAGACAGCTGGATGGTCCCAATCTTCATCTGCTTTTGCTCGATTTTATAACAAAAATATTGTGAACAATAATGAGTTCGCTGAATCGTTGCTTGATTCATGCCAAGATTAAAGAAGTTGTTTGTGATTTTATAAGTTAATTATACATATGTTACTGAATACATGTATCATGTCAAAAATGTACAATCATACTAGATGATCATAAATAAATAATACATTTGGTTGATTAATAAAACATATTTTATTTACACAGTAAAGTCATGATGAATCATGTAAAATGATAACCTAACTTCTTCATATGACATTTATTTTACAATCATTTTACTATAAACATCCTACACCATGTTAAACCTAAATCGCAAAGAATGAAGCTGCGAAACATAATTGAAGATCAAACGAACTTAACAAGTGAAGTTCGATCCAAATTATGTGAGCAGCTTCATTCGACGCGATTTACTATCACCCACCCATTGTCTAATAATAATATTGTTATTATTATCCCCACCCTATAACAAATTAGATTGTAAAATAAATATAACTATCTAAATTCTTTAAACTATATGACGATAGAAAATGTCAGGGCGTCCCAGCACGGCTAAAATGAGTGGGGATGCCAAGTTACCACCGATAAAAAAAAAAAAAAAAAAAAAAAAACTTTAAACGTATCTGTGCAAAGGCCTACGGTAGATGGCGCTACTACACCATGTTAAACCTAAATCGCGTCGAATGAAGCTGCTCACATAATTTGGATCGAACTTCACTTGTTAAGTTCGTTTGATCTTCAATTTGTTTCTTCTTATCCATTTCTTCATCTTTGCAGCATCTCACTAGGTTCTCATAGAGATATAAAATTAGATCGCAAATAACAGCCAACTTCAGATTTGATATATTTTTATTAATAAATCTTATAAATAATATTAACTAGCGGACCCGGCAAACGTCCTGATGCCCGCTGTTTTTGCAATTATTCCATATTTTCTCATCGTTTAACCGAATATTTCAAGACTCCAAAATTAGTCAAATTGGTACATCTATTCTCGGGTTTTAGCGAACAGCAATTCATTTTTATAAATAAAAGAAAGATTACTCTATATATACTTACATAATTGCTAGTTTAGGAAGAATTCATTTTCATAAGCTGTGTGGTCATCAGTTTTAATACATTTTTTAATTCGCATACACATTTTTACTTACTTACGTTTTCAAGATCAAAAGACACGTTTTTTTGAAAATAATAAAATGCAATTAATTCAAAAACAAAACTTAAACTTTTGTGATCACAATTAGTATAAAAATAAATCATCCATATACATCTTGTGCATTAATTAGGTTACATTATGTACATTGTCGACGAAAATGTGATATTGAGTAATGTTGCCTTATCTTGAAAATAGTCCTTGGGCCGTACCGTAAAAAAAAACGCTGTCAATGAGCGGAAATTCAAATGTCAAAAATGTACCATTTTCCAAAAGAAAATAAAAATTAATATAATTTCATTTCATTTCGTATGCTTTAATTCATAATTCTTTATTTGCGTATGAACATGGTATATTGATGTTACAATAAATAGAGTGCACATGTCTTGCCAAAACTGTTAGCGTGCAAATGCAAAATGGTAAAATAAACAAAAATTCACAATGTCAGTTAAAAAATATTCTAAATTTAATAAATTAAATTCAATTATTTTAGAATACAATGTTTATGTCAGAGACTATTTAACCGTTCAGTCAAGTAGTTCCTTCAAGTCTTATTTTTGACGTGACAACGTCTTATAATTCGATGGAGCCGGCTGCAGGCACCAAAAAACATGACGCATGCGGCGTTACCTCGCTCTGAGGCGTTCCATTCAAGGCTTGAAGTGCAAGCGAGAGCGCGGAAAGAGCGACAAAGAGGCAACGTGACAAAGACGTTGTCACGATCAACTACCGTCAGTAAACAGACTTTACAGACAACCGATTTTTTTGTCATTAGGTTCGGCTTACAGGCAGCGTTGTTTTTCTTCAAAAAATTAGAACAAAATTACGATTAACATATTTACAAGATAGTACAGGGCCCCTGGTTAATAGTGATAGCACATCATAAAATCATAGTATACTACACCTAGCTTAAATGTAAACAAATATAAAATACTAAAATAAATTAATCTACAGTACGTACACTTCTAATATTATTCAATATCTCATAAATAATACTAAGTTCTACTCGCTCATTTTCCAACTTTCAAATATATCTACTTGTTTAAGTAGACCGTGCGTAAAATATCAAATTGTTTAAGATAAAACTTATAAGCATTACAAGTCATAAAAAAAGTAAAATTCATTTTTGTAGTATAATGCTACAATAAATTTATTTCTTAAAATAATTTTGTTTGTCAATATTGTGAGATAACAGTGTGATGTCGTTATTAATAAAACCATAACTTGATGAATTATTTGATACAATTTCTTAGTACTACACTAAAATAAAGAAAAACTTGCATAAAAATACTGGCACCTTTTGCCGAAGAGTAATAAGTTTTTCTTAATGGTTTTATTTTCTCTAATCTCATCAGCCTTAGTGCGTCCCACTGCTGGGCACAGGCTTCACCTCAACTATGAGGTGGTCTGAGCCATCCTCCACCACGCGGGCTCAATGCACCGCGGTGGAGGGGTGTTTGTAAGGTAAGTGACCAACCTTACCGTCAGATGTTATCAAGCCGCCCGAGGGCATCTGATCAGGCTTAACGACTAATATCTATCGATATTAACCAGTACCAACAGCTTAACGTGCCTTCCGAAGCGCGGAGATGCATGTAAATAGACGTCACTTAAATTTATAGAATGGTCACCCATCCCAAACATGACCGCGCCTTTGTTGCCTAACTTTTGGTATCACTAAAAAAGCCTTGTGGCGCAACCACTGCGCCACAAGCACAGCTTAGGTTTTATTTTAATACAAGGTAATACTGTTACAATACCAAGTAACGTGAGAAATATTGATAAGTCTAAAATAAAAACGTTAAAAAAATGATTAAAAGCAGTAAAATAAATACGATATTTTATCGTGTAGGATAGAGACAATAAATACTTAATATTAATATTTTTGTGATGTTAAATATTTATAGATGTAAAATTAATTGTATATTCAAAAAATGTGATGTTTAAATAAAAAATAATAATTGCACGGCCCACAATCCTTCTACGAGATAACTTCAATAAGAACGCACACACAACTAAATAAAAGAGTTAAGTAATTAATTAAATATTCCGACATGACCGAACTTTGAGAGTGATGGAACAGTGAGTGCACCTGTGTATTGCGCTCACACTTGTGCACTATAATATCTCCTGCGCAGTTGGCTGATCTCTGTTGAAATCGGCCGCCATGGTCGAAATCAGCCAGGAGGACTATTATTATATATACTAAATTGTTATTGCTAAAAATAGCATCCGTCAATGTCACATTCAGGATGATGGTTCTTTATATGAGACTTCAGGCTCGGATTTTGAATGAACGCTTGACCGCATATGTGGCATCTATATCGTCTGTCGTTCGTGTGCGTTCTAATGTGGTACTGAAGAGATTTCAATCTGGGATAAGACTTATCACAATACTCACACCTAAAGTTCCTCTCGCCAGTGTGCGTCGCCATGTGTTCTTTCAAACGAGACGGCAAATAGAACCTTTGGTCGCAGTACTCGCATTGGTGTTTCAGCACCTTCTGATGGTTTCGCCTCTGATGCTCTGTCAATGTTTTCTGCCTGTTATACACTTTGTCGCACAGATTACAAGGGTACGTCCTGTTCTGACCGTGAGCTTCGGTTAAATGTTTGTTTTTTAAAGCGTAAGACATGAAACATTCATCGCAACGTGGACATCGGATGATCGCTTTCTTCTTATGTACAATATCGACGTGCATGTCCTTGTAATGGTTCGATTTGAAGACTTTACCGCACACTTCACATGTGTGCCGCTCGTCGTCTTTGTGTCGTTTGAGATGAGCATCCAACCGGGGTTTTTCCAAGAAACAGAAGCCGCATATGTCGCATGTGTAATTGCTGAAATGCCCCACCATGTGTGTGTTGAGCGTGTTGAAGTCTTCGAACACGTCGTTACACATGACGCATACGAGATCGTTCCACGTAAGTCTGAATAGGAGCATCTTATCGGGTGCTTCAAAATAGATCTTTTTACCGTGAACCTGGTCGATGTGTTGTTTGAAAACGGTTAAATCGTCAATTTTTGTTGGACAAAGACGGCAGTCTATTCGTGTGATGTCGATTTTTGGCATTTTTTTATACCCCATTAGAAGTTGGAAAGGTTTCGTGTCGTGGGTGGCTGTATGTTCTCTTAAGTCTTCGGGTTTTGGGTAATAGTCTTTGCAGTAGAAACAGTAGTAGTTGTTTCGCCTGTTCTTGAAAGGACACACGTATGAGTATTGTATAATTGTAATAAGGTTTTCTTCCGACATACAGTCGAGATCTCTGTCGTAGTTGTTACGCTTTTCTACCGGAGGCTTTTTTATTTTGGCTACCTTTTTTGATGGAGCTGGAAAATAATAAGGAAACTGCTTTAATTTATGTTTAATTTTTACTACGCATGTTTCACCAGGATCTGCAACTTGGATATATTATATATTACGTTTAAATATGAAATTGCCTTTTAACTTTGCACTTGAATATCTTTGAACTGGGTGGGAGCTTAAAATTCAACTTAGTCTTAAATTAAAGCTAGTCCTAAGAAAATAATTGCTGTGTATGCCCCGCGGTCACTTCCCTGCGTGCGCGCTGTACATTGCGGGTTACAATTAAATTGTATTTTTTTATATCAAAAAATAAAAGTTATTTCCCAACCAAAATTTCTTTTTTATACGATTTGGTTTGATGTACTGAACGCGTGGTTGACGGCTTCGGTAAGGTTTTTTTTACACCCTGTATACAACAACATCACATACATTGATCTGACTCCGTGGTAAGTAGCTCTTGTGTCACAGATATCAGAATCAACAGTGGTATTACAAATTAACTTAAATAAATACATATACCACCTAGACCAGTACAAACAGACATGTTCATGCACACAAATGTTTGTACAGTACGGGGATCAAGCTCGCGAACTCTTGGTTAACAGTCAACTTCTTGACCATTACACCAAAGTGGTAATCAAACAAACATGAAAGAAATATTGAGACAAATTAAGTTGTATTTTAATTGTTATACCATAATTTATTGAATAAATCGCGCTGGTGCGTTAAGCGCGCATTAGTTAAACGAATAAATGCATTAGGGATTTCAGAGTTTTTAGTTTAATGATCATAACAGTCAACTTCTTGACTATTACACCAAAGTAGTCGTCAGACTTACCAGCCTTCTCTTTCTTCGCTTTAGCAGTCTTCCCCTTCTTCTTGGTGGAGCCGTTACTCTTGGTGGACTTGGCTTTCTTGGTTCTCTTCCGTTTGATGGGCTTGTCGGAGTCTGACGAGGATGCGTAGGAGTCGCTATCGTCAGAGGCACATTTAGGCAGCGGCTCAGCGTCGATTGGTTGCTTCTCGTCCTTAGTGTCGAGTTTTAATTCTGATGATAGATTTTGAAGTAACTCAGTACACAGAGCGTATTGCAGAAAATGTGTCAACTAATGTGCGGATTAGTCTCAACTTGAATAAAGGCTTTTTTAACTTTTTTGGGGCCCATCCATAAATTACATCACACGTTAAGGGGGAGGGAGGGGGTCGACGTTGTGTGACAAGGGGGTGGGAGAGGTCCTTAATTTCGTGACGTCACATTTAAAAACTCATCATAATCACAGAATGAGTTTTGTGCACTGTTTTAATCCTTCCTAATTATCAATGTTTCTATATTTTAACTGTAAGAGTTGGCTGGAAGAGATCTCTCTTTAGAGATAAGTCCTACATAATTGAAATTGAAATAAAAAAACATGGAACTGCTGTTTGAATTAAACAATTATTTCTAGGTGTAAAAATGTGACGTCATACTAAGGAGGGGGGTGGGTCTCACAAATGTGATCAGCTGTGACAAGATGGGGGGGGGGGGGTCAAAATATAATGAAATTTGTGTGACGCAATTTATGGATGGCCCCTTACTTTACTAACTAAAGTTTCTAGCACTAAGCTGGGTGCCGGGGCTCTTAAAAATAAATTACAAATCAAACATATCAAGTCTACTATTTTAGGCACGGCTACAAGAGACTTGTATCTAACTCACCACCTATGTGAGTTAGGTACTACTTCGAGGTTCCAGGATTCTTTGTGAAGTAGACATTCCCTGTTCTTTCATAATGGAATAAGTTTTGCTTGGAATAAGTGTTGGCAAAGACTGAGTCTACGATGGAGCTCGCCTGGAAAATGTCTGCTCACGCTAACTTTGAAATTTTAACTTACCACCATCGTCAGCGGAGTAGTTGTCGAGTGACATGGCGTCATCATGATGGTCCATCGCACCAACCGAGTTGTGTTCGCTGAGGTCGTCCTTCGGTTCCACTTTGGGCTCAACAATATCTAGAGCCTTCTTCGGTTCTGAAGGCAAATAAAAAATGAAATTAAAAAAAAATCGGTTGTCTGTAAAGTCGGTTTACTGATGATAGTTGAACGTGACAACGACAAAGAGGCAACGTGACAACGTTGCATCTTTGTTGGATGGCTCCTCGCACGTGAGCACTTGCTGCCGGAACCACTGCTGACCACGCACGTCACGCAGCCGCACCACGCACGTCACGCAGCCGCACCACGTACGTCACGCAGCCGCACCACGCACGTCACGCAGCCGCACCACGCACGTCACGCAGCCGCACCACGCACCTCAGGCAGCCGCACCACGCACGTCATGCAGGCGCACCACGCACGTCACGCAGCCGCACCACGTACGTCACGCAGCCGCACCACGCACGTCACGCAGCCGCACCACGTACGTCACGCAGCCGCACCACGCACGTCACGCAGCCGCACCACGCACGTCACGCAGCCGCACCACGCACCTCAGGCAGCCGCACCACGCACGTCATGCAGGCGCACCACGCACGTCACGCAGGCGCACCACGCACGTCACGCAGCCGCACCACACACGTCACGCAGCCGCACCACGCACGTCACGCAGCCGCACCACGTACGTCACGTCACGCACACGCCGCTGTCGTGCTATAGCTAGTTGCGGATAGTTAAATATAGAAGCTTCCTTCACCTTCAGACTCCTTATCCTCGAGCTTGGCGTGCAGGAACAGCTCCTCACACGTGAGCACCTGCTGCCTGAACGCGCTTGCGTCGCGCAGCCGCACCACGCACGTCGCGCACACGCCGCTGTCGCGCTCCACGTCATCCACGTGCGATAACTAGTTGCGAATTGAATAGAATATAATATTATTTATTCAGCACCCAAAATTATTATTTTTTTTATTGTGCAGGAACTTTAGTGGTGAAACTGGTGGACTGATAATGCCAAAAGTATTCTAATGCAGGTAAAAAGGCATTCTGAATTTTGTTAAGTTTAAAAATGAAATTCATAACCTGTCCCAATAATGAGTAATGTTGTTTCTTTGGCTTTATGTCATCTTTTTATAATTTTATAGTTTTACATATTTATATAAACCAATAAAAAATTATAATAGTTGTAATATATAGCTGAGGAAACTTGATTGGTCTAAGTGTTATTTTAATTACCTATTTTGTTATGTTCTGTTAGAACTGTATGTTTCCTAAAAATTAATAAAATAAGTGAGAGTTTGAACGGGCTATTGGACCTGGTGAGCATAGAGAATAGATGGTTATTATAGATGATGGCATCAGGTGAAGAAGATAATAGCATTAATTTTTCAGCCAAACCTGTACCTAAAGTGAAAAGGTCTCACAGTGTGAGCAGTTAATATTTATGGCATAATTTCATATTCTTTTATTTGCCAACTAAGTGTTAAATACTTACATATTATAGCAGGTCTTATGCTAGACCTTAGTAACCCTTTCAGTTTGGGTATTGCAAAAATTATTATAAATGATTCGAGGGCTATATCTAAATATTATTAGTATCTTATAATAATAACACTTACAAGTATTTGGCATTCAAGATAAATAAATAAATACCTACATACTTTAAAGCTATGTGCTATATTGCTTGTTCATCTCAAAATAGCAAATCATTAAAATACATTATAAAGTTTCATTTAGGAAAACTATAAAATGCTAAGCAAGGAATAAAAAAAGAGTAGTATAAACTAAGAAAATAAAGAAAAGATAACACAACTATATACTGAAAAGTCTGGCAAATTGGACCAAACAAAGATTGTATGGTTTAAATAAATGTCAAAGTGTGAACTAACAGATCTGCAGTAAGTAATACCACACAGCAGTATTAATCTTAGCTATTTGAATTTATAACTTTAACCTTAACACGTTGTTGAGAGCTTTAAAAGTGAAAGTTAAAACCATTAATAAAAAAACACGGGTTGCACTCCGGGAGTGCCGGCAGAAGTGAAAACTTGATTATTAACGTTGTGCATTTTTGATTTATTTGAACCGTCTTACGGTTTTTCGATCAGCATCACGTGACCTGACGCGAGTTTCACAGTTTCTACCCATGCCACAAAAGTGCTCAACGCCGCTAAAGAAGTTTTCACTTCAAAATTATTTGAAAATTTTTCTTAATTCTTACTATTAAACTACTATAATTTTAACATTCTTCAAATATTCTTACCAATATACCAAAGCAGTCCATGATCATATCCGCGTAAACTTCTTTTTTGTCCATCCAAGTGTATTCGGCTGTGAGCACTCTACATTTTTTAATGGCTCTACAACAGCGACAAAGCCCTGGGTCTATTATGGGCTTGTTATTTTTCGTGGTACTCATTTTGTTTTTATGTAAATACTAATGTGTGTGATGTGTTTCAGTAATAACTATTTCATGTTAAAGTACCGCGGTTGATTTTAGGATGTGGCCCAAGAACAAAAATAATGGACCGCCCGCGACACGAAAGCTTCCCCAAAACGATAGAATGTCAATAAAAAAAGCACAGGCTATAAATGATACTGCGTTTCGTTATTGCAAGAGAATTTAGAGAACGGTACTGAATTCTCGATTGTGATTTAGATATTTTCAGTTGCACGTCACTATAAACCAGTTGACAGTAGAATTAGAATTTTTTTTTTTTGTATTGTCTATGGCAAAGCCGATTCAGTGCTACCCACTTAAAGAACATTGCCGTGCAATCGGAAAGTTTCAAATTTTAAAAGTATACAACTACTTCAACAATCTACATTACAATTTTACGTCTCAGATGATTTTTAATTTTCTGACTGAATTCACACAAGACCTTTTTTGTCTATTTAATCATGGTGTGGTTATTTAATAAAATTCTTTAGGTAATTTAACTTAAATAAATGTGGTGGTACGCCGCAATGGTAAAATTATGTTTAAAATTATTTTCTAATAATTACCACGCATGCATAGAAATTTCAGTTTATTTACTTCTTTCTTTTATCTTCACGCACAGAGAAAAGTTATACTCTGGATAGAGGCCTATGTCGACTTTCATTTTTTACCACCGTGGCTGGCACCCTGGCATTGCCATCTATTATTCGTATCTCCAAATAGCTTTACTCATACTCACTATACACACAATTATATGCGTAGCCACGTTCCTAACAAGATGACATGATGAGGAGAGTTTATAACTTACAACAAAAATGAGTAGGTAGCTTGATTTGAAGCCGTGTGTAATAATTCATACATGTGAGATGATAAAGTAAATATACATTCCGGTATTATTAGTAATTTCGAGTATTATTGGTATTTATTTAGACTTAATGCCTTTAAATTTTTTAACATTTAAGTGTATTATAGATGTATGTACGGCGTTTGATGAAAGAAGTCAAAGAAGACTATCATACTTTTGTCTATGCTACATTCTTGTTTTGACGTGACAACGTCTTATAAATTGGTTTGCCGGGTTACACCTCAAGAAACTGCGTTACGCTGCTCCGCTCACGCTCCGCGCGAGAGAGACAGAGCGAGAGAGAGAGAGAGAGAGAGATAGGGATACACACCGGTTCATGTTATACGAATGAATATTCACATTAAAATTATTTTACCACTCAGAGTCGTTGTCGCGTAAAACTTTCGCGCGTATACCGACTTTACAGGCAAGCAATTTTTTTAGCTGTCTATTGAGTTTCTGGATTGGTATTTTGCATATAGAAAAGTAATATATTTGGCTTCATGGTTTAGTTCTAAGACCGTATACCTTAAATTTAAAACTATTACAACATAATATAGATGGAACTGCATCAAAAGTCTGACAATGACCAAGGGGCTCCAAGGGGAGTATACAATCTATATTATGAATATATTACTTACTGTTGTATTGTCTATGTCTTTACGTCACCTCCTTGCCGTACATATTCTTTGCATATTATTAATAATCTGTCTGTGATTCTTTGTGAATGATAGCGATAGGCATTTGGCGTCGCCTTTTTATTTCGTAATTTTTGTAAGACTTCTGTTGGAAAAATGGACCAAGACGTCGAATCTACGGCGGATAAAGATGAAAATCAACTGTACGGAAGATGTCGATGCTGTCTCGAGCTGGGTTACGTGAAGAATATGTGGTCAGAATACTTGTGCGATGGTGCCCAAGAAATCTACGGCGAAATGCTTATGGAAACCTTTTCTGTGGCTGTATGTTTGTTTTGTTTGTTGTTATTTTTACCTGCTATCTAATGGCTTTACACTTGAAATTCTGCCCAGACACTGGCGGACCAGTGGGCCCATGGTAGCAAAGCAAGCCTTAGTTCGACCGCCGCAAAATGACACGAGAGAAACCCCTCTTGTGATGGCATTGTTTCTATTTAGAAAAGTTAATTTTGTTTACTTTCTGATTGCTATTTGCAGTATTTCTGATTGTTATCTTTTAAGTATACTCAGCCTTCAATGAAAGAGGTTAGTCTCTAATGATATCAATCAATCTGACCAGTATTTAAATCTTAATTAAATCTTACCAATAATAGGTAAATACTGATACTAGCTGTGCCCTGCGGTTTTGGTCACACATAATGCGTCTACATATCCCACAGGAACCATGGAGTATTACGGAATATAATATCCCTATGTGTTATTCCAGGTTATAATCTATGTTATGTTACAAATTTCAAATGGGCAGCACAATACCACCTACTACAAACAAAATAGGCAGTGGACTAGATAGATGTATAAATATTTATTGCTTACCACAAAAAAAAAACTACATTTATAAACCAAAAGATGTACAATTTTATTTTAGACTAGCGGACAGGGCAGACATTGTCCTGTCCATTGCTTTTTTTTATTTTTCTTTTATTTTAAACCTTCTCTGGACTTCCACAAATATTTTTACACTAATATTAGTCAAATCTGTTCAGCTATTCCTGAGTTTTAGCGAGACTAACAAGCAACAATTCATTTTTATTTATAAGAAGACATACACTTTTAATATTACATGGGTAGTAAACATAACACTTTTTAATTGTCCGCAGTGGGAATCAAACCCGAGCGACCAGGAGCTGATATGTCAAATGTGCGTGGACAGGCTGCGGGACGCGCACATGTTCAAACGGGAAGTGCTGGCCAGTGAACATCTTCTAAAGCAAGGCATCATAGGTATGTATTGTTATGTTATGTATCTTATGTATCGAAAGTAAACAGTACTACTTTTAAACTTCTCTCTCTCTTTTTAGACTGCCTCGTTGGTGTAGTGGCAAAGTTTCTGCCTTACATCTTCTCCATCATCTTCTGTTCTGGGTTCGAATCCCAGGTCGAGTCAAAAATTGTTTCTGAGATTTTCTGTCATGAATTTCTCAAGAACAGTCAGGAAGTTGGCGGTGTTACACCTCCGTGCTTCGGTGCGCACGTTAAGTCGCTGGTCCTGCGCCTGATCTCTCTCCGGTCATGTCGGATTGCCGTCTCACCGAACTTTCAGAGTGATGGAACAGTGAGTGCACCTTTGTATTGCGCTCACACTTGTGTACTATCATATCTCCTGCACAGTTGGCTGATCTTTGCTGAGATTGGCCGCCGTGGTCGCAATCGGCCAGGAGGACTAATAATTAGTCGCAGCGTAATTATTACGCTGCGACTTTTATAACCGTTCACATTTTTCACAGATTCCGTTCCGGCCCCGATAGAAGAAGAACATCTGTCCGATTTAGACGAGTACGAAAACATCTCGGAAGATGTCATCCCTGACCCGAAGCACAAGCGGGGATATGGCGAGACAGAAGAGCAGGAAGCTGAAACGGGAGACCAGGACGCTGAGATGGGAGAAGAGGAAGAGTTTGACTACGAGGAAGTGGAGTATTTGGAAGATGAAATGCCACCAGGTATAACATTTTTATTCAAGATTAGGCCGGCAGACATTGTACTGTCTGTTCCTTTATTTAAAACTGGACTTCCACAAATATTTCAAGACTAAAATTAGTCAAAGCAGTTCTCGAGTTTAAGCGAGACTAACGAACAGCAATTCATTTTTATATATAGGAGAAAACTAGTGGACGCGGCAGACGGTGCCCTACCCGCTGTTTTTGCAACTTTTCCATATTTTCTCATTGTTCAAATCTTCCCTGGACTTCCTCAAATATTTCGAGACTAAAATTATTGCAATCGTTTAAGTCGTTCTCGACTTTAAGCGAGACTAACGAACAGCAATTCATTTTAGGGTTCCATACCTCAAAAGAAAAAAACGGAACCCTTATAAGATCACTTTGTTGTCCGTCCGTCCGTCTGTCAAGACCATTTTTCTCAGGAACGCGTAGAGGTATCAAACTGAAATTTCTTTATGATACTTAGGTCTACTGTCCCTGGAAGCTGTAGAAAATCGACCTTCTAAGCCAACGCAATCAAAAGATACAGCCATTTAGGCCGCAAATTTTCGAAACTCGCACGGGAATCAAAACCAACAGGGTACTTCCCGTAAACTTAGAATCTTGAAATTTAGTACGAAGTCACGTCTTATAGTACAGATATAGGAAAAATTACGAATAACGTAAATTTTCAGTTTCATCATATAAAAAAAATATTTTTGACAATTTTTAAAATTTCAAAGTTACTTCTCCTTATTTCATGAACGCGTTGAGATATTAAATTAAAATTTATATTAAATACTTAAGTCTACAATACCCGTGATGGGTGAACTTTTACTTATACATATACCTACAGGTTTGTACGGAACTCTCGGTGCGCGAGTCTAACTCGCACTGGACCGGTTTTTAGTATATAAACATTACATTCCACGAAAAAAAAAGAGGTAAAAAGATGATGTTCAAAAATGGATGGCCATGTTAAAAAAAATATTGGTATATTACAAATGTTTCACACATTTGCCTTAATTGTTGAATACAATCAGGGTGGGTCCAATAGATGCCCAGAACCAAACTGAACCGAATGCCACACATACTAAAAACTCTGATATCCCTAATGCATTTTTTCGTTTAACTAGGGCGTGTTTAACGCTGATGCTAAATTCAATAAATTTTGATAAAACAATTAAAATTCAACTTAATTTGTCTTAATGTTTCTTTAACGTTATATGTATTTATTTAAGTTTATTTGTAATACCACTGTTGATTATGATATCTGTAACACGAGTGCTTAAGCTACTTACCATGGAGTCAGATCAATGTATGTGATGTTGTTGTATATTTTATTAATTTAAAGCCCGAACGCCGCACATACTAAAGACTCTGATATCCCTAATGCATTTCTTCGCTTAACTAGTGCGCGCTTAACACACCAGCTCGCTAAATTCAATAAATATTGGTAAAACAATTAAAATTCAACTTAATTTGTCTCAAAGTTCCTAAAAAAAAAATCATAAACATACATTTTAATTTCAGAAGTTAACTTGAATAAGAACAAACTTGCCTCGTCGGCTGAAAGCAGGTCGACGCCGAAACGCCAGCGAAGTGCGGATAGCGCTCCTAAAAGCTTCAGGTAAGACCTTAGAACCCATATTGTCTTATTGGTATTTCGAAATAGAAGGCCTATTACGAAAAACGAAATCCGCCAAAATACATATCAATACAGTAGAAACCCGATTGTCCGAATCTATTAAAAAAACAGTAGTAATTCTGATAATCAAAAATCCGGATAGTCGTCTTCGTAGTAAAATCAAACAATATTTGTTTAAATGTTATGTTATGTAATGAGTTTGGCATGTGTACCTACGTCGTTTAAACAGAACGATGTAAAAAACGATCATATATGTGGTTCAAATATAATGAATGATATTGTAATATGTTGTTATGTCTGTCTAGTTGCGCGGTAAAAAATTTCAAGCAGCAACTGAGCTGTGATGTGACGCGATTCCGGATAATGGGATGTTCGGATAACCGGGATTCTACTGTACCTACTAGTAAAATCTATTTATTTCTGTAAATAGACCCACAAGAGGCAAATTTTACACGTCGATACCTTAAATCTCAAATAGCGTAACCACCAGAAAACCACTTTTCAGGAGAGCAAAAAAACAAATAAAAAATATTTTTCTTTGAATATAACTGTTTCAATTTCGATACAATAAAAATGTGTTATACATCAAATTTCTTAGAATTTTGAGATAAAGGCTTCGGTTAAAACTCTTTGCACCTAAGTCTTATATTTAACAAAATAGTAGTCGGTTACGCCTTGTGAAAATATGTCAAAAAGGCGTTTACACCCCATAAAAACGGTTTTTAAGAGGTTAAGTTCGCATCTCCCTTAAATAACAAAAATTGACAACTTTAAACTAACTCTACCCCTGCTTCGGGACAATTAAGGCTAGTGCGGAGAAAAAGCGGCGCAAATAACTCAGTCACTATTGTCATTGCCTCATTCAAAATTTGATTTACAATAATTGATTACATACAAACATTTCCATATATATTTGTCATCTAAATAATCATCAATTTTCTAATATTCTTGTGCTGATGTGACATCAGCACAACATCAGTGATGTCGTCTGTTTAACGAAAGAACGATTCTTTTTTGATTTATTTCGTTTTGGCAGTAAGTAGGTCCTTTTTTGCAGTAGGTCTTTACTTTTTTTGACGAGTTGACAATTAAAGCTGAAAAATAAAATTATTTTGCTTTAAATTTCCACTAAACGCGCCAGCGCAGGAACCCAAATACATCCGACTGTAACCACTTGAAAACTAGAGCTGGAAGTCGCAGGACTTACAATACGTGCAGTTGTAAGTTGCCTTTTTAGCTTTAGTCACGGATTTCCGCAAAGGAACGCCTGATTCCATCGACTATAGTTGACGAATAACGTTGTCTTGACTCTCGGGTGTGTGGATCCGGGGGTTTACAATGCGTTTATCCGGGGGTGTTCGAATGTACATATTATCTTAATGTTACCAGTTATCGGACCACCTTGTAGGGGCCCTACTAGGGATGGCGATTATTTAAAAAAAACCGGCCAATTGCGTGTCGGAACACGCATAAAGTAGGGTTCCGTAGTCAATTTTGGCACCGCGCTGTTTTGCATTTCTTGCATCATCATCTCCCTAGCCGTCAATGTCATCATTGTAAAGTATTATAATTTCGTATTTATAATTTTATAATTTCGAAAGTATTCATCACAGGATACCCCCCCCCCCCATGTATAGGGAGGTACCCTTAAAAAGGGGTAGTTTAAATTTTTCGTATATTTAAAATGTGATCTATATGTGAAGTATCCTCGAACCAAGTAACATGCAAATCAGTCCATAAACGTAGGAAATATTCTGCTGAGACAAGACTAGTAGGACGGACTGAACGATCTTATAAGGGTTCGTTGTCGGACTACGGAACCCTAAAAAGATCGATTTCTAAATCGATTAGAATCAAAGATTAATAAATTGATACACAAAAAATCGAGGTGTAAACTTATAATAAGGGCCTATTGTAGCCTGACGACATTAACTATAATATATAATAGGGTTATGATGAACCACGGTAAAACACAAGATTGAAGTTACGGAAATCAAAGATTTATTCTTCTAATTATCTTTTTCACTACGAAGCTAGTATAGTTCCGACGCCTATGACAGGAAAAAACAAGTGATGGAATAATCGAATGAGAGAACCAAATCAACTACCTTCACTCAATAACTCATTCTTACTAGTCAACAATCATTCTTTTATTTTTGTTTTATTTATCGGAAATCGTTATGATTTCAAGCCGAACCTTCAGACATTGTGTGGGCAGACTTGGGTATCGTACAAAATCTAGCACTTTTAGTAATTAGGTTGGGCACTAAGCAAAACGTAGAACAGTTCCGTGACGACTACTTCACTCCGTGGCGTCTCGATCCAACTGAGCTCGGTCGAATCCTCCATTGACATCACGACTCTGTCGAAGCACTCCCGAAGTGTAGTTGCTCGAACTACACCGCTAGGGGGCGCGCTTGCGTTCCGCTCAGTGTCCATACTAATGACCGTCTACGACATATTTTTAAGGCAAAGACTGCCTAACTTACGAGTGAGCAGAAAATTTTTTGCTTTTTATATTGAACTATTCAACACTATCATCACGACAGGGTCAAGAGTTACACAGAAGCGCAGCTCCGCGCGGCCGTGCACGAGGCGCTAACCAGCTCGCGGCCGGTGCTGGAGATCGCCACGCGGCACGGCATCCCGCGGAAGACGATCATAGGCCGCATGGAGAAACTGAAGAAGGTCGCTAAGAAGGCTGGTGAGTGTGATTTATGCTAATTTTCAAGCAGTAAGCTGGTACAACGAGCTTGCGGCCGGTGCTGGAGATCGCCACGCGGCAGGGCATCCCGCGGAAGACGATCATAGGCCGCATGGAGAAACTGAAGAAGGTGGCGAAGAAGGCTGGTGAGTGTGCTTTATGCTAATTTTCAAGCAGTAAGCTGGTACAACGAGCTTGCGGCCGGTGCTGGAGATCGCCACGCGGTACGGCATCCCGCGGAAGACCATCATAGGCCGCATGGAGAAACTGAAGAAGGTCGCTAAGAAGGCTGGTGAGTGTGATTTATGCTAATTTTCAAGCAGTAAGCTGGTACAACGAGCTTGCGGCCGGTGCTGGAGATCGCCACGCGGCAGGGCATCCCGCGAAAGACGATCATAGGCCGCATGGAGAAACTGAAGAAGGTGGCGATGAAGGCTGGTAAGTGTGCTTTATGCTAATTTTCAAGCAGTAAGCTGGTACAACGAGCTTGCGGCCGGTGCTGGAGATCGCCACGCGGTACGGCATCCCGCGGAAGACCATCATAGGCCGCATGGAGAAACTGAAGAAGGTCGCTAAGAAGGCTGGTGAGTGTGATTTATGCTAATTTTCAAGCAGTAAGCTGGTACAACGAGCTTGCGGCCGGTGCTGGAGATCGCCACGCGGCAGGGCATCCCGCGGAAGACGATCATAGGCCGCATGGAGAAACTGAAGAAGGTGGCGAAGAAGGCTGGTGAGTGTGCTTTATGCTAATTTTCAAGCAGTAAGCTGGTATTGCGAGCTCGCGTACGGTGCTGGAGATCGCCACCCGGTACGGCATCCCGCGGAAGACCATCATAGGCCGCATGGAGAAACTGAAGAAGGTCGCTAAGAAGGCTGGTGAGTGTGATTTATGCTAATTTTCAAGCAGTAAGCTGGTACAACGAGCTTGCGGCCGGTGCTGGAGATCGCCACGCGGCACGGCATCCCGCGGAAGACGATCATAGGCCGCATGGAGAAACTGAAGAAGGTGGCGAAGAAGGCTGGTGAGTGTGCTTTATGCTAATTTTCAAGCAGTAAGCTGGTACAACGAGCTAGCGGCCGGTGCTGGAGATCGCCACCCGGCACGGCATCCTGCCATAAATAGGTAGGAAACACATTCTTTTAGGTATGAATGAAATAATATAGAATATAATAATACGGTAGTTGACACCACCAATTGTTGACGTACTTTTTATCAACTGTCAAAACGCTTTTCTTCATAGAGCTTGTATGGGAATAACACACTTTGACGTCACCGCGTGCAATGCCGACTGAGTGACTAATTATCATTTGAATTCCAATTAAAAATCAAATAATACGAACTGCAGAAAAATATTAGTGTAAAGGCATCTGAAATTATGAATTATTTTAGAGAAAATCAGTTTTTGAATATTTCTTTCATAGTGGAAACAAGCCTATTATGGTTGCTTCGCTTTTTTTTCAGTTATTTGTTCTTTTTTTATCTTCTCGCTTAAGAGGTAGGAGGCTCTTTGTATTTCGGTTCGTTTACTCAATTTGTACAAGATGTGAAAACCTAAAAACACTTCACGTTAAATGTATTATGTGGACGGTGACCCAATTAATAAAATAAAATAGAACACAGAGCGCTAGGCTAGGTACTTAGTGAAGAAGGGCCGAGTAGTGGTTTTACCGAGTAACCGAGTACCGCGTATTACTCGGTTTAATTTAAGACTCACTTGTAATCAGCACTGGACTCACTTTACTTTTGGATTGATTAATCATAACTTTACGAATCAACATAAATGTAGTATTGGTTGTTATGATATACCCCTTAAACTACATACAGTTTGTCTAATATAAGTAGGCGATCCGCAGCGGCCTGGCTGTCCTGTAATTAACCTATAGGAATCGACGAACGCCAGATAGGTACTATAATTCCTCCAGTTGGCCACTCACAAACTTATTCCAGGCAACCTGTTTATTAAGTTTACTTAACCGAGTACGAGTAGTGACCGAGTACTCGGCCCATCTTTAGTACTTAGATACTCGTCATCGTTGTTGTTGGTGAGCGAGAAACGCGATAAAGGAACGACAACATTGACACAAGGCATTTGAAGTATTGGTTGTATCTCCTCGCGTGACACTTGCCGCAATGCGTCGCTCAGGTAGAAATAGAAATGTTAGTTATTGGCACTAAAAAAAAAGTTCAGCGTCTAAGATTTAAGAGGGTTCTTTATTGACATGGCTACAAGATTTCTTTTTTAACTAAAAAGCGGTTATCTTGGTGTGCTACGTCGTTCTGTAGAAAAGTCTTGACTAAAGTAAGACTTACCTTGTGGTTAAGGTTAAATAAGCCATAGATAAAAGTCATTATCTCCTTTCAATTACGCTACGAACATAATACACTCAGAGGCACAATTAACCGCCCACTTAAAATTTTTCACGAAACCTTTTAATTTTAACTCCGAGTTTCTTTCTTTTTTTACAGCACTTTTTGTATGAAAATTAGGTTTCAAAAAAATGATAAAAGCCGTGATATTGATTAGACTTTATTTAATTTTGGGAAAAAATTTAAATTATCGATATGAGAACAAAATCACTATGATTATTGAAACTGAAAAAAAAATCGAATTTAACCTAAAACTCAATTTTTAATAATGTGTGTTTCCTCCTCTGGCTCTAATGACCTCATCCAAACGATTCGGAAGACCATCCATTATGTCTTGGATGTCTGACTGAGGAATGTTTTCCCACTCTTCGACCACAGCAATTTTCAGGTCATTAATGGTGACAGGAGCTGGAAGTCGGCCTCGAACGCGCCTCTTGAGGTTGTCCCAGACATGCTCTATTGGATTCAAGTCTGGGCTCCGAGCTGGCCATGGAAGTCGTGATATACCGACAGCATCAAGATACTCCGTAACCACTCCAGCGGTGTGTGCACGTGCATTGTCGTGCATTAAAAGGAAACTGTCCCCAATATATGGCGCAAACGGTATTACGTGAGGTTCTAGGACCTCTTCCACGTACCTCTGAGCGTTTACACTGCCTCTATCAAAAACAACCAAGTCGGTACGGGCCTCATAAGAAATTCCACCCCAAACCATTATTGAGCCACCTTGATACCCCACAGTTTCGATAACAGCACACTGCGCAAACCTTTCTCCGGGACGTCGGTATACACGCTGACGTCCATCTGGACCTCTCAATGCCACTCGTGACTCATCAGAGAAGAGAACGTTTTTCCATTGATCCATGGTCCAGTTACGGTATTGTTGAGCAAATCGTAGTCTTGCTCTTCGGTGCTCTGTTGTCAAAGCTGGAACTCGGGCTGGCCTAAATCCAGTTAAATTGCGTTCTGCAAGTCTTCTTCTTATTGTTCTAAGACTTACACTTACGTTTCTCACCTCGTACAAGCGATTTCGGACTTCGGAAGCCGTAGAAAAGCGATTTCTCAGTACATTGGACACAATAAAACGATCATCTCTTTCAGAAGTACACCTCGTACGGCCTTGTCCTGGCCTTCTGGTGTAAGACCCCGTTTCTCTGTATCGTCGAATAGCGTCACGTATCGTCGTTCGAGGATAGCCAGCATGCGGCCTATACGACGCTGACTAAACCCAGCATCTGCTAACGCCACTGCTCTAGCTGCTCCAGCTGCATCCAGTGGCATTATTAATTAATAAAATGCAACAAATTAACTTTAGAACACCTTAAAACACGAACAAAACGTAAAGAAAACCCGTAAACAACAATTTGTCAACGCAAGAAGCAGTCGCTTTTAAAGTTCGTATTCGACTGATATGGTAAAAAAGACTAAAATTGACGGTACATTAACAAAAATTGATGCATAAATCATTTTAACTATCGCCTAACTACCCACTTGTCAAAATAGCATTCGGTATCCTAAGTGTTTCGAAGCGTAAACAAAGTTATGCCACTTGAGATAGGTGGGCGGTTAATTGTGCCTCTGAGTGTATAATGTGTTAAGAAGAGATAACTCGTTCTTGTTGATTGATTAAGCAAAATAAAACATAATAAATCGACCTCAATGAGTTACGGGTTACTGACGGATAATTTATGTATACTATAAGCTTAATTGCACAACAAAACTTTGTACAGAAGGTGGACTTAAAGCCATAGGACATTCTCTACCAGTCATACATTGCTGTTTCCATAGTGCTTACAAGGTATCATAATAAGTTATTGTGTACGGTTATGGAAAGTTAATATAGAATTTCAATAACGTTTAACATTTCCTATACACGGCAAAATCGGAAAACAATGGAACTACTACAGCTGGGAATTGTATTGTCCGTAGATGATCCGAGCACGCCTCCAAAAGTCGCGAGGGCCCAGAACAAAAGGCGGATGCCCTCACACTCGAGCAAGTACCGAGACAATATAAAAACCATCCTGAGCTGGTCCAACGCCACGCCATTTAACGTCCACGGCTCAGATTACGGTTGCTGCTACTGCGACCAGGAGTTCTCCTCAGCTAGAGACCATAAATGTCATACGCTCGATCACGAAGACAAATGCAGCGACGTAAAAATCAACTACTTCGGCCATTTTAGCATGAGACTCGATATAACAGATCTCAGATGCCTCATTTGTTACAAGCCCGTAAACTCCTTAGAAAACTTGATAGATCACCTCAAAAATCACGGAAAAGTGTACCACACGGATATAAAAAATCAAATCATCCCATACAAGTTTGATACCGACCAATTCGAATGTACATTGTGTAGGAAAGTATTCAGCTTCTTCAAACTGCTCAGCAATCATATGAGCGAGCATTTCAACAATTACCAATGCGACGAATGCGGTAAAGGTTTTGTCAATAAAGGGTTTCTGGCCAAACATAAGAGAAGGCATGAGGTTGGTGAATTCCAGTGCGGAGTTTGCAATAAGACGTTCGTGTCGAAAGCGAGACGCAACGACCATCAGAGAGTCGTCCATGTATATTCGAGCCAAGCGCACAAGTGTTGGAAGTGTGATATGTTCTTTATGGATGCTGATAAAAGGACTGAGCACGAAATTGAGTCCCATGGGGCGCGGCCTCCGAAGTTTACATGCAACGTTTGCCTCAAAGTGTTCAAGAGTCGGCGATCTTTGAGGTTCCACGCGGGTTTGCATCATAAAAGCAAACCACATCAGTGCGATGGTTGTGGGAAGGTGTACTATGAGAAACGGAGGTTGGTGAAGCATATTGCGGAGAAACACAGCGATTTTAGAATGGGAACGCTGAATTATCTCATTAGTTAGTAGAGTTCTCATTAGTTAATAGTTAAAGAAAGGTCGATTATGTATTTACATAAAATATTATGCTTTTTGAAAATGTTGTATGTAATTTGTAAAAATATTATGAAGTACGTTAAAAATATATATGTATTTAAAAACAGTTCTTATGTATCTACAAAAGGCATTTTATCTACCTAACAAATAATGTCATTTATACTTTAAACGTTATTCACACTCTGATATTTATTAAAAATAAGTTTGTATCTTACGTGTTTGAATTTAAAGACCTATTGCAATTATTATTTAATTATTTGAAGTAAATCTGACTACCAACAAAATTTGACCTTGGTTGAATTGAAAGGTTGAAAATCAAGAAACCGTGAAAAAAGATATTTAGTTTTTCTGCTCAAACACCTGAATACCAATTTTTATCCAATTAACTTTAAAACTGATCAAGTTTCATACAAATTTCGTTCTCCATTTTTCCCTCTTAGAGGGTGAACTTCCAAAAATCCTTTCTGAGCACAAGCTACAGCTGCGAATTGTCTTGTCCGTAGATCATCCGGCAGAGTCCTCTCACGAGATGCCGAGTGACAAAGCACAAAATATATGCTCCTCAAAAAAGTTCAGGCACAACCTCCGGACCGTGCTGACGTGGTCCAACGGCACGCCGTTCACGGCCCACGGCTCGGACTTCGCTTGCTGCTACTGCGGACGAGAATTCGCCTCTGCTAGCGAACTGAAATGCCACTCACTCGATCATAAGGACAAATGCTCAGACAAACATATAACAAAACTGTGCAAATTCAGTGTGAGACTTGATATTACAGATCTGAGATGTCTGGAATGCTACAAACCGATTGATTCTTTAGAAAACTTTATAACACATCTGCAGAATAAGCACGGAAGGGTTTATCACACGGATATCAAGAACCAAATCACCCCTTACAAGTTTAATGGAGATGGATTCAAGTGTACCCAATGCGATATGGTTTTCGACTTTCTCAAGTTGCTGAGCAACCATATGAGTGTACATTACAGGAATTTTGAGTGCGAAGAATGCAACAGGCCTTTTATAAACAAACGCTCACTGAATAAGCATCTTCAAAGGCACAGACTGGGCGTGTTCATTTGCAATGTTTGCAGCAAAAAGTTCATATCGAAAATTAGACTCGACGAGCACAAAAAAGCCGTTCACGTGTACTCTAGTAAAGCTATCAAGTGTTGGAAATGCGATATGTTCTTCCAGAGTTTAGATCAGAAAACGTCACACGACGTTGAGTCGCATAACGCTACACCACCGGTTTATAAATGCTTGGTGTGTAAAGAGACATGCAAAACTCGTAGGGCTTTAAAAACGCACACGGACTTAAAACATAAGTTGGCGAGGCCACAGTGCGCTCAGTGCGGGAAGCTGTTTTGTAACAGGCAATCTTTGAAGTGCCACGTTGCGGCTATGCACGGTTAAGCGAAACAGATTGAGAGCAAGGAAGCTAAAGGGAAGCGCTTCCTTCCGACCGCGAGCTGGTTCTAGGTCGGCGGCCAAGGTCCGATAGACATGATCTTGATTTGTCTATCTATATTATTCTCAATACCGCGGTTCATTTGCGGTAGAAGGCTAACAGCGCTATCTAGCCTACAGAGCCCGATCAGTGCTCGCAGTCATGCATGCCACTGTTAAGCGTGCGCTTGTGATGGCGAACGGTAGAGGTCGCTTCACGCGGTGGTAAAAGCTGCATTTGATGATAAAATTTGCGAAAATACTGCGGAATTCTATGTAAAGTAAGAATCTATTATAAACTTGGATCTTTTCAAGAGAAGAGTGAATAAGCAGACGTAATCCGTTTTCGGACACTTCGTCACTTACCATCAGGTGAGATTGTGGCCAAATGTCTGGATAGCTATTTATAAAAAATAATGAATAAAAATGAAAAAAGGATTATTTCAATACATGTAAAAACATACAATGTATAGTGGTTGGGACAACCTTTTAAACATATAAATGCTTGCGTCAGGAGGTCCCACTCTCTCTTAGCGGTATAAGTTTTTACATGCAATTTTTAAAATTTCTAATGTGAAGTTTAAATAAAGTAGTTTAGTTAATACACTGTTACAATTTACTAATATTTTGAAACCTTATAAAACACAGTATTTGTATAATAAATTCGAAATGTGAACCATCCTCCAAAACAATTTAGGCTTCTATTCCAACGTAACACAAAGAAAGTATAAAAAATATTCATAATATAATTATCTTTCGGTAAATGAAATTGTTGTTGTTTTAAGTCTATTAAAGAACTATATGATTCTTTATGAATTGTATCTCTTTCTAAATAGTAATTCATCAGAAGACTCTATTAAACTAAGTTTTCTTACTTCAAATGTGTAGATAGACTTATGATACATTTTAAATGAAGATTCTACCGTGCGCACTTGCCAAGCCAAACTAACTACAGCTGGGAATTCTCTTGTCCTTAGATGTTCCGAGGATATCATCAACGCTCGACGAACGAAACCTGAAAATTAAGCAGAAACAGAACTGCGCGAAATACAGGGAAAACATCAGGACTATACTCACGTGGTCCAATGGGACGCCGTTCAACGTCCGCGGATCAACAGAGTACGTCTGCAGCTATTGCAATGAGGAGTTCCTCAACACGAAAGAACTCAAACGGCATACGTTTGGTCACAAAAACAAATGTGCAGAAAGTGAAATTTTTACAATAAGCAAATCGTACATCCGACTCGACATAACTGACTTGAAATGTCTTGTGTGCAACAGAGCAGTCGACTCATTGGAGAACCTAGTGAAACATTTCAAGAGACACGGTAAAACTTACCACACGGATATCGAGAGTAGAATCATACCGTACAAATTCGACACGGATGAATTCAAATGCGCCGTATGCGACAAAGTGTTTACATTTTTCAAACTATTGGGCAATCATATGAGTGAACATTACAAGAATCACGAATGCGAGGAATGCGGGAAGGCTTGTATTACGAAAAACGCTTTAGCGGCTCATAAGAAGCGTCACTCAACGGATTTGGTTTCGTGTGAGGTGTGCGGCAAAACGTTTCAAGGGCGAGTTCGTCTCAACGAACATCAGAGAATCATTCACGTGTATTCAGGCAAATCGATTAAGTGTTGGAAATGCGATTTGTTCTTCTCGAATATCGACGAGAAGACGGAACACGACGTGGAGTCGCATGACGCGACGCCTCGCGTATACAATTGCAGTGATTGTGATAAGAAGTTCAATACGTATTCCGCTCTGAAAAATCATAAAGGCGTCAGACATAAGCCGATGGACAAGCCCCAATGTGCCAAGTGCGGAGAGTTGTTTTATGGCAAGAAAAAATTGGTTTTGGCCCACAAGTGTGATAATTGATATCCAACTATTTTAAATGCTAATATTGTTTTTATTTTTCGTTGTTAATCGTAGTGTTCGAAATGCACGTTAAGCTCTTTATCCCGGTTAATATCGATAGATATTGGTCGTTAAGCTTGACAGTAAGGGACAGCGGTGGAGGGATGTTTGCAAGGTAAGTGTGGTCACTTACCTCACATCCCTCCACCGCTCGGACCACCTCATAGTTGAGGTGAGGCCTGTGCCCAGCGGTGGGACGTATACAGGCTGATGATAGAGAGTAATTACCACTTCCCCCAGTAGTTTTGTCTAGTTTTTGACTCTAGGTATCCAAGAGACACTGTGGTGTGGTGTGAGTGGCGACGACAGTGCGGCAATTGACTTTCTGTCTGTTACGCTTTCACGTCTTAACTACTGAACAGATTTGGATGAAATGAGGTGCTTGTGGCGCAGTGGTTGCAGCGCTTTGGTAGTGATACCAAAAGTGAAGCAACCTACGGCGCGGTCATGTTTGGGATGGGTGACCATTCTGACCATACAAGTGACGTCTATTTACAAGCATCTCCGTGCTTCGGAAGGCACGTTAAGATGTTGGTCCCGGTTAATATCGATAGATATTAGTCGTTAAGCCTGGTCGGAGGCCCTCGGGCGGCTTAATAACATCTGTCAGTAAGGTTGGTCACTTACCTTACCTCACCAATCCGCACTGAGCCCGCGTGGTGGAGTATTATGGCTCGCACCACCACCACCTCATAGTTGAGGTGAGGCCTGTGCCCAGCAGTGGGACGTATATAGGCTGATGATGACATGGTCGTCAACATTACAGAATGTTACTAATACACATACAGATGTGTATTAAATTACATCCAAATCTGTCTAGCAGTTTAGGCGTGAGAGCGTAACAGACAGAAATTCAATTGTCGTACATATTGTAGTCGCCACCATGTATGTCTGAATATTTCAATGTGTTTTTGACGTGACAACGTCTTAAATTAGGTTGCGGCTCGGAGTCACTCATGAAAAAGTGTAACGCCCTGTAACGTAACGATGAGTCACCGAACGAGAGAGAGGCCTGCCGGACCGGCGAATGCCTTGCGTCTCTCTCCCACTCAAACATGATCGGTGTCACGTAAAATCTTCGCCCGTAAAACCGACTTTACAGGCAACCGTTTTTTTTTTACTATTCGTTACCGATAGAATAGATTCTCTATTCTGTACCGATTGCGTATGACTTACTTGGTGGTTTAAGGTAGGCTTCTACAGGTGCGCGTCGGACGCAACGGATTTTAGTTTTCCTTGTATTAATACTAGAGATGGGCCGAGGAGTGGTTTTACCGAGTAACCGAGTACAGAGTTTTACTCGGTTTAAAGCTTGCCATACCGAGTACTCGGCCGGTTTAATTTGAGGCCCTAAAACAAGATCAAAAATACCGCAATACCTACCCACTGTAATTTTGGATTTATAAATCATACTTTACTAATCCACAAAATGTGTATTTGATTTTATGATATGTCTCTTTAACTACATAGTTGTCATATGAGTTGGCGATCTGCAGCGACCTGACTGTCCTGTAATTAACTAATAGGAGTCGACAAACGCCAGATTAGGGGCTTGTTCATTGACATAGGTATGTGGTCATTTAGGTACATACTTTAATTCCTAAAGTTGGTTACTCGCAAACTTATTCCAGACATGCTGTTTATTAAGTTTACATAACCGAGTACTCGTCACTTGAACCGAGTTATTCGGCCGAGTTTGATTATTAAAAAACCACCGAGTACCGAGTACTCGGCCCATCTCTATTTAATACTCATACAACAGCGTCCACTGATCCGCAGTTTTTATTCAAGAAAAAAATAAATTCGTTTCGTGCGATGCGTTCGATGCGGGTTTGCGGACGCCTACCTTTTGACGACGGCTTGAGTTGCTGAAATGTTAATGAAAAATTAATTAGATATATTCTTAAAATAATTATTATGTTGGTGACCTTTAATGTAATTTTAATAAAAAAATTGGTTTTGTAATCTTACTATTTCTTATTCATTTACTTAGGTTAGGAACCCAATATTAAACACCTATCATATATTTAATATAACCCAGATTGAAATTCGATCTTTATTGTCTTTTCATTTGATCCCTACTAATATTATAAATGAGAATGCGAGAAGTGTGAATTATTGGTATAAAACATTTAATGGAAAAATGAATGTAGGTGGACTAGATAGACTTAAAGAATTTATGGACTAAAACCAGTAATGATCATGTGCGTGATAGAATATGAAGACGTGTTTAGCGTGAACTTTATTGAAAATGCATTTCGCCTCTACACGCATTACCTTATGGATCAGATACCTAAGGAGCGAGTCACTCCAACACAAGTATACAATTACTTCCTGGAGTTGTCTCACCAAACCACTTGTAAATTTACTGAGTAATAAAGAAATATTTAATTATTACTAGTGAACCTCGCAGACGTTGTCCTGCTAGTTGTTTTTTTATCTTCTTTTTACTTCGTAAGAACCATCCACGTACTTTAAGGAATATCATGAAAGATTATTAGCCAAATTGGTCCAGGCGTTCTTGAGTTATGCGCTTACCAACACAATTGCGATTAATTTTTATATTACAGATTTATTATTAATGTTAGTTTGTTTGTGCTTCTTACACGACGCAACAGAGCAAATGTTACGATACGTTTTTTGTGTATGGAGCTAGGTAAGACACTGGAGAGTGACATAGGCTACCTTTTTCCGCGACAAAACATCTCAATCCCGTGAAAGTATTGAAAAATCAACTCATAGCTTACCGATAGATGGCGCCACTCGGTAAAGTTTCGTGGACAAGGGATTGTGAAGATAAGGGTTTTCAACGGACGAAGTCGCGGGCGGCCACTAGTATTATATATTTATTGTCCTAATAATTAGCTGTCCTAGTTCATAGCAATTCTTCTCTTAACTGTTAACAGGTCTTAGTTATGCGTGTCTTAGTATGAATTAAAAGGTAACATACAGTATTATACATTTTTTATAGAGACTATAAAAATAATACTTGATTGAACACCCTTCATTTAATTCCAGACATACCGGAGGAGATGGAGAAACTGCAGAACCAAGAGAACCACCATCGCTTCGTGATGGAAGTGAAGAAAGTGCTCACCTACATCAACGCGATGCCGTTCAAGATAAAATCAGGGAAGTACTACTGCGCGTACTGCCACACGTCCAGAGAAACATTCGAATACCCGCGGGACCTGCGCGTGCACACATTGGAACATCAGGACGACATGGTACAACACCTCGATCAAATACTGAGGCCGCAGTTCCTCAACGAAATTGTCAGAGTCGACATCCAAAATCTACAGTGCCTAGAATGCTCCATCCCAATCAAGACTTGGAATGACATGTTTGTACATCTCGACGAGAAACACGACACCCAATTGGACCAAGCGTACACGAAAATCGTTCCGTACTTGTTGAAGAGTCCAAAAGTCGCATGCGCTCTGTGCAACGAGGAGTTCTCCGGATTCCAGTTTTTGGACACGCATATGAACTCGCATTACTGCAACTACATGTGCTCGGATTGTGGCGATACTTTCGTCACGGAGAATCGATTGAGACACCACGCTATAACGCACACCAAAGGGAAGCACCCTTGTCGGTACTGCGGGAAAGTGTTCTCATTGGAGAAGTACAAAAGGAAACACGAAGGGATGGTACACAAAGATTCGAAACTGTTCAAATGCGTAGACTGTGCCGAGGCGTTCCATTCGGAATACGAGAGACATCAACACGTCGTCCAGGCACACAAGGAGAGGGTTAGGATTTCAACGTGTGAAATTTGTGGGAAAACGTACGATTGGAAGCCGTATTACTTAGCACATATGCGGAAAATTCATCACAAGGTGAAGAAGTTCGCCTGCCAGTATTGTAAGAAGGCTTTCAGCACTAATCACGAGGTGAGGAACCACGAGTTTAGACACACCGGGCAGGGTAAGCACGCGTGTTTACTTTGCGGTAAGAGGTTCGTTACGCGAACGGAGTTCAAGAAGCATTGCAGATCCCACGCGAAGGGTATGAAGTTTGTCGATATTGATTCGGAGGAATTTAAGGATAGTAATCTGAAAGAGATTATATTGGGCTCTGTGTCATAAGCAGCATCCATACGTTGGACAAACTGTTGGCCCGCAAACTGACGCTGTTGGCCATTAGAATAAAATAGAAAAAGGAACCAATTTACGTTGATTGAGGGACACCCCAGCTCACTTTTTTTTTATCTTACAACAGCTTAACAAGTGTTGTGGTGTGTAAAAAACCTACTATAGTAAATACACCTTTGATTTATTCAAAATGCTTTTATCCAATGTCGATAGATAATCACTTTTGTGATAATTTAATGAGTTATATATGTTTTAGGGTAGATTTGAGTTTTTATTTTTGTGCTAGTATCAAAGAGCAAATGAATAAGTCGCGTCATAAAAAATTATCGCAAGTAGTCACCTACGCACTAGAGCGAGCGGAATAGCGCCTGCTCCCAAACGCAAATTCCGCCCCTCCAGTGTTCTTGTTACGTGACGCCACTAGGGCTAAAGTTATCAGTCTAGTATGTGTTTTGACTGCATCGTTGGTGTAGCGGCGAATTTTCTGCTCTTCATCCGAGAGTTCCTAGGTTCTAATCCTAGGTCGTGCCTAAAATTGTTTCTGTGATTTTCTGTCATGAATTTCTCAGAAACAGCTCGGAGCCGGGAAGTTGGCGGTGTCACACCCCCGTGCCTCGGTGCGCACGTTAAGCCGTTGGTCCTGCGCCTGATCTCTCTCCGGTCATGTCGGATGCCGTCTCACCCAACTTTGAGAGTAAAGAAAAGTGAGTGCACCGTCTTAATCGGTTATGAGACTTATTATGTGATTTCACTAAATTTTATGGAAATCGAATTAAGATTATGTTGTTAACTTAATTCCTAACAATTTTCCTTATTTCGATTGGGTTTCAGTTAGATCAAATGTAAATCAATAAGATTCTTAGTTTGTAAAGGTAGATAGTGACACATTTGTGGTTTTATTTTGTTTTAATAATTGTTACAAATACTTTTAAGTTAATAAACAAATAATAAAATATTTTTTTGTTTAATTAATTAGTTTGAAGTTAATTTTCAACAATAAACAAGTTAGAATATAGTATCATTTCATTTAAAGTGTATGGTGTACAAAATTAAAAAGTATTATACTACTTTTTAATTTTGTGATTCTTTAATCATGTATTCAGGGCTTAGATCAAATCTCCGAGTAGATACGGCATGCGTAAAAACATATCATAATATTTATTGCACATCTTACAATTGTATAATTTAAAATATTTCAACTAAATAATAAATAGTTTTACTTAAACCTAGAAAAGAAAATCGTTACAAAAGCGACATTTGGTGAGCAGGAAGAGTATAGTCATATTATTATCTTCTATTTCATTTACCAAAGTCAGCTAAAAGTTTACTTATAAATCCCTAAGATGTCGCTGTGCTCTTTCAAGTGTGCTTTGAGATCATTAATATCTTTGTACACTTCATCGCAAAAATTACACCTGTTGTTCTTCATGACATCGGCCAAATCATTTGTATCATGCGTCTCTTTATGAGTGGTCAGACTCTTTCTATATTCAAACGATTCATCACATACATCACACTTGTATCTTTTCTCAACGAAATGAGTTTTCATATGCACTTTCAAGGATTTCTTGCTCACAAACAATTTATCACAGATCGAACACACAAAGCTTGCATCTGTTGACTTGAAATGTTTCACTTTATGCGCTTTCAACTCGCTTTTACTGTAACAAGTGTATGAGCAGACGTCACAACACACATCTTTCAAGTTCAAATGTCTCTTCATGTGACAAGACAGTGTGTAGCGTCTGCTGAAAACCTTATTGCAGACTCTGCAACGGTACACCACAGGCTGTTCCCCGTGAACGTCAGCCATATGCTTCTTTTGAACAAAGTAGTCTGAAAAACGTTCCGGACACTTCTTACATTTGAGATTCTTCTTCATTTTATGCACAAAATCAACGTGAACTTTCAACTTGGACTTCGTATTGAACACTTTATCGCAATAATCGCAGAGAAACGTGCCCACTTTATGTCTGGTGTATATGTGGTATTTCAAACGCAATATCGTCACGAACCCGCTACCACAATCATCACACACATAGTTTCTTATATGCGTGTTCATGTGTAGACAGATGGAGCCAAAGTTTTCGTAAGAGGCTGAGCAGATAGTACATTCGAACGTCGTCGCCCCTAGCACCTTCAAAGGGACGACTCGATCTGTGACATGTTTGCGGAACTTCATATCATGCACGTTCACAAGATGAGATTTAAATTCTTTAAGAGTAACCATGGATGAGTCGCATTGGGTACATTTCAGATCGGTAACGTCAGCGTAAACGACCAAACTTTCAACTGTATACAGCCTGAGAGCTCCGATAATGCCAGAATGATTAACATGTTCGCTGTGGTAATGTTCTCTTAAATTGCTGAAATCTTCGAATATCTCATTGCAGCAGAAACACCGGAAGCCAGCGTACGATTTTGCCTTGAACAAGGTACAATTCGAATGGATTAATAGCTGGTAAGTGTTTAATAGTAGAGCTCTTTTTTGGATGTTGCTTTCTACGAGAAGATGTTTTCTTAGAGAGATCTGGTCGCTCTCACTTGTGCTGAGTGTATCTGTAAATACAATTAATGGTCAATATTAGTAAAGAAAAGTCGCTTCCTAATTTCTGTCCCTCTATGTATGCCTCAGATCTTTAAAACTACACAACTGATTGTTTCCTGGGTTTTTCTAAATAGAAATATATACAATTAAATAAATGTTACAATGAACATTTACTAATCCCATTACTATAGAGGGTTTGGAGTATTGAATGGAAGTTTAAAATAGTATCTGCCTGTTCTAACTATGATTCCTAAAATACAGTGAGTGAACAGGCATCTTCTAGGTGAGCTCCATCATAGACTCAGTCTTTGCCTCGTTGGGCTTAGTCTTGGGTTAAGTGCAAACCCATCCCAAATGCAAGTAAAAATAATAAAAAATAGCTCTAATAGTATTTCACTAAATTAAAATTACTACGATTTTTCTTTTAATATTTGACCTATGAATTTGCGTACTCACCAGCATTGGATTCAACAGGGCCAACATTATCAATCTTATGTTTTAAAACTTCAGTGGTTTTAAGTTCCGATTTGACAATGTTTCTTTGGGTGGATTTTCCTGGCGGTGCAAAGTTGCACACTTGAATTTGAAAACCAATGGTTGTGTCTAATGAGTCTTTGGCTACTGGCACTGAAAACATATAAAAAATCATTGAAAAACTAATGGTAAGCCATTTTAAATGCTGCACCTAAGTGTAAACTCCTTCCATCCAGCATTATTTTTATGTGACGCAGATTTTACAATTCAATTTAAGTACAGTAGAATCCCGATTATCCGAAAAAATTAAAACCGGTGGTAATTCGGATAATCGATTTCGTAGTCAAATCAAAAATAAACATATTATTACGTACCTACGTCCGTTTAGACAAAGCTATTTGAAAACAATTATATATGACATGGTTAAAATATAATGAATGACATTGTGATAATGTTGTTATGTCTGTCTAGTTGCGAGGTATAAAACTTCAAGCAGCATACAGGACATCCGATTATCCGATTGACGTGAGTCCGGATTATCGGATGTTCGGATAATCGGGATTCTACTGTTAACAGTTTTATAACATACCATTCACTAAAACCATTTGGTCTCCTGTACAGTCATTCAACGCATTCGTCAGTTGAGACTCCGTGTGAAGCACCATGGCCTTGAAGTTCTTTGCTTGTCGCAGCATACTTACGCAGTTGGTGCATATAAGTGTGCTGAGATTTGTGTTTGTTGAGAGCTGAAGCGTGAATAAGAAAAATTAAGAACAATCAGATTGACGCATTGAGCATCCTCCTATTTAACAATAACATGATATGATTATTGACTATAACTATTTGACGACAGCTTTGGTCTAGTGGTCTGAGGTCCAGACTACAAAACCGGCTGTTGCAGGTTTCAATCCTGCTAGGGGCAAATGTTTGTGTGATGAGCACAAGCATTTGAACCTGAGAGCCATGGGTGTTTATAAATGTATTTATGTATTTCTATCCGTTATTCTAGCCACCATAGCACAAGCTAATGCTTAGTTTGGGGCTAGGTAATTGGTGTGTTCGCTGAAACTATTAATTATTATTAATTAGTGACTGCCTCATCGGTGTAGTGGCAAATTTTCTACCTTACATCCAAGAGGTCCTGGGTTCAAATCCCAGGTCTTGCCAAAAATTGTTTCTGCGATGAATTTCTCAAAAACCGCTCAAAGTCAGGAAGTCAACAGTATAACACCCCAGTGTCTTGGATATCTATGTGTACATGAAAATGTGTCTCATTTACCAAAGGTTTTAATATGTAGTAGAGGTTGCAACAAAATAACACTGCACTGTCCCACCAGCATATATGTAGTCCATTGCTTAAATGTCTAACAAATATTTGATGACACCATTTCTTTATGCTGTCAATGAGATAAAAGCTTCGGGTAAGTCAAAGTTGGTAGGGTGTGTATTTTCATTTTGTTCATATTGTATGATTTCATTCCACAATATTTGCCACTGAAATTGTCTGGAACTCAGCACAAGTGCCAGAATGTTAGTGTCTTACGTAATCAGGTCCCACTTAACCAAGGTTTACTGTATTGTGTCTGCATTCTTTGGGATTGACAAATTAATGCAAACCTGACCTGGTGATGCTTGGTCTGTATTTGTAGTTGGCTATCATCATATTTGGTATTCTGGGTCAAAACTACTAATAATAAGAAACAGCCTATTATTTCTGAGCTTTCTACAGTTTCACTTGTAATATTTATGTTCCTCAGCTCAGTATGCTCTGCTCAGGGTCATAACTAGCACTTATGCAAAACATTCACAGCTTGTGGGATTTTAAATTTCATCTGCATAGTTTTTGTAGTAGAAGGTGCAAACCACTGTTACTAGCTGACGAAAGATAGCCACTAAAAATAATAGCCACTGTTCTCTTGCAAGAATATGGCATAAGAAGTTTAAGTAAAAACTATATCAACATGACGATTATAATGTATGAATGTAGATGTATGAAAAACATACAATATTTGTGTACTTATGGCTCGGAAATAGTGCCATCGTTTTATTAGCTAAAAATCCCGATTAGCAGGTCAGGTAATGGAACTGTTAGAAGTCCTAACAGTTCCATTACCTGCAGTAGCACTAGATTTTTAGAGTGATACTTACAAAAACATTAAAACAATCCAAGAACATATCGGCATAAACTTCTTTCACACTATTTTCAATGTAAACTTTAGTGATATCTCTATGATTTCCTGCCTCCAAACAACATCTGCAGTGTCCGTAACTAGACCCCTCAATTTCTTTTTTGATATTGGTACTCAAGATATATTCCATTTCGTTTAATTTAAACGACTTCCAATCAAGGAATATAGGTACTACTCTCTACTTACAATGAAAATGGTAAAAAAGCCTAAATTATATTTGTCTGAGTTCTCTGACAATTCATTTATTCTGACTGACGTTTTATCTCATTTTTAAGTAGTAACATTGTTCCCAAAAGGAAAGGCAACGGTCAGAGCCATACAGCCTAATCTTCATTTACGAGTATTACCTATACGACAGCTTTGGTTTAGTGGTCTGAGGTCCAAACTACAAAACCGGCTGCCGCGGGTTCGAATCCTGCTGCAAATGTTTGTGTGATGAGCACGAGCATTTGTACCCGAGTCATGGGTGTTTACATGATACATGTATTAAAGTATTTCTGTCCGTTGTCCTAGCCACCATAGCACAAGCTAACGCTTCGTTTGGGGATAGGTAATTGGTGTGTTTGTTGAAACAAAAAAAATAGTAAAAAAAAACAATAAAAACACGCTTTTATTGCTAACTAAAAAAGAGAAAATAATTTCTGAGTACACGGAATTTATATATTTTTAGTTAGCAATAAAAGCGTGTTTTATAAGTTTTTAAACTATTATTTATTTTAATTTTTTTAGTTAAAACTCTTATAAAATTATTGCGTTGTCATCGGTACTTAATACATATGCAAAGTTTCAAATTAATCCGATTTCTGAAAGTTAGTGAAAATTGAGCTCAACAATTCCGTTACATACATTCATACACCCCGATCTAATAAAAGAGTGTTAATTAATTAAGTGACATCTATCGGCAAAATACAGAGCTTCTAGTGCAAATCAATTGCATCACTTAACTAGCATTAGAAGCGACATCTAATGATTGCTATCGAAACTAACTAGCTAAGCGAACGCTAAAGGTTACAAAACCCGAACTATTCAAGAAATTGACTAGATACTTTCGCAATATTTGTGAAAGAGATGATGTCGTGCGGAAAATGTAATAAGTCGATTTCAGCAATATTAAAATTAATTTTATTTTTTTAGTTAATAATGGAAAACTTTTATCAAATTATTGCATTGTCATCGGTACTTAATACGTGTGCAAAGTTTCAAATTAATCCGATTTCTGGAAGTTGGTGAAAATTGAGCTAAGAAATTCCGTTACATGCATTCAACATACATACATACATACACCCCGATCTAATAAAAGCGTGTTAAAAAAGTATATTTATTTTCTTTGTGAACAGTAGTATTACTATGGGTTATTATAACGCTATAATAAATTAAAAAAAACTACGCAGTTATTTTAACTATTTTATGCGATGTATCTGTTACTATTTAGTATTCTGTGCCTCCCTCCACCGCATCTAATATATCTCAGTTATCAAAGAGTACATTATACAATTATAAAATTGCTTAATTGTTATGTAGCAATATTATTATGACCGTGCAATGTGACAGAGCTAGACCATAATCATAATGACCGGACATTATTCATTATGCTCGCGTTATTCAACTGGTCCATTCCATCACAGTTATTCAAGGTTCGTCATTCGTATCAGCTCACAAAATTGCTGTTTTGGTTGCTACGTTTTTTTACGACCGATAAGCCTTCTCGCGGGACGATTTGATTGGCATCATCGTTGTTCTCGGAACCTTCTCCTCCTAACACCTGCTCGACAAACACTCTTCTTTCCTCAATTTCTGGTGGTTCTCTGCTGTCTGAATTTTGTAGAATCATCATAGCTTCAAGCTCTTGCATCACACTGTCGATGTTGAGATTGTTTTCGAACAGCTGGCGGCGTTCCATGATGGTATCCTTGTTATCATTGAACAGTTGTAGAAATTTATTGCTATCAACAATGTCAGTTATTTCATTGCGGAAAGGCAAGAACAGCAATACCATTTCACGTTGATAATCAACAGTTTCATCTATTTCGTAGCGTCTGTATCGTATTATTCGCCCAATTTTTCGTCTGCGGTGCTCATTTGATGTCGTCCTTCCCACAGTTGTCCTTTCCTCGGTCACCGGTTCTTCAATTTTGTCTTCTTGTACATCTACGTCATCTTCATTGTCGATGAAATCATGATAATCAGCGTAATACGAAGCAAACTCGGCCAAATATGAAGATTCCAGAGAGGGAGGTCGCTCTTCATATCGCTGAATGATGTTCTTGGTCCATACATCTGTACTGTCTGCTTCGATGTTTTCGCGATCCATTTGTTTCCGACGTTTGCGACGGCGTTGTCTTTCCGATGGCCAAACTGTTGGTATGTACATAATTTGACGGCTCGTTTCGCTCATCGGTTGCCGTAGTAAATACCATGCTGCTTCTTGAGCTGACATTTCAACTGCATTAAGAAGTTTGACACTCAATGCTTTCAATTGGCCCGTGTAGTCCCGGTCAGGGTGCTCTTCCATCATCTTAGTCAGCTCACGATTCAAATTACTCATTCCACGAGCTGATTTGTTCACATATTCCACGACATACTGTGCGCAGCTGTATTCATCCAAGATAAACTGGATATCGATGTTGGATTTGATTTCACCAGCGAGGTAAGGGTTGAATGTGTTCGTCATAAGTTGGTCGAAGTTGCGTTTGAACAACAAAGATGGCCTGCGCAAAGTTGAACGCACAACGTCAAGGTATGCATCGAATGTCAAACTATGCTCCCTAAGAAAGTCGTCCAGGCTAGCGTATGTACGTTCGCTGAGACAGTTGCGTAGCTCCTTGGCCTTTTTTTGGAATGCTATGCGGCGTCCATCAGTTTGCGGCATTGGGATCAATACACGGGTAGTGAGCATTGGCCAGTACGGGATCCCAAATCTACAAGTCGTTTCGCCTCGCTTCGTGCAGGTGAAAGTGTGCTTGTGGATTTGATTGGCGTAGATGGTATCGTTGGGCACATCTTCTTTGGCGACGGAACTCAGCTTCTCCACGAGCTCGATGGTCTTCGGCATATTTTCTGACACAGTCTCATGTGGATCATCGTGTAACCACAGTAAAATGTGAGCGTACGGACTTCCTGTATGTTGAAACTCAATGCGAAGGAAATAATCCTCCACGTAGTACTGGCCAAACGGATTGTATGACTGTTTTGATTTTAGCATTTTCATCAATGAACCAACGAGTTTGTGGAAATATACGCAGCATGTAATTGGATCGTCACTCACCAAGTTGCACCGCTCTGATGTGTTGAGATCTTCGGCGACTTTGCCAGGATATTTGTTGCTCAACTTGAGGAGTAAATTCAGCAATACTAACCAGCGTACCTCGTTCGCACTTAAAGTGAGAAAGATGGTCGGCTTACCAAGTTGACGGAGCATAGCGAAGAGATCTCGTTTACGAGAGGGCCAGTACTGGACAGAGTTTGGCACCTTCATAAAGGCGAGATTCTGCACAACGAACTCTTTGAGAAACTCCGGGTCCTCTAACATGCGTCGAGTTACGCTCTCTGTGTTCGAAACACTTCGGAATGTGCTGTAAATCCCATCGACCATTCGTAGACGCAGAATCTTCATTGCATCGTATAAGACTTTTTGAGGCGTGGCTCCGCGCCTGTCACTCCGTCGTATTTCACTGGCCGCCATCATGTACGGTGTCACTGAAATGTTCGTGTTGAAACGGCGGGGCTCTCCGAAGTATATCGCAGGAAATGATAGTTCTTCTGCATGACGGTCATAAATGATGTTAAGAGGCGTTGCCCGATGTCCTGGTGCGATGTCCAGACAATCCTCTTCATTCCACAGTAGTGTGTGCTGTCTCGCAGCAAGAACTTCAGACTCGGGCGTATATTCGGCGGAGATTGCTTCGATCCGATTAGCAGGATCATCCTGAAGGCCTTCATCTGATGGCAATGCAGGCTGCAGTCGTGACAAATCTATTTTGATATCGTACAAACGATATAGACTTGAATAATGAAGTACATCTAACCATTCTTTGACCGTACGCTCAGACACGTACCCGCTGATGTAATTTGTTTTGTGTGCAAGATTCCTTTCGATGTTAACGTTGATAACGTCGTCCTCTTCTAGATGGCGAGGCAAGCATTTTACCATGTCTTGTACGTTGACTGGGACGTTTATCACTTGTCTAATAATTCCATAAGAGAAATCATGACGCAGTCGACGCACTTGCATAAATGGAAGGCGCGGTGAGACAAAACGTTCACTGATAGGATCCAGAGGCGGTAGACCTGGAGGTATGTCAGGATATGAGAAGCCGTTGACCTTTGCGAGAGTAGGAAGCTTACGCTTATTCAGCGATAGTCTACAGGTGTTGCAAGACTTTGTATAATCCTCCTTGCGTAGCAGCCGATTTTCCTTAACGTACCAATCCGAGATTACCTTCAGTTGTAGTGCAGTGATGGTTTTAAGGTCATTCTTGAACCACAATCTGTCACAAACCGAGCAAGCATGGCCAAAATCGTTGTCCAGGAAAGTAGATTGAAATCTCCTTATTGACAATGACCATTTGGTATACCAGGTGGACTGTTCCAGCTGTATTGCTGTTTGGCTTGAAGGAGTATTCGGTTGTACATCAGTCCGAGAAGATGCAGCTCTACGTTGTCGGAATGCACGTTGCCGTTGAGCGTTAGTTAGGGGAACGCTTGTTCTCTCCGCCACAGAACAGGACGTTGAAGCAGGTGACTCTGACGTACCGCTGGTGAGGGCTATGTTACCAGATTTACGTAGCTTGCACCTGCGTTGCCTCTCCGCGGCCGCTTTTGCAAAGGCTCTTGCTTGTTCAGGAGTTCTGGAGGCTGCTTGGCGTACTCTGGACTCACGTCGTTTCTCAGCGGCAGCTTTTGCGAAGGCCGCCACCTGCTCAGGAGTTCTGGTCAATGCTTGACGTTGTCTGTACTCACGTTGTCGCTGAGCATTCGTTCTGGCGGTAGAGGTGGTGTGTGGAACAACGAAAGGTACTGCAGACGTTGACGGCACGATATCCTCCGTCTCCATTGATGTACTGGACGTTGAAGGCATTTGCTCGTCCGTTTCCATTGTTTTGAGAGTGGTGATTCCTGTTGAACATTCAAAAATATATTAATTTCTAAAACTTGTAAATTACAATAATTCATTTTAAATTTTAAATGATAATAATATCATTAATATTAATTTAATATTTTTGACGTGAGAACGTCTTAAATTAGGTTGTGGCTCGGAGTCACTCATGAAAAAGTGTAACGCCCGCTCACGTCTGTTACGATGAGTCACCGAACGAGAGACAGGCCCGCCGGACCGGCGAATGCCTTGCGTCTCTCTCCCACTCAAACATGATCGGTCCGCCGCGCGCGCAGCACTAGAGAATTAGGCGCGTTGAATCGGTGCGTGCTTGTGGCTCTGTCTTTCTCGAGCGTTCTTGGCGTTGGAAAAACAAGAAAGCGTCATAATACAAGTTCACACGTGTGGTTAAAGTATCGTCAGCTGTGTCTGTAGTGAAAATGTGGAGTGCTTAGATTCGTCATTTACAACAACTACAACAATAAAGGTAAATAATTGTACACTGATATTTCATTATCGTAAACTATGATTGATTGATTAATTGTTAGATTGACACAAAAGTTGAGAAACTGAGTTTATAGGTTATGTCATACTATTGACAAAAATAACAGTTCAAGTTTATAGGTCCAAAACTTTAGAAATTACAAATAATTCAACCCCCCCCCCCTTTACATGTATAGGGAGGTACCCTTAAAAAGAGGTAATTTTAATTTTTCGTATTTTTAAAAATGAGATCTATATGTGAAGTATCCTCGAACCAAGTTACATGCAAATCAGTCCATAAACGTAGAAGATATTCTGCTGTGACAGACTAGGACGGACTGAACGATCTCATTAGGGGTTTCTTGTCGGACTACAGAACCCTAAAAAACGTACCAAAAGATAACAAATCCGTTACGTGCAATGAGGTGCCTGTAGACGCTTACCTTAACAGTCACCTGCACAAAAACGATACATGATGGGCCTAATTGGTGGTAGAAGTGGGGGCGGGAGTGGACATTTTACTAGGGATGCAACTTCGTTCATACAATACATCGATTTTTAAGCATCGATCTTTTTTAATGTCCAACATCGGTGTTGAAAATGATGTTTTCACATACTTTCAATAGTTATAGTCCACACCTATGCAAGCGAGAGAGATGGCATCTGCGCCCATGCGCAAACTCCTCCCCCTTAGCGTTCTTTTTACGTGACTTATTTATTGAAGTGAAAACTTCTTTAGCGGCGTTGAGCACTTTTGTGGCATGGGTAGAAACTGTGAAACTCGCGTCAGGTCACGTGATGCTGATCGAAAAACCGTAAGACGGTTGTTAAGTTTTCACTTCTGCCGGCACTCCCGGAGTGCAACCCGTGGATTTTTTTTTTAATTTATATTTAAGCTTTATTGCACAACAAAACTTTGTACAAAAGGTGGACTTAACGCCGTAGGGCATTCTCTACCAGTCATACCTTTGGGCTAAGCAGAAATGATTATGACTTGGGTTTTATTAAGCAATGCCGCAAAACCAACTTACCATGGTAAATGTTATCTTCGTTAGGGCAATCTCCTGACCATTCGTCATCGCTGCCGATCTGTGGTTCTACCTTCACTACAATTTCCTGTTTTATATTTTCTGGGCTTTGGTAAATATTATCTGGAATGGAAATATTTAATGGTTACATGACTATCACAATTGATTCTGTATTGGAATCTTGTGAGTTGTAGTAGTGTATCATACCGTGATCACTTCATCACAGTTTGGGTACTGTGATCACGGTACTGTAATTGGTGACTTCAACGCTAAAATCTGACACCCCAAACCCCACGAAAATATTGTAATGGGAAAGTATGGTTATGGGGAACGGAATGACAGAGGTGAACGTCTAATACAATATGCATTTGAAAACAAGCTGTCGATAATGAATACTTTTTTTTAAGAAGAAAGCATCTAGAAAATGGACATGGATATCACCAAGCCATAAAGTAAAAAACGAAATCGACTTTATTCTGAGCCCCTACCCTAAATCTGTGAATAACGTAGAAGTGTTGAACAAAATAAGCTTCCCGTCAGACCACCGACTAATAAGATGTACCCTAGAAATGAAAAACCCAATCACCAGTCGAAAAGCAATCCTAATAAGCTGAAAACAAAAGAGGATAGAAACAACTACTTACAAAAGCTAGAAAATAACTTAGCGACAAGACATGATTCATTGATTAATCTAGAAGATGTACAATATTTGAGCAACAAACTGGAAGAAATTATCATAGAAAGCCTCAGACCGGACATGAAAACAAATGGTAGTTGGATGCGCAATTCAGTTTCGTATCTCGTAGGTAGGCGAGAGAGCAGAGGACTGTATCTAAATTAAACTAAGCGAAATTAAGCAATGCGGGGGCGTCAAATTGGCGTCCAATGTCCCAAATTACAAGAACGCGAGTTGGCCTATAATGCGAAATTTTAGGATGTGATGAAACAAAATGGCGGTCAGCATACCACGTACAAATGCAACGAAATATCAGGCTGGGCGGAAAAGAACAACAAAATGAGGACACAGCCCGATGGAAGATGATGGGAAGCACTGACCTTTGATTCCTGGGAGCTGCAGAGTCCTTTGCAGGCAGCACGTGGTGCCATGCGCTCGAGCACACAAGCGGCCAGATGGGTTTCCTCTTTTCTTCAGACACTCACGAAATGTTACGTATGCTGATATTCACAATAAACTCGCGACAAACAATGATTTGAAGCGCTGGCGATTTAATCACATCCTATGCGGTTTAACAAGCGTTTTACACAGAGTTTCAAAGCCAACCGCTACATGCGGAGTGCGTGCGGTGACATCTTCGTTCAAATGTGCACTGTCAATCTTCTTACTCCTTCCAGCGGTAAGTGCGGGAAAAGGATAGGAACAGGATTATGCAAATGTACGCGGGCATGCCGAGATCCAACTTCAAACAAATAATTAACAATCAATCTATGGCGCAACCATTTCCCCCCCGCTTGAAGGGTCACCTTCAAAGAAACAAAATATTCTAATGAGGTATCATAACTATCGACTAAACACTAAACTAAAATCCTAACCTAACGTGAATAGCCTGCTCTACAACGGCTCACATATTAGGCAAAGGACAGAGACGCACAACCGGGCGCAGATATGATCCGGTTCTAGTTCTGACGCGGACAATGCGAGTAACCCCATTAGAACCTGGGAAAACTTCTTCTATTATCCCCAAAGGCCAATGAAGCGGTGGCGCGTTATCAGTGGTAAGAACCACAACAGTCCCGACAGCGATAGGATTAGCAGGTGTGTTCCATTTCTGTCGTGACTGCAAAGTATGCAAATAATCACGTTTCCAACGTTTCCAAAACGATTGGACTAATTTATCTAACAAAGAGTGTCGCGAAAGCAGGTGAAATCTTTCCTCGTCTATGTCTCTAGCGGGTAAGTACTTTAACGGCGTCAGAGTAAGAAAATGCGCGGGAGTCAATGCTAAAGGCTCCGACGGGTCGCTAGAGAGCGTTCTACAAAGCGGTCTACTGTTCATTACAGCCTCTACTTGCGCGAGCACTGTACTTAACTCTTCATAACTTAGAATTTGCTCACCAATAACTCTATGCAAATGCGACTTAAGACTCTTAATATTCGCTTCATAATTACCGCCAAAATGACTTGCTGAGGGCGTATTTAGTAACCACGTTATACGATTCTCAGACAGAATGTGAGAAAATTCTGAGCGAAAATATTTTGAGGTCAAAAACGTATGCAGCTCAGACAGCATTCGTTTAGCTCCTACATAGTTTGTCCCGTTGTCCGAGTATATGTGACTCACGGGACCGCGGCGTGACAAAAAACGTTTAAAAGCATCTAAAAAACTAGGGGTACTTAAATCTCCCACTAGCTCTACATGAACTGCGCGAGTTGTCATGCAGACAAATAAACAAACATAAGCTTTTGTGGAGCGAATTCCACGACCACGAGATACAGTGACCTTAAACGGTCCAGCGAAGTCTGTACCTGTGTGCACAAAAGGCTTTGCGGTTTCTACAACACGACAAGAACGATGATCAGCCATCATCGGAAAAGTCGGCTTGGGACGTAAGCGAAAACAAGGTATACACTTGTGTACCCTGTTGCGAATAAGACTGCGCGCAGACAATATCCAATATCTCTGGCGCAGTAGCGACATCAATAAATCAGGACCAGCGTGACAATTAACTTTATGATGGTAATCAATCAACAATTCGACAATGTGATCCTTACGCGGTAGAATAATAGGGTGTTTCTGATAAAACTCCAACTGTGAGTTACTCAGACGACCACCTACTCTTATCAAACCGTCACTTAAGAACGGGTTTAAGCGTTGAAACGAGCGACTGCAAGTCTTGCCTGCCTGCAGGTCGGCTAACTCGTTAGCAAAATAAAAACGCTGAACTTCCTTCCAAATTAATAATTCAGCGTACTCTAAGTCTGAAGCGGAAACATAGTCACGTGGTGGCAACAATTTAGCGAACCTACAAACGTAAACCACGCAACGCAGAAGCTTAGACCAAGATGATATGCGTTTGGCTAAGCCGATTATGATAGAATCCTCGAGCGAAGTTGAAGACACTAACGAGTGTTTCTTTTCCTCGGGTGGTTCTGTGAGCGTTGTAGGGTTGAAAGCGGAAACTGGCCATTCAGTGGGGCGAGACTGTGCCCATGATGGACCACTAAACCAAAGCGGATGATCAACAATTTGAGCGGGTGTGAGACCACGCGACAAACAATCAGCGGGATTTTCACGGCCTGAAACGTGAAACAAATCTTGCGGGGAAAGCTCATCCTGAATTTTGGCTACCCTATTAGCCACAAATGTGTCCCACCTGTGGGGTGAGGAGTGAGCCCAACAAAGCGCGACTGTGGAATCAGAAAATGCGAATATTTTATCGATTTGAATGCGATGTTTACAAGATTCAACCACAAAACTAATAACCTTTGCAAGTACTAACAATGCACAAAGTTCAAGACGAGCAAGAGACTGGACTTTACGTGGGGCGACTTTGGACTTAGCGCAACAAAGACTAAGCGTTATCTTTTGTTGATTTTCCACGTGAAAGTAAACAACCCCCCCGTATGCCTTCTCACTAGCGTCGGCGAAGCCTATTAGGGTGACCACACTACTACTTGTGATGCCCACATGGCGCGGAATCTTGATCTGTTCAAGCAAAGGGAGCTCATTCCTATATTGAGTCCACAATCTTACAATATCGCTTGGCGGTTGATCGTCCCAATCGCAATCACACAACCACAGTTGCTTGACAATCAACTTTGCGTACAAAACTACAGGCGCGACAAATCCAATTAAATCCCAAATCCTAGCGATACAAGAAAGTATAGTGCGTTTTGTGCAAGCTTCACTAGGCTTGCCTATTTTCAAACTAAACAAATCAGTTGCTGGGGACCAACATAAACCCAGAACCTTATGCGAATCAGAATTGTCAAACTCTTTGACAGATGAAAGGCGATGCGAATGCGGAATGTGATCCAAAACCTCTTGCGAGTTACTAGTCCATTTGACTAAGTCAAACTGACCAGCCTTCATGAGACTTATGACTTCTTTAGCGGTGGAAATAGAATCCGACTCCGTGTCTACAGAGTGGACGTAGTCGTCCATGTACAACCCTGTCTCAATAGTTTCCTTAGCCTTCGGAAAAGAATCGCCTTCATCGGCTGCCAATTGTTTGACAGTGCGCAATGCGTGAAATGGACTAGATTTAAGCCCAAAACAAACTCTATTAAACTGATAAACCTGTAATGGTTCGTCAGGCGAAAAGCGGTACAAAATGCGTTGAAATCTACGATCGCATGGGCGAATACCAATACACAAAAACATCTGACGAATGTCAGCCGAAAGCGCGATGCGAAACAAGCGAAAATTAACAATAATGCTAAACAAATTACCTTGCAAATTTTGACCACTATACAAAAGATCATTTAGTGAGACAGAAGTGCTAGTTTTAGCACTACCATCGAGGACTACACGAAGCTTCGAAGTGAGCTTGTCTTCTCTTATAACTCCATGGTGCGGTATTATATACGACGGCGGGGTATCTATAGAACCCTCCACATCTGGAGGAGCGGGCGAGATATAACCTTTCTCTAGGTATTCTCGTATGACAGCGTCGTAAGCTTCTCGCAACTTAGAGGACGCCTCCAACTTGCGTTCCAAACACAAAAAGCGGTTTTCAGCTGTCCGCCTTGAGTCGCCAAGAGACCGAATATCTCCTTTAAATGGGAGCGCGACGACATACCTACCGCTTTCATCACGGGTAGTCGTGCGTGTATAAATGTCCTCGCAGACTTTATCGTCTGGACTAAGAATGGGGGGCACGCTCACCTCCTCCAATTCCCAAAACTTGCGAACGACAGACTCAAGGGGCTCTGTTGAACAACAACAAGAAACCGCAGCGTATGACTCAACGCTGACGGGTGCGGGACCAACGATAACAAAACCAAGCACTGTTTCCAATGCGTGGGGTGCGAGTGTAGATGAATGATTGGGCGGGCTTCTTACCTTGGTAGGTAACAGAAGGTGCGGGAAAATCGATGCCCCAATCAACATATCAATACAACCAGGAACAGCGTAAGTATCATCAGCGAGCGGTAAGCTATCAAAGCTTGACAACAAAGACACATCAACCTCAACAGAAGGTAAGCGGTCGGTCACTTTGTCTACAACCAAAGTGTCCGCATCAAAACAAATATTGCGATTAAATCGCGAAAAGAATTTAATCGCAGCAGTGTGCTGGACAGTTTTACTGGAACCTCCTATTCCTTTAACAACAGTGTGCGTCGAACTATTATTTAAAGGCAAATTTAAGCGTTGACAACATTCTCGAGTTACAAAATTACTTTGCGAAGCGCTATCCAGCAAGACACGAACTAAATGTTCCCTTCCATGCGAATCAAAAACAATAACACGTGCCGTAGCAAGTAGCACGGTCGTAGGCGCGCGCGAAACCGGTTTGTTATTTATCAAACTACTACTGGAGCATAGCGCGGCGCTGGACGGCGCAGGCGCGGGCGCTTCTATCACAGGGCGAGCCGGGGCTGGCGAAATACTTTGCGCGGGAACATTCCTTACAGAATTATCAAAATGCAACATCGAATGGTGTTTACCAGCACATTGACGGCATCTACTTTGCGAATTACAATTTATTGCGCGGTGTTTACTACTCAAACAATTATAACAATAGCCATTTGTCTTCACAAAATCAAAGCGCTCCTTACAAGACCAATTTTTAAACGTGGAACATTGATACAACTGTTCGTGTTTTTTCGTGCACAAATTACAACTATTATTATTATTCGGGGATGCGACAAAATAGCTATGCGTTGACTTCGAAGGTCTCGAAGGCGGATTCACTCGCTTATTGTTTACGTTACTCGAACTATTTTGCAAAATCCTTACATGATCGCGAATAAATTCCACAAAACTGTTAAAAGTAGGTATTTCCGTACCTCTCTTATCTAACTCGAATGACCGGACGGTTTCCGAGTCCATTCTTTTCAAAGCGATAGACAAAAACAGATAGTCAAGCGGGTCTTCCAATTTCAAATTCTTTAGGGCGGCGACAGAAGAAGCGAAAGTATCAAAAAATTGTTCTAAATTACTACTATTAGCGTTAGAAATAGCTTTAAACTCCAATATCTGATCCAAGTAAGCATTTGCTAATAAGCGTTTATCATCATATTTCTTTTTTAACGTTTCTAATATCAGCGAATAGTTTTCGGCACACGCCGTTATGCCTGTACATACAGATTGCGCTTTAGAAGTGAGTTTACCTAAAAGATAGTACAACTTATCCGAGTCTGACAACGATGGATTGTTGTGAATAGTGTTAGCAAAACTAGAATAAAACAAGGGCCAATTTCGAATATCACCGTTAAATTCCGGTAGTTCAATAGCCGGCAGTTTAGGCATATTTATTTTAGGTTTAGTATCAAAATGCGGTGAAGGCTGAGGTTTATCAATAACCGTCAATCCTCTTGCTATAACTTTGACACGACAAAACAAATCTTCAAATGACAAAAGCGTCTGATAAGAGATTGCGTAATTCGGATTCAATTCTAATTCTAAAGCGTTAATTTTGTCCAAAATACTTTCAAAATTTAAGCGTAAGCTATCTATGGTTTCTATTTCATTTAAGAACAAATTCTTAATAGTTTCATTAGCAATATTATTTGAGTGGTCGCAGATCGTCTGCATACGCGAAAATAACGCATCTTTTTTTGCGTGCAAAATCATTAACTTCTGTTCGGTTTTATCTGTAGCCATTATGAATGGAATGCGATGCGTTTACAATGAAAACAAACTTATAAGCGAGAACAGATGTCACTTGCTGTAGGTACAACCGGGGCGATGCGGATTGCAACAAACTAACTATTTAAAAACGGATGATACCTGCGGTCAACGACCTGTCCTTATCAATAGCGGTACAAATCAATAAACAAATTAGATATTTATATGAGCTATAGCGGGGTACTAACAAATAAAATAGCAATATAAATACCTAGCAGACATAATAAACAGCGGATTCGACTACAAACAATAAGTACTTATTACGCTGCGCGGAGCGGTGAATTCTACAAGTTAACAATGCGGTTTTTACCTATCTACCTACAAATAGACGAAACAAATTACGCGAGCGGGTTTCAACAATGATTTAGCGGGGTTAGCAATGATTTTCAACAAAATAAAATCCGGTTCGATACGGACCAAAGAAAAAATGGATGCGCAATTCAGTTTCGTATCTCGTAGGTAGGCGAGAGAGCAGAGGACTGTATCTAAATTAAACTAAGCGAAATTAAGCAATGCGGGGGCGTCAAATTGGCGTCCAATGTCCCAAATTACAAGAACGCGAGTTGGCCTATAATGCGAAATTTTAGGATGTGATGAAACAAAATGGCGGTCAGCATACCACGTACAAATGCAACGAAATATCAGGCTGGGCGGAAAAGAACAACAAAATGAGGACACAGCCCGATGGAAGATGATGGGAAGCACTGACCTTTGATTCCTGGGAGCTGCAGAGTCCTTTGCAGGCAGCACGTGGTGCCATGCGCTCGAGCACACAAGCGGCCAGATGGGTTTCCTCTTTTCTTCAGACACTCACGAAATGTTACGTATGCTGATATTCACAATAAACTCGCGACAAACAATGATTTGAAGCGCTGGCGATTTAATCACATCCTATGCGGTTTAACAAGCGTTTTACACAGAGTTTCAAAGCCAACCGCTACATGCGGAGTGCGTGCGGTGACATCTTCGTTCAAATGTGCACTGTCAATCTTCTTACTCCTTCCAGCGGTAAGTGCGGGAAAAGGATAGGAACAGGATTATGCAAATGTACGCGGGCATGCCGAGATCCAACTTCAAACAAATAATTAACAATCAATCTATGGCGCAACCAGTAGTAAACATAAAATCCTTAGCAAAGAGACACTGTGCCTAATTTTTAAACGAACTGAACTGCTGACCATGAAACACAAAACCAAAAAAACGAAAGAAGAACTAAAAGAACTATTCAAGAAAACCAACAGAGCAATCAGGAAAGATTACGATACCCACAGAAGAGAAGTTATAGAAAGAAACATGGCAAAGTTCCGAAGTTAAAAAAGAGCATTTAAAGAACTTACAACTCATAAAAAATGGATACAATCTTTAAGTAACGAAAAAGGTGAAATCAAGGAAAGAGATGTCATAGTAAGAATTGCAACAGCTTTTTATAGTGACCTTTATAAAAAACCAATGAGAGAAAAAACATGTGAAGAAGAAATCACGTTGAATAAAGAAAGCTGTTTAGAAACTAAACCATATCCAACCACAGAAGAAGAAGTTATGAAACATATTAAAAATTAAAACTAGAGAAGAGCCCAGGATCAGACAATATCACCAACGAGGCCTTAAAAATTGGAGCACCTATTCTTGCCCCATACCTCAACAAAATATTTAACTTAGTACTGGAAAAGCAAAAAGTCCCAAGGCAATGGTGTAAGTCTAACATTACACTTTTATATAAAAAGGGCAATCCACTGGATATGGCCAACTATAGACCTATCAGCTTATTATCAACAATTTATAAACTCTTCTCATCAATTATTCTAAGCAGAATAGCACCAGAAATTGACAAAAAGCAACCAATAGAACAGGCAGGTTTCAGGCCACAGTATTCCACAATTGATCATATACATACAATAGAACAGATAATTGAAAAGTACAACGAATTTAATAGACCTCTTTATATAGCCTTTGTGGACTACTCCAAGGCTTTTGATAGCATAACCCTTCCATACTGCAGGCTTTGGCCAACAATAACATAAACAGCATATATATAATATTGTTAAAAACATATATTCCAACAGAACAAGCAGAGTTAAACTGAAGAGACAATGCGAAGAATTCATTATTGGCAGAGGAGTAAGACAAGGAGACCCACTATCTCCAAAACTTTTCATAGCAGTTCTGGAAGACATCTTTAATACTTTGAATTGGGGACATAGAGGCATATGGATATCAAACAAAAAATTAACACATCTAAGGTTTGCAGACGACATAGCTCTTTTTAGTGAATCGGCCAGGGATTTAGAAAATATGCTACAAGAACTAGACTTTAAAAGCAGGAAAATCGGCCTGCATATGAATGCATCTAAAACAAAGATCATGTCAAACCATACCGTAAAAGTGATAAAGATTGATGAAATGCCAATAGAATATGTGAATGAATATGTATACCTAGGAAAATTTATATCCTTTGAAGCAAATAGTAATGAAAATGAAGTTGACAGGAGAATTAGCATAACATGGAAAAAATACTGGGCACAGAAAGAAATCCTTAAAGGAAACTACAACTTGAACTTAAAAAAGGTAATAATGAATTCCTGCATCCTCCCAAGCTTAACATATGCAAGCCAAACCAAATAAAGAACAAAATCTTATCGTGCCAGCATGCAATGGAAAGAAGTATACTAAGTCTTAGAAAAATACATAAAACAAGAAACACGGATATTCGCAAAAGAACAAAAATAACCGACGCTCTTCAGTATTCTTTAAAGCAGAAATGGAGATGGGCAGGCCATTTAGCGAGATACAAAGACAAAAGGTGGACTCTACAAACAACAAAATGGCCTGTCCCGTCGGGGAAAATAAGTGTTGGAAGTCAAAGGAAGAGATGGGGTGATGACATTGTAAAGGCAATGGGACAGAACTGGATGAACATAGCCACTAATAAGGAATGGAAAAGATTGGAAGAGGCCTTTACCCTTGGGGACCATTCATAATAGGAAAAAAGCTATAATAATAATAATAAACATACATAATAATAATAATATAATTCAACCCCCTAAACCTCCGCGCCGCAATGCAACTATATTTTAAGAAAAATATAAAAAAAGAGTTTATAAAGATACATCAATTAAAACAATTGATGTACAACATCAATGTATTGTTTGCATCCATACATTTTAAGTGTTGCACGTCCACACCTATGCAAGCGAGAGAGATGGCATCTGCGCCCATGCGCAAACTCCTCCCCCTTAGCGTTCTGTTTATGTGACTTATTTATTTTTATTTATTTATTTAAGCTTTATTGCACAACAAAACTTTGTACAAAAGGTGGACTTAACGCCGTAGGGCATTCTCTACCAGTCATACCTTTGGGCTAAGCACAAATGATTATGACTTGGGTTTTATTAAGCAATGCCGCAAAGCCAACTTACCATGGTAAATGTTATCTTCGTTAGGGCAATCTCCTGACCATTCGTCATCGCTGCCAATCTGTGGTTCTACCTTCACTTTAATTTCCTGTTTTATATTTTCTGGGCTTTGGTAAATATTATCTGGAATGGAAATATTTAATGGTTACATGACTATCACAATTGAAAGTTCTGTATTGGAATCTTGTGAGTTGTAGTAGTGTATGATACCGTGATCACTTCATCACAGTTTGGGGCACTGTGATCACTTCATCACAGTTTGGGAAACTGTAAGTAGCTTAATAATGTATGTTCTGGCTCACCTAAAAAACCAGCGTAAGAAGATCTCTGTGTGTATGTAAAGTGTGTGTGCTTAGAGTTCAAGTAATGGTGGTTTTGTTGAATTTTCGTAGTGTAAAAACTGGAGTGTTAGGTATTCCCACGAGTGTCGATGATAATAACAAAGTAGCCGCGAAAGGTTGTGGTGTGAGATAAGGTGTGAAGGATGTGTTGTGGTTTATTGATTAGAATTTATTAGATTAGAATTGATTAGAACATAGTAATAAAGGAAACGATGTGACCGTGGGAATTAGGTGTGGGCGGGGTGGGAAGTTATTGTAAGAGGTGGTGATTTTTCTCGCTGAAAAGCGCGTGTGAAAAACACTCGACTGGCAAGTGGTGAAGAAGGTAAAAAAAATCATTACCATCTACGTTGCCAGTACCCGCGTTCTCTTCCAAACTTTCTGCGATATCGTCCCAAATTTCTATCAAAACGTAAATCTCCCAGTTGTTGTTGGTAAAGTTTTCTTAGAAGATTTCCTATTTCACAGTAAAGTCTTCCAAGTGGGTATGGCCTTCTCCAATTCTGTAACAATTGATTGGTCATCATATGATTTATCCAATTTCTCTTATTTTCATCATTGACAGTATCCAATAATAAGTCTAATGGATTCGCGTTATTCATTTTGTCTGAGTAGTCTGGAACAAAGAATTTTTTTTTTTTATTATTTTGAAACTTCCTCTTCTGACACAAAATTTACAATCCATGATTTTCCTCTCGGTCCTTTTTTTATTAAATATACTCCAGTCTGCAAGTATTTAAACTGTTCCTCTTCTAGATTATTAAATCTGGATGGTAAGGTAACCATACACCCATTATCCAATTGTAAAACTGTTTGTAGAACACCAACGCCAAATTTGGAACTTTGTCTCTTTGCTTCCAGAACTTTATAGGGCTTGTTCTGTTCAAGCTCACCGAACTTGGCCCAAGTCTTATTTCCATTTCGATTAAGGTGATCCAATGACGACGACATTATTGTTTAAAAAAAACGTACTTACAGTTTCAAAATAGAACACTGTTTACTGGAAGCTCCTTTTACAATAGTGAATATCACTATGATATAACAGAGTTTATGTACTCCTCATTTTTCAGCCCCCCTCCAATAATCATCAGTTTTTCCCATGGGAATAGGATATCAACAATGTAATTATCAAAAGACTGAAACCACAAAAGCCGTTATCAATTATTACAAAATTGCTAACCACTACCGTAAGCGGGTGGTAATCAAACTGAACACAGACTTTCAGGAATAGGTGCGGACTTTAACTTCTCCAACTTATTGTAAGCCCAATAGATAACACTTTCTAAGGCTGATTTAAATCGAAGACATGAATCACTTAATGGGTACAATGTTGTAGTCATATGGTTCTCTGTTGTCGAAGGATGCGTTGTAGTCGATAACACGTGGGTGGGAGTTACCTTTGATAACCGTTTGTCGTTTTTATCTCGTCTAGGTAATTTCACTGAAATCTCCAAACCTTCATCATCTTCAAACACCTGGTGATAGACGTCACGCGTCCACTCTTGGAACAAAGAATTTTTGTTTCTTCTGCTACGCTTTCTTATCGATCGCACTATCTCCATCTTATACAGCCACAACTCATCACCGGCTGCATAATTGAAAATTAAATCTCAATTTCCTCCTCACCCAAATAGATTGCATAGAGTTAGTTGTAAATAGCACTAACCTCCAACGTTTCACCTCTTCTCCATCTCCATCAAATAACCGAACCCTTTGCAAATAAATATTACCCGTACCATTGCATATATTCAATAAATCTCTGTCACTCGATAGTGAAACATTTCTTATATCAGCACTACTTTCGTCGCGTATATAAAACACTAACGTCAATGACAATACACCCGAATTTCCCGAGAACAACATTATTGAAGAAATAATATTTAAAACAATATCCATGCACTTTTTATAATAATCGCATATCCTGAACCAGTGAATCTCAAACTTTAAAAACGATTGAAACTAAAATTTTAAAATACAAATAATATACAAACACTTTGAGAATAGCTAATCTACACCCACGCATCGATATTCATTCCCACAATAATGACACATATAATCGCTATCGATCCACACAGCCCTTCCGCATCTATTTCATTATCAACCCTTCCGCAAATATTAATCATCCATAAAAAACAATCATTTTACATTGTAAATCTCCTTATTCCGATTGTGGAAAAATACACCGCCCACACCTAATTCCCACGGTCACATCATTTCCTTTATTACTATGTTTCGCTGAATTCTAATCAATAAACCACAACACATCCTTCACACCTTATCTAACACCACAACCTTTCGCGGCTACTTTGTTATTATCATCGACACTCGTGGGAATACCTAACACTCCAGTTTTTACACTACGAAAATTCAACGAAAACCACCATTACTTGAACTCCAAGCACACACACTTTACATACACACAGAGATCTTCTTACGCTGGTTTTTTAGGTGAGCCAGAACATACATTATTAAGCTACCACTGTAATAGAGTGAACCCGGGCCATTACGTTAGGAAAGCAATAGGCTCTCAACAGGCTTTGCCAAAGTCTAGGTGGCCTAGTAGTATAGGCAGGCAGGTTAAATTATCTTCTCAGATAAAATGGTTTTTATTTACTAAAATATTAACTTATATATTATATTTTTTTATAAATAATTCATATGAAACCATTCAAACTGTCTGTAAATCTGGGACATTCATTTATGAGACCCTTGCTGAGTTTTCACCACTGGAAAAATGTTTTCTTCAGTTTTGAATGTTACTACTTGTCAGGAAAACCTAATATTGACAAAATAATTTTAGAATTTTTTAAAATTTTTTTTTGTTGTCTAACTGTAAATGTGTTTGTGATGAGAAAATAAAGATTTATTATTTTTATTTTATTATTATTACTTACTTAGACTGGCTTCTACCGATTCTAATAACTGCTTTTCAGTGTTTACAACAAGAATTTTGAAACTGCTAGCATCTCTTAGTCTTTCTATACATTTGCTGCATATTAGTGTGGATAGCCCCATATTTGTTGATAGCTGAAAATCAGTAGGGAAATATTTTGAATGGTATATTAGAGAGACAAAAAAACATTTTAATTAGATTTTAGGTGACAACCACTTTGCGTGTAATGGTTAAGAAGTTGACTATAAACCAAGAGGTTGCAGGTTCAATCCCCGCACTGTACAAACATTTGTGTGCATCAACATGTCTGTTTGTACTGGTCTGGGTGTGATATGTATTTATTTAAGTTTATTTGTAATACCACTGTTGATTCGGAATTAAATCAATGTATGTATTGTCATTATTTATTTAAAGATATTTTTGGTAGTTGCTGGCTGATGTCCAAATACTAGATTTTATGAGACAAAATTGGGAATTTTTTTTCACCAATCCTGGCAAAAGACTTCCCCCAAGATTATGATGTAAGCATTTACATCTTATCTTCTAGGAGAACTTAATGCTTCTAGAAACACAGGATCAATTGTAAATCGGCGACCACAACGAAGTGATATGTCATTTACATATTGCTTAAAAACATTGTCAATGTACAGATTGATGTACTAAACTCAATTTTCCTTTTGGCCCATCGTTCAACAATGTTTTCACGTAATAGATTACTTAATTTGTATGTAATTACGAAATTCCTACTTTGCAGTGGACTTCGATTTTCAATTAATCTTTTGAAATCCAAGTTTTCAACGAAAAACGGCTTCGTTGACAAAATTTTATGCTAAGGCTTGTAGACCTAACTTATTTTCGCTTAAATAAAAATCAAATAAATCTTTCTACATTTCTTGACACGACTACGTAATACTTACGCGTAAATTGAAGCATTCGTACATAACATCAGAATACACCTCACGTATTCCATTCCAACAGTATTCTTTCCAGAGATCCTTGTGATTGCCTGTGGCAGAACAACAGCGGCACTGCCCGTATATGTTTACTGAATTTAATTCCATTTATCTACTGTTTTGTTCGTCATGAATTAAAATCCATTTAATAAATTACAATTTTGTTCGTAAATGCCAAGAAAATGTAAATAACGGAATTTTATTTTGTTTTTTTTTTTTTTTTTTTGTTCCGCAAGGAACAGGCTAAGGTCCAGGACCATGCTGCCTAGTCATTAGTATAGTATTTAATTCTTTGGTAATATAATCCAAGTTTACGTCTTCAGTAAAAAAAAACCTAATAGTACAACAGTCAAATCCATTATTCAAAACATACAGTTATTCAGATTAGAAAATCTTTTGTAATAATTTATAATATTTGATCGTCTAACAAACAAAAACGTCGTGTTTGGAACAACCAACAGTCAAGTCCGATAAATGTCAATGTCAAATCCTTTTTCACACAGAGTCTGTACAAAAACAAAACCAATAACCAAAGTAAACTATGAACCCTTTGGTAACCAAATTAGACAACAAAACAAGAAAAGACGAAAAACACATTATTAAAATCAGATAACTTTTAACACAAAACCACTATATAATTACAAACAGGCGATGTTTATAATCTTATGGTAGTTTTTATTCACAATACAATTGGACAAATCTAGATTTGTCCAACTGTACTATGAACAAATTTGAACAAAGGAACATATGTCAAACTATTTACAAGAAGATCCTGGATAGAGCGCGGTACCAAGTTCGATCTACCATAAATTTCAATCAACTCATCCATTAGCACAAGGCGCTGAATGCCAAAGGATGAGCAACGGAAAAATATGTGGGACAGGGATTGCTCTACTTGGGAGTTACAATGATCACAATAAGGACTATGGACTATTTTCAAGCGGAAGAGATGATAGTTTAAACGACAGTGTCCAAAACGAAGTCTTAGAATGGTGGTATAAAATTTCCTATTAAAATAAGAACTAAATTTGCAGAACCATGGCATGGTTCCTATGGGGACATTATATGTGGCATACCACAGGCCCTTGTTTTCAATTTGAACTGTGTAATTCCAATGCCTTTTCCAAATATCGATAAACCTTTTCTTTAGGAGAGGGACTATATCTGTGCAAGGTACAGAGATATCAAGATGACTACTAGAATCAGGGACAGTGGTAGAAAAATTTGTTATAGTCCTAGCTAAAAAGTCAGCCCTCTCATTTCCTAACACACCAACATGAGAAGGAACCCACATAAATTCAACTTTAACATTGTGTATAGTGAACAATTCAAGCCAAGATTCCTTAATTAAATAAATTAAATAGTTAGTGTTAGCATTAAACTTGTTATTTCTCATACTTACAAGAACACTCATGCTATCACTGACTATTAACCACTCACGACAACCATTATTTTTGAGTTTTATGTGTTTTAAGGCAGCAAGAATAGCCACAGCCTCAGCTGTGAATATACTTGTATTTGAATTTATTTTGTACCCAATGCCAGTATTTAGAAACCTGTCAAAAATAGCAAATGAAACGGCAGCCTCAGTTTTAGACCCATCAGTATACATGAATCTATAATCAATAAACTCTGATAATTTACTATACACATCTTCTTTTGAGGATAAACTGTGATCAATAATAATGTTCATTGCAGGAAATTTGCTGTGAAAGGCTCCCTGGTAGCATGGAAGCAAAGATGATCTATGGATATGCAGAGTATCAAGAAAATTTACAAATTGTGGGAATCCCTGAAGTATATAGAGAGGATGATGAATGGATGGTGGAGGAGAATTTTTTAAGTTTAAAAGTAGGTGATTATTACTTTTGCTATATAGTTTTAATAAAAACCGTTCCTTCAAGTAAGAGAATCTGATACTTAGTGGAGGTAAATTACACTCAACTTGCATTGAATTGATAGGAGTGCTTTTAAATGCTCCAGTTATGAGTCTCAAGCTTTTGTTTTGAATTTTATCCAAAATATCTACTAACCTACTATCACCAGCAAAGCAGAGAAAACCATATTCAAAATGACTACGAATCAAAGATTTATACAATAGCAGCAATATTTTGGGATCAGCTCCCCAGGACGTTCTACACAATGATTTCAAGATATTAAATGCTTTATTAGCTCTTAAACTTATTAAATCAATGTAATTTTTCCAAGAGACATTATGAGTAAAAGTTACACCTAAAAACTTAGCATCATGGGAGACAGAAATTGGAACTTTATTGTAATAAACAGAAGGAATAATGTTGCTATCCTTACCAAAGATTACCATTTTAGATTTTAATGCATTTATATCAAGATTCAAATGATAGAAATATTTACACAACCCTTCCAATGACCTATTGAGAATGTTAGTAATATCTGTTATTTTTTTTCCAGACACATAGACAACCAAATCATCTGCAAATTGGAGGCTTTTCACTTCTGAACCCAAAATCATATTAAGACGGCGAATATACAGTATGAATAATAAAGGAGAGAGAATTCCACCTTGACAAACTCCAACTGAAGCAAATCTGGGACCATTCAATTGACTATTATGCTTAGCGTAAACTTCCCTTTCAGTCAAAAAATTATAAACCCAATGAACTATTTTGTTTGGAATCCCAACAGAAAGCAATTCTGAAGATAGTACATCAATATTGACACTATTGAAAGCTCCAGCGACATCAAAGAATACTGACACTAAAAATTCTTTTTTATCTTTACTCTTTTGGATATCAAGTTGAAGCTGACAAATGCTTTCACGAGCTGACGACCCCCTACGAAAACCGAATTGATTAGCAGGTAATAGGTTATTTTGTTCTACATAGAATTCCAGCCTTTGTTTTAACAACTGTTCAAATACTTTTCCTACACAAGATGTTAGAGCAATAGGACGATAAGAATCAGGATTTGACCGCAGCTTATCAGGTTTCAATATGGGTACTAAGCAGTCAGTCTTCCATGAATGAGGAATGTCATTTATCAGCCAAAGTTTATTCAATATTTCGAGAAAAATGTGATGACCCTTTTCACTCAACTTTTTCAACATAATATAGGGAACACCATCTAAACCAAAAGCACTATCCTTTCTAGAGTAAATAGCAGTCATTAGCTCTTGTAAGGAAAAAGGTCTGACTAAGAAGTTATTTACAGAGTTACTTTTGCTGTCTTGTGAAAGATTTGATTGTTTATTTACATAGTCTGGGGTATACTTCTTCAAAAAATCTGGAACCCAGTCATCATCGGTATTGCTCCAAGAATATGTTCTGTTAAATTTTCGCATATAATTCCAGATTCTCGACAGAGGAGTACATCGGTTAAAGGAGTTACACAATTCAATCCAGCTATTAGATCTCTCTTTTTTTAAAGTAAGTTTTTTAAAAGCTTGCAATTTTTTAAATTCTATATAAGTTTTGTCAGATGGATTATTTTTAAAATTAACGTAAGCAGACTTAGACTTTTGTACTGCATCTGAACATGACTTATTCCACCAAGGAAGAGGAGGGTTTTTAAAAGACTTCCTGTTGGAAGGGTTAGTAGAAGAAGAGACAGACACATTCTGAATTGGCAGAGATTTATCAATAGAAGAGTGCAAAATTTTAAGAAAGGCAGCATATGCTTCTATTGGAAGAAAATTTTGAACCTGAAAATTAGACAACTCTAAATCTACATTTTGCGCATACATTTTCCAATCTACCATTTTAAAATTAGGGTAGATTGGCAAAAGTGTGCTATTATTTACAAGACCATTATTTACATTATTAATATTTACAGAAACTTTTATAATTACAGGAAGATGATAGCTTCCCAGAGGATCATTATGTACTGACCAGTCACAAGAAAGAGCCAACGATGGAGAAACCAAAGACAAATCTAGGGCACTTGGGCGCCACGTCAAAGAACCAACAGTTGTCACTTCGCCATTATTTAATAAAATCAAACCATTGTTATCAATAACATCCAAAATATCTCTACCTCTTGAATTAACGAAATTGCATCCCCATGCTGTGTGGTGAGCATTAAAATCACCAGCAAATATCATTGGTTCAGGTACTGATTGTATTAAAGATTCAAAATTACCTTTATTAAAAGGTGGTGTACAGTTTGGTGGACAATAAAAACTTACAATACTTATTTCTTTCTTATTTACAATAACTCTTACACAAATGTTTTGTAAAGAATTGTCTGAATATGTGTTTATTTTTTTGTAACTTAAACTATGATGAATTAGAATGGCTACGCCATTATGCTTATTGCCAATATCGTTTCTTTCTATTTGATAACCTTTTATGGTAAAGTCTTTAATAGGGCTTAGCCAGGTCTCAGATATTATTGCTACATGTATATTGTGGTCATAAAGAAATTGGGTAAGTGAAAGCTTATTACTTATAATACTCTGGGCGTTCCACTGCATGATGTTAAGATCCATTATCAGGAGAAGAAGTGGTATTTCTGAATGTTTGATGTAAGATGTTTTTTATTGAAGTGAAATTAATAGGATTTTCTTTTTGGTTTAAAACAATTTTTGTGATTGCATTTGTCAATAAATTCATAAAGAAATCAGATTTTGTTAAATTTTGTATTTGGGTTTCGATATTTCTAAAAGTTAGTTGTGGGAATGCATTTTCATTGAAAAGTTCTGAATATTTTGTTGCTCTGGATTTTATTTTATTTTCTTCAATTTTTGCTTTCTTTTGAGGGCAAGTATTAGAAATAGAGATGTGGTTTCCACCACAGTTAGCGCATTTAGCATTTTTGGGGTCCACCTTACATGCTTTAAAATTGTGGTTACTCTCTGTACATATTGAACATACTTCGGCGTTTCTGCAATATTGTGCAATGTGGCCAAACTTCATGCATCGAAGACATTGCTTTACTGGAGGTACATACACGCTTACCTCATGCCTCCAGGAATCCAAGTAAACATACTGAGGGAGTTCTGTTGAGGCGAACGTGACGGCGACTGTCGGCGTTGGTTGGTACGAGACCGCACCATCCTCGCTCCGAACACGACGCATGAATCGCCTTACCTGGATTATGTTTCGAGAGCTACCAATTAAGGAAGAGATCATTTTGTTAGATAAATCTATAGGGACTGAGGTAATGACCCCTGTCACCTCTGTGTCGACAGCCGGTATAGTGGCCTTTAGGCCCAATTCGTCAAGCATTTTTTTGTTTTGCAAAAATACATTTGCGTTGTTGGAAAGATCAAAAGTTATGCCTATCTTGTATTTATTGATCGATTTTAGATGAAGTATGCCGGTAACGCAGTATTTGCGTATGGCATGTGAAATGGCGAGGCGGTCCTTATCGGTAAATGTCTTTTTGTCGTCAATGTGTGATAGAAACACTATAAATTCAGTTTTTTTAGTATTTTCAGGATACTTTCGTGTGTATCCTGGCACTTTATAAACTTGGTACTTTTTACTAGTGTCCTCATCATCCGAAGAAGTCTCCATTACTGGCCCATCAGGTGGATCCTGTTTTTTCCGCTTTTTGACTCCACCCATCTTCAGAACACAGTATTAACTACATGCACAACTATTTCACTAACTATAATACACAATATTTACACAGAAAGCTACAAAATATACAATTTTACAAATTAATTTCAAAACTAGCACAAAATTGGGCGCCTTTCTTGTTCAAGGTTCCCGCGCTTTTTTCGGAATTTTATTTTGAACGATGAATGAACTGTCATCTTGACGCTGGCTTCATCTACGTTCCATTTTACAACGCAAAGCTACTTGAAAATTCCTTCGTGCTTTCTCATCATTTTAAAAACTTAAATAGGACATAAAAATAATAGTAAATCAAATTTAATATTTGTAAAAATTACGTGTTTTAAGCTGCTTGCAATGCAGCTCGTGTGTATTTAAATAATTATTGTAATATTTTCAACATACTTACATTACTTTGTACTCTGCGTGGAATAGAGTAAGCTATTTTCTATGTCAGACACTTTTTCCAATGTTACCGGTGCAAAAAAACGTTAAGTGATACCACTTTTTGGGTAAAAATTTAAATTAGCGACATCTAGTGAAAAAACATGGTTCAACTATTACACGCCGACCTCCGAACAAAACGCGAAGTAGGGAACAAAAAAACCCTGGGTGACATATTATTTTTGTATGTTTTTTCTGCTACCATATGCCGCTTATAATAGCTGCTGTGCATTCAGCATCCCACCATGGGGGTGAAGGTATTTTTCTAGAACCATTATCTTTTAAAGGGAATGTTTCATTAGCGGCCTCAATTAAAACATTTGTAAGGGCATTAGCACACTCAGTTTCATAACTTGGACTAATGTTAGGTAAAGACTGGACTTTTGCATTAAAACAGGACTTATATTTCTGCCAGTCAACACTGCTTCTAGCTGGTAACTTATGTTTTAAGAGGGATCTATGTTTCAGATAAGCTGGTTTATTAAATGGCAGTGAAATGCTAATTGGATAGTGATAACTACCAAAGGTTGATGGTAAGGTATACCAGGTAAGACTAGTGGCTAAACTTGGAGTGCAAATGGAAAGGTCAACAGCGCTAGAGTTTAGATTTGGAGCAGTGCAACATGTAGGGCAGCCAGTATTTAATGTGCAGAGGTTTTGTTCATCAATAATATCAAGCAGTGCTTTACCATAGCTATTGGATGTGGAACTTTCCCAAACCTGGTGATGACAGTTAAAATCACCAAATATTCAAAATGGTTTAGGTAACAAAGAAACTATTTGAGCAATTTCATCTAAAATAGAGATAGGAGGATAAGGTATATATACAGATATAATACAAATATTATTTACACAAGCAGCTACCATTGTAAAATCATTACTATTATGTACAGGAAGGGAAACTAAAGAGAAAGGTACAGAATTCCTGATGAATAAGGCAGACCCACCATACCCATCAGGCCTGTCCTCTCTCAGACAATGGTAGTTACTTACTTTAAATATACTCCTAGGTTTGAGCCAGGTCTCTGCTACAGCAAAGCAGGGATGCCAGATCTCCTGATTTTTCGGGGGATCTACTGATTTTCTTAGAATTCTACTGGACTATTGATTTAAACTGGAAATCTACTGATTTTTTTCAAATTCTTGTTTTAATTTTAAAAACCTGCGTGAAAACAAACATAAGACTATCATGGTTAGGTTGGCGCTATTAAAATGTCATTGTAAAATGGTCATAACATGATGGACACATAGTTGAAAAAAGAAACTTGAATCTTCCTCCACAGTCAGCGAAATTAACCGGTTTTACTCACACCCCCGCGCTAACATTATCTGACTAAATGTAATGTACCACTTAATAGGATTTAGGGAGGAGCGATACTATGTCTATTTAACTTATTCGTATTACTTCAAACTCCTTAAAAAGTACGCGTCAGTGGAGAGACTATTCTCACAAGTCAACTAAACAAAAACCAAACTTCGAAATAAAATTAGTACTGAAGTCATTTTTATAATGCTGCATACGAAAAATATTTTATAAAATTTAAATTGTTACGATTTTAATAATCCCTGAAATATTAGCCAAGCATAACAGTAAAATGTATCTGAAACTTAAGATACAATTTACAGTTGTGCTTTTGAATATAATGCAAATTTTACTCTTAATTTAATAATTAATAAAATAAAATGAAATAAATTACAAAAAAAATCGTTTTAAATTTACTGTAATTTCAACGCCCGATGTTTAATTTAATAATCTCCTGATTTTTTTAAACAAACTCCCATACATCTCCTGATTTTTTCTAATCTCATCTTCTGATTTCATAAAAATGAACCTGGCAACACTGCAGCAAAGACAACTGGCTCATAAGTGTTGAGCAAGTGTATGAACGTATGAACTCACTCTTTTTTTATTACTCAAGACTGTGTGCATTCCACTGCAAGATTATTTCTCAAGTGAATGTGACGGATTTCATTTCATTAAGCTTATTAAGTATTGGGGCAAGGTTGGATGGTGAATTAGTTACTTTGTATTTGTGCTAATAAACTGATGACAATAGAAATTAAATCATTTATTTGCTTCAGATATTGACTATTATCATTATTGTTATTTTCGTTATCATTACTCCACAATCATTATTAGGTGCTGGGATAGTGAACTCATTGATTATTTTACTATGAGCCCGATTATCATAACCCTTACTGGGGGACACTGGAGACCGAGAAGGCTTTAAGAATACTGTTTTTTTATGAGAGCTAGATTTTAAATGTGAATTATTATTATGTGAACTGTGAGAGCATGATGCTATGAAATTTTTGGAAGGGCTAGATGTTACAACATCTACTTACAAAGGATTTAGTGACAGGTGGGTGTAATTTTGATGCTTCAGCATACGAGACACAGTTATTGCCCATGTACATTTTATTTTTTTCTGCCTTAAGAAATCTGGGCAAGCCTTGCTAGTTGCAAAGAGTGACCCAGAGCATGAGCAACAAAAACCATTATCTTCCTCAACATTACAGGATTCACCGGAATGACCATCTTGACCACACTTATAGCAGCGCGGCTTAGATCGGCATTGGACCTTTGTGTTGCCGAATCTACAACAGTGATAGAATTTTACAGCAGGGAATATGTATAGTTCTACAGAAAGAGTATTATAACACATAAAAATTCAGAAAGGATCTGAACGTCAAACGTGAGAAATACTGTCTGTGATGGCTTCCATGTTGCTGTTCCATTAATAAATGTTTTAAAATTAAGTCTGCATACTTTTATTATTTCCCCACAACCTATAGGTACATTAATATTTTGGACTATCTCTTCCGGAAACCATTCGGCTGGAACTCCTCTTGAGAGGAGATGATGAACAAGGAATGAATTTGCATCAGAGTAATTTGAGAAAGCCATAGCTATTGTATTGCGACCAATCTGTTTTACAGTTCACATTGTAAACGGAAGTTTACAATGTTTTTAAACCCATGTTTTTGTAAAAACTTGCCAAATGAGAGAGAGTGCATTGAGGCTCCATCCACAAAAGGCGCGGCATCAGTGTTATTGTAGCATTTTCTACCTAAATCAATGGATGGGCATCGGCTGTGTCTGCGATTCGTGTGTGGAAGGTAAATCCTTTGGTATATCTTTATTTCTCTTGGAAACCGGGCTTCGACCCCGAGGAGATGGAGGAGGTGAAGCTGGCGATGTTTTCAAATCGCAGGTACAATCGGTTTCCCGTATGTCTTGTCCTGGCTTTCGCTTACGCTTGCAACAGTTTTTATATTTGTGTACGCGAGAACGTTTTCGGGAGCTGGTTGTTTGTTGTCCGTCTGTGTCCATTGCCGACTCATTTGTCGAGAACGCTACCGCGAGCGGTGCGAATGTATTCGAATGGCTTGGAATTGTACTCACGACTGGAATAATTTCTGGTATTGTAAAGTCGTGTTGTAAGGTACCTATTGTGACATTTTCACCTACTAATGGGCCTCGCCTGGATCAGGCGGGTCAGGGGGTGTGCCTCCTGACCACTCGTTCATACTAAATGAATGTTAAAACACTTACCAATATACAGCTATTGTTCACTAACTACTAAATATAAACAAATAATAAATAAATAACAGTAATATTCCTTAACTGATCACAGAATTAATAAGAAAAATAATTTATAAGAAGGCAATCAAAAAACGCACCCGGCTAGTTAGAAGTTTCCCGCCTTTTTTTCAATTTATTCATTCTGACGTTATATATATTTTTTCTATTTTGGCTTACACGGCTTGTACGTAGCCACTTTCAAGTAAAAACGAGGAAACGGGATTATTATTGGAATAAACGAAGGGATCGGGAGCGGAATTATGGAGAGTGATCAGGAAGGAAAGGTAAAAATCAAAATATAATAGTAATTAAAAAAATTATATACATTTTAAATATTGTGAATTACTATATCTTCATACTATACTTACATTATTTTGGATAAAGAAAGAGGCAATAATTTTGTATGCAGAGGGATCTTTAGACAGCAGCAATTGTCAGAGTTGGCGGAGTGGAACTAGTAGGTAAAAGAATGTGGAAGGAAATAGGGCTTTGCAGAAAGATTTTCTGGTCATTAAGTGGGCAAGAAAAGAAATAAAATAAATCAGATTTTTGGTCACGATGCTGCGGCTATTCCACTGCAGCACCTTCGCCCCCGACGCCGTCGACCCCACCGACGCCATTTTTAACTACTTCTAGACATTTTTCAATTAAATGAGCAGCGTGTTACGGTTCATTAAAGTTTGACTGGGTTAATTTAAACAAATAATTATCAAATTAATTAAAGAAAAATGTTGTAAAGAAGCAGATTCATTGGTCTTTTCTAAATTCAAAGCACAACCATCAGGAGGTGCTGGTATAGTGAATTCTCTAATAATTGCTTCATGAGTATCATCAATGGAGATGGAGGTCGCGATTTTAACAACACTGTTTTTTTTATATGATGATGAGGGTTGACTGATTTTATGTTCATAGTCAATATTAGAGGATGACATTGTAACTTTAGAGGGTTTGAGAACATCAGCATATGACTTAGATGTGGGTGGGTGCAGCTTAGAAGCTTCAACATAGGACATTGAGTTGTTAGCCATAGTAATTTTAATATTTTTTTGCCGTAAGAACTCAGGGCAGGATTTGTTTGTGGCAAAATGATACCCAGAGCACAAACAACAACTTGCATTTTCCTCATCTACTTGACAGGATTCTCCAGTGTGAAATTGTCCACATTTGTAGCACCTTGGCTTTGATCTACATTGCAGTTTGGTGTGACCAAACCTACAGCAACTAAAGCATTGAATAGTAGGATACACATACAAATCAACAGATAGAGTATTGTAGCACATGTAATTGCGCTTGGGAAGCATTTGACCATCAAATGTTACTACGACTGATTGTGAAGGCTTCCATACTGGTGATCCATTTACAAAAGTTTTGAAGTTTAAGCGCCTTGCCTTGATTATCTTGCCACAACCTTCAGGAAAAGTGATGTTGTCTATTACTTCCTCTGGTGACCAGTCTTCAGGTACACCTCGTACAAACCCATTCTAGTAACATTAAAGGTCGGGATAAATGCTTTTAAATTATTAGCTACTAAACATCCATGAGACAGAAAAGCATTAGCATCATCACTGTTAGAGAAGGCAATGGATAGCTTGTTTCTACCTATTTTTTTCAAACTTCCTTTAATAATATTAGGAAACGAATATTTTTCCAAAACTCTGCCAAAAACAATGGGGTGGAATGTGATACCTGAGTCTTGTGCAGCAATCTTTTGAACATGAATTACGAATGGGACCGAATCCGTATTGTTATACGTTTGCCGACCAACAGGTGTGTGTCGAAGACCTATACCAGAAGCAGTAGGAGGAGCAGGACTTTCATTAAAATTAATCAAACTTTCAATTTCATCTTTTTCGCGACCATAGTGCTTACGACGTCTCTTAACGCGGGGTTTTGGGGAGTTCCCTGAATCAGTGTAACAATCGTTAAATCCATCTGAACCATCAGTATCTTTTCCAGACTCATTTTCTCTATCAAAACCACCTACCGTGACATAAGTTGATGCTGGAGGAGGAATTACGAAGCCCCCCGACGTCGGGGGACTCGTTCATTGTGAAAAAGTGCAAAAACTTACCTAAATATCAGCAAACTACGTAAATTCATATATACACTAAATATATATACAATTTACAACAATATATAAACCCTTCTGATCACTTTTTACAATAAATATTATAAAATAAAAATTCAGATATAAAAAACACGCCCGCCACGTTCCACGTTTCCCGCGCTTTTTTCTTTTATTTTAAGTAGTAACATTGTTCCCAAAAGGAAAGGCAACGGTCAGAGTCATACAGCCTAATCTTTTATCAAATTATTGCATTGTCTTCGGTAATTAATACGTGTGCAAAGTTTCAAATTAATCCGATTTCTGGAAGTTGGTGAAAATTGAGCTCAGAAATTCCGTTACATGCATTCAACATACATACATACATACACCCCGAACTAATAAAAGCGTGTTAAAAAAGTATATTTATTTTCTTTGTAAACAGTAGTATTACTATGGGTTATTATAACGCTATAATAAGTTTAAAAAAAAACTACGCAGTTATTTTAACTATTTTATGCGATGTATCTGTTACTATTTAGTATTCTGTGCCTCCCTCCACCGCATCTAATATATCTCAGTTATCAAAGAGTACATTATACAATTATAAAATTGCTTAATTGTTATGTAGCAATATTATTATGACCGTGCAATGTGACAGAGCTAGACCATAATCATAATGACCGGACATTATTCATTATGCTCGCATTATTCAACAGGTCCATCACAGTTATTCAAGGTTCGTCATTCGTATCAGCTCACAAAATTGCTGTTTTGGTTGCTACGTTTTTTTACGACCGATAAGCCTTCTCGCGGGACGATTTGATTGACATCATCGTTGTTCTCGGAACCTTCTCCTCCTAACACCTGCTCGACAAACACTCTTCTTTCCTCAATTTCTGGTGGTTCTCTGCTGTCGGAATTTTGTAGAATCATCATAGCTTCAAGCTCTTGCATCACACTGTCGATGTTGAGATTGTTTTCGAACAGCTGGCGGCGTTCCATGATGGTATCCTTGTTATCATTGAACAGTTGTAGAAATTTATTGCTATCAACAATGTCAGCTATTTCATTGCGGAAAGGCAAGAACAGCAATACCATTTCACGTTGATAATCAACAGTTTCATCTATTTCGTAGCGTCTGTATCGTATTATTCGTCCAATTTTTCGTCTGCGGTGTTCATTTGATGTCGTCCTTCCCACAGTTGTTCTTTCCTCGGTCACCGGTTCTTCAATTTTGTCTTCTTGCACATCTCCGTCATCTTCATTGTCGATGAAATCATGATAATCAGCGTAATACGAAGCAAACTCGGCCAAATATGAAGATTCCAGAGAGGGAGGTCGCTCTTCATATCGCTGAATGATGTTCTTGGTCCATACATCTGTACTGTCTGCTTCGATGTTTTCGCGATCCATTTGTTTCCGACGTTTGCGACGGCGTTGTCTTTCCGATGGCCAAACTGTTGGTATGTACATAATTTGACGGCTCGTTTCGCTCATCGGTTGCCGTAGTAAATACCATGCTGCTTCTTGAGCTGACATTTCAACTGCATTAAGAAGTTTGACACTCAATGCTTTCAATTGGCCCGTGTAGTCCCGGTCAGGATGCTCTTCCATCATCTTAGTCAGCTCACGATTCAAATTACTCATTCCACGAGCTGATTTGTTCACATATTCCACGACATACTGTGCGCAGCTGTATTCATCCAAGATAAACTGGATATCGATGTTGGATTTGATTTCACCAGCGAGGTAAGGGTTGAATGTGTTCGTCATAAGTTGGTCGAAGTTGCGTTTGAACAACAAAGATGGCCTGCGCAAAGTTGAACGCACTACGTCAAGGTATGCATCGAATGTCAAACTATGCTCCCTAAGAAAGTCGTCCAGGCTGGCGTATGTACGTTCGCTGAGACAGTTGCGTAGCTCCTTGGCCTTTTTTTGGAATGCTATGCGGCGTCCATCAGTTTGCGGCATTGGGATCAATACACGGGTAGTGAGCATTGGCCAGTACGGGATCCCAAATCTACAAGTCGTTTCGCCTCGCTTCGTGCAGGTGAAAGTGTGCTTGTGGATTTGATTGGCGTAGATGGTATCGTTGGGCACATCTTCTTTGGCGACGGAACTCAGCTTCTCCACGAGCTCGATGGTCTTCGGCATATTTTCTGACACAGTCTCATGTGGATCATCGTGTAACCACAGTAAAATGTGAGCGCACGGACTTCCTGTATGTTGAAACTCAATGCGAAGGAAATAATCCTCCACGTAGTACTGGCCAAACGGATTGTATGACGGTTTTGATTTCAGCATTTTCATCAATGAACCAACGAGTTTGTGGAAATATATGCAGCATGTAATTGGATCGTCACTCACCAAGTTGCACCGCTCTGATGTGTTGAGATCTTCGGCGACTTTGCCAGGATATTTGTTGCTCAACTTGAGGAGTAAATTCAGCAATACTAACCAGCGTACCTCGTTCGCACTTAGAGTGAGAAAGATGGTCGGCTTACCAAGTTGACGGAGCATAGCGAAGAGATCTCGTTTACGAGAGGCCCAGTACTGGACAGAGTTTGGCACCTTCATAAAGGCGAGATTCTGCACAACGAACTCTTTGAGAAACTCCGGGTCCTCTAACATGCGTCGAGTTACGCTCTCTGTGTTCGAAACACTTCGGAATGTGCTGTAAATCCCATCGACCATTCGTAGACGCAGAATCTTCATTGCATCGTATAAGACTTTTTGAGGCGTGGCTCCGCGCCTGTCACTCCGTCGTATTTCACTGGCCGCCATCATGTACGGTGTCACTGAAATGTTCGTGTTGAAACGGCGGGGCTCTCCGAAGTATATCGCAGGAAATGATAGTTCTTCTGCATGACGGTCATAAATGATGTTAAGAGGCGTTGCCCGATGTCCTGGTGCGATGTCAAGACAATCCTCTTCATTCCACAGTAGTGTGTGCTGTCTCGCAGCAAGAACTTCAGACTCGGGCGTATATTCGGCGGAGATTGCTTCGATCCGATTAGCAGGATCATCCTGAAGGCCTTCATCTGATGGCAATGCAGGCTGCAGTCGTGACAAATCTATTTTGATATCGTACAAACGATATAGACTTGAATTTTGAAGTACATCTAACCATTCTTTGACCGTACGCTCAGACACGTACCCGCTGATGTAATTTGTTTTGTGTGCAAGATTCCTTTCGATGTTAACGTTGATAACATCGTCCTCTTCTAGATGGCGAGGCAAGCATTTTACCATGTCTTGTACGTTGACTGGGACGTTTATCACTTGTCCAATAATTCCATAAGAGAAATCATGACGCAGTCGACGCACTTGCATAAATGGAAGGCGCGGTGAGACAAAACGTTCACTGATAGGATCCAGAGGCGGTAGACCTGGAGGTATGTCAGGATATGAGAAGCCGTTGACCTTTGCGAGAGTAGGAAGCTTACGCTTATTCAGCGATAGTCTACAGGTGTTGCAAGACTTTGTATAATCCTCCTTGCGTAGCAGCCGATTTTCCTTAACGTACCAATCCGAGATTACCTTCAGTTGTAGTGCAGTGATGGTTTTAAGGTCATTCTTGAACCACAATCTGTCACAAACCGAGCAAGCATGGCCAAAATCGTTGTCCAGGAAAGTAGATTGAAATCTCTTTAATGACAATGCCCATTTGGTATACCAGGTGGATTGTTCCAGTTGTGTTGCTGTTTGGCTTGAAGAAGTATTCGGTTGTACATCAGTCCGAGAGGATGCAGCTTTACGTTGTCGGTATGCACGTTGCCGTTGAGCGTTAGTTAGGGGAACGCTTGTTCTCTCCGCCACAGAACAGGACGTTGAAGCAGGTGACTTTGACGTACCACTGGTGAGGGCTATGTTACCAGATTTACGTAGCTTGCACCTGCGTTGCCTCTCCGCGGCCGCTTTTGCAAAGGCTCTTGCTTGTTCAGGAGTTCTGGAGGCTGCTTGACGTTGTCTGTACTCACGTTGTCGCTGAGCTTTCGTTCTGGCGGTAGAGGTGGTGTGTGGAACAACGAAAGGTACTGCAGACGTTGACGGCACGATATACTCCGTCTCCATTGATGTACTGGACGTTGAAGGCATTTGCTCGTCCGTTTCCATTGTTTTGAGAGTGGTGATTCCTGTTGAACATTTGAAAATATATTAATTTCTAAAACTTGTAAATTTAAATGATTCATTTTAAATTTAAAATGATAATAATATCATTAATATTAATTTAATATTTTTGACGTGAGAACGTCTTAAATTAGGTTGTGGCTCGGAGTCACTCATGAGAAGTGTAACGCCCGCTCACGTCTGTTACGATGAGTCACCGAACGAGAGAGAGGCCCGCCGGACCGGCGAATGCCTTGCGTCTCTCTCCCACTCAAACATGATCGGTCCGCCGCGCGCGCAGCACTAGAGAATTAGGCGCGTTGAATCGGTGCGTGCTTGTGGCTCTGTCTTTCTCGAGAGTTTTTGGCGTTGGAAAAACTAGAAAGCGTCATAATACAAGTTCACGCGTGTGGTTAAAGTATCGTCAGCTGTGTCTGTAGTGAAAATGTGGAGTGCTTAGATTCGTCATTTACAACAACTACAACAATAAAGGTAAATAATTGTGTTACGTTCTAGGGGTGTGGGATCTAGATTGAAATGCACTTCTAAACCGATGAAGTAGAGTAGGATTTATTGTACACACTTTACGTTACAACACTTAGTACACAAACACTTATATCGCACTCCAAATCCTCTTGTCGCAGTTTTCGCTTCGATGTTTACTCGTCGCTTTCCCAAATTAAACTCAAACTCGGTCGCATTCCCGGGCTCCTTATATACCGGCCGTCAAGGACTCCCGAATATTCGGTAGGTACCTACTACCCAGTACGAGTCTGTTCGGGATCCATCCAAATGCCGTCTTGCCTAGCCTAGACCTTTCTCGAATGTTCGGCATCATAGTGCTATCCTTGTCTTGTGCTGTCTCTGTCACACCTTTCTGGAATGTTCTTAGTATAGCTGCCTCTCTCTAATCGTGCTATCTCTTTCACTCCTACTGAAAACTACGTCATATACTGAAGTGGGCTTCAAAGGCCCATAAGGGGTCCTGAAAACGCCTGAAAACGGGTTTTCAGGTTATGGCGTCATCTGATAGAGGGTGGCCTGAAACGGACTGAAAACATGTTTCAGGCGCCTGAAAACAACGGCAACTTGGGTGAAATTTCGATAAACTAGTATGTGTTAGAGCACTCTCTGAAACGGCCTGAAATGGTATTTCAGCCTGCTGAAAACGCCTCCAAGGCACGGAAAAACACGATCAAAGTTTTAGCACTAGCCCACCGGCGTAACACTACCCCCTCCTTAGACATGCTCGTCCCGAGCATCATTCGTTCCATGGTACTTGGCCAACCGATCAACATGAACAATCTTACAGGGGCTACGTGCGTTGCGCTGTATCCGATAAGTGACGTCGTTGATCCTTGTGACTACTTTGTACGGCCCTTCCCAACTCGGCGACAATTTCGGTGACTTTCCTTTTCGACGCATAGGGTTATGTAGCCACACGAATGATCCTTCCTCAAACCTCGTCTGGTTAGACTTCCGGTCGTATCTGGTCTTTACCTTCTCGCTGGCCTGCAATCCATGTTCACGAACATGCCTGTGAACATCATCAAGCCGGTTTCGCAGTTCACTTGCATACTCCGAAACCGTCTTTGGTGCATCTGGAGGACGTCCGGTCAGAAGGTCTGCAGGTAAACGTAGTTCTCTTCCAAAATTAGCACACGCAGGAGTTACGGCCGTGCTTTCATGAACTGCTGTCCGATATGCCATTAAAAAGAGCGGAATATGCCTGTCCCAATCCTTTTGATGGTTGTCAACTACTTTGGCCAAATGTCGTTCCAGAGTCTGATTGAATCTCTCAACCATTCCGTCTGACTGTGGGTGATAGGCCGTAGTCCGAGTTTTATGAATTCCCATGACTCGGCAAGTCTCCTGAAACACCAGAGACTCAAAATTTCTTCCCTGATCACTGTGGATCTCAAGAGGCACACCATACCGACAAAACACTTCAGTCACTACAGTTTCCGCTACTGTGACTGCCTCTTGATTCGGAATGGCAAATACCTCAGGCCATTTGGTGAAATAGTCCATGACCACCAGGATGTACTTGTTTCCACGGTCAGAGGTCGGGAACGGGCCTGCGACGTCTAAAGCAATTCTTTCCCAAGGCGCTCCCACGTTGTAAACTTTAAGCGCACCTCTACTGCGTGTATGTGGTCCCTTAACTGACGAACAGCTAGTACATTTCCTACACCAGTCTTCCACGTCGTCCCGACAGTTTATCCAGTAAAAACGTTGCCGAATCTTCATCAGAGTCCTTTTTACTCCTAGGTGTCCACCGGAAGCGCCGTCGTGAAAGGATCTTAAAACATCGCTAACTCTCTTTCTTGGTACAACCACTTGAAGATGAGCATCCTTTCCGTTTTCTGACTCCCATTTCCTGCACAGTACGCCATTGTGCATAACCAGACTTTCCCATTGCGCCCAGTAGCTCTTTGTCACGGTACTCATCGGAGCTACCTCACACCACCTTGGTTTGGGCGCCCCAGCGTTGATCCAATCGTAAATGGGCTTTACATCGCAATCTTCCTGTTGTGCTTCTTGCATTGCTTCATCACTCCATTCTTCGCTAACAGTGTCTGTCCTCAACATCTTCACGCAGTCCTTCCCCTGTTGCCTTAAACAGTGTTTGCAATCATCAGGACAAGGTCTTCGAGAGAGGGCATCTGCGTTGCCATGTGACTTTCCACTGCGATGTTCGATGACAAAGTCATATTCCTGCAGTTGTTCGATCCAGCGTGCCACCTGACCCTCAGGGTTCTTAAACTCTAACAACCACTTTAGAGCAGCGTGGTCAGTTCTTATTCGGAACTTGCGTCCAAGCAGGTATTTACTAAAATGCTGCAGAGTTTTGACGACTGCCAGCAATTCTCTCCTAGTGACGCAGTAGTTTCTCTCCGGCTTCGATAGCGACTTGCTAAAATAGGCGATCACAACTTCCTGATCACCCTTCTTCTGTGACAAGACTCCTCCAATGCCAGTATTGCTTGCATCAGTGTCAACAACAAACTCGTTCTCTGGGTCTGGATATCCCAAAATCGGTGTTTCACAAAGTCTCTGTTTGAGGTCTGAGAAAGCTGCTGCACACTGATCATCCCAGTTGAATTGTCTTTTCTCTTCTGTCAGCTGGTGCAAAGGCTTTGCTATATCTGAGAAGTTCTTTACAAATCGTCGGTAGTACGAGCTAAGTCCCAAGAAGGCACGTACTGCTGTCTTGTCTTTCGGTGTCGGCCAGTCCTTAACTGCACTTATCTTCTCAGGGTCTGTCTGGATGCCATCTGGTGAAATCACATGTCCCAAGTAGTTTACCTTGCGCTTGAAGAATGAGCATTTCTTCGGACTTAGTTTTAAGTTAGCATCGCGCAACTTGGACAAAACTTGTTCCAGCTTCTTGAGGTGGTCATCAAAATCTTTGCCTACAATTATGATGTCATCCAGATACACTAGGAATGTATCACCCAGGAGACCAACCAGTATTTGCTCCATCAACCGTTCAAACGTTGCTGGTGCGTTGCACAATCCAAACGGCATTACATTAAACTGCCAAAGTCCTTTACCGGTTGAAAAGGCTGTTTTCTCTTTGTCCTTGTCTTTTATTTCCACTTGCCAATAGCCACTTTTCAAATCCAACGTGGAAAACCATTTCATTCCATGCAGAGTATCCAAAGTGTCATCTATCCTAGGCAATGGATAACTGTCTTTCTTAGTCACATCGTTGAGTCGACGATAGTCTACGCAAAATCTCATGGTTCCATCCTTCTTTTTCACCAAGACTACTGGAGAACACCAAGGACTTGTCGACGGTTCTATCACTTTATCTCTCCTCATTTCCTTGATCATGTCTTCCACTTCCTTCTCTCGAGCTACTGGAACTCGCCGCGGTCGTTGTCGAAAAGGCATGACATCTCCGGTGTCGATCTCGTGCTGCACTACTCCAGTTCTCCCGATATCACTGTCATGTGCGGAGAAGACGCTCCTATAGCGCTTTAGCAAATTACGTGCCTTAAGAAGTTCTTCCTTTGTGAGATCATTTTGGCAGTTTTCCAATAACTTTCCAATTTCCACAACTTCTTCTTGTAACTTGTTCTCCTTCAACCCATGGCAACTCCGAATCCAAGAGATTGCCTCGCATGTTCCCATAAGGGTTCCTTTACTTATGACGTGTTGAGTGTCACTTAGATTTAGCACCCTTATAAATGCTGCAGATGACGTCGTTACCACTGTGCGAGCTGGCATCCATGGTTTACTGCCGTCCATTTTCTCTATTAACACGCAGGAATGAGATCCTTGTCTCGCACCGTGCGGCAATGTCACCGGAACTAGGGCTTGCGATCTCGGTTGAAGTGTAGTCCTTCTAGCGCAGAAGACATGTCCACTCATTCCACCTTCCATAGGAACTTCATAAGCCCCAAATTTCAGCACGCCTCCTTTCATGTCGATCTTACACTCGTACTTCCTCATAAAGTCAAGACCAATAATGCAGTCATCTACGATGTTAGCAATGATGACTTTGTGCCAGTACTTCTTTTCTCCAATCTTCACTGACACTTCCTGCTCCCCCTGGACGGAGATGTACTGGCCGGTAGCCGTTTGCAGCTGAAGATGCATTGGTCGGACTAGATGATCCCTGGACAGGTGTTTCAGCAGTCGAGAACTGATCACGGTCCGAGAAGCTCCGGTGTCAATAGTAAGGTGACATGGTACTCCACCAATTTCTCCTTTGACAGCCAGACTGTTCCCGTCGTTCGCCTGCGAGATCATAACTGGGACATTATGACCACCAGCCAGCACTCGTCCCTCAGTCCTGGCTTTTACTCGTTTCCCTGCTGCTGCCGCTCTGAACTATCAGAGCTTGCTGGCTCTCCGTTCGGCCCGAGTCCCGTTGCCTCCAAGATCTTTTTGGGCAGCCTGATTGTATGTGTCCTCTTTCCCCGCAGTTCAGGCCCAGTTTCTCGAGGTGGAGCAATCGGCTCCCTGGCCGCAACTTCGCGCACCCTAAAGGATTTTGTTGAGTCTTGGCGTACAGCTTCCACCTCCAGGGCATGGGCGAGAGCATCCTTCAAGGTCCCATGGTGTCCCAGCCGTACAGCAGCCCTCACTTCAAAGTCCCGAATCCCATCTATGAATGCCTGTACTAGCGTTCCATCGATGAAAGTCGCTGCGGAACCTTGGTACGCCTTCCGAACGAGCTTCTCTATCTCAAGTGCCCACTTTTGTAACGACTCATTATGCCCCTGAGTCCTATTCTTCAGCTGAGCTCTGTAAACGTGCTCTAGATGGCTGTCACCGAAGCGTGCCTCTAAAGCTTCAAGAAGACGGTTGTATGTCTTCTCCTTTCCTAACGCTTCCAGAACAGTGAGAGCTTCGTCCCGCAGCGCCAAACTCAGTGGCGTTTTAGCATAGTCCTTGCTCCAGCCATTCGCTTCGGCAACCATCTCGAATTGGAGCTTGTATGCGGCCCACGAAGAGGTACCATCGAATGGAGGTACCTTGTAACTTTTCACCTCCTGTGGCTGGTGCACCTGATACACTGGTGGTGCCGTTGGCCACTTTGATCTCCAACTTCTGGAGGCGATTCTCCTGGCCCTCCACTTTTTCGTTCAGTCCATTGAGGCGCTTCTCGTGGTTTTCAACTTTAATTTCAACGCCCACAATTTTGTCTTGCACCTCAGCCATCTCCTTTTTCCATTCTGCATTTACTTCGTGTACCTCACGGAGGACTTCTTTCTGGTCCCGTAGCTCTTGCTGCAAAATTTTGGCTTGTTCCTCGTGCCATCTAGCCTGTTCCTCCTGCCTTCTGGTCTGTTCCTCCTGCTGAACCCGTAGCTCTTGTTGCAGGATTTTGGCTTGTTCCTCCTGCCTTCTGGTCTGTTCCTCCTGCTGAACCCGTAGCTCTTGTTGCAGGATTTTGGCTTGTTCCTCCTGCCTTCTAGCCTGTTCTTTCAGGAGGATCAGAATGGCGTTGACGTCTATCTCCGGCGTCCTTGAAGCTGGTACCGCTGTGTCTGACGTTCCGGCGGTGCCCGCAGAGTCTCCAGCAGCGGTGCGGCTTCGGGTCTGCATCCCCTCCTTCTCTTCTTCTCGCGGAGTAATCGGCATTTTCAATCCCACTTCTGACACCAAATGTTACGTTCTAGGGGTGTGGGATCTAGATTGAAATGCACTTCTAAACCGATGAAGTAGAGTAGGATTTATTGTACACACTTTACGTTACAACACTTAGTACACAAACACTTATATCGCACTCCAAATCTTCTTGTCGCAGTTTTCGCTTCGATGTTTACTCGTCGCTTTCCCAAATTAAACTCAAACTCGGTCGCATTCCCGGGCTCCTTATATACCGGCCGTCAAGGACTCCCGAATATTCGGTAGGTACCTACTACCCAGTACGAGTCTGTTCGGGATCCTTCCAAATGCCGTCTTGCCTAGCCTAGACCTTTCTCGAATGTTCGGCAACATAGTGCTATCCTTGTCTTGTGCTGTCTCTGTCACACCTTTCTGGAATGTTCTTAGTATAGCTGCCTCTCTCTAATCGTGCTATCTCTTTCACTCCTACTGAAAACTACGTCATATACTGAAGTGGGCTTCAAAGGCCCATAAGGGGTCCTGAAAACGCCTGAAAACGGGTTTTCAGGTTATGGCGTCATCTGATAGAGGGTGGCCTGAAACGGACTGAAAACATGTTTCAGGCGCCTGAAAACAACGGCAACTTGGGTGAAATTTCGATAAACTAGTATGTGTTAGAGCACTCTCTGAAACGGCCTGAAATGGTATTTCAGCCTGCTGAAAACGCCTCCAAGGCACGGAAAAACACGATCAAAGTTTTAGCACTAGCCCACCGGCGTAACAATTGTACACTGATATTTCATTATCGTAAACTATGATTGATTGATTAATTGTTAGATTGACACAAAAGTTGAGAAACTGAGTTTATAGGTTATGTCATACTATTGAAAAATGTTGATAGTGTTAAGTAAATTGTTAGTTTAAATCACTCTGGAATCAATCGTAATTCAGTCGATTGAGAAGAAACAGCGCGTATTGCTAGTCAAACATTTAAAATAACAGTTCAAGTTTATAGGTCCAAAACTTTAGAAATTACAAATAATTCAACCCCCCCCCCCCTTTACATGTATAGGGAGGTACCCTTAAAAAGAGGTAATTTTAATTTTTCGTATTTTTAAAAATGAGATCTATATGTGAAGTATCCTCGAACCAAGTTACATGCAAATCAGTCCATAAACGTAGAAGATATTCTGCTGAGACAGACTAGGACGGACTGAACGATGTCATTAGGGGTTTCTTGTCGGACTACGGAACCCTAAAAAACGTAACAAAAGATAACAAATCCGTTACGTGCAATGAGGTGCCTGTAGACGCTAACCTTAACAGTCACCTGCACAAAAACGATACATGATGGGCCTGATTGGTGGTAGAAGTGGGGGCGGGAGCGGACATTTTACTAGGGATGCAACTTCGTTCATAAAATACATCGATTTTTAAACATCGATCTTTTTTAATGTCCAACATCGGTGTTGAAAATGATGATGATGAAAACGATGTATAGGACACGGCTTTGAAACACAGGAAAACGTGTTTTCACATACTTTCAATAGTTATAGTCCACACCTATGCAAGCGAGAGAGATGGCATCTGCGACCATGCGCAAACTCCTCTCCCTTAGCGTTCTTTTTACGTGACTTATTTATTTTTATATATATTTAAGCTTTATTGCACAACAAAACTTTGTACAAAAGGTGGACTTAACGCCGTAGGGCATTCTCTACCAGTCATACCTTTGGGCTAAGCACAAATGATTATGACTTGGGTTTTATTAAGCAATGCCGCAAAACCAACTTACCATGGTAAATGTTATCTTCGTTAGGGCAATCTCCTGACCATTCGTCATCGCTGCCAATCTGTGGTTCTTCCTTCACTTTAATTTCCTGTTTTATATTTTCTGGGCTTTGGTAAATATTATCTGGAATGGAAATATTTAATTGTTACATGACTATCACAGTTGAAAGTTTTGTATTGGAATCTTGTGAGTTGTAGTAGTGTATGATACCGTGATCACTTCATCACAATTGGGGGTACTGTGATCACGGTACTGTAATTGGTGACTTCAACGCTAAAATCGGACACCCCAAACCCCACGAAAACATTGTAATGGGAAAGTATGGTTATGGGGAACGGAATGACAGAGGTGAACATCTAATACAATATGCATTTGAAAACAAGCTGTCGATAATGAATAATTTTTTTTTAGAAGAAAGCATCTAGAAAATGGACATGGATATCACCAAGCCATAAAGTAAAAAACGAAATCGACTTTATTCTGAGCCCCTACCCTAAATCTGTGAATAACGTAGATGTGTTGAACAAAATAAGCTACCCGTCAGACCACAGACTAATAAGATGTACCCTAGAAATGAAAAACCCAATCACCAGTCGAAAAGCAATCCTAATAAGCTGAAAACAAAAGAGGATAGAAACAACTACTTACAAAAGCTAGAAAAGAACTTAGCGACAAGACATGATTCATTGATTAATCTAGAAGATGTACAATATTTGAGCAACAAACTGGAAGAAATTATCATAGAAAGCCTCAGACCGGACTAGAAAACAAATGGTAGTAAACATAAAATCCTTAGCAAAGAGACATTGTGCCTAATTTCTAATAAAAAACAAAAAAAAAACAAAAAAACAAACTGAACTGCAGACCATGAAACACAAAACCAAAAAAACGAAAGAAGAACTAAAAGAACTATTCAAGAAAAGCAACAGAGCAATCAGGAAAGATTATGATACCGACAGAAGAGAAGTTATAGAAAGAAACATGGCAAAGTTCCGAAATTCAAAAAGAGCATTTAAAGAACTTACAACTCATAAAAATGGATACAATCTTTAAGTAACGAAAAAGGTGAATTCAAGGAAAGAGATGACATAGTAAGAATTGCAACAGCTTTTTATAGTGACCTTTATAAAAAACCAATGAGAGAAAAAACATGTGAAGAAGAAATCACGTTTTATCAAATTATTGCATTTTCATCGGTACTTAATACGTGTGCAAAGTTTCAAATTAATCCGATTTCTGGAAGTTGGTGAAAATTGAGCTAAGAAATTCCGTTACATGCATTCAACATACATACATACATACACCCCGATCTAATAAAAGCGTGTTAAAAAAGTATATTTATTTTCTTTGTGAACAGTAGTATTACTATGGGTTATTATAACGCTATAATAAATTAAAAAAAACTACGCAGTTATTTTATGCGATGTATCTGTTACTATTTAGTATTCTGTGCCTCCCTCCACCGCATCTAATATATCTCAGTTATCAAAGAGTACATTATACAATTATAAAATTGCTTAATTGTTATGTAGCAATATTATTATGACCGTGCAATGTGACAGAGCTACACCATAATCATAATGACCGGACATTATTCATTATGCTCGCATTATTCAACTGGTCCATCACAGTTATTCAAGGTTCGTCATTCGTATCAGCTCACAAAATTGCTGTTTTGGTTGCTACGTTTTTTTACGACCGATAAGCCTTCTCGCGGGACGATTTGATTGACATCATCGTTGTTCTCGGAACCTTCTCCTCCTAACACCTGCTCGACAAACACTCTTCTTTCCTCAATTTCTGGTGGTTCTCTGCTGTCGGAATTTTGTAGAATCATCATAGCTTCAAGCTCTTGCATCACACTGTCGATGTTGAGATTGTTTTCGAACAGCTGGCGGCGTTCCATGATGGTATCCTTGTTATCATTGAACAGTTGTAGAAATTTATTGCTATCAACAATGTCAGCTATTTCATTGCGGAAAGGCAAGAACAGCAATACCATTTCACGTTGATAATCAACAGTTTCATCTATTTCGTAGCGTCTGTATCGTATTATTCGTCCAATTTTTCGTCTGCGGTGTTCATTTGATGTCGTCCTTCCCACAGTTGTCCTTTCCTCGGTCACCGGTTCTTCAATTTTGTCTTCTTGTACATCTACGTCATCTTCATTGTCGATGAAATCATGATAATCAGCGTAATACGAAGCAAACTCGGCCAAATATGAAGATTCCAGAGAGGGAGGTCGCTCTTCATATCGCTGAATGATGTTCTTGGTCCATACATCTGTACTGTCTGCTTCGATGTTTTCGCGATCCATTTGTTTCCGACGTTTGCGACAGCGTTGCCTTTCCGATGGCCAAACTGTTGGTATGTACATAATTTGACGGCTCGTTTCGCTCATCGGTTGCCGTAGTAAATACCATGCTGCTTCTTGAGCTGACATTTCAACTGCATTAAGAAGTTTGACACTCAATGCTTTCAATTGGCCCGTGTAGTCCCGGTCAGGATGCTCTTCCATCATCTTAGTCAGCTCACGATTCAAATTACTCATTCCACGAGCTGATTTGTTCACATATTCCACGACATACTGTGCGCAGCTGTATTCATCCAAGATAAACTGGATATCGATGTTGGATTTGATTTCACCAGCGAGGTAAGGGTTGAATGTGTTCGTCATAAGTTGGTCGAAGTTGCGTTTGAACAACATAGATGGCCTGCGCAAAGTTGAACGCACTACGTCAAGGTATGCATCGAATGTCATACTATGCTCCCTAAGAAAGTCGTCCATGCTAGCGTATGTACGTTCGCTGAGACAGTTGCGTAGCTCCTTGGCCTTTTTTTGGAATGCTATGCGGCGTCCATCAGTTTGAGGCATTGGGATCAATACACGGGTACTGAGCATTGGCCAGTACGGGATCCCAAATCTACAAGTCGTTTCGCCTCGCTTCGTGCAGGTGAAAGTGTGCTTGTGGATTTGATTGGCGTAGATGGTATCGTTGGGCACATCTTCTTTGGCGACGGAACTCAGCTTCTCCACGAGCTCGATGGTCTTCGGCATATTTTCTGACACAGTCTCATGTGGATCATCGTGTAACCACAGTAAAATGTGAGCGTACGGACTTCCTGTATGTTGAAACTCAATGCGAAGGAAATAATCCTCCACGTAGTACTGGCCAAACGGATTGTATGACGGTTTTGATTTCAGCATTTTCATCAATGAACCAACGAGTTTGTGGAAATATATGCAGCATGTAATTGGATCGTCACTCACCAAGTTGCACCGCTCTGATGTGTTGAGATCTTCGGCGACTTTGCCAGGATATTTGTTGCTCAACGTGACGAGTAAATTCAGCAATACTAACCAGCGTACCTCGTTCGCACTTAGAGTGAGAAAGATGGTCGGCTTACCAAGTTGACGGAGCATAGCGAAGAGATCCCGTTTACGAGAGGCCCAATACTGAACAGAGTTTGGCACCTTCATAAAGGCGAGATTCTGCACAACGAATTCTTTGAGAAACTCCGGGTCCTCTAACATGCGTCGAGTTACGCTCTCTGTGATCGAAACACTTCGGAATGTGCTGTAAATCCCATCGACCATTCGTAGACGCAGAATCTTCATTGCATCGTATAAGACTTTTTGAGGCGTGGCTCCGCGCCTGTCACTCCGTCGTATTTCACTGGCCGCCATCATGTACGGTGTCACTGAAATGTTCGTGTTGAAACGGCGGGGCTCTCCGAAGTATATCGCAGGAAATGATAGTTCTTCTGCATGACGGTCATAAATGATGTTAAGAGGCGTTGCCCGATGTCCTGGTGCGATGTCCAGACAATCCTCTTCATTCCACAGTAGTGTGTGCTGTCTCGCAGCAAGAACTTCAGACTCGGGCGTATATTCGGCGGAGATTGCTTCGATCCGATTAGCAGGATCATCCTGAAGGCCCTCATCTGATGGCAATGCAGGCTGCAGTCGTGACAAATCTATTTTGATATCGTACAAACGATATAGACTTGAATTTTGAAGTACATCTAACCATTCTTTGACCGTACGCTCAGACACGTACCCGCTGATGTAATTTGTTTTGTGTGCAAGATTCCTTTCGATGTTAACGTTGATAACATCGTCCTCTTCTAGATGGCGAGGCAAGCATTTTACCATGTCTTGTACGTTGACTGGGACGTTTATCACTTGTCCAATAATTCCATAAGAGAAATCATGACGCAGTCGACGCACTTGCATAAATGGAAGGCGCGGTGAGACAAAACGTTCACTGATAGGATCCAGAGGCGGTAGACCTGGAGGTATGTCAGGATATGAGAAGCCGTTGACCTTTGCGAGAGTAGGAAGCTTACGCTTATTCAGCGATAGTCTACAGGTGTTGCAAGACTTTGTATAATCCTCCTTGCGTAGCAGCCGATTTTCCTTAACGTACCAATCCGAGATTACCTTCAGTTGTAGTGCAGTGATGGTTTTAAGGTCATTCTTGAACCACAATCTGTCACAAACCGAGCAAGCATGGCCAAAATCGTTGTCCAGGAAAGTAGATTGAAATCTCTTTAATGACAATGCCCATTTGGTATACCAGGTGGATTGTTCCAGTTGTGTTGCTGTTTGGCTTGAAGAAGTATTCGGTTGTACATCAGTCCGAGAAGATGCAGCTCTACGTTGTCGGTATGCACGTTGCCGTTGAGCGTTAGTTAGGGGAACGCTTGTTCTCTCCGCCACAGAACAGGACGTTGAAGCAGGTGACTTTGACGTACCACTGGTGAGGGCTATGTTACCAGATTTACGTAGCTTGCACCTGCGTTGCCTCTCCGCGGCCGCTTTTGCAAAGGCTCTTGCTTGTTCAGGAGTTCTGGAGGCTGCTTGACGTTGTCTGTACTCACGTTGTCGCTGAGCTTTCGTTCTGGCGGTAGAGGTGGTGTGTGGAACAACGAAAGGTACTGCAGACGTTGACGGCACGATATACTCCGTCTCCATTGATGTACTGGACGTTGAAGGCATTTGCTCGTCCGTTTCCATTGTTTTGAGAGTGGTGATTCCTGTTGAACATTTGAAAATATATATTTATTTCTAAAACTTGTAAATTTAAATGATTCATTTTAAATTTTACATGATAATAATATCATTAATATTAATTAAATATTTTTGACGTGAGAACGTCTTAAATTAGGTTGTGGCTCGGAGTCACTCATGAAAAGTGTAACGCCCGCTCACGTCTGTTACGATGAGTCACCGAACGAGAGAGAGGCCCGCCGGACCGGCGAATGCCTTGCGTCTCTCTCCCACTCAAACATGATCGGTCCGCCGCGCGCGCAGCAGTAGAGAATTAGGCGCGTTGAATCGGTGCGTGCTTGTGGCTCTGTCTTTCTCGAGCGTTTTTGGCGTTGGAAAAACTAGAAAGCGTCATAATACAAGTTCACGCGTGTGGTTAAAGTATCGTCAGCTGTGTCTGTAGTGAAAATGTGGAGTGCTTAGATTCGTCATTTACAACAACTACAACAATAAAGGTAAATAATTGTACACTGATATTTCATTATCGTAAACTATGATTGATTGATTAATTGTTAGATTGACACAAAAGTTGAGAAACTGAGTTTATAGGTTATGTCATACTATTGAAAAATGTTGATAGTGTTAAGTAAATTGTCAGTTTAAATCACTCTGGAATCAATCGTAATTCAGTCGATTGAGAAGAAGCAGCGCGTATTTCTAGTCAAACATTTAAAATAACAGTTCAAGTTTATAGGTCCAAAACTTTAGAAGTTACAAATAATTCAACTCCCCCCCCCCCCTTTACATGTATAGGGAGGTACCCTTAAAAAGAGGTAATTTTAATTTTTCGTATTTTTAAAAATGAGATCTATATGTGAAGTATCCTCGAACCAAGTTACATGCAAATCAGTCCATAAACGTAGAAGATATTCTGCTGAGACAGACTAGGACGGACTGAACGATGTCATTAGGGGTTTCTTGTCGGACTACGGAACCCTAAAAAACGTAACAAAAGATAACAAATCCGTTACGTGCAATGAGGTGCCTGTAGACGCTTACCTTAACAGTCACCTGCACAAAAGACGATACATGATGGGCCTAATTGGTGGTAGAAGTGGGGGCGGGAGCGGACATTTTATTAGGGATGCAACTTCGTTCATAAAATACATCGATTTTTAAACATCGATCTTTTTTAATGTCCAACATCGGTGTTGAAAATGATGATGATGAAAACGATGTATAGGACACGGCTTTGAAACGCAGGAAAACGTGTTTTCACATACTTTCAATAGTTATAGTCCACACCTATGCAAGCGAGAGAGATGGCATCTGCGCCCATGCGCAAACTCCTCTCCCTTAGCGTTCTTTTTACGTGACTTATTTATTTTTATTTATATTTAAGCTTTATTGCACAACAAAACTTTGTACAAAAGGTGGACTTAACGCCGTAGGGCATTCTCTACCAGTCATACCTTTGGGCTAAGCACAAATGATTATGACTTGGGTTTTATTAAGCAATGCCGCAAAACCAACTTACCATGGTAAATGTTATCTTCGTTAGGGCAATCTCCTGACCATTCGTCATCGCTGCCAATCTGTGGTTCTTCCTTCACTTTAATTTCCTGTTTTATATTTTCTGGGCTTTGGTAAATATTATCTGGAATGGAAATATTTAATTGTTACATGACTATCACAGTTGAAAGTTTTGTATTGGAATCTTGTGAGTTGTAGTAGTGTATGATACCGTGATCACTTCATCACAGTTTGGGGGTACTGTGATCACGGTACTGTAATTGGTGACTTCAACGCTAAAATCGGACACCCCAAACCCCACGAAAACATTGTAATGGGAAAGTATGGTTATGGGGAACGGAATGACAGAGGTGAACATCTAATACAATATGCATTTGAAAACAAGCTGTCGATAATGAATAATTTTTTTTAGAAGAAAGCATCTAGAAAATGGACATGGATATCACCAAGCCATAAAGTAAAAAACGAAATCGACTTTATTCTGAGCCCCTACCCTAAATCTGTGAATAACTTAGATGTGTTGAACAAAATAAGCTTCCCGTCAGACCACAGACTAATAAGATGTACCCTAGAAATGAAAAACCCAATCACCAGTCGAAAAGCAATCCTAATAAGCTGAAAACAAAAGAGGATAGAAACAACTACTTACAAAAGCTAGAAAAGAACTTAGCGACAAGACATGATTCATTGATTAATCTAGAAGATGTACAATATTTGAGCAACAAACTGGAAGAAATTATCATAGAAAGCCTCAGACCGGACATGAAAACAAATGGTAGTAAACATCAAATCCTTAGCAAAGAAACATTGTGCCTAATTTCTAAACAAACTGAACTGCTGACCATGAAACACAAAACCAAAAAAACGAAAGAAGAACTAAAAGAACTATTCAAGAAAAGCAATAGAGCAATCAGGAAAGATTATGATACCCACAGAAGAGAAGTTATAGAAAGAAACATGGCAAAGTTCCGAAGTTCAAAAAGAGCATTTAAAGAACTTACAACTCATAAAAAATGGATACAATCTTTAAGTAACGATAGTCTACAGGTGTTGCAAGACTTTGTATAATCCTCCTTGCGTAGCTGCCGATTTTCCTTAACGTACCAATCCGAGATTACCTTCAGTTGTAGTGCAGTGATGGTTTTAAGGTCATTATTGAACCACAATCTGTCACAGACCGAGCAAGCATGGCCAAAATCGTTGTCCAGGAAAGAAGATTGAAATCTCCTTAATGAAAATGACCATTTGGTATACCAGGTGGATTGTTCCAGTTGTGTTGCTGTTTGGCTTGAAGAAGTATTCGGTTGTACATCAGTCCGAGAAGATGCAGCTCTACGTTGTCGGTATGCACGTTGCCGTTGAGCGTTAGTTAGGGGAACGCTTGTTCTCTCCGCCACAGAACAGGACGTTGAAGCAGGTGACTTTGACGTACCGCTGGTGAGGGCTATTTTACCAGATTTACGTAGCTTGCACCTGCGTTGCCTCTCCGCGGCCGCTTTTGCAAAGGCTCTTGCTCGTTCAGGAGTTCTGGAGGCTGCTTGACGTTGTCTGTACTCACGTTGTCGCTGAGCTTTCGTTCTGGCGGTAGAGGTGGTGTGTGGAACAACGAAAGGTACTGCAGACGTTGACGGCACGATATCCTCCGTCTCCATTGATGTACTGGACGCTGAAGGCATTTGCTCGTCCGTTTCCATTGTTTTGAGAGTGGTGATTCCTGTTGAACATTTGAAAATATATTAATTTCTAAAACTTGTAAATTAAAATGATTCAATTTAAATTTAAAATGATAATAATATCATTAATATTAATTTAATATTTTTGACGTGAGAACGTCTTAAATTAGGTTGTGGCTCGGAGTCACTCATGAAAAGTGTAACGCCCGCTCACGTCTGTTACGATGAGTCACCGAACGAGAGAGAGGCCCGCCGGACCGGCGAATGCCTTGCGTCTCTCTCCCACTCAAACATGATCGGTCCGCCGCGCGCGCAGCACTAGAGAATTAGGTGCGTTGAATCGGTGCGTGCTTGTGGCTCTGTCTTTCTCGAGCGTTTTTGGCGTTGGAAAAACTAGAAAGCGTCATAATACAAGTTCACGCGTGTGGTTAAAGTATCGTCAGCTGTGTCTGTAGTGAAAATGTGGAGTGCTTAGATTCGTCATTTACAACAAGTACAACAATAAAGGTAAATAATTGTACACTGATATTTCATTATCGTAAACTATGATTGATTGATTAATTGTTAGATTGACACAAAAGTTGAGAAACTGAGTTTATAGGTTATGTCATACTATTGACAAAAATAACAGTTCAAGTTTATAGGTCCAAAACTTTAGAAATTACAAATAATTCAACCCCCCCCCCCTTTACATGTATAGGGAGGTACCCTTAAAAAGAGGTAATTTTAATTTTTCGTATTTTTAAAAATGAGATCTCTAAGTGAAGTATCCTCGAACCAAGTTACATGCAAATCAGTCCATAAACGTAGAAGATATTCTGCTGAGACAGACTAGGATGGACTGAACGATGTCATTAGGGGTTTCTTGTCGGACTACGGAACCCTAAAAAACGTAACAAAAGATAACAAATCCGTTACGTGCAATGAGGTGCCTGTAGACGCTTACCTTAACAGTCACCTGCACAAAAGACGATACATGATGGGCCTAATTGGTGGTAGAAGTGGGGGCGGGAGCGGACATTTTATTAGGGATGCAACTTCGTTCATAAAATACATCGATTTTTAAACATCGATCTTTTTTAATGTCCAACATCGGTGTTCAAAATGATGATGATGAAATGATGATGAAAACGATGTATCTATAGGACACGGTTTTGAAACACAGGAAAACGTGTTTTCACATACTTTCAATATATTTATACGTCAATCTTACATAAATAATGGCATATATTAGTTATATTTTTGCTAGGAATAAGGAACAGAACAACCAAAACTTAAATACAACCAAAACAGAAAAACCACATTAAACGAAACGACAAGCTACACACACACGCACACATTTAGGAAATCATTTTTATGCTATGTACGAGTTTTGAATAGTCTACGGGCCAATACATAACTGGCGCTGGAAAATATAGTTTATAAAACACCGCTCTTGAAGAACAATGTTTCATCAATGTTAACAGTTTCAACATCAATGTTTATTTATTTATCGGAGAACACAACAGATTAGATCAAGTCCTAATCAAGGAGTACATAGTTATCAGTTCAGCACAAGAAAATAATCCTAAAACGTGTTTTCACTGCATAACGAAAATGAAAAGGAGAAATACATGCAATAACATAGGATAAATTTATGTAATGTTGTTTAATGATTAATATAGTTATTTAAACATGAATCAAACTCGAAAAGACAACACTTAAAAAATTCTTTTCGGCTCCGGTCATCGGGGAGGAATCGAACCCCCGACCTTCGGAAGTCCGGTCCGATGCTCTGACCACTGAGCTACCGAGAACCTTAATGGAGTCGTTGAATTTTGGAAGTGCTTTTTAACGCTTTGAGCCAACGTATGTTTCATCAATGATTGTGGGAGATACCCTCAAATCACCCGAGAGAAATATTTTTTTCGGGAGTTCGATTCCTCCCCGATGACCGGAGCCGAAAAGATTTTTGAAGTGAAAACTTCTTTAGCGGCGTTGAGCACTTTTGTGGCATGGGAAGAAACTGTGAAACTCGCGTCAGGTCACGTGATGCTGATCGAAAAACCGTAAGACGGTTGTTAAGTTTTCACTTCTGCCGGCACTCCCGGAGTGCAACCCGTGTTAGTTTTTTTAAGTGTTTTCTTTTGGAAAATAAAAAATAGCGTTGTTAACGCAAAAAAAACTTAACAAATGAATCAAACTCAACAAGACTAACATTAAAATGTTTTAAACATTACGATGTATAATTATTTATTTATTTATGTATTTGCATCAGGCAACAGATTTACAATTAAATACAGGCCCATAGAATATATACCTTAACTAACATATATAAATACCTTACAGACTAACATACATACAAATAATAAAAATTACACAATCTAATTAAAATATTTAACACAAATCACACGAGTCAGCGAACAGATGTGTAGCGCGCGGTGTCGGCGGGCAGCCGTCCTCGGAACTTCCGAAACACGACGCCCTGCGGCCAGAAATCTTCCTTCATGAAGGTCGCTAGATGATGGGTCACCACAAATGAATTAAAATTCACTTTGTGGCGAGATTCCAACCGTTCGACCCTCAGGGTGAAGTTGGACTTCTTGCGTACATGGTCTATGACGTTCTCGACCGTCGTAGACCAATGTAAGCGGGACACGTAGAGCAGCGTCGATCGTACTTCCGGTCGCAGCGGGTGTTCAGGTCGTGTCGGTGCTTCCGGCTAGCCGGCTTCCTTATCTTTCTTTCGACCTATGTGAAGCCCTGCTCTTCGCATCGATCCCTCGGTGGACACTGTGTCGGTGTCGACTTCTTTTCTTTCCCCGTTTTAGGCTGCCGGGGTGGTAAGGCAGCAGCGGCTGCGTAGGCACGGGTCGGGGGGCTCGTGTCACTTTTCTTCGGCTCCGATCGCGCGGGGCTGGCTACCGGAAGCGGGGCAGCGGGGCGTGCTTCGCGGTCAACAACAGCGAGCGATGACTCAACATTGCTGACCGATGATTTTTGCGCTCCGCGGCGACGCGTGTTGACACCGGAGGCCACGGGCGACCTACATACTGAATTACTAGATTTTAGAGTTAATAACTCAGTACGCAGGTCGGAAATAGTAGATTCCGAGGCCTCTACCTTCAACTGCTTTTCGGCCAGGCTTGTCTTCAAGGTCATTAAATCCTTTAGAAGCCTGGTGACGTCAACGTGGTCAAAAGTGACGGGGGGCAGCTTGTGCAGGTTCCTCGCCACGAACGCAGGCACGTCGTCTGGGTCGGTCTCCTTCAGCAGTGAGATGATATCCTGGAGACTCCTTTCGCCCTTGTCATCTCTTCTGCGGGTCGGCATTTGGTCGGCCTTGCCGAGCGTCTGGTAGAGCAACACCTTGCCACTTCTCCTCTTCGGTGAAATTGGATTTGCAGATCTGCATGATGCTGACCTCATCCATGGTATAACATATTTTATATTTCTGAACATACATACTAATAATAATATAATTCAACCCCCTAAACCTCCGCGCCGCACTTCAACTATATTTTAAGAAAAATATAAAAAAGAGTTTATAAAGATACATTAATTGTTTTAAACATCGATGTATCGTTTGCATCCATACATTTTAAGTGTTGCACGTCCACACCTATGCAAGCGAGAGAGATGGCATCTGCGCCCATGCGCAAACTCCTCCCCCTTAGCGTTCTTTTTACGTTATTTATATTTATTAATTTAAGCTTTATTGCACAACAAAACTTTGTATAAAAGGTGGACTTAACGCCGTAGGGCAATCTCTACCAGTCATACCTTTGGGCTAAGATAATAATGATAGTAAGCATGATGCTGTGGGAATTTTTTGTGACCTCTCTAAAGCGTTTGATTGTGTTGACCATGAGACCCTGTTGAGAAAACTACGCCATTATGGTGTATCAACTGATGCATGTAACTTATTTAATTCATATCTCACTGAGAGAACACAAAAGGTTTCTATCAATGGAGCAGAGTCTCCTGGAGCACCTCTCACTATGGGTGTGCCACAGGGTTCGATATTGGGCCCGTTACTGTTTCTGATATATATTAATGACCTTCCATACTTTGTCGACGGTGCTTGTGAGATAGTGTTATTTGCTGATGATACTTCACTACTTTTTAAAACTCCAAGGGGTAAAGAATCGTTTGACGATGTAAATGGTACTCTCTCGCGAGTACTTCATTGGTTCACCGTTAACAATTTATTGCTTAACGCGACCAAAACTAAATGCATTAAGTTTACAACGCCCAATGTCCGACAAGTTCCAACAAAGGTTGTTGTTAAGGATGAACAACTAGTTACTTCAAATACTGCAACTTTTTTGGGAATTACTTTAGATGATAAGCTCCAGTGGGGTCCTCATATCATGACCTTATCAAAGAGACTAAGCTCCGCTGCATACGCTGTAAGAAAGATAAGGTTTCTGACTGATGTTGAAACGGCAAGACTAGTTTATTTTAGTTATTTTCACAGTATCATGTCATACGGCATCTTACTATGGGGCTGGCTCAGCTGCAGATATAGAGACAATTTTCGTATTGCAGAAACGAGCCGTGCGGGCTATTTATAAACTTAAATCAAATGAAACACTTAGAGAATTGTTTAAAGAAGTTAAAATACTTACAGTTTACTCGCAATACATTTACGAAAACCTAATTTACGTTCGAAAAAACTTACACTTATTTCCTAAAAATAGCGATTTGCATAACTTCAACACAAGACAAAAAAATAGGCTTGCCGTTCCACATTTTAGGCTTCATAAAGTTGGTCACTCATTTATGGGTAGATGTGTATCATTTTTTAAAAAAATACCTGAAAATTTAATTTCATTGCCTTTAAATAAATTTAAAACAGTTGTTAAAGATGTATTAATGTCGAAAGGATATTATAAAATTGATGATTATATAAATGACAAAGATATATGGAAATGTTTAAATGCAAACAATTACAATTATTGTAAATCAATTTTGAAAAGAGGCAATGACAATAGTGACTGAGTTTCTTGCGCCGCTTCTTCTCAGCACTGGCCCAAATTGTCCCGATGCGGTGGTAGGGTTAATTTATATGTTGGGACGAGTAAAAGTGCTAGTTCTTAGCCTACTTACAGAAATAAATGAATTTTATTGAATTTTATTATTTTATAAGCAGAAATGATTATGACTTGGGTTTTATTAAGCAATGCCGCAAAACCAACTTACCATGGTAAATGTTATCTTCGTTAGGGCAATCCCCTGACCATTCGTCATCGCTGCCGATCTGTGGTTCTACCTTCACTGCAATTTCCTGTTTTATATTTTCTGGGCTTTGGTAAATATTATCTGGAATGGAAATATTTAATGGTTACATGACTATCACAATTGAAAGTTTTGTATTGGAATCTTGTGAGTTGTAGTAGTGTATGATACCGTGATCACTTCATCACAGTTGGGGGTACTGTGATCACGGTACTGTAATTGGTGACTTCAACGCTAAAATCGGACACCCCAAACCCCACGAAAACATTGTAATGGGAAAGTATGGTTATGGGGAACGGAATGACAGAGGTGAACATCTAATACAATATGCATTTGAAAACAAGCTGTCGATAATGAATACTTTTTTTAAGAAGAAAGCATCTAGAAAATGGACATGGATATCACCAAGCCATAAAGTAAAAAACGAAATCGACTTTATTCTGAGCCCCTACCATAAATCTGTGAATAACGTAGATGTGTTGAACAAAATAAGCTTCCTTTTCAGACCACCGACTAATAAGATGTACCCTAGAAATGAAAAACCCAATCACCAGTCGAAAAGCAATCCTAATAAGCTGAAAACAAAAGAGAATAGAAACAACTACTTACAAAAGCTAGAAAAGAACTTAGCGACAAGACATGATTCATTGGTTAATCTAGAAGATGTACTATATTTGAGCAACAAACTGGAAGAAATTATCATAGAAAGCCTCAGCCCGGATATGAAAACAAATGGTAGTAAACATAAAATCCTTAGCAAACAGACATTGTGCCTAATTTCTAAACAAACTGAACTGCTGACCATGAAACACAAAACCAAAAAAACGAAAGAAGAACTAAAAGAACTATTCAAGAAAAGCAACAGAGCAATCAGGAAAGATTACGATACCCACAGAAGAGAAGTTATAGAAAGAAACATGGCAAAGTTCCGAAGTTCAAAAAGAGCATTTAAAGAACTTACAACTCATAAAAAATGGATACACTCTTTAAGTAACGAAAAAGGTGAAATCAAGGAAAGAGATGACATAGTAAGAATTGCAACAGCTTTTTATAGTGACCTTTATAAAAAACCAATGAGAGAAAAAACATGTGAAGAAGAAATCACGTTGAATAAAGAAAGCTGTTTAGAAACTAAACCATATCCAACCACAGAAGAAGAAGTTATGAAACTTATTAAAAAATTAAAACTAGAGAAGAGCCCAGGATCAGACAATAACACCAACGAGGCCTTAAAATTTGGTGCACCCATTCTTGTCCCATACCTCAACAAAATATTTAACTTAGTACTGGAAAAGCAAAAAGTCCCAAGGCAATGGTGTAAGTCTAACATTATACTATTATATAAAAAAGGGCAATCCACTGGACATTGCCACCTACAGACCTATCAGCTTATTATCAACAATTTATAAACTCTTCTCATCAATTATTCTAAGCAGAATAGCACCAGAAATTGACAAAAAGCAACCAATAGAACAGGCAGGTTTCAGGCCACAGTATTCCACAATTGATCATATACATACAATAGAACAGATAATTGAAAAGTACAACGAATTTAATAGACCTCTTTATATAGCCTTTGTGGACTACTCCAAGGCTTTTGATAGCATAACCCACCGTTCCATACTGCAGGCTTTGGCCAACAATAACATAAACAGCACATATATAAATATTGTTAAAAACATATATTTCAACAGCACAAGCAGAGTTAAACTGGAGAGACAAGGCGAAGAATTCATTATTGGCAGAGGAGTAAGACAAGGAGACCCACTATCTCCAAAACTTTTCATAGCAGTTCTGGAAGACATCTTTAATACTTACTTTAAATTGGGGTCATAGAGGCATATGGATATCAAACAAGATTGACGAAATGCCAATAGAATATGTGAATGAATATGTATACCGAGGAAAATTGATATCCTTTGAAGCAAATAGTAATAAAAATGAAGTTGACAGGAGAATTAGCATAACATGGAAAAAATACTGGGCACAGAAAGAAATCCTTAAAGGAAACTACAACTTGAACTTAAAAAAGGTAATAATGAATTCCTGCATCCTCCCAAGCTTAACATATGCAAGCCAAACCAAATAAAGAACAAAATCTTATCGTGCCAGCATGCAATGGAAAGAAGTATACTAAGTCTTAGAAAAATACATAAAACAAGAAACACGGATATTCGCAAAAGAACAAAAATAACCGACGCTCTTCAGTATTCTTTAAAGCAGAAATGGAGATGGGCAGGCCATTTAGCGAGATACAAAGACAAAAGGTGGACTCTACAAACAACAAAATGGCCTGTCCCGTCGGGGAAAAGAAGTGTTGGAAGGCAAAGGAAGAGATGGGGTGATGACATTGTAAAGGCAATGGGACAGAACTGGATGAACATAGCCACTAATAAGGAAGAATGGAAAAGATTGGAAGAGGCCTTTACCCTTGGGGACCATTAATAATGGGAAAAAAGCTATAATAATAATAATGATAAACATACATAATAATAATAATATAATTCAACCCCCTAAACCTCCGCGCCGCAATGCAACTATATTTTAAGAAAAATATAAAAAAGAGTTTATAATGATCAGTGATCGGAATAGGGTGAGTATATTTACCTACAGTTTGACGAACAGAGACGGAAATCGGAGACTTCCTTACCACTAAAATTTTTTTACCGGTAAATTTACCGGAACTTTGATATGCAACTTTTTAATAGCTAAATGCTTCAATAAATCTTAATTAATGTTAGATAAAAATAAAATAACGCATATTATAAAAAAAAAAATATTAAAAAAAAAATTGTTTGAACATTTCAATATAACATATAACATGAATATAATATATTAATGACTTTCTTATCCTAAAACATAATTATTTTAAAGTATAAATAAATATAAAGTTTAAATATTACACCTTTTTACAGTTTTTGTAATTGCAGCTACGTTTGTAGCTGCACAATTACCAACACCGTGGATTTATACAAAATGTAAACGCGATTACTATAAACGTAAAAATAATAATTAATTATTTATTATTTTTACGTTAATTCTTTATTAAAAACATAATTTACTTTATTTAAATGAATTTTCTGACCCTAAACTAGACAGCAACTTGTATCTTAGAGATCAGTGACTTCTCCCATTCGTATGTACAAAAACAATAAAAAAGTATTTCGATTTTCACAAAAAGTTAATTTTAATATTCAAAACTAAACAAAAATATTTGAATGAGTGACATTCGTTATAGCTTTCTAAGTACAAACAAACAATAAAATACAGACATTTAGGAACAAATAAGTTTGAAGTGTTTACTATTATTTTTTTGGCTAATTAATACAATCAATACCAATTGAAAGCAAAAATTTCGGTCGAAGTGAGCGTTTGTGGCAAATATAGTAGCATATATTTGGATTCGAGAAGGTCAGCAGTTTTTCCGGAGCGACACTTCGGTGCAGACACTCGCTTCGAAATTACAAATAATCTTGAAATTAAAATGAAACTAAGTCACATATCTAACAAATGAAAACAAATACATTAGTCTTCAATATTTTCATCATCGGTACTGTGACAAATTTTGTTATCCTGTAAGAAATTGAAGTAGATGATCATTAATTTTTCAATATTTTCAACTTTAAGTTTAACTTTTGAGAGTTACGCCTTGATTGACAGTCACGCGGACGGAACCACAAGCAAAAATTAGTCAAAATGAACAAAAAAGTTTAAAATAATTGTCAAAATCGTTACCTGAAAAATAATGCATGTGCATTTTTAATTAATTTGAAAAAGGATGTGTAAAATGAACCAAACAAGAATGTTTAAAAATGCGATATAAAGATTTACACATTAAGGTTTCAGCATATTTACCAGTAAATTTTTTTATAGTAATCGCGTTTTATTAAGTATTGAATTACATTTTGTATAAATCCGCTGTGTTGGTAAAAAGGTGTAATATTTAAAACTTTATATTTATTTATACTTTAAAATAATTATGTTTTAGGATAAGAAAGTCATTAATATATTATATTCATGTTATATGTTATATTGAAATGTTCAAACAATTTTTTTTTTAATAATTTTTATTTTTATAATATGCGTTATTTTATTTTTATCTAACATTAATTAAGATTTATTGAAGCATTTAGCTATTAAAAACTTTCATATCAAAGTTCCGGTAAATTTACCGGTAAAAAATTTTTAGTCGTAAGGAAGTCTCCGATTTCCGTCTCTGTTCGACAAACTGTAGGTAAATATACTCACCCTATTCCGATCACTGATAATGATACATCAATTGTTTTAAACATCGATGTATCGTTTGCATCCATACATTTTAAGTGTTGCACGTCCACATGCGTGCGCCCATGCGCAAACTCCTCCCCCTTAGCGTTCTTTTTACGTGACTTATTTATTTTTATTTATTTATTTAAGCTTTATTGCACAACAAAACTTTGTACAAAAGGTGGACTTAACGCCGTAGGGCATTCTCTACCAGTCATACCTTTGGGCTAGGCAGAAATGATTATGACTTGGGTTTTATTAAGCAATGCCGCAAAACCAACTTACCATGGTAAATGTTATCTTCGTTAGGGCAATCTCCTGACCATTCGTCATCGCTGCCGATCTGTGGTTCTACCTTCACTTTAATTTCCTGTTTTATATTTTCTGGGCTTTGGTAAATATTATCTGGAATGGAAATATTTAATGGTTACATGACTATCACAATTGAAATTTCTGTATTGGAATCTTGTGAGTTGTAGTAGTGTATGATACCGTGATCACTTCATCACAGTTTGGGAAACTGTAATAGAGTGAAACCAGGCCATTACGTTGGGAAAGCAATAGGCTCTCAACAGGCTTTGCCAAAGTCTAGGTGGCCTAGTGGTATAGGTAGGCAGGTTTAATTATCTTCTCAGATAAAATGGTTTTTATTTACTAAAATATTAACTTATATATTATATTTTTTTTATAAATAATTCATATGAAACCATTCAAACTGTCTGTAAATCTGGGACATTCATTTATGAGACCCTTCCTGAGTTTTCACCACTGGAAAAATGTTTTCTTCAGTTTTGAATGTTACTACTTGTCAGGAAAACCTAATAATGACAAAAAATTTTTAGAATTTTTTTAAATTTTTTTTTTGTCCAACTGTAAATGTGTTTGTGATGAGAAAATAAAGATTTAATATTATTAAGTAAAAGTATTTAAGTATGTTTATCCGTTGTCTAGTACCCATAACACAAGCCTCGTAGCTAACTTTGGGACAAGAGAATTGGTGTGATTGTTGAGAAATATTTATTTATTTATTATTTTATTATTATTACTTACTTAGACTGGCTTCTACCGATTCTAATAACTGCTTTTCAGTGTTTACAACAAGAATTTTGAAACTGCTAGCATCTCTTAGTCTTTCTATACATTTGCTGCATATTAGTGTGGATAGCCCCATATTTGTTGATAGCTGAAAATCAGTAGGGAAATATTTTGAATGGTATATTAGAGAGACAAAAAAACATTTTAATTAGATTTTAGGTGACAACCACTTTGGTGTAATAGTTAAGAGGTTGACTATTAACCAAGAGGTTGCAGGTTCAATCCCCGCACTGTACAAACATTTGTGTGCATGAACATGTCTGTTTGTACTGGTCTGGGTGTGATATGTATTTATTTAAGTTTATTTGTAATACCACTGTTGATTCTGATTCCTGTACACAATTGCTTAAGCTACTTCCCACGGAATTAAATCAATGTATGTATTGTCATTATTTATTTATAGATATTTTTGGTAGTTGCTGGCTGATGTCCAAATACTAGATTTTATGAGACAAAATTGGGATTTTTTTTTCACCAATCCTGGCAAAAGACTTCTCCCAAGATTATGATGTAAGCATTCACATCTTATCTTCTAGGAGAACTTAATGCTTCTAGAAACACAGGATCAATTGTAAATCGGCGACCACAACGAAGTGATATGTCATTTACATATTGCTTAAAAACATTGTCAATGTACAGATTGATGTACTAAACTCAATTTTCCTTTTGGCCCATCGTTCAACAATGTTTTCACATAATAGATTACTTAATTTGTATGTAATTACTACTTTGCAGTGGACTTCGATTTTCAATTAATCTTTTGAAATCCAAGTTTTCAACGAAAAACGGCTTAGTTGACAAAATTTTATGCTAAGGCTTGTATAGACCTAACTTATTTTCGCTTAAATAAAAGTCAAATAAATCTTTCTACATTTCTTGACACGACTACGTAATACTTACGCGTAAATTGAAGCATTCGTACATAACATCAGAATACACCTCAAGTATTCCATTCCAACAGTATTCTTTCCAGAGATCCTTGTGATTGCCTGTGGCAGAACAACAGCGGCACTGCCCGTATATGTTTACTGATGATTGATGAAATGCCAATAGAATATGTGAATGAATATGTATACCTAGGAAAATTTATATCCTTTGAAGCAAATAGTAATGAAAATGAAGTTGACAGGAGAATTAGCATAACATGGAAAAAATACTGGGCACAGAAAGAAATCCTTAAAGGAAAATACAACTTGAACTTAAAAAAAGTAATAATGAATTCCTGCATTCTCCCAAGCTTAACATATGCAAGCCAAACATGGACCTATACTGAAAAAATAAAGAACAAAATCTTATCGTGCCAGCATGCAATGGAAAGAAGTATACTAAGTCTTAGAAAAATACATAAAACAAGAAACACGGATATTCGCAAAAGAACAAAAATAACCGACGCTCTTCAGTATTCTTTAAAGCAGAAATGGAGATGGGCAGGCCATTTAGCGAGATACAATGACAGAAGGTGGACTCTACAAACAACAAAATGGCCTGTCCCGTCGGGGAAAAGAAGTGTTGGAAGGCAAAGGAAGAGATGGGGTGATGACATTGTAAAGGCAATGGGACAGAACTGGATGAACATAGCCACTAATAAGGAAGAATGGAAAAGATTGGAGGAGGCCTTTACCCTTGGGGACCATTAATAATGGGGAAAAAGCTATAATAATAATAATGATAAACATACATAATAATAATAATATAATTCAACCCCCTAAACCTCCGCGCCGCACTGCAACTATATTTTAAGAAAAATATAAAAAAGAGTTTATAATTATACATCAATTGTTTTAAACATCGATGTATCGTTTGCATCCATACATTTTAAGTGTTGCACGTCCACATGCGTGCGCCCATGCGCAAACTCCTCCCCCTTAGCGTTCTTTTTACGTGACTTATTTATTTTTATTTATTTATTTAAGCTTTATTGCACAACAAAACTTTGTACAAAAGGTGGACTTAACGCCGTAGGGCATTCTCTACCAGTCATACCTTTGGGCTAGGCAGAAATGATTATGACTTGGGTTTTATTAAGCAATGCCGCAAAACCAACTTACCATGGTAAATGTTATCTTCGTTAGGGCAATCTCCTGACCATTCGTCATTGCTGCCGATCTGTGGTTCTACCTTCACTTTAATTTCCTGTTTTATATTTTCTGGGCTTTGGTAAATATTATCTGAAATGGAAATATTTAATGGTTACATGACTATCACAATTGAAAGTTCTGTATTGGAATCTTGTGAGTTGTAGTAGTGTATGATACCGTGATCACTTCATCACAGTTTGGGAAACTGTAATAGAGTGAAACCAGGCCATTACGTTGGGAAAGCAATAGGCTCTCAACAGGCTTTGCCAAAGTCTAGGTGGCCTAGTGGTATAGGTAGGCAGGTTTAATTATCTTCTCAGATAAAATGGTTTTTATTTACTAAAATATTAACTTATATATTATATTTTTTTTATAAATAATTCATATGAAACCATTCAAACTGTCTGTAAATCTGGGACATTCATTTATCAGACCCTTGCTGAGTTTTCACCACTGGAAAAATGTTTTCTTCAGTTTTGAATGTTACTACTTGTCAGGAAAACCTAATATTGACAAAAAAATTTAAGAATTTTTTTAAATTTTTAATTTGTCCAACTGTAAATGTGTTTGTGCTGAGAAAATAAAGATTTATTATTATTAAGTAAAAGTATTTAAGTATGTTTATCCGTTGTCTAGTACCCATAACACAAGCCTCGTAGCTAACTTTGGGACTAGAGAATTGGTGTGATTGTTGAGAAATATTTATTTATTTATTATTTTATTATTATTACTTACTTAGACTGGCTTCTACCGATTCTAATAACTGCTTTTCAGTGTTTACAACAAGAATTTTGAAACTGCTAGCATCTCTTACTCTTTCTATACATTTGCTGCATATTAGTGTGGATAGCCCCATATTTGTTGATAGCTGAAAATCAGTAGGGAAATATTTTGAATGGTATTTTAGAGAGACAAAAAAACATTTTAATTAGATTTTAGGTGACAACCACTTTGGTGTAATGGTTAAGAAGTTGACTATTAACCAAGAGGTTGCAGGTTCAATCTCCGCACTGTACAAACATTTGTGTGCATGAACATGTCTGTTTGTACTGGTCTGGGTGTGATATGTATTTATTTAAGTTTATTTGTAATACCACTGTTGATTCTGATTCCTGTACACAAGTGCTTAAGCTACTTACCACGGAATTAAATCAATGTATGTATTGTCATTATTTATTTATAGATATTTTAGGTAGTTGCTGGCTGATGTCCAAATACTAGATTTTATGAGACAAAATTGGGATTTTTTTTTCACCAATCCTGGCAAAAGACTTCCCCCAAGATTATGATGTAAGCATTTACATCTTATCTTCTAGGAGAACTTAATGCTTCTAGAAACACAGGATCAATTGTAAATCGGCGACCACAACGAAGTGATATGTCATTTACATATTGCTTAAAAACATTGTCAATGTACAGATTGATGTACTAAACTCAATTTTCCTTTTGGCCCATCGTTCAACAATGTTTTCACGTAATAGATTACTTAATTTGTATGTAATTACGAAATTCCTACTTTGCAGTGGACTTCGATTTTCAATTAATCTTTTGAAATCGCAAGTTTTCAACGAAAAACGGCTTAGTTGACAAAATTTTATGCTAAGGCTTGTATAGACCTAACTTATTTTCGCTTAAATAAAAATCAAATAAATCTTTCTACATTTCTTGACACGACTACGTAATACTTACGCGTAAATTGAAGCATTCGTACATAACATCAGAATACACCTCACGTATTCCATTCCAACAGTATTCTTTCCAGAGATCCTTGTGATTGCCTGTGGCAGAACAACAGCGGCACTGCCCGTATATGTTTACTGAATTTAATTCCATTTATCTACTGTTTTGTTCGTCATGAATTAAAATCCATTTAACTAATTACTATTTTGTTCGTAAATGCCAAGAAAATGTAAATATCGAAATAAATTTATTTTGAACGATGAACTGTCATCAGTCATCTGGAAAAAAACTTACTCTGTGATCTGGACGCTGGCTTCATGTAAGTTCCATTTTACAAACAACGCAAAGCTACTTGAAAATTCCTCCGTGCTTTCTCATCATTTTAAAAAACTTAAATAGGACATAAAAAATAATAGTAAATCAAATTTAATATTTGTAAAAATTACGTGTTTTTGTTTTAAGCTGCTTGCAATGCAGCTCGTGTGTATTTAAATAATTATTGTAATATTTTCAACATACTCTGCGTGGAATAGAGTAAGCTATTTTCTATGTCAGACACTTTTTCCAATGTTACCGGTGCAAAAAACGTTAAGTGATACCACTTTTTGGGTAAAAATTCAAATTAGCGATCTAGTGAAAAAACAACATGGTTCAACTTTTACACGCCGACCCCAAGAAAATAACTATGCGCCGACCTCCGAACAAAACGGACAGTAGGGAACAAAAAAACCCTGGGTGACATATTATTTTTGTATGTTTTTTCTGCTACCTTCCGCCGCTTATAATAGCTGCTGCTGTGCATTCAGCATCCCAGTATCCCACCATGGGGGTGAAGGTATTTTTCTAGAACCATTATCTTTTAAAGGGAATGTTTCATTAGCGGCCTCAATTAAAACATTTGTAAGGGCATCACTCAGTTTCATTACTTGGACTAATGTTAGGTAAAGACTGGACTTTTGCATTAACACAGGACTTATATTTCTGCCAGTCAACACTGCTTCTAGCTGGTAACTTATGTTTTAAGAGGGATCTATGTTTCAGATAAGCTGGTTTATTAAATGGCAGTGAAATGCTAATTGGATAGTGATCACTACCAAAGGTTGATGGTAAGGTACACCAGGTAAGACTAGTGGCTAAACTTGGAGTGCAAATGGAAAGGTCAACAGCGCTAGAGTTTAGATTTGGAGCAGTGCAACATGTAGGGCAGCCAGTATTTAATGTGCAGAGGTTTTGTTCATCAATAATATCAAGCAGTGCTTTACCATAGCTATTGGATATGGAACTTCCCCAAGGTGATGATGACAGTTAAAATCACCAAATATTAAAAATGGTCTAGGTAACAAAGAAACTATTTGAGCAATTTCATCTAAAATAGAGATAGGAGGATAAGGTATAATACAGATATAATACAAATATTATTTACACAAGCAGCTACCATTGTAAAATCATTACTATTGTTACGTTCTAGGGGTGTGGGATCTAGATTGAAATGCACTTCTAAACCGATGAAGTAGAGTAAGATTTATTGTACACACTTTACGTTACAACACTTAGTACACAAACACTTATATCGTACTCCAAAATCTTCTTGTCGCAGTTTTCGCTTCGATGTTTACTCGTCGCTTTCCCAAATTAAACTCCAACTCGGACGCATTCCCGGGCTCCTTATATACCGGCCGTCAAGGACTCCCGAATATTCGGTAGGTACCTACTACCCAGTACGAGACTGTTCGGGATCCTTCCAAATGCCGTCTTGCCTAGCCTATACCTTTCTCGAATGTTCGGCATCATAGTGCTATCCCTGTCTTGTGCTGTCTCTGTCACACCTTTCTGGAATGTTCTCAGTATAGCTGTCTCTCTCTAATCGTGCTATCTCTTTCACTCCTACTAAAAATTACGTCATATACTGAAGTGGGCTTCAAAGGCCCATAAGGGGTCCTGAAAACGCCTGAAAACGGGTTTTCAGGTTATGGCGTCATCTGATAGAGGGTGGCCTGAAACGGACTGAAAACATGTTTCAGGCGCCTGAAAACAACGGCAACTTGGGTGAAATTTCGATAAACTAGTATGTGTTAGAGCACTCTCTGAAACGGCCTGAAATGGTATTTCAGCCTGCTGAAAACGCCTCCAAAGCACGGAAAAACACGATCAAAGTTTTAGCACTAGCCCACCGGCGTAACACTACCCCCTCCTTAGACATGCTCGTCCCGAGCATCATTCGTTCCATGGTACTTGGCCAACCGATCCACATGAACAATCTTACAGGGGCTACGTGCGTTGCGCTGTATCCGATAAGTGACGTCGTTGATCCTTGTAACTACTTTGTACGGCCCTTCCCAACTCGGCGACAATTTCGGTGACTTTCCTTTTCGACGCATAGGGTTATGTAGCCACACGAATGATCCTTCCTCAAACCTCGTCTGGTTAGACTTCCGGTCGTATCTGGTCTTCACCTTCTCACTGGCCTGCAATCCATGTTCACGAACATGCCTGTGAACATCATCAAGCCGGTTTCGCAGTTCACTTGCATACTCCGAAACCGTCTTTGGTGCATCTGGAGGACGTCCGGTCAGAAGATCTGCAGGTAAACGTAGTTCTCTTCCAAAATTAGCACACGCAGGAGTTACGGCCGTGCTTTCATGAACTGCTGTCCGATATGCCATTAAAAAGAGCGGAATATGCCTGTCCCAATCCTTTTGATGGTTGTCAACTACTTTGGCCAAATGTCGTTCCAGAGTCTGATTGAATCTCTCAACCATTCCGTCTGACTGTGGGTGATAGGCCGTAGTCCGAGTTTTATGAATTCCCATGACTCGGCAAGTCTCCTGAAACACCAGAGACTCAAAATTTCTTCCCTGATCACTGTGGATCTCAAGAGGCACACCATACCGACAAAACACTTCAGACACTACAGTTTCCGCTACTGTGACTGCCTCTTGATTCGGAATGGCAAATACCTCAGGCCATTTGGTGAAATAGTCCATGACCACCAGGATGTACTTGTTTCCACGGTCAGAGGTCGGGAACGGGCCTGCGACGTCTAAAGCAATTCTTTCCCAAGGCGCTCCCACGTTGTAAACTTTAAGCGCACCTCTACTGCGTGTATGTGGTCCCTTAACTGACGAACAGCTAGTACATTTCCTACACCAGTCTTCCACGTCGTCCCGACAGTTTATCCAGTAAAAACGTTGCCGAATCTTCATCAGAGTCCTTTTTACTCCTAGGTGTCCACCGGAAGCGCCGTCGTGAAAGGATCTTAAAACATCGCTGACTCTCTTTCTTGGTACAACCATTTGAAGATGAGCATCCTTTCCGTTTTCTGACTCCCATTTCCTGCAAAGTACGCCATTGTGCATAACCAGACTTTCCCATTGCGCCCAGTAGCTCTTTGTCACGGTACTCATCGGAGCTACCTCACACCACCTTGGTTTGGGCGCCCCAGCGTTGATCCAATCGTAAATGGGCTTTACATCGCAATCTTCCTGTTGTGCTTCTTGCATTGCTTCATCACTCCATTCTTCGCTAACAGTGTCTGTCCTCAACATCTTCACGCAGTCCTTACCCTCTTGCCTTAAACAGTGTTTGCAATCATCAGGACAAGGTCTTCGAGAGAGGGCATCTGCGTTGCCATGTGACTTTCCACTGCGATGTTCGATGACAAAGTCATATTCCTGCACTTGTTCGATCCAGCGTGCCACCTGACCCTCAGGGTTCTTAAACTCTAACAACCACTTTAGAGCAGCGTGGTCAGTTCTTATTCGGAACTTGCGTCCAAGCAGGTATTTACTAAAATGCTGCAGAGTTTTGACGACTGCCAGCAATTCTCTCCTAGTGACGCAGTAGTTTCTCTCCGGCTTCGATAGCGACTTGCTAAAATAGGCGATCACAACTTCCTGATCACCCTTCTTCTGTGACAAGACTCCTCCAATGCCAGTATTGCTTGCATCAGTGTCAACAACAAACTCGTTCTCTGGGTCTGGATATCCCAAAATCGGTGTTTCACAAAGTCTCTGTTTGAGGTCTGAGAAAGCTGCTGCACACTGATCATCCCAGTTGAATTGTCTTTTCTCTTCTGTCAGCTGGTGCAAAGGCTTTGCTATATCTGAGAAGTTCTTTACAAATCGTCGGTAGTACGAGCAAAGTCCCAAGAAGGCACGTACTGCTGTCTTGTCTTTCGGTGTCGGCCAGTCCTTAACTGCACTTATCTTCTCAGGGTCTGTCTGGATGCCATCTGATGAAATCACATGTCCCAAGTAGTTAACCTTGCGCTTGAAGAATGAGCATTTCTTCGGACTTAGTTTTAAGTTAGCATCGCGCAACTTGGACAAAACTTGTTCCAGCTTCTTGAGGTGGTCATCAAAATCTTTGCCTACAATTATGATGTCATCCAAATACACTAGGCACGTATCACCCAGGAGACCAGCCAGTATTTGCTCCATCAACCGCTCAAACGTTGCTGGTGCGTTGCACAATCCAAACGGCATTACATTAAACTGCCAAAGTCCTTTACCGGTTGAAAAGGCTGTTTTCTCTTTATCCTTGTCTTTTATTTCCACTTGCCAATAGCCACTTTTCAAATCCAACGTGGAAAACCATTTCATTCCATGCAGAGTGTCCAAAGTGTCATCTATCCTAGGCAATGGATAACTGTCTTTCTTAGTCACATCGTTGAGTCGACGATAGTCTACGCAAAATCTCATGGTTCCATCCTTCTTTTTCACCAAGACTACTGGAGAACACCAAGGACTTGTCGACGGTTCTATCACTTTATCTCTCCTCATTTCCTTGATCATGTCTTCCACTTCCTTCTCTCGAGCTACTGGAACTCGCCGCGGTCGTTGTCGAACAGGCATGACATCTCCGGTGTCGATCTCGTGCTGCACTACTCCAGTTCTCCCGATATCACTGTCATGTGCAGAGAAGACGCTCCTATAGCGCTTTAGCAAATTACGTGCCTTAAGAAGTTCTTCCTTTGTGAGATCATTTTGGCAGTTTTCCAATAACTTTCCAATTTCCACAACTTCTTCTTGTAACTTGTTCTCCTTCGACCCATGGCAACTCCGTATCCAAGAGATTGCCTCGCATGTTCCCATAAGGGTTCCTTTACTTATGACGTGTTGAGTGTCACTTAGATTTAGCACCCTTATAAATGCTGCAGATGACGTCGTTACCACTGTGCGAGCTGGCATCCATGGTTTACTGCCGTCCATTTTCTCTATTAACACGCAGGAATGAGATCCTTGTCTCGCACCGTGCGGCAATGTCACCGGAACTAGGGCTTGCGATCTCGGTTGAAGTGTAGTCCTTCTAGCGCAGAAGACATGTCCACTCACTCCACCTTCCATAGGAACTTCATAAGCCCCAAATTTCAGCACGCCTCCTTTCATGTCGATCTTACACTCGTACTTCCTCATAAAGTCAAGACCAATAATGCAGTCATCTACGATGTTAGCAATGATGACTTTGTGCCAGTACTTCTTTTCTCCAATCTTCACTGACACTTCCTGCTCCCCCTGGACGGAGATGTACTGGCCGGTAGCCGTTTGCAGCTGAAGACGCATTGGTCGGACTAGATGATCCCTGGACAGGTGTTTCAGCAGTCGAGAACTGATCACGGTCCGAGAAGCTCCGGTGTCAATAGTAAGGTGACATGGTACTCCACCAATTTCTCCTTTGACAGCCAGACTGTTCCCGTCGTTCGCCTGCGAGATCATAATTGGGACATTTTGACCACCAGCCAGCACTCGTCCCTCAGTCCTGGCTTTTACTCGTTTCCCTGCTGCTGCCGCTCTGAACTCAGAGCTTGCTGGCCTCTCCGTTCGGTCCGAGTCCCGTTGCCTCCAAGATCTTTTTGGGCAGCCTGATTGTATGTGTCCTCTTTCCCCGCAGTTGTAGCATCGAGGCCCAGTTTCTCGAGGTGGAGCAATCGGCTCTCTGGCCGCAACTTCGCGCACCCTAAAGGATTTTGTTGAGTCTTGGCGTACAGCTTCCACCTCCAGGGCATGGGCGAGCGCATCCTTCAAGGTCCCATGATGTCCCAGCCGTACAGCAGCCCTCACTTCAAAGTCCCGAATCCCATCTATGAATGCCTGTACTAGCGTTCCATCGATGAAAGTCGCTGCGGAACCTTGGTACGCCTTCCGGACGAGCTTCTCTATCTCAAGTGCCCACTTTTGTAACGACTCATTATGCCCCTGAGTCCTATTCTTCAGCTGAGCTCTGTAAACGTGCTCTAGATGGCTGTCACCGAAGCGTGCCTCTAAAGCTTCAAGAAGACGGTCGTATGTCTTCTCCTTTCCTAACGCTTCCAGAACAGTTAGAGCTTCGTCCCGCAGCGCCAAACTTAGTGCCGTTTTAGCATAGTCCTTGCTCCAGCCATTCGCTTCGGCAACCATCTCGAATTGGAGCTTGTATGCGGCCCACGAAGAGGTACCATCGAATAGAGGTACCTTTAACTTTTCACCTCCTGTGGCTGGTGCACCTGATACACTGGTGGTGCCGTTGGCCACTTTGATCTCCAACTTCTGGAGGCGATTCTCCTGGCCCTCCACTTTTTCGTTCAGTCCATTGAGGCGCTTCTCGTGGTTTTCAACTTTAATTTCAACGCCCACAATTTTGTCTTGCACCTCAGCCATCTCCTTTTTCCACTCTGCAGCTACTTCGTGTACCTCACGGAGGACTTCTTTCTGGTCCCGTAGCTCTTGCTGCAAGATTTTGGCTTGTTCCTCCTGCTGAACCCGTAGCTCTTGTTGCAGGATTTTGGCTTGTTCCTCCTGCCTTCTAGCCAGTTCCTCCTGCCTTCTGGTCTGTTCCTCCTGCCTTCTAGCCTGTTCTTTCAGGAGGATCAGAATGGCGTTGACGTCTATCTCCGGCGTCCTTGAAGCTGGTACCGCTGTGTCTGACGTTCCGGCGGTGCCCGCAGAGTCTCCAGCAGCGGTGCGGCTTCGGGTCTGCATCCCCTCCTTCTCTTCTTCTCGCGGAGTAATCGGCATTTTCAATCCCACTTCTGACACCAAATGTTACGTTCTAGGGGTGTGGGATCTAGATTGAAATGCACTTCTAAACCGATGAAGTAGAGTAAGATTTATTGTACACACTTTACGTTACAACACTTAGTACACAAACACTTATATCGTACTCCAAAATCTTCTTGTCGCAGTTTTCGCTTCGATGTTTACTCGTCGCTTTCCCAAATTAAACTCCAACTCGGACGCATTCCCGGGCTCCTTATATACCGGCCGTCAAGGACTCCCGAATATTCGGTAGGTACCTACTACCCAGTACGAGACTGTTCGGGATCCTTCCAAATGCCGTCTTGCCTAGCCTATACCTTTCTCGAATGTTCGGCATCATAGTGCTATCCCTGTCTTGTGCTGTCTCTGTCACACCTTTCTGGAATGTTCTCAGTATAGCTGTCTCTCTCTAATCGTGCTATCTCTTTCACTCCTACTAAAAATTACGTCATATACTGAAGTGGGCTTCAAAGGCCCATAAGGGGTCCTGAAAACGCCTGAAAACGGGTTTTCAGGTTATGGCGTCATCTGATAGAGGGTGGCCTGAAACGGACTGAAAACATGTTTCAGGCGCCTGAAAACAACGGCAACTTGGGTGAAATTTCGATAAACTAGTATGTGTTAGAGCACTCTCTGAAACGGCCTGAAATGGTATTTCAGCCTGCTGAAAACGCCTCCAAAGCACGGAAAAACACGATCAAAGTTTTAGCACTAGCCCACCGGCGTAACACTATTATGTACAGGAAGGGAAACTAAAGAGAAAGGCACAAATTCGTGATGAATAAGGCAGATCCACCATACCCATCAGGCCTGTCCTCTCTCAGACAATGGTAGTTACTTACTTTAAATATACTCCTAGATTTGAGCCAGGTCTCTGCTACATCAAAGACAACTGGCTCATAAGTGTTGAGCAAGTGTACGAACTCACTCTTTTTATTACTCAGACTGCGCGCATTCCACTGCAAGATTATTTCTCAAGTGAATGTGACGGATTTCATTTCATTAAGCTTATCAAGTATTGGGCAACGTTGGACGGTGAATTAGAGTTACTTTGTATTTGTGCTAATAAACTGATGACAATAGAAATTAAATCATTTATTTGCTTCAGATATTGACTATTATCACTATTGTTATTCTCGTTATCATTACTATTAAAGCCAAAACCATAATTAGGTGCTGGGATAGTGAACTCATTGATTATTTTACTATGAGCCTGATTATCATAACCCTTACTGGGGGACACAGGAGACCGAGAAGGCTTTAAGAATACTGTTTTTTTATGAGAGATGATGAAATGTGAATTATTATTGTGTGAACTGTGAGAGCATGATGCTATGAAATTTTTGGAAGGGCTAGATGTTACAACATCTACAAAGGATTTAGTGACAGGTGGGTGTAACTTTGATGCTTCAGCATACGAGACATAGTTATTGGCCATGTACATTTTAATTTGTTTCTGCCTTAAGAAATCTGGGCAAGCCTTGCTAGTTGCAAAGTGTGACCCAGAGCATGAGCAACAAAAACCATTGTCTTCCTCAACATTACAGGATTCACCGGAATGATCATCTTGACCACACTTATAGCAGCGCGGCTTAGATCGGCATTGGATCTTTGTGTGGCCGAATCTACAACAGCGTGGTAGCATTGTACAGCAGGGAATATGTATAGTTCTACAGAACGAGCATTATAATAACACATAAAAATTCTTTTTGGTAGGATCTGACCGTCAAACGTGAGAAATACTGTCTGTGATGGCTTCCATGTTGCTGTTCCATTACGTTTTAAAATTAAGTCTGCGTACTTTTATTATTTCCCCACAACCTATAGGTACATTGATATTTTGGACTATCTCTTCCGGAGACCATTCGGCTGAAACTCCTCTTACTAAACCCATTCTAGTAATGTTGAATGTAGGAATAAAGGCCTTAAGCATATTCGACTCAAGGCTATGATGAACAAGGAATGAATTTGCATCAGAGTAATTTGAGAAAGCCATAGCTATTGTATTGCGACCAATCTATTTTACACTTCCGTTTACAATGTTTTTAAACCCGTTTTTGTAAAAACTTGCCAAATGAGAGAGAGTGCATTGAGGCTCCATCGTTAGGTGTCGACTGAATTTCTTGGACATGTATAACAAAAGGCCCGGCATGATTGTTATTGTAGCCATTTCTACCTAAATCAATGGATGAGGGCATCGGCTGTGTGTGGAAGGTAAATCCTTTGGTATATCTTTATTTCTCTTAGAAACCGGGCTTCGACTCCGAGGAGATGGAGGAGGTGGAGCTGGCGATGTTTTCAAATCGCAGGTACAATCGGTTTCCCGTATGTCTTGTCCTGGCTTTCGCTTACGCTTGCAACAGTTTTTACATTTGTGTACGCGAGAACGTTTTCGGGAGCTGGTTGTTTGTTGTCCGTCTGTCCGACTCATTTGTCGAGAACGCTACCGCGAGCGGTGCGAATGTATTCGAATGGCTTGGAATTGTACTCACTACTGGAATAATTTCTGGTATTGTAAAGTCGTGTTGTAAGGTACCTATCGTGACATTTTCACCTACTAATGGGACCTCGCCTGGATCAGGCCAAACCTGCCAAACGCGCCCGGCTAGTTAGAAGTTTCCCGGCTTTTTGACTTGCGCGCGGTAATAGCCTACTCTCGCCCGCACCGCCGGCGGTGCAAATTCAGTGGGCTGCCAACAACTTAATAACGTGATTTACCTACTGTAATTTCAGTCATAAAAAAGGATAAGAAATAGTCCTCCTGGCCGATTTCGACCACGGCGGCCAATCGCACACGCAGGAGATATTGTAGTGCACAATAGTGAGCGCAATACACAGGTGCACTCACTGTTCCATCACTCTCAAAGTTCGGTAGACGGCTATCTGTCATGAACGGAGAGAGATCAGGCGCTGGATCAACGGCTTAACTTGCTTTCCGAAGCACGAGAGTGTAACACCGCCTACTTCCCGACTTCGACCTTTTTTTGAGAAATTCATGACAGAAAATCTCAGAAACAATTTTGGCTCGACCTGGGTGGGATTCGAACCGAGGACCTCTCGGATGTGAGCCCGAAACTTTGCCACTATACCAACGAAATTTAAAAAAAAAAATAACCGACGATTTAAAAATGGTAAGATATGTTGAAAAATAATTTCATTAATTTAAAACTCAACAATGATTGATTGATTCAAAAATAATGTACCTGATTAAATCTTAACATTCGTTTTATTAGAATAATCCTCATACGGAGAGCCTCGCACGGCGGGCAACACAATATGGGACTCGGTGCGCGTGCGAACTTAAGGAATATTTATTTTCGCTGTGAACATTAGTAAAATTGTAGGCTATCATAACATAATAAAAAGTTAAAATAACTACGCAATTATTTTTTTCATGGGACGTATCTGTTACTATTTAGTATTCTGTACCTCCCTCAACCGCATCTAATATACCTCAGTTATCAAAGAGTACAATTATCAAATAGCCATATTATTATGACCGTGCAATCTGTTAAAGAACGAAGCTTAAATATACATTTATCACTAAGCCCAACAGAGCTAGACCATATTCATAATGCCCCGTGCATTATTCATTATGCTCGCATTATTCAACTGTTCCATAACAGTAGTATTTACCTTTGTGGTTTTATATTAGGTTAACACCTATATGTTTTATAAGATTTTTTATTTGTTAATAAATTTTGACGTGACAACGTCTTATAAATTGGTTTGCCGGGTGACACCTCAAGAAACTGCGTTACGACACTCCGCTCACGTTCTGCGCTCACAATGAGAGCGAGTGAGAGGCTCGCGTCCCTTCGACTCGGGCATGGTTAGCCCGCCTAAGAGCGAGTGAGACAGACATAAAAAGTGAAAGGCACGCGTCCCTTCCACTCGAGCACATTTAACCCGCCTAAGAGCGAGAAAGAGAGAGTGAGAGAGATAGGCATACACACCGGTTCATGTTATACGAATGAATATTCACATTAAAATTATTTTACCACTCAAAGTCGTTGTCACGTAAAACTTTCGCCCGTATACCGACTTTACAGGCAACCAATTTTTTATTTCATCTCAGTGTTACTATTTGGGTTCAATTAAAATAAAACAATTCATTATTACATGTGCAATAAAATTATTTATTTATCATCTCTTACATCAATCCGTGTTCCTTATGATTACTGCGGACATGGCTTTTTAAACTGCAATTCTGTATGAACGCCTGCCCACAAACTGGGCAAATGTATCTCCTGTCATTTGTATGGATTCGCATGTGCTCTTTCAACGTTTTTTCTCGAGCATACGACTTTTTACATACAGAGCACTCGTGTATTCTTTCACCATTATGTTTAATCATATGATTCCTCAGCTCAGCCTTAGTAAAACACCTATATGGGCATACTTCACAGTAAATGTCTTTTTGCTGTATATGAGTCCGCATGTGTGACGATAGCCCGTACCGTCGTTCGAAGATCTTATCACATACATTGCACTTATATTCTATAGGCGCTACTCCGTGTACTTGAACCATGTGCCTGTGTCTACGGAAATACTCATTGAAGCGTTCGGGGCATCGGTTGCATTTGTACTTTTTAACATTCTCATGGACCGTCTCGACATGGATTTTCATTTTTTGCTGTGATGTAAACCTCTTTTGACACACTTCACATGTAGACTCTTTAGATCTTCGTGAGTGCATCTGATATCCGTGTACCCTCAATCTCTGTTTTGTGATGAAACCTGAATCGCATTCTTCGCAGACAAAATTTCTGTAGTGTGTATTCATATGCCTCTCTATAGCTCCAAACGTTTCATATAGATTCCCACAGATTTGACACTGAATGTTGTTTTCTTTAACTATGAATGGTATTACTCGATCGCTTAGTTCCGGATACATTTTCTTCAGATGGATCTCCGTTAGATGTTTCTTCAAATCGTTCAGATTGGGTATATCTTTATCACAAATTGTGCATTTTAAATCTGATATATCTACATACACAACAACTCCGTCTGGCCTACCCACTCTATACTTTTGCAGGACACATTTGCGTACATTATCTTTGGTATGATCTATCTTTTGGTGGTTTTTTAATTCTTCAAAGTGTTCGAATAGCTTTTCACAGTAGAAACAGGGATAGGCTCTTTGGAATTTTGATTTAAATGCGGTAACATTAGAGAATTCGAGCATGACAGCTATATTGGTAGCATGTGTAAGTCGTTCAAATGTATATGGATTTTTGACTTTATCAATATCCAACTCATTGTCTTTACTCTCATTATACTTTTTCTTTTGTATTCGTTTCTTTTTAGGTGCGTCCTTTAGATTTGGTAGAAATACTTCAGTACTGTGCGACTTTTTCAATATTTTGGAGACCTTTTTTTGGATGCTATCATTCTGAAGCAAAGTTTCTATGGATTTACCGGTGACTTTTTTACCTGAAACCAAAACGAGTAGTGAATAAGTAAATGCAGGTATATCCTCATAATCAAATCGGTTCAGCCGTTCTCGAGTTTAAGCGGGACTAACGAACAGCAATTCATTTTTATATATAAGATGTGAAATTAAAACGTTTAAAGAAAAATGGACTGCCACAGGCGGGACTTAAACCCGCACTGTTCGCAAGCCGGTCCATTGCTCTCCCAATTGAGCTACCGTGACACATTTTAGGGACAGACTTATTTATATTTGAATTGCAGAAGGTGTTGAGGAAGTAAATAACAACGCAGTGTTCGAATACAAAATACGCGTAAGCCAATAGGTATAACGGGCGGGCGAGCGACGCTCGCTCCGCGTCGTATCTGTGTTCGCACTGGTTCGCGCCGAACGCGAGCGCTCGGATATTTTCGATGACGTTCGGGCGGTGTGTCTAGTTTAAGCCGCCTCTCTGTGATGTCACGACTATTGCATTCGGCGACCGCTCCAATGCATCGCGCGGTGATAGCTATTTTCGCGCGATAATAGTTGAAGCTATTTGATTCCAATTCCTGACTTTTATCCACTAGTGTGTAAGTGTAGTGTAATTAGTTAGTAAGTGTATTCTAGTAGTTAAGTTAATATTAAGGTGTAAAAAAATATAGCCTATTTATTATGGAGTATTATTTAGAAAATAGGTATTTAAAATTATATTTATTATTATAACTAACTTAGATTAAACATAGTAGGATAAGTAAATTTAATGTTAATATTTACATAGGTATCCTACAATATTAATCACCTTTCAATATATCTAAGTGCTTCACAAAATTTGGGCATACACCCCGGAGGTTCTCTCGTTTGGGCAACGGTTTCAGTGACGCAAACCTTGCGTTAAGTTCCGCTTCGCCTTCTACCAGATCGTTCTTTGGGAGAGATATCTTGTCTGTGAATTCAATTGGTACTGATATTTCATCTGTGAATTCAAACAAAGAAAATGTTTAGTAAAAATTTAACATTTTTTAATTTTACATGCCCTCATAAATAGCCATTACTAAGCACGAAGGAAAAAATAAAAATCTAAATAAAAAGTAATAATAATAAATTGAGTTTATTTCTTCCAAAACAGTAAATGGTAAGTATCAATGTTTAGCACATATAAAGCTTTTTTTTTAAAATAAATATACAACAACATCACATACACCACTTTGGTGTAATGGGCAAGAAGTTGCCTAATAACCAACAGATAATAGATAGAAATAAATAGATAAAGATAGAGAGAGAAATAAATACATATAACCCCCAGACCAGTACAAACGGACATGTCCATGCACACAAGGTTTGTACAGTGCGGGAATCGAACCCGCGACCTCTTGGTTGATTGTCAACTTCTTTTAAATAACTTTAGTTAAGTTTCGTTTTAGTCAACTTTACTTTTCTTTCTTTTTAGCATTTATTTAATTTATTTAGTTTACCAACAACTGTTAGATTAAGATTAAAACATGAGAGTGATTATTTACTATATGTAAATTTTAATTATATGTAAACATCGCTTGATTAAAAACTAAAAGAAAACATTAATCAAACTGTAAAACAAACAATTATAATAATTAACTGCTTGATATACTGTTGATTGTTTCCGGTTGTGTATATTAAGTAAAATATATAAATAACATAAATAAAATATTTAATTGGAATAGGCATACGGGCCACGTCATGTATAAAGAATGCTAAGGTTAGCATCCAAAGGCCCGCATCAGACGCATCGCACGTAACAGAAGTTAGTTTGCCGTGTATAAAAGCTTTGGATCAGTGGACAATGTTGTATGACTTTTTATGTTAATAAATGTATTTGAAATGAATGAATTTAATAATAATTGTTATATGTTTGGAATTTAATTGTAATAATTGTATCTTTCAAATTATGGGTTATTATGACCTGAATTAAATGCATTTTATTTTATTCATACAAGGAAAACTAAAATCCGTTAATAATAATAGTCCTCCTGGCCGATTTCGACCACGGCGGCCAATCTCAACAGAGATCAGCCAACTACACAGGAGATATTATAGTGCACAAGTGTGAGCGCAATACACAGGTGCACTCACTGTTCCATCACTCTCAAAGTTCGGTGAGACGGCAATCCGACATGACCGGAAAGAGATCAGGCGCAGGACCAACGGCTTAACGTGCTTTCCGAGGCACGGGGGTGTAACACCGCCAACTTCCCGACTTCGAGCTGTTTTTGAGAAATTCATGACAGAAAATCTCAGAAACAATTTTGGCTCGACCTGGGATTCGAACCCTGGACCTCTTGGATGTAAGGCAGAAACTTTGCCACTACACCAACGAGGCAGTCATCCGTTACAAACACACATAAAATCCGTTATTTGCAATGTGGTGTCTGTGGACGCTAACCTTAACAGTCGCCTGCACAAAAGATGATACATGATGGGCCTAATTGGTGGTAGAAGTGGGGGCGGGAGCTGACACTTCACGCGTCGCACGTCCACTCCTATGCAACTAGATAGAGATAGAGATGGCAACTGCACCCATGCGCAAACTCCTCCCCTTTAATTACTTTACTTGGGTTTTATTAAGCAATGCCACCTTACCGTGGTAAATGTTGTCTTCGTTAGGGCAATCTCCTGACCATTCGTCATCGCTGCCAATCTGTGGTTCTACCTTTACTTCAATTTCCTGTTTTATATTTTCTGGGCTTTGGTAAATAATGTCTGGAATGGAAATATTTAATGGTTAAATGACAATCACAATTGAAAGTTATGTATTGGAATTTTGTGAGTTGCAGCAGTTTAGGATACCGTGATCACTTTATCACAGTTTGGGATACTGTAAACACTTTATCACAGTTTGGGATACTGTTATCACTTTATCACAGTTTGGGATACTGTAATCACTTTATCCCAGTTTGGGATACTGTGATGAAGTGAATAAGGCCACCTTTAGGAAAGCAATAGCAAATTTCAACAGGCTTTGCCATCAATCCCATGAATTCAGGTTTGACTATTGTTTTAGGAATATGTTTTTTTTCTACTGGAAAAATATTATCTTAAATAATTTTTAATTAATATTATATTTAAAACCATTCAAACCCTCTGTAAACCTGAGTTATTCATTTATCTGACCCATGATGAGTTTTCGCGACGGACAAAATGTTTTCTTCAGTTTTCAATGTTAATAATTGTGAGGAAAACCTAATATTGATAAAAAATTTTTAGAATTTTAACACTTACTTTGACTGGCTTCTACCGATTCTAATAACTGCTTTTCAGTGTTCACAACAAGAATTTTGAAACTGCTAGCATCTCGTAGTCTTTCTATACACTTGCTGCATATTAGTGTGGATAGCCCCATATTTGTTGAGAGCTGAAAATCAGTAGGAAAATAATTTAAATGATATGTTATAGAGGCAAAAAAAACATCTTAATAAGATATTTTTCACATGAAAAGACATAACACTTAAAAAGTTCTTTACTGCTCCGGTCATCAGAAAGGATTCAAACCCCCAACCTTTGGAAGGACCTTTTTTTCTGGTCCAATGCTCTAACCAACTGAGCTACTGAGAACCTTAATGGAGTTGTTGAATTTTGTAAGTGCTTTCTAAACCTTTAAGCCAGTGTCTGTTTCATCAATGATTGTGAGAGACACCCTCAAATTTAATTTAAAATATGTTAAATTAGTTTTGGTAGTTGCTGGCTGCTGTTTAAATACTAGATTTCATGAGACAAAATTTAGATATTCTTTTCTACCAATTACAGTCCTAGGCAAAGGCTTTCCCCCAAGAATAAGTCCTCCTAGGAGAACTTAATGCTTCTAGAAGCACAGGATTAATTGTAAATGGTCGGCGACCACAATGAATTAGAAATGTCTTAATTACATATTGCATAAAAACATTGTCAATGTACAGATTGATGCACTAAACTCAATTTTCTTTTTGACCCATCGTTCTGAGGATTGACAATGTTTTCACTCAATAGATAACTTAATTTGTATGTGATAACGAAATTCCTACTTTGTAGCGGACTCCGATATACACTTAATCTTTCGAAATCTAAGTTTTCAGCAAAAAACTTGCTTAGCTATCAAATTCTTCTAAGGCTTTAGTTAATAAGGCTAGGGCCTAACTTATTTTCGTTTAAATTATACCAAATAAATCTTTCTAGATTTCTAAAAACACGACTACATATTACTTACGCGTAAATTGAAGCATTCGTACATAACATCAGAATACACCTCACGTATTCCATTCCAACAGTATTCTTTCCAGAGATCCTTGTGATTGCCTGTGGCAGAACAACAGCGGCACTGCCCGTAAATGTTTACTGAATTTAATTCCATTTAACTACTGTTTTGTTCGTAATAAATTTAAATACATTTAACTACTGTTTTGTTCGTAATAAATTTAAATACATTTAACTACTGTTTTGTTCGTAAATGCGAAGAAAACGTAAATATTACGTAGATAGACGTAAATGCAAGAAAAAATCTGCGAGTCTTCTTCTTAGGGATGTGAAACAATTAATCGATTATCATAAAATTAATCGATTTTTTTTACCAATCGAATTTTATTCATGAATTTATTAAGTTAAAAGTGCATTTATCGGGGAAGACCGCATAGCTCCCAATGTAATGCGCAAACATTTTGATTGCGTTCTGGTGAACTTATCCACAACAGATTTGTTGCAAGGGTCAAGGAGAAAGGTGCCATAGTCAAGTGACTTCGGACAATGGCATAACATAGAAGTTTTTGAGAATATCTTACGTCGAATAAAGCTCTTAGAATATTAACCCCCTTTTCTGCTTTGTCAACTACAGAGTTAAAGTGAGAAGTACCTGTAAGTCTAGAATCTAGAATTAGACACATAAATGTTAACTTGTCATTATAGCTTCTCCATCACATAAAATATATACCTCTGGAATGACACGTTTGTGCGTGAAGGTTACACAATTGTATTTTGATACTGATATGGAGAGGCCATAATCAGAGAACCACCCACTACGGTATCCCTGAGGAGAGTATAAACACAAAGACGCTTGTGAAATTGATCCCTAGGACATAAACAAGGCGATATCGTCAGCGTACTGAAGGATGTTACAAAATGAGTTTACCGTTTTGTCAAGGTCGTGTGTATAAGTAAATGTTGTAAAACAAGGGAGAGATTACAGATCCTTGAGGAAGACGCTTCCAGAGTAGTCGAGAAGGAATAAATCTTGGTATCTGACCTAGATCGATCGAGACATTGGGGAGTTGCAGATGAGCCGTACCGACTTCTCTGAGACACTAAGATTAAGGAATCTCTACCTAAGTACTGGAAGAAGGACGTTATCATAAGCTGACGCTATATCCGAAAAGACACCAACAAGAAATTGCTTGTTTTTGAAAGCTAGCCTAATGTCTGTAGTTAGTATTCCTAAACTCTGAAGCGTGCTTAAAATCTTACGGAACCCAAATTCAGTTTTAGAAATCATGTCTTGTGATTCTTCGAACCACTCAAGAGAGGGCTATGGGACGGTGTGATTTGTGGTCAAGTGGATCTTAACCTGGTTTTGCGATTGGGATAATTATTTGTTGCTTCCTTAATTCTCATTCGGGATCGTACCTTGGTCAAAAAATTGTCTTAAATAATAACAAAAAAATGGTTGCCTGTAAAGTCGGTATACGGGCGAAAGTTTTACGTGACAACGACTGAGTGGTAAAATAATTTTAATGTGAATATTCATTCGTATAACATGAACCGGTGTGTATGCCTATCTCTCTCACTCTCTCTCGCTCTGTCTCACTCGCTCTTAGGCGGGCTAACCATGCCCGAGTCGAAGGGACGCGAGCCTCTCACTCGCTCTCATTGTGAGCGCGGAACGTGAGCGGAGCGTAACGCAGTTTCTTGAAGTGTCACCCGGCAAACCTATTTATAAGACGTTGTCACGTCAAAATATTTTTATCACTTCCGTACTGTAGGACTTAGTTTAGCTGTCACAGGAACCTTAACCAGAAAAGAGTATAGGATACCGTCTTACCCAGGAGAAGTCTTTTAAACTGTCCAGAACTAAATCAAGTTCGAAAGGCGAAAACAGGGAGTCTAAGTGTCTTGAAGAGGAGATGAAATTACTACTTGGAAACGTGAAACAATCCAATGTAGGTGCAAAAGGAGGAGCGAAATTGGCCGTGAAAGCATTTATCCAGGAGGAAGGATCATTGGAAGTTGCAAATAGCGAATCTAGGCAGAGGCGGAATTTCCTGATTTGCTTCCACACTAAAGAAGACTAGCTTCTAGGCGACGTGTTCCCGCAAAATTTGAACCAACCTAACTTTTTTTTGGAAAAAAGCTTTCTAGCTTTTGCATCTATACGCTTGTACCTAATGTAATTTTCAGTAGTTATTGCCTGATTTTATAATTATATATATTCTAGCTGTCCCGGCAAACGTTGTTTTGCCATATAAATTATTGTGGACAACCAACCCTTAGCACTCAAGTATGAAAAATTGATGTTGGCCGATTCTCAGACTCACTATGCTCACAAAATTTTATGAGAATCGGTCAAGCCGTATTGGAGGAGTAGGGGAACGAACATTGTGACACAAGAATTTTATATTTAAAGATATGATTTTGTCGTTTAATATAAGTGTTGTACTTGTTTGCTACAAAATTATTCGATTATGATTTAGAATAGTTTGCTTAGAATTAGTTTGGTTCATTCATCGAAACAAAGAAAGATTCAATAGATAGACACAGAAAGAACACTTGTCGGATTTCTCCAGTCCCCTTCTTTTCCTCATAGGATTCCAACAAAGCGAAGACGACAAGGAGAGTAAGGATGATAAAGAACCAATAGAATTTCGTTTTTCGAGCTAAAAACTATGCGTACTTAAGAAAAATTCAATTGTTTGTTTGAAAATCATATTCTCTATCTGTAATAATAAAGTTCGGATCTAACTCTAAAGAAAGCCTAAGAGAAGTTCATAAAACACTCATTTTCGAGGTCAATATATCGAAAGCTATGTATTTCAGTATATTTAACAGGCACCTCTTGATTAGGACCGTAATTATACTGTCTTATGTATACATGCAGTATGCACGAGGTCTTACCTAAATGTGTAGATTAAAACAGTATGAGACTAGTTTAAATAAACATTTACATTACACGCACTGTAAACTGAAATCATGATGATGCGTCTTCAGGTGTCCCTTCAAGCTGCATTTCTGCACGAACGCCTGTCCACACACCGCGCACGCAAACCTCCTATCGTTATTGTGTATCCTCATATGTTCCTTCAAAGTCTTCTTACGAGCATACGACTTTTTGCACACAGAACACTCATAGATTCTCTCCCCATTGTGTTTTATCATGTGAACTCGCAGTTCGTTATTCGTAAAGCATTTATACGAACACAAATGGCACTGGAAATCTCTCTCCTCCAAATGGTCTCTCTTCATATGACGCGATAAAGTGTATCTTCTATCAAAACTCTTGTCGCAAACGTTGCATTTGTACTGTAACGGCGCTACACCATGTTCCTCGACCATATGCTTCTGCCTCCTAAAGTACTCTGAGAATCTCTCCGGACATTTAGTGCATTTGAATCGCTTGATCATCTTGTGAACTGTGTCGACGTGATTCTTCTGTTTCTGCTGCGATGTAAACACTTTCTTGCACACATCGCATGGGAAAGTACCACCCACATGCATACTTTTCGAGTGCACTTTTAATCTGTATTTGGTGACGAAACCTGTGCCACAATCTTTGCACACGTAATTCCTGAAATGGACATTCATGTGTCGTTCTATAGAGCCGAATGTTTCAAAACTGAAGCCACACATCTGACATTCATATACATTGTTGCTGGAAAGTTTGAACGGTATGACTCGGTCGTTGAAGTCTAAGTGCATTTTCTTGTTATGTACTTTAGTCAAATGTGATTTTAGTTCGTTGATATTCGGTATGCTTGCATTACAAATAGTGCAACATAGATCTGTGACATCTGCATACACCACAAAGCACTCAGCACCGTATGTACCAAGTACTTTTTTCAGATCACTCTTTTTGTGTTCCGACGAGTGTTCCCTCAATTTGTCTAAATCTTCGAACAGATTTCTGCAATAGAAACAAGGGAAGCCGTTTCTGCTCCGACTCTTGAAAGGCGTGATATTCGAGTATTCCAATAAAGTGGTTGCATTCACTATGTGCGCCATTTTTTCTGTGACGAAAACCTTTTTCTTGTTTAACTTTGGTTTTATTGAATCCTTCTCTAGGAGTTTTGCTATACTACTCGACGTGATGAACATATCTGAAAGTAAAAAAAAAATACAACAACATCACATACATTGATCTGACTCCATGGTAAGAAGCTCAAGCACTTGTGTTACAGATATCAGAATCAACAGTGGTATTACAAATAAACTTAAATAAATATATATATAACACCCAGACCAGTACAAACAGACATGTTTATGCACAAGTGAGGGAATCGGACCGTAGCGGGTTAATGTTCAACTTTTTGACCATTTCACCAAAGTATTCAATAGTCAGTAGATTATCACTTTATTGTAGAACACAAAACAAAATTACAGGCAAGCTTAACAAAGAAAGATGTACAATTTAGGCGGTCTTATCGCTTGTAACAATCACTTCCAGACAACCTTCGGAACATTTAATTAATAATAATTGGATATGTATAAATGAAATAAATGATGTACACGTTAATCAAGCTAATTTGCTTTAAAATTAATTAAGAAATTGATTAAGAAAATAATACTAGCACTGAACACAAATGATTGTACAGTGCGAGGATCGAACCCGCGACCTCTTGGTTAATAGTCAACTTCTTGACCATTACACCAAAGTGGGATTGACTTACCTTTCAACAGGCCCAGTTGTCGCACATACTCCGGGCAGGTTTCGGCCAGCGTCCGCCGCGTGGGCAGCGATTTTACCTTCGGGTACCTAGCAAGGAGCTTCGCTTCGCCTTCTATTAGATCACCTGTGGTTTTGAATGGTTTGTCTCCGTTTTCTGTAAATTAAATAAAATTCGGATAAGGGGGCGTTCAAGTATTACGTAGCGCAATTAAAAGGAGGTGTCGTAAAACGTTACCATGCTGTTAGGGGGACTCCCCTTAGACTTTCTTTCACTTTACTCAACATTTTTGTAAAATAAATAATTAGGGAACTAAAACGCCTAAATTGGCAACCCACTTCGATATATTAACGGTCTGCAGCCGTAAATCGTCTGTGGCGGCCAATCTCAAACGAGATTAACTACCCCAGAGATATTAAAACGCACATATAATCTGCGCAATTCATAAACACATTCTCTGTTCCTACACTCTCTTAGTTGAGACGGCAATCCGACATGACTTGAGAGAGAGAGAGAGAGACCTCGGGCTCAGGATCATTACCCGACATAACCGACTGACTGAAACTACTTTGCCGAGGATTTGAACCCGGGAACAAAAAATAAATAAATTGTTCTACGAAAACACCAATTACCTAGCCCCAAACAAAGCGTTAGCTGACAAGAATAACGGATAGAAATACTTAAATACATTAAATACAACACCCATGACTCAGGTACAAATGCACGACCATTTGTCATCACACAAACATTTGCCCCTAGCAGAATTCGAACACGTGACAGCCAGTTATGTACTGTCTGGACTGTCGTCAAACTTGAAAAATGGGCCATGACAAATGAGACGGTCAAGGGTGATATAATTCCATTTATAAATAAAAAAAATTCTTCGTCGTGAGCTCATGGCTGAGGGTCGTGATCACCATACCTAGCATCACGCATCAAGGCTTTCCAGGCATTTCTGTTCTGAGCTAGATTTATCGTTCTCTGCTCACCCAGCGGGCTAGATGACCGAAAAGAAATACAAAAATTATCGCTCACCATACATATCCTCCTCCGGGTCGTAGTCCGGATCAGCATCAGTGTAGTCCGCGTCCACATCGCTGAGCTCCTGCTTCACCACTTCCACTTCCACCTGCGGCGGTTCCTGCTTCACTTCGTCATCTTTCAGCATGTCTACTGGGGCCACCGGAACTGAGGAGAAAAAAATTTTTACACTAAACAAGATAGGTAAAGAGTAAAGATAGTTTCTTTACTTTTGTTTGGTAACTAACTTGGTAGGTACCTTTTTAATCTTTGTGTAAAAACATTGTCAATGTACAGAATTCAGAGCCAAAAATCTTTTTGGTGCATCAATCTATATATTGACAACTAGTGGACAAGGCAGACACTGTCCGCCTGCTGTTTCCGCAATTTATCAATATTTTCTTATTGTTTACACCTTCCCTGGACTTCCACATTCGAGCTAAGCACATTCAATTATAAATTTTGATATTATTTTGATATTGAGATAAAATCTACCTTTTTATTTAGTCTATTTAATAGATTGTATGTACAGACATCAGCTCAGGTTACCCCTCTTTTTACCACACCATCACCATAAAAAAGTTTTCATTGGTAACCACATGTGCTGTTGACTGTACACGTGCAATGTATTACCATTAACAAATGCCATCCGGTCGTTGCTGGTTTCCTTCAGCCGCTGTGCACTGAGCAGCTGCCGTTCCGTCGCCACCACCATCATGCGGAAGCTGACTGCTTCCCTAAGCCGTTGCACGCAGGAGGAACATATCAACGTGCTAAGGTGAGCGTCTGTGGAGAGCTAACAGAGAAGATATAGTTTAAGATGGAGTAAAGAGAGAAGAAGTTTTCTGTCTGTTGGTGTCGCACTTTTTACAAGTCGGGATCTTAAAAATAGTTATTAATACTTGCATCGCGAATAACTGCATAAAATACTTACAAATAAATTGTAACACTCCATGAAAATATCGAAGTACACTTCACGTATGCCGTTGCAATAATATTCTTTCATGATATCCCTGTGAAAACCAGATGCTAAGCAGCAACGACACTGGCCATAACATGTTGAGTTTTGTGGATCCATTATTTAATTAAAAGTAGATTATTTAATTCATTTCCTGAAAACCAAGCACTTAACACAAACCAAACAAGAATCAACAAAATAATATATTGACATCTGATCTGACATTTTGTTTTTTTCCTTTCCTTTAGTGTTGTGCAATAATCATAATCGAAAAAGATTGTTTCTTTCGGTAAAAACAATACGGTGCTAAAACTAAACGCAATATTCCTTGCCATTTCTTCCTTACTTTGTTATATAGCTGCCTACTCACTAATCATAACATAGATTATATTTATATAACCATTTAACCCCTAAACTTTAGGGGTGATAAATTTATCGTGGTACTATAATTGAAGTAGGAAAGGTTAAGATAACAAGTGAATTTGTATTAAGCTAGTGTTCACTTAAGTACTTTTTCAAAATTAAATTAACAAGTTTTATATTAATTAATAATTAAATCTAGCCATTGCATAGTACATAATTATTTTATTTCTTAATTTACAAAACATAACCAAGGCAAATATTACACATATAACAATATTAGAGTTTTCTTTCCAACAAATCGACATATGCACAATCAATTAAATCTTCATCTTTTACACCAAGTTTTATCTGCAAGTCTTTAGCAATGGCCTGGCCATATTCTACGGTTTGTTCTGGTTGAAGTACCACTTCCAGTTCCATAAAATCTCCGAGTCCTTGTACAGAATCAATATGAATGCGTGTTTGATCAACCATGTAGAGTTTTCTGTAAAAATAAAGCAGTTTGTTATGTACCTATCTAGAAAGTATTCATATTCATATTCTTTATTTGCCATTTAAGTGTTACATACATACATATTATAGCAGATCTTATGCTAGACACTTGCACTTATAACTTAGTAACCCTTTCAGTTTGGGTATTGCAATAATTATTGAAAATTATTAAAAATGATTAAAGGGCTATATCTAATTATTATTAGTTAGTATCTTATAATAATAACACTTACAAGTATTGCATTTTGGACTATGATTAAAGTTATGACATTATCAGAAAAACTTAAGTAACCGATAAATTGTGAAGATCACAGACACAATCAATTTGCTAATGATATGGAGTTGGATTTGGCCAAAGGGAGCTCAAGGGGTTAATTAAAATTGTAGGTAGGTTAGGTATTTATGTTTGAATTCTTTCTTTTTATTTATGGGAAGGTAGGATAATCTTACCTTTCTTTCACGACTCTTCCTCTAGTTCCCATACACTGCGTCAGGATTCTATCAAGCGATTTCGCTTTTTCACTGTCAGCGACTGAAAAATGAAGAAGGTCGTAGTCTGCCAGCTTCGGCCCCTCTTGGTCATCTCGGTCGTACCTAACTAAAGTAGCGGACGAGTCTGCGTAGTACCTCATTTTCAAACGGCCTTTGTTGACACAATAAAAAATATCATCTTGATTAATAACACTTGGAGGACCACCGCTTAGCTCTTCAGCTATTTTACAAATGTTCCCAAGATTGGTTATCCGGGCTTTGATTTCCACGTTCCTCATTTTAGATTTTGTAGTTAGACGATAACGAGACACTCAACTAAACAACTAACTAAAACAATGAAATGAGATCGCTACTCTAACACGCACGGCATAGCACGTAGGTTTATTTTATTTACAAAAAATAATCACACCGCATTTACCTACACCGTACAAAACTACAAACAAAATCGTCAATTCGTCAGTCCCGCTATTTTTTCTGTCACATTTATGACATAATCGTTCAGAAATTGTACAATATAGAGCCACGACGTGACGAAATGACAAATAAATGTCAAGTGGACAGGTTTTTTTTTATGTTTGTCTGTCAGGCAATATTTCTTGCTCCATATTATCTGTGCTTACTTTATTTACAGTGCCACAAACTTAACTGACCCGGTGGCAAAAACTGGAACTACGTGCCGCCATTTTGAAATGTCACATTGCTGTCAAGTTTGTTGTTGTGCACGACGCTTGGAATATTTTCGTTGTTTTTGTGGTTTTAGTGAAATAAATTATGCCGAGAGCATTGAAAAGTGATGCAAGAAACACTATTTTAAAAGTGTTAGCTTTTATGCAGGAGGAGAAACGTCTCAAAGCGCCGTTAATACCATTTGAAAAACTGTATGAACGAGTAGCTGCTGCTACAGGTTAGTGTTGCCAGTTGTTGTTATGAATTACCCCATTGTTGTAGTTATATTTAAACCGAAATATACATTAAATTACTATATTTTTGAAGAATAGTTTTTTTTGGACTATTTTTGGTAACGTAATTATGATGAATCTAAGTGAAGCGGTCAATATTTACGTTAGCTTCAATAAAGTACATCCATTATGGGCTGTTGGCTCGTTTTGCCACTTTCATGGTACAAAATATGATTTATATTCTATTTTTCAGATGTTGGTGAGCGATTTGTACGCCAATTAGTTAAAGAAAAGGAACAGGCGGATGCAACTGGCTCAAAAATTTGTACTCCAGGAAAAAAAAGGAAAAGAATAACAGGAAAGATCGAAATAGATGATTTTGACCTTGGTGTCATTAGAAGAAAAGTTCATGAATTTTACTCAATGAAGAGAGAAATACCTACGATTCCAAAATTGCTGAATGTTTTGCGACAGGAAATCAATTTTACCGCGAGTCGTGAAACCCTAAGAAAGGTGTTGCGTAAAATTGGTTTTCGATACAAGAAAACGCAATCGAACAGAAAAGTTCTTATTGAACGCAACGATATATCTGCCTGGCGGGCAGGTTATCTACAGAAAATGAAGCTGAATGAATGCGGCGAAAAAAAGCCCGTGATATTTTTGGATGAAACTTATATCCACTCATCACACACTGTTGGGCGTTGTTGGCAAAGTGATGATGTTGATGGTGCTTTGAATCCTGTTTCAAAAGGAAATAGGTGGATAATTGTTCATGTGGGTGGAGAAACGGGGTTCGTTGAGAACGCCTTACTTGTGTTTAAGTCAAACACAAAGAGTGGCGACTACCATGATGAAATGAATAATACAAATTTCAAAAAATGGGTTACGGACAAATTGCTACCTAATTTACAAACAGAAACCATAATTGTTATGGATAACGCCCCTTACCACAGCATTTGTATTAATAAATGTCCTAATACAAATACTAAGAAAGCAGACATGCAGAATTGGCTTACTGAACATAATGTGGAGTTCAATGAAAGCTACACTAAACCCCAGTTGTATGAATTAATAAAGAGGCACAAACCAGTACCTCAATATGAAATTGATAATTTGTTAAGAGACAATGGGCACACTGTTCTTAGATTGCCCCCCTATCATTGCGATCTAAATGCCATCGAAATGATCTGGAGTTCGATGAAACGTTCTGTTGCAGAACATAACATTGGAAAGTCAGATGCTGAAATGCCGCAGTTAATCGCAGAAGCATTTAATAAAATAACAACTGCAGAATGGCAAAAACACTGTGCCCATGTAAAAAACATTGAAAATGAGTACCTGAAAAAAGATGCTTATTTAGATGAACCTTTTATCATATCTTTAGGAAGTGAAAGTGAAAGTGACAGCAGTGATTCAGATGATGAAGTGGCCGAGGAAGCTAGTACAACTACAGGAATCCCTGGAATCCAGCCTCTAAATTACGCAGATGATTGTTTAATGGATCATAATTACAGCTATAAAATATAATTCATTAAAAAAAATGTGTTCTTACTATTATTCCTTACCATCCGCAAAGACGTGATAAACTTCGTACAAAGTAGTAGGATATAGAGCCTGTATAAAAAGTCAGTAAAATTGGGGTAATCATTCGGAAGCTGAAAAAATTCTAGTTAATACTGTGAGAATTCTGAGAAACTAATTTTAATACATATGGTGCCCTACTATCTATATATATTTTAAAGATTTGGGTAATTTCTTAATTTCGCTGACTTTTCATACAGACTAATAATATTTTGTATAAATAAAAAAGTTTCTAATTAATATTCATTTACACCATTGGCAATGACATTATTTTTACCCTCACATCCGAGGAAATACTATTTAGCGGCAACACTAAAATCGACAACAGTGACACCGTCACCGGGTCACTTAAGTTTGTGGCACTGTATGTTTTTTTGGCTCTCACTTGTCACTTCACTTCGTCCAATTCGCAGATGAAGATCAATCACAGATATTATTGTTAATTTTAAAATGAATTGATTTTGTAACATAAAATAATGGACTACGAAAATATTCAAAGTTGGGTGTCCCAGCCAGACGTGTGCCGATGCTGTTTATCGACCAGCGGGACCTGGGATGTGACGGCTTCTTACATTACTGAGTCCGGACTCGAAGTGTTTTTTGAAATGCTGCGCGATTGCTTTGGGATTGCCGTGAGTGTAATTTATTTTTTTAGGATGTACCAGGACAATTAATAAGAAGCGACTCGGCTTAGGATGAATATATACATATTTCCCAATAAGAATCTTGTTTGAACTGAGCCGACCTAACAATGATATTCATTTTATTTATATAAAACTTTATTGCACAATAAAAAGTTTTAGGAAAGGCGGATTTAATGCAAAAAAATATTTTTGAGAGTGAAAAAATTATAGAAAGAGAAAAAAAAACTGGTAGATTACTACAATAAATTTATATGTTTCAGTTATCATACTTAACGGAGTGGGGTCCAAGCCGTATGGTATGTAAGCGATGTGTCGGCCAACTCAGGGACGCTTGCAGTTTTCGAGAACAGGTTCTACGAGCAGAGAAACATTTTACAGACTATTGTAGCTCTAGAGGTGATTAATATTAAGCAATATTGATTGATTATAAGGCTTGCCACTAGGGGGGACATAAAACTACTTTCAGAATTCCATGTCCATTTCTGCTTTAAAGAATACAGAAGAGCGTCGGTTATTTTTGTTCTTTTGCGAATATCCATGTTTCTTGTTTTATGTATTTTTCTAAGACTTAGTATACTTCTTTCCATTGCATGCTGGCACGATAAGATTTTGTTCTTTATTTTTTCAGTATAAGTCCATGTTTGGCTTGCATATGTTAAGCTTGGGAGGATGCAGGAATTCATTATTACCTTTTTTACTTAGTATTTTTTCCATGTTATGCTTATTCTCCTGTCATTTTCATTACTATTTGCTTCAAGGGATATCAATTTTCCTAGGTATACATATTCATTCACATATTCATTGGCATTTCATCAATCTTTATCACTTTTACAGTATGGTTTGACATGATCTTTGTTTTAGATGCATTCATATGAAGGCTGATTTTTCTGCTTTTAAAGTCTAGTTCTTGTAGCATATTTTCTAAATCCCTGGCCGATTCACTTAAAAGAGCTATGTCCTCTGCAAACCTTAGATGTGTTAATTTTTGTTTGATATCCATATGCCTCTATGTCCCCAATTTAAAGTATTAAAGATGTCTTCTAGAACTGCTATGAAAAGTTATGGAGATATTGGGTCTCCTTGTCTTACTCCTCTGCCAATAATGAATTCTTCGCCTTGTCCCTCCAGTTTAACTCTGCTTGTGCTGTTGGAATATATGTTTTTAACAATATTTATATATGTGCTGTTTATGTTATTGTTGGCCAAAGCCTGCAGTATGGAAGGGTGGGTCATGCTATCAAAAGCCTTGGAGTAGTCCACAAAGGCTATATAAAGAGGTCTATTAAATTCGTTGTACTGTTCAATTATCTGTTCTATTGTATGTATATGATCAATTGTGGAATACTGTTGCCTGAACAGATTAGAGACAGATATAGAATACTTTTTATTTCATTAAAAAAAAGAATTGAATAAAATTCAAAGTCTGCTTATTTATTGCCTCTAAGGCGGAACACAGTTTGTCGAGTCAGCTAGTATTTAAATAAATCACAAATGGTTTTATAGTTGCAAACAAGCTGAAGACATAGTTCAGTGGAAGGAATTTGTGTCAATCATTTGAGCAAGTAGAGACAAATTTTTTTTTTGTTTTTAAATAAATAATAAACAATTTTTGTTTCTAGGTAGCCTCACAAACGCAGTCACAGTTAAAGTAGAAGATAAACATGAAACTTATAGTCCATATAACAGTGATGGTGGTGTCAGCAATGGAGATTTACATTCTAATGGTAAAATATTGGTTTATGCAATGTAGTCTTATGTAAATTAGTGATGTTTTATACTGTATTAGCCCGGGCCCATCCCGGCTTTGCACGGATGTACAATTTATTATTATTATTTCTTGTATTAAATATAGCCTATTGTCATCAGGAGTGATGTAAGATTATAATGGTAAACGATTTTTTTTGCAGCCTGTAGTTTCGGAGCCTATTCAATTCATACAATCAAATCTTTCCTCTTTATATTAGTGTAGTTTATTAAGGGAAAATAGGTTTTCATATATGTATATAGGTATTGGTAACCTTTTCTTGGTTATGACAAGGTTCAAATGATATTAAATGGTCTAGCCAGCCCTCCTTGTAAAGCACCTATCTATCAAACAACCTTTATTTGGTCTCAGATCCGAACTTAAATTGACTTTCACCAAGCTGATGATACACACATCAAAAGTGTCTAGGGATCAACATATATTTTTGCAATAACTTTTCTCCTGATTGATATTAATTAAAATTTTCTTTAAGGATTCATCAAATAAAGTGTTTTCGTTTGTCTACAGTAACGATAAACCAAGTCACCTTTGCATTAATAAAGAAATTTGCCATTTTCCTAATAAAGGGATTTTTGACATTTGAACCACTAACATTAAAGTTCGAGAAAAAGACTGAAATAACAGTTTTCTTTAAAATTTTATTGGGTAACTTAAACAATTAATAATCCCTTTTTCTACCGCGAACACTAACAACACAAGAACATCGGTTTGGCATACTCAAAATGAGTTCATCCAAATCACGCTGTGGAATGGCCGCCCATATTCGTTGCAACAACAAAAAAAGGTCTTCTTGCGACTGGATACCCTCCATATTCGGCAGAGCTCTTCTCTGTAGCATATCCTATGCATGCTCAATCGGGTTCAAGTCTGGCGACTGAGCAGGCCAGGGCATGACATTGATGTTAGCTGCGGCGAGAGTCTGTCTTACAACTCTTGCGGTGTGCGGTGCGGTCGTGCATTATCATGCATTAACTGAAATAAGGGACCGATTTGCACTTGTAGAGGAACGATGACGTCTGATACAATCGTCTCAGCATAAATTTGAGCGTTGAGGTTGCCTCTGATCCAAAACAACTCAGTTCTTCCGCCGATCCAAATACCCGCCCATACCATGATGGTTCCACCACTATAAGGATGGACTTCCTGGCAGGATTTTAATCGCTGTTGGCGTCCAGGGGTTCTCCAGTGTCGTATACGTCTTGTATCCGGTCTCATACCAAAACGAGACTCATCAGAAAATCACACGAAACGCCATTGTTCTTCTGCCCAATTTCTGTGTTCAAGAGCCCATTGATATCGAATCCTACGATTGTGCATTGCTATAGGTGGTACCCTTAGCGGTCTTTGGGAATGAAGATTCACTTCATGCAAGCGGTTTCTGACTGTTTGGTCGCTAATTAAGTTCCCTGAAAAGTGATGAAGCCTCACGGCTAACATCATGGCGGTTATTGTTGGAGCTCTTCGAGTTGTGATTTGAATGTATCGGTCTTGTCTCCGTGTAGTGCAGCGATACCGTCCTACTGGTCCGTATGGCGCTACTACAGAGAAGAGCTCTGCCGAATATGGAGGGTATCCAGTCGCAAGAAGACCTTTTTTTGTTGTTGCAACGAACATGGGCGGCCATTCCACAGCGTGATATGGATGAACTCATTTTGAGTATGCCAAACCGATGTTCTTGTGTTGTCAGTGTTCGCGGTAGAAACACGGATTATTAATTGTTTAAGTTACCCAATAAAATTTTAAAGAAAACTGTTATTTCAGTCTTTTTTTCGAACTTTAATGTTAGTGGTTCAAATGTCAAAAATCCCTTTATTAGGAAAATGGCAAATTTCTTTATTAATGCAAAGGTGACTTGGTTTATCGTTACTGTAGACAAACGAAAACATTTTATTTGATGAATCCTTAAAGAAAATTTTAATTAATATCAATCGGGAGAAAAGTTATTGCAAAAATATATGTTGATCCCTAGACACTTTTGATGTGTGTAGAATGAAACATATTTTATAATAAATTTAGTATATTAGATCATATATTAAAAATGGGTTTGCTAAAAAAATCCCAGACAGACTATTTTTAATAACGATTTGTAATTGAATTTTGCAACATCAAGATCTTCAAGACAAAATTTTCTTATTATTTTGATGTTGCAAAAATTTATTAAAAATAGTCTGTCCAGGAATTTTTTAAGCAAACCTATTTTTAATATATTATCTATTATACTAAATTTATTATAAAATATGTATCATTCTATTATCAGCTTGGTGAAGGTCGATTTAAGTTCGTATATTTTAGTAATTTTAAAATTGGAATTTCTTCATTTCAATTCACAAAACATTATTTTATTCATAGATTGTTTCCCCCATTTTCAGATGAAAAAATCAAAAACCCAACTATAGAAATTTCCAACACTATAAAAAGTGAAAAAACTAAACACAAGCGCAAAAGACAAACTGAGAGAGAGAAACGAAAAAAGAGGAAATTAGAAGAGGAGTATGATTCAGACACACCAATTGCTTGCATGATTACCAGAAAAGAACTCTCAGGGGATCCAAATAAAATTGATATCCAAGAAACAAGTGATGTAAAAGGCAACCCTGCCAGTGTTAAGGGTATGTCAATAATTTTCTACTTCTAGTTCTTCTAGTTTTAAAGTGTTGATCATGTAACTGTGAAAATTAAATTATTTATTAGGTAATTTATGTACATATACACCGTGCTTTTTTAACCGTCTTAAAGCCGAAACCCACGTTATGTACCCATCTAAATAAACCTCTAGGACATGCTATCATATTTTTTGCACTCCACATAAATTTTTTGTAAAAATTCTAAGTAGTAATGTTACGTAATGTATCATCCTGCACCCTGTGCATAATGTTTACGTTTTCAACAATGCATTCCTTGACCTTGCCGCTTCTACGCGTGCCGCATCGTTAGCCAATCTAAGATAGTCCACGTGGACCACTACCCAATCATGCGCTAGCGCAAATCCTTTGTGACGCTCACCTCTTTCTCTAAAGAATTATTACATATCCGTGCGTAAAACTAGGTCAGTAGTGTTAGACAGCCGAGTCAATGACCCGCGCGGCGTGCTCGTCACAGGATGTTTCGTACTAAATTGTGCTAATATTCTTTTTTGTGAAATCTTAATAATAACCAAGTTTTATTTTACGTATAGCAAGTAGTTATTGGATACTTTAAGTAGCATTCGGCTTTAAGGCGGTTAAAAAAGCACGGTGTATAACAATAACAGAGTTACATATTGTTATAATACGCGCCATATATGTATAAAGAACGCAAACGGTCACCTGCGCACTAGACGTTATAGGAAGCAGGCATTTTGCACGCCGCCGCGAGCGAGCGGATAGCAACTGCTTTCTCTCTCTCTCTCTCATGTGCAAACTCCTCCCCTCCAACGTTCTTTGTATATGGCGCGGTAGCTGATATCTTACAGTGACTCTTATGTATAAACTTCATGCGATAGAAGCTACTGCATGACTAAGAATCAATGTAAATAAAAAACATGTGACGTATCAGTTACAATCTTGATGGCCTATTATGATAAAATATTTGAACATTTTTATTGTTGAGTTTGTTTGAAAAAACAGTATTGAATCATTTGAATTATGAGTTATGTTGTGAATGGTAATAATAATAATATAATTTGTAATAAATATCTTACAACATTATTAAAAAAGCTTAAAATAAAGATAACAACGGGAGGTCTTTATCAAAAGCCATAAATAATGTTCTCTGCTTGGACTTGTGGTTGACTGGTGGAGAATGCCTCCGGCATTAAGTCCATCATTGTACACAAGTGTGTAGAAGTTTTAAATAAATAAAACAGCCCCTTTTATTTTTAGGGATACCTCATACCGTGGCGAACGGCACGAAACTCGTGTCGGAGCGCAAACGCGTCATGCTGACTTGCGACGCCGTCCTTAGGGACACCACCGCCTGCCCCTTCCGCCATCACAAGAGCTGGTTCCAATGTTTTTTCTGCTCCCAAGACTTCATGGAGATAAACCTCCTCAGAGTCCACACCCTTCAAACTCACCCCGACATGGACGTTGAAATTAAAAGAATAAAACGCTACCCGCGCTCTCTCCAAATTGAAATTTCAAATTTAGAATGCCGCAACTGTCGTTTGCCAATGGCGGACGTCAACGAAATGCTCCGCCATCTTGGCGATGTGCACAACAAAATCATATACAAAGAGTGCATCGCCGATTATAAAGTTGATGCCAGCCCGTATTCCTGTCACATTTGCAAACAGGAGTTCCACGTGTTCCGCACGTTAACTACCCACCTAAACGAGCATTATGCGAATTGCATATGCGACGTTTGCGGGAAATCGTTCATCAATTCTAAGAGGCTAAAGGTACATAAGCGCACACACGAGTCCGGGCAGTTCCCTTGTACAGAGTGCGGGAAGGTTTTGAAGACGAAGACTTCTAAGGCTAACCATATGGAGAGCGCACATTCTAAACGGCAGATGAAGTGTCAGATCTGTTTTAAACCCATGAAGCATTACAACGATAGAATCAAACACATGTCCGAGGTTCACAACATAACGCATAAGTTCAAATGTCCGATATGCGGTAGGGAGTACAATATAAAACACTATTTGGCTACACATATCAGACAGACGCACGGGCATAAGAATAAGAAGTGTTCCGAATGTGGAATGGCTTTTATAACGAATCATGGGCTCAAGAAGCACATGCTTAAACATTCAGGGATCAAACCTTTTACTTGTCGAATTTGTAGTAAGTCGTATGCAAGGAGCTACACCTTGAGAGAGCACATGAGAGCTCACGAAAGTGACAGAAGATTTGTATGCTCCGAGTGAAATTAGAAGGCCTTCTTGTTACTGATATAAATAAAAATGAACCAAGAATTGTGTTGTGTTTTCAGAACGGAAATTACGAAAAGAACCAGTAAAAGTATCCAAAAACGTGACAACACCCTCGCAAAACATTATGGACAACCGCTCGCTGCGTTCAAACATCACATTAGTACTCAAAAACACGTCGATAATTCCATTCAGACACATAAACAATAGCAAATTCGCATGTTTGTACTGCGCACGCGGATTCCTATTCTTCAAAGACCTCAAATCCCACATGGACGATCATAAGGATATTACCATGGACGCAATCAAGGCATCTATCAAAATTCCTAGAGATTTAATAAAGGCTGATCTGAGTGAAATAGCATGCCGACTATGCGCCGAGAACTTCAAAAACATAGACAATGTTATCGATCATTTAATAGACACACATAAAAAGGTCTACATTCAAAATTTGCGGATTAAACCCACGCATGGAATTTTAGGCTTCGATTTAAGTTCGGAACAAATGAAATGCTACGTTTGTCATAAAGAATTCAAGTTTTTCAAGAATCTATCGGTACATATGAACGAGCACAACCCGAGTTTCATGTGTCACGTTTGCGGTAGGAAATTCATATCCGATCACAGATTGCAAACGCATATATTAATGCACAAACGTACTAATATATTCTGCAAGCATTGTAAGAAAGACTTCAAGAGTGTGGCGGCGAGGAATTATCACATTCGGAAAGAGCACAACGAGTTCCCTTACAAATGTCCCGAGTGTGCAGAGAGTTTTGCGCAGTACCAACTTAGATTGAACCATTTGGTTGAGCGTCACAATATGAAGAAGCCAGAGTTCAAATGTGATATCTGTGGTAAAGAGCGCGCCAGTTCCGGTGGTCTGGCTGCCCACAAAAGGTATTGCCATCCGAAAAAGTTGCAGTACCCCTGCGAGTTATGCGGCAAAGCGTTCGCGTACAAATGGATATGGCAACGGCATATGGACGTGCACAATGGAACCAAGAACTACCAATGCAAGTTCTGCGATAAGAAATTCACGAAGCATTATTCGTTGCAGATGCATGAAAGGATACACACGAACGATAAACGCTACGTATGCGGCTTATGTAAAACGGCGTTTATACAAAAGTGCAGTTTGAAGAACCACACTAAAGTGCACCATCCACAGGCCGATTTGAGTAAACTATAATTGAAAGCTCATTGGAATATTGAATAATGTTAGTTTTTTTATGTTACTGGTGGTTGATATCTGTTATTCTTTTTTTGTATCTTTCGTAATTCTACCTTGTTTCGTAATTCTAAAGCCTATAAAAGTTATTAATTTAAAATAATAAGATTGAAACATGATTTGCTTTCTTCACTATCCATGAAGTTACATGATTTTTTTTTAAAGTATCAAAGTGATCTCGTTTATTGGCGACATATCATCTCCTTGAAACACGTCTAAGTGTAGAGATGATTTATTTGCGATTATATTTTTATGAAGTCAAGTCTAGTTTTTATACTGATAGGAAAATAAAGAAATAATAATATACCTACAATTGACCGCTTTTATTATAAACCGCCTCCCTTTTCTTGAAAACTTTATTAAAGATGTGTAGATACTGTTTTATCAAAAAGAAAGTGTTAGAAGATGTTACACAAGACAAACAAACCATAAGATTCTCAGTGTTAATTCACCTTATATGTATATTAAAAACTTGAATTACATTTTGCTTCGCTTGTTTTCGGTTAAATTAGATGATGAGAAACCTATTAAAAATTATTAACCGAATGCATTTCGCGTATTAAAAATGTGACTTGTCGCCATTTTTTAAATTCCCGCTTTGGCGCTATTTTTTTAAGCCGTCTTGCGTTTTGTTATCTCTCGATTATGATTTAACTTATGGTTCACATCCCTATTCATCCAGTTTTATAAGGCCGGCGACACACTTTGGCCGAACAACTCGTCCCAACGTTGGCCCGTTTTGTTATTCGTGTAGCGTCCACACGTTGCGCGTTGGCTCATATACCTGGCTGTTCGTCGCCCTTCCGTGTCGGCAGTTTCAAGGAATTCCGCTTTGGCCGTTCGCAAGCCGTCCACAATTTGGCGATGTGCTTAGTCTTTTCAGCGTACGTCAAATTAATTTGTTTACGTAATAAGGTCAATGCAACTATTACTTTCAACATTGCGTTGTTCCATTCTTGTCAAAATATAACCGTAAATCGAGTTTTATCGAAATCGGCCCAAAGACAAAAAATTTGGCCGCCATCTTGGATATCATTACTATAAAATTGCATTGTCGCAATCTTGTCAAAATCCTACCTAAAACCGAATTTCACCGGTAAATCGTTAAATCGGTCCAAATAAAAATAGTTGGCCACCATCTTTGATTTTCTTATATATTATTTTTCATAAGACACCAAGTTTAATGTTATTTCGGACGCTATCGGCAAACTGATGCTTATGGGGTTTAACAGTTGTGATTTTCCAATTTCTCATACTAATAGTTCATGTTCACCGAAATGAGCAAAAACGGACTAAAATCGGGTTAAAACATTTTTGCCCGATTATAACCCAGTTAAGCGGAAAAGGTTATATTATTATAATAACCCACTGCCCATCTCTACTCACGACTTGCTCAACTCTAATGTAAAGCGGGGGCTCGCCTAGCGTGCGCACTCACTTGCACGTAACAATATTTCTACTCGTTGTCTCATTCTTTCTCACTAAATAAATAATCACTGGCAGTCAGTGTTCCCAACTTAGGGGTTTTCCCCCCAAATTTAGGAGATGAATTAGTGGGACGGGATTTTTTAGGGGTTTTATAAGTTTAGAGGTATTATTAGGGTTTTTCTGAATATATAATATTCTGAAGATAATAATAAAACTATCCAATGCAATCAACAATCAAATTTATTTTTTCACCTAGCTAACGACTTAGGACGGTGAAATAAACTATCGATTGAAATGTTGCAAAGCATAATGATGATTCGATTTACATTAATTCGTTATGTTGGATCTTGCACAACATTCAATCCATCTTCTAAAATGTAATGTTTATTCAATGTTATACGAATATTACTTATTATATATTATTTTCATTGAATATAATTTTTTAAGGGGATTTTCAAATAATTGACACAGTTTTAGGGGGTTTTGACTTAGAGTTATGGGTAAATATTTCAGAGAGTTGGTAACACTGATCACTGGCAGCTTGACAGTTGTGAGTTGACTGGGTGGACCAGCCCAGCTGACATGTCAACTTTCGTCGTGTTGTTTCGTCGTGTGTGTGTAACTATTTAGTAATCTGTGGTGTTGGTTTCTTGTTCTGGTAGTTATTATAAGCAACCTTCCTCGTCTTCTATACACGAGTTTTTGATCTTGCACACACACGCAAATATTACATGGTGTGAGTTGCTAAACAATACCACAATGAAAATATATTTATGTCAATGCACTAGCATTAAGAAACTGGCCACACCGACTGTTAAAAAAAGTGACAAGGCGCTAGCCGGCCATGTTTGTTTGTTCGTTTTTTGGTGCAAACAAATACCTAGCTAATAATTTCAGTTTTAATTCGATTTACTTATTTAAACTGCACTGTGCATGGAAGTTTTCGTTGCCGAGTGTCTCGGACTGTGAAATAAATAACGAAAAGACGTATAAATCTAGTGCTAAGTACATTTTAAGGTTATATGGCCTACCACGTGTAAAATGTCGGGGATTAACTATCGCAAATGTGCTAAGTGCGGTAGGACACGCGCTGAAGATATGACAGTGTCATACCATAGGTTTCCTAATGCTGGAATAAATAACGTTTTGAAGTAAGTAAATAGAAAAAATATATATTTATTGTTTACATGGTGCATCTACACATGCCGCCGGGTTTGCTGCTGGCTTATGCCGCCGGCACAGATTTAATAGGAAAGGATGCATGTGCCGGTGGTCTGGCCGCCGGGTTGGTCACCAGCCGTGCCGCTGGGCTTGTGTGGATACATCATAGAGTTCGATACTATTCGTCAGTGTTATAGGTCAATTGGATAGTAATTTTGCCTCCCCTCCACTAAGTTCGTAACCCTGGTAGTTAAGTCTGTAACCATGGTTCAATCCCTGAACAAATTATCTTGTAACACCACCGGCTTTTCTATGAGCCGGCATGAACTAATTTAAAGCATAAATATATTGTTATGTGTGTCACATATATATTGATTTATTATTCTGAACACAGTAAATCCATACAAATCAATGACATTTTATCACATTAGTAGTTTTAGTTGTTAATTACCAATAGTACTAAATTATAGACCACTGACAGTGTTTTTTTTTGCATTTTCAGGGCTCATTCATGGGCTAAATACTGTTGGCCAGACCAAGACTGGACTTCTGTAGAATTATTATGATCGCTATATACTACAAATAAAGTTTTATGTGGAAGGCACTTTAATTCTACACAGTTTTACGATGAGAGTAGACAAAAACTGAGCAAATATGCTGTTCCTGATGCCTCTGAAGTAGAAGAGGTACTAAATTAAAGAGAAAATGTTTTCGATCAGGTATTTACTTTACTTTACTACTACTTACTTACTTACTTACTACTTTACTATGTTAAAGACCACATTAAATATTGAAAAACATTAATGTCAATTATAAATGTTTATTATTCCAGATACTGACTGAATGCTTCAAATCAAATATGAATGTTGTAGCTACTGTATGTGACTTATCTACAGTAAATATAAAAGTGCTAAAAACTTTAGGTGCAACTACCAGAGAACCTTTTTTCTTGCACTGTGAACAAGAAATTGTTGCAATTTGGGATCCTCCACATCTTCTTAAATGTACTCGAAATCTGCTTATCAAACATAATATTGAGTGTACAACTGATATACATTGCAATGATAACACTGTAAAAGGTAAACACTTTAAATTCATTTATGAATATGGGTCATAATATGACATAAATAAATTAACATATGTAAATTAAAGATGGAGTATGATATGCTATATGAACAAACCCAGGGTCAATTACAATTGTATTTGTAGCAGCCTCTGTTTTTTTTTTAATAATAGTTTTTGGCTGCTGTCAAAATTGTTTTGAAATGAGCCTTAAGTATTTAATTTTTTCAAATTAATTTTGTAAATTTAAAGATGAGAAAGAGGTAATGCATATCTTCTAATTCAATTTATTTTTGTTATAGGCACAGTGAAATGGAGTCATATTGAGGAATTTTACAACAGGGATAAAAATAATGCAAATTGTGTCTACGCTCCAGCACTGACAGACTATCACTTGCATCCAAATACAAAACAACAGATGAGGGTTAAACTTGCAGCACAAGTATTTAGCCACTCGGTCACAGCTGGCATATTAGCAAAAATTGCTTCAAGTAAGTTATTGAGTATAATGACTTACTAAATTCTCTCTTTTAACAGCTTGATATTTAAGTTGCTAGGTTGCTACCTACCTGCTTATCATACCTTTAATAGGTATATATATTTTGGTTTTTGATTCAGGAAATAAAAAGAAATTTCATGGTTTGTTTTTATTTTTCACAGATGAACTACCAACTGACGCCCATGCGACTGCAATGTTTGTCCGAAAATTTGACTTTGAAAAAAGTTTGGAAAGGAAAATTAGAATTTAAAAAATAAATAAATAGGTAATTAACTTTCCACTGCTTGTTTCAATTTGAGTCACAAAAATAGTATGAATAGCTACTAATAATTTGTGGATTATGTTTTGAGTAAATATTTCATGTTTAATTTAAAGTTAACTAAAAATCCATGAATATTAATAGCTATTTATACAAAAACCTAAAAGAAAAATAGCTATAGCTATATATATAACGTAGCGTAGGTATATATATATACATACGCTACGTTTCAAATATTCCCGCCTATTATTGTTGTCATTGCTATTCCGCACTGGCGCTAGTGTCGTGTAGGCGTGTACCTCTATGGTCGCAATTTGTTATTATGGAGTTAGATTTCTTCTCTCGGTAGAGAGTAGTATATTCCTTGATTATAAGTCACACACAAGTCTACAAAAGGTAGGTAACATTTCATTGTGAATGCTACGCTACGTGTTTTAACGCATTAGTTGTCTTCAGTGAAAAATTTAATATTAATACATACTATACTATGTATTGAAAAAGTTTTAATAATAATATTTGTTTGTTACAAATCCGTGTTGTTTATTTTGAACAGGTTTTAAACAAAAAAAGAATTTTGCCGCTCATTTCGTGCCTGAAAATGCACAATAAACTCGTCAGATGTTTTTGAATTTACAAAATCTTTAAGTAACGTTAAATATTTTATTTGAGTTAGAAAGAAAGAAAGAAAGAAAAATATTTTATTTGGTATTACACAAATAACAATGAAAATAGAATATTCAGAACCAAATTGGATCCCACTCAGCTAGTTAAGTATGTACTTAACATTTTTTTGGGCCAAAATTGAAAAAAAACCGGTCAAGTGCGAGTTGGACTCGCGCACCGAGGGTTCCGTAAAAACCTGTAGGTATATGTATAAGTAAAAGTTCATGGGTATTATAGACTTAAATATTTTATATAAATTTTAATTTAATATCTCAACGCGTTCATGAGATAAGGAGTAGTAACTTTGAAATTTTCAAAATTGTCAATTTTTTTTTTATATGATGAAACTGAAAATTTACGGTTTTCGTAATTTTTCCTATATCTGTACTATAAGACGTGACTTCGTACTAAATTTCAAGATTCTAAGTTTACGGGAAGTACCCTGTAGGTTTTATTTCCCGTGCGAGTTTCGAAAATTTGAGGAAATTTGCGGCCTAAATGTCTTCATCTTTTGATTGCGTTGGCTTACAAGGTTGATTTTTCTACAGCTTCCAGGGACAGTAGACCGAAGTATCATATAGAAATTTCAGTTTGATACCTCCACGCGTTCCTGAGAAAAACGGTCTTGACGGACGGACGGACAACAAAGTGATCTTATAAGGGTTCCGTTTTTTTTCTTTTGAGGTACGGAACCCTAAAACAAGGCGGCATGGATGCAAAGGATAACCTAGAACGAATAGATATTATTAATATTACAAAAAGCCCACAGAGAAGAAGTAAGCATTTCCAAAATATTGATCCCCTTGATAACTTGAAAAACTTATCTGATATTGACTGTCATGCCCAGGACCAATGTATTCTGTAAGTTTAGTACCTTCATGGCGATTTTTTTTTATATTTCTGGGTATAAATTTAATTTACTAGTTTGTTTGCAGTTCAAATTCACCTTCATCGCCAATAAACCAGCCATCGCGAGGATTGTGTCATTGTTGCCTACAGCTTACCTGTTTTAAGAGTTTATGGCAGACATACGAATGGATGGGCGGCTCAGAAATGTACGGCGTAATGCTTCAGGAATGTTTTGGCTTTGATGTAGGTATTTATAACATGCCTACCTACCATACATACAACATACAATGTATACAATGCAAACAATATATGCCTACAATGCAGACCTACGAGTATATCTTTCATCAAATCCTAAGTATGCTATTGGGTTCACACCATATCGACGGTTCCCGGGCTATTTGTTGTAGGCGATAATTTTGAAACTTTCCACCAGAGTAGGGAAGTTTTTCGTTTCGAATTTCAGAAAAAAAGTATATTTACTGATTTTCCATAATCTGACAAAGTTTTGTACTGTTATTCTTATTATTAACGAAGATAAATGACCCAATTTTTTCGTTTCAGCTTAATTGCCTTAATCGCCCAGGAATATAATTTTTCGTTCCAGGCTAAATGACTTAAACAATCAGGAGGATATCACTTTTCAAGCAAAAATTCCCTCAAAAAGGCCATATTTTGTGTTACTTCACGCATTGCAGGTCAAAATTGGCCCTAAAAATGGGACAGGATTAAGCGACAAAAAATGCCTGATCGCACCTGAAAGTGTCGCTGAATTCAAATAGCCCGGAAACCGTCGTCGATATAATGAACTAAGCCTATTTTAACTAAAATATTTTATCCTCATATCTCCTCTGATTGATGTCTTGTAATAGCTTTAGCTATTTAATTAATTTATTTTATAATTTTGAGCCAATTTTTTTTTAACTTAGTCTTTACTTTCGTTTAGCTATCAGATCAACCAAACGCAAAAATATGCGAAGTGTGCATCACTCAGCTCCGTTATGCGACGCGGTTTAAGGAGCAGGTGACGCGCTGCCAGAAACATCTGCAGGAGCGAGGAGGTCAGTCCCGCAGTCCTGGGGCCGTTTCTTGGTTTCCGCTCACACGCAGCGTTCTTCTACAATTCTACATTTACACTTCACTACATAAGTATAAAGCAAAGTCGCTTTCTCTGACTCTATGTCCCTTTGTATGATTAAATCTTTTTAACTACGCAACGGATTTTGATGCTGTTATTTTTAATAGATAGATATAGATAATGTTTTTATACATATAAACCTTCGTCTTGAATCATTCATTCAAGACGAAGGTTTATATGTATAAAAACACCCATTAAATAGTGGAGAAATACTGTTAATTTATAGGTTTCTAATGTAATGCCGTTACTTATCTTTTTTTCCCGGTTACATTGCATACGCAGGCTGAACCCTACGTGATTTATCAAGATAGGTACTAATTATTTGTACACATTGAAAGTAATTTGATTTAAAAAAACTTTTACTATTTGAATCCTACATTATCCCTGGTGAACATAGGCTATCTTTAATACGAAAAAAATTAGGGATCCGCGTAAAAATCTCGTCCACCCGTGCGAAGGCTGGCCGGGCCGCAAGTATTTAAATAAATTTAAACAAAATTACTATTCACGGTGCTATCGCAGAGCTTCTGTTGAGCTTAAACAAGATGGTTACTAATATATATTTAAAATACTATTGAATATTGAAATCGTATATATTTTTGGCGCAACTGATCCAGATTTAGGAAGCTAATGGGAAGCGCTTCCTACCGACCGGGTGTTAGGGTCGGGGACCAAGGTCCGATAGACATCATCTTGATTTGTCAATGAAATCTTATATACCGCGGTTCATGTGCGGTACTAGGCCGGTACTAGGCTAACAGCGCCATCTAGCCTTATGGAGCCGTATCAGCTCTCGCTGTTGTGCTTGCCGTTAGGCATGCACTTGTGATGGCGAATGGTAGAGGTCGCCACATATTTAATGCAATCTGCTTAAAGTTTAATTTATTGTTATTTTATTTTATGTAATATTGTACTTGTGCATTAAAGAAATATTATTATTATTGTTTTACCTTCACTTTTGTCAAGGCGAGGTATGAGCCTATTATTATTAAATGTGACAGTTAACACAAAGCGTAGTCATGGCAACCGCCGGCACTGAGGATTTAGAAAGGAGTTATATATGACAGTACCCTGGTCCTATTTTAAGCGATTGATTGAGCCTGCTTCTGTGGGGTGAGCACGAACTTTATCGTAATGTATTCGTATAGTCCAAATGTCAGGAACTGACAGTTTTCTCATACAAATTGACAAGTTAACGACAGGTAAACGCTACGAATACGTTACGATACGATAGTTGTTCGTGCTCACCCCACGGGTGTTTTCGAGCTGGAGGTCTAATGCATTCATGTGACTATCTTATGATTCCAGATACCAATGACGACTGGAAAATTGTTACGCAATCAAAGAGTGTAAAAGACGAAATCAAAGCAGAAAACATTGCTGATTCGGATGACCCTGAAGAAAGTTTTGGTTATGATGATAGTATACGTAAGTTTTGTAATGGCTCTTATGTTGTAATGTTTTGTAATGGACTATTTCTTGTTTAAGATTTGTCTTCCACTTGTCTGCCAAAAAAGGTTTTGACGTGACAACGTCTTATAAATAGGTTTGCCGGGTGACACTTCAAGAAACTGCGTTACGCTCCGCTCACGTTCCGCTCACGTTCCGCTCTCACAATGAGAGCGAGTGAGAGGCACGCGTCCCTTCGACTCGGGCATGGTTAGCCCGCCTAAGAGCGAGTGAGACAGACATAAAAAGTGAAAGGCACGCGTCCCTTCCACTCGAGCACAGTTAACCCGCCTAAGAGCGAGAGAGAGAGAGTGAGAGAGATAGGCATACACACCGGTTCATGTTATACGAATGAATATTCACATTAAAATTATTTTACCACTCAAAGTCGTTGTCACGTAAAACTTTCGCCCGTATACCGACTTTACAGGCAACCAATTTTTGTATCACGCTTTTATTAGCTCGGGCTGTATGTATGTATGAATGTATGTAACGGCGTCGTGGCATTCCTGTGATGCTACGACACATGCTGAGTGGCCCGCCTCATCAGAATAAAAATCATGTAAAAAATTGCTTGCTTGTACGGGCGAAAGTTTTACGTGACAACGACTTTGAGTGGTAAAATAATTTTAATGTGAATATTCATTCGTATAACATGAACCGGTGTGTATGCCTATCTCTCTCACTCTCTCTCTCTCGCTCTGTCTCTCTCGCTTTTAGGCGGGTTAACTGTGCTCGAGTGGAAGGGACGCGTGCCCTTCACTTTTTATGTCTGTCTCACTCGCTCTTAGGCGGGCTAACCATGCCCGAGTCGAAGGGACGCGTGCCTCTCACTCGCTCTCATTGTGAGCGCGGAACGTGAGCGGAGCAGCGTAACGCAGTTTCTTGAAGTGTCACCCGGCAAACCAATTTATAAGACGTTGTCACGTCAAAATAATTGTAGCTTGAAATAAATAAATAAAATAAAACAGTATCTTGTGTATGGGCTTTCGAATATGTATTTTTCTATTTTGTAAAGTAAGTATGTGATACTGAATAAACATGTTTTCTTTCTTTCTTTCTTTCGAATGGAATCTTTGAGCTCAATTTTCACCAACTTCCGGAAATCGGATTAATTTGAAACTCTGCATACGTATTTAATACCGATGACAATGCAATAATTTGATAAGAGTTTATTAAAGTTATTTCAGAGCATTCTCTGCCTGCTCAACCTAAAAACGGTTGCGATGTATCTAACACTAAAAAAGATGGAAAAAACGATGATACAAGTCAAGGTTAGTTAGTTTTATTTTGCGCAAGTTGTTCTTAAGTTTGTGGTTTCAATTCTATGTATTATTTATTATTGACGTGACAACGTCTTATAAATTGGTTTGCCGGGTGACACTTCAAGAAACTGCGTTACGCTCCGCTCCCGTTCCGCGCTCACAATGAGAGCGAGTGAGAGGCACGCGTCCCTTCGACTCGGGCATGGTTAGCCCGCCTAAGAGCGAGTGAGACAGACATAAAAAGTGAAAGGCACGCGTCCCTTCCACTCGAGCACAGTTAACCCGCCTAAGAGCGAGAGACAGAGCGAGAGAGAGAGAGTGAGAGAGATGGGCATACACACCGGTTCATGTTATACGAATGAATATTCACATTAAAATTATTTTACCACTCAAAGTCGTTGTCACGTAAAACTTTCGCCCGTATACCGACTTTACAGGCAACCAATTTTTAAGGAAAAATACTTGTTCAAGTTTATAGACCCTTACATAAACCCTCGAGATGATGTTCCAAGTAGTGTTATTATTTTGTAATATATGTACTATGTATGATTGTATCTATAAGATTTTTGTTTTGTATTTGTTGTTTAGTTTATACTTAAGATTTCTATTGTTAGGGAAGAGCGACTCCTTCTGTCACAGGTGCTTTGCACTTAAAAGATCGAGTCTACATAATATTGTTTTTATATTACTTTGCAACGAATAAAAGATTTTTCATTTTCATTTTTGCAGATGCTAGAAAAGACATCCTAAATAAGGTAGCAAAAGTTAAATCAAGAAAGAAAAGATTGAAAAACCATAAAAAGATTATTCTCTTAAAAAACAGTAAGTGTGTGTGTGAGTGTAGCTATTGTGAGTAATTGTTTATTTGCAAGAATACAGTTTCTCTCTCTCTCTCTCTTTCTCTTAGAACTTTGCGAATTTTATTGAATATTGTGGGTACCATGCAAAACACTGTTGCGCATAAGCGCTGTGTGAGAGCTGCGCACGACTAGCCTATCGTCATTTTCAATGTTAATGTCAATTAGTGTTTTTTTTTTAATAGTGATGGATTTGTTTTCGCGAACATTCATTCCAAGATAATCAGTAGATTTTGAAATAACCATTTTAAAATAAAGTTTTTTTTGCAGCATCCAAGATTGATCGCCGAACTATAGCCTTCCAGTCAACCAGGTTTATAGAACCGCGTAGAAACGTAGGCTTGCTTCTAGAACATTCCACTATTTGCCCATTCAAGTACAGTCAGGCATACTTCAAATGTTTCTACTGCTCAAAAAATCACTTGGTCTTCGAAGACTTGAGGAGTCACGTAAAGGATTGTCACGATAATTTAGTTTTTAAGGACATAGTTAAATGCATAACAAGACCAAATGATCAAATTAAGGTGGACGTGAGTGATTTAACTTGTAGAACTTGCCATAGAAAGTGCATTAATTTAGACGAATTGGCAAAACATTTGACGGAAGCACACAGTGTCAAGTTTAATGGAAATCCAGGTGATTCCATTTTGGGTTACGACTTGGCCGATAATAAATTTAAATGCACTGTTTGCAAAGAGGTGTTTCTATTCTTCAAAACATTAGGCAAGCATATGAACCAACACTCTACGAATCATGTCTGCGATGTTTGTGGGAAATGTTTTCTCCTTATAGAGAGGTTAAGAGCGCACGTGACATTGCATTCGGAAGTAGGTAACGTGAAATGTGACCACTGCGACAAAATGTTTCCGTCGAAGCAGACTTTAAACAGTCACGTCAATTATGTTCATAAGAGGAAACCGTACTCGTGTTCGATATGCACCGAATCGTTCCCAACTTACAGGAAAAGGTTGCAACATTTCGTGGAGAGGCACGGGCGGGCTCCTTTGAGCGTGCCCTGTGAGCAGTGCGGCAAAACATTCAGATCAAACGGTAACTTGACACATCACGTGAGGCATCAGCACGAAATGGTGCCAAAAGAAGCAAAGTTCTCATGCGAAGAATGCGGACGCAAGTTTACCTCGAAACGTGTATTGACTGATCACATGCTCGTACATTCTGGCGAGAAAAAATATGAGTGTGACGTGTGTAAAAAGAAATTTGGAAGGCACAATTCTTTGAAAGAACATCTGAAAATACACAAAAACGATAAGAGATGGTCATGCGGCGCTTGCGCTGTTTGCTTCGTGCAGAAATGTAGTTTAAAAAACCATATCAGGGTGCATCACGCAGAGTATGATTTGGTAGATTTAATTGTTTTTAAAGATCCAAACAAATAAATTGACCCTTGATCTATAAATGATGTGATTTAAATTTTATTGGTAAGATACCACTTGCATGTTACCACCTACTAGACCTACTAGACCCACACAGGCTCGTACTTGTCGGCACCCCAAAGTCTGAAAAATATGGTAGGAGTTGCCTGGCTATGTGTGTAAAAATTTATAACTGTGTACCCAAAGATATAAAAGCTCAAAATGTTGCAATATTTAAAAAACATTTATTTTGGTGGCTCAATGACAAGAATTTCTACAGCGTTAAGGATTTCCTTGACTGGAAAAGTAGATAGTACTGGATGATGACATTTTATTTTAATTGTAGCTTGACATATTATCATATATAAGAATAATAATAGGATATTTTGTATTGTATCTGATTAATTAATGAATTGTAATTTTATTTCTTGTAACATTTGCATGCTAATTCCTGTAGCCTAACATGTGACTCAAATTGTAACGATTATCTATTTATACCATGTTGGATGCAAATAAAGAATTATTATTATTATTATTATTATGTATGTCTTTTCCATTCTCGGGACCACAGGGTCCCGGACCTTTGGAAGGCGTACATGGGGCCGAAGCCAACACGCAGAGGCCCGTTAGACACTTTAATCTAAAGGAAATGTGACACCAACCGGCGATTATCCCTGTATGCACTATGAAAGTGCACCCAAGGACAACCCCCGGTCAGTGAAGGACTATTGCAGGATATAGTTAAAAAAAGAGAATGGGTTATGGGTTTGGGTGATCGATGGACTGGGTAACCAAGACTATAGGAAGACTATGGCCCCCGCCGACCTATGTGTTTCACACGGATGCAATGGCAGGGGGTGACTCGCGCTCTCAATTAATGGGCCCCCCGAAATGGTAGCTAGCACAAAGTGACGTAGCAACAGAGGGGGCAACATAGTTCGAGGCGCTGGAGGTATGGAGAGGTATACCACGGCTCTCAGGACAATCGCGTAGGTCGGTCAAGATCCCTACAAGCATCTTACTGGACTATACATCCTCCCTCCGAGCATTTCTGCCCTAGCGAACGCTCAACTCAGGCCAGCCAATGAAGGCAAGCAAGAGGTGGGAGATCCTGTTCCTCGTCAGTGTTCACTCCAGCCAGCCAATGAAGGCAAGCCAGAGATGAGGAAAAGGGGTTCTCCCGGAGCAATCAGGTGCGTGGGGTCGCTACTGCCCAACAGCTCGCCACAAGCTGCCCTGCGCCTTTATTATTATTATTATTACTGAACGACACTATTGGTTCCCCGAGTCCTGACTACTAAAATTATGTTATTTGGCGTCATTGTACTTAAATAAAGTTTTGCTGGGTAGGTTGAAGACCTACCCGTTTTATTTTGATAAGAGACAAGGTTTCTGGCAGTTTTAATTTGCGCCGATATTAACCCACCGGGGACCAACAATTTTAAGGAGATGAACTAAAGAAAAAAACACTTGGAGTGGCGGTACACAGAATAGCTTACAATTTTTTTTATTTATTTGGCACACGCGGTTTGCGCTAAGCCGCGAACGGGGTAAAAGGTAGGGAAACTGTAAGGAATAAACAAAACGGAAAAGAAATTCACAAAATTAAGGATCAGGGAAGAAGGTAATAGGATATTTTATATAATTATATTTTTTTTAGTTTGGCCATAATAACTTTATTTTATATTTACATAAATATTTAGATATACACTTGAAAATATATGAAGTATGTTAATCTATACATATAATAAGACTGTAAAAGATCGATTTCTGTACATTGAAGATTTTTATGAAAAATTGTTACAGGGGGTCTTAATTACCGTAATAGAAGCCAAAACAACAATTTTTAAAATTTTTGTCTGTCTGTCTGTCTGTCTGTTTGTCCGGGCTAATCTCAGAATCTACTGGACCGATTTTGACGGGACTTTTTTTATTTGACTCAGTGTCACCTGGAGAGTAAACTGGGATATAAATAATCACGCCGATGAACTTAGGGGGCAGGCAGGAAATTGAATCTCAGAATCTACTAAACCGATTTTAATGGGACTTTTTTTTTATTTGACTCAACATTACTTGGAAGGTAAAGAAGGATAGAAATAATCACGCCAATAGACTAAGGGGGTAGGCAGAAAATTGAATCTCGGAAACTACTGGGCCGATTTTAATGGGACTTTTTTTATTTGACTCAGCATCACTTGCAATAAACGGCGTAGCGGGTACCGTTTTAAAGATCGTGGCGAGAAGACTGGGCCATAACTCTAACATTTGTTTGAACTTGAACGCGGACGAAGTCGCGGGCGGCCGCTAGTTTATAAATATAATCATATGTAGATATGAGGCAGGATACGGATGTTGGGAAAGGGACTCGGAGCAGCAACAATGAAGAAATAAAATGAGTCCGATCGTGATTCTGACAGGTAAAAAAAAACAAATCGCCCACTTCACTACCGTGATGAGAATTCTTTAACTGAACACTCAGATAAATCATTAATATTATCTCTGTTAATTAGAATGCTTTTGCTGGAAGTAATAGGAGTATTATAATACCCATAACACAAGCCTCCAAGTAGCCAAATTAATTTGGGACTAGAGAATTGGTGTGAAAGTTGTGAAATATTAATTTATTATTTATTTGTCAAAGCTTGGTGTTCTTCTCGGTTGTAGCCTTTCCCGGGATTAAATGGGTTGTAAGGCTTCATCAAAATAGTTTTTTTTGTAAGAATTCCATCTAGGATTATCTTAGGGAACATACATATATTTTGAGTTGGAAGAGAAGGTAAAAAGAAGTTAAAAAGAAATAGATTATAGCTCTAAACCTCCAACCTGACATTATTTCAAATTATTTTTATAAGAGCTAGAAAATTTTCGTCCACCGACACACCGACGTTTCCTGCGCTTTTAATATATGTCTTAAGTTTTATTTCTTTCGATGTGCATAATTAAATCGAATATGTATAATATTCGACTGTAAAAAGAGCGAGTAGAACAGGCCAGTCATGCATGAGGTTCTGACTGACAGACTGTCAGTGACAGTTGGTTTCTTAAAAAAAAAGACATGGCGGCTAGCGTGTAAACTGTAATAGAATTTTGTTGTTGGAGTTAATACAAATACCTATTGATGTTTTTACACTATAGCCTAGCACTATTTCAATATAATTTAAGTTCAATTTAAGTGTTATGTTAGGAGACACCAAAAATGTCGGCTCAATGTTGGAAAATTGAGAAGGATTTGTGTCGGTGCTGCCACAGTGAAGGAACGCATAAGAATTTATCTGAACTTTGCCTCGAAGGGGCAGAAGAAATATATTCAGCGATGTTACAGGAGACTCTAGATATAAGTGTAAGTTTTGTTGTTTAATATATGATTTAAACCGGCATCATTTATTTTAACCTAAACTTCTCCTTCGAAGTTCCAGTTCAAAATATTTTTACGTTTTATCACCATCGCATAATCTACATTATTAACGTTACACTCTGACCTGATGGCTTATTTACCATGCAAAGAAGGCAAACAGTTAGTGCTTTGTTAGACAAGCTACAGATTTTCGTTTTTATCTGGTTACAAACCTTATTTTTTATTAATAGTGAAACATATGTTTTTTCAGATATCCCCAGTGCCGGGAGAACTAGGCACAGCCACCTACACAATTTGTGAGGTGTGCATAATGCGGTTGCAGGATGCATGGAGCTTTAAGCAGCAAGTGATACAATGCGAGAGCCGTTTCAATGATCTTTACTCTAGGAATGTTATTAAATGTATGTATTATAGCTATTAAACAGGTTTAAAGTATAGGTGATTTCCTACATTAAATGTATAGTCTAATTACCAATAAGACCTATAACAAAACCTAGATTAACATACGATTAACAGATTAATAAAATAGTAGTAACTAGACACAGGCCTCACCTCAACTATGAGGTGGTACAAGTAATACTCAAACCTGCAGAGTAAGTCGGGAACTGACCTTACTGGCAGATGTTACAAATGTTAAAATATAGGAAACAATTACTCATCTATGAAAGGTAGTGGTGTTAGTTATACTATTTATAGCTCAAGAACAGATGAACTGATATGGCTAAAAATTGGTGGAGAGGTATTGGTGGAGGTAGCTTAGAACCAGGAAACGGACATAGGATACTTTTTATGCCGTTTGATCGCGATTTCGAAAACAAAGGCCACTAGTACTAACTATATATACACTCTTTTGCAAAAAAAACGGGCACCTAAGGAAATTTACGTTCTAAGGTCGATTTGAGTTAATTAAATGAAATTTATTTCTTTGACGTAGTCTGTATACTTATAATCGTGTAAATTAATGCGCGTGAAGTGAGTTCGGGCAACTAAAAGAAAAAAAAAACGATGGATTCTTTAAAACCGATGTACACGCCCAAACAATAAGAAGTGGTCGGCAATAAAGATAAGATTTTTTTTTACTTTTTTTAATTAAATAAAGTTACAAATGTAAAAACCTAATACCGAATGTGACCTCCTCTTGCCAAAATCACAGCTTGAATCCTTCTGGGCATGCTTTTCACGATGTTTTTAATAACGTTTTGAGGAATTCGTTCCCACTCTTCTGCAATGACTCTTTTTAGCTCCCTGATGTTTTGTGGAGCAGGTTGCACTGATCTTACACGTCTCTTTAGAACATCCCAGACATGCTCAATTGGATTGAGGTCAGAACTTCGAGCTGGCCAATCTAAACGACGGATCCCAACTTCTTGCATGAACGCTTCCACGTCGCCAGAACGGTGCGAGCGAGCATTGTCGTCCATAAAAATGGAATCTTCCCCAAGTGCAGTCAATGTGGGTTGTGCATATGGAATTAGGACTTCCATTATGTACCATTGTATGACCATTGTTAATGTTCCATTTTCTATGAAAACTAGCTCCGTACGCTCCGTCGAATTAATTGCTGCCCAAAACATAACGGAGCCTCCGCCATAAGGAGTGATTTCTTCGAAACACACTTCCGCATAGCGTTCCCGTGGTCTTCGCAGCACTCGCCGGCGTCGGTCCTCTCCACACAAAGAGATTCTAGCTTCATCAGAAAACAATACTTTATTCCAGTCCTCCAGAGTCCATGAAGCACAGTTCCGAGCAAACTGAAGTCGAGCAACACGGTGCTCACGGAGTAATTTAGGGCCCCGAGCTGGGCGGTAACTCCTGATATTGGCAGCCAAAAGCCTCCTCCTGACCGTCCACAAGCTAACTTCTACTCCTCTTACTTCTTCAAGGCTCTTCTTCAGGTCCACACTTGACGCCTTACGATTCCGCAACGCCTGACTCACCAAAAAGCGGTCATCTCATGGTTCTGTGCATCGTTTTCTTCCCGAACCGGGTCTTCTTTTGACCGAACCGGTCTCTTGATACCGTTGCCAAGTCCTCTGGACAGTTGAACGACTCACATTTAGCCGCTGAGACACGTAAGTTTGCGAACAACCTTCTTCAAGTAGGGCTATAATTTTACCGGCCCTTATCGCTTTATCACTCATATCAAAAAGTGGTATTTAATGTAAAAATAAAGATTAAATTGTTTAATTTGCAGAAAATGTCCAAAAAGTTTTAAAATATCGTAATCAGTTAAAAATCGTTTCAGCAATTCGCGCCATTAGTAAAGCAATTTTAGAATAATCCACAATAATCATTATTTTTCTTTTATTAATTTCAAATTTTAAATTTGGAACGTAAAGAATCATGCCAGGATGCTTCAAATAACATGCCAATACATCGTCAAATTAATAAAACCTATTTCTTGTTCTTCTTCATTAAAGTAGAGGAAAAAATCTAAAGTGCCCGTTTTTTTTGCAAAAGAGTTTATAAAAATGAAACCCGTTTTCCTTGGTCACAGCATCCTGCGTGAATGGCTGGACCGATTTCACTAATTCTTTTTTTGTTGTATTTGTTATTATTAGGAGAAGGTTCTTACGGAAAAAAATATTAAGAAAATCTCTCAGAAATATTGAAAAATATACATTTAATTTTGCATATTTTAAAAAACGCGCGTAACTAATGTCAATGTCATTAGATGACATTGTTCAATCATTGCAATAATAGTTTAGGTTTCTCTAAGCTAATGGTACTATTTATCTTGAATTCATTAAACATATTTAAATGTACATATTTTGTTTCAGTGGAACCAGATAGCATAGTTGTAGATATAAAAGAAGAAAAAGAAGAAGGTGATAGCGACAATGAAGGTTTGTATTTCTCATAAAAATGATTTAAGAAAGTTTATTTTTTATTTTTTGGGAACAAACACATGCTGACTCCATAGTCAGCAGTTCAGCACCCATCAAAACAAAATTTACTTCTTAGTAACTATTATTTCACCTATTATTATTTTACTAGCGGCCGCCCGCGACTTCGTCCGCGTGGATGTTAGTTTTTTGCGACCGGGCTTCATACAAATTCGCAACCCCTATTTTATCCCTTTGGGGGCAGAATTTATCATATGTAATATTATTTCTATCCTTCTTTACCTTCCAAGTAATGTTGAGTCAAATAAAAAAAAGTCCCATTAAAATCGGTTTAGTAGATTCTGAGATTCAATTTCCTACCTGCCCCCTAAGTTCATCGGCGTGATTATTTATATCCCAGTTTACTCTCCAGGTGATACTGAGTCAAATAAAAAAAGTCCCGTCAAAATCGGTCCAGTAGATTCTGAGATTAGCCCGGACAAACAGACAGACAGACAGACAAAAATTTTAAAAATTGTTGTTTTGGCTTCTATTACGGTAATTAAGACCCCCTGTAACAATTTTTCAGAAAAATCTACAATGTACAGAAATCGATCTTTTACAGTCTTATTATATGTATAGATTTAAGTTCTTATGTGTATAATGGTGGACTTAAGGCCAAAGGCATTCTCTACCAGTCAACCATTAGGTCCAAACAGATAAAATTTAGGTGGTGCACATAAAGTAAAAAGGAAAAACAAAGAATGTAACTCAAGTTATTTACATACTAAGATAAATTACCTATATTTAATTTATTACCTATATTAAATAAAATATAAATACATAAAAAATCATTGACATACATCATTATGTATACATAAATACGGATTCATATAACAATTGAGGATTAAATGCAATTGTTTTAGTTTTACCTTGACATAAATATTTTATAATTTTTCTTCCCTTACAGGTATGAAGATAGAAAAAATAAATGACAGTGATGATGACTTTGAAATGCCTTTTGAAGATGGTAAGTTTTTCTCAATATTGTGTTTAAAATGTGATTATATTTCTTTACCTAAAAGGTTGTTATTGTTACATACTTATACAATAAGACCTCCAAGTTGAATTGGGGCCAAGCTTTAAATTGGCCACCAATGTCCCGAATCTGTTGCTTCGCCTAGCCCAGGGTTCGGCAGACTTACCAATCAGATGAGCCAAATATCCAGTTTGTAAATTATCCCATACTTTCAAAGAGCCGCCGGACATGCCGGGCGGCGGGGTAACAGAGTGCGAGCGCGCAAGTTGGCGATGAATTCAGTTGTTTCATGCTGTTTCTCATCAGCCTATATGCGTCCCACTGCTGGGCACAGGCCTCACCTCAACTATGAGGTGGTCCGAGCCATACTCCACCACGCGGGCTCAGTGCGGATTGGTGGAGGGGTGTTTGTAAGGTAGGTAAGTGACCAACCTTACTGTCAGATGTTATTAAGCCGCCCGAGGGCCTCAGACCAGGCTTAACGACTAATATCTATCGATATTAACCGGGACCAACAGCTTAACGTGCCTTTCGAAGCACGGAGATGCTTGTAAATAGACGTCACTGAAATGGTCAGAATGGTCACCCATCCCAAACATGACCGCGCCTTAGGTTGCTTTACGTATCACTACCAAAGCGCTGCAACCACTGCGCCACAAGCACCTCATGTTGTTTAGGTGTTTTTTTTTTGTGCTAAAGCGGCAGTGAGTAAGAAAAGCAATTAATCCTATGAAAGAGCCGCGGTGTGCCGACTAGTGATGTACAAGACTCGAGGTGTCGAGGTGCTCAGTGAGCTCGGTAGGCTCGGTGCTCCGAGCTTAGCCGAGCTGCGAGCTCTCTGAGCCATGCCTCGAGCCTTTAAAAGAGCTTGAGCTTTCAAAGAGGTCAAAGTAAAGCAAATTTTTTTTTTTTTTTTTTTAATTTATTTACTACAACAATTAAAACTTAGTCTAATTTACAAAGATTCCTACTCCTAAAAACCTTAAGTGGGTTTATCTCGGAGTAGGCGAGTTCGGGCTTACATGTATAAAATATTTATTTAAAAGGGTTTTACATTCTTTGTATTTCGCGTTACAAATATTTTCGAGAAGCGATTTCGGCAGAGTATTTAATATTTTTGGCAAAAGGTATTCCATTTTCCTCGTTCCGTACAAGTTATTATATCGCGGTAGCACATACATAGGTAAGTAATCTAGTCGGCGTAATTTGTTATTGCGTGTATTTTTACATAAATTATCAATTTTACAGTGTTCCTCGCATATGACAGACATACGAAACCTATCGAAAACGTTCATTACTTTACAATGGTCAAATAGTTTGGAATAATCGTCTTTGTACTTATCTTTAATTTTTGCTGGTACAATGGTTTTTAGTATAGAAAGTTGTATTTTATATACGTCATCTAAATAGGTCACGTACGTCCTGCCGTAGCTGCTTATGCCATAACAAATTAATGAATCAGCTAGGGACATATATAACATTCTCAGTATTTTATACGGTAACTTATATTTTAATATTGACAATTTGGATAATATGTTTCTCAGTCTATTACATAAGTAAACAATCTGCGGTTTCCAATTGAACTTATCATCGATAACGAGCCCCAGGTAGGTATGTTTGTTTACGGGCTCGAGCGGCGGACAAAGACAGGGCGAGTCATTCGGCCTGTGTAGGCATTTATGCTCGTGAACTATTAACTGGGGTTCACGGGTTGACTGCATGCGAGCAGAACGGACACATATTATTTTAGTTTTATTAGAATTTATTACAAGGCCCATGTCGTGTGCCCATTTACTTAGCAAATCAAGGTTGGTTTGCATAAGCTTTTCGGCTTCGTTTAAGTCGTTATGTGCAGTTACTAGACATGTGTCGTCAGCAAATTGGTACACAGCACCCTCAGCAAAGATGTTACACATATCATTAACGTAGATTAAGTACTCTGTAGGCCCCAAAATTGATCCTTGGGCTGTTCCTTCTTCTGTCCTGATTTTGTCACTGAGAATTCCATCAACTTTTACCATAGTGTACCTATTTTTATGATAATCTTGAAACCAGCTCAGGAAAGGGCCCTGTATACCAATTTGCTGCAGCTTAGTATACAGTGTATTATAGTTCAAAACATCGAACGCCTTACTGAAATCAATGAACGCCAGTATAACTTGTTTACGCTCGTTTAAGTGTCCGTTCACCTCGCTAGTAAATCTAGATAACAGTTGAGAAGTATTCTTTTTCTGTTGGAAGCCAAATTGTTTATCATTAATTAAATTATTATTTCTTAAAAAGGTACTAATTGCATTGCCAAGATATTTCTCAATTATTTTGTCAATGCATGATAAGATTGTTATAGGTCGATAGTTATTACAGTCTGTGAAAGAGCCTTTCTTATGTATCGGCCGAACAATACCGATTTTTAAAGCGTCGGGGTATGTTTTTTTAGATATACATGCATTTATTAAGTGGGTAATTACAGGTGTAATATCGGGTTCAATTGATTTAATGTCAGATACACGTATGCCATCATATCCGGGAGCTTTTCTAATGTTTATGTTCTTGATTATTTTGCGTATTATGTGTTCCGTTTGACGTCCGAAGTCCATTATTATGAGAGTACATCGTTCCTTTTCCTTGCGCTGTCGCTAGATGTCGCTTCTTCCGCCACGTGACTTCCGCGCTTTTAGCGCCCCTTGCGGCCAAACCTGGAACTAACTTCAGAAGGCAGAGCGAGCCACCGAGTTGTGTCATTGTTGCGTCGTTTTTCAAACCGAACGCTTGTCGTTAGATTTAAACGTTCATATTTTTTCATTTACTGAAAATTAAGATTTTTCTTTAACTTTCGAGAGTGAAGTAGAAAGTTATTTTAAAATTTCGTTTTGTAAATTCCGTTACGTGAATAATTGAAATGAGTGATGAAGAACCCTCCGCGCCGCGAGAGAAAATTGGTGATCGCGAGTGTTTGCCCGCACACGGAGATGTGGAACCGAGTGCCCGTCGGACTACGCGCCGCTCCAGCGGGTCGAGTTCGAGCTCGCGGACATCGTCATCGCCTTCGAGCGCCGGCGATGAGCCGCCGCCAAAGCGTCGCCGGCGCGGTACTCGCAGTGCGTCGCGAGATTCGATGCGCGACATGGACCGAAGGTTTGAGATGCTATCTCAACAGCTGGTGAGTCATGTGAACAACTTATTTTACGCGAGTTTCTCTACCATGCAGCCCAGTGTACCAAAATCCACGTCTGTTAATACGGGACCGTTGCAAGGTGCATTAGATGATCCATTTTTATGCGCCCCTAGTGCGATGAACGATATTGCCGAACTAAATGTGTCCGTCAAACAACCTTCAGTGCCTAAAGCTAATCTCGATCGCGTCGCAAAATTAACCTCGATGCAGCGTTTTGATTCCTCCGACTGGAACTCTGTGCGTTACATTGATATTCAGAAAAAATACGTAGCTTTCCCCGCGTTTTCTGAGCTTAAAGTTAACGAAGAACTGAGACGACTGGAAGACCCGTTTGCTCCAATTAGATGGTTTCAGATGGAGCGCAGTTTTGCAGCATTGTCAAACGCGTTTTTGATGCAGAATGAATTTGTAAATACCTCTCTCCGTAAAATGATTGATTGGTCTTCACAACCTAATACTAACCTTACGCCTTCATCTATCCATGACAAATTGAAAGAGTTATTCGGTAACGAATCTGAGTATAAAGAGGTCTCGCATGACATTTTACAAATTATTTGCGGAAAGCGCGCGGAAGTTTTAGAATTCCGTCGTAAGGCATTGTTAAAAGGTGTAAAAGGAAAATATATGCGTGAAGATATTGAAACGATTCCCCCGTCTTCGGAATACATATTTAACCCCCAGATGTTAGCCAACTATATACAAAAGATAGGCGGTATTGAGAAAATAGTAAAAGACAACACGTCTCGTGCAAAACCAGCAACGCGTTCAAAGTCACCGATTCGGACAAAATCACCTATTCCTTCTACGTCACGGGATAATACTTTTCGTAATACACGACAATTTAAGCCAAAACAACAAGGCAAAACCGAGAGGCGCGATTTCGATCAACGTGATAAAAGGAAGAAGGGGGGGCGAAAGGATCAGGGTACCAAGTACAGTCACAAATGACTCGCAGAGGTTTTTGGGCGGCTGTCTGCGGTTTTATCGCGAGATTTGGGCCAGATTCGATCCGCCCAAGACTATCCTCTCTTTGATTTCGTCAGCTCGCATTCCTTTCATACAAAAGCCGCATCTAGTTTATCCTACGCCAGAGATTATGCGAAAGTACCAGACCCCAAAGTCTGCCATAATGTCTACAGAGATACAGGCCATGATTCAGAACGGAATCCTGGAACCGGCCCCTTTGAGTCCGTCGTTCATTTCCCCTCTTTTTATCATAACCAAGAGCAACGGCAAGAATCGTGTCATTTTCAATCTGAAAGCGTTAAACCAATATATGGATCCAAAACCTTTTCACTTGTTTCATCACTACCGTATGCCCAAGTTTCTTCAAGCCAACGATTGGATGACAAAGCTGGACATCAGCCAGGCATATTACCACATGCCAATCGCGGCAGAGCACCGATGTTTTCTGCGCATCAGCTACGATTGCTTACTCCAGATGACTTGCCTTCCTTTCGGGCTAGCAGCGGCTCCAAGGATGTTCGCCACAGTCACAAATTGGATCGCCGAGGTGCTGCGCAGCAGAGGTCTCCGTCTCGTGGTATACTTAGACGACTTTATTATAGTAAACCAGTGCAGAAAGACCTTAGAAGCGCACACCCAGATGGCGCTGGATTTCCTCTTCAGCCTAGGTTGGCAAGTCAACATGGAAAAGTCGATTCTTGTCCCTACAAAGTCGATGGAGTTCCTGGGTATTGTCTGGGATACACATCTCAACACCAAGAGCCTACCCTCAGACAAGGTAAGCAGGATACGTCAGTGCCTCATGACTCGCATGGCAGCCGGCAGTTGGTCCCTCAAGCAGGCGCAACGCCTCTTAGGGTACTTGAACTTTGCGACCTTCATCACCCACCGGGGAAGGTTGCATTGCCGTACGCTCCAGAGCGAAAGCAACTTACTCCTGAAACATTCATGCCGTCCCAGGCCCTTTTCGAACGAAGTGAGGCTAGAGATGGAATGGTGGCTCGTGAATATCTGCGAAAAAACTCCCATTCACCACGAAAGCTTACCAATAAATTATCTCGTCACCGATGCGTCAGACGTTCAATGGGGTGCCTTAGTAAACAACGAGATGATCGAAGGCACCTGGACCCGTCAACAACAGAATTGGCATTGCAATTTAAAGGAGATGTTCGCCGTGATTGCCGCAATCCGGTTGAAAGCGAGGAGTTTGAAAAGGTCCACCGTAATCTTGCAGAGCGACAACCGGACAGTAGTGTCGTACATAAAGAACGAAGGCGGGACCAGATCAAAGAAGTTACTCAAAATGACGAAACAACTTCTGGCACTGACGGACAGCTTGAACATAACACTTGCCCCTCACCACCTCCCGGGACGGTACAATACGGAAGCCGATCACATCTCGCGCAATCGCGCCGGCTCCGAATGGCACCTGTTGGAGGAGGCAACGATAAGAATATTCGATCGCTGGGGAACGCCAGAAATCGATCTATTCGCATCGAGCAAAGCTCACGTCGTGTCAAGGTATGCTACGCTAGACTTGTCAGACTTGAACGCCTGCTTTCAAGACGCCTTCAGCAGGTACTGGAGATTCGACCTCGCGTGGATTTTCCCTCCGCCAGCTCTACTGCCGCGCGTGCTGAACCACCTCAACTCAGCAGTGGGAAAGTTCATAATAATTGCACCCAAGTGGACGAAACCCTTTTGGCGCCCAGACCTGAGGAGCCGAGCCCTTGCCCGCCCCATGAAAATACACAACCTGACATCAGTGTTGGTAGACACAATGACGGGCCGACCTCCAGCTCAGGTTCAGAACCTCCAGTTGGAAGCCTGGCTCATTTCGGCTGGGACGCATTGACAGGCAACTGGACGAACGAAGAAAAACAACTTCTTTCTTCGTGTTGGAGAGCGTCTACATTTAAAACGTATGTACCTATATGGAACAAGTGGTCACAGTGGTGTCGTCACAATAATTTTGATTTTAGGCGTCCTTTACCTGAGAATGTAGCTAAATATTTAGCAAAATTATTTCTTACTGATCGTTTAGCTTATCGTTCTATACTGGTACATAAATCTGTTATAGCATCTATTTGTGAAACTTTATCTGATATTAAGATCTCTTCAAATCACCTGATAAAGCATATACTTAAAGCTATTTCGCTAGCTAGGCCCACTCCGCCAAAATTGCCGATTTGGGATGCCAGAATTGTTATACAGTTTATGAAAAATACAGACCCTAATGTGCTCAGTTTATTTGATGTTTCTAGACGTACCGCCACACTCTTACTACTATCATCAGGACGTAGAGTACACGATTTAACTCTTTTGCATTGTGATTCAAAACATTTTGTCGACAATGGTTCCTCTATCACGTTGCATCCCGTGTTTGGTTCAAAGACTGATTCGGCAGGTTATCAACAATCGAGTTGGACTTTTATTGCTTCGCAAGACAGAAATACTGACCTATTATTTTGGTTAAGGACTCTGATTTCTATTTCCAAAAATACTAGAGGTTCTCTTACAAATTTATTTATAACTACAAGAAACCCAGTAAGGCCAGCTACGGCTGCAATTATAGGTGGTTGGGTAAAGCGAACACTTTCCGAAGCAGGAATAGATGCGCCTCCTGGTAGCTGCAGGTCGGCAGTTTCTTCTCTTAATTTCATTGAAAAATATCCTATCAATGATGTTTTAGCTAAAGCTAACTGGCGCCATGAAAATACTTTTAGAAAATTTTATTTGAGAGATGTATCAAACAGAAGTGGCCATAGCAACAGTGCAGCTTTGGAAAAATCTCTCTCCCAGTTTTTTGCGCCCACAAGTTAAGATTAATTTTATATGTAAATTATTTAAAGCTATTTAATTGAATACCTAATTAAAAGCTATTTGATTGAATCTGTATTGAATTTGATTTGTAAACATAAACCAATTTTATTGATTTCAATTATACATTCAAGTTTCTATCACATTGTTGCGTTTTTCTTTTTATTACGCTTCGCAAGCCACCAGGAGATAACAAACAGATCTCTCATAATAATGGACTTCGGACGTCAAACGGAACACATAATATAGAAATTTTACCTGTAAATAAAATTTGTATTATGTTTCCTCAGACGTCCGAAGTCCAGACAATGTCTTCCTGGTGGTTCACCATACCACATTCGTTTATTATGAGCCGAACAATGACACAACTCGGTGGCTCGCTCTGCCTTCTGAAGTTAGTTCCAGGTTTGGCCGCAAGGGGCGCTAAAAGCGCGGAAGTCACGTGGCGGAAGAAGCGACATCTAGCGACAGCGCAAGGAAAAGGAACGATGTACTCTCATAATAATGGACTTCGGACGTCTGAGGAAACATAATACAAATTTTATTTACAGGTAAAATTTCTATATTATTTCATTAGTCGCTTTGTTTATTTTCATGCTACAACTCGGTACGTTGGCATGCGAGTCTGCATTCATTAACGGAATGTTACATGGCGTACATATGTTTTTAACATTATTTCTGAATTCATTGGCAAATTTATTTGCCGTAACTTTTACGTTAATATCATTGAAGTATTTTATAATAATATTATCAATAGATCTATTTATTCTACCACTAATTTTATTAACAATTTCCCATATTTTTCGGGGGTTTTGGAAATTATCACGAATTTCTTTTTTGTAGAAACTATTTCTTGTATTATTTATAAACCTATTTGTTTTATTTCTATATTTATTATACAGGAGTCTATTTATGTTATTACTTTCATCTTGTTTCCAAATTTTATACAGTTTGTCTCTTCTTTTACACATTTCTACGACTTTGTTATTTTGCCATTCACAATTCTGTCTTTTACTTAATTTTATTTTACAGTTATACCGACACTTCTCATACACTGAATTAAAGCCTTCAATCACATAATTTAAAATGTCATTCGGATTGTCTAGCTGCAATGCCGCTTTCCAGTTCACTTTTTTTAATTCACTATATACTTTTTTATTGTCTAATTTACTTACGTGGCGGATTACGGGACTTACTGCTGTACTTGGGCCAGATAAGGCACAACCGGTTATCAGGTGGTCCGCGAGCGCGACACCTATCACGGCTGTTGAGACGTTTAACATTTTAACACTTCGCACAAACACATGATCTATGCACGATTTGGTTAGCACATCTTTTCGTTTTTCGATCCGGGTATATTGATTTAGATTGAAATAGATTGATTTATTTATTTTTATAAATAATTTATTTGTTTGCTTACCTGTAATTAAGAAATTATAAATCTAATCCATGTGAACAAAGAGAGAGTGGTTAATCCTATCACAAGCATTACCTGGTTAACAGGAGTTTCCCATACCAAATATGTATGTTCCATTTATAATTAAACTTAAATAATTCTTTAATTAAATAAACCTATCTTTATTTCAGATCGCAATTCAGATATGGAATTGGTTGAAGAAAATATCAAGGCGAAACCGAAAGCAAAGTCTAAAGGCAAAACGAAAGCCGCACTAAAGGCAGCGGTCAAGAAGAAGGCTGCAACCAAAACTCCAGCGAAGAAAGACGCAGGCTCTTCAACGGAGGGGGGCGAGCAGGCGAAGGCGAAGAAAGGTAGGTGTCTTATAGATGTATTGTCTGGTTTGCGTATGGAGTTTCTAAGATTATTGAAGAGAGTTGACCGTTTTTTTTTTCACTTTTAAGTCGTCCTAATTGGCAAATGATTGCGTGAGCGAGATGTTGATGTTTTTTAATGTGACATAATATAAGTTAACACTTATGTGAGCACTAATACTATGTCTATATTAAAAATCTATGTACACAGAAAGATATACACATTTTTTTATTTTTTTTTTATTTAGCCTATGTCATCCCACTGCTGGGCAAAGGCCTCCCCCAAATCTCTCCACCTGTCCCTGTCCATTGCCAACGTTTCCCAGTCCCTTGTTGTATTAACCAAGTCGTCACACCATCGTTTCTTGGGTCTGCCTCTTCGGCCATAGCCGTCTGTAGGCACCCATTTGGTGACGACTTGGGCCCACATTATTTTGTACAAAATGACTTGTTCTTTAGAGAGAGAGTCCTGCAACGTTCTCCCTCCTTCTAAATATTGTTTTTTATGCTTATTTTATATTGAGGCAGTTACTGATTTGTTTATTATTGCATGTGAATTTAAACACATTTGCCATTAGATATAAAGGTTTCTAATAAGAAAAGTCCTAATTAATTAATTTGATTTGAAGACTTGAATCAACTGGTTATCTTCTTGCGCAATTATTTGCCAAAGTTACGTGAGCTTAGGTTACGTTTGACGATATTCAACTAGAATGGTTCTTAGGTACTGGCCAATAGTTAGGAATCGTTTTTTTTTTCAGCTTTAAGTTCACCACTGCTTTCATGGTGCCGCTATCTCTGAAGAACTGGGTTCGATTCCCAAATTTTTACTTAGTGAAAAATGCGAGACCCAAGTTTAGATAAATTAGTAATAAAGTACAAACGCAGACGGTAGTACAGTACTAAAGTACGCCAGCATGGACGGTTCGAGTCCGACTTTGATCTAGTAAAGTAATAAAAATTAACAACGAGAGAGATGGCACTTGAACGTGTCATAGTTTGTCATTTGTTTAACGTTATACGTAAGGTTATGTGTAGCGAAAGGTCTGTTCTATGAGCTTTATTGATAATCACCGATAGATGGCGCTGCTCGTTCGTTACCCTGCGATGTTCCCTAACCCCTGTTTATTTTAACCCGGATCCACATCTTGGGCGATCATTTGGTCGAAATGCCGATAAAACAGATTTGGAAGACTAGTGGTGGCTTTAACGTAGGATATTTTAGATAACGAATATGACATCGACGAGTTTAGATTAAACCATGGAGGGTAAGTACCCTTAGACCTAGCTAGCGACTGAATACAAAACGGTCGGCTCTTCTCAATTGTTGTTATAGTTCATGAAATGTAATAACAATTTTCGCAATTTTTTTGTAATGCAATAACAAATGTCTTAAGGGTTGACCGTTCAAATTATATTTATATTTTTCTAGTCGATCGTATTGTTACCTACATTGAAACTCCATACAAAACCGTTTTTTTAAACTAGTACGGAAATGCATTACTCTGAAGTTCATTTGACATAGTATGCAGCTTGATATCACACAGGAGAATAATTCTTTAACACCTTTTAGGTACACAAATTAGGTAACACGATTTAGAACAGTTAGTAAACACATCTGACACATATTAAGCGGCCTTATCGCTACGAGCAATCTCTTTAAGACAACCGTCAGGTGTAGGAATGTTTTTCACCTGATTATTCGACACTATGTTTAGTTCAAGTTAATATTTAGCACTTGTTTTATTTTTAACAACATTTGAAAGTTAAGTCATTTATTTAAGCACAGAGACCCGCAGGCAGTGTTATAACTAACACGTCCCATAAAGGATAATAACTGATAAATAATGATTTGTGGGTCGGTGCTTAGGAAAAGCAGCGCAAGAAACTCTTTCATCAATGTGAAACATATCGTGTGCTTTGTCAATTATCAGTAGGTTGAATGGTCTGCCAGTTATGATATAAGCGTAGGAAGGTCTGATAGCTATCACATAACCGTAGGAAGTTCTGCCACCTATAACATAAACGTAGGAAGGTCTGCCAGCTATCACATAAACTTAGGAAGGTCTGCCAGCTATCACACAAACGTAGGAAGGTCTGCCAGTTATCAAATAAACGCAGGAAGGTCTGCCAGTTATCAAATAAACGCAGGAAGGTCTGCCAGTTATCAAATAAACGCAGGAAGGTCTGCCAGTTATCAAATAAACGCAGGAAGGTCTGCCAGTTATCAAATAAACGCAGGAAGGTCTGTCAGTTATCAAATAAACGCAGGAAGGTCTGCCAGATCAAATAAACGCAGGAAGGTCTGCCAGTTATCAAATAAACGCAGGAAGGTCTGCCAGTTATCAAATAAACGTAGGAAGCTCTGCCAGCTATCACTCAAACGTAAGAAGGTCTGCCACATATCATATAAACGTAGGAAATTCTGCCAGCTATCGCACAAACGAAGAAAGATCTGCTAGCTATCACACAAACGTAGGAAGTCTGCCAGCTATCAAATAAACGTAGGAAGGTCTGCCAGCTATCACATAAATTTAGGACGGCCTAGCACACAAATATAGAAAGGTCTGCCAGCTATCACACAAACGTAGAAAGGTCTGCCAGCTATCACACAAACGTAGAAAGGTCTGCCAGCTATCACACAAATATAGAAAGGTCTGCCAGCTATCACACAAACGTAGAAAGGTCTACCTGCTATCACATAAACGTAGGAAGGTCTGCCAGATATCAAATAACTGTGGGAAGGCCTGCCAGCTATGACATAACCGTAGGAAGGTTTGCCAGCTATCACAAAAACGAAGGAAGGTCTGCCAGCCATCACACAAACGTAGGAAGGTCTGCCAGCTATCAAATAACTGTAGCAAGGTCTACCAGCTATCACACAAACGTAGGAAGTTCTGCCAGCTATCACACAAACGTAGGAAGGTCTGCCAGCTATCACACAAACGGAGAAAGGTCTGCCAGCTATCACATAAACGTAGGAAGGTCTGCCAGCTATCACATAAACATAGGAAGGTCTGCCAGCTATCACATAAACGTGGAAGGTCTGCCAGCTATCACACAAACGTAGGAAAGTCTGCCAGCTATCACATAAACGTAGAAGGTCTGCCAGCTATGTCATTAACACTAGAGTACACGCGCCTCTAAAAGGTTCACGAGTGCTCGCGCGGGCTACGCTTGTAGCCAATTTAATATTCGAATTAAACTGAAATAGTATCGTTATTTTTTTAATTACAATCATTTATTACTATGACTGGCGATTAATAAGTAAAGGGTTTTAATAAAAAAAGTTTTCTTCTTTAAAAAATTTAAAAATATTAACAAAACTGTAGACTTCTTGAAAAATCACAAGATTTTTACTTATTTCAGATTAATTAATTTGTGTCTTAATTTAACATTTATTTTTTGTGATTCTTTTTTTATTTTTCCTTCACAAATGGCAAATTTAAATTTGATGATAGCTTTTTCTTGTGCTACGATCGCGCACTCTGCTACCAAACGCACGGCATGCTACCCCCATGAATTGGTACATTTTCTTGTTTAGGAGCTTCTGGTATATTCAACAATAATGAAAACTTTAATTTTGTTCGTCTCTGAAACCCTCTTCTTGTTATTTGCTTTCAATCGTGTTATCCATCTCCTCTTCTAGGTCCCATCTGTACGTTTTCTTCTATTCTTCGATCTATATTTAGCAATATTTAAATGAAATATCAACAAACAGTAAGTTAACAGTACTTAGATATAATATAAAATACAAAAATTAACAAGAAAATATTGAAACTTACTTCAATTAAAGTAAATATTTCGCTATTCAAAAGTTCCGCCAGTGCACGCGCGGGCTACGTACGTAGCCCAAAAACTTTAAATGGTTATTTTGCGCATCTGCACCATTGTCAACCGCTCATGCCACACTGAATGTATCAATCAACATCCAATTGGAGCTTAGCTAGAGACTAAAAGTTAAATCACTCGATTTGACGAAGTTATTAACATAACAAATACCCTGGGCTACATATGTAACCCGCGCGTGTACTCTAGTGTTAACGTAGGAAGGTCTGCCAGCTTACACACAAACGTGGGAAAGTCTGCCAGCTATCACATAAACATAGGAAGGTCTGCCAGCTATCACACAAACGTGGGAAGGTCTGCCAGCTATCACACAAACGTGGGAAGGTCCGCCAGCTATCACACAAACGTAGGAAGGTCCGCCAGCTATCTCATTAACGTAGGAAGGTCCGCAAGCTATCTCATTAACGTAGGAAGGTCCGCCAGCTATCACATAAACATAGAAAGGTCTGTCAGCTATCACATAAACGTAGGAAGGTCTGTCAGCTATCACACACACGTAGGAATGTCTGCCAGCAATCACACAAACGTAGGAAGGTCTGCCTGCTATCACACAAACGTAGGAAGGTCTGACAGCTATGAAATAACTGTAGGAAGGTCTGCCAGCTATCACACAAACGTAGGAAGGTCTGACAGCTATCAAATAACTGTAGGAAGGTCTGCCAGCTATCACACAAACGTAGGAAGGTCTGACAGCTATCAAATAACTGTAGGAAGGTCTGCCAGCTATCACATAAGCGTAGGAAGGTCTGCCAGCTATCACACAAACGTAGGAAGGTCTGACAGCTATCAAATAACTGTAGGAAGGTCTGACAGCTATCAAATAACTGTAGGAAGGTTTGCCAGCTATCACATAAGCGTAGGAAGGTCTGTCAGCTATCACACACACGTAGGAAGGTCTGCCAGCAATCACACAAACGTAGGAAGGTCTGCCTGCTATCACACAAACGTAGGAAGGTCTGACAGCTATCAAATAACTGTAGGAAGGTCTGCCAGCTATCACACAAACGTAGGAAGGTCTGACAGCTATCAAATAACTGTAGGAAGGTCTGCCAGCTATCACACAAACGTAGGAAGGTCTGACAGCTATCAAATAACTGTAGGAAGGTCTCCCAGCTATCACACAAACGTAGGTAACACATAAACGTAGGTAACGCAATAACGTAGGTTACATAAACGTAGGTAAGACATAAACGTAGGTAAGACAAACGAAAGTAACACATAAACGTAGGATGTTCTGTTAGTTAACACATTTGGGAAGTAGGATGGACCTACACTAACGTATTATAGCTAAATACTATGTCAATGAGGTTTCGTAAAATGTCATTTGACAAGACAATTTATCGCAGAATGTGTGTGTGTTATCTCGCAAAACTTGCAATATAAAAAAGTAATGCATATTCGTATTTGTTAATTTTACGAAATGATTTTTCTGTGTGTTTTTGAATTTTATGTGTATGTTCTATGTTCTGAAACTCCACTGATTTTGATACCATAAGACTTCAGCTTTGAAATGATTTTATGCATCTATATTTCTATATAATAGGTCATTTATATTTTAACGTTTAACTTTGCGGTTTTATTGCGTTATAAAAAATTAAATAGTGCGATTAGTCAGTAACAATGTACAAAATTGACTAAACAGGTGTCACTGCTAGTTTTTATTATACATTCAACAAAGCAATTCTGAAAAAGAGTTATATTGCCCAGTTATACATTAACGCAAAAGAGTCCACAATGTCACTGGCACTGTCCGTCACACCAGAACCGCTTGTCACGTCAAGAAGGAGAAGGAAATTGAAACTGTTTATTTTCTTCTTCTAGGCGGTAATGCTGCCAAGTTCCGCCTGACCGAGCAGGACTATACGCGCGACGGTGACATGTACCAATGCAGCCGCTGCGAAAAGCGGTACGACAAATTTTTCTCGCTAAAGTTTCACGTGAAGACAAAACACTACCGCATCCCGCGGTTCCACTGTGCGTACTGCGACGAAAAGTTCATGACGCCGGCGCCGCTCACGCTGCACAAGCTCAAAGTTCACAATGTTGACGACAGGGCGCGGTGCAACGCGTGCAATTGCATGTTCAACTCGAAAGTACAACTCAAGAAGCACCTCAACAACTTCCACATGATGGGCGAGCAGTACAAGTGCGAGTTTTGCGACTACAAGTCATTCGGTTTCGAGGGTCTATACAAGCACAAGTTTAAGCATAAGACCGTCAAAGATTATCAGTGCCGGTTCTGTAAAAAGGCGTTTCTCAGGAAGACGACACTGGATTTGCACGAGAGGATCCACACTGGGGACAGGAGGAAAGTTTGTCAGGTGTGCAGCAAGGCGTTTGTACAGAAAGCCAGCCTAAATTACCATATGACGAAGTACCATCCTGAGGTGAACTTTTAGTGCCAGTGACTTAGTGGGACTGATTGGGCAATCTGACATACATAATATTATGCTTCTTTACTCAAATCATTACATCACATTTGATCGTTACTTAACAACTGTTTTTTCGAAATGCATTTTATTTATACACGTAAAATAAAAGTGGAACTTTTATTATTATACGTATTCCAAACATTGACTTTTATTATTATACATATTGCAAACATTCCTGAAAACTTTTACTTCTTTTAATACTGATGGACTTTTAAACTCTGGAACCTAATTCTATACCCGATTTACTGAACAATGACTGTGAGATATTTTGGCGTCTAGTAAAGTGTCAAAATTATTATTTTCCCTCGTACATTATGATGACCCAATTTTACATGACGGTAACACGAAGTTCATAGTGTCAGACATACATCAATTTGATCAAGTTTAATTATAACAGAAGTATTTTGGTTTTTTCAAACACATCTCTAGAAAATAAATTGAACAATGATTGTGGTAATCATAGGTAACAACTACCAATGAAAAAAATTAATGACCTTTGATACAAAGATTTTTATCGTTTATACGGGAGAACCAAAAAAGTTATGTAGGGAGTGGCGAAGCAAACGAAAACTGGATTTGATCAGATTATTTCAACGATGCTGAAAATATCCTGATACAAGTAAGTACTACTGTTCCAACATTTTTATTAAAACTTGCGGACCTCGCAGACGTTGTCCTGCCCGTTATTATAATATTTTTTTCTTCGTATGAACCATTCCCGTACTTTAAGGAATATCATAAAAAAATAATTAGTCAAATTGGTCCAGGCGTTCTTGATTTATGCGACGTGACAACGTCTTATAAATTGGTTTGCCGGGTGACACTTCAAGAAACTGCGTTACGCTCCGCTCACGTTCTGCGCTCACAATGAGAGCGAGTGAGAGGCACGCGTCCCTTCGACTCGGGCATGGTTAGCCCGCCTAAGAGCGAGTGAGACAGACATAAAAAGTGAAAGGCACGCGTCCCTTCCACTCGAGCACAGTTAACCCGCCTAAGAGCGAGAGAGAGAGAGTGAGAGAGATAGGCATACACACCGGTTCATGTTATACGAATGAATATTCACATTAAAATTATTTTACTGTCAGTTTCCCCATAGAAATTGACAAGTTTACGATAGGTAAACGCTACGAATACGTTACGATAGTTGTTCGTGCTCACACCAGAGACCCATTAGTCAAAATCAGGGAAAAAATTAGATAGGGTGGGTACTTTATATTTCAAAAGTTAAAATCTTCAGAAGCTTAAAGTCCTTGCAGTCAAAACAATCGATAAGCCAGAAGCTTGTTATTATGACTGGACACTGTTATTGTGAGGGGTGTCGCATGTGCGTTCGGCTGTACAACGGGTCGTCCCTTCACGTCCACTCTCGCTCACGGCGCTCGGAACGTGGAACTGAGATGGATCTTCTTTCTATGATCTATGATTTACGTTACGTCATGATGACATGATTGACGTTCCGTGGGCAGGTGGACTGACGACCAGCTTATAGGAAGCGGAAAGCGTAGGATGGATCGCGGTGGAGATCCTTGTCTTACGGCCAATATGAAGACGTTACATGTTCCTTGTAACTTTGGCTTGTCTCCTGACGTTTACTCGAGCCCTCTGCATTCGTGTAAAGTGTTTCTGAGACAGTTTACTTTTCTATGTTACCCGTTCTTTACTTATGTATGTACCTCTTGTGCTATTGAGGATAACTCTGGCTCTTTCTTACCAGCGCGGCGTTGCGAAATCTGTATAATTATGTCGCTTTTTTTATGAGTTGTGCGATATTTGCTGAAATGGTCTTTTACACGTATAGAACCGCTCTCTTTCTTTCTTTGTCAAGTGTCATAAAACCTTGAAAAAATTCAATTTATAAAAAGAATAGTAGATTTTACAACGAGTGCATAAAGCAAGTCATTTTTATCCGAGATCGTTATATGCCCGAGCCCGCAGGGCGAGGGCAGATGATGAAGTCGAGGATAAAAATGATTTGTGCACGAGTTGTAAACTCTGCTTTTCACTTCGATTGCGAGAAAATAAAACAATAATTTGAGAAAATTCAATACGAAAAGTTCACGGCTTCTTTCCCGCTACTTTACTTTTTTTAATTTTCCTGCATAATTTTCGGGCAAAGAAAAAAAATATACAGCCTATTCTTAAATTATTTTGGAATAATGTTTTTTTTTTGTGGTAAACACGTTTTGATATTTAGTTTCTTTTTCGTATTATCTTATTATAAATCAAAAATGCAAATAGGGAAGGAAATATTATAAATTGGCAAGTTTTATCCATGTACAATTAATTGTTTTTGGCTGTATGGGCTAAATGGTCACTGCCTTAGTGTAGACACATTTAAAAAGCTACTTTTATGCACAAGTGCATAAAATTCAACTTTATGTCGCCTAGATCCTGCATAAAGTAGTACTTTTTCGAGCATGAGAAGTGAAATAGTAATTTATTTTCATATCAGACAATTACATACAACAAAATTTTTGTTAGTGACAATGAAAACTTTATGACCTATGTTAGTAAATATAATGTTTGTTAGGCACTGGTGCATGGAATGACGTCCAGTGCCTCATAAATGTGCCGTCAGTCCGTGCTACGATAACAGCTAAGGGGCTGTTGCAGCTGGCTCCACCGCGCCATAGAGGCAGCTCGCTTGCGCAATGTGGCTTGAAAGCCCTCAACGTGCGCTTCAGCTAACATCCCCGAAGCGCTGCAGAAACGGGGCAGCCGCAACATCTCCCTGAAAGCGTTATAAATTGAACGCGAAAGGCGTCCAGCGCTCGTTGCGTAAGTCTAACCCACAGGCTGCAAGTGTAAAAAGATGTGCAACAAATGGCTCGGAGAAGTCAAGTCTGCGGGCTACCATGTTCGCTTTGTTCGCCAAGCCTCGCCACTCGCACTCAATATAGGCATCATCTTTAAGGTGATCTGTTATGTTTAGGCTTGTGTAGTAGGTACATGTCCTACGAACTATTAGGAACTAGTTCCTTCATGTGAACGAGAACGAACTATTCCGTTTCGTAGAACCCAATCGGTCATCTAGTACACTGAACTAACCACCAATGAAAGAGCAGAGTCGCGGGAACCTAGTTCCGAACGAATAAGTACGAGAGTCGGAGCAAGAGAGATAAGAGATGAGGACCCGCTGGCGTGCGAACGAGAGAAACCATAATGAACGATTAAGACCTGACGAACTACAAAACTAGTTTTTCTGCATGTAATAAAGTCTTTAATCATTAAAAATGGTTGCTAGTCGTTCTTTCTGGTCATTGATTTTTTTACAATTTACTCTGAACTGGGAAGGCAAAGGGACTAAGCCCATACAGCATGAAGAAGAGTTGGGAGGAAAATATTTATGAATCACTATAGTTTGAGTAATGGTTTGAGTGAATAAATTAGGAAAACATATGCATTTGGAATCTGCGTTCGTTGCGTTCTTAAGTATCAATCAATGAACTAATACGAGTAGTACTAGATGACCGAAAAACTAGTTTGTTGCACGAAATTTTACGTTATTTGGTTGTAATAAGGTCTATAATTATGTGAATGAACTACAATGAACTAATAGTACTAGAAGACCGAACTAGTTCCTTTGAACGACTGTACTACTTCGGAGCGTTCCTTTTAATGACCGAAATGGAACAAGCCTACTTATGTTGTGTATGCGCTGCGCCGCTACGCCCCGCGCCCCGCGACTCATCCTCGAGTCGCTCTTACTATTTAACGACAGTGCGCTCTAACCTGGCTTTTATTGCACACGTCTGTGACTCGTCCCCGCTACTCGCGTATTTAACATGTCTATGATACTTAAATTTGCCTAACGTATTTGGTTCCCGCCCAAAACACGATAAATTCACTTTTTCTGCTGTCATACTTGAGGCTTTTAATATTATTAAAACAGATACCTATGATCCACATAAAAACCGACACGGCTACTGCTCAACGCTACTATCAGGTCGATGACGTACAGAAATCAGTCAATCAAATTTAAACAATTTTATTTTATTTAATATTGAAATTAGATTTGATAAAGTTGATGGAATCAGACGTTACTTGGCGGAAATCCATCACTTAAGCTGAAAAAGAGGATTATTTTGCTTTAAATTTCCACTTATCGCCAGCGCAGGAACTCGATTACATCCAACTGTAACCACCTGAAAAAACTAAAGCTGGAAGGCGCAGGACTAACAGTACAACAACTCACAACGTGACACAGAAGACGCACCTGGAATCACAACACTGACACCAACAAAACACTCGACGCGTTTCGCCACTGCACGTGGTGACGTCCTGCTTCCAGCTCTTTCTTCAGGTGGTTACAGTTGGATGTTTTTGGGTTCCTACGCTGGCGTCGTTTAGTGGAAATTTAAAGCAAAATAATCCTCTTTGTCAGCTTTAAACTTAGATTTAACGTATATTGTGTGTCCTGGGACAGCTGAGTAGTCTTTTATTGCTACTGTGCAGTGGGCAAAAATCTGTTTCATGAGCTACAAATCATGTCATAGTGTGCAAGTTTAAATCCATAATTGGGTTCTACAGATAGTATAATTTAAAGATTATACATAAATAAAATCCTACTTTTAGAAGTTTTCAATAGTACTTGCGCGTTTTGCTAAATATACATAACACGAATCGATGATTGCTTAAAAAAATTGAGGAATTTTTTTTTTTTCATGAGATACTTACTATTTATATAAAATACTAGCAGACCCTGCAGACGTTGTCCTAGTTGTTGTTTTTTTATTTCATTTTTTCTTTGTAAGTACCATACCCATACTTTAAGGAATATCATAAAAAAAAGAATTGGCCAAACTAGTCAAGGCATTCTTGAGGTATGCGCTTACCAACATTGCGATTTTTTTTATACTGTTGTATCTGCCTGTTGAAAAACTCCACGCACTAAACCATGATTATGCGGTATTTTTCAAACCAACACATTTTAAGAAAAAAAAAGTTAGATATCAAGTGAAATCAAGACTTAATAGTGTTTTCATATTAAGTTGTGTAACGTATCAGTAATGTCAGTGTGAAGTGTTTCTATGCATATAAGATATAAAAATAAAATAAAAACTTGTGCTTCGGTAAATTATCATGTTTTGTTTCCCACTTGATTTCAAAAGTATAAATGAACAAATTGGAAAGTGAAATATTTATTGCACTATCGATAAAATCGAATGACGCTGCCCAACACTACTTTTATATGGTCACGTTGGTTGCATTGACGAAAGTAAACTCTAAAACTTTAAAAAGTTGGTTTATGAGTTTTAGCCAATATCTAAAACGTAGTGATTATATGCTCTTTGGCTCTTACTTCCATTCTCGTCTCTCCCAGTGTCATCATTACACATAACCACTAGATACTACCATATATACTACTGTCGTCAATACATACATCTCAGAAAAGTACTTGCCCTTCTTTTAGAATTACCAAGATTAAACAGTTAATATTATGGCAACCGTTGTTGAATTGAATAGTGCACACCGACTAAGAAACGCGATCAAACCAAGTGAAGGGCATCTTCTCTTTTCTAGGCACCAGACGCCCGGCCTATTTCAGCATCACAGGCGAACGTTACGCATGCAACCACTGCGAACGAACGTTCGCGTCGCAACCGCTCGTGTCGCAACACTACCGATTTGTGCACTTAAAACGTCGCCCTAGAGAACGTAAGTGCCCTCGTTGCGACCAAAAAGTACCTGGTTACCTTCGCGCGTATCATCTAGAAGAGAAACACGGTATCCCGGCGCCATCTTGTGGTGTTTGTCAAAAGAAGTTCAGATATCCTTGCCACGTGGTCAGCCACCAGAGAAAAGTGCATTTACGAGAGAGAGCCGTCACTTGCAACGTCTGTGATAAAGAGTTTTTTGACAATCTAAGTCTGCAGTCGCATTTGTTGACACATGACAGCGTGAAGAGATTCAAATGTGACGTGTGTGCGCGCGAGTTTAGGTGGAAGAATAATTTGAAAGATCACATTCTGGTTCATATGGGTGTTAAGAAGTATGCGTGCCAAGTCTGCGACAAGGCTTTCGTACAGAAATCATCGCTTAACCAACACACTTCTAGAAATCATTATTGATATGTTTTATCACAGACATCATAATTATATTAATACCTACTCATTAATTATGTATTGCTTATTTGATACTCGAATAATAGCGTTCTCGCTATCCACTTTGAACCTGAAGTTAACCCGATTTATACTCAGTTGGAATGTTTAACGAGTAGGGTTATTAATGCAAGAATATTATAATTCCGGCATTTTCGAAATCATATTTTAATAAATATAGTTTGATGTAAAAATTTAAGTTTTATTTCATTTCCAGTCATGTTATCTGCTCTGATTGAGTGAATTTTATTACACTTTCGCCGCTTATTCGTTTCATAATAGAAAGCTTATTTTCTTCGCACTCAGAACCAGGGACCGGAACCCCTTACCTTTAAAGGGGTTTTTGATAGGGTATATTTAAAAGTTATTTTATAAAACCCTTTCAAATTCTAAAGCAAATCATCAACTTACCCTAATGAAAGTCTAATCATATTATTACAGTTAGTTCGAGTAATCGCTTACCACATCCTAAAACCCTATCGAAGGCTTACCCTATGAATGTGCCAAATATTATTTGTATGACATTTTCACGTAAGCAATACAAAACTTCATGACAACTGTCAGACAGTTCTTATAATGGAAATACTATTAATATTATATGGAAAGGAAGTAGTAGATTGTAAAAAGCGCGGAAAAGAGATAGATAACATGGTAACTCTATAAGTTGGTAAGCAGTTAAATATTAAAGTTACTGAAATTTACTTTGGTAAGCATATCAATAGGGTATCTCTAACATAAGGAAACCTATTTGATGTACTTTCCCTAACAATGGACTTAATCAAAATAAGGGGTTTTCCGGTCCCTGCTCAGAACATTGGATTTCTCTGAATAGTGCTTGTAAACTAAACTACTAGTAGATAATGTTTAAAAAAAACATCTTTAAGAACCATCCCCGTACATTAAGGATTATCATAAAAAAAAGAATTGGCCAAATTGGTCCACGCCTTCTTGAGTTATCAACGCTTACCAACACATTTTGCGATCCATTTTTATATAATAGATGTCAGAATAGTGATACCCAGTGCTACGACTTCACGAAGTTTTATAGGTAAAATTAGTAAGTTTTAATTTCTTTTTAATTCTTGACAGTCGAAGCGTACTTTTTTCAAAAATACTTTGTTCTGCTTTATATGAGCGAAGTTGCTATGAGTTGATATGATTTAGAATTTCGAGACGAAATGTAGCAGACCGAAACTAGAAGCGAAACTACTAGTTTTTATGAATTTCCAAGTAATGATATAGGCACAGTGGCCTGCAGTTTTGGCGTGTCAAATTATGACCACGACGAGCAGAGTCATCTGAGGTAGCGATTATATTTGATTTGAGGTCCGTCTGGCATGACGTAATAACATGAGAAAATAACTTGTACTGATGCTCATGCAACCAAAACTAAAACAAAAAACATACATTACTTAATTGCACTTTGCGGAATATAAACCTCCAAAATGGACCTACTTAAGACCAAAACGGCCATCAAAACTAATGAAATTAGAATTAAGTAAACTATAGGCTCTAAAAAAAGTCCCCAAAACCATAAGATTCTCACCGCTCCTTTCTTTTCTAGGGGACATTGACGATGTAGTCAAAATGCCATACATCGCCGGCAAAAGTGACGATGGGGCGAAACTGTTCATTTGTAGCTGGTGTCGAAAGCCGTTTGGGAAGCAGGCGAATTTCGCGCAGCACTACAAGACGGTGCACCTGGGAATGCGGCCGAAGGCGCGGCTCTGTGCCATGTGCAACGCGCAGGTGCCCGCGCACTTACGCGCTAAACACTTGGAAGAGGTACACGGGGTGCCGCGGCCGCAGTGCCTTGCTTGCGGGAAGAAATTCGCCTTCCCGGCTCAGGTAGATGCCCTAGTTTGTTAAGCCCCGTATTCATGGTAAACTTTTGTTTAGGATCAACTGCTGTGGCTAGCATCGTACATGGAAATTGCCCAACCTCGGAGCGGCATAAGCGACCCAGAACGGCATACAACGGGTTTATTTCTTACTATAACTTTCCCTCTCAAGTCGTTATCACTAGACACATCACAAGTACAGGTTGTCCGCACGCCAGTCTGCGTTTAAATGTTGCCCGAGGAGATAGTGTTGTTGTGTTCTCAGTATCTGATGTATAGGATTTCTAAAAAAAAAGAGAAAAAGATGGTGGATTCGAAACTTATCTTTTGCAAAGAGGAAATTTGATGAGTGACCTCAGAATGGGAGATGGATCATTTTTTTTTGTTCTTTTTGTTTCTATCTTTGTTTTCTTTTAAAGAAGCATCCCATAATAATGGTTTTGATTGAAATTATTCTATTATTTGCTTTATTTTATCATTGCTCCACACTACTGCCATGTTCATAAACTGTTGCAAATACGTTAACACGCGTAAACAGTTGTCGCTAAACTGATGTTTACGCTTGTCGGGCGAGAGCTTGTCAACATGACGCTATGCATGACTCTGCAACATGTTGACAGCAACTCCGCAACACGTTGATTCAACTTTGTTGCTAAACAAATGTTTACCATGAATGGGCTTTATTTTGACCATGTGTGCTGTGTCTACAGTTTTGGGATGGGTCGAGTGATAACGACTTGAGAGGGAAAGTTATAGTATATACAAACCCGTTGTATGCCGTTCTGGGTCGCTGATGCCGCTCCGAGGTTGGGCAATTTCAATGTACGATGCTAGCTCATACAGACCAGTTGATGCTAAATAGGTCACGCCAAATAAAGAAGGCTTAGGGTTACCTGCGCACTAGACGATATATGTGGCTAATTGGTGGTACGGATGGGAGGGAGCGGGCATTTCGCGCACCGCATGCAAGCGAGCGAAATATCGACTGTTCCGAAGTGCAAACTGTTTATATTGCGCGACTTAGAGGTTTCGAATCTATAAACATTAACATAGCAACGCTTCATTTGATCACAATTCAAAAACTACTTCATCATAGGCACTTGTTTAGTCTACTGACCTTGACATTGACCAAATATGCCATGACCTGACACACTCGTCGCGCCGTCACACGTCACTTTTTTTGCGTGTGGCGTTAGGTGCCATTTCATTTTTGTTCAGCGAAATTAGACATCGCAATCGCAAATGTATCAGCTAAAAAGTAAGGCATATCACCACAAATGAGCTTTATTCTAAAGATTTTTGTTTCTTTGGATTTGAATAGCCACTTAATTGTTTCTGCAATAAAAAGTGTTGTCACCTTCCAGGTGATACAGCACCAGAAGACATTCCACATGGACGAAAAGGAGTACGCTTGCCAATTATGCGACAAGAGGTTCGCGCTGCCCTCCCTTCTGGCGCGACACTCGCTCAGGCACTCGGCCGACCGGCCCCACTCGTGTCGGTACTGCGATAAGACCTTCAAATTCAAGAATAACCTCGAAGCGCACGTGAGAGCTCACCTCGACGACAGGAGATACGCCTGCACCGTCTGCGATGCAGCCTTCGTACAATGCTCCAGCCTCAAGTATCATACGGCGAGGAAACATCCGGAGATCATCTAATTAATCAATAGTCAATATCGTTTATTCAGGTCAAGACACATTTTATGCCATTTATGTACTTCAAAATTACATTTTATGTGGCTTGAACATGTTTTCTCATCACTTGGTTGGGCCCTACCAACGCTTCGAGACAAAACACAGAGAATTAGGCAAAACAAAGACACACAACAGATTGGTGCAAGAACGACGGTTCACACATTCTTGTACTTAAAAATGTAATACAGTATCCCATAAAATAATGACTTGTTTTACTTTATCTAAAGTTGCCTTGAGCGTATCTTGGACAACCTTCCAGGCGCCGGCCGGTGGGGCGTCCAAGATATCGCTGGAAGGATGAAGTCGCCAAGGACCTGAAAGATTAAGAAGTGTCCGACTGGTCAGATTGCGCACAGAATAGGTAAGAATGGCGTACTTTAATGTCGGAGGCCAAGATCCACTTCGGGTCGCTGAGCCAGCAAAGTAAGTAAAGTTGCGTAGATCGCAGACACAAGACATATTCTATTGGTATGGAGAGAAATTTGGCCGAAAGGGGCGCAATGATTTAATATTATTCTTTTTAGCGCAATTATCGGGTGTAACTTTATCGTCTCAAATAAGTCAATAATCAGTGAAGTTACGTAGTTCATGTCGTCTTTCCATATGTTTGGCAAAGCGTTTCATTTTATTTAAGAAAGGTTTTCTGTCCATCCATTAAGAAACAGTTATGAAATGAAACAAAAGCGCATTTTTAAGAAATCTCTTTGAGATGGTCAGTAGTTATACTCGTAGATATAAGTAGAAATATATGAAACCTGCTGATACTAAGTTTATGAATGGGTATGACAGAAATTCACTTTTTCGAAACGACATGAAAAGTTTTTACATTCGAAACAATATTAAACTGCTCAATCGACCTTCAAATGTCTTTTAAATAACAAGCATTTCCGTGGCACCCCATTGCACGAACTACTAGAATCTGATAATGCGGTCTATTCTGTAATATCCAGTCTCGAAAAACTGTTTTTTTGTTACTTACTAAAAGTAACTAAAAGTTACGTTATAATAAATCATAGTGTCCGCGCCTGGCAACACCGGCCCTTCTGTCTTCAACCCGGGGAGCCTGTCCGCGCCTGGCAACACCGGCCCGCCGGGGCGGTGCCTGCCACGGCCGCGCGTCGCGCCATCACTTCGCCTCAAGCAAGATTTCCGAACGGACTAGCGCTAGTCCGGCGGCCATACCAATCCGTCCGCCATTTTGTTGTAATTTGCTTTATTTTAACCAGTAAATCTTTTCTATGGAACAGTCCCCTTTTTCATTTAACTCAGAAATAGAAATAGAAATAGAAATAGAAATCTTTATTTGCGTTTGGTTAAGGTACACTGGAGATGGTCATAATTATTTATCAGCAATTATACATCCGCTTAATCAACCATTATCAATGGCATGCAAATCTTAAATTAATATTGGCATAATAAATTTAAAATAAATAGTAAAATGTCTATCTAAACAATCACAAAATGTCAACAAATTATCATTAAATTAACAAAAAAATATTAGTTACCATCTTCTATCGCAATTTAAATATTCCTGTGTAGTGTAAAAAGCCTTTTCACTAAGCCAGTTGAATAATTCTTTTTTAAATTTATTAAAAGGCAGTTCTTGAATTTCTTGTGGTATCCAATTATATATTGTCATGCACATCCAATAACAATTTTTTTGGAATTTCGCGCTCTTAGGAATTATAACGGAAACTAACCTATTTCTGTTTCTGGTTCCTCGTTTGTAGACGTCTTTGGCTTGAGTAAAATAATTCATGTTATTTTTCACAAATTTTGCCGCTTCGAATATATAAAGACAAGGGAGTGTCAAAATATTCAGAGATTGAAATAAAGGCTTACACGGTTCGTCAGGTGCAGTACCACATATCGCTCTAACACACTTTTTTTGTGCAACGAACGCCTTTTCTATGTCTGTACTATTACCCCATATAATGAGTGCATATCGCAGGACTGATTCAACGTAAGCAAAGTACGCAGTAAGAGCTGTACTCATACCTGCTATTTTTTTCAGTTTATAAATTGCAAACGAGAAACGATTTATTTTATCGCACACTTTTTGGACTTGTTGTTTCCAATCTAATTTATGGTCAATTTCTATGCCTAAGAATTTCATTGTTATTGTATTTTTTAATATTTGTCCTTCAATATTTGTATTCAATGTCAGATTTGGAATGTTATTAAAATTAATTAAATTCGTTTTGTCAATATTTATAATTAAATTATTATTTCTAAGCCAATCAATTATTTAATAAGTAACGCAGCTCTCTTCCTTCATCACACATAGTATACAATGGTATGCCATAAACCCTGGACGATTTTTCTTTAAGTAGCACTTTAGTTTCAAAGATATCAGGAGATACTGAAGGCGATGTCATAGAAACTTGTCGCTGGCATCGCTCCGTCTGGTTATCGAAAACCACAACACATAGCAAAGATCTGTGGAGTTAGCACGAACTTTATCGTAACGTTTTCGTATAGTTAAAACGTCAGAAACTGACAGTTTCTCCATACAAATTTGTTCGTGCTTACCCCACTGACTACATGAGTAACCGGTCTTTAACCAAGACCGGTTAAAAAAAATAACCAGTCCGTTGTACCGCGAATCTGTATTCGCGAACTAACGCGAATCAGGCGTAAAGCGAATCCTTATTCCTTAGACAACTAAAAACCTGACCCTGACGTGTCTAGCGGGGTGAATGACCTGTTTTGCAAGTTGGGATGGAATGTACTTATGATACACGTTACATACCCAGCACACACACTTATACTACGTACTACTATAGAAGAACTTTTATTCAAGTGAAGAAACTTTCGTTTGTCCAGTATTGACTATAGCATGTACATAGGTACCTGAACAGTACTTGCAATACTACAATAAAAAAAAATACCAGCATGTGTGTGCGTTTAATTTGAATTTAAATTGACCACGCACTAGCTAAGATGCCGTTACTCAATCTAGAGCCGATAAATTAAACCTTCTGTTAATATGAAAAATCTAAAAAGTAAGGGATTTTTTGGGACAAAATATATGTTAAGTATGTATAAACATTCCTTGCCTCCAATAAGTTGCAATTTTTGGCGCCAATTTCAATAAACATTTGTTTATTGCAGATGTGCAACTATTGAAGCGACAACTGTCAAACTACCGCTCCCTCAAGAGTGGCTATAAAAGGATATACCGCTGCAACATGTGTAGGGGACATGGCCCCTACAGCAGTTTACCGGAGATGAAGCAGCACATACTGCACGCACACTGTCCCCAAGAGAGTTTGGTTAAGTGTCCGCTGTGCGAAAAAACATTTGTAGAAACCAAACGCAAAATTCGACATTTAATCGGGGCACACGCCATGAGATGTAAAATAATTCATGGATGTGAAATTATATATTCAATGAAACTAAAGTTATGCCGCATATGCATTGGCAACTTACAATCAAATTATGATCAACACGAGTGTGAGGGATCGAAAGCCTCTTCAGATAACGATGAAAAGCTAAGCATCGTTTGCAATACGCATTCCAAATCATTTGACAGCTGGGACCAATTCTGCGAACACAATCGGAAATATAAATGTACCATTAGATGTCAATTCTGCTACAAAGAATTCACAACCGAGGAATTACGCCAACAACACATCCAGGCAGAGCATAGTGTGCCTTGCGACATTTGCGGGCTCATATTCAATACCCAGTCTAATGCTAAGAAACACTACAAAAGAATGCATTTGAAAGAGAAGAATAAGTCTTGTCCGCATTGCGATATGAAGTTCTTCGACACCTGTGGCCTTACAAAACATATGTTTCGGCACGTTGCTGTGAAAAAATACGAATGCAAGTTTTGCAAGAAATGTTTTCCAAGAAAATCAACACTGAACATGCACGAAAGAATCCACACGGGAGAAAAGAAGATTGTGTGTTACGTTTGTGGGGAGAGGTTTGTGCAGAAGTCCAGTCTCAACTACCACATGTCCAAACGTCACCCGGCCATGCAAATTCATACGAGTGTTTGATAATAAATGTTTAATATTTGTAAAAATATTTCTCTCGGGTGATTTGAGGGTGTCTCCCACAATCATTGATGAAACATACGCTGGCTCAAAGCGTTAAAAAAGCACTTACAAAATTCAACGACTCCATTAAGGTTCTTGGTAGCTCAGTGGTCAGAGTATTGGACCGGACTTCCAAAGGTCGGGGGTTCGATTTCTCCCCGGTGACCGGCGCCGAAAAGAGTTTTTAAGTGTTGTCTTTTCAAAATTAAAATTAGCGTAGTGAAAGCAAAAAAAAAACTTAACAAATGAAATAAGTCTTTATTACGAAGTAGGTCAGAAAGTGATTAGAAATAAAAGTGACTAACTAGATGCAATTTTATTTGGGTTCATACAAGGTGGTATTCCTGCTAAGCCAATACAAATAGAGCTTACATAAGACCAATATTTAAAAACATACTGTGGGGTGAGCACGAACAACTATCGTCACGTATTCGTAGCGTTTAGCTATCGTTAACTTGTCAATTTGTATGGGGAAACTCAGTTTCTGACGTTTGGACGACATGAATACGTTACGATAATTTTCGTGCTCACCCCACTGGTCATTTTTCTTGAATAGTAATTAAGGTCCTGTAAGTTGACTTCGATGGTAAAGAATATTAAAAATATACTTTTGGATTTGGAATATTTAAATCAAGCAACTTACGAACGAAGGGGCGGGCGTCCGCTAGTAGAAAATATAGGTAGTTATGTAAGAATATTGTTTTCATCCCATCTATTCGAAAAACACGATTTTGGTCGCCTTTAAGTGCGCCCAAAGGTGATGCTTCTCTCTACTCTTTGCCACAGACTGTCCAGCGGGCAGAAATGAGATTTTGGTCCTCTTTATTGAAATAAGTGCGACCAAAAATTCTTTTGCTCGCACTTATTGAATTTGGAACATCTTAGAGTTTCCCGCCGAACGCAAGAGACTGGCTGGTTAGACGGCACGTCCGTCGACCATCGCCCCGCCGCCGCCGCTGGCAACTGAGTAAAAAAAAAAACGCGCAAACTACGGCCCGCGTTTTCATAAATTTTCTCATTCAAGTTCTTGGTTTTGATAAATTATATAAATATTATTATTCAATAATTAAATTTTATTAAAACTGAGCCGCTTTTTATTTTCTCATAGAGGGTGATGAAAAGTAGAGTGTATCATTTGGACGCAAATATATTTTTGGCTCGGGCGACGTACTTTGAATCCCTCGCTTCGTTCAGGATTCTACTTTAGAATCCCTCGCTACGCTCGGGATTCTACTCTAGAATCCCTCACTTCGCTCTGGATTCAAAAAAGCGCCCTCGCCGTAAAAATATTATTTTGCTTCCTCATGATACAATTTACTATTTAAATTTCCGTAACTGTGCAGACTGAACGGATATGTGTGAAACACATTACCTACACCAACATCATCGATATACGGTCATCGATGATGTATGTGAAGGTAATGTGATGTCATGATGATATATGACATTAATATATGCGGTTTAGCACTGAGCCGTCACTGACACATAGATGTAAATGGATACAGAACTGAAGCTTCACTACTATGTGTACGAGTAGTGTGTGTATGCATGTCATGTCGGATTGCCATCTCACCGAAATTTGAGAGTGAAGGAACACAGAGTACACCTGTGTATTGTGCTTACACTAGTGCACTCTAATGTCACCCGCGTAGTTGGCTGATCTCTGTTGAAATTGGCCGCCGTGGTGCAACAAATCGGCTAGGAGGAACTTTACTTTGACTATGTGTAAATCAAGCTTGGCTCCACCGATATGCCATGATGACACTGTTTTTTTAATTAGATCATTTACATAAATGCATAGTTCACTTAAAAAAAAGCTTCACATATGGCAACCTTCGCCCAGGGTATGGCAAATACTTACAACATTATTATTGCACATTGTGAAGTAACTGTCAATTAGCTGACGAGTGTTCTGCGGGGTTATGTAAGTAAAAAAAAAGAACTAACGGTTTTTCCAAGCAAGTAGTATTGCAGGAAACTGAAACGAAATTGGCGTGCTGTAGAATACTTTTAGTACACGGTTAACTGGCTCGACAACACACGGTGTGCGCAGGCGACGCGTCCGCTCTCTCCGATGGCTCGCGCAATAATCCCCCGCGCGCGCGCCCCGCCACGCCGTGAGCACGAGATAGTGTTTAGCTATAACTATGGTTATAACCTGACACAAACACTACTCGTGCTAAGAGAGGCGTGATCCTGATTTCTGGAAATAATTTCGGATTCATCTTAACAATGCCTTGTTTGATCATCATAACAGTAAGGTGTTTATCAAGTCTGTTACAATAAAGTTGTTAGTGTTTAACAAATAACCCAGTATTTTAACTCATGAATTTATTATATATTGTTATTTATTTATAGAGATACCTTTAAATATTTGTAAATATTTTCCCATAATAGATGCTGATAAAACTATATTTTTAATTTCAGATGAATCGGATGACTTGTACGATTTCAGCGCTGTGATACAAGGCCGGTGCAAGAAATACCGCTGCAACCATTGCGACAAAGTAATCTCATCCGTTAAAGGCGTGAAGAAGCACATAAAATACGCACACTCACAAGAAGACAACACATACGAATGTGTCACGTGCGGAAGAAAATTCCAGAACGATCCTCAACTTAAGACGCATTTGATGAGGCATAAGCTCTATGACTGCCCGGAATGCTCCCTCCCCTTCACCAAAGCTAATATGAAATTCCATAGAGCTGACGCGCACGGTGTCAAAATCCCTACATGCAATTTATGCGGGTTTCGTGGCGAGAGCGAGTCCAAAGTGTCTAGGCACAAGAAATCAGTACATTTCAAAGAGAAGAACGTCTCTTGTTCACTCTGCGAAGACAAGTTTTTTGACGGCAATCACTTGAAACAGCATATGGTGCGTCACAATCCGGTTAAAGTGTACAAGTGTGCGTTTTGCGCGAAATCTTTCCCGCGGATGAGGGCGCTCAGCGACCACGTGAAGATACATACGGGCGAGAGGAAGTACGTGTGTCACATTTGTGGCGCCACGTTCATACAGCTGACCAGCTTCAACTACCATGTGTCGAAGCATCACCCCAAACTGTAGTCTTTTGAATATAGTTTTGATTGACAGTTACTTACTTGTGAGTTTTATTTTGACGTGACAACGTCTTATAAATTGGTTTGCCGGGTGACACTTCAAGAAACTGCGTTACGCTCCGCTCACGTTCCGCGCTCACAATGAGAGCGAGTGAGAGGCACGCGTCCCTTCGACTCGGGCATGGTTAGCCCGCCTAAGAGCGAGTGAGACAGACATAAAAAGTGAAAGGCACGCGTCCCTTCCACTCGAGCACTGTTAACCCGCCTAAGAGCGAGAGAGACAGAGCGAGAGAGAGAGAGTGAGAGAGATAGGCATACACACCGGTTCATGTTATACGAATGAATATTCACATTAAAATTATTTTACCACTCAAAGTCGTTGTCACGTAAAACTTTCGCCCGTATACCGACTTTACAGGCAACCAATTTTTTCACATCAAACCACTTTCGAAAACCTATAGAAACTAGATAGAGAACCGAAGTTGTTATAATTTAGAAATGATAAAAACTTGACCATTGTTCTGCTCTTATAAAAATGGAACTAGTTGTCGTAATTAAGAATCGAAATCAGAGTGTATGACTTTTGGTTCTATACTAGAACTATCAAATTCAATTACGATTTAATTTGCGGAATTAGAGCCCAGATTAAAGTATCTCGTACAGACGGCCTAACGTCAAGTTACTACGGCATATTATGTCTACGTAACAAGGGTGATTTTGCAACAAAAATTAAGTAGTTTAATGAGGCGTCGTCTGTACACGGCACGTTTTCTTACGAGTAACCGTACGGAAGCAGTGTGAAGTTTGGCTGGTATTTATGTCTACAGTGATCCATACACCATGACTACTTTTGGTGTAATGGTCAAGAAGTTGACTATTAAACAAGAGGTCGCGTTTTCGATTCCCGCACTGTACAAACATGTGTGTGCATGAACATGTCTGTTTGTACTGGTCTGGGTGTTATATGTATTTATTTAAGTTTATTTGTAATACCACTGTTGATTCTGATATCTGTAACACAAGGGCTTTAGCTACTTACCACCATACTCGTAGTATGTGATGTTGTATATTTATGTTTATACAATACTGGCACTCCTTCGCGCAGAGCGACAACGTGATGATATATACCGGCGAGAGGCATACTTCCTCACGCGTGCGGCGTCTTATTCATTCAGCTGACCAACTTGACCCCGACCTAACGTCATTCCTTCTAGAATATAGTTTAGATCGACAGTTACTTACTTGTGAGTTTTCTAGCTTCCCGCGAGTGCGACAGCGGCTTCGTCCATGTAAATATTATTTAATCCTTGCAATAACATAACATACAATCTACTTTAAAATTAGTTAAATTATTCTAGTAGGTACTTAGGTAACAAGGCGTCAGTCATGTCGGAGTGGCTCGTCTTGGGCACATGCGCAAAGCACGTGGTGGCGCGGCGCGGCACGTCACGGGGCGGGAACTAGGCATCTAATAAATCAGAGTTTAGTTGGTGGTATCGTGTCTTTGCTGCAGCTGTACCTCTGCTGCATTTTGACCAACGCCGGCCGCCTGGGCGATAACCACTTCTTCTTTGGAGTTAGTTGAACTCATAAGTAATAATTTGATAGACACACGTCGCCAGCGTACCGATAATTTCACAAATGTAACGCATCTTGGTTTATTCAACTTAACTCGATCTTTATTTGGAGCGCGGCCAAGCCTCGATAGGCAAGGTCGCCATGAAAGGATGCTACTTGAGGAGGCAAGTGAAACAAACAGCAGTTGAGATTACACTAGTTTATTGAGCTACAAACACGAGGTTTTATAGGTTACATAGTTTTTTAAACATATTACTTATATCTACTTATACTTAGTTCTACACCACAGGGTCGTTATTATCATGGACTTCTCTGGATGTGGGCCGGGATTACCCTGGAAACCTCTTCTTTCTTCTTAGTGGTTTGTACGCCGTGCGAGATTTTCAATTGAAATAGCGTTCAATTCTCTTCTTCGGTGTTAATAGCGCTTCTGCGGCATCTTTTGAATATGTAGTAAGCGAAGGCGACGACGATCAGGACGAGTGCGACGATCATCCAAGTCTGTAATTTGTTTCGGGATGCTCTAACTGCTGCACCGTTGGTATTTTGTGCGATGACAATCTTTTTGGAATAACATTTTCCCATTTTGAATCATCATTCATCAAAAGAAGCTATTGACATTCGATAATAGTTATAGAATTTATCTCACGTTTTCGTAATATTGGATAAAGGGAAAAAAAAGGCCGTCTCGTTCTCTATCAATAACATTTCTTCAACAATGACCGGTCCTTTCTCTTTCGTCGAAGACGACGGAGTTAAACAAATCAATTTTCAACTGGCTCCTGTACAAAGACGTTAGTCGGTCGTCGCAGCTAGCTGTCGACACGATGACGGCAGACGTCGACCTGTCGACAGCTGTTGCAGGCACGTCCACGGCTAGCTGCCGACAAGTGACGGCGACTGCGGTCGCTTTTGCTGTCGTCAATGTGCTGCTCGTATGTAAGAGCCCTAAAATAGGGTAAGAAGGCAATGGAGTGGAGAGAACACTTATGGCTCTTACAGACGAGCAGCAGTTTGCTGTCGACGCATGTAACTATTGTTGAAGTCAGAAAGCGATGGCTAGCTGTCGACATGCGTGGACACGTTGGCGGCTGCCGCTGGCAGGTGGCGACAGCTTGCTCCCGAGCAACCCGTCACGTCGACGTCTAGCTGCCGAGAAGTGACGGCGACTTGCGGTCGGTTTTGCTGTGATGCTCGTATGTAAGGGCACTTACATATTCATTTATGAAATAATTTAAAAGCTTCATATTGAATAAACTTTCTGAGGAATTGAAATAACTTCGTTAAAATTTTATTGTTTTTAAATGACAATTGTTTATATGGAAAAAATGATGATATTTTATTGACTCCATTACGAGTATGTACTCTAATGCCTGTTTTTATAAATAAGGCCAGTTTTTGCGTGGAGGCTTGAGTGAGATACAGATGTGCTAAAAGGGTTATTTCCATAAATATATGTATTTTGCCTTTTTTAATCACTTGAAACGATCTTTCTGGCGGTTCACGTTTGTTTTTTGTTTTTAAAGTACTTAAGCTTAGGACATGTAAAGATGGTCCAAATACTGTTTTCTTTTTCGCATGGCAAAAGACATGAAAGTGGTGTCATCAAATTACATAGCTGTAGACACTCCCAGTGTACCAAGCCATATGCCAAGGAAACGGTCAAAAAACTTCAACTCAAAATAGGTATGTACTATGTTCCTATATGGGGCCTGATTACAAAGATGACCAGTATTTAAGAACCATGTCGAAGGTACGGTTATATAACGACAACACGAAGACTAATTATGAAATCAATATTTATTATAAAATAACACAAGAGTAACGCTTAAAGTCTCTACTTTGAATTTTTTCCTTTCAAACTAAGAGAAACCCGGGCAATCGAAAAGCGTGTCTGTTTGATTGTTGTAGAACTTTCGTTACTAGGAGAGCTAGAGGTATACTTGTGCACTTCACCCACTACGGGTGTAGCTTCTTCATATGATAATTGAGACTCGCACAAACTTTTCGCCACAGAGCTGGTAGTTGGTCAGCTCTGCGGCGAGAAGTCCGTGCAGAAAGCGAATCTTTTGTACCACATGTTGAAGCATCACCCGGACGCCGTTTGATGTGTTTGTTATTACGAAAGCGCTTGTTTTACTACGGTACTACAATGAATACTTACTTGATAATATATTTATCGTCAACCTTCATTTTCCGGTTATTTCCGATGTGTTTTATGAGGAGCTGAGATTGACTAGTGACGAATCAATGGTCTGATACTAAAAAATTAAGCATCTTTTATTAAGTTGGCAATGAAATCTCTCGTTGTCGAAGACTGGCTTCGCTGTTTATAAATACATGTAAATTCACTGATGTTTATAGAAAACTTGTTCTAGTTGGGTTCAATCTGACGTAAGAAACCCATTTGGTTTCAGATGAGGCTGAGAAACTGCTGACCTACTTCACCTTTATGGAATGCGGCAGCAGAACCATGTATCAATGCATTAAATGCGACAATGTGTACGCAACGCCGCTCACGGCGCGGAAACACATCCCCGCACACTATGTAAAGTATTACTGCGACATTTGCAAAAAAGAGTTTGTGAATTCCAGAAAGTTGAAACACCACAACAATCAAATACACAAGCTTCTCGATTGCGCGGATTGCTCTTTGAAATTCGAAAGAAAAAAACTTAAACACCACAGGGCGGATCAGCACGGCGTTCCGATTCCTACTTGTGGTATCTGTGGGTACAAGACGGACAACAAGAACCAGCTTATCTACCACCAAAGGCGAGTGCACATGATCGAGAAGACAGCGCAGTGCGCGCACTGCGACATGAAGTTCTTCCGGGTGTCAGACCTGAAGCAGCACATGGTGCGCCACAATCCAGTGAAAACGTTCAAATGCAGGTTTTGCGAGAAGAAGTTCTCGAGAAACCATACTCGAGTTCAGCACGAGAGGATCCACACGGGGGATAAGAGGAAAGTGTGTCTGGTGTGTGGCGAGGGGTTCGTGCAGAAGGCGAGCCTGAATTATCATATGAAGAAGCGGCACCCAGATAAACTGTAACTTATGTCCTACTTTCTACTTTCTTTACAGTTGTCCGTAATCTCCAATGTAAACGTCCTTTGTAATCTTACGAGATTAACGCGCGAGCGAACGCGCTGGCTAGACCCGGAAATGCGAACGAAACGATAGCGAGTACGGTCTCTTCATTGCAAAGGTCGCAGTATAATCCGCGATCATTTTGATATCAATGTTGGGATAGCATGGACTGTAAAATCTTCGTGTTCCTCTCCATATCAAGTAAGGAAGTGTATAAGTCAGCGCACATAATACTTGCACGGATCAAACCCAGACCTTAGTTTGCCTTTCAAATAAGAGCATTAAGTTGTGAGTCGTACAATACATTTTACAACATCAATATGAAAAAGCCAACGGCGCGCAATCAGCGCGCTTAACGCTCAACTATACCTCAACTCGCAGCTCGCGTCCTTACGGCGCGCTAACGGCGTGCTTACGGCGAGCCGACTGCGTGCAGTAAGCGTGCCGACTCTGAGTCGCCAGCAAAACGACGGATCTTTTAGCCGATGTGACGCTGTGACCTAGAAGATCATACATGGATCAGATAAAAGAAAAGTTAGTAGTCGGTCATATCAGGAAGTCAAAGAAATGGCATTGAATAGACCAACATGGAAAAATCTCCACCGACAAGAGCATAGCTCTTCAATTTGATGATGATGACGCTGTGCTAGTTGTGCCGATGCTGAGCTAGTGAAATGTGCCACGAACTTATGGAAGCGTTGGGATGGAAGCATATTTTTTCCGCGCTTCATTTTTCGCCGCGCTTCAAGTGTCGCTCTTTAATGTGAAACTATTGGAATATTTTAATGGTGTTGTTTAATATTAAATATTGGTTAAAAATTTATGCTGATTGTTTTCATTATATTACCTTATTTCGACATGGTTTTTTAATATTGACCAACTAAGTAATCTGGCCGCGTATAGGCACATAGTATCTTTTTCACTTAAGAAATTCCTACCTTTTCAAACAATACCTACCTGAAGCCTCTACGCAAAAACGGAAATTTCAATGTATAGAAAAGAATACTGACTGACTGATTAATTGATTACACACAGCCCAAACTAACAGGCTTAGGATCTTGAAATTTTGTATCATGCTACCTTTAGTAGTCCAGAGGAGCACTAAAAAGGATTTTTGAAAATTCGTCCCCAAAGAGGTTAAAATAGGTTCTTAGTCAAAAATAATGAATTATGTTTTTCAGGATTTTTGATGACACTCTGTTGAGCCAAAACGTTTGCGCCGACAAAGTCACGGCGGCCGCTAGTTATTTATAGAATCAGTCATGAAGGTAAAAGGGAAAATACGTGCTCGACGAATTGCTCAAGATATTGCTCGGTATAGCGCGTAAGAGGCTTTTTATTCTGGACTATAAACTATTCTAATAATCAGAGAATGACAGTGTCTGATGAATGATAAAGTAGATAATTATTTTGGTTTCAGATCCGCCTTTGACACCAAAGGATTTAGTCGACTTCACCGTTATCAAAGAAGACAACAGAAATATTTTCCGCTGCAACGTATGTGCTCAAACTATTAAGACGTTATATAATATCAGGAGACACGCGAACACTCACTCGCAGGACTCCCAAGAGCTGAGATGCGAAACATGTAATAAGGAATTTCCAAATAAGCGTAAAAAGTATAAGCACATGTTCATTCATAAGTTAATCGATTGTCCGGAGTGTTCTGGTAAATTTTTAATGATTGATTTGCCGTTTCACCGCGCAGATGAGCATGGAGTGGAGATCCCAACTTGTAACATTTGCGGGTATCGGAGCAACCTCATGCGTCAAATTATAGCTCACCAGAGGAGAGTCCACATGATAGAAAAGACGGTTCAATGTCCACATTGCGATAAGAAGTTCTTTTCGAACGGTGATTTAAATCTGCACATGGTTCGCCACAACCCTGTTAAGAAATACCAATGCAAGTTTTGTGGTAAGAAGTATCCACGGACTGAAACGCTGCGGAAGCATGAGATGATTCACACCGGGGAGAAGAGGAAGGTTTGCCAGCTGTGTGGCGAGAAGTTCGTGCAGAAAGCGAGTCTCACTTATCATATGAAAAAGCAACACCCGGGCGGTGTTTGATGTTTTGTTGTTGCTAAAGCGCTTGTTTTACTAAGGTACATTGAATACATGGTATACTAGCGGCCGCCTGCGAATTCATACGCGCAAACTATGAACCCCAAAAATTCACTCCTAGTAGGTGAAGGTTACAAGTGCGTGCGTCGGTGCGTACATAATATGCGTACTAAGAAAACATTGTTTCATAACATATTTTACCACAAACACATACAAATTGTTTGTGATGTTGCAATGTTACATAATCTGTACGCACACGTATAGAATCCGTATACAAAACTTCAGTCCTCTAGCTCTCGTAGTAGTAACGAAGGTTCTACAAACTTTCAACCCCAAAAACGACCCTTTAGGGGTTGAATTTCACAAAATCCGGCCCAAGTGAGCAAAGTACCCCCGTGCTAAATTCGAAATCTTTACCATTTGTACGGTAGCCTGCACCACAGATTACTAAATAGTTACTACGTAACCTGCACGTCACGGTAAACACTGTCTAATCTTATGCGCTTGTGATACGGGTGATTTTGCAATAAAAATGAATAGCCTGATGTGCTGGCTAATGAGTTAGCGAGCTTTTCGATTTTATAGACATAGATATGTCTCGTATTGATTTTATTTGGAGAAATCAACAACCCTCACTCTTCTTACTTCCCGGTTGTTCCCAATATGTTCTGAATGATAAAATGACGTTAATAGGTGACTAATCAATTGTCCGATACTGAAACTTCTAGCTTCCTTTTATTAAGTGGCATTTAAATTCAAATTCTTTATTTGTTGTTAAGTGCTACCCGTACATATATAAATGTGATCTTAAATATTAAAATTAAGCTGCTTCCTACTTAGCCGCATGGTGCAGCATACAAATATATAGAATAACCTATTACGAGTATCATTTAACTTATGCAACTTCTATGTTTTAATACTTACGTGTAAATGTGCATACATAACTTGTTTTGATTGTGTTATTTTATTAAAAATTAATGTCTAATTATTCTTACTGTTGTCATTATAGGGATGTTTCAAAAAACCTTTAATGGCTAGAGGGTGTTGTTGTACCTGTTAAACTTTCCCAAATAAAACTAGGTCAAAATCTTAAAAAAATGTTGGACCTCTCATACAAAATTAACAATCAGCTTGTTCAGTTACGAAGTTGTTCAGTTCTACGGGCACAACAACACCCTTCAGCCATTATAGGTTTTTTTGCAACACCCTGTATTACCTTATCTTCGACATGGTTTTTAAATACTAGCCAACCGTGTAATTAGGCCACATAAAGGCACATAGTACATACATACCTATTTTAAAGCGAAGTTTTTTTGACCGAGCTTGATTTACGTGACAAATTTAGATACTTTTGCTGTGGATAGGTTTCTCTTATACATAATTTGGAGGAGTTACCATTGATTTTAAAATTACACGCCTCTTGTGCCTAACGCCACACGCAAAAGTAAGTGATGGCACGACAGGTGCCGCCATGAAACGGCTAAACAGAAACTCAAGTCTCCACGCAAAACTGGCCTTAATTATAAAAACAAGCATTAAGGTAATTAATAAATCATCATCATCAACAGCCTATATACGTCCCACTGCTGGGCACAGGCCTCACCTCAACTATGAGGTGGTCCGAGCCATACTCCACCACGCGGGCTCAGTGCGGATTGGTGGAGGGGTGTTTGTAAGGTAAGTGATCAACCTTACTGTCAGATGTTATTAAGCCGCCCGAGGGCCTCTGACCAGGCTTAACGACTAATATCTATCGATACTAACCGGGACCAACAGCTTAACGTGCCTTCCGAAGCACGGAGATGCTTGTAAATAGTCGTCACTTTTATGTTCAGAATGGTCACCAATCCCAAACATGACCGCGCCGTAAGTCGCTTAACTTTATGATCACTACCAAAGCTCTGCAATCACTGCGCCACAAGCACCTCAAATTAATAAATTAACAAAGCACAAATTAATAAATTAATGTCGATATTTTTTTTTCACTTAAACGGTTACTACTCTACCCAAAAACTGACCCTATAAAACATTCGACGTCTGCCGTCGACGTGTCGACCGACAGTTAGCTGCGATCTGTCGCCACCTGCAGGTGGCATCCGCCAAAGCGTCGACAGCACGGCGGTGGCATGTCGACAGCTAGCCATCGCCTTCTGACGTCAATTACAGGGCAGTGTGTTCGTATGAAATCGCTAATAGTTTTAAATATCTATACACCCCACTGCACCTGTTGTTTCTTCACCCCACTGCATTGCTCCTTACCCTATCTCCTAAAACTTAAATAATCTAACATCGTTAGAAACTATTCGTCACACTGTTTTTTAGGCAATATATAATATTTAAACCTCTTACGGTTTAACTGGGCCGCTAGGGTTCCATATCAGTTACTCTAGTCACATTTCTTAGTTTTCCGTATGTCTTTCGAATGTGCTCGACGCATCGCTGAAGATGTTCCCGGCGTAAAGGGCTAGAGGCCTTTTATTCCGAACCATAAAATAATATTCTTATGCCCAAACAATAACAGTGTCGCAGTGTCTAATGAATGATCTAATACAGTAGAAAATAATTTTCGTTTCAGATACGCCTTTAACACCAAAGGATTTAGTCGACTTCACTGTTATTCAAGAAGACAACCGAAACATTTATCGCTGCAACCAATGTGCTCAAACTTTCAAGCTATTATATCATATGAGAAGACACATCAGTACTCACTCGCAGGAGCTGAAATGTAAAACATGTAATAAGGACTTTCCAAATTTACATAAAAAGATAAGGCACATGGTCATTCATAAGCTAATCAGTTGCCCTGAGTGCTCAAGTAAATTTTTAAGAAAGGAGTTGCCGCATCACCGCGCAGATGAGCACGGGGTGGAGATTCCGACTTGCAACGCTTGCGGGTATCGGAGCAATCTCATGCGTCAAATTATAGCTCACCAGAGGAGAGTCCACATGGTAGAAAAGACGGTTCAATGTCCACATTGCGACATGAAGTTCTTTTCGAACGGTAGTTTAAATCAGCACTTGATACGCCACAATCCTGTAAAGAAATACCAATGTAAGTTTTGTGGTAAGAAGTATCCACGGCTCGACACTCTTCAGAAGCACGAGAGGATTCACACGGGGGAGAAGAGGAAGGTTTGCCAGCTCTGTGGCGAGAAGTTCGTGCAGAAAGCGAGTCTCTCGTACCACATGTTGAAGCATCACCCGGACGCCGTTTGAAGTTTTTGTTGTTACGAAAGCGCTTGTTTTACTAAGGTACTACATTGCCTACATGATAATATATTCGAATTGATTTAATATTGAGAAATTGACAACTTTCACTTTCCGGTTATTCCCGATGTGTTTTATGACGAGATGACAGTGACTAGTGACTAATCAATGGTCTGATACTGAAAAATTAAGCATATTTAATTAAATCGGCAATGGGATCTCTCGTTCTCGAAGAATGGCTTCGCTGTGTATAAATACATGTTAATTCCCTTATGTTTATAGCAAACTTGTTCTGGTGTGGTTCAATCTGAAGTAAGAACCCATATCGTTTGAGATGAGGCTGAGAATCTGCTGACCTACTTCACTTCAACTGTGCCTAAGCTGAGCTGGTGAAATTTGCCACGACCGTGAAATGAAATTATAAGCTGGTGAAATGTGGGAGCGCTGGGATAGAAGCATATTTTTTCCGCGCTTCAGTTTTCGCACTTTATGTATCGCAGATTTCATTGACTTCAAGCGTCGCTCGTTAATGTTAAACTATTGGGATATTTTGAAGGTGTTGTTCATAATAAATATTAGTTTAAAAATTATCCTTGTTGTCGTCATTATATTACCTTACCTTGACATAGTTTTTTAATATTGACCAACTAAGTAATCTGCCTGGATATAGGCACACAGTATCTCTTTTACTTAAGAAATTCCTACCCTTTTAAACAGTACCTACCTGAAGCATTGACGCAAAAACTGAGATCTCAATGTATAAAATGTATAATACGGACTGAGTGACAGGCTTAGGAACTTGAAATGTTATATCACCTTTAGTAAACCAGAGGAGGACTAAATTTATCCCCAAATGGGTTGTCAAAAAAGAAAGGGTGAAGTTTGAATGAAACTTCGACAGTTTTAAAGTTAAAGAACTATAAATTAGTATTTAGGTACTTAGTTAGAAATAATGGATGACGCATTTCAGGATTTCTTGATGACACACTGTTGAGGTGAAATCCTACGTGTGCCCGGACGAAGTCGCGGGCGGGCCGCTAGTTATTTATAGAATCAGTCGTGAAGGTGAAAGGGAAAATACAGTACTGTCGTATATTTTTAATTAAAACTTGTTATTGAAACTTACTGTTATTAAAACATACACTCAAAATGTGAATGAGAATAACATCATAACACACTGAATAACATCGAAATTTGATTCACAGTCATACCTTTCGACCCTTACAAACTGCGACTTTTAGCGGCAGACGCGATGCTGTTGCTATCAGGATCGATGCAGTCGCACCTCCTTTTCACAATTGCGCTACATTTGCATCGATGCAGTCGTGTTGCTGAAGTTGTCCGTTTCACTGTAGCGATGCAGTAGCGATGGATCATCGATGCAATATCGCGTAAGCATCGCGGGTCGCGACTGTCGCCTAAAACTAAAATTTTCTAACATCACTAGAAATTGGTCAGTGCGTCAGACTCAAACTTTTTCACAGGCGTTGTATTCATACCTCTTACAGTTTAGCTGTGCCGCTTGAATTCTAAATCAGTTGCTTTAGACTAAGATCTTCGTTTTTGTTATGTGTGTGGGATGAGCTCGAAGAATAGCTCAAGATGTTGCTCGGCATAGCGCGTAAGAGGCTTTTAATTTTGGACCATACATTATTCTATTAACCAATGTCAATTTTTTTTGAGATTGGAATGTCTAATGATGAATGATAAAGTAGAGAATAATTTTAGTTTTATATCCGCCTTTTACACCAAAGGACGACTAGTTTAGGCGACTTTACCGTTATCAAAAAAGACAACAGAAATATTTTCCGCTGCAACGTGTGTGTTCAAACTATCAAGGAGACACGCGAACACTCACTAGCAGGACTCACAAAAGTTGAGATGCGATACATGTTACAAGGACTTTCCAAATAAGCGTAAAAAGTATAAGCACATGTTTATTCATGAGTGAATCGATTGTCCGGGGTGTTCTGGTAAATTTTTAATGATTGAATTCCCGTTTCACCGCGCAGATAAGTGGAAATCCCAACTTGTAATATTTGCGGGTATCGGAGCAGTGAATATCGGAAATACCAATACATGTTTTGTGGTAAGAAGTATCCACGGACCTAGGCGGTTTAAATAACATGAGTGTATAATATGAGTGAATCAGTCATATCGATGAGAAGAGGAAGGTTTGCCAGCTCTGCGGGGAGAAATGCAGAAAGCGAGTCGCGTTTTCTTATCATATGAAAAAGCAACACCCGAACAAATTGTAACTTCCTTGGAAGGTAGGAACGGTAGGTAGTCCGTCACACTGAACGGTGCACATTAAAGCGCAATACACACTAAAGTCACTGACCTACAAACCTAATCCGGCGGCTAAAGACGGATGAAGCATGTCGGCAACCTGCGCCTGCGCGTGTTGCCCGCCGACATGTACCGACCGCTTGCGTACACAAGCGCTCGGTTGCGATCTCAAATTTGATGAAGTGTTTGTTATACCTATCTATCCTAAATATTAATATTCAGTTTTTCATTTGTTTTGCCTTCTACTATGTTTTACCCAGTCGGTATTCGGGACCAAAGTTAAACTTCTGATCTTTTTATATTTATTTATTTTATTTAAGTTCTGCACAAACATGTGTACAATGGTGGACTTAATGCCGAAGGCATTCTGTACCAGTCAACCATGGGGCCAAGCAGAGAAAATAAAATCATCAATGTATGTGATGTTTTTGTATATTTATTTATTTATTACATTGTTTATAGCGTTTGCATAAAAGAGCGCAAATGTTTTATGTCATGTTATTACGTAAGATCGTATTAATTAAAAATCAACTTCAATTAAAAACACCTGTTGTTTTATTATAGTACTACCTTCACGCCAGCGGCTTGCCACCCATTGACTACCTATAAAAAATGCACGACGTCCAAAAAGTACACCCCGAAAAGGATGATGAGACAAACTTAGAATTTTCGCAGGGATTCGCAAGCCCTGGGTAGACAGCAGTGGGACACCAAGCATTTTAGAGTTAAGCGATCACTCTTTTTTTCTCACTTTTCGCCTTGACCACATTTCTACATGTATCTACTTAATCTACTAACATTTTTGTTGCGATTGGAGATAGAAGCACTCACACCGCATACACATATAATTGGCGGAATTGGCATGATTACAGCTATCTCAAATATTTTCAAGACCATGGCGTTTAAAAAACATAGACCCTATGAAGTATTATAACCAGTTTATTTCCAAAAAGCTGTCGAAACCAATTTTTAAACACACAAAACTCAATAAATATTCGGTCAATTGACTCCGATTTCTAATATGTGACCGTGACGTCACGTTCATTTATTCCCATACAAAATCTATGGAGGCAGACCGTTTTGACAGATAATAAAAAGTATGTCAACGATTGGTGGTGTCGTCTAGCCAATTAATGCTGACTTCTAATGAGACATTCTTTCTTTACCGAACAAACGCGTGGAAATACAGAAAATAATAACTGTTATTATCTACTTTACTCCCTGAATGTATTTAAAAGAAATATTGCAGTTATTTTACATTAAATCACCTGAATAACACTTCGAAAAATTAACATAGTTCTGCCGGGGAATTAGCATACTAGGAAGAAAGCAATCTCTGGTAGGATAGATCTTCTAGTCTCATAGAGAGACTGATATCCCTGCAACATGATGAGAACATACTTCTCATTTCGATAGCTACTGAAGATATTATATACGTAAGCATTGAATCGAGTCTAAACCATAAAATAAAACATTTTAATATGTTTACTTACAGGTGCAAGTACGGTGCATGGCGACTACAAAGTCATCGTACAAGGAAACCAAAAGAAGTATCGCTGTAACAAATGTGATAAAGTATCCACCAATGAATACAGTTTGCAAAACCACATTAAATATTTTCACGAACAAGACTCGCAGCTGCTAACATGTGACGTATGCAAAAAGAAATTCCAATCGCTATTCAAATTAAAAAGACACATGTATTTGCATAAGCTTATTAAGTGTCCGGAATGTCCCGAAATGTTCTCAAAAGCGCCATTAGCGATACACAGGGCAGACGCACACGGCGTGTCTATCCCCACGTGTGGCGTGTGTGGGTACAGACACGGGGAACGATCTATGGTGGACCTACATCAGAGGAGAGTGCATATGAAGGAGCAGAATGTAGAGTGTCCCGTGTGCAATATGAAATTCTTTACAATCGGCTATCTAAAGACGCATATGGTGCGACATGATACTGCTAAAGAATTCGAGTGTGAGATTTGCAAGAAAATGTTTAAGCGTCAGCCGGATTTAAAGAGGCATGTTAGAATACACACGGGCGACAAGAGGAAGGTGTGTGCTCTGTGCGGGGACAGGTTTGTGCAGAAGGCGAGCTTGACGCATCATATGAAGAAGCATCATCCAGACGCAGTTTAGTTGATATAAAAGTGTTGATAGTTAATAAACTGTTGTTGCCTTAATATTGTTTCATTGAATCTGTACGTCCACAAGGAAATTAGAAATCTGTCAATACGATGGTCGTTCTTTTGTTTTGCTTACTGCTAAACCCTTCGGATCAGATATCGAATCGAAGTGCATATTTTGATGCTTAGTGGACAATTATACATTAGGTACCTATTGAAAAATGAAATAATTGTTAGTAGAGGTTTTCGATAATTCATTTCTCTATTGTATCGTCTGCAATTTAGACGACCGCTTGGTGCAGTGGTCCACAAGTCGGACTTCTAAAACCAAGGGTCGCGGGTTCGATCCCCGCACAGTACAAACATAAGTGTGCATGTGTGTTTGTACTGGTCTGGGTGTTTTCTATGTATACTATGTATTTATTTACAAAAAAAAGTATTTAAGTATGTTTATCCGTTGTCTAGTACCCATAACACAAGCCTCGTAGCTTAATTTGGGTCTAGAGAATTGGTGTGATTGGTGTGAAATATTTATTTATTTATTTTATTTATTTATAATTTCGTGTTTCGTCTTCCGTTGTAGGCCTTCAGCGTTATCGACCTCGTAAGTCTTGGAACAAAGTAGTGTGCGTATTTATTATTACCTACTATTTAAGCTCCATTACACATGAACTCAGGTACATAGTTTTTACTTACATTTTTAAGATATCGGCGAACAGAAATGCCAAGTGCTAAATATCGGTTTAATTTCAGATGCAACCGTTTCACCCGAAGATCTCATCAACTTCACCGTCGTTGAAGAAGGCGTCCAAAAGAGGTACCGTTGCAACAAATGTGAGAGAGTCTCGTCCACGCTGGCGAGCATGAGGAACCACGTCCGATACCTCCACTCAGAGGATAAGGCTTGCGTGTGCCCGATCTGCAAGAAGGAATTCAAAACTCGACCACAACTGAAAAGACACATGTGGCTCCACAAACGGTTCGAATGTCCAGAATGTTCTCTCACCTTCACAAAAGACGAGCTCGGGTACCACAGAGCTGACGTTCACGGCGTCGAGATGCCCACATGTGGCATCTGCGGTTACAGAAACAACGACCAGTTCCGTATTATCAGACACCAACGATCGGTGCATTTGAAAGAAAAGAATCTATCGTGTTCTCAATGTGATATGAAGTTCTTCAGTACGTCTCATTTGAGGAAGCATATGGTGCGTCACGATCCCGTCAGGAAGTTCGAATGTAAGTTTTGCAAGAAGACGTTCCCGCGGCTGCACACGCTGCGGCAGCACGAGCGGATCCACACGGGCGACAAGAAGAAGGTGTGTGCGGTGTGCGGGGAGAGGTTCGTTCAGAAGGCCAGCCTGAACTACCACATGGTGAAGCACCACCCGGATGCTGTTTAGGCCTAGTACCAACTCTGGTATACACTATACATCTGGCTAAAATGCTCACTATTTTTAAGCGACTTCAAAAAAAGAGGAGGTTCTCAAGTTGAGGTTCTTAAATAAATATTTATTTTGATTTTGAACTAAATTCATATTCATTTATTTGCCAACTAAGTGTTACATACGTATAGCAGGTCTTATGCTAGACAATTTACCACTTTATTTTAATTTTACCACTTCTTAAAAGTAAACTATAAAACTGAATGAACTGTATTACTTACTAAAATAATAAATATGATAAAATTATGTTTTTTAATCTACTTTATCCTATTTCCTCTTGATTTCTTTTACATTTTGGCAGACATGAGAAGCCGCAACTAATAAAGTACTTATAAAATTAATGATACTAAATTAATCGTATTCCAATGAGACTTTGTTAGGTACTCGTTACTTGCTTATCATTTCAAAGCTGCAAGCAAAGGCCAGCAATTTTATGTTAACTTAATTGTGGGAAAAACATTTTTTGACAGAAAGAGCTTTCATATTTAGATTAGCGGGGACAGGCCCGCATGCATTTCATTTATTCAATAAACAATATGCATTGTGTCATCACTCGTAATGCCTTGATCATCACACGCGCCGAGTGTATGGGCAAGACAGTGCACTCGGCCGAGTGCTCGCCTCGTATGAACAGATTGGCGAGTGCTGTTTACATAATAAATACTGTCTCGGCCGATACTCATGTTTTTGTCTGGCCCATTCACTAGGCGCGAGTGAACAAGGCATAAAAGACTTTAGTTTGCCTTGTATTAAAAAAAAAACTCATACTACGGCGTCCATAGATCCGCAGATTTTTACAAGGCAAATTAAAATCCGTGACTTGTGATGCGATCGACGCAGTCTGGACGCTTACCTGTGACAGGCTTATGAAGGAAATTAATCGGCTTTGTTTTAATAAAGACCAAGAAGAATGTTTTTATTAAAAAAAAAGATTATTCTCAAAGAAGATCGTTAGGTATTGATTTTGCTCAGCGTCTATATTTGCTTGCTATTATATGCTTCAACTGTTTTGTAAGTACATAGTTGCTTTCTAGAATTTACCGTTTCTATCTTAACGGTCTTCTTTCTTCATAGGTAACGCTCTCTTGGACGAATATGTGACAGTTAACGACAAACTCGGTAAGTTCTCATGTAAGGCGTGCGCGCTCGCCTACAGGCGACTGTCCGACTTGCGCTATCATATCTTCAGGATCCACCTGAAAAAGAAGTTCATTAGATGCCCTCGCTGCCCCGAGAGCTTCATGTACCACAGCCAGAGAAAGGTTCACATAAACAAAGACCATTCCAAAGAGCCAACTGTGTCCTTTAGCTGTGCAGATTGCGGTAGAGAGTTCAAAAGAAAAAACACGTTAGCAGAACACATGATGGACGTACACATCGATAGGAAATGTCGGCTCTGCGATGGGAAGTTCGTCAGGAAACGATACCTGTTGCACTTGAATGAAAAGCATGGGTTTCCAATGCCCACCTGCGGGGTGTGCGGACTGAAGACTTTGACGACAAGCGCGCTGGTGCAACATCAGAGGCGCGTCCATTTGAGAGAGAAGAACAAGAGGTGCCAGCGTTGCGGAAAGACGTTTAACACACTGTCCAACTTGAAGGATCACATGATCACTCATGAACAGAAGAGAGAGTTCAAATGTGACGTGTGTGCGAAGAGTTTTGCGAGGAAGGAAATCTTTAAGACCCACTACAGGATTCATACAGGGGAGAAACCCTTCTCCTGCAATTTGTGTGCAGACTCTTTCGTCCAAAGGGGCAGTCTTAGGTTTCACAGGAGGAGTCACCATCCAGGAGCTGATCATGGCAAAAATGTATAATGTAGGTATGAATGTAGTCATCCACCGAAAGCTGTATAATGCACACGATAATCTACGTAAGTTATTATGAATAAACAAAATTACCTTGCTATCTCAAATTATACATTACTAGTGGTTCGTCCGCGCAAACGTGTTTATCCCAAGGGAACATTTAATCGGGAAAAATAAGTATCTTATCACTTAGTTAGCTCACATAATAAGGTTATCAAAACTAGATCGACGATTTGCTGAATCACACACATAATACCGCTATAGGTACAAGCAACAGGACTTAATCATGAGTTCTTTTAAAAGACTCAGTCTTTGAGTTCTTTTTGGCAGGACTCGAGTATTTTTACAAAAGACTCATATAAGACTCGAGTCTTCAAAAAAACTGAAGTTCAACTGAATGTGACTCAAGACTCGAGTCTCTTATAATACTAGTCTGTCACGTTTACCAGTTCATACATAGTTGTAGCAAGTTAGAATTTAATTCTTGATTTTTGACGTGACAACGTCTTATAAATTGGTTTGCCGGGTGACACCTCAAGAAACTGCGTTACGCTGCTCCGCTCACGTTTCGCGCGAGAGAGACAGAGCGAGAGAGAGAGAGATAGGCATACACACCGGTTCATGTTATACGAATGAATATTCACATTAAAATTATTTTACCACTCAGAGTCGTTGTCACGTAAAACTTTCGCGCGTATACCGACTTTACAGGCAACCAATTTTTTATGTGATTTTTATTTTTCGGAATATAAGAAGGTCCACGTTTTGTAATGTCGTCATCATTAATCTTCGTACAGTGGCCAGCACATCAAGTTACCTATTTTTATTGCAAAATCGCCCGTAGTACAAGTGCATAAGATACCGCAGAGTTTACCGTGACGTACTGGCCGTCGTACAGCCAATTGGACATACAAATAAATAAATAGTTTAAACGCACACACCAATTACCTACTAGCTCGAAACTAACCGTTAGCTTGTGCCATAGTGAGAAGAATAACGGATAGAAATAGTTACTTAAATACATTTATAAACTTCCATGACAGGTAAAAATGCTCGTGCTCATCATCACACAAACATTTGCCCCTAGCAGGATTCGAACCCGCTACAACCGGGTTTGTAGTTCGCACCTCAGACCATTAGACCAAAGCTGTCGTCAAAATCCACTAAGTACTAAGCACACAAGTTTAAAACAAACTAAGTAAGCAAACAATGTTGGCCACCTCGAAATCATTTTTTTTTCAGGTGATTCTAGTCCTAGTGAGTCTGTAGAAATTCTGTCGGGGTACACCATCACCAAAGAAGAGGACGAGCTCACATACCGGTGCAATGATTTTCCCCGGTTCTTTAACCCTTCAAGGATTTCATATCAGCCTGTTGCAGTCCACTTCTGGACATAGGCCTCCCCCAAGGAGCGCCACAGCGCACCATCTACCGCCCTTTGCATCTAGTCACTACCAGCTGCCTTCTTCAGGTCGTCTGTCCATCTAGCCGGGGGGCGTCCCACACTACGTTTACCTAAGCGTGGTCTCCATTCAAGAACCTTCCTGCTCCACCTCTCGTCGGTTCTGCGACAGACATGGCCAGCCTACTGCCACTTCAGCTTGCTACATTTTTGGACAACATCAGTCACCTTAGTCTTATGTCGTATGACTTCGTTCCGGATCTTATCCCTTAATGAGATCCCCAACAAAGACCTTTCCATAGCACGCTGAGTGTGACGACGTGTGACGTGTAGTCGGTGAGCCAGCTTAATTGTCATGTCAAATGTCTTCAGTGATGGCCGCCTTGATGATGAACTAGAGATAATGCAACCCACTTCACAAAAAAATGTCATAAAAACTTAATGAGACCACTTAGCTACATGCTGTAAAAAAAACCGGTCAAGTGCGAGTTGGACTCGCGCACCGAGGGTTCCGTACACACCTGTAGATAAGGAGTAGTAACTTTGAAATTTTCAAAATTGTCATTTTTTTATATGATGAAACTGAAAGTTTACAGTTTTCGTATTTTTTTCTATATCTGTACTATAAGACGTGACTTCGTACTAAATTTCAAGATTCTAAGTTTACGGGAAGTACCCTGTAGATTTTGATTCCCGTGCGAGTTTCGAAAATTTGCGGCCTAAATGGCTGTATCTTTTGATTGCGTTGGCTTAGAAGGTTGATTTTTCTACAGCTTCCAGGGACAGTAGACCTAAGTATCATATATAAATTTCAGTTTGATACCTCCACGCGTTCCTGAGAAAAACGGTCTTGACAGATGGACGGACGGACGGACAACAAAGTGATCTTATAAGGGTTCCGTTTTTTTCTTTTGAGGTACGGAACCCTAACAAGTTTACTATGAATAGTTTTTCTTTTGATTGGTGTGCAAATTAAATTATAATGACAAACGAGAATATATTTTCTTTTTGTTTTATTTCGTTTTTCTTTGAACTTAGCTGGGACCTTTTATCATACGTATTTTATCGTGCTACTATTTGAAATATATCTTAGAAAGGTCAATTTATCATATAATAGAGAATTTATGAAAAGCGTAATAGAAAAAAACATTAATAAATCCAATTTAAAATGACCACTTGAAAGTAGTCACATGATAGAGAAAAATAGAGATGTGACTAGGGCCTTCACGCAATTTATCGATAAATGATATTTGTTTTATTAGGTTACGTTAGAATGCGGGATATGTGAAAAGGATAGTAAAATAACAATTTCTGTAAATAAACTTTGATATCTTACAATTTTGCTTTCTTATAACTATGTGTGCTAGCTACATTTGCCATATTTACTTTTTAGATAAAACAACAAAGTTTGCTAGGAATAAAATTACGAATTTTATACTAATTAATTATCCAATCATAAATTAGTTTGTGATCAGAGTTCCAACTGATCAGCTGTCGACCTTCATGAAGGCAAAGTTTTGACCACAGGACAGGATGTTTACCTGACACCCCGTTGCGCAATTAATTGCAGAAAAAATAATTAATTAATATAGGTATTTGTAATCTAGGTTTGATTTTTTGAATATGTATTAGTTTATATTGTATTGATTTATTTACATATGTAGGTATTATTTAAATATGGGCCTTTGTAGCATAAAATAAAGAATATTATTATACATAAATCCATTACTTTCATATCTTAAATAATGACGTTTTATTATAACAAAAAATATGAGAACTAATTATTTGACAATAAAGCAATGAATATTAAAAAAAAACTAATATAAACAAGTCATGCCGTTTAAACATCAGTTAAACATCGTCTTTTTACAGCAAACGTATCTAACCCCGGTATTCACAAACAATACGTGTGAGTAACAATTTTTAATTGCAGTCGTATGCGAAATATTGACGAGATATTGGTGGATACTGTGTGCGTCCGAGTCCTCATTGTAACGTTTGTGAAGACAGGTGTAGAAACTCATACAAGTCTGAAATTCATCAATAGATTGTTCATGAATGGAAAAGAGTAAAGATAAAGATATGAAAAAAAGCATGAAAATGATTATGATGAATGGAATGATTTAAAGCAATTGACCACACACAATGGCACTTTGCAGGTTTCGCACATGTAGGCAGTTATCTGCGTTTTTCTGCCGTGATTGAGACACACGACACACCTTTTACGATTTTGCCGGTTTCTGTCGGAATCTTGAGCAGTCTGATCCATGTGAACAGGCCAATGTGCGTGGGCAATGATGTGACTAGGACCAGAATGACTGGTCGAAGAACGGCGGTGGTTAGAAGGGCAGTGCCATAAATGGTTGGTGAGAATGCCATCCACTAATTGTAGCCGAAAGGTGAGGTGATTTTGGATGGTATTGGAAGATGATTGTAAAAGTGTGCGAGCGTTAAGAATGGAACAATTCAACAGTCTTTTTAAATAGCTTCATGTACCTACCATTTGTTACATCTTTTCCTCTCAAGCAAGTACGGTTCAAGCATCTGGTCCTTCATGTCGACCCCTCCCATCGACTTGTTGTAGTCGAGGACCATTTGCGGTTTGTACTGCTGGGGATATGTGGGTAACTTGAAAAACACATGATGAAGGGCAGTGTGTGCTCCATGGCAGGTGGAGAGCATGGAGAATTGGAGATCCTGTTTTTGTATTTCCAAGCTAGCACACATATGTCTCCAGAGTGTCTCGCCATGACCTGCCCTTGCTTGAGAGGAGCTTGAGTCAACAAAACAGGTACATCTTGCCGTGTCGGCCGTAAGGTACCCACGCAATCGGTTTTGTTGAGCTTCAAGTACCGCGCCAAGACTGGTGAATTGTACCAATTATCCATGAAAACCTTTATTGAGCAAAGGATTGATGAGTTTCAGAACCACGGAAGTGCTTTTCAAAACGAATGGGTTTAAAGAATCAATCGAGCTCTGTTTACCGGTGAATACCAAAAAAGACCACAAATAGCCCGTGGCGCTTTCACAGAGCTCGAACGTTTTGATTCCAAACCTAGCAGCCTTTGACCGAATGTATTGTTTGAAGTTCAACCTACCTTGCCATAAAGTTAAACTTTCGTCGATGCAAATGTCTTTTGATAAAATGTAATTTTCCTGAAATTTTGAATTAAGATGATCTAATATAGGTCTCAAACAATATAATCGGTCAGAGCTTGCAACAGGGTCACTGTTGAAAGGGAACGCATCAACGGCAGGATCGGTATCCACAAAATGAAGGGCTCTTATTAAAGAAACATACCTCTTTTGGGTAAAAATGCGTCTGAATACCTCAGTTCTGAGAATCGGGTCTACAGAAAAGCAACTTTTTATAGTTGGCATTCTGATCACGCCGAGCATCATCCAGAACGCAAACAGGCAGAGGATTTCGTGAGCATTTGTTGGATACCAATCAGACTGGAAGACAGTAGATGCAATTTTAGTTGCGTACTGGTTCGTTTGGTCAGCGATGTTGTTCAAGATAGAGTCATCCCAGTAGGACCGGAATGCATCATACGCAGACTCGAAATGACGAACCGAGCCAGTACGTTGAGGTTGAAACACCTCTTCTTCGCCTCGAAAAGATTCCATAGGGAACCAATCGAATCGTCGGTACTGTTCTCCCAGAAGCGGATTACCCCTTTCTTCAGTGGCATCTTGAAATTCCGCATCTTCCGGGTCATTATCTCCAGTTGGCCTTTCCACTTCACGGACTGACCGCTCTACCTTCTCTCTATTCTCAGTCCTCTCCTGTCGCTTCCTCACATCTCTCACCGTTCTTGCAAGTTCTGGGGGAACATCGGCGTCGGTGGTGTAGACAAACTGTAAAGGTTCACCTACAGTCCAATGTTCCCCCCTACGACCCCTAGTCGGACGCCCACGACCACCCCTAGTCGGACGCCCACGACCACCCCTAGTCGGACGCCCACGACCACCCCTACCCAGCCTTCCACCCTGATGCCTCACCCTCCTCCCGCTTGCATGCACATCTCCTTCAACTAAAGGCTCTAGCCTTGAATAAATTTCATGATCTGTACACTACCGTCTCGGAGAACTCGTCCTCGTCATCGCCGTACAGTTCCCTCGAAAAGTGGTCTGAGACGATATGCATAACACGCCATGGATTCATATTTTTGGCTAAAAAAAAATTATAATTAGTACCTTAAATGTACATGTCCGAAAGAGTCCCTAGTTGCTGTCTTAATTAAAAAAATCAAAAAAAGCGTTGTATAAGTAAAATAATTGCCTATGCCTAAATTTTGCTTTACTTTATCCTTCGATGTAATGTGCTATGAAATTATGCTATAGAAATACATAATTAGGTAGGTTACAGTTGGATGTATTTGAGTTCCTGCGCTGGCGTCGTTTAGTCAAAATTTAAAGCAATATAATCATCTTTTTCAGCTTTAATAAATTAATAATAAATACCATTGTTTATCCTCTGTTTAGTAATGTACACTCATCATCTTATATACTTACGTCCCAGTGCTGGACAATGGCATATTCCTCCACGCAGCCTCAGTGCGGATTCCTGAAGGGATGTTTATAAGGAATAACCAATCTTTGACTAGGATTAAGCCGCTCGAGGGACTGTGATCAGGCTTATCACTAATCCCCCCAGTGGGATCTCCACCTTGTCGTGGCGGGGGGGCTCAGTAACCGTGGCTTTGCCACCCACGGTGAAGCTAAGCGGGATCCCGGCAGGGGAAGCTCCACGTGGGCTTGCTGCAGGCCTGCGCAGGATGCGTCCAAGGGTGCGGGTGTGGGGGACGGTTTTGGCTGTCCCTCGCAGTCGGGTGCGGTCGCGGGAGGAGAGACGTCTCGGTGTGTCGTTGCCGTGCGGCCTATCTCCTGCGACCAAACGGGGGCGCACCGTTGGATGGCGCTGCGGTGGGGCCGCAGAGGAAGAGGAGATGCGGTGTGTCGTTGCCGTCCTCCCTATCCTCTGCGGCCGGGAGGTGGCGGAGCCCAACACCTTGCTCCGCCGCCTAAGGTTATGTAAGTACATACGACGGGGGACTCGCCGTTCCTCGCGTTAATTCCGCTTATCAATCGTAATTGAATCGGATGTTTGTGACAGTTCTAGTATGGACGAAATGTTAAAATCGAGCAATTCAAATATGTACGAGTTTGTAACGATTGATTAGCGGTATTGGCCCCCCGGTCTGCAGCCGCTGAAGCAGTTGTTATGAGAGCGCTATTTCACTGTTCGTTTGAGTCTAAAAAACCAATACCGACTTATGTCCTCGCCTAGAAAGTGACTGTTTCCCTGCACCGGCAATAAATCCTAATTCGAAGGAGGTAAGTAAAATCAGTGTTCAGTGTCTTACATTTTATTTCGGTAAAATTCTGTATTTGAATGTAGATACTTAATTGATATTCGTAAATTAGACTACCCTTTATGTAGCGTACTCCTCCGAAACGGCTTGACTGATTCTTATGAAATTTAGTGAGCATATTGAGTAGGTCTGAGAATCGGCCAACATCTATTTTTCATATCCCTTAGTGATAAGGGTTGTCCACAATAATTTATATGGCAAAACAATGTTTGCCGGGTCAGCTAGTGTATTATATATTTCATCTCGTGTCATATTATTGGTATTATTATTTTTGTGTTTTCTCTCTTATTTATTTTGTCGCACCGCCCACTAATCGTTTCTGCTTAGACCAAAGGTATGACTGGTAGAGAATGCCCTATGGCGTTAAGTCCACTTTTTGTACATAGTTTTGTTGTGCAATAAAGCTTAAATAAATAAACCCGCGTGCGCGGGCGCACAATATTAAACTCATGAAGTGATATCCAATTAATCACACACGAAACGCGCGTGCGGTCTCAGTAGCTAGTAGGCACCGCACCCGTGCGTTCCTATGTGAACAGGACGCGCGGACGCCGGCCCGCATTATGAAACATATGAAGTGATATCCAAGTGATCACATACGAAACACGCGTACTGTCTCAGTAGCGAGTTGGCGCCGCGCCCGCGCGTTCCTATGTGAACAGGACGCGCGGGTGTGAGCGCACAATATCAAACTCATGAAGTGATATCCAATTAGTCACATACGAAACGCGCGTACTGTCTCAGTAGCGAGCTGGCGCCGCGCCCCCGCGTTCCTATGTGAACAGGACGCGCGGGTGTGAGCGCGCATTATCAAGCTCATGAAGTGATATCCAATTAGTCACATACGAAACGCGCGTGCTGTCTCAGTAGTGAGTAGGCACCGCGCCCGTGTGTTCCTATGTGAACAGGACACGCGTGCGCGAAATATCAAACATGTGAAGTGATATCCAAGTGGTCACATACGAAACGTGCGTGCGTTTCGTATGTGACTAATTGGATATCACTTCACATGTTTGATATTTCGCGGACGCGCGTCCTGTTCACATAGAAACGCGCGGGCGCTGCGCCAGCTCGCTACTGCGACCGCACGCGCGTTTCGTATGTGACTAATTGGATATCACTTCACATATTTGATATTTCGCGGACGCGCGTCCTGTTCACATAGGCACCGCGCCCGTGCGTTCCTATGTGAACAGGACACGCGGACGCGGGCCCGCATTATGAAACATATGAACATATTGACAAGAGCTTTAAATTGGAAAAAGGAAATAGAGGCATTACAATCTAGTTTGAGTTCTGTATGCTATGCCAGGCCTCTCTCACTCGATGTACTTGCGCGCGGTAATAGCCTACTCTCGCCCGCACAGCCGGCGGTGCGAATTCAGTGGGCTGCCAACAACCGTCGGACTCGCTCACGACGCACTATAATTATTCGTTTTACGCTTACGATCAATTTAATTAGAGCGTTCAAATAATAAAACAAACTCTTCAGCTTTATAATATTAGTTTAGATTACCAAATGGTTTTAATACTAAATCCCAGTTAATAACGTACCTAATAAATACGAAAGTCAATGTTATACTCTTAGTTATAAGTATTTAAACTGATATGTTTGGATTTAAAAAAATTAGGGGTTGTACTTGTGTCCCACTTGTTAAGTCGTTATATATTCATGTGAAGACCTGCTGTTATCAATTTTGATTGCTGATTCTTAGATTACAGGCACTATAAGTGCGTATTTTAATAGAATTAATTAATTGAAAAATTATAATAAAATGATAAAAGTTTACTAGTTTCTGATTTATTTCTTTGTATGCACCTACAATTATCTGGATTCCAAATTTGAACTTTCTAGGTCATTCTGGAACTGAGTTATTGGTCAGTCAGTGATAAAAATGACTATTTTGGACGTTAATATCTTATCTAAATACATTTGACTTGTTTATGTGAAATAGTTATTGAGTAATTATGAATGAGGAAGTCAAAAGTGGCAACAAATGGTTCGTGTAATACCTATAACACACGGTGCTGCTCGCCTGTTCTGTTAGCTTGATCTTGGCTTGATTGACACGTTACTGCGTGTCTAAATATGCTTTTTATTTTCCTAATACACAACAGGGTATTTGACGGTTTTTTTTTATTGACTTAAAATGTTTATAGCAACACAACATAGGTAGGTACTTATTTTTAAATTTCAGCGATATAAAGCATCAAACTTTTTAATTAGACATGGAGACCGCTACCAGTCAGTGACGTCACATGCTCATAGCGCCATACTCTCACCGAAGAAAATTTCATTTTAGAAAGAGATAGCAAGAGTCACAATTAAGTAGCTCATAATTCGCTTGTTATACCTAATATAGGCTCAATTTCTTATGTCACATTTGTTATTCAATAATGTTATATTATTTCAACAACAGTCAATCAAATTCCATTTTAGAAAAATGTGGTTGAAATATTTTTACCGAAAGTGTCAACCCTAGTTCGATTGTCTCTCGGTCTCTCATCACGTGGTCTCGCGCAGTTGCGTAGCAATAGTGACTTTATACTCAGAGCTGTAGGTGCATTTTTGTACGCGGCAGAAAAAGTAGTCTATTAACGCTGTAGGTATCGAAATTTTTCTATGGAGTGATTTATCTGTTACGTAGTAACTATTTATTAATCTGTGGCTATGCGATAAGAGTCCTACGAGACGAAATAAATTTAACGCAGCTTAAATTACAGTCAGATCGGGTAACTTTGGACCACTTTTTGAATATTTTCACTCACTGCTTAAAGGATTCTATTATTACGGTTAAAAGAACAGTTTGGTCTGTGATCTGGATAGTCTGTGGTTATAGCATCGGTAAAAAAAAAAAAAGAATCAGTGGAGAACTCTATGATAATCGCCGATTTGTAGGTGGTCCAAAGTTACATTGAGTTTGGGGTAACTTTGAGCCATCATAAATATTGTTGCAAAAATTCGTGTTTTATGATAATTTAAGAGCACGGGGCAACATTGTACTATGTTTAAGTAAACAACGATGAAATTTTTACTCTTAGGGAATAATATGTTGACAAAGAAAAATAAAACAAATGCCCCAAAAGTCATCAACAAGTTGAAGGCATATGGATTATAGGATCAAGATTAAAGATATAAATGCTTTTTATGTGTTTTTTTTTGTAATTAAACTTCTCTGTTTAAATGGTATAAAAATATATATTTTTTTAGCTTTCCATACATATATAACTTGCTATGCTTAATACTAACTAGAAGGTAATGACTAATACAGAGATCAAAATAATGGACAAGCTTCTTTGACTTTTGTCCCAGTCTTATTGCACTCTTCATGACTTGAACACAATTTCACACAGGATATGTAGGTATGTATGTATTATATAAAAATCTAATTATAATTGAAACACAAAAAAGAACATCGGCTCCATTTCCTTACATCTATTCTCCCCACTCCATAGACAAGAAGTCATCATCAATGTGAATGATTTTGCCCCTTTTAGAAATTTTGTCATCTCTCAGCACTTTTATAATCATTGAATGGTCAGTGATTATAGTAAGGTCTGGTTTATCTGGCCAGATCCATCCCCCATCAAAGTTTTTAGTTAAACATCTGATATACAACGCAGATCTTTCATTTATTTTACTTATTAGTCCAGGGAACAAGGTACCTTCATCCTTAAACACACAAAATTTGTTTACCTCAAACACTTCTTCTTGTTCATTTATCTGAACAAGTTTTCCTCCATCTGAATGCACCAAAAAATCACCTGTAATATTTTCAAAACCAACCAAATGTGCCACTGCTTCTTCTGGTTCTTTAGTGAGGTTATTTAATTGATAATCAAGTTGATCGTTAGATATTGTTCTCATTTCCACGTCTTCAACTACTAAAGATACAGGTAAAGCCATTTTTGCTTGTTTGTTATTTTTCTCCTTTTTCGGTGAATCTTTCATTGGTGTCTTGTTCTTCTTACAAACTTTCCTTTTGTTCGTTTTCACATCTTCCTCTTGCAATTCTTCTATTTGGTCTAAATTATCAAATGAGTCCCAATATTTTTTCAGTGTAGTTTTTGGTTGTTTATCTGGTGTTCTTAAAGTCCCTTCTTGTGGAACAGTATGTATGCTCGCCACTACTGTAGAAATAATTGGAACATCTTCCGTGTCTGATTCAGGGCTAGCAGCCCGGGTTTCTTCTAGTCCATTATGTAAGACATTTATTGTATTACAATAATCCTCTTTGCCCATGTCATCATTACTTGCAACAGTTTCTGGCACAGTAACGTTGGTTTCAGAATTATTTTCCTGTTCTTCTATTTTTTTCTTTTTCCCTTTTACATTTTTGGAACCAAGTGGTCTGCCTCTCTTTATTGGTTTTTCTTTTTTCTTATTCTGCTGATCTATTTTATTTTTGTAAAAATTTTCAACTTCTTCTGCTGAGATTGCCTTTCCTGCTTCAACAGGTAATTGAAACTTTCTACAGGACTTGATGTTTAGGTCTGACTCTCTGATATCTTTTAAATATTCTTTGAAGGTCTCACCGACAGATGTTTGAACGTCAGTAGCTGCATACCCAGGTAATATTTTAAGAACTTCACTTCGTGACACTGGATGTATTCCACATTTTCGAAATCCGGCCATCAGATTTAATCCTGCTGTTGATTCACATTGGTCCAAGGTAAGTTTAAGCAACTGAGCAAAAATATTCTTTGGTAAACTAATAGCTTTTCTGCCTCTTTGGGTTAGCCGCCACGTCCTCAACACTGACCTCCAGGCTGTTTTTAAAGAGGAAAAGAACCCTACATCCAAGGGTTGTAAAAGATGAGTGGAGTTAGGGATGAGACATATAAACTTTATATTATGTTCCTCACAAAGTTTCAGTGCCTTAACACTTATATGTGCGCTAAGATTATCACAAAGAAGAATTTTCTTCCCCGGTTTTTTATCAACTATTGGAATAAAATGTTTTTCTAGCCACTCGTCAAAAATATCAGAGTCAATCCAACCTGATTTTGATACAGTCATTTTAGAAGACTTAGGAGCATTTTGTAACCAGTCAGACCAGCAATTTTTGCCTTTAAATATGAAGAACGGCGGAATAAATTCTCCTACAGCATTTCCACAAAAAACAACAGTAAAACATGATTTAGTGGAATTTCTGATCAACTCTGGATGTCGATTAGCACGGCGAAATAAGAGCTTTTGTTTCCCTGGATCGTCGTGAAAGCCGGATTCATCCATATTGTAGATGTTTTCTGGAGGTACACCATCAGCTTCAAATATTAATAGATCAAAAAACTTATTGACCATCTCTTCATTAACCTGTGCTCTTTTTCGGGAAATATTGTGAGCGATTTTCTCCTTGAGAGCTGGATGTCTCTCTAGATACAGCTTTCCCCACTCATAACCTGGAGTATTGTCAGTAAACACCGGTACAACTTTGTTGACAGATGTCAAGTAACGCTTAACTAGCATTTTAAAATCATTAATTCCCACTGGTATACCGAAATCACTCAGAGCAAGCAAATGATCCCGAAACATTATTTCCTCTTCCATTGTTAGACAAATTGGTCGTCCAACACCTTTATTGTGCTTCAATCTCAATTTGTTATTTAAAGTAGACCTTGGAATTTTATAATGTTTGGCTGCTTGCCTTTGTGTTAAAGCCCCAGATTTAATCATACGTAATGCTTCTTCGAGCTTCTCTGACGAATAATTTGATAACGTGCCATAGCTTCGCACCCCAGGTTTCTTTACATTTGACTTTCGAGGCATTTTATAGATGTGCATACACTGAAACAATTTCAAATTACATACATCTAAAAACATAAATAATCGAACGAACATAACAAGTACATAAATAATTGAAGAAAATATCTGCTACGTTTAGTTGCCAATGTTACCCATCTTATTTTAAATTACTAAATAAAAATGTTGGGTAACTTTGGCCGGTCCAAAGTTACCCTAAAAATCAATTTTTTATGAGGTCTTCATTTAATTTTGTAATTTAACACGGATTTTGTTTACAATCTACCTTAAAATGATTGTTTTTACAAAAAAAAAGTTAGAAATGACATATATTTACATTACTTACCCGGTTACCAGTGAAAAACACGTTGAAATTCAAAATTGAAAACACAAGTTTCCAGAGAGCACTATCACAACGGTCGAAAAAAAATTCAATTTGTTTCACAGATTGACAGTTGTCAATGACATTTTGTTTTTTTTTTATAGCTAGGAACTTAAGCATTTCAGCCAATTTTTTATCAATAGCTATTTATGGTATATCATTTCTCAAAAAAAAATAAAAAGATTGAGTTTGGGTATGGTCCAATGTTACCACCGCGGTCCAATGTTACCCGATTTGACTGTAGTCTATTTTGCTTTAGTAGATATCCAAGTGATCACATACGAAACACGCGTACTGTCTCAGTAGCGAGCTGGTGCTGCGCCCGCGCGTTCCTGTGTGAACAGGCACTAAGCCGGGTAGGAGATTGTACGTCGACCGAGATTTGGTAGGTATTATATCGTTCAGTGGTGTGAGCACGAACATTATCGTAACGTATTTTGACGTGACAACGTCTTATAAATTGGTTTGCCGGGTGACACTTCAAGAAACTGCGTTACGCTGCTCCGCTCACGTTCCGCGCTCACAATGAGAGCGAGTGAGAGGCACGCGTCCCTTCGACTCGGGCATGGTTAGCCCGCCTAAGAGCGAGTGAGACAGACATAAAAAGTGAAAGGCACGCGTCCCTTCCACTCGAGCACAGTTAACCCGCCTAAGAGCGAGAGAGACAGAGCGAGAGAGAGAGAGTGAGAGAGATAGGCATACACACCGGTTCATGTTATACGAATGAATATTCACATTAAAATTATTTTACCACTCAAAGTCGTTGTCACGTAAAACTTTCGCCCGTATACCGACTTTACAGGCAACCAATTTTTTGGTGACTCCAAACGTCAGAAACTGACAGTTTTCCCATACAAATTGACAAGCTAACGATAGGTTAACGCTACGAATGCGTTACAATAGTTGTTATTGCTCACCCCACCGCTCAACTTTCCTTCGGTTGGTTCAACAAAATTTGTTAATTCGCACATTACAGATCTAGTAGTAAGTTTATCTAGCTTAGATTCAAATTAAACAATGCTATGAATGTTACTACTTGCTAGCAAATCAGATCACGTTTAAAGATAAATCGCCTTTTTTTATTAGTCCCACATTAGTTGCCGTCCGTAGGTATGTGCCGTGCTGTCATTCGTACGTAATCTCCGTAAAAGCAAACAGGCGTTCATCATTACATTATGTAAGTAGGTGCCTCGGGAATGTTCGCCACATGGAACACAGATGGTTTTCACGTCGTCCTGCGAAAACGAGTGGCTACCCTGTGGCAGCTAGTGCGGAGCAGCACCAACACTCTCCTGAGGGCTATTGCAGAGAGGATATACAGCCTTATCACCGCTTACTGGGCATCAATCCACGTTCGGTCCAATCCTAGCTATAAGTTCTATTAGGGCTTGAAGCTGGGATTGGTATCGGACTCTTTTTAAGTGTTTTATTTTATCTCTCTATAGTTGGTTTTAGGCTAAGAATGTATTGAAACTGATTCTGAAGTAAATGTTTCATTTCATTTCATTATGCCATGCATATATTAGTGCGCCCGACCTATTTCTTCACTCTCCCTTCAAGTAAGTGGTACGACTTGGTGTGAACGTTCAACGATCTCTGGTTATCAAAACTCTTGTAACACGCCTGGCACTTCAACACGAGGGCCTTAGCTCCATGCATCTTCACCATGTGGTCGTTCTTCTTCGTATAATCGGAAAACTTCTCGCCACAATACCCGCATTTACTCCGCTTATTGAGGCTGATGTGAACCGCCCTTTCGTGCTCTTTTTGCTTAACTTTATTGTCGAACACTTTACTGCACTGCGGGCAAATGAACACACCTTTCTTATGCCTATAGCCGTGAGTCTGCAGCATTCTTTGATTCACAAAACCACTGTCACACTCATCACAAACGTAGTTCCGAACATGCATATTCATGTGCTCCAGAAGGACTTTGAAGTTGTTGAACTCAGTCTTGCAAAATACGCAGCGTAATTCTTGGCTGTCAAATCTGAAAGGAACAATGTGGCTCTTGAGGTCTTTATGATAGACCTTGCTATGTGTTGATGTCAAGTGGTTCTCCAATTCGTTTAGGCTCTCTACGGAGAGATCGCAAAGTTTGCATTTCAGATTCGTTATGTCCAATTTGACGATGAAATTGATCATGGAACAGCCTACCATGAAGGTGGATTTTTCGCGGTCGTCGTGTGTTAGAGCGTGGGCCTTCAGCGTTGCAGGGTCGAGGCAGTTCACTGAGCAGAAGCTGCAGGAGTAGCCGAAGCCGCCCCAGCTCCTGATCGGCGTCGCGTTCGAGGACGTGATGAGAGTGGCAATGTTTTCTTGGTGCTTGTGCACTTCTTTCCTTTTCATCATCTTCACGCGAACGGTCGGAACTACCGGAGTCCGGGGGATAAGCAATGTCTTCTTTCGCGTGGCTCTAGTCTCTTCGGAGCCAGTTTTGGTAATAGCCTTTCTGGATTTACGGCTCGGACCTATAACAAAATACTCAGTGAGTCCAGCGTTTATAACATTTCGAGGACCCTATTGAAACTTAGCTTGAACATAAAGGGCAATTGATCTTGTCTTGTAAGTCAGGAAGACAACTAATGGGCAATTCATGTGAGGCTTCAAATAAAAGTACACCTAATCATTAATACTTTTACTTCAACACAAAATCACACACGATGCACATTTTTCTTATGATCAATCATCACACTCCTCATAATGAACGCTTTATCGCAAAACTCGCACACGTAGTTTCTGTAGTGCTCAGTCATGTGCTCTTGGAGGTCGCTGTACTCGTCAAACTCCTGAAGGCACACGGCGCAGCTCAGCTGGAGGCTCTCAAACTTGTAAGGAACCATCAGGTTTCTGATGTGGGAGTGAATCGGCTCATCGTGCTCCAATTTCAAATGTTCGATGAGCTCTTCCAAACGGTTCATGCTTTCATCGCAAATGGTGCATTTCAAGTCAGTGATGTCCAAATGAACGCTATATCTAGACAAGGAGCGAATGGTGAGGCACTCGAGTTTGTCGTCTGAATCTCTGTGCTTGTTCAGAGTGTGTTTCTTGAGTTCGCGCGGATCCATGTACTGGTCGAGGCAGTACCCGCATGCGTAGCGGTCGCCGACTTTGCAGCGTATGGGTGTCGCGTTGGAGCATCGCACGACTGTCTTGATGTTATCGAAGTGCAGGTCTAGTTCTGTGAGTCGTTTCTGCTTCTGCGAGGAGCGGTCGACGTGGCGCACGCGGCCGCCGCTTGATGGCTTGATGTTGATGAAGGTGGAGAAGTTGATTCGCTTGTTCAAAGTCAACTTCTCCTCGGTGCTTTTGCCGCGAGATCTTGTGTTTCGCCCTGAAATTAAATATGGGCGTGGTTGTTACTGATTGCTGAATATTGAGGTACGTGTTTTTGTTAGATAGTTTTTAAAATTCTAGTTTCATTTACCATTATCCGTGTAGTGTAGTACCTAGAGTCATAAAGTCAAGATAGAAGATAAAAATTCTGGTATGCAAACTCATAAATACTGTAGTGGTAGGTAAGTGGCATTGCCAGCTGATTATATTTCAGTACATAGTTTAAAGCAAAGTCGCTTCCACGTCTGTCCCTGTTTAGGTATATGCGCAAAGCATTTCATTGCAGTTGATGTTAACAGATAGTGATACTTAATACATTCGAGAACAGAATTCCACGCGAGTGAAGCCGCCTAGTGGGAAGCTAGTTGTATTTGATAAATGAATAGTGATGTTTTGAATCCTGCCCAGCTAAAAGTGTAAAGTTGTTTGTTTCTTGTCTAATTGAAACTACAGGCATCTACAGGCAAAGTTCTTCTGTAGAGTGTAGAGGCAATTTCTATTTAATTTTGGTAAAATGAGACGACTCAAGTAACCAAGTAGTAAACATTTATTATGAGATTATTAATAGAAATAAAAATGAATAGGAATAGACTAACTGAACTTAAATGTAACATGTCTATGTAAGTACATACGTATATGAATATTTACAAATATTTCGATGTTTTTATAATATTTTTTAAGAATATAAGCTAGTGAATATACTCATAATAGCTTGTGATTTGTACAAATTATATTACTCGTAGTAGTTAATGCATTACATGCTAGTTTTTATATGTGCAGCACAAACAACTTCTTCGATTTGAAAATCAAGATTTTTTCTTAATTTTTACTATTAGTTTGTTTTTTCTTCAGATCAATCCTTCAGACTAATTTAAGTACTTAATTGCAAATCGCAAAAAACTCTGGTCGTCTACGTCTTAGGATACATCCCTATTCACCCCCACGAAAAACTCTCCATGTTTCGCCCGCATATGGCCCTTCCAGCTACACTTCTGCACAAACGACTGACTGCAATGTTCACATTTGAACCTCCTATCGTCCACATGTATTCTCATATGCTCGTTCAAAGTCTTCTTTCTCCCGTACGACTTAAAACATACGAAGCACTGAAACGGTCTCATGCCAGTATGCTTCACCATATGCTCTTTCAACTCGCTTGTCTTAAAAAACTTCATGTCACACTGCGAACACGTATGCCGTCTCTCCATCAAATGATCGCGTTTCGTATGAATCGTTAACGACGCTTTAGTTGCAAATGTTTTCTCGCAAGCCTGACACTTCAACACAGAAATTCGAACACCGTGTACCTTGGCTATGTGCTCGTCTTTCTTCCGATAATTCTTGAACTTCTCGTTACAATAACCGCACTTGTTCAACAAGTTCGAATGTATATGAACAGATTTCTCGTGAGATTTCTTCTTTCGGAAAGTATCGAAATCCTTCTCGCAGAAATCGCAATGGAAGACGCCAGTTTTGTGCGTCTCCGTGTGGTTCATCAGAATGCTCCTCGTCACGAAACCGGCATCGCACACTTCACAAACATAGTTCCTATAATGCGTATTCATGTGTTCTAAGAGAACTTTGAATTTGTTGAACATACACGAACAGAAGACGCACCTTAACGCGTCTCCGTCAAACTTAAACGGGAGTATATGATTTTTGATGTCCGTGTACAATCTTTTGTTGTGGGTTTGAACGAGATGATCGGTAAGATCTACGAGAGTATTTAAAGGGTTGTCACAGATGGTGCATTTCAAAGAGGTTATGTCCAGTTTGACGAGGAAGGAGTACATCATTTTGCCTTTCATGAATTTCACTTTGGCTTTGTCGTCGTGTTTCTCTAGATTGTGGGTTTTTAGGTCGGCAGGGTCTGGGAACTGGTCGGTGCAGAAGCAGCACGCGTAGCCGATGCCGCCGCGACACCGGATGGGCGTGGCGTTGGAGCTCTGGAGTATCACCCTGATGTTATTCCGGTGCTTCTCCAGTTCGGGTATCAAATAATCTTCGTCTTTTATCTTTCTGTCATTCACTCTTAACATCGTTTCCGATTTCACGGTACGTTTCAGTCTCAGACGTACACCTACAAACAAAAGTTGATATTATTATGAGTAGTACCCTCTTTAACTTTTAGTTCTTTGCTTAACTTTGGGTATTTTGTTCGAATTATTTCCAGTAGAAATAATTCATATTGGATACTTGTTAAATAAGTTTATTTACAGTAGAGAGCGCGCCCACAATTAATTATAAAAACATACAATTACTGGTAGGTTTTTGAGGTTATTATATTGTACGAAAAAACTATTTTCACTATGAAGACGACAAAAATATGTGCCTGCCTAGTAGTCTACGAGTTGTAGCTTTTGGAAACTTATCTTTACTCTCAAGATGTATTTGCATACCTATCGAATATCATCCGATACGTAAAAATATGATTAGACAGCTTCTAGACAAGAACGAGTTTTTTTAAAATCAATTTAAGGTTTTTTTAAATTGCAACTTGTTCCACTATAGCTAAGCATACCTACATAACATAGTTTGTTTTCTAATACCTATGCAGAGATCAACGAGATTTTATGTAGTTAAAAGCGTATTATGTTACACCAGCCGCTCTTGTTAGAACAAACTTTAATAATAATTTTTCTATCTAACCTAGTTTTATTAATGAACGTATCTCGTATGACTCGCTCACAAACATCACTCTTTACTGGTCATCCTCAGCTTCTAAGTCATCATGTATGCGCATGTGCTTTTGCAGCGTATACTTCCGTCCGTACGACTTCTTGCACACGTCACACTGAAACTCCTTAACACCCGTGTGCGTCAACAGGTGATTCTTCAGTTCACCGTTGTCGAAGAACTTCTTCTCGCAATGCGGGCACTCCCGTTTCCTCTCCATCAAGTGGTGCCGCCTCCTGTGCTTCGCTATCGACTTTTCGCGCGCAAACGTCTTATCACAATCCTCACACTTCAACCTTTGTGCGTTCACGCCGTGACTTTCCGTATGGTGCTGATCTCGCTTATTGAAATTCGGAAACTTTTCATCGCAATAATTACACTTGTACAGCACACTGGCGCACGTGTGCACGCGTCGTTCGTGAATGTTCCTTTTACGTAACGTGTCAAAGACTTTTTCGCAGAAACCGCATTGAAAGGTGCCAGATATGTGGACTTTCCTGTGGACGTCCAGCGCGCCTTCCGAAACAAAACCTGCATCGCACACATTGCAAACGTAATTTCTGTAATGAGTTGCCATGTGCGTGAGGAGGACTTTGAATTTGTTAAATGTATCTCGACACATGACGCACCTGAGCACGTTGTCTTCATCGAATTTGAACGGGAGGATGTGATCGTTTACGTCGGTAAATATTGGTTTGTCGTGGATTGTGATCAGGTGGTCGGTTAAATCTTTCAGTGAGTTCATTGGGTTGGAGCAAAGCGTGCAATGTAAGGATGTGATGTCCATTTTTACTAGAAGATGGCGCATCCCTTGTTTTTCCATGCGGAGTTCTTGATCTTTGTGTTGGGTAAAGCTGTGGGTTTTGAGATCGGCAGGGTCTGGGTACTGATCGTCGCAAAAGCAGCATGCGTACTCCTTGCCAGTATGACACCTAATGGGCGTAGCATTCGAACATTGCAGAATCAATCTGATATTAGTGCGGTGCTTTTCAACTTCCTTCAACTCTTTCGAAGTGTTTGTTCTTTTGCAGTCCAATTTTGATGACGATTTGTCAGAGATTTTTGGCTGGCTCACGTTGGAATGACTTTCAGATTGCCACATCTGAGAAGATGAACTTTCCACGTCTGTGTCGACAGGCTCCAATTTAATTTCGATTTTGCCAATCACTGGTGCCTCATTGACATAAGTATCAGAGTTTTTCCATTCGCTATTCGTGTCTAACTCCGAGTTGAGTTTCGTAAGGCGTGCACCTATAAAGAAAAGTTAATGTTATTTTAAGATGCGACCTATCTTAAAATAAAGGCGCCAGAACGCTATTGGATTTCTTTAATAATTGTTTTAACTGCTTCTTCTGCCCGAAGTTTTGGAAGCCGCGTTGGCTACACCCGGAAATACGAACGAAATGTTAGGAAGTATGGTCTCAGGACATTTTTTTAATCTAAGCTTATTCACATGAGAATTTAACGAAGCCGAATGTCAATTGTACGCATGTATCAAACGATAGCGGTAGCGATATTCGTCATTGACTGTGTAACTATGTTCAGGGCCAAAGGTTTTCAATATGGTTTGCGTAGAGGGGCATGTTGTGTTTAATGGTTTTAGGTTCATTGAGTCTTTGTCAGCAGTGAGGGTTTTCTGAAAAGGCCGATGGCAGCACTGTAGCGGCGGTCCAATTTACTGTCAAAATCCATACATATTGTGTATTTATCGATAGTTTTTTTGTTTATATTAATTCAGTTAGAAATAATATTTTAAATGACACAGTTTTATGCAGTGCCTGTAAGGGTAAAAAAAACAGGAGGACTTGAGTTCTCTACATGACATAAAGCCGATAAAATGTTGTTGAGGACAGGAATAGAAAAACTACACACTCAAAACATTTCAGAAACTGCAACTGCTGGAAGATTGAAATTTAGCATGGGGTTTAATTTTGGGGCTAAGGTGCTTATTAACACGAGATTTTGCGAAATTGACGAATTCACGTGTTGTTAGACACCGTTTAGGACGTCAGATCTATAATTAAAATAAATTTAGCATGATTTGCCACCCCTGAGTGTGTTTTTGAGGTAGAAACAATGTAAGAAAGAGATGCAGGGAGGTCATTTTCTTTTTAAAACTAACATGTCACACCATATGGTGTGAGTGCTCATTAGTGATTTCGGAAAAAAGTGGTTGTAACATACGGACGGACAGACAGACATGACGAATCTCTGAGGCCTCATTTACGGAGACGCGGCGCGTGGCGTTGGACGGCGCGGCCCGCACTAAAGTCAAACATATTATGGCGTTGTATGAGAGCGTTTACGGAGAAGCGATTTTACACGCGTTTGTTTGAGTTGAAGCATTTTGTGCGGCGGAGCCCACAGATGGTAACGACGCGTCTCACGCGGCGTGTTATCGCGGCGGCGCACGCAGCGGGCATGCCCGATGAAGCGATGCCCGCGGCGGAACCTTCTGCCAGTCTTTATTTGAAAATCGCTACTATATCGCAGAAATAATTAATTCCAATTTTCGTTATTCATATTGCGACGACACGTGCGCTCTTATCTCTCGCTAAAATAAAACTAGTTGGTTTGATTGAGTACACCGCGTCCGCCGCATGCGCCGCTACACGCTTGAGGAGACACACACACCGGCGGGCAAAGCGGCGGGCACCGCCTCGCTCCCCGCCCCGCGTCTCTATGAACGCCACACAACGCGCCGCGTCTCCGTAAATGAGGCCTAAAGATTTCGTTTTTTGCCTTTTTTAAAAGATTAAACTACTTACAAAGAACATCATCATCATTGACTGTTCGTATCATTAAATATCAGTGACTAGTTTTTAAGAAAATATGCGCCAATACCTTGTCCTTGCTGTCAATAAGATTCACTTTACTTTAGCATGTTAAATATCTACCTAGATGATCATTTTTCAACCCATTTTTTTTTCTATAATATTATAATAATAATAATAAATTATTTATTTCAGATTTGCATCCATAAGTGTTAGTAACAAGGTGTTCTTATCCTAATGTTAGTAATTGTAGCTTAAGGTGTTTTTAAAATCGTGCGATTTCATTACGCACGCGGGATTTTTTCACGTTTATTCCAAGTATTACATAAATACTTGTAAAAAAAAAGCCATTTGCGGGTGTAACGCACAAATCCGCACGATTTTAAAAACGCTTTTAGGTTATTGGAAGTAAAGAGTACTACTTATTAATAACTTTTATTGTAAGATAGAAATAACTCAACAGTCGAGAAACATTACTACTAACATTAAAAGTAGATAATCTAAATAGGTACTTATAGTGGTCATCACACAAATGGGCCCAACTACATTTTTAACTTGTGAGCAATAGTGCAAAATCGGCAGTAGGCAGATTTATGTAATGACAGGTTTAAATTTTAGTGATATTATATGCAGACAAATGCCCGCTTTTTCCTTTTTTAAAAACGTCCGCAGACGAAATCATGACGGGTTCGCCATGAATGTGTTTGTCAAAATGTCTTAGTATAATAGTACGATGTTAAATGTACTTAGGTACTGCATAATATCGGTACTGAACGTACATACTTGTTGCAAGTCTTTAATAATCAATTACTGTTCTCATCCTAACTTCAAATTTCCTCATATATGGTCCGCATGTGAGACTTCCAGCGCACATCCTCTCACCGCACAATTCACACTTTTTCCGCCACCCCTCATCCGCATGCACCAAGTCTTTTTAACTCAATCAATGTTTCTCTTCCTAACTTCAAACTTCCTCGTGTACGGTCCGCACGTGGGTCTTCCAGCGGCATCTTTGCACATCCTCTCACCGCACATTTCACACTTCTTGCGCCACTTCTCTTCCGCATGCTTCCGCATATGCTGGCGGAGCGTGTCCTTCCGCCCGTACGCCTTTTCACACACGCCGCATACCCACTCCCAGTCGCCCGTATGTGTCGGCATGTGATTCATCAAATCTCTATTCTTGAAGAACTTCTTCTCACAATACTGGCACTCAAACCGCCTGAGCATCAGGTGGTCCCGTTTCGTGTGTCGTGTTAAACGATCCCTGCTAGCAAAAGACCTGTCGCAAGCCTTACACTGAAACACTATCGGTTTCTTGTCATGCGCTTCCACCAAATGTATAAGTTTCTTCTGGTGACTCATAAACGTTTCGGAACAAAACTGACATTTGTGCCTTTCCTTTCCTTCGTGCACAAACTTCATATGGAGGTCTCTCTTGTTAGACGTGTCGAAAATCTTATCACAATATGGGCAGTTGAACTCGCCGTTCTTGTGTCGCCGCTCGTGGCTCATCAAAGATTTGTTATTCACAAATGGTGCGCTGCATACGGCACACAAGAAATTTGCGTAGTGCGTGTTCATATGCTCCTTGAGTTTGTTGAAACTCTCGAATGTCTCAGAACATGCGACGCATGTCAATTCTTCGTTATTAAATGCAAAAGGAACGATGTGATTTTTGATATCCAAATAGATTTTCTTGCCGTGTTCCATTGGCAAATGGATCATTAGGCTCTCCAAGCTGGACATAGCATTCTCGCATAACAGGCATTTAAGCTCCGTGACATCTAATTTGACTATGTGAGCTTTGAGCCCTCCTTTTTTTATGTCAAAGTTCACTTTCTCGCTGTCATGCGTTTCTAATGTATGAGCCTTCAGTTGAGTAGGGTCTGAGAAATATGTATTACAGAAGTCGCAGGCGTATCCACGGCTGTCATGCGTCCTGATGGGTGTCGCATTACTGTTTAACAGTATCTCTTTGATGTTGTGGCGATGCTTATTGATTTCCCGCGGTTCTGGCGGTGGTTTTTCGCCACTTTTCAGCGAAATCTGTTGCTTCATGAAGGCAGCGGTCGGCCGATGAGGTGAAGGCTTAAGTTGTTTAAGTTTTACACCCACGGATGTTTGTACAATGTATAGACTAGCGGTTTTTCCTTGGTTACCTACAAAGAGAAAATCGCAATTAAAATCAGACTATTGTAATGGGTACTGGGCCTAACTTTCATCTCATCAAAAAACAGTGTCAGTATAGTTAAGATCGCTTCACAATCTTTCCATTAACACTAAATGTGCCTATCTCCTATGCTTCTATGCTTAACTGCAACCCTATTTACTTAAGTGTAATTTGTTGCCGTTTCTGCGACAGTGGAATTCCGATTTGAACTGTATTGACGAATCATCGACGCCAATAAGAATGATACCACCACCAATCTATACTTATAAAATATTATAAAGAGGAGAAAGATTTGATAGTTTGTTTGTATATTTAGTTTTTTTTTGCGTTCACAACTCTATTAAGAATTTCGAAAAGACATAACACTTAAAAAAATCTTTTCGGCTCCGGTCATCGGGGAGGAATCGAACCCCCGACCTTTGGAAGTTGAGTCCTGAGTTCAAAATTAGCTTTTTGACGAAAAACGAACTTACTTAAAGATTTTTAACGTGTAGCAGGTACTACTTCTGTTCGTGCAATTAAATTTAGATAAAGTAAGTAAAATTAAGTTTACCTAAAACGTTTTAAATAACATGTAAAGATGAGTTCAGACTCCAGACTATTTAACAAATCAGTTATATTACGTGTTTTATTGAGATAGTATGTCTTTTATTGCTATGTTACACAGCTATTTTAAATAATTTAGACACGTTACTTATATAACGTCACTTCCTTGGTTGTAAAGATTTTTTGTCAGTCTATACTCTTCATAGAACTAAGGCCCAATAGTCATTTTGATCAAAAACACTAGTTTTCGTTTCGTACTTTTTTGAAATAATTAATATTTTTTTTGTCAGCCCTACCACAGTTCCCAGCATGTATACTACGCAGCCTCTCTCTTCCATTCTAATCGTTCTCTCCTTTTCACACATTCCATTCATCATATTGCTGCGGAACGGGGGGCGCGGCGCACATTGTGCTACGCGAATCAATGACCGACGAGTTCAGCTGATCGCTGGACTTGAAAATACGGTTACATCGTATCAATTTACAAAGTGGCTTTGCGGTTATCACCTATCACGCATCGCTAGTACTTGAAACCTACCTAGTCTTACCTACCTGCTCATACAGACATACAATGTAAAGAAAGTATTATTATTATTGGGTTTATGGGCCTTCTTATCGCCAACTCGACCAAGTTTGATCTATTGTGGCAGCCCTTTGTATTTACAGTTCACTGCTTAGTCCCGTTGAGTCTATAAATTGCCATACTCTTTGGAGCGTGACTTCTGTTATCTCATCCGGGCGCATGATGTGCCGCCCGAGATGGATACTTCTTTTGCTCATAAGCGGGCCGCATGAGCAGAGAATATGCATGGCCGTTTCCTCCTCTGTGTGGCAGAATCTGCACAGAGCGTCTTCTGTCATATTCATGTTTGCCATGTGAAAGTAACTTAAGTATGGTAAGTATAGTAGGTAGATATGGTTAGTAAAGTTACTTACTTTACACGTATTTTTAGGTATGGTACGCCGCGCGTAGGGATGTCAAAAGTTTTGTGATGATTATCTCGGAAACTAGCGTATAGAAAAAAGTTTATTTGACAAAAATAATTTGTTATTTCTTGTACATGGTCGCAAAAAAAAATCACAACCCAAGAAGTGATCTCATATAACAAACGTTATATAAACATGCTACATTATCTGGATTGACCTTTAAGTAAAAATTAATGTAAAATTATAACACTAAAAGAAAAATCGGACTGCCACAGGCGGGTCTCCAACCCACACCTCACTCAAGCCGGGCGATTTCTCGACCAATGTGACTCTTACTCTTCCGTCCGAATTTTTTTAAGTGCTCCTTAGACTGCTAGCCAGCCATGATTTATCAATGTTATGGTATGATACCTACAACTAGTAATGGCAATTATTGCTATTTTTTGTTAATTTAATTAACATGCTAAATTTCATAGCATAGCATGCTACGCGCTATTGCTATGCTAATATGAAATTTAACGAAATTGAGAAATAGCGTTAGCGTATAATATAAAATTGCGAAATTGTGACTGTTGTATGCAACGTATATTTTAATGTTGTGACTAAGATTAGATTAAATTTGACATTATTAAAATTAAAACTGCACCGAATAGATAATTCAATCAAGTCACGAAAAGACAAACAATTTCATTCAAATAAACAGTTCAATAAACCGCACGCAAAATACGACTCTAAATGCAAGGATGCCGTATTCTCTTCTCTTTCTTTGTTCTCCATTCACTCGGGTAACGATCAAAAGCCGATCGTCGCCCGACAGCACGCGAACGCGAGTTTCAATTGGCTGCTACTGCTAATAGCGGCTGCTATTAGCAGTAGCCTGTAGCAGCCTGCTAAAGCAGTGCGTGCGAATCTACGAAAGGAACGACACGTCGCTGTCCGTGAATTTCAGCAGTCACATGAATTTTAGCATTTACACAATTTAGCATCGTCAAATAATTTAATTATTGCTAACGATGAAATAGCATGCTAATTAATGATGCTAATGTAATTATTCCATTACTACCTACAACATCAAGAAAAAAACACCTTTACAGCTGTTTAACAGTAGGTTAAGATGAATCAGCTTCTCTCTATATACAGGGTGTCCCAGAACTCAACGTCAAACCGAAACGGGGTGACAGGATTGATCGTAAGCATCATGACAAAAATCAGAAAAAAAATCTATCCCATGCAGTTTGAAAATTATGGGCATTTTAAGAAAAACCTAGAAATTTAGTCAAACTGTAACAATTTTTCGGTTATTATGGTTAATTTTTTTTATTTTTGTTCATTTATACTTTGGAACCATAACCCTAAATAGCATTTCAGAATGACAGTCAAAAATGATGACACAGTTGCCCCAAGTTTCCTAGAAATAAGACTGATTTGTTAAACTATGAATTTAAAATTTTCACAATTTGTCGACTTTGGAAGGCCCTCCTTTAAAAAAAATGTACTAGAGTGCATTGGCAAGTGCCATTAAAAGTTGGCGCATTTAATCAGGAATCTAAAATGGTACAATACTTGTCAGTTTCATACTAAAAAAAAACGAGTAAAAAATAAAAACTTCATGTTACCCGATTTTTGCTAACCAATTTTACTCTGTTAAAATAATTTTTGATTCGCACAAACTCATGACAGGATCTTGATTTTACGGCAAAATGATGACAGAGATGGATACTGGACATGTTGGCCATGAGTGAGCGAGACAGATAGTGACGCCACTTTTACAAAAGTTAACAAAAGTAAGTAAAATTAATAAAATAATGAAAAATCTTGACCTAGTTTAGTTCAATTTTATTGGAATAAAAGTCAGATAGGGAAATAACATTGTTTATATCAATAAATGTTCAAATGTTTCCATCAGCCTCAATACAGGCCCTACATCTTCTTAAAAAAGATCTACTTATTAGCCGGGCATATCCTCGAGAGTTGATTTCCTCAGCAGCTTGAGAAATTCGTTCACGCAGCTCGGCTTCGCTCTCAATGGGCTTTGAGTAAACTTTTTCTTTGAGAACGCCCCAATAAAAAAAATCCAGGGGATTTAAATCTGGTGATCGGGCTGGCCACGAGATAGTGCCTGAACGTCCAATCCACCTTTCCGGATATTCCTGGTCAAGGAAATTTCTTACTTGCACTGCGAAATGCGCTGGGCAGCCATCTTGTTGATACCACATGTGGCGACGATCTGATAGTGGTACGTCCTCTAACAAAGTAGGTAAATTTTCCCGTAAAAAATGTAGGTAATTCGTGGCATTCAAATTCTCAGGCAGCTCAAAAGGCCCAATAATTCTACCGTTGAAAATTCCAGTCCACAGGTTTACTTTAAAGCGATACTGGGATCTATCTTCTCGTATTAAATGTGGATTCTCCACATGCCACTCGTGACAATTGTGTAAGTTTATGTAACCATCTTTTTTAAATGTCGATTCATCTGACCAGAGAATTTTTTGGATGAATTGGGGATTTTCATTATGCCTCTGTAGCATTGTTCTACAAAATGAAATCCTTTCAGGATAATCTCGAGGAAGAAGACTTTGAACTCGTTGTACGTGAAACGGATGCATTTCGGCTCTTTGTAAAATACGATGTGCTGTGCTTTTGGGTATTCCCGTTCTTTCTTCAATTCCACGAACAGAAATACTTGGGTCATCTGCAACCTCTTGCAACACTTCTTCCTCGTAAGAAGACCTGAAGCCCGTATTTGATTCGGAAAATGGCCGCCCTCCGTAAGTTAACGGTGCACATTAACAAACACGCGGTGATCCGGATAGCGCTCCAAATTTGGATATCTTTCACGATAGAGTCTAGCGGCGGCACTTGCGTTGCATCTGCACTCCCCGTAAATGAGGTGCATGTTCGCATATTCTTGTGAAGTGTAGCGCGTAGGCATGGTAGATAACAAGGATGCCAACACAAAAGTCCAATCAAATTCCAAAAGAGAGAAGCCAAAGTTGCCGGTATGTAATCACCAAGTCGAATTCACAAAAATCCAAGTCCAAAAAGAGAAGCCAAAGTTGTCAGTACTAAATCAACACAAGCGAATACGGAAAGGTGCGCAGTAGACGAATGAGCGAAACGTAATAACTGTTGTCAGACTGGTGGCGTAGCCATTTGCTTGAAATGGCGTCTGTATCTGTTTCATTCGCACTCGTTTAAACGACGCATCTCCGTCTCACTACGTGGCGTCACTATCTGTCTCGCTCACTCATGGCCAACATGTCCAGTATCCATCTCTGTCATCATATTGCCGTAAAATAAAGATCCTGTCATGAGTTTGTGCGAATCAAAAATGATTTTAACAGAGTAAAATTGGTTAGCAAAAATCGGGTAACATGAGGTTTTTATTTTTTACTCACTTTTTTTTAGTATGAAACTAACAAGTATTGTACCATTTTAGATTCCTGATTAAATGCGCCAACTTTTAATGGCACTTGCCAATGCACTCTAGTACATTTTTTTTAAAGGAGGGCCTTCCAAAGTCGACAAATTGTGAAAATTTTAAATTCATAGTTTAACAAATCAGTCTTATTTCTAGGAAACTTGGGGCAACTGTGTCATCATTTTTGACTGTCATTCTGAAATGCTATTTAGGGTTATGGTTCCAAAGTATAAATGAACAAAAATAAAAAAAAATTAACCATAATAACCGAAAAATTGTTACAGTTTGACAAAATTTCTAGGTTTTTCTTTAAATGCCCATAATTTTCAAACTGCATGGGATAGATTTTTTTTCTGATTTTTGTCATGATGCTTACGATCAATCCTGTCACCCCGTTTCGGTTTGACGTTGAGTTCTGGGACACCCTGTATATAAAATCCTCGTGTCACAATCACAATGTTACTGTACTCCTCCGAAACGGTCAAGCCGTTTGACCGATTCTCATGAAATTTTGTGAGCATATTGAGTAGGTCTGAGAATCGGCTAACATCTATTTTTCATATCGCGTAGAGATAAGGGTTGTCCACAATAATTTATATGGCAAAACAACGTTTGCCGGTTCAGCTAGTTGACAATATACTATTTATTTCCAGCTTCCTAATCAAATGTTAGTCAACGTATGCACCTTTACGACACAACTTCTCCGTGCTTCGACCTCATGTGGCTCTTCCAACTGCACTTCTGGACAAACGCCTGGTCACATCTGTCACACTTGAAGCGTCTGTCATCAGCGTGGATCCTCATGTGCTCCTGCAGCGTGTGCTTTCTCGCGTACGACTTGAGGCACACGTCACACTGAAACTCCCTGACACCCGTATGCCTCAACATGTGGTTATTCAGTTCTTTCTTAGCAAAGAAATTCTTATCGCATATATTACACTCAAATCTTCTCTCCATCAAATGGTCTTTCTTCGTATGATTCCTCAATGCACCTCTACTAGCAAAATTCCTCTCGCAAGCCATACATTTGTACACGACGGGATCCTCTCCGTGCGCTGTCACCATATGATCCAGTTTCCTCTTATGACTCGAAAATCTTTCTCCGCAAATCTGACATTTGCTCCTATTCGTTTTGCCCTCGTGAACAAACTTCACATGGATGTGCCTCTTGTCGTTCGTATCGAACACTTTGGCGCAAATCGGGCAGCTGAAATCGCCCTGTTTGTGCCGCTTCTCGTGGCTGAAGAGTGTCACTTTATTGACAAATGGAGCGCTGCACGTCCGGCACAAATAATTCGCGAAGTGCATGCTCATGTGGTCTTTGAGTAGTTTGAACCGATTGAATGTTTTAGCGCACACGACGCAGGTGAACTCCTCACCCCCGAAGGCGAATGGAATGATGTGGCTTTTGATGTCCGTGTATAGTTTTTTATTGTGCGCCTGTGTCAAATGGCTCATTAGATTCTCGAGGCTGTCGATAGCGTTTTCGCAAAGCAAGCATTTGAGGTCTGTGATGTCTAATCTGACTACGTAAGTTGCAATCGGACGGTTATCCATGAAAGTCATTTTTTCGGTGTCCGTGTGATTTTGTAAAGTATGCGCCTTAAGATCGGCGGGGTCTGAGAAATTGTTTTGGGGGCAAAAGCAGCAATCGTACCCGAGGCCCTCGGGGCACAGCATGGGCGTCGCGTTAGTGTGCAGGAGTATCTCCCTGATGTTATGCCGATGCTTATCGATTTCGCGCACTTTCAGAAACGAGACCTTTGGAGCTTTTTTCGGCTCCTTCTTTTTGGAGTCCGACCAGTCGAATCTGGGCTCTATCTTGATCTCCGTCGGTTTGAGCAGTTTAATTATTTTACCGGCAGGTGGTTTTATATCTAGATTGTCCGTTTTCTCGCGTTTACCTACAAACAAAAATTCCCAATTAAAATCTTTGCAGTAGGTAATTTCTTATGGAGTAGGTAAGCTGCCTAAAATTTATTCGTAACTATATCGTGCGAATTTTAATCGGATTGTTTTACATTTAATTCAATATAGGGCTTAGGTCGGAACCTTGGGGAACACCGTAGTTAATTTCGTGCAGCAACCATAACCATACCTACATACTGAAGTATCTGTTAGTCATACTTGCTGTACTTACTGAAGGCGACTTGTTTATTTGGCAAATAAGAGAGTAATGTTAAAGTATTTTTTTCTAATAGCTCTGTCGAAGACAGTGTCTAGAACACGATTACCGCTAAAAATAGAAACAGAAATGTATGATACATTATTTATTCTGAATAAAATAAGTATTTTTAGATTAGTAATAATAATACTTCGATAGGCGAATCACGCGACACAATAATTACACAGCAACATTCGGTTCAATTGTGTGTTATACAGGACTAGATAAGTAACTTAATAATAATTATTTTTTAATCATTTCCAACACGTGTCAGACACAATGTTACATCTCTTATTATGCCTTTTTAATTTTTATTCTTTTCACTTGCTATACCATCGGTCAAAATGATCACTAACTCATTAAAGTGAAATCACATTCATTTTTTTTTTCAACTTTCCAAGAAATCCCTTTAAATCAGATCTATTAATCTTATTCCTATAACTTGGGCAATTCAGGCATATTCTGTTGGAGATTCTGGTTCATCGTGGACGCTTTAGATATGCCATGGTTCTTCTTCATATGCTTCCCTTTGCTGTTCTGCGTGGCGTACGCTTTCCCACAAATGTCACATTTGAACTTCCTCTCGTTCGTGTGCGTCGCCATGTAATGTCCAAGCATGTGGCGTTTGATGAAGAAGCCCATACTGCACACAGAGCACTCGTACGGACGCTCTTTTAAATGCACACCGCGCATATGAAGCATCAAATTTGACTTCAAATTGAACTTTTTCTCACACATATCGCACTTGATGCCTTCCGCGTTGTGTACCTGCATCATATGCCGAGTTTTTTGGTAGTAATTTTTGAACCTCGCCTTGCAGATTTGGCACACGCTATCCCCAGCGATGCCCTTATGTTCTGTATTGACATGAGTTTTCCTCTTAGACTCAGCGGCGAAGATTTGCCCGCATTGGCGACATGGGAAACTGGACTTCTTTTTAACATGAGTCGTTTCGTGTCGGTTCAAGCGAAAACTGTTAACGAAGCCAGCACCGCACGTCGTACAGATGAAATTCCTATAATGTATATTCATGTGTTGCATAAGCAGCTTCATGTTATGGAAAACTTCCCCGCAAAGACAACAGTTGATTTGCAGTTCGTTGCTCAGTTTGAACGGTTGAAAATAATCCGTGATGCCGAGATAGTATTTCTTATCGTGGTCCTTAACTAGATGTTCCGTAAGAGAGTTGAGGCTTTCGAAAGGTTGTTCGCACAGAGTGCATTTGAGGTCGACTATATCTAGGAAGGCGACGAAGCTAGCTATACCGGACCCGGCTTTGTACGTTGGTTTCTCCCGGACATGGTCGTCCTGAGTGTGAGTCCTCAGTACGTGTGGGTCGGGGTATGTTTTGAAGCAGTAAGCGCATACGTAGCCCGCGTCATTTCGGTCCTTAAACGGCGTTGCGTTGGAGTACTTGAGCAAGGTGGTGAGGTTGTGCCACTGCTTCTTCATCTCAGTCATGTGTTTCTCCCGGTACGCTAGCTTTTCTACCTCGATTTGGATAGCGTCGGCTTCTTCCTTTAATTTCAGTTTCAGTTTTCGTTTTTTAGCGCCTCGTTTACCTATAAAAGAAAAATATTCTTTCACACGTTATTCCTTCTTATTGAACTAAAACACACCGAACGATTTTATCCCGGATTGAGAGGTAATTGAAACGCTTTTTGTGCATTAGGATAGTTTATTGTGAAAACTTTAGCTGCCTCTCTAAAACTAAATAGAATTCAGAATGGAAAATGATTATTTGATACAAACAAAAATCAATAGAAGGAATATCAATGATTAATAATTGAGTTTTCACTCACAATGAAATTTATGTTCTAACTAATGGCCGCCCGCAACTTTGTCCACGTGGAAACCCTTTATCTTCACAATCCCTAGCCAAACCAACGAGTAACGCCATCTATTGGTAAGCTATGGGTTATGGGTATAGCTATGATTTTTCAATTTTTACATGGGATTGAGATTTTTTCTTGCGGAAAAAAGAAGCCCACGTCACTCTCCAGCCTCTTAACTACCTCCATACAAAAAACGTTGCGTCGTGTAAGAGGGACAAAAAAACAGATTTGAGTAAAATGTACAATACTAAGTTTAAACTATAAAAACTATTAAAATATTTATAACACAACTATAATAATTGAAATATCTATATCTACATACATATGCCTAGGACTTTTGAAGTAAATAATATTCATTGATATGAGATTTAGTCAATCATTATGTTTAAATGGAAGGCGATTGATTATTTCGCAATTTCATTCAAATATTAGCATAAATAAATATAAAAATCATCCAGCCGATCTTAACAATAACATATTTAAAAATCTATAAAAAATATTTTCAGTATAAACAAAAGCAAAAAACTAAAAACCCCTAACTAACTTTTCCAATTCGAACTTTTTAAAGTTTTACGCAATTGTATTTCCTACATAAACTGCCCCTTCTGCTTATCCGCTTGCTCTTTCTTCTTGTTCTCTGCAGCAATCTGTTTCAGCGTCATCTCTCTATTGTCTATCAAGTGTTTAACGTCCTCAAACTCTTTGAATATGTCCAAATCGTCTTGATGCAGTCGCATGTGACTCTTCAGGCTGCATTTTTGCACAAAGACCTTTTGACAAATGTTGCACTGGTATTTCTTCTCGTCCTCGTGTAAAGTCATATGGACTCTCAGTGTCCGGGCTTGGGAGAATGTTTTGCCGCATACATCGCAAGCGAACACGTCTCCACCAGCGTGCCTATATAGGTGATCTACTAATCCGCGCTTAGAAAAATACTTGGCGTTGCATTTGTCGCAGAAGTAATTCTTCTGCTGCAAATGGTGGTTTCTTATATGTCGGTTGAGTTCAAAACGTTTCTTGTAAGACTTGTTGCACGCGTTACAATTGTACACGATAGATTTCTCGTTGTGCTCTTTTGCGAGATGATCGTTTCGGTCGTAGTAGCTCGCGAAGACTTTCGGACAGTGCGGACATTTGTTCCGCGTCCAGCCGCGAGTGTGGGCGCCTTTTTCGTGGTTCCGTTTCTTCGACAACGACGAAAAAGATTTCGGACAGTGATCACACGGGAAGACGCCCTGAGAATGCGTGTAGTCGTGCCTTCTCAAAGCGGATATTGTGACGTATCCGGCGCCGCATTTCTTGCAGCAATAGTTCCGGTAGTGAGCCGTCATGTGGTGGAATAGATTTTTAAAGGAAACATGAACCAGAGAGCAGATTAAACACGTGAAATTGGTCCCGTTTTCTAGACGGAAGGGTAAGATGACGTCTTTGATTTCTTTGTAAATCGTTTTGTTGTGAACGTCTACTAGATGGTCTTTTAGGTGCGCGAGATCGTTCATTGGGAGATCGCAAACCGTGCATCGAAGATCTGTGATGTCGAGTTTAATTGGATTGTAGCAGAGTTTGTAATCGGCCATCCTATTCAGTTTGTCCTTTTCAGATTGCAAAGAGGTGTGTTCTCTTAAGTCCTGGATGTTTGGAAAAGATTTGGAGCAGTAGAGGCATGAAAATCCGCGCGCGGTCTTATTTCGGAAAGGGCTCGCATTGGAGAATTGCAGTATGGCGGTAAGGTTGACCCTGTGCTCCGCTCGGTCGGGCGTGGCGCTATCGGCACCCTTCTTTTTCTTATCGCGGCGCTTCGGTGCGATGTCCATTCCTACAACAAGAAACGAGCATCTCATTATCTTGGGCTTGGGCCGGTCTTCTAAACGGTTAACGGGTGTTTGGAGCTGGTTTTTAGTGGTCTTGGTGTTATTTTGTAAATAAAGGAACAGACTGAGATAAGAAATTATTTTATTGGTGTACACTAGTTTTTTCCTCCTTCTTCTATTTGTCATGTAGCCCGCCGGGCGTCAGAAAATCTCGAACAGCTCATACTAGTTTGAAACGTGGTGTGAAGGAGGAGCAGAGGCACAGCACCTACTCGATAAAGATGCCATTTCAGAGGCGTTGCGCTGCAATACCCAGAGAGCGATACAACTGCCTGGAGTACCTTAACCCGTAATGAGCTATGGTGGTAACGAATCTCAGCCATGAGGTCACGACGAAGAAGAAGAAGAAGATTAGTTTTTCAGTTCCGAATGAATGAATGAAATATTTATTTTCGAGACATGTTTAACAACACATTTTTGATGTATTTCTGCTTGGTTGATGATGCTTTGGAGAATCCTAAATGTAGTTCTCTCGATATTGGTAATGTGTCTGTCCATCTTCTTATCTCTAATCAGTATTTTTTCTGCGCATCATTCGAGGCAACTCTTTTGATGAATTTGGTTCAAGAGGCACATAGCTCATTTCTGTCATTGAATTTTGGATGTGTTGGATTGCTGATGCTGTTGAAATCCTTCGAATTGCCGTCTTCTTTATGATCCATCGTTGCTGCTAAAGCTATTGACGCATGTCCTAGCCGATTTCCAGTTATTGCTCAAAGGTTGTATTTGATAAAAGGGTTTCTAAGGCAAGGGTGCCAAAAAGGCTAGGGTGCATTTTGGAATATAATTCAGAAATTGAGGCCAGTTGATTACCTCCACCGACGAGTATAATGTTGACTGGTTACGCTAGAAGCGTCCAGTGGGGTGAGCACGAACATTATCTTAACGTACTCGTGTCGTCCAAACGTCAGAAACTGTCAGTTTCCCCATACAAATTGACAAGTAAACGATGGGTAAGGGTTGTTCGTGCTCGCCCCACAGTTTTAGACTAACGGTGGGTAAGATCTTAGAGTTCAGTTTAAAAACGTCAGTAAATTATCTTAAAAGATATTGACACTTACAAGTTTATTTAATTTACGCTCACACAAATTCTGTTCATGAACCATACGTACGTGAGTTGTCTATCTTATATTAAATCAGAGTTATTTCTAGGATTCTATTCAATAAACATCATAAGTTTTAAGCTGCCACAAAAGATTGGATTTTAATATGAGCTAAAAGCACAAGGTATTCCTCAGAAGGTCGTAGATTGTCTGCTTTTAGAAGATTTAAGGTGTTTTGAATATTTCAAATATAAATGGGGTTGAACAATATAAAATCTAAGATACTAAACTACTAAATTTAGAGGTAGGTTTCAGAAAAGCTGTCAAACTTTGTACCAGTGACATAGCAATGGACTTTTTTAACCTAAATTTTAATTTACATAACCATCACTTTAATTGCTGAAGGTTTGAGCCATTCTATCAGTTTTTCTTAGAGAATTTAGTCAAAATCACTTTTCAACATGTATTATTAAACATCTTTTCTGATACCTACATAAAAGCGGCGAGTCGTGTTCATGGTAGGTTAAATTTAAAAAAATATATATATACAATTTGAATATGTGAGTTATCATCATAAGATGAACTCATTTCACTTATCGGTAATTTTCACTTAACATTTCATAAGGCCACACTATGATCTCCGGACCACGGACGCACCCTGAACTAAGCCTAGTCCGTCTGTATCAAGAGTAGTTTAAATTGATGCGATTTTGGTGCTTTCAGTGTAGAAGATTATAGGCGCTCTAGCCATGATTTTACACATAATTCCTGATTTTCGATAGTTCTGTACCCGAATGATATCTAAGAGTGATCGTTTGTAGCTATTAAACATGATTGTAAGTATCGCTATGTCTAATCGAACTGTATTTTCGTTCTTTCCTATCCAAAAATATCATTGCAATAACCTCTTCTCTAAAGCTGAAACAGAGGATTATTTTGCTTTAAATTACGCCAGCGCAGGAACCAAAATACATCCAACTGTAATCACCTGAAAAAGATGAAACTGGAAGTCGCAGGACTTACAATACCTACAACTCACAACGTGACTCAGAAGATGCACCTGGAATCACAACACTGACACCAACAAAACACTCGACGCGATCGCTCGTAGACTGTCGAAGCGACAACATCTCCTGGGGATGCCACGTGTCCTGCGATTTCCAGTTTTATCTTTCTCAGGTGATTAAAGTTGGATGTAATTTTGGTTCCTGTGCTGGCGTCGTTTAGTGGAAATTTGAAGCAAAATAATCCTCTTTTTCAGCTTTATTCGTGGATTTCTGCACAGTAACGTCTGATTCCATCAACCTCTTCTCCGACACTTGTATGGTGAATCCAAGCAGTAGTGTGGCCTCGGTCCTACCACACACACACCCACACGCTTCTTTAAAATGAAAATTGCACTTACGTTTTTTGGTCTCGGCCTCGAGTTTGGGCTGCTTGCTCTTGGAGCCGGTGGCTTTGGTGGTACGCTTCCTGGACTTCTCCTTCTGCTCGTCCGATGACTCAGTTTTGATTGGAACCTCGAAATCTGGAAGAGGCAGCTTGGTACATTTGATGTTTTGTAGAAGCAACAACTTAAAAATAGGATTCCTTAGACCCCCTACACACAGCACCTTAGTTTTAGCAGGGATGCAGTCGCAAATGGTCCACCAAATAAATAAATATACAACAACATCACACACATTGATCTGACTCCGTGGTAAATAGCTAAAGCACTTGTGTTACAGATATAAGAATCAACAGTGGTATAACGAATAAACTTAAATACATATAACACCCAGACCAGTCCAAACAGACATGTACGTGCTCACATATGTTTGTATAGAGCGGGAATCGAACCTCTTGGTTAATAGTCAACTTCTTGACCATTACACCAAAGCTGGACCGCAGGAGCTGGTCATTGAACTATAGAAATGCAGTATTGATGCAGCATCGAGCTATAATCTGTTCATTGTTGGTGTCAATAAGCATGTTTCCACTATGAAATATATATTCGGAAACTGTTTTACTAGAAAATAATTCAAAATTTCAGATCGCCTTTCATTGATTTCATTATTAGCGTCAATAGGCCTGTTTCCACTATGAAAGAAATATTAAAAAAACTGTTTTACTATAAAATAATTCCAAATTTCAGATCCCCTTTCATTGACATTTCTTTGCAGTTCAAAAAATTTGATTTTAATTGAAATTCAAACTATAAATAGTCACTAAGTAGGCATTGCTCTCGATGACGTTAAAGTGTGTTATTCTCATACAATGAAGAAATACCCTATTGCGCGTTTGAAAAGCGTGCGACTGCATCAATGAAAGTTGCAGTGTGTAAGGCCTTAGTGTCATATGCACAAAAATGAACTATTCACGAACTAAATTTTAATCCAACATGTTCTAGACGGTAGTGGGGGGGGGGGGGGGGGGCGGATAATGCAGTGGTGCTGACGTATCGTTTTCGTTCGCATCAAGTCGCGTCATATAATAGGTTTGAAATTGCCGTTTTTACTTTGCACTTGAATATCTTTGGACTGGGTGGGAGGTTCTAATTACAACTTAGTCTTAAATAAAAAGCTTGGAATCTACAGTAGGGCCTCGATAATCCGAACATCCAAAATTTATACCCTATTCGGATGTACGCAGTGTTCGGATTATAGTGTGTAAACATTTTAAAAGGCATTTTAGCAAAAAAAAACAAAACAGTTTAGTATCGAAACTATGTTTTATTCATTATAAAATGTTATAAATACAATTAAGAGATGATTCTTACATAATATTTAAGTTTTTTTGAAAAATTCTAATATAGCACTTTGACGGCTAGTATTTAGAGACATTGAAAATGCTTTGTCCCTTAATTCGCGCAAAAGCATTTTTTCCGGAATAGAAAAGTCGACTTCATCTGCCCACTCTAAGCAGGTATTTAAGGAAGACACAACTTGAGAGTGAGACACCCTTGCGACTGGTTCAGGTGCTTCCAATTCGTTATCAGTTTCGCTTCCGGCTGTTGTGATTTGTCGCACTATGTCCTCATCAGTCAAGGGCTCCTGACAGTCAATATCGTCATTGTTTACCAGGAAATTATTAATCTTAGCTTCTGAGAGGCCTCTGTAACCTCTGTTACGAAAAATGCTTAAAGGTAAGTCATCTTCAGGCTCAAAATCATTGTCTTGACCAAAAAAGTCCTCCGATTCGAATAACAAGGGCCATAAGGACTTCCAGGACCTTTTAATAAGATTTAGTGACAATTACTGCCAACACTGAGCAAGTGAAAAACGGCATCTTTCATTGTAGTTTTTTTTAAGGACTTCAGATACAGAGCATTCGGGATCTGCTTCTTGTTGGCCAAAAACTTGCAACAGGAGTTTTTCTTGTAATTTATTTTAATGTTCTGTATTACATTTTGGTCCATAGGTTGAATAAGGGCTGTGCAATTTGGTGGCATGTACATGACAGTGAAATTTTCGTCAATCAACTGTAGATCTTCTTCAAGTTGATGAGCTGGTGCATTATCAAGAAGTAAAAGTCCTTTTATCGGTAACTTCTTTTTTGACAAAAACATCTTTACTTCGGGGATAAAATTTTCCTTCAGTCACTCTAAAAATATTGGTCTTGTGACCCAAGCATTTCTTTGACCTGTGTATGAACCGGCAAATTTTTCACTGTTGCGAATGCACGTGGCCTTTGAGCTTTGCCTACCACCAGCAAGGGCAGTTTGTGAGTTCCGGTTGCGTCCGCGCATGGCATAAATGTGATCCTCTCTTTCGACACTTTGGAACCTGAGGCACTAGTTTCCGATCCAGACGCCAAGGTTTTGTCTGGTATGGTTTTCCAATAAAAGCCTGATTCATCAGCGTTATATATTTGGTCTGCAGACAAATCCTTTTCTCTTACAACTTTTACGAATTTTTCCTGGAATGGCTGCACCGCCGCTTCGTTGTTTGACAATTTTTCACCCGTTACCTTAAGCTGTCGTATTCCATGTCTTTTCTTAAAATTATCCAACCACCCTCTGCTAGCAACAAAGGCTCCTCTTCCAAGTCTGTTGTAGAAAAATTTTGCCTTCTCCATTAGGATTTCACCTGTCAAAGGGACGTTCTTTCTCCGCTGCTCTAAGAACCGGAAGAATAAAGATTTTCCGGAGTTTTCAATTTTTTTCTAGCACCTGGACCCTTTTCTGTATTTATTACAAATGATCTTATTTTATTTTTTCCATAGCCATGTCATTAAACCGCACAAACACAGTACATAGTACACAACAAACAACAAAATGGCGGAATAGCGTGCGGAGCGGCTGAAAACGATACGTGCAACGTCTAAAAAGTATGATATGGCACTAAAAGAAGAACGTGGCATAGCGAGACTATCGAGGCTCTACTGTATAAAAATATGCATTTTAATTGTTTTATATAATTTGGTTCAGCCAGGTTTGGGCTACGACCAATTACGACGACAAGCATAGAAAACTTTGAAAAAATTAAAATTGTTCCATCGTGTCAAGCCTAGTTTAAAAATGTCCAGGACAGATTGAACTGTTCCTGTACAACTATACACTATATATTTTTTATAACTGCACATTTTTTATTTTATTTTTATGCTTATGGATTAAGCTTATTTTCTAGCTAAATCAAATTATTCCAAAATGAATAACAGGTATATTTTTAAACACTATTGTCCTAGCTTTCATTTTAGACTAAGTTGAATTTTCAGCTCGCACCAAGTCCTAAGATATTCAAGTTCAAATTTACAAAAAAGGCAAAACGGCAATTTCATAGGTAAAGACCTAATAAAAATAATTTTGGAGGGGAGGAGTTTACCCATGGGAGCAGACGTTATCCCGCTCGCTCGCGGCAGCGGCGCGCATTGCCCGCTCCCTACCTATTTCGTATCACTAATGAATGACCCATACTAGCGGCCGCCAAGTTAAAGTACGAACAAATGTTAGAGTTTTGGACTAGTCTACTCGTCGAGATGTTTGAAACGGTACCTTGAGTGCTTAAAAATAAAGATTAACATATTTTTCATGATGGTATGCTCTTAAACGAATAATGTATAGAGATATTATTATCGTTAAGTGTGCAGATGACCGTTTAGCGATCTTTTTATATGGCTCGGTATATACCTCGCCCTCGGAACATCAGTCACCGCGTATTTGAGCAAGGACGGAGACAGATACGGAGTTACATCAGTGCCAATCAACGACGCTGTTCTCAACGGAATTTTATTGCATTGGCTTTGGATCAGTTAAAACAGTACTTGAGGAATTGAAATCACACTAATATTATAAAAAAGTTTCTTTGGATGGATGTACGTCCGTCAATCACACTGAAACAACTAAACGGATTTTGATGAAATTTCGTATACAGACAGGCAATGAGCTGACTTGGGTGATAGGATACTTTTTACCCCGATTAAATGATAAAACAAGAAGGCAGTTAAATCCCAAGTTTGCGCGCCCGAAGTCGCCCGCGGCGAGCCGCTAGTACAGAATAAAATTTCGTATGGCTATCTGAAACCATTGAACAGTTTTGGATAAAATTTGGTACCAGATAGATATGGATTAAAATGTGAGATAACTATTCATGTTCATGTGTTCAGGGGCGCAAAACCGGAATCAGAAAGTTTTTTATTACAGGTGAAAATATAAATAAATATGATACTTACCACCAGTAAAAGACAAGTCTTCGGAGAGCTTGCTGTCATCATCAGAGACTCCATGTACTGGATCCTCCAAGGGACTTGCTTCCACCTTCACTATGTTTGCTGGAACAAAACAATACTAGATTGGTAATGTTGTCTTCATACACCATACCTACTGAAGGGAATACTTATATGAAGGGGGGTGAAGATCAAATGGTTTATTATACATATTTATATCTTACTGTTATTAGCATTCACATTGTAAACTTATGAAATAAAAGTAGTTTTTTTGAAATGCTTTTTTTCTCTTAATACCAATCTTATCCAAATATAATTTAAATCTTGGGTAGTTTAGAAGTGAAAGCAATCAGATTCACCACAAAGTATTTTTTCTTATGGGAATGTGTTGTTTTCCCTCAGTCAAGAGTAACTCATGTCCTTTCTCAAGTCTCAACAATCTCCTTACCAAATTTCATTTAAATATGTTCAGCAGTTTAGGCGTAAAAGCAATTGGCCCACTTGAATTTTCCCATTATTTTCCCTCGGTAAAATGTAGCCTTTTCTCGGGTATCAAAATATCTCCATACCAAATTTCATGCAAATTGGCTCAGTAGTTGAGGTGTTATTGCGTAACAGACAGACAGACAGTTACTTTTGCATTTATAATATTCGTGTGGATTTTAGGTCTAGGATAAAACAAGAGTCTCCTGCCTCAGTTGATATCTTATACTCTACTGCTAATGCATTTTCCACTATGTTATGATCTAAAATAACATCAGTTTAAGTATTAAAACTTTTTTGTATGACTCTTCGATAACATCACTGAAAAAAACTGCAGCACACTTACATTTAAAGGGTAAATCATGAAGACGCCTCTTGAACTGCTCCTCGGTCCGTTGCACTTGTTTCTTGAAGTTGGCAGAGTTGCGTAGCTGCGTGATGCACACTTCGCAAATGCCAGCCTCCAGGCCATCATCTGATGGAGTAAGCTGATAAAATAAGAATATTTAGATATTAATAACTACTTCTTATTTGCAGGAGAATTAGGACAAATACTCAGGACTTTACCCTTCTAGTTGATGAAAAATAATAAGAAAATAATATTCCCAAACTCATCTTGTTAGAAATAGAAAATAAAAAAATGGGTAGAGATTAGCTAATACTTAAATAAATGTATCCATAGGCATTTTAATCATTTGTATACTAATTAAAAAATAAGATTTGCAATGAACCACAAACAAATATCTATCGCTGGAACAATAACACTTGTACACCATCCATTGATTGCTCAACATGGCACCCCAGTGAGATAATCGATGATTCAAAATGCGAAATCAACGTTGAGTCCTGAATTATGACATATTAATGTAGTGTTTATAAATTTTGAGATAATTTGAGTGAAACTCACAGTTATATCAAAGCATTCTTGAAGCATATCGGCGTAAACCTCCTCCTCGCCCATCCATTGGTAACGCGTCGTGACATCTTTGAACGTCCCCTCGGAAGCACAGCACCGGCACATTCCGTTGTTTATCGTATCCATCTTGTACTAGGCGTTATTTCGACTGAATTACTCAACTGTTTTCAATAGCAAATTATCTTTCTAGTAGGATCTTTTCCTGAGTAAACTCAAAAAAACCGTAGCTGATGCAGCCGCACCGCCATTTTGTAATCCAACTTTTTTTTTTCTTCAACAACAAAAAAAATAGGAAGGAAACTTGTTTCGTTCAGAAATTAATGGCATGGAGTCAATGACATGGAGTATTGTCAAGTTGCCTACTGGCCAGGCAGGGAAACCATTTTTATAAAGAGAAAGATTTTTTCCTAATAATATTCATCACTAGTAAATGAAGCGCGTGCAGTTTCTGCTTGCAGTGGCTGAAACTCATTTTCTTTCCTATTTTGCAAGTAACTAAAATGTACCGATCTCCGTTCAAAAATATTTTGACATCAACCTTCCATCTGTCATAAAAATTGACATTCATTCCTTCTGTCTGTCAGGTACATACAGCTGACATTTCGTTTCCAAATCCAAATTCCATCACTCACGAATTTCTTTTAAAAAGAGTATTTCTTCGTAGATCGGCTGTTTATTTATTTGGGGATTTTAGCCATTCGTAAAGGATTAACGGACTCCATTTAAATAGTTACAATATGAACTCGTCCATGGTTTGCCGGTGCTGCCTGGCGCGGGCCCCGGACAAAGACCTGAAGGTGTCATACCAGAGGCTGAACAAGACAGAAGTGTACTGCGATATGCTGAAAGAATGCTTTGAGATACACGTAAGTTCCTAGATAAAATAAGTATATAGTTTCTTCACCAAGGCAGGAAATACTTTTCCAATCAAACTGCAGTTGGAATCTGTTTTGCACTGTTCAATGATTAGCTTATGTAAATCAGATACTTAGTGAAGAATACGGTAGAGAGCTCAACAATTGTTTTGGATTATTTTTTTGTTTATTCTGATCAATAAGTTACTAAGTAGTTGTTTACAAATACTAGCTGATAATAAAAAAAACTCTTAATCCTTCAACCTATTTCTGAGAGAACAATACTTGAGTATATTTCCAAATCTAGTTAATTAACATTTCTGGCTTTTGTTTCTAATAATATGTCTACTGATGCAATATTGTATTCCTAATGTCTGATCATAGATGCTAGGGATACCTTCCTTTCTCTAATATCTTATATTAAAAAGTTATATACCACAACTAGGTATATATTTATGCAATAAATAAATGAATAAACATTCATGCATTATGAATTGAATACACAATATATTTATTGCAGCTTCCTGCTGGTGAGAGTGAGGGAGACAGCGGTATCTGTGACATGTGTGTCAACCGACTGCGTGATGCCAGCGACTTCAAATCACAGGTACTGTTTGACTAAGCACACTTACAGCATGCCTGAGTCAGATTTTCTAAGAACAGGATAGCAATACACAATGTGTCCAAAAATTCAACAATAAGCTGGCACTAGGGGGTGTACTTAGTCAAAATTACTTAAAACAAATAATAGAACAGAAAATTAAAAAATCCTACTATAATTGATATTTTTATGGCTATGTGTAATTTTAAAAAAAAATTATAGTGTTTTTTTTTGTTATTGTAAGCCTGCCTCAGGCTTATGATAACAAAAAAAACACTATAAAATTAAAAAAAATGTACACATAGCCATAAAAAATATCATGACATGAGGGGAGTTGATTTTCAGTTTTTTTTGAATATAGACTATATAAGTATAGACTATCTATAGACAGACTTTTTTTTAAAGGAAGCTTTTTTTTGAGTAGCTATAACTAGATACAACCCCAGGTGCCAGCTAATCGTTAGAGAGACTAACGAAAACAATTGTTGGTTTTAAATAACTATTTAAGCCTGTCGCTTTGGGTGTACAAAATTTCACTGGCTTAATTTTTTTTTATAAATTTTCAGGTTCTACATTGCCAGCGTGAGTTCGCCAGCATGAAAGAGTTGCTTGTGAAAGGTGAGTTGGCCAGAAAAAATATATTATTTGTCACTGTGACTTATAATATCTATGTATTAGCGCTGGTAGCACACTTTTGATACGCTCAACCGCACCGCGACACCAGCTGTGAACAAATTTTAGAATATTTTATTTGTTAAGTATTTTTTTGCGTTTACAACAAATTTTTTTTTTAAATTTTAAATTTCGAATAGACAACACTTAAAAATTTTTTTTTCGGCTCCGGTCATCGGGGAGGAATCGAACCCCCGACCTTTAAAATAATTTTAAAGTGTTATGTCTTATCGAAATTAAAAAAAAATATAGAATAGAATAGAAATCGTTTATTTGCAAAAATACAACAAATTTTTGCATCCCACGCGTTACTCCGTTGTTCCATGTGAACGTGTCGCGATTGTGACAAGCGAGACGCGACGCGACAAGTTCTTGTGTCAATGTCAATCGCCATTCGTCACGTAGGACACTGTCATAAACATACATCTGACATTGTCGCGACTGCCTAGTTGGTGTAGTGGCAAAGTCTGCCTTACATCTGAGAGGATTTTCTGTCATGAATGTCGGGAAGTTGGCGGTGTTACACCTCCGTGCCTCGGCGCGCACGTTAAGCCGTTGGTCCTGCGCCTGATCTCTCCCCGGTCATGTCGGATTGCCGTCTCACCGAACTTTGAGAGTGATTGAACAGTGAATGCACGTGTGAATTGCGCTTGTGCACTATAATATCTCCTGCGCACCTGATCTCTGTTGAGATTGACCGCCGTGGTCGAAATCGGCCAGGAGGACTATTATTGTCGCGTCGCGTCCCACTTGTCGCGTTTGTCATTCACGTAGAACAACGGGTTAGCCTCATCCATTTTCCCAAGGAAAAATAGAACTTTGTTAATGTTTTCTCAGATGAAGTATCTCCGAAAGTGAAAGAGGAGCTGACAGACCCAGATGAGGACAACGAAATTATGTTCCTGGGTAAGTGACAATCATAATACTTAATATACAACAACATCACATACATTGATCTGACTCCGTGGTAAGTAGCTTAAGCACTTGTGTTACAGATATCAGAATCAACAGTGGTATTTACAAATAAATTTAAATAAATACATATAACACCCAGACCAGTACAAAAAGACATGTTCTTGCACACAAATGTTTGTACATTGCGGGAATTGAACCCGCAACCTCTTGGTTAATAGACAACTTTTTGACCATAGCACCAAAGTGGTCGTCATCATTGCTAAATGTAGTTATGTAGTAGCAACTAAATGATCATATCAGTCGTTCGACGCCCACTGCTGAGCGTAGCCCTCTTCCGCGGATCTCCACCGCGCTCAATCCTGCGCGCGCGCAGTTAGCGGCGTCCCGCAACCGCGCACCAGGTTGTCGGTTCACTTAGCAGTTAATTGTTTCAACGTAGGTACATACCAATCACCTAGTTCCAAACTAAGCGTTAGCTTGTACTATAGTGAGTAGAATAACAAAAAACAATACTCACATGATTCAGGTACAAATGCACGTGCTCATCACACAAACATTAGCCCCTAGCAGGATTCGAACCCACTACAGCAGTTTTTGTAGACTGTAACTCCGACCACTAGACCAAAGCGTCGTCAAATAATTGTGGGGTGAACATGAACATTATCGTAATGTATTCGTGTCGACTAAACGTCAGAAACTGACAGTTTCCCTATACAAATTGACAAGATAACGATATTTAAACGCTACGAATATTTTACGATAGTATTTTGTGCTCACCCCATTGGCCACAGTAAATGCTTGTACCTACCTATTTTGTGGTGTTAAAACATAATCAGCAATTAAAATTAAACCTTACCTTATCTTACATCATTTTCAAAATATACAAACTGTTCAGATGTTTGGTAAACATACGCTACAAGTAGCATGCATGCAACTGCATACGACGTGTCGTCGCGTGTTTCTATGTGTTTGTGTGAATTAATCTCCGTTACATCTGAAACGTAAACGTTCTAAAATCAACATTTGCACGCCTGCATGCAGGCTGAATACAGCTACAATCTGTTTTTAAGATAGGTAACTTGCATACTTTTGTGTATTCTAGCAAATAAATGATTGATTTGATTTGAAACGAAGTTATCAACGTGATTTATACAAACACAGAGACACCAGTGTCGCTACATGTTAGTCCTCTTACAGAGATTTGATTTGAAACGAAGTTATCAACGTGATTTATACAAACACAGAGACACCAGTGTCGCTACATGTTAGTCCTCTTACAGAGATTTGATTTGAAACGAAGTTATCAACGTGATTTATACAAACACAGAGACACCAGTGTCGCTACATGTTAGTCCTCTTACAGAGATTTGATTTGAAACGAAGTTATCAACGTGATTTATACACACACAGAGAAACCAGTGTCGCTACATGTTAGTCCTCTTACAGAGATTTGATTTGAAACGAAGTTATCAACGTGATTTATACAAACACAGAAACCAGTGTCGCTACATGTTAGTCCTCTTACAGAGATTTGATTTGAAACGAAGTTATCAACGTGATTTATACAAACACAGAGACACCAGTGTCGCTACATGTTAGTCCTCTTACAGAGATTTGATTTGAAACGAAGTTTTCAACGTGATTTATACACACACAGAGAAACCAGTGTCGCTACATGTTAGTCCTCTTACAGAGATTTGATTTGAAACGAAGTTATCAACGTGATTTATACAAACTCAGAGAAACCAGTGTCGCTACATGTTAGTCCTCTTACAGAGATTTGATTTGAAACGAAGTTATCAACGTGATTTATACACACAGAGAGAAACCAGTGTCGCTACATGTTAGTCCTCTTACAGAGATTTGATTTGAAACGAAGTTATCAACGTGATTTATACAAACTCAGAGAAACCAGTGTCGCTACATGTTAGTCCTCTTACAGATATTTGATTTGAAACGAAGTTATCAACGTGATTTATACACACACAGAGAAACCAGTGTCGCTACATGTTAGTCCTCTTACAGAGATTTGATTTGAAACGAAGTTATCAACGTGATTTATACAAACACAGAGAAACCAGTGTCGCTACATGTTAGTTCGCCAACAAGTAGTAGAATCAAAGTAGTGGCGGGTGCGCAAATTTTTGAATTGACTCTTTGTGATATATCTTACAAATGAGCTCAATGCCACCGTCATTTATACACACACAGAGAAACCAGTGTCGCTACATGTTAGTCCTCTTACAGAGATTTGATTTGAAACGAAGTTATCAACGTGATTTATACAAACAGAGAAACCAGTGCAGCTTCATGTTAGACCGCCAACAAGTAGTAGAACCAAAGTACTGGAGGGAGCGCAAAATTTTTAAATTGACGCTACTACTTTATAATAAAGTATTGTACGTTATTTCAGGCAATTGTACTCTGTACTTTACGAGAACAATAAAGTTCACGAAAATACTTTATTTCGCATGATTAGATTTCTTTTTGATATTTAAAAGTTTAGTCGTAAGTATCAATATAATTCTACTTTGGAAGTATAATTAATTGTTTGTAAATATGTTTTTAAAAAATATAATAATAAATACAAAATAATTTTAATGTGAATATTCATTCGTATAACATGAACCGGTGTGTATGCCTATCTCTCTCTCTCTCTCGCTCTGTCTCTCTCGCGCGAAACGTGAGCGGAGCAACGTAACGCAGTTTCTTGAAGTGTCACCCGGCAAACCAATTTATAAGACGTTGTCACGTCAAAAATAAATTGTACTTTATTTTGATACGATGTTCTTTTTTTTCGTACTTTTAATAACCAATGTACTTTATTTGCAAAAAAGGTGGCAACCCTACTTACAAATGACCTCAACGTCACCGTTATTTATACAAACACACAGAAACCAGTGTCGCTTTTTGTTAGTCCGCTTACATGTAGAATCAAAGTACTGGAGGGAGGTAGAATCAAAGTAATTTTTGATTTGGCTCTTTGTGATGTATCTTAAAAATGAGGTCAGCGTCACCCAAGTGACGTTTAGACGTGACAACGTCTTATAAATTGGTTTGCCGGGTGACACTTCAAGAAACTGCGTTACGCTGCTCCGCTCACGTTCCGCGCTCACAATGAGAGCGAGTGAGAGGCACGCGTCCCTTCGACTCGGGCATGGGTAGCCCGCCTAAGAGCGAGTGAGACAGACATAAAAAGTGAAAGGCACGCGTCCCTTCCACTCGAGCACAGTTAACCCGCCTAAGAGCGAGAGAGACAGAGCGAGAGAGAGAGAGTGAGAGAGATAGGCATACACACCGGTTCATGTTATACGAATGAATATTCACATTAAAATTATTTTACCACTCAAAGTCGTTGTCACGTAAAACTTTCGCCCGTATACCGACTTTACAGGCAACCACTGTTTTTTCTCCACTACTTTGCTACCTCAAGTGTTTCGTTCAAATACTTGATAAGCTGTAGAGCCCTATACTAAACTAACACGACGACACTTGACGACCACTTTGGTGTAATGTCAAGAAGTTGACTATTAACCAAGAGGTCGTGGGTTCGATCCCCGCCCTGTACACACATTTGTGCGCATGAACATGTCTGTTTGTAATAATCTGGGTGTTATATGTATTTATTCAAGTTTATTTGTAATACCACTGTTGATTCTGATATCTGTAACACAAGTGCTTAGGTAAGCTACTTACCACGGAGTCAGATCAATGTATGTGATGTTGTTGTATAATATGTCACCGGAAGATAACAAGATCCGCAAGTTTATAAATTTCCTAGGAAATTTATAAACTCGTAGGATTCTAAACGGGAGAAAAATTGTATTATATATATTACGCCTACATTTTCGGAAATTTATCAATTTGCGACATCTCGTGGTAAATTTATAAAGTAACGGATATCCATACGTAAGATTTTAAACGGTTTGACCAATCACAGAAGAGTTTTTAATTTTACGCTTTTTCAAAACACGGCAAATAACACACTGCTCTCTGATTGGTTCGATGTTGACAGTCGCAAAATTTATAAACATGCGGATCTTGTTATCTTCCGGTGACATATATATTTATTTATATTTATTTAACAATTCCAGAACTCAAAGAAGAGCTGTCAGAGTTCGACGACATGAAAGACGACGATGACGACAAAAACCTCGCGGAGATCCTCGCCTTTGACGGCGTCAAGAAGAAGCTAAGGAAGCGCGCGAAGAAACGTCTACTTCTCGATAAGGCTGGTGAGTGAATATACATTTTCAATTTATTTATTAAGTGTTATTTTTTGCGTTCATAACGCTACTTTTAATTCGAAAAGAAATTACACTTAAAAAAATCTTTTCGTCTCCGGTCTTCAGGGACGATTCGAACCCCCGACCTTTGGAAGTTCGATCCAATGCTCTTCCGGACTACCAAAGGTCTTTTCAAATACATTTTCAAATCAGTTAGGTCATTAATAGAACGTCACTACAGTTCGACCAGTTCTTGTGCAATTGAAACATGCTGAAAACAAGTTAGACGGCAGTCGGGCGTTCGATGGGCGAGGTAGCATAAGATTGCTGCTTACGTATACATCGCACGTCTGTAACATGAACATTCTTTACTTCACTAACATCAAGAACACCTCATCCTCATCACTGGACGGTCGAGAACTGAATGTTCTTTGTTGTTTATCCTTTATTTCGCAACTTTGTCCGCCAAATTTCGCATTCCCATTCCAATCTCACATTTACAACTGACTAGTTACACTAGATCACTAGATATACAGCTAGTACTGACAAAGCGAAAACTCGCTGCCGTTAACCCATGCAATTTATATAATATACAACAACATCACATGCATTGATCTGATTCCGTGGTAAGTAGCTCAAGCACTTGTGTCACAGATATCAGAATCAACAGTGGTATTATAAATAAACTCAAATAAATACATATAACACCCAGACCAGTACAAACAGACAAGTTCATGCACACAAATGTTTTTACAGTGCGAGGATCGAACCCGCTCTCGATAATAGTCAACGCTTTAACCATTACACCACTGATCGACAATATTGACTAAAGTACCTAGTTTTATTCATATGCACTTGATAGCTTAACCTTTCCTATTCATGCACAAAAATGTTTGTACAGTGCGAGGATCAGACCCGCGACCTCTTGGTTAACAGTCAACTTCTTGACCATTACACCAAAGTGGTCGTCAAGTGTCGTCGTGTTAGTTTAGTATAGGGCTACTAAAGCTTATCAAATCTTTGAACGAAACACTTGAGGTAGCAAAGAAGCGGAGAAAAACGTCACTTGGGTGACGCTGAACTTATTTGTAAGAAGAAGAAGCCTAGAAGATGCGCGCGCGCAGTACAGCGGGCCCCCGCCTCGCAGCGCTCACCGCGAGCGCCGCGCCGTAGAAACTCCCCTCCTATTTGGCCTCAGGCTGGCGCGCACCGCAGTCGTGTCCACCCACCCTCCCATAACTACTCAGTGCTAAATTACACTGCTGTTTTATATGTCGACTGCCTCGCTGGTGTAGTGGCAAAGTTCTGCCTTACATCCGAGAGGTCCTGAGTTCGAATCCCAGGTCGAGACAAAAATTGTTTCTGAGATTTTCTGTCATGAATTTCGCAAAAACAGCTCGTAGTCGGCAAGTTGGCGGTGTTACACCCCTGTGCCTCGGTACGAACGTAAAGCCGTTGGTTTTGGGCCTGATCTCTCTCCGGTCATGTCGGATTACGTTCTCACTGAACTTTGAGAGTGATGGAACAGTGAGTGCACCTGTGCATTGCGCTCACATTTGTGCACTATAATATCTCCTGCGTTGTTGGAAATTCTCTGTTGAGATTGGCCGTCGTGGTTGAAATCGGCCAAGAGGACTATTTTTATTATATGTCTACTTACTTCATAGCAATAAAGTGAATTTTGTTACGTCGTATCATTTTCCTCTCATAAACAGTTGCTGTTTTTTTTACAGACAAAAAACTGCACAGCCCTCTCAAGATCTCCCTCCGAGCGTTGACCCAAATGGACAAACTAAAAAAACCTCTCACCGTCCGCTACGTGAGCGAGAACAAAATGCACAAACTCAACGTCGAAAACATACTCAAGTACTCGAACTGCACGCCTTTCCTCAACAAAACTATAGCGGGAATATCCTGTGCTTACTGCAAAGAAACATACCAGGACCCGCAGGATTTGAGAAACCATACGCAAGAAACGCACAAAAACGACGAACTCCACGACAACAAGAGAATGGACAAAAATAACTTATCAATAAAAATGGATATAACAGGCTTGAAATGTAACTTGTGCAATACAAAAGCGGACACAATATCGCACCTTAAAGTACACCTCACCAACGAACACGACGTCAAATTTTATCCGGACGTGTACGATTACATTTTAGAATTCAAATTGACCGCTTCGGAAATTCTTAACTGCGCTCTCTGCAATTCTACGTATGAAACGTTCAAAATGCTCCTTCAACACATGAACGGACATTACAGAAATTACATTTGCGACGAATGCGACATGGGCTTCATAAACAAGCACAGATTAAAAAATCACCAACGTACACACGATATAGGCACGTTCAAATGCGCGTACTGCGACAAAGTGTTTAGCACTCGCGTTAGAAAGGCGTGCCACGAGAAATATACGCATAATACAAGCGCCAGGTACACTACCAACTGTCCACACTGCGAGCAATCCTTCACGAGTTACTATCAAAGAAATAGGCACATGTTTAAAGAGCATAACCAGGTCGCGGCCAGCTACAAATGCAATATATGCGTTAAGAGTTTCATTCTGAAATCGAAATTGACGTCGCACATTAAGAAAGTTCACCTGATGGAAAGGAATCATACGTGTCCCGAATGCGGTCAAGGGTTCTTTATAAAACAGTCGTTGGATGAACACATGATTAAGCATAACGGTGAAAGGGTGTTTAAATGTACGGTTTGCCATAAGGCGTACGCCAGAAAGAAGACTCTCAGGGAACATATGCGGATTCATAACAACGATAGGCGTTTCAAATGTGGCGTTTGCGGATCTGCGTTTGTGCAGAAATGCAGTTTGAAAAGTCATATGTTGTCGAACCACGCCATTACTTTGTCGGAGTATGAGGCGGCTAGGAGTGAGATTAGCAGTCCATAGTGAGAAGTGAGTGTGATCGGATGTTGAAATGGGATTCCTCTTTGAAATAAATGGTAGCAAAGCAATAACAGGCCTTGTAAACTTGACTCAAGTTGTATGATGATCTGCTGTGTTAGTCGGCTCGAAGGACCATTAATTTGTGAACGTGAACGTGTGTGAAAGTGAACTAAGATCATATTCGGTCGACGTTTGAAATTGAAATACAGGAAATTCTTAATTTATATTTTAAATATAATATTATTTAATTAAAAAATTAATTTGCGAATAAATAAATATGAAAGTAAAACACATATGGGCGAAAAATACGGACATATGAATGTTATTTGCATTTAATTTAATTCTAAATGAAATCTATCGGTTGTTTCTTTTTTTAAGTATACTCGTATAAGGTATGTACATATAAGGCGATAAAAGGCACGTGACATGTCGCTCCGTGGAGATCTGGCTGTATAGTATTTATTTGTTTAAAAATAGTAGATTGTATCATGAGGAAGCAAAATAATATTTTTACGGCGAGGGCGCTTTTTTGAATCCAGAGCGAAGTGAGGGATTCTAGAGGGGATTCTAAAGTAGAATCCTGAACGAAGCGAGGGATTCAAAGTACGTCGCCCGAGCCAAAAATATATTTGCGTCCAAATGATACACTCTACTTTTCATCACCCTCTATGAGAAAATAAAAAGCGGCTCAGTTTTAATAAAATTTAATTATTGAATAATAATATTTATATAATTTATCAAAACCAAGAACTTGAATGTGAAAATTTATGAAAACGCGGGCCGTAGTTCGCGCGTTTTTTTTTTTTACTCAGTTGCCAGCGGCGGCGGCGGGGCGATGGTCGACGGACGTGCCGTCTAACCAGCCAGTCTCTTGCGTTCGGCGGGAAACTCTAAGATGTTCTAAATTAAATAAGTGCGAGCAAAAGAATTTTTGGTCGCACTTATTTCAATAAAGAGGACCAAAATCTCACTTCTGCCCGCTGGACAGTCTGTGGCAAAGAGTAGAGTAATAGTACCTATGTCGCTTAGAAGCATCACCTTTGGGCGCACTTAAAGGCGACCAAAATCGTCTTTTTCGAATAGATGGGATGAAAAAATAGTTACGTATGTTATCTTAAAAAAAAAACATTCGATTATTGACTGTCTGTTAATATTTATTAAAAAAAAAAAAACAATTCGAGACAAAATATTACAATGTAAATTGATAAATATGTGATGTAAGTTGATTGTGCAATAATTGTATAGAGATTTTTTATGATATCTATTATTATTATTATATTTACGATGTCGTAAAAATTGTATTGTCCTAGTTGTAAATATGTCATTAAATTATTGTTTAACTTATTTTTAACAACAGGCTCTTCCATTTCATGTATTATATTATTAACTATTATTGCTGTAAGTTATTTTATTGGCGATTTCATGTTGTCTTTTATTGATAAAAAAAACTTCAGCATCATCATGACATGAGGAAAATCCTACTACTATTATAAAGGCGAAAGTTTGTAAGTATGGATGTATGGATGTATGGATGTTTGTTACTCTTTCACGTAAAAACTACTGAATGGATTTGAATGAAACTTTACCACAATATAGCTTATACATCAGAATAACATATAGGCTACAATTCATAAAGAATTTTTAAGATAAAGGCTTTCCACGCGGACGAAGTCGCGGGCGGCCACTAGTATTAAATAAATTGGCAGATTATGGTCCAATGTTTTTTGGTGAAGTGATAGATTACCATTTTAAACTTGGCTACTAGACTTCGGTTGCGTTCACATATATAACGTGCGTTTAAACGTGTGTTATTAGCGTATGTAGGTAGTTGTATGAGCGAGTTTACACATGTGGCGACCTCTACCGTTCGCCATCACAAGCGCATGCCTAACAGTGACAAGCACGACATAACAGCTAGCGCTGATACGGCTCCAAGGGCTAGAGAGTTAGCCCAGTACCTCACATGAACCGCGGCATATGAAATTTAGGTCCAGAATAATATAGATAGACAAATCAAGATTATGTCTATCGGACCTTGGTCTCCGACCATAACACCCGGTCGGTAGGAAGCGCTTCCCTTTAGCTTTCTCAGGTTTAAGATATTTTATTTTCTCACAAAGAATTAATACAAATTCACTAAATAAAAAGAATAGCAAGCGCATACTAATATTCAACAAATATAGTGGGTAGGTCGAAGTTACTGACGCGTTCGTAGTGGCAGTTAGCAGTCGTCAATCTTATGTACCATCACCGAGCAACCATGGATGTATAACTTATTTGAGCGTACTTGGTATCCTAGATGTGGTATCCGAGAAGTTAGTTTTAATGTCATAGAATGATTTTTTTTTCTTTTAAGATTTAATTATTTAACTAACTTTCTAACTCTGAATCTTTTGCGTCAAACACATAATACAGTGTTCCGGATCCGGTAGGAAATACCAATCCGACAAAATAAGCAGCAATCTGTTTTACATGTCCGTTTAAACGTACAGTAGAATCCCGATTATCCGAACATCCGATTATCCGGACTCGCGTCACGGCTCTACCTGCTGCTTGAAACTTTATAACGCCCAACTAGACAGACATAACAGCATATTACAATGTCATTCATTATATTTAAACCTCATAAATAATTGTTTTAATATCGTTTTGTCTAAACATAATATAACATTTAAACAAATATTAGTAATGGAATAATTAGCATTAGCATCAATAATTAGCATGCTATTTCATCGTTAGCAATAATTAAATTATTTGACGATGCTAAATTGTGTGAATGCTAAAATTCATGTGACTGCTAAAATTCACGGACAGCGACGTGTCGTTGCTTTCATAGATTCGCACGCACTGCTTTAGCAGGCTGCTACTGCTAATAGCAGCCAATTGAAACTCGCGTTCGCGTGCTGTCGGGCGACGATCGGCTTTTGAGCGTTACCCGAGTGAATGGCGAACAAAGAAAGAGAACGGCATCCTTGCATTTAGAGTCGTATTTTGCGTGCGGTTTATTGAACTGTTTATTTGAATGAAATTGTTTGTCTTTTCGTGACTTGATTGAATTATCTATTCGGTGCAGTTTTAATTTTAATAAAGTCAAATTTAAGCTAATCTTAGTCACAACATTAAAATGTACGTTGCATACAACAGTCACAATTTCGCAATTTAATATTATACGCTAACGCTATTTCTCAATTTCGATGAAATTTCATATTAGCATAGCAATAGCGCGTAACATGCTATGCTATGAAATTTAGCATGCTAATTAAATTAACAAAAAATAGCAATAATTGCCATTACTAACAAATATTGCTTGATTTGACTACGAAATTGATTATCCGGATTTTCGATTATCCGAATCACCACTGGTTTTAATTAATAGGCTTGTTTCCACTATGAAAGAAATATTCAAAAACTGATTTTCTCTAAAATAATTCATAATTTCAGATGCCTTTACACTAATATTTTTCTGCAGTTCGTATTATTTGATTTTTAATTGGAATTAAAATGATAATTAGTCACTCAGTCGGCATTGCACGCGATGACGTCAAAGTGTGTGTTATTCCCATACAAGCTCTATGAAGAAAAGCGTTTTGACAGTTGATAAAAAGTACGTCAACGATTGGTGGTGTCAACTACCGTATTCTGATAATCGGAATTCTACTGTATGTGTTGTTAGCGTATGTAGTTGTTTGAGCTATTTCACACTAATAACACATAATACAGTAATTCGGATCCAGTTTATCGGATCGAAATAAAAGTTCATTAGCGTAGCGTGAATGCTGTGTGAATACTATCTCCAGTAGCGACGGATTGGTTAAAAGGGATCCTGCCAAAACGGACATTACATGTGTATGCGCCCTCAGGCTAGAGATATAGGCGTTAAAAATATAATTATGTAGGTACACCAGAAGCAGTATTTTCCTTATTGTGATTACTGATATAATTTTTATTTTAAAATTTGAGTACGTATGAAGTATGTGCGTACGTATGAAATACGTATATGCGTACGTATATGTACGTATGAAAGAGTGGAACTCACTACCTGCGTCAGTGTTTCCCTGCAATTACAACTTAGGAATCTTCTAAGCTAGAGTGAACAGGCATCTTCTAGGTGAGCTCGCTCCATCGTAGACTCAGTCTTTGCCTCGTTGGGCTTAGTCTTGGGTCAAGAGCAAACCTATGCCAAATAAAAAAAAATAAAAAAATGTACGTATAAATATGAGTATTCCATTTTGAGATTTTGGCAAGTATCACAGCATAATTGTTTTATTTATGTTAATTCAGATTATAACAAACATCACAATTTGACAATATGCAGCAAGTGTATTAAATATTTTTTTATAAATTTTAATTTTATATTCATATTCAGATAGGTCCAAATTGATTAATTTCTTTTCAAATCTCGCTTATTCTGCAGAGAGTATTCTGTTATCATATTTGTTCCTATTTTCCTTCCAATTTCTGATATTATTAGCTCTTTAAGTTGTAATTATGTATAATTAAACTGAAACTCATCAAAATTACTTAGCCGACTGTCCTACTCTTCACAAGATCTACTTTATGTTCATTAAATTATGAAAACAACGCTCTACAAAGCTGGAATTAAATAAATTACTAACTATTTATTTATAATTGCTTTGATTAGTCGCTATATTCCACCAATTTCTTAGCAATTAGCGAATCGCATAGATATAAGTCGCGCCATATAAGAAGAACGCTGGACGACAGGAGTTTGCGCACAAGAACTATCGCTATCCCGCTCGCTCGCGGCGGCGCGGTCGTGCGGCGCGCGTAATGGCGGCTTCCTCTCTATTTTGTACCACCATTTAGGGTCATCCATAAATTACGTTACACGTAAAGGGGGAGAGAGGGGGTCGACGTAGTTTGACAAGGGGGTGGGAGGGGGGGGGGCCTTAATTTCGTGACGTCACATTTCAAAACTCATTATATTCACAGAATGAGTTTTGTGCACTGTTATTAACTTCCCGATTATCAATGTTTTTATATTTTAACTGTTAGGGTTGGCTGAAAGAGATCTCTCTTTAGAGATAAGTCAGTAAGTAATTTAAATTGAATTAAAATAAAATACAGAACTGCTGTTTTAATTAAATAATTATTTCTAGGGGTCTCACAAATGTGACCAGCTGTGACAAGACGGGAGGGGGGGGGGGTCAAAAATAATGAAATTTGTGTGACGTAATAGGCTAGATGACACCACCAACCGTTGACATAATTTTTATTATCTGAAAAGACGGTTTGCCTTCATAGATTTCGTATAGGAACACATGAACGTGACGTCACGGTCATGTATCAGAAATCGGAGTCAATTGACCGAATATTTATTGAGGTTTGTGTGTTTAAAAATTGGTTTCTACAGCTTTTTGGAAATATATGTATTGGTTGTATTAACTTCATTGGGGCTATGTTTTTGAAAGACCAAATATCGTCTTGTGCGCAGGTGACCGTTAGCATTATTTTTATGTGTCGCGACTTATTACTCGTGACGTACCGTTTCAGAGTTCGAAGATTCGAATGTTGGTTACAAAAATTCCGCTTCCCGTTCCCATCTGAGTTACCTCAGCTGTACGGTGCTTGGAGTTGGTGGATTACTTTTTTTTTTTTTTTTTTTTTTTTTTTTTTTTTTTGAATGGACTGTCGCTGAAGCCTTGGAAGAAGGCTTTATCAGCTTAACCGGGCAGAAGGCGGGCGCTTAAGGCGCAGCCGCCGATAAAAGTCGCTCCAGCGGTTACGACGACGTGGCCGGGCCTGAGGAACCCCCCGTACTCGGGGGACCGCGACGTGTCCCTTACTGGAGGACTTGATCGGGCCGAGTAGAGTGCAGAAGGCACTCTACCAATTGGCGAACCCGTCAGAGGTGGCACCGCAGGAACCTCGCTGCATGATGCAGGTCGGATCACTGTCGGGCTCCTTGCTGGCGGGCCCGATCGGGGAAACGGACTTGGGCTCAAGGGCACCTCAAGTAGGTTCGGACCTCGGCTTGAACCAACATCCGCATGGCTCACGGGTGAGAAGCGGCCAACCACATGTCTGTGATTGCCAAAGTGTGATGAGGGTCCCCGCACCCTATGGCGGGTGCGGCGGACAGAGCTAATATGTTGTACTGAATTTCGACTGCTTAAGGCAAGTGTGGAATTGAGTAGAGTGATAGAGTCGTCTGCGTCGTCCAGGACATGTCTGGGACGACGGAACCGAGTATGAACATCCTTTTGAGGAGAGTAAGAAGCCGCTTTCACAATAAGCGGATTTTTGTGCACTACTGCCTTATCGAAGAAGCGTTTCGACGCATCCTTCATAAATTTGGCAATAGTTGGCAGATCGAAGTCGTGGTGTAAGTCAGAGTTGCGAACGAACCATGGGGCGTCCGCAGCTCGGCGAAGAAATAAGTTTTGAAGCTTCTGGAGCTTCGAGATTGATGTTGGTGCCGCGTGGGCGAAGACCGGACAAGCGTAAGTCAATACCGGCCGAATGCAGGTTTTGTAGAGAGTCAACTTGTTCCTAAGCGACAATTGACTTTTACTATTCACGAGATAGTAAAGACGAGAGAGGTAGAACTTGGCTCGACCGAGCACACGAGTTATGTGAGGCCTAAACGACAAGCGACGATCGAGCGTCACGCCTAGATACTTGGCTTGCTTCACCCAGGGGATCTGCTGGCCAAATAGCGAGACGTGAGTGAGAACTCCTCGACGCTTGGGAGGAGGCCGCGCCGCGAATGTACCGCGAGAGAAGTACACTGCTGCACTTTTCTCGGGGTTCACCTCGATGCGCCACCTCCTGAACCATTCGCCGAGGGAGACGACTGCTCGCTGGAGCGCGATGATTACGTAATTCCGGTTACGACCGGAGATATAGAGAGCGGTATCGTCCGCGAATAGTGCTAACTCCGCGCCAGGAGTTTTCGGAATGTCGTTCACGTATAACGAGAATAATAATGGTGAGAGCACCGAGCCCTGAGGGACACCGGCGCGAATCTGCCTAGAGGAAGAGAGAGTGCCATCGACTCTGTAGCGAAAGGAGCGGTTCGAAAGAAAATCTCGCAAGATGAGCACGAGACGGTCTGGCACGCCGAGCTGGTAAAGCTTGTAGATCAAGCCATTGTGCCAGACTTTGTCGAACGCCTTCGCCACATCGAAGAATAGAACTCCCGTTCCCAGCGGAGGGTGACTATTAAGACCTTCCAGAATATGCTCCGTTAAGCGGTGCACCTGTTGAACACATGAGTGTGCGGCTCTGAAGCCAAATTGCTCATCGATAAGCAGATCGTTTGAGAAGATGTAATCCCTGAGGCGGGAGGCAAGTATACGCTCATAAAGCTTGCCCATAGTCTTCAGAAGGCTGATGGGTCTGTAGCTTGAAGGATCGGCCCGGTTCTTACCGGGTTTATGAATACCGATGACCACTGCCTCCTTCCACTGAGCGGGGAAGATGCAGTGGGCCATAGCCGCGTTGAAAATCATTACCAGAAGGTAGATGAGTTGCTCGGGAAGAGCACGAAGTACTCCGTTCGGAATCCTATCAGGACCAGGCGCCTTTCTGGGGCGGAAGCCTTTGAGAATGTCTTGGACCTCCTCCATGGTGGCAGGGGCAAGAGCTACCGTGGGTGGAATACCAGAGAGTCTTTCAACTTCTGCATCCACTGAATCGAGATGGTCTTGATCGACCGGAAGAAGGCTGGGAGAGCACTGAGACTCTAAACTATCAGCTAGACACTCCGCTTTCTCGTCGTCCTCAAACGCGAGGGTTTGATCGGGACGCCGAAGCGGGGGCGTGGACGATATGCCGTCTGCCTTAAAGGATCTGGCCAACTTCCAATAAGCTTGGTGAGAGGGCGAGATTTCTTTAAGGAGATCATCCCACTGGTTATTACGGAGTTCCGCTATACGCGCCTTGACAGCACGCTGTAAGGTACGCAGGCGGGTCCGATTTTCGCCAGTGGGATAGGCGTCGTAGGCCCTAATGGCGGCATTCTTTGCTCTCAGTAGTTCTCGTGCATCGTCTGGCAACCTGAAACGATGGTTGTCCATCGCAGGCATCTGCCTAGACGAGTCGCTTATGGCGACCGAGATGTGACTAGTGAGCGCATCGATGGCGCCATTAGCCTCTTGCGGTGAGACGATGACATCAGGAACTGAGGACAGTTGGGGGCTGTTACAATCTGCAAGCTTAGCCTTGAGCTTGTTCCAGTCCACAACTGACCTAGTCGTGACGGTGAGCTCCGCGGAGCCAAGCTGAAGTAAGACCGGACGGTGGTCTGAATCGAGAGCGTGAATGGTTTCTATCGAGCATAGGCGGAGGCCGATGTTCTTTAGAAGTGCCATGTCGAGAATATCAGGTCGATGCTCGACATTATACGGAAAATGAGTCGGAGTCATTGGCGTAATGATGTCCGCTGTGAAATGCTCAGCGATGGTGGTCAAGCGCCTACCGTTAGGGTTAGACGCAAGGCAACCCCACTGAGTGTTTTTGCTATTGAAGTCCCCGGCAATAATGACGGATTCGTTCATAGCGAAGATAGATTCGAAATCACTCATGAGTGGTGACTTAGTGGGCGATATATACGCCGAAGCGATTACTATTGGCCTATGGCCGGACATGGCGAGTCGACAAATAGAGACTTCCATGTTGATTAAAGGTGGGACATCGACAGGGGAACAGTGGAGCGAACGCATAAGAGTACCGCCGCCACGTGTACCCCTGTCGTGTCTGATTATATTATAGTTGGCGATACGGGGATCGCGTATGGAAGGTTTGAGTCTAGACTCTTGGATCAAAAGGATGTCGACCTGATGTTCGGTCAGAAACTGGACTATTTCGTCCTTTTGTTTAATGAAACCGTCAGCATTAAAAAAAGCTAACGTGATTGAACTCGGTTTAACTCTAGCGGGCGTACTATCCATTAAGGATGGAAAAATTGAATGGTTGAGCATAGCTTAGTATGCTCGGCTATTGCGGTCAGCCTCAGATGGAGGTTGCCCTGCGAATTACGGATTTTGTCATTAAAGACGTATACTTCATTGAGGTCGAAGCTGCCCATGAAGTTGGTGAAGAACGCGAGCTCGGCCATGGGGTCGCGTCCCGGAAGCGGAGTTTGGGCCTGAGAGGCCTGAAGGGAGGCCTGAGGGGCCTGTCGAGCCTTAGGGGCCTGTAGGGGCGCCGGATAGGTGTGGTTGGTGGCCTGAGGGGCCTTAAGGTTGGCCGGAGGGGCCTTATGGTTGGCCGGAGGGGCCTGGCGAGTAATCTGAGATAAGGCCTGAGGGGCCTGAGAGGTGGCCTGAGGGGCCTTGCGTGAGGCCGGAGGGGCCTGTCGAGCAGCCGGAGGGGCCGAATGATAAGCCTGTGAGGCTGAAGTGGGCGCCGGAGTGGCGTGCGAGATGGCTTGGGAAGCAGCCTTGGTGTAGGCCAAAGGTTGTGCCCAAGCATTTGGCCTTTGCGGCCTGAGTATAGTTTGTTCCAAGGACGGAGCGAACGTACGAGTAGAGTTCGTACGCGGCGCCGTCTTGGTGAAAGAAGCAGGTGGATGCGCTCGGGGGGCCCTGGGGCACCCGCGGAAGTTCGCGGGGTGACCAAGACCACCACACAAAACGCAGCCTGGCGGCTCAGTGGCCGTTGCACGGTCGCGGACACAGTCCGCGGTGCCGTGATCGCCTAGACACTTTACGCATCTAGGGCGAGCGTGACAGCTGCGGGCCGAGTGCCCGTAGAGCTGGCAGCGGTGGCATTGGCCGGGGGCGCCCCGCTTGAGCGGGGGCTCGACCTTAAGCCCCGAGATGAGGCACACCGTCTTCAGGTTGAAGATTGACTTCCCCTTGTCGGTGTGTTCGAGTACGACTTGAATAAGGTCGTACGGAATACGGTTACGGCCGCTATACAGGCGGTGAACCTGTTTCGCGGGGTAGCCCTGCGACTGAATGTCCTTAAGGATGGAATCAGAATCCAATTCCTTAGGGACTCCACGAATGACAACGCGGAGTTCGCGTTCCTCCTCCAAAGGGTACGTGTGATACGAAATCCCTTGGGTTCGAAGAAATTTCGACAATGCCCTGTGGCCATCGGAGGTGGTAACAACCACTTTAATGCCAACGGCACATGACTTGGCGCTGGAGAAGGAGCAAATCTTGCGCTCCTTAATCGCGGCCGAAATGGTATTCCAGGACGATTTGTCCTGGATAAAAATAGGCGGAACTCGAGCCGCCTTGCCGCTGGGGCGGGGGGCGGGCTGCGAGTAGTTCGAAGAATCCGGCTGGGAAGCCGGATTGGCTAAGCCAGAGTTGGCCTTAGCTGATTTGGCCGGCGGAGCAGACTGAGCTGAGCCGCGGGCACGTTTTGAGCGGGAAACCGTGACGAATTCATCGTCCGACTCCGCTGAAGAACCGTTGTTTTCCGGCATGGATTCATAGTCCATGCCTTCAATTAATTTCGCAATGACTGCCGTAGTAGCCGGCTGCGAAGACGCGATATTGCTCTTTTGAGAGAGCGAGATGGGCGAGCGCGAGCGAGAAGGCGAGCGCGAGCGAGAAGGCGAGCGCGAGCGAGAAGGCAAGCGCGTGCGAGGGAGATGGCGCGAGCGGCCCGGGTCGCAAGACGCGGCCGTTGCGCTGACGGATGTCGCCGAAAGCGACGAAGGATTACTTATTTCAAAACCTCATCAGTCTATATACGTCCCAGGCTCAGGCCTCACCTCAACTATGAGGTGATCCGAGCCATACTCCACCACGCGGGCCCAGTGCGCCGCGGTGGAGGGGTGTTTGTAAGGTAAGTGACCAACCTTTCTCTCAGATTTTATTAAGCCGCCCGAGGGCCTCTGAATATTTCAAAACCTAATTTAATTTAATTTGATACATAATTTTAAAAGCTGGTTTCTTTAATTTAGACGTCCTAAGCCACATTCTCATTATAATTATCGGCTAAGGAGCAAAGTAAATAGTATTTTGATTGATTAGCATTCTGCGAGGCTGATGTCGTTGTTGTGTATTGGAATAAAAATCTTTTATTTACTACAAAGTGCTTTCATTTCGCCTTTATTTATTGGAAAATATGCAGATAAATTAGCAGTTTACGGCCTTGAGGCAATTCTAACAGAGCGCGCGCCGCGCTAGACATAACACACTGACAACGCGTCGCCTTACGATGCTATTTGTACGTATTGCATAAACATTAGAGATGGGCCGAGTACTCGGTTAGTACTCGGCGTATTCGGTGTTTTTTTAATACTCAGTACTCGGCCGAATTACTCGGTTAAAGTGACGAGAACTTGGTTATGTAAATTTATTAAACAGCATGTCTGGAATAAGTTTAGCTAGTGGCCAACTGGAGGAATTGAAGTACAGTTGAATGCCGATTATCCAAATCAATTTCACCAGTGGTGATTCGGATAATCGAAAATCCGGATTATCGATTTCGTAGTCAAATCAAGCAATTTTGATTAAATGTTAAATTATGTAAATTTAATAAAATATTGCTTGCATATTACAGCCAGGCCTTTGCGGATCGACAAATTGTATGTAGTTCAAGGGATATACAATCATAAAATCAAATAAATTATTGTATGCCTTATGAGGTAGGACATAGAAGATCTGTATCGCCTAAATTGTACCAACTGTTGTAACCTATGTGCCACAATAAAGAAATTATCTTATCTTATCTTACATATTATGGTGACTAGTGAAGACATGATTTATTAATTCAAAATTACAGTGAGTAGGTATTGCTGGCAGCGCGTAGCGGTCATGTTTGACCGTGTTTTAGGACCTCCGTGTTTTAAACCGAGTAACTCAGCCGAGTACTCGGTAGGTACTCGGCAAGCGTTAAACCGAGTAATACTCGGTACTCGGTAAAACCACTACTCGGCCCATCTCTAATAAACATTTACTGCGGCAGAGCGTATGTACATGTGATAATCGCCAGATATCCAAAGATACACGACGCTAGTTACTAAGGTCTTCTTTTCTAGGCTAGACTGTTATCCTTTATAATAATACACTAGCGAACCCGACAGACGTTGTCCTGCTGTTTGTTATATTACACATAATATAAACCATCCTCTTGAATCACTCTTATTTATTTAAAAAAACACTGCATCAAAATCCGTTTAGTTTTAAAAATCTAAGCTTACATACCAACAGGGACAGACGCGGAAAGAGACTGCTTTATTCTATGTAGTTATAACGACAGTAGCATTTCATTTTAGGACGACGCTTGGTGCAGTGGTCCGCATGTCGGACTTCTAAACCAAGGGTCGCGGGTTCGATTCCCGCACAGTACAAGCATAAGTGTGCATGAACATGTGTGTTTGTACTGGTCTGGGTGTTTTCTATTTATAATATGTATGTATTTATTACAAAAAAAAAAGTATTTAAGTATGTATATCCGTTATCTAGTACCCATAACACAAGCCTCGTAGCTTACTTTGGGACTAGAGAATTGGTGTGCTTGTTGAGAAATATTTATTTATTTATTTATTTGCTGATGTATAGATGTAAAAATAAAAATAAAAACGTATGTACAACATCAATTTATTGCTGTTTTCATAAAAAGTTAACAATGTTCATTTGTATAGCGTATACATAAGTAATTTCTGCACTAAATATCATATCATTATAACTGGCGCAATTAAGTGTCAAAATAAATACTTATCACGGTTTACTCCCTGATATTAAATATCAAATAAAATCTAATAGTTATATAAAATTCTCGTGTCACAGGTTTCGTTGGCATACTCCTCCGAAACGTGCTTCGGAAGGCACGTTAAGCTGTTGGTCCCGGTTAATATCGATAGATATTAGTCGTTAAGAATGGTCGGAGGCCCTCGGGCGGCTTAATAACATCTGACAGTAAGGTTGGTCACTTACCTTACACACAACCCCTCCACCAATCCGCACTGAGCCCGCGTGGTGGAGTATGGCTCGTACCACCTCATAGTTGAGGTGAGGCCTGTGCCCAGCAGTGGGACGTATATAGGCTGGTGATGATGATGACTCCTCCGAAACGGCTTGACCGATTCTCATGAAATTTTGTGAGCATATTGAGTAGGTCTGAGAATCGGCCAACATCTATTTTTCATACACCTTAGTGATAATAATTTATATGGCATAACAACGTTTGCCGGGACAGCTAGTATTATATAAATATAACAAGTCGATTTTCCAATACCCGCTGGCGCCACCTGGTGTCGAACTAGCGAAACTATAAAATTATTCTTACAACTATGTACCTCTACCAATTTGGTCATTATATTACATTCTTTTTTTTTTTTTTGGTTTGCTTAATTTTAGTTTAAATTTTCACTATATTGTATTGTAATATGTGCCAAATAAATATTTCTTCTTCTTCTTCTATCACTCTCTCTCATCAGCCTATACGTCCCACTGCTGGGCACAGGCCTCACCTCAACTATGCTCCACTATGCGGGCTCTGTACACGGCGGTGGAGGGGTGTGTGTAAGGTAAGTGACCAACCTTACTGTCAGATGTTATTAAGCCGCCCGAGGGCCTCTGCTAGGCTCAACAACTGAAAATTTTCATTATTAACCGATATTATTAACTATATAAACTACTTTTAAATAATTCTCGACAAATAACTGTATTAAAAATATAAATAATCTTAGATTTAAAAATAAAATGACATTATAAAAAAACTCAAAATAACTTTAAAGGCACCTTTGCGCAAAAACTGAATTAAAGGAATAAGGCATACGCGATTGCACATACTGGAATCAACTATCAAAACACTTAGTGTGCGTCCACACTGAATGCGCGGTGACTAGAGCCTGAGGCGGGAGCGGCGGGCGGGGGCGTGCGGTGGCCACAGTGACGCGCGAGTTCTTGTAGCGGTTCGACTTTTATCAGGTGTTGCAAACTATGGACGAGGATTTGCTATTTTTACTAGACAGTCCAAATCCAATCCTGAGATGGGAGGTAAAATAAATATTAGGTACTTATATTAAATTAAACATACCTTCACTTCCAGGAAATTGATCTTTTATTTCACTCCATAACTTTCTTGTTATTGTGCGATTACTGTGGTGTTGATGTTTACTTTGCCATATAGGTGGTTAAGATTGAATCGCACTTATAAACAATTCAGTATTTATCGCCATTTTATGACAAATAAATACAGACACGTATATACGCCGAGCGACAAGACCGAACTGGTTTGTTACCCCCGCCGCTCGCGCATCGGGTCGCTCGCTGACTAGGCCCGTAGTGCGGCCAGAGCGCGCGGACAGGAGCGTTTGAAAACTACGCGCGCTGTCTCGCTCAGTCCCGTCGCACTAGGCTTCCGCCTTAGTCACTACAATATGGACGCAAAGTCGCGTTTCATATGTTTGATACTTCGCGCCCGTCGTCGCAACCGCGCTAGGCTCGCAGTGTAGACGCACACTTACAATTACTTAACTTTTTATTTCAGTTAATAAAAATACAAATACGAATACTTTTTATAGGTCATTCATAACGTTCGTACGTGATACCTTACCGAAAGGAAGTAAGAAATTTTCTTCCCTCTGCGTAGGTGCTTTATTCTCGCCGTATTACAAGAAATTAATCGCGCGACAAATTATAAGCGACCGGCGACGGCGATGGGTGCGTATGGGCAAGTGGCGAACGTTCGGTTCGGGCGCTCGTGCTGAGGTCGTGATGACGTAGTTGCTCGGCCGGCTGCCTGCGCTCCCCTCCCGCTGCCGCGCGGGTCGATGCCGATGTTGTCCGAACACAGACGGAAGAAAATAGTTGGCAGTAGAAAGTATTAATCAAACCCGCATCCAAGGGATCCGGAAAATTTTAACAGGCTTTGCCAAGGTCTGTGGGGTGAGCACGAACATTTACGTAACGTATTCGTGTCGTCCAAACGTCAGAAACTGACAGTTTCCCCATACAAATTGACAAGTTAACGATAGGTAAACGCTACGAATACGTTACGATAGTTGTTCGTGCTCACCCCTCTGGATAGCGGAGTAGTTGACGCACACGGGCTGACCTCCCATAGTCTCAGCCCTCATATTCTCTAAGCCGTTGTCGTTAGTTTCGCATGTAGCCATCCCTGTGGCAAGTGTGAGCGCAATACACAGGTGCACTCACTGTTCCATCACTCTCAAAGTTCGGTGAGACGGCAATCTGACATGACCGGAGAGAGATCAGGCGCAGGACCAACGGCTTGACGTCCTTTCCGAGGCACGGGGGTGTAACACCGCCAACTTCCCGACTCCGAGCTGTTGCAGAGAAATTCATGACAGAAAATCTCAGAAACAATTTTAGCTCGACCTGGGATTCGAACCCAGGACCTCGCGAATGTAAGGCAGAAACTTTGCCATTACTCCAACGAGGTAGTCAACATTAGGGAGTACGGCTCAAGGTTCGATTCGTGCTCCAGAGAGTTGATTTTTTGTATCGAATTTCTAAGAACACGAAATGGCACTAGCCGTCAAGCTGATACCATGGTTGGACAGCAGATGGCTTTTCAAACTGCATTTCTGAACAAAAGTCATCGCACACACTTCACACTTAAATCTTCTATCGTTGTTGTGTATTCTCATATGCTCTCTCAATGTATATTTTCTAGCGTAGGATTTATGGCAGACCTCACAAGTGAATATACGTTCACCGGTGTGTTTCACCATGTGCGCTTTCAGTGCTTTTTTACTGAAAAACCTAAACCCACACTCGGTACACTGACAATCCCGCTCCATCAAATGATTCTTCTTTATATGATACATTAGTAATGATTTCAATATATACCCCTTACTGCACACATTACACTTATATTGGGCCTCGGAGTTATGCACTTTCACCATATGCTGATTTCTCTGATAGTAACTCCGGAATGGTTCGTTACAAAATGGACAATTACTTATATTTCTAGCACCCAAATGCTTAGTTTTTTCATGGTAATGCTTCTTCGGTTTGCTGCTGAATATTTTCTCGCAGTAATCACATTTGAAGCTACCTTCTACATGTGTCGTTGCGTGCGCGTTTAAAGACCTTTTAGTAGCGAACGACGTGTCGCATTTATCACACGTGTAATTACTGTAGTGGAGATTCATGTGTTGTTTTAACATTTTGAACGTTTCGTACGTAGACGTGCACATGGCGCAGTCGTATATCTCGCCCTTTTTCAACTTGAATTGTAGTAAATGATCTTTGATGTCACTGTAAATCGTTTTATTGTGCATTTTGACCAAGTGTTCTTTTAAAATCGATAGATTTTCCATTTTTGCGTCGCACAAAGTGCAGTGGAGGTCGGATACGTCCAAATTGACGTTATACTCGGTCATATCGAAGTTGGATTTGAAGTCTAAGCGCTCTTTTTGGTGACTACCCTCGGTGTGTGAACGTAGATCGGCTGGGTCGGGGAACGTCGCGTCGCAGTAGCCACATGAGAATCCGAGAAGCGATTTATTCTTGAACGGCGTAGCGTTGGAATATTTCAACACCGCCAACAGGTTCTCCTTGTGTTTGATTTTGTTCTGGTTGGTCCGCGTCCAGGAGATGTTCAGTTTGCCATCCTTGTTGAATAGTGGTTTTTCCAGTTTGATTTTCGTTTGTTTTTTTGTTGGATTCGGCGTGATAGTGATCTCGGGTAGATTGACAGAGTCTGCAACGAAAGAAATATATTTTTAACACGCTTTTATTAGCTCGGGCTGTATGTAACGGAATCTTTGCGCTCAATTTTTACCAACTTCCAGAAATCGGTTTAATTTGAAACTTTGCACACGTATCAAGTACTGTTCGGACAACATCGGCATCGAACCGCGCGGCAGCGGGAGGGGAGCACAGGCAACCGGCCGAGCAACTACGTCATCACGACCTCAGCACGAGCGACCGAGCCGAACGTTCGCCACTTGCCCATACGCACCCATCGCCACCGCCGGTCGCTTACAATTGTCGCGCGATTAATTTCTTGTACAAATAGGGCGAGAATACAGCACCTTAAACTACAGTCCGCTTTTCATTTACTTATATTAACGAAGGTACTAACAAGTACCGATGACAATGCAATAATTTGATAAGAGTTTTCCATTATCCTTATTAACTAAAAAAAAAAGATTAAAAAACTAAAAAAAACACGCTTTCATTGCTAACTAAAAAAGAGAAATAATTTATTCTGAGTACAAAGAATTTATATTACAGTAGAGTAAAAAGCGTGAGGTGCTTAGTTTAGTATATATTAAAATCATTCTATTTATTGGCAACAATAACAAGAAAACTATGAAAACGACATAAAGTGCACCCCACGCTTTTTACTCTACTGTAATATAAATTCTTTGTACTCAGAATAAATTATTTTCCGTTTTTAGTTAGCGATAAAAGCGTGTTTTTTTTAGTTTTTAAACTATTATTTTATAACTTCACAGATCAATAGATTGATGAATTAAACGCCAATAAATAGAATACATACTTATATTTAATACTGTTTCTTATAGGGCGTCAAGTTTGCATGCAAATCGATTGAGGTGCTATCGTTCGTATATTCGGGTGTAGCCAACGGGTTCGCTCACACCGTCAGGCTTGTTAGGCGTTGTCCTACACAATTACGCAAGTGCGATGCGTCGCGACGCGAGCAAAACTTCAAACGCCTTGTGCCAATGTCAATCGCGTCTCGTCCCTTTTCCGTTATGCTACGTGAGCGAAAAACGCGACAATATCAAATTTATGCACGTTAAAGATAGGGACTCGCGCCCTAATTTGTCACGTTAATACTCGCTACAGAGTTCACTGAACCCAGTTTAAAGATGAAGATAAATATACAACAACATCACATACATTGATCCGTGATAAGTAGGTTAAGCACCTAATAATACTTAATATGTATATTTATTAAACTTCGAATAGTGAAAATGAATTGTCATATCGACGGGTCCTAAGAACACAAACGTATGAAAACATACGACGAAATTTTTTTTATTGATTAAAAGTGTTTAAAATCACAATAGCTACATGAATCTGTAATTATTTTTTAAATAACGTTTTTACTTTCTGAAATAACCAATTGAACATTGCCTTATCTCAAATACATTCCGAAGAACGAGCACGCATCGATATGTAAGAACTGTTCGTCGAGGTAAGCTCCGCACGCGCTGCGCTCTAACGTCACACACGAGGTGACACGAGTTTGTACTCCTCAGTGACGAAATATTTTGGTGGTTAAAACTATTATCTCGTTTTGAGTCAAATTATTGTAAAAAGGTGTGTATATAGTTTCACAGTGTATGTTTAAAGATGTCTGCATCATCAAGAAAGAGAAAACTTTTAGATTTAGCTCTTCAAATGGATATAAATAATTGTTTTATTTCAAATCCAAATAAAAATAGCAATGAAGTACTTAATAATCCTGGTAACTTCTTGTTTAATATTTATAATTCCTTCGCATTTTAGAGATAGCTTTGGTGATTTTATTTTTTTCGTCAATATTTAACGAAAAAGAAGAAAAAAATTGGAGTTCCCGACGTATGTGATTAAAATATTTTGTTCTGCGATATATCATAAATAATAATATTCTTCCTGATTTCATAAGATGTTTTGTTAAAAGCAAAACTTCAATAATACAATTAAATTAGCAATATTTAACATTTAGAAGGTTATTTTCACATCCGACTCTGTTCGGCCAAAGTTCTCCTATAGCTTTCTAATGCCTGTGCACATACGATTTTATTCTACGTAAATTCAATACAAAAATAGAGTCGCATGTGATAATACGATTATGTTATTTGAACAAACTTTCACACGAGACTTTGTTCTAACCGAAACTACATAATTGAAGCACTATTTTAAATTTAAATAACCGTTTTATACTCGTGTTAAACTGGTGTTTAAGTATGGTAATAAAATTAAGTAGATACACTGTTAATTATTTGACTTATATACAGAATCACTTACGAACTTTAGGCCCGTACTAACTCCTTTACCGCCAGGAGCCCGATACTTTGTCGTCGAAATGGCAGATGTATATCAGGACATATTTGATGACACTTATCATACAGCAGTACCAGATCTTCAAATTGATGCTGCCACAAGTAATAATAATGCGAACTTTAATACAACCATATCAAAAGAGCAGCTCTAAAAATCTTACGTCGGCTATCTATCAGCAAGTAAATACGCCATCTGTTCCCATGTCACAAGATCTGCTGCCAGAAGAAGTACTAACTCCATTTAACAAAGAGGTTATATATAGTTTTAATAATTCACCAGTGATATACTTGGAAGAATTTGGAGAACCGCCTGTTGCTACTCCTACCACTTTTCATATGACAGTTGCCGCACTAATGCCATCTTCATTAAATATACACAAGGATTGCTATGACAACTTTTGCCCCGACCATAGTTCATGGATATATTCAGTTCACAGTGCAACTAACAGTAATTTTACATCAACTCCACAAAAACAGAAAGGAAATATTTTAAAAATTTCGCTAAAAAATACGTATAAAAACGAGGTAAGATACTTGATGACAAAGTAATGGGAATAAATGGGAATGTGAATGTCTGCTAGACCTAGCTATGAGTGAAAGCTTGATTAAAATATACAGCAACATCACATATTGATCTGACTCCGTGGTAAGTAGCTTAAGCACTTGCGTTACAGATATCAGAATCAGCAGTGGTATTACAAATAAACTGAAATAAGTACATATAACACCCAGATCAATACAAACAGACATGTTCATGCACACAAATGTTTGTACAGTGCGAGGATCGAGCACAACGACACGAATTTGACGACTACTTTGGTGTAATGGTCAAGTAGTTGACTATTAACCAAGAGGTCGCTCTTCAAGTCGTCGTCAAATTCGTTGATTAAAACAACATTTTAAAAAAATATGATGGTGTGGCTGATTTTCAGGAAGATCGCCGAGGTAAACATAACCATCACAAATAACATGATAAAGAGTGTGTGACCACGTCAATTCGTTTGTCCCCGTTGAGTCTCACTTTATTCGAAAGGATTCGACGAAATTATGTCTAGATGGTAGTCTGAGTGTAAGCCAAATGTATTAATTATATAATTAATGGTCAATCATAACGTATACTCATCAAAAGCGACGAAAGAATGTCACTATAGGGATATCGTTAGTAAAAAAATTAATCTGGGCTTTCACATTTAAAAAAAAGACCAGTGTGAAGTTTTTCATGTTTTTCGAACAAACCCGACACCTGAACCTGAAGAGATGAAGAAAAAAAATATGTTTAAATGTTTGTTAAGAGATATGAACATATTTTGTATAAATGTTATTTATCGATGATAATTTAAAAGAATAAGTCAAAATTTCTAAAAGAACATGAATATTCTTTGAACTGTTTAGAATTTTGTTACTTTTATTTTGAATTTTTTAACATTTTATTTTCAATGTGTAATTAACGAAATATGATTTCTTAAAAAGACTGTTCAATTTAAATAATAAAAAATATCGTACAAAACAGTTTTATTTTTACCATCAACATTTAGATACTAATACAGGTTCCTGTATTTGTCACATACAACTTATTTACTTAACCAAATATCGATGTACATCGTCCCGTGTACGCATACTTCTTTTACTGAGTATAGAGATTCCATAAAACAACGTCGCATATGTAGTTAGGTCTGAGTTTATTCCAAAAAACAAAGTCATACCGTTACTTAAGAATCAATTTTTAATAAAAAAGATTATATTCAAAGTACTTTAGCAAGTAAAAACAAGTTAATATAATACACAAATACCTTTCATTACAATTTTCTATAAATCATAGTTTTCTGATAAGTTATTGACAAATACAACTTAAATGTTTTTTGAATAGGATTTTCTTGTAGATACGACTTTGTTCTTAGGACCCGTCGATATGTTACTTTTGAAAAATAAACTAAAAAAAAAGGAAAAAAATATTTCTTACAATAATTATATTTGAATGAAAGACAACAATACTCAATTAAATACTGATATTTATTACTTTCTTACTGTTACTATTCAACAAAAAATAGTACGAATTTTATCGTAGTTTCATCACAAGGTTCAGTCTAACTGCTCTTGAATCTGTAATTATTAATTTTGATTAAAACTTATTATATTTGATAAAACACTATAGCTAACTTACAACGAAAAAAAAGCAATTTGAGATCTATCTCATAATCTTAGAACAAACAAACAAGAGCTTCTAAAATAAACGAAATTAATAACAGTGACTAAATCTGAAAAAGACAATTATTTTGCTTTATAATTCCACTAAACGATGCCAGCGCATTAACCCAAATACAACTCACAACGTGACACAGAAGATGCACCTGGAATCACAACGCTGACACCAACAAAACACTCGACACGTTTCACCACTACACGTGGTATCCTCAGGAGATGTTATCGCTTCGACAGACTACGTGCGGCTATCACTCGTAGTCTGTCGAGTTGTATTGTAAGTCCTGCGACTTCTAGCTCTAGTTTTTTTTAAGTGGTTACAGTTGTATGTATTTGAGTTCCTGCGCTAGCGTCGTTTAGTGGAAATTTAAAGCAAAATAAGTCTCTATTTCAGCTTCAGTCATGGATTTCCGCAAATTAACGCCTGATTCCATCAATTATTAATGACAGTGTCCTACGTGACGATGCGAGATTGACATTGACACAAGTATTGGTCGTTGCTCACGTAGATTATGACCTTTGTCGCGTTGGTCGCACTTGTCGCAATTTTCTTGTTGCCTCGCTCACGTCGGACAGCAGGTTATAGGCGTGCCTCGTTGGTGTAGTGGCAAAGTTTCTGCCTTACATCCGAGAGGTCCAGGGTTCGAATCCTGGGTCGAGCCAAAATTGTTTCTGAGATTATCTGTCATGAATTTCTCTGCAACAGCTCGGAGTCGGAAAGTTGTCCGTGTTACACCCCCGTGCCTCGGTGCGCACGTTAAGCCGTTGGTCCTGCGCCTGATCTCTCTCCGGTCATGTCGGATTGCCATCTCACCGAACTTTGAGAGTGATGGAACAGTGAGTGCACCTGTGTATTGCGCTCACACCTGTGCACTATAATATCTCCTGCGTAGTTGGCTGATCTCTGTTGAGATTGGCCGCCGTGGTCGAAATCGGCCTATTATTATTATAAACGTGAAAGGAATGGCCATAAACAGAAAACGTCATAGAGAGTAAGTAGTGGTGCTAGTTAAACTTACTGATAGAAGATGCCAGCCTATTCACCAGGGTCTTGATCTTGTCCTTCTTCCACTGCGCGGGCGCCGGCTTCGGCTTCCCGGCAGACTTGTTCCTTCTCTTCTGTTCTGTCTTCTTCGTAGACGCTGGCTTCTTCTCTTTCACTTCTTTCTTTATTTCAGGCTCTGGAATGGCTCGAACTGAAACATAAATTTATATTTATTTGACGTCCTAGATGTTTCTTGTTTTAAACTTTCATGGTAACTAACTTAAATTAAAATTGTTATGTTCAAGATGTCTATCTTTGACTTTCTTGATAGTTTTAAGATCCCAATTAAGTTCAAGGTACACGATAGAAATCTCGTAAATAATTATTCTATTCTTTGCTGTTGCACATACTGTGGCGACCTCTACCGTTCGCCATTACAAGCGCATGGCTAACCGTTGCAAGCACGACATCGAGCGCTGATACTGCTCCATAGGCTAGACGGCTCTGTTAGCTATTAGTACCGCACATGAACCGCGGCGTATAAGATTTAGATCCAGAATAATATAGATAGGCAAATCAGGATGTTGTCTATCGGACCTCCCCGACCATGACACCCGGTCGGTAGGAAGCGCTTCCCTTTAGCTTTCTTACTCTAAATCTGTTGCGCCAAATACATACACAAACTACACAAACTTTTACCACTTAAAAATAATTATTGCATTCTTAATACTATGTAATTTTTTTTTCTATCCACATCCTAGATTGTATTAAACTTCAGATATCTTGTAAAAGTAAAAGTGATTTTATTTGCTCTGTGCACATGAGCACTGTTGGAATATGCATACGAAGAAACTTGTAGCAAACAATACAACTAGTTAAAATTAAAACACACTCAAAGATAAATGGACTGTCACAGGCTGTAAGTGTGTTGCAGCTTTTGACGTGACAACGTCTTATAAATTGGTTTGCCGGGTGACACCTCAAGAAACTGCGTTACGCTGCTCCGCTCACGTTTCGCGAGAGAGAGACAGAGCGAGAGAGAGAGAGAGAGAGAGAGAGAGATAGACCACCGATACACACCGGTTCATGTTATACGAATGAATATTCACATTAAAATTATTTTACCACTCAGAGTCGTTGTCACGTAAAACTTTCGCGCGTATACCGACTTTACAGGCAACCAATTTTTTTCTTTGTGTGATTTAATTTCACATTGTAATGAAATTTGTGTTAATAATGCTAAAAAACTCGGCATTAAGTCCACCATTGTACACATGTTTGTGCAGAACTTAAATAAATAAAAAATGAAGCTGAAAAAGATATTGAAGGAAGGAAGGAATTACTGAAGGATTATTTTGCTTTTAATTTCCACTAAACGTTTAGTAGAAATTTAAAGCAAAATAATTCTCTTTTTCAGCTTTAGTCATGGATTTCCGCAAAGTAACGCCTGATTCCATTAACTATGAATCCTACTACTATTATAAAGGCGAAAGTTTGTAAGTATGGATGTATGGATGTATGGATGTATGGATGTTTGTTACTCTTTCACGTAAAAACTACTGAATGGATTTGAATGAAACTTTACCACAATATAGCTTATACATCAGAATAACATATAGGCTACAATTCATAAAGAATTTTTAAGATAAAGGCTTTCCACGCGGACGAAGTCGCGGGCGGCCACTAGTAAAAAATAAAGTTACTTAATGCAACTAGTTGAGCCACCAACAAAGTATAAAGAAAATTAAAAAATCCCCAATATGGGCCAGGTCCAGCTGGACTTATTTTAATCCGACATAGCTTACTACCACTGAGATTAAATTATGTTTTGATAAATAAAATCTTAAATCAGAACAGGTGTCAAAGTTATTATGACACCCTCTTTTTCATTGGGGGTTAAAATTGGGTGTTGCATCTTCTAATAGGTCATTTCATTTCATTTCATTTCTTTATTTGCATACTAGGTGTGTTACATTATATGGATGGTAGTTATAATGCTACTTGGTTGTACATATAATATACTAGCTTTTTGGAATGCATTGTTTTCCCATAATACCAATTTTATCCAAATATCTCTTTGGTAATTTAGGAGTGAAAGCAATGAGATTCCCACGGTAAAAAGTAGCCTATGGTCTCAGGTATTCAAATATCTGTATACCAAATTTCATGCATATTTTCAGTTGTTTAGGCATGATCGAGTAAGATACAGACAGAGAGTTATATTTGCATTTATAATATTAGTATAGATTAAGTGGTGGCAACCATTATTATCACCCAATAGTATGACCATCTATACTAACTAAAGCACTGCTAAGTAATACTAACCTTAAGACTTAAGTTGTGATATTGTGGAACCTTATAGAAATCATGTACTTACCTGCATCAGCCAAGAAGTAGTCGTCAGATTCATCACCGCTGTCTTGAACAGGTTCCAATTTGATTTGTAAGCCTTTTTCATCTGAAATACATATTACATAATCAAGTACCTATTACTCAGTAATGTTTTATAATTTGGTCATTTTTTTTCTTTTATTAAGCTTAAAGTATCTGTATGCAATTTAAATAAAATTAAATTTGGAACTCCTGGAGACTATTTTTAGTCTTATAATTCGATGGAGCTGGCTGCACGCACCAAAAAACATGATGCATGCGGCGTTACCTCGCTCTGAGGCGTTCCATTCAAGGATTGAAGTGCAAGTGAGAGCACGGAACAAGCGACAAAGAGGCAACATGACAAAGACGTTGTCACGTTCAACTATCGTCAGTAAACCGACTTAACAGACAGCCAATTTTTTTTTGTACAACCACAGTTAACATTAGATTAGAACAAAATTTTTGGTAAAACATCTTTTATTTTATTTATTTATAACTTTATTGCACAAGAAATGTACAAAGGGTGGACTTAATGCTAAAAGCATTTTCTGCCAGTCAACCTCAAGGTCATGCAGAAAGAAGGCAATGGGTGCAGTAAAAATTATATAAGAAAGGTAAATTGGTTAATAATGCAATAATAAGTAATTTTTTGGTGATGAAATTTGATTAATGATTGATCTTAAATGGTATTATGATACATACCATCATCAGTTTCTTTAAGTTTCATCAAGGATAAGAATTCTTGTTCTGATTTCAAAACTTTTTGCTTGAAGTTCACACACATTCTGAGATCTTTCACACAAGTGTTGCAGATTTTAGATTTGCAATTTGAGAATGAGAGCTGAAAAATATTGTCTTTAGGTTATTTTAAGTAAAATCACACTCATAGTAAAGATGGTAAAGTATTGCTTAGATTAACATATAAAAATAAACAGTTAGTCATTTATAAAATTACCTTAAATTCCCTAATGCATTGAAACCAATCCCAAACATCAATTTGTAAATGACTAGGTAATACATTCATAATCTAATCATGCTACTTAAACAAAAAAAACTTTTTAAGAGTTATTAGGCGAACTTACGCCAACTGATTTATTGCAATCTCTACCAGTACATGTCTATGTTATCTGGTGTACTGAAATACTGATATGAATAATGAAGGACAGTATGTTTATAAATTATTGATTTATATATAGCATCTGAAACTAATCCGATAAAGTAAAGTAAAGTAATAAAGTACTTACAATAATATTAAAACATTCGTTCAACATCTCTGAATAGATCTCAGTTTTATCCATCCATACGTGAGTAGCATCTAAATCTTTTTGAGCGCCCTGGGCAAGGCAACAGCGACATAAGCTGTTTGTGTCCATTTTATTATTTTTAAGCCATTAATTTAGTTTAACTAAAGCTGTGGAATTAAATTAATCCAATTACAAAATATCACAACAAAAACACTTAGTTTTATTTGACATTTCTTTTTTTTACTCCTGCCTGCTGCACCAGTGTTGCCACCTCAGTTTTTGAATTGGGGCTTTTGAAGAAGCTAAAAAGGGCTAAATCGGGCTAAATGGCCACCAATGCTAGAAAAAAAAAGGATTTTAACTTGTACGAAGTTATAGTTTTTAGTCCCAATTTGTTCCTTTTTTTGTTTGTTTTGATAAGGTTCATCGAGCTAAAAACACGCTGGAATGTGGCAAAGATAGAACAATTTTTGACGTGACAACGTCTTAAATTAGGTTGTGGCTCGGAGTTTCCCATTAAAAAGTATAACGCCCGCTCACGTCTGTTACGCTGAGTCACCGAACGAGAGAGGCCCGCCGGACCGGCGAATGCCTTACGTCTTTCTCCCACTCAAACATGATCGGTGTCACGTAAAATCTTCGCCCGTAAAACCGACTTTACAGGCAACCATTTTTGTCAGCTTTCCCAATTCTTTATACGGTTTGTTGCCGGCGGCTGTTTCAATACTAAAAAAAAAATCTACCACAAAAATATTCACAAATTTTATTTAAGACATTTATTCCGATAGTTTAGTATTAGCATGGTGCAAATTTTAGATTTTGATGCAACATTTTTAAATTATGAAAAAGGGCTAGATTGCCCTTTTCGGACTAAATCATGCAACTACGAGTTCACACATAGTAAAAAGTGCTAGATCTAGGCCGAAAAGGGCTAAGGTGGCAACACTGTGCTGCACAGATGAAAAATATTTTATCAAAGACAAAATAGCTTTTTTTCTTGGTATACAAGGTTCCATCGTCTTAGTTATACTTTCAGACACGAGTTAGCGTTAAAAGCAAGAAGTATATAGTTGGACTACTCGACAACAGATGGCGCTGTTTTTGGATATTTTATACAGCACACTCGTCATGCGATATTTTGTTGTAGAGAGCAAGTATTTGTAACGAATCATATCATAAGAATGCTTCTAAAAGTGGAAATGCAAAACGTACTCATGACAAAATGGCGGACGACGGTGTCGTGAAGCGGTATTATTGACGCGCTGCAATTCGTTGATTAATTTTGACTTACAGCGAAGTATTTGAATGGAACTGATAAAGTAATACTGTGATAATGGAGTTCGATGAAATAGTGGTGAAGGAGAGCCCGGGGCTATGCCGGTGTTGCCTCTCCGAGGGATGTTACAAGGACATGGGAACGGAGTACACTTGGATGAATGAAAACGAAGTTTACGCGGATATGCTGCTCGAATGCTTCGATATTGGAGTAAGTTTTAGTCCCTACTAAGTATTTAATCATAAAAACAACACCTGCTATAAGGTGCTGCAAATTAACTAGCTCTAAGATGTCTGATTGTAAACTCATTCGCTACTATCCATGTTTCCGACAGTTTTTACTCGAGTACTCAACATTTTACCGTCTAAGCCCTAAATTTTACATATTAAACGTTATTACAGATATCTCAACACAATGAAGGTCCCAATGGCCCTAACAGACTCATCTGTGAGGTCTGCATTACGCGGCTCCGCGACGCTTGCAACTTCAAGAAACAGGTTCTTGACTCTGAAAAGAAGTTTGTCGATATGGTTGGCCGAGGGGAGTTCAGACACAAAGGTATATTTTTACAAGGTTTTATTTCATTTTACTTAGTGTTTCATATCTTCTAAGCTAAATTTCACTTCTAATGAGCTGAAATTGGAAAAATTTTTGATTATTAACCCACGAATTGCGTGTTGAGGGGGAGGGGTAGACACCCCCCTGTGCTATCCCCCCCCCTCGGAACCTCATAGTTTTTAAGATATGATTTTTTTAAAATCAATAAAAAATAACCTCAAAATGTATGAAAAGCTAAACTATTTGGTAGTTTTTGAAAAGGGTAGGAAAGAGAGACACCCCCTAGCCCCGCCATACTCAACCTGCGGCCCGAATTTCTCGCTTTCGGCCCGGAATCCCATGACTGATACGTTTTTTGGCCCTAATAAAAAAAAGGTTGAGTATTGTCGCCCTAGCCCCTCAAAATGTATAAAGCTAATCTACTATATAAGTCCTACATGAGTAAAAAATTAGGAAATTAAATAAAACATGTTTTTGACTAAAAATTTTATTATTTATAAACATATTTTACACATGTTAGTAACTCTTCAAAAGCATCTAAATGATTTATTTTAATTCGTCTCCTCCATATAATTTCAATCAACCACTCAGTAAAATTTTCTTAATAGTTTTCTTTGGCAAATAACCTTTTTAAAACTCGCCAATGGCTTTCAATACGTTGAGTGTGGGTCCCGTCTATGGCAACAAATTTATTTACAGGGTCGCTATGATTGACTTTTTTATGAATAAATCCATGTTCAGGAAGGCAATCATATCCTTTCCAGAAATCTGTATGTATAGTGGTGCCTTCCCGAACATGTTTCTTAATTAATGTTACCAGGACCTCAGCACTACGCTCATTATTTGGGCAGACTTCAAGACGAAGGTCATCGCTGCCATCTTCAATAAGGCCTAACACCCAATGCCCTTCAATATTCCGACCCCGGTTATATTTTCGTCTTCCGAATTTGGACTCATCAATTTGTACTATTTTCCCGGGGCCTCCAATTTTTTCTTGTTCAGTTTCATGTTCTAGTTGAAAGACAATTACTGCTTCCCTACAATAATTGAACCAGTCGGCTATTGTTGCTTGGGACAAGACTGATTCTCGCCAATGACTGGTTTCTCGTTTGACACTTTCATAAGTGAATTCTGCACTAAACATATACATTATTTGAAAAATTAATGGGAGAGGCAGTCTTGCATTTTCAAACCAAGTGCCTTTTGCACGGCTGACTGATTTGCTCCTGCACTTTCCCTTTCTGCAGCGAAACTGGCCCACCTGGCCGCCCAATGTTTGCTCCAAGTTCATCAATTTCTTGTGGTATGTACACATTTTTTGTGTGGGCAATAACCCTCGCTCCTCAGCAAATGCAATGCATTGTTCAGGAGTGCCTGGAACAATAGAAAATAATACTGATTAGTCTAGAATTATTGGCAATGTTCAAAAAACTTTATAAATGACCAAAGGTTAAAGACACTAAATTGGGAGTTGGGGACAGGAAGAACTGTAACATACAAGTCTTCTGTGACATAAAAAATTTTTAGTGATTTTATAAAGATCATTGACATAGCTGAATTTTCAAAGGCATTTTGTTACAGGTTTAAAAAAAAAATAACCTCGAAGGTCAAGGCGTGAGCTCCGCTTCGCTTCGCTCCCGCCTCAACCTTCTAACCTAATCTATCCGAGTCGGATGAGCCCTAAAATTCTATAAAAGCAAAGTTACTTGTATTTTGTTATTTTCTAAGTCTCGGCTCTTTACAAAATGCCTTCGAAAATTCGGTTATGTCCTGCACCCCCTTCGCGACACCCTAACCTAACCCTGAATTGTTTAACTTCAGATTTTAGAGATTTTGAATAGAGCCGAGACTTAAAAAAAATTGAGTGATTTTATATGGAATATTGACATGGCCGAATTTTCAAAGGCATTTTGTTACAGGTTTAAAAAAAAAATAACCTCGAAGGTCAAGGCGTGAGCTCCGCTTCGCTTCGCTCCCGCCTCAACCTTCTAACCTAATCTATCCGAGTCGGATAAGCCCTAAAATTCTATAAAAGCAAAGTTACTTGTATTTTGTTATTTTCTAAGGCTCGGCTCTTAATGCCTTCGAAAATTCGGCACCCCCTTTGCGATACCCTAAGCCTGAATTGTTTAACTTCAGATTTTAGAGACAAATAATACTGAATACAATGATTTACTTACCTAGAGTTGAAAATATCTTATATAAATTCCACTGCGATTGAACTTCATCTGAATATAAATTCTTGCGTCTTCCACTGGACCCAGAAGACGGCAATGTCTGCTCTGGCACATCCCTCGAAGAACCAGCTATTGGTTCGGCAAAAGAACCACCAGAAACAGGTACCGATAGTGGTAGCGGCTCATTAGAGTCCAAAACTACATCACTAGGAACCACAGACGTGGGCACAAGTGGCTCTATTGAGTCCAACACTGGCACACACTCAGAAGAGGAGTTCGACACAAGGGGCTCACTGGAGTCTAACACTTGCACTACACTCAACTCTTCTGGCGACGATGGGGTAGACAGCGAGGCCTGGGGCTTCGGTAACGCCATGGTAGTCATACAAATATCGACAGGAGTACAAAAAAATGCTCTCACTCAACTGCGCGGCTATAAGATGACTGATGATCGACGTTTATTCGAATTTTGACATAATATCACAAAATGGCCGCCTTACGTTTCGTTTCTATGACATTTTAAAAATGGCGGACATATATAACGTCATCATGTTTCAATTATAACTGTATTTTTATTATACTGCCGTTTAAACCAATCATCATCATTTGAAATGTTAAGAAAATCTTTAAAATCACTATTAGAAGATCAATTCATTAACCAAATAATAACTTCATCATCACAGATTAAACAACAAAACGCAACCAACATCAACGACGTCATGTCAATACATCTAAATGTCAAAAACTACTATCATTTAATAAAATTTTCAAATCGTGATTACAACTAATCTAGAAGTTTCCGAAACCTGAAATTCTGGGAATATACATAAAAATATATAACCTTTTTAATAAGAACTACTTCAGACGTCAATTCGTGGGTTACTAATCTAAATGTGAGCCCTGAAATTGCTATCCACAGCAATGCATAATCTAAGAAGTAATACTAGTTCTAAAAAATAAAAACTGCTTACAAAGTTTCAAGCAAATAAGAATCAGATAAAATAACAATAAAATTCAAGTAAACATGTACACAAAATCTAGCTACTTTTAATGAATTCCTAGTGCTATTACTTAATTGTTTTTCATAATATATGCTGTAGATGTCTTGATGTATCTTATCTGGATATAATTGAACAGCATTCATGATAATTTGATTTACTTTAGCAACCAAGGGGAAATTTTCATAATGATATTTCTGAAAAAAATATGCTCCCTACAAAGAAATAAGTTTTTTTTTTCTTTTGCAGTTCTAATCTACCAATCACAGATGAAGGCTGAGGCTGAGGACACTGAGGCGGCCGACAATCCTGACATTGAATATCTTGAAGACATTGATTATGGAGATGGTAAATATTTTTTTTCAATCAATAGTTGAGTAACAATCACTACATAGTACACAGCAAAGTTGCTTACTGCATCCGTTCCTATGTCTGTATGTAAGTATGCGTAGATATTTGAAACTACTAAACAGATTTTCATGCAGTTGTTTTAGATAGATTGATAGAAGAGGAAGGTTTATTTATATGTGAGTACAGTTGGCAAGACGACATCTGCTTTTACTTCATCAGGCAAAAAACATTACTTTCATTTAATTTTTTAATTATACTGAACAAAAAATACTTAAATTTATAACTTGCAGTGTCCCCTTCATAAGGAAGATATCAGACGGTATGTCTGCAACTACTGCTAGACTTTTATCAACTAAACCTCTTTGTACAAAAGGCAAGGCAGAACTTCATCATATCAGCCTGTTGCAGTCCACTGCTGGACATAGGCCTCTCCCAAGGAGCGCCTCAGAAACTTCGATACTTAACTATTTTAGTCTCCAAGCGACTTGCGCCCATGCAAATTCATTTAGGCGACAAATGTCGGAGACGAGTGTACGAGTCAATGAATTTGTATGGCCGCAGTCGTTTGGAGTTTAAAGTCGTCGAGTAACGAGTACGCAGGGGCTATAACGACCACCCAGACCATTGCCTATCGCTGTCGCCTACACGTTATCGCTCGACAGTTTTAGTGCCCGTCACGTGAAAAGCGCACTGGTAGGTTTTCTGGATGAGATCACTCCCCAGTGTTAAGAGATCTAAAAATTGTACAACTTTATTTGTGAAACCTATCTATAATTTCGATTTCTGTGTTATATAAAGAGTAATCTATTAACTCTAGATAGAGTGCGAAAATCCCCCTCTATCATCCTCCTCATCTATCCCCCCTCCTATGCCGTACAGTTAGCACCAAAATAATAAGTCTCACTTTGGTACCATCACACTAATATTTTAAATGTGAAGGTTTGTATGTTTGTCCGTCAATCACGCTGAACCTACTGAATGGATTTTGATTAAATTTGGTATGCAAACAGGGTATGAGCTGGCTTCGGTGATAGGATACTTTTTATGCCATTTTTTATTATTTTTATTTGGGATCGGTGTGCTCTTGACCCAAGACTAAACCCAACCAGGCAAGGACTGAGTCTACGATGGAGCGAGGTCACCTAGAAGATGCCTGTTCACTCTCTCTAGCTTTGAAGATTCCTAGGTTGTAATTGCAGGGAAACACTAACACAGGTAGAAATTAAATGCTCCCTTGGGATAAAATAGGAATCTGGGCAAGTCACTTCTTTTTTTTAATCATAAACAATAGGCAGGACAACATACAACAACAGGGTCGTCTAGTGTAAAAATTACGTTTTGACCATTCTCCTTGTAAATCAGTCAAGTTTGTTGTTTTGACATGTTGCTAAAGCGCTCCTATATTTTTGACTTTACCAACAAGACAAATATCTTCTAGTCCCCGAATTTTATAGCGCTTCTAACGTGAAGAGATTTATACATCCCATATCTCTTTGATGTCTCTTTGACCACTTTGGTGTAATGGTTAAGAAGTTGACTATTAAACAAGAGGTCGCGGGTTCGATTCCCGTACTGTACAAACATTTGTGGGCGCATGAACATGTCTGTTTGTACTGGTCTGGGTGTTATATGTATTCATTAGTAATACTACTGTTGATTCTGATATCTGTAACACAAGTGCTTAGCTACTTACCACTGAGTCAGATCAATGTATGTGATGTTGTTGTATATTTCTATCTAATATATAAAATTCTCGTGTCACAGTTTTCTCATGAAATTTTCAGATTCTCATGAAATTTTGTGAGCATATTGGGTAGGTCTGAGAATCGGCCAACATCTATTTTTCATACACCTTAGTGATAATAATTTATATGGCATAACAACGTTTGCCGGGTCAGCTAGTATATTTATATTTATCTCTTACTATTTTAAATAAATATTTCACAACAATCACACCAATTCTCTAGTCCCAAATTAAGCTACGAGGTTTGTGTTATGGGTACTAGACAACGGATAAACATACTTAAATACTTTTTTTTTAAATAAATACATATTATACATAGAGAACACCCAGGCCAGTACAAACACACATGTTCATGCACACTTATGATTGTTCTGTGCGGGGATCGAACCCGCGACCCTTGGTGTTAGAAGTCCGACATGTGGACCACTAAATTATATATTTAATATTTTGACTACCCCCAAAACTCCTCAGACGACGAGCCGCTCAAAACCGAAGCGTCGTGCTCCGACATAGCCGTGGAGGCGCTGGTGCCGCCGCGGCGCGGGCGACCGCGGAAGACCCTCAAAGCGGAGAAGAAGAAGACCAAACATGAAGAACGACCCAAAGCGTCTAAAGCGCTCGCCAAAGGTAGGCGTACATTTTTTTAAAAAATGATAACTTTGAAAAGGGATTCCTGGAACTGTGAATGTTGTTTTGAATAAAGTTTTGTTTATGCCACTATAGAAAATTGTTAAAAAAATCAAATTTTCATCAAATTTTGTATTTATACTTTGGTCTTAAGAATAATACAAAATATTTCAAATTTAATGTTTCCATTATTTAATGTCTAAATGTTATGTGTTTTGATGAAAATGAGTTCAAACTTCTAGGAATTTCGGTTCAAAGACTCATTTGAAATTACTGAGTTGTATCTGGCTTGTTCTAAAGTTCTATTAATTTGTTATAAAGTAGCTTTTACTTAAACTTTTTCCGAGGCCAGTCTCAGGATTTAATGGTATTTAAAAAAAATACAACACAGTAACTTTCAAAATATGTATTTTTTTTAACAACTATGATATTTTTCTGTGCTACTTGTTAAGCATTAAGGCTTATTGGTTCTCTTTAATCGTTATATAAGTACTACGATTACGGCTTTATCCTACCACCTAGCCAGGCTCAATAGCTTGGCCAAATTGAAGACCCCAATTTGTAGTTTTTGCACTAAGCAGCGTGTATTAACAATTTTGTTACGCTAGGAAACATACCTACTACTAATAAACCTTTGCGACTTAGAAGCTTATTTGATAAATCAGTTGTTTAGCTTTAACCTTCAAGCGCTGTGAAAGAATGACAATGTCTCAACTGTTGAGTCTGCCAGCGTAAAAACAGCTTGGAGTCGAGAGCCTCTAAAGTATACTGGCTTTAAACTGTAAAAACTACAACGGAGAAGGCGTTCTGCTCTGGCCAAGTCAATATCGAACATACGTTTTCGCGTACTACTTTAAGAAACAAACACCATTGCGCATTGGAATATTAATTTGCCTTGATGACATCACATTATTACATTTTTTTTTACGTTTTATGTAGTGATGTTTGTAATGATATCCGTATCCGCGGATATCCGAAAAAGAAAGATCCGTATCCGTTACTTTTCTCACGGATCATATACGGATCTTTTAACTTATTAACATTTCAACAATTAAATACAGTGTTTATTGATTTGGGGTTTGTATTATCCTACATTCTAACTTTTTACATATATACAATACAAAAAATCCTCTTTTTAACGTTTGCAAACATGTCCCTGGCCGTAATTTTTAACGATACTCTTCTTTGAAGAATAATAATATTTATCAGAATGTTTTCTAGATGTTTTTTTAAAGAATTTGTGCCTCTTCCCTTACGGGAATACATTCCGTCACAAATTTTACACTTCACACATTCATCAAGATATTTCCAAAATACACTCGTTCTTTTTAGTGGACATTATTTTAAATGTTTTCTTTATAAAGGTTATTCAAACGTTATCTAAGCGGCTCAGTGACACACTAAACAAACAAAAGTACTTAATACCCGCGCAAGTCAAGTCGAAACTTGTCCTGCCTGACGTTCCGGCGGGTCTAGGTCCCGCGCGCTGACACCGATTGAGTAAGGAAATGAAAATCCGTATCCACGGATCTTGACATCAAATATCCATATCCGTGGATATAGATTTTTAACGATCCGGAACGTCACTAGTTTTATGTCTCCTGTCTCGAAAGATTATTACTAAGACCATACTACTGAGTGCTTAGGATTTTCATGCATTTATAGGAATGTAATTACATTCCTATAAATGCTTTTATAGGTATTGAAGAAGAATAGCTATTCTAAGAATATGGTTAAAGGTTTCTCAAGAAATGCACTTCTTAATTTTATTTTATTTATTGGATAACCAACCACATAATACATTACACTTATGCTACAGAGCTTATATAAATCGAAGTGTTTATAGGTTTTCACAACTTGTTTAAATTATGTAAACGAGTCGAAATACAAACAGCTACCTCTTAAGCGAGAAGATAAAAAAAATAAAACAAATAACTGTAAGCCACTAAATGAATAAATGTTTTAAATGCCAGTAGTAGTTTCTTAGTTTAAGATAATTAACAACAATTGTTGTATTTTTTATTTATTGGACAACACAACAGATTACAACATGGCATGACTTAAAGCAGTAACTAAGAACTACAGAGCTACACAAGATATAATCCTTAAGCGTGCTATCACGGCTTGCTACTACGAATTCTAGTGAAAACTAATATACTAATATGTTTATAAACTTGTTATTTTATCTATATTATTTTAACCACGAGTTGTCATTGACATGACTGAATAACTATTTATTTTAATAATAAGGCACTGCCTTCCTTTTTACCCGAAAATAGAATTATCTTATTCCAGATCTTTTGATTTTCACTTGACATTTTTAGCGGCATATTTGTACAATGATAAACATTTACGATTACTTCGTCCATGATTTGCGTTTTACTCTTGAAGCAAACCACAAGCTAGTTATTTAATATTTTATCTCCGAATCATAGAACCTTTGACAACCACCATTTACCTTTTTGTGGACATTTAATTTGTTTGGCTGGTGCGGTTATTAAAAGAAGCAACTGTTATTTTTCATATATGTTGTTGCGTGGACGTTTCAAATCGGAGAAATCATATACTTGACTCTATAAGAGTTATCTCTCATTATTTATTAGAAGGGTAGGTAGGGTAGGGTAGAGTAGGAAAATATTTCTATTGCTCTATTAGAATTCTATCTAAATGACTCCACCGTACTGCAGACGTCAATTTTCACGTTCTCATTTCCATTTTTAGGCGCGACGTCTCTCGCCAGCCCCACACCCGCCCCCATGACGTCCACCAGACGTAACCGCCTCACCAAGAGGAACGCCGTCATAGTTCTAGAGCACTCGACGGCCGTACCTTTCAAATGGCATCGCACGAACTTCCTCTGCTTCTTCTGTCATAAGACATTCAAAGACACGACCCTGTTGAAAGAACATACTAAAGAGCATAAGATTTCTAGTATCAAATCTGCCGTGTCCTACTTAAGAGGCGATGAGAAAGTGAAAATTGACGTCACAACACTCAATTGCATCATCTGCAATGAGCCTTTTAACAAGCTGGATAACCTAATTGCACATTTAAAGGACAAACACAATAAACCAATTAACGACGAATATGGATACGGTCTCGTACCTTACAGATTGGTGAACGAATGCTTAACCTGCGCGATTTGTGATAAAGAATTCCAGTACTTCATCAAACTCAACCATCATATGAACGAGCATTTCGGCTCATACGTCTGTGAGACGTGTGGCAAGTCTTTCTTGAGCCAGGACAGACTGAGGTGTCATGCGGCAACGCACAGTTCGGGATACCGTTGTAATATCTGTTCGGAGACCTTCGAATCTTTACCCCAAAAGACCAGGCACGAAGCTACAGCACACAACAAAGTTTTAACAATGAAGTGCAGCTACTGCCCCGAGACCTTCACGAGTTATTACGCGAGAAAATTACACCACAGTTCAGTACATAATGTTGGATTTGAAGAGTTCAACTGCCCAGTTTGTGGGAAGAGTTTTCAGATCATGAGCAAGATGAAAGTCCATCTTAAGCAAGTGCATATAAGAGAAAAGAACTTCTCATGTACCATGTGCGATTTAAAGTTCTTTTCGAAGACGCACGTGAAGAGACACATGATCAAACACGTGGGGGAGAGGATACATCAGTGTGACATATGTATGAAGGCGTACGCTAGGAAACAGACACTAAGAGATCATATGAGGATACATAGTAAAGAGAAGAAGTTTACTTGTGAACTTTGTAGCCAGGAGTTCGTGCAAAATAACGGTTTACGACTGCATATGAGGGTTCACCATCCCGATAACGTCTCCACGTAATAATGAAATATAATATCAGGGTTCACCATCCCGATAACATAATGAAATATAATTATTTGACTTTAGGCTATAGTTTTGATTGTGGCATCGCTAAATTATGCTAAAAAAAATTAACATACAATTATTCATATCGGAGTAATTTGTATAGGATGACGTATTATGTATTAAAATGGTGGTTGTGCCGGCTGTCTTTGATCTAAATTATATTTTAACTAAAAAATATTGGCTTTTATTGTGTCAATATATTTTTACCCGTGTTGACAACTTTAAATGTACCCTATCAGTTTCTAAATGTTTGTTTCACTAAATAAAAGCGTTCCATGTCTAGTTTAAATTCTAAGGGTACATTTACAGATCAGAAAATATCTTTTCAGATGTAAAACCGAAGAAATACAAAGGCTGCGAATCCTCCTCGATGCGCAGACGACGAAACCTACAGATTCTGTTCAACCACACGTCAGTTATACCTTTTAAGTGGCGCGGGAAGTATCTGTGCTTCTACTGTAGCAAAGACATGTCAGAATATTCGGAGCTCCGAAAGCACACGAAGTCGCACGGAGACTGTTCCATCGGAGACCATTCGCTGAAAGTCCTCAAAGGAGGTCAAAATATGGAAATCAAAATTGACGTTTCCGATATAACCTGCGAAATATGCAACGAACCATTTCCATCTTTTGACGAAATAATCAATCATTTACATGTTAAACACAAAATAGACTACGATAAAGAAGTAGACATGGCTATCGAAGAATATAGACTTATAGATCTAACGTGTTTGGTGTGTGGCGAAAAATTCGCGTACTTTGGCTATCTAGTGTCTCACGTGAATAGTACGCATCCGAAAAAGTGTCTTATTTGCGATAAATGCGAGCAGAAATTCAACAAACAGCGCGATCTGTTTTCGCACATCAAAAACTATCATCGAGAAGGTGGATACCAGTGTGAGGCTTGCCTTCAGAGCTTTGGCTCTCTCAATATACTACGCAAGCATAAAATCAACAGGCATTTGACTAGATGTACCATTTGCCATCTGAAGTTGCCATCGGCAGTATTAAAACAAAAGCATATGGAAATTGAGCATCCGGACGATGGTTCTCTTATTTGCCATAACTGCTCCAAGGAATTCCACACGAAACAAGGTCTAAGAATGCATGAAAGAAAATGCAAGAATGAAGATTTCTTTGACATCGAAATCAAAAAGGAAGAAGCGATGGACTACGACGATGGTTGCGAAGAAATAAAAAGACCAAGCGTCAAACAAATAAGAGAAAATATTGTAATTGTCATTAATATGTCCACTGCGATACCTTTTAATTTTTACAAAAATAAGTTCAATTGTTTTTATTGTTCCAAAGATTTCGCAGATTCAGATGCGATGAGAGAGCATACTGTAATGGAACATCCCGTATGCGATGTCAAACAAAAATGCATTAGGAAATGTAGGGAATCCGTAGCCTGCGTTAAAATCGACGTTTCGTCTTTAGCTTGTAAGGTCTGCTTCGAATCTGTATCAGATTTAGACAATTTAATAGACCATTTAATTCTAAAACACGAGGCTAATTATGATAAGTCCATAACCACTTGCTTGCAACCTTATAAACTTATAAAAGACCACATCGCCTGTCCACACTGCCCTGGGGAAGTCTTTAGGTTTTTTGGCACTTTACTCAAGCATATGAATACGCAACATACGAATAATAATATTATATGTGTGTACTGCGGTCAAACTTTTAGAAGGGATCAGAATTTGAGAGTGCACATATGGCGTCATCATAGAGACGGTCGGTTTAAATGTACCATATGCGACGCAGACTGCAATATTCCGTCTAGGCTGTACATGCATATGGCGAAAGACCACGGTGTGAAAGCGGCAAAGTGTCCAAAGTGCCCAGAAAGTTTTGCCACTCAATACCTTAGACAGAAGCATTTGATTGACGCCCATGACTCCGGCCACAAATGTACTTATTGCGGGAAGTTGTTTACGAGGAATTCCTTCATGCGAGATCATATCAGGCGAACACATCTCAAAGAGAAAAATGTCGAGTGCTCAATATGCAGTATGAAGTTTTTTAACAACATCCTTCTTAGACGGCATATGGTGAAACATAGCGGTGAAAAGAACTTCCACTGTGACACGTGTGGGGAAAGATTCTTTTGGCGCAAAAGCCTCCGGACACACATGGCTAGGCATAACAAACATATACAACTGTAAAGATGAGCAGTTTATGATAAAAAATAAGGGTATCAAATACTGTTGACTGTTTTTTTTTTTCATTTTCTGCCATCCAGATATTTGGCCACTATTTCACGATGGTAAGTGATGATGTGGCTGAGGATTATGTCTGTCTAGTAACAACCTATTAACTCGTTTCTTGAAAAAATCCACCATATACTCTGCAGGGAGCACTTCAGCCGGTAGTGAATTTCACCTTAGCCGTGCGCCATTGGAATGTAGATTCAAATCGTTTGGTGCGCAAGGGTGGTTTATCTAAGGGTAAAAACCTGGCCTGCGAATTGTGTCTTGTGAAAAAGGGCCGGTGAAATTTAATCGTGCAATTCTTTTGTACATTCTCCAAAATGTAGATTGTAGAACTTTGCGAGGCAACTATACTTCTGAATATCTATATAACTTATCTTATATAAATGAATTGATGTTTGTTAGTCTCGTTCAAACTCGAGAACGGCTGAACTGATTTAACTAATTTTAGTCTCGAAATATTCGTAGAAGTCCAGAGAATATTTAAAAGATAAGAACATTACAAAAAAGAAATAGGCAGGACAGCGTCTGCGGGTCCGCTAGTAATTATTTATTGTTTGATGAAAATCCGACAACATGACGTATTGATGCAAAATTTTCAAATTTACGTCATACTAAAAGGTTACAGAACACGTTTTCTTTTCAGATGACATACTACCGGACATCTTAACGAGAAAAGCTTGGCGCTCAAACAACTTCCAGATACTTTTCGATCACACGAGCGTGATACCGTTCAGATGGAAAAACTGTTTCATGTGTTTCTACTGTGGGAAACACACGAACGAATGGTCGGATATACGCGAACACACAGAGGCACACGGCGTTCTCGGAGCCGCCAAGATTGCGCAAGCCATATCAAAGTTGCGTTCGAAAGAAAAAGTCGTCAAAATAGACATATCCTACCTCAAATGCAAACTGTGCAACGTCCACTTCCTAGCGCTGGATGACTTAACACACCACCTGATTGAAGAACACAAGTTAAAATACAATAAAGAAGATTTCATGTTGATGCGCAAATACAATTTGTCGAAATCAAAATGTCCGGAATGCTCCGAAAGTTTCGTTTACTCGTCGTTCCTGATCAAACATGTGGACGAGACACACGAGTTGAACTGTTATTCGTGCGATCTGTGTTACAGTAGTTTCAACTCGCTGGAATATTTAGAAACGCATATCAAAACAGAGCACTGTAACCAAGAGATCGTCAATTTATTGAATGTGGTTGTGAATATGTCGAATGCGACTCCTTTAAACTGTTTTCGCTTCGACACCGGATTTCGGTGCTACTCCTGTTCAGATATTTTTAAAATTATCGGTGAACTTCGGACTCATCACACGACAGAACATAGTAAATTTTCAGCTCAATTAGTTTCTTATAGGATCGGTTTGACGTTGGACATCGCTGAGCTGGCTTGTCGCGAATGCTCAGAATCTGTTGACGATATTAAATCGTTGATCGATCATTTAAAATCCAAACACGATATCAGCATTTCGAATGACGTGCTAAAGGTCATTAAACAAGTTAATATAGACGATTCGTTCTCGTGTAGGATTTGTAATATTTCCTTTGATTCGTATGGTCTTTTATCACAGCATATAAATAAACAGCATGTGACCGACAATGATCTGCTTTGTTCCAATTGTGGATTGGGTTTTGCTTCTGGCGCAATTCTTACAAAACATATGACACAGTGTAATAATAAAAATAAAAATGATGCTTCAATAGAAGACACAGATGTTGTTGATGATGCTCAGAAGATTTACGAGAAGTGGCTAGAAAGAAGAGGTATTGATGTTGCCGCTAAGAAGAAGAAACTTGAAGAAAACAAAGAGAGACAACAAGAAAAGCCGAATGGGAACGTCAAACGTAGACGATGTGCGATTCTACGGAAACGTTAGTAATACTACGTACAATATTCCGTGATTTAAGTGCTATTGATGGTATAACCTAAAAGCAATTTTAACGTGCCGCTGAATTTCGCATTTGCTATTGTAATCTTAGCAGTATATTTAGTATGTAGTTTTGATCGAAGCTTTCGGTTCTTTCCAATTGTACTGTGTAATCTGTTGTATAATATAAATGAGGATAGCCTATTATTTTGAACAGGGTTATGTATAGGAAGTATTTTTTTAATCATACCAACGATTAGGCCGTATTTGTAGTTTGAATATTACTTGCATTCCATAGAAATACCAACATAATCTCTTGAATTTAAAATTCCAAATGCCTGACGCCTAACGACATGACGCCCACAAATACTAAGTAACAAATTTTCATCTTTTCAGATGAAAATGGGCCGGCAAAGGCACTCAATGCGAGTAAAGTCAGGAGGACGAATCTGCAAATAATATTCAACAATACCACATTGATTCCTTTCAAATGGAGAGGGAAATATCTTTGTTTTTACTGCGGGAACGATTTTAACGATTGCAAAGAACTAAGGCAGCATACTGTTGAACATGGCGATTGTACTGACAAAGATCGAGCTATAAAATTAGTCAAATCGGGTGACGTTGAAGTAAAATTAGACGTATCGGATATGACTTGTAAGCTTTGCAACAAGAATTTCTTCGTTTTCGACGATATTATAACCCACCTCAGTACAGAACACATGCTGCCTTACAACAAAGATGTCCCATTGTTTTTGACTACGTACCGTCTAGTTGATCTCAAATGTGTATTCTGTGATAGAAGTTACAACTTTTTCCATAAACTTGTCACTCACGTTAATCAATCGCATCCGGTAAACCATCTGCGATGTATCATTTGTAATCAGAACTTCAACAAGAAGAATGATCTCGACACCCATACGCGATCGCGTCATAGGTTAGAGTATTTTTGTAAGAAATGCCCTCAAACGTTTGATTCCAGCGCCGCTATGCATAAGCATAAAGCGAATTCCCACGGTTCACATTGCAATATTTGCTTTGAAGCATTCGCAACAGACAACAGCAGGGTAAATCACATCAAAAAGGTTCATTTCGACAATGATAATATCTTACAATGCGGCTTCTGTTTTCAAATGTTAACAACCAAAATTGCGTTTCTTAATCACGCTGCGAAATGCAACGTAAAAGATGTTGCTGATGACATTAAACCTAATACTGACGATAAGAAACCTACTGTAGTTCAAATTAGAAACAATATCACTTGCATTCTCAACATGTCAACTGCTATACCGTTTAAGTTTTACATGAACAACTTCAGATGCTTCTATTGTGTTAAAGATTTTAGCGAATGCGAGGATTTGAAAGAGCACACGCGAACTGAACATCCCGTGTGCGATGTCAAACTGAAATGTTTGCAACTTAAAAATAGAAAATCTGGTATAAGAATAAAAGTTGACGTTTCAACCCTCGCATGTAAAGTTTGCTTTGAACCAATGCAAGATTTGGAACAATTGATAAATCACTTGATTTTAGAACACAAAGCGTCGTACAATAAATCAGTCGACCACTACTTTGAACCTTTTAAACTGATCAAAGACAGTTTTCCGTGCCCATATTGCGCTGAGATATACAGATACTTCTGTACTCTGTTAAAGCATATTAGCGAGAGCCACTCGGAGAACAGGGCTATCTGCCCTTTTTGCGGTGTCACGTTTAGAACGGAATCCAATTTGAGATTTCACATATCTTTAAGGCACAACACTATGAGTTACAAGTGTGGTGTTTGTGATTCTAGTTTCCCGACGAAACGACACCTTCGGGAACATTCAGGGTCTGCCCACGGAAGTAAAGTGGCCAAATGCTCGGAATGTTCGGAGAAATTCAAGTCCCCTTACGCAGTGCAGCGACATAAGATCGATGCGCACGGCATCGGCCATAAGTGCTCTTACTGCGGTAGACTTTTCACCAAGAAATCGTTCATGGTGGACCACGTAAGGCGATCACACCTCAAAGAGAAGAACGTGGAATGCCCCGTCTGCTTTCAAAGATTTTTCAACAAATACATGGTCACCAGACACATGATTATGCACGTTGGTGAAAGAAATTTCCACTGCGACATTTGTGGCAAAAAGTTCCTTTGGAAGAAGAATCTTATAGGGCACATGTCGACGCATTTAAAAAATCCGACACAAACTTGATTAGAATAATGTGAAAGCGAAATTTACACGAAAAACTACAGCAAGAAACATTTCTTTTCAGATGAAAACGCTCCGGCTCCGTACGGAGGCTGCGCCTCTGAGCGCCGACGGAAAAACCTCAAAATAATATTCAACAATACGACAATCATGCCTTTTAAATGGCGACGACGGTTTCAATGTTTCTACTGTCCTAAAAACTTTACCGAATATGATGAGTTAAAAAAACACACTAAATCACATGGACCGTGCACCACTAAAGATAACTCTTTGAGAATTATTAAAGGTGGACACGTTGAAGTTAAAATCGACGTTTCAGATGTGACTTGCGAAATATGCAACGAGCCTTACGAAAATTGGCAAGAAATCGTTGACCATTTGATCATGAAACATAACATGGAGTATGATAAATCGGTTGATTTACCGCTCCAGGCGTACAGATTAGTCGACTTAAAATGCCTGCTTTGTGAGGAGAATTTCACTTATTTCGGATATTTGATCAGTCATGTCAATTTGAGTCACCCGCAAAACTGTTACATTTGCGACGATTGCGGTGTGACTTTTAACAAAAAGCGAGATTTGGCCGTACATTTCAGGTGTTACCATCGGAAAGGCGGCTACCCTTGCGATCAATGCCCTCTAATCTTTGAGAATTTCTGTTCTTTGCGTAGACACAGAAATAATGTGCACTATAGGAAATGTGCGAGCTGTAACCTGAAGTTTACAACGCTGGGTATGCTGAAGAGACATATTTTGACAGACCACCCTGCTACTGGAACACTGACGTGCGAGTACTGCGCCAAACTCTGCCAATCTACGCAAGGATTGCGACTCCATAAAAGTAAGTGCAGAGTCCGGATGCTTTGCACCAATGAAAACGTCGACTCCCTCGCTGTTCTAAACGAGCCGAAAAAGAAACAAAACATAAAACAAATCAGAGAAAACATACACTGCATCCTCAACATGTCTACAGCGATACCGTTCAAATTCTTCTCAAAATATTCTTGTTTTTACTGTTCAAAGAAATTCGTGGAGTTCGATGATCTCAAAAGTCACACTGAGACTGAACACCCGGTATGCGATTTGACATCTAAATCTATAAAAAAATGTCGAGGTGAAAGAATTAATGTTAAAATAAGTATAGCTACTCTGCTTTGTAAAGTTTGCGGCCAATCCATGGACGATTTAGATTTACTAGTGGACCATTTAATTACAGTACATAAAGCTAATTATGACAAATCGGTAGTGGGTTGTCTAGAGCCTTTTAGAATAGTCAAGGATAACATACCGTGCCCGCATTGCCCTGACCGTACTTTTAGGTATTTCGGGATCTTGCAGCGGCATCTGAACACTGATCACAGTAACAACAACAAAATCTGCGATTATTGCGGTCGCGCTTTCAAAAAAGTTGCTAATCTTAAAGTTCACATATCCTACTCGCATTCCGGCAATGCGGAATGTAGCCTTTGCGGGATAAAGTTCAAGAACCAGTGGTGTCTCGCAAGGCACCGTGCCAAGGCCCACGATGTTAAAGATTACAAATGTTCAAAGTGTCCTGAGCTTTTTCGATCTCAGTATGAGAAGCAGAAGCATTTGATTCGAGCTCATGATATAGGGCACAAATGTGAGCATTGCGGGAAGATGTTTACGAGGAATTCGTTTATGAAAGACCATATACGGCGAACTCATTTGAAAGAAAAGAATGTTCCTTGCACTCTTTGCAGTGAACATTTCTTTGATAATTACCTTTTGAGAATGCATATGGTGAAACATGAGGGAGAGAGAAAGTTTTCTTGCAGCGCTTGTGGCAAAGCGTTTTTGAGGAGGAGCAATCTCCATTCTCACATGGAAATGCATAAGAAGTATGGCCATGCGATTGGTCTGTTGCAAGATATTATTTAATTTTACCGTTAATAGGCCGAACGTACAAATTGCTATTATAAAAATGTATACTGTAAATATGAGGACACCGCCAAAAGTTGAAATAATCTTTATCGTTCGTACAACGACCTATCTCGATAGATTTCGTATGGGATAACTCAAAGATTCATTTTATTGAGTCAGAAAGCGAAGTTACTTGACTGTATATTAATGTTATTTTAAATTGCTTTCTGCAGTTATTTGGAAACTGGGTTAAGAAGCGGGGCATTACTGATGCCTGTTATATTATGAAACTATATTATTTTTGATACGTTCGTATTCGTTATCATGAGCGTTTTTCACTAAGGCAGTATTTCTATTTGTTAAATGATCTCAATTGTCCCTAGAATGTGTTAAGTTGTATGAATGAATTTGGTAATGTTAAATCAGAAAATTCCATTTATGTTTTACAAGGAAGTGTAATTTAATTCAAAAAATTGTAGATTTTAGTAAATATGAAATTATACCTAGTACATACTAATTAATAAGTTCACATAAACTGTATTTTAACTCGTATTATATCTTTAATGTGATGTAAAACATACTTAATGTAATCAGATATAAGTTTGATAATAAACAAGTGTAACTTTAAAAACTCGGGTTATAACTCTTTTGATTCATTAAGTTCCCTCTTAAAAAAATATTATAATTCACCATGCGATAGGTCAAAAAAGTATTATAATTCACCATGCGATAGGTCATATTATGAAATAAAGCCATGGTCCATAATTAAGGCTGATTTGCGTCATATCAAGCAGTAGGCCTACTACGAAAAACAAAATAAACATTCTTTCGACATTCGTCAATACGATAATCGTTCTTTCTTTTTCCTTATCATAAATTCCCCTTTAGCCTCCTCATACTGAAGTTCCGTAATGTTTTGGGTTCCTCAACCGTTACTGCTTCCTCATAAATATAAAACCCTCTTCCACTATCGGTTTGTCGAAATTTAAGAGAAGTTTATGCGCATTCGCGGCGCGTATCCATGGCAACGCACACGCCGCAGCGCTCATAATTCACTGTTGTCCAGTCTCAGTATCCCACATCTACCATTGACTAAAAGTTAACAGGCAGACAGTTTTATACTAAAAGCTGTAGGAAGTTTCAGATTTTTCCATGAAAGTGTCAGTTATCTGAGTTTCAGTCAACGATTGATGGGATATTGCAACCAGCCTATAAAAAAAAGTCTCCATTTTGCGCCACAGATTTCAAAGAGTTAATTTATTATTACTGTTTCGTCATACTTGTAAGCAAGATTTACATATTTGAATTAACCGTGAAGATGTTTGCTCTACTAGAATCTTAAAGTGTATTACATTACTACATAAGTGAAGTTAAAACACCTATACTACAACATTTAATTAACACTATGTATTTTGTTACTCATATAACAAGTGAGATGAAAGACAGGGAATAATATATAACCCTATCAAAAATGGCGTAGATATAAATCAAAGGATCCAAAATCGAAGAAGGGCGTCAGAAACCGTTAAAAGTAAAAGAAGAATTTTATTTTCAGGTGTGAAAATCGTTACCGTGGAGGACAAATTTAAGAAAATGGAAATGGCCCGTAAGCTTCTTATTAAAAGGAGAAACGTTGAATACGTGTTACAGTATGGGAATGTAACGCCATTCATGTGGTACAAAGGACGGTACCGATGCTTCTACTGTACCGAGCCTATGAAAGACCCTAGCGCGCTCCGAGAACACACAGCCACTCACACCACAACAGATCTAGAGAATGTCGTCCATTACAGAACGAAAAACAACCGAAATAAAGATGCCGCTGTCAAAATTGACGTCACTGACATCTCTTGTAAGCTGTGTGACAATCCAGTGGCAAATCTTGAAGAGCTCATTAACCATCTAATCATAGCTCACGATGCAGAATACGATGTGACAGTCCCCAACTGTCTGCTAGCCTTCAAACTTGATAAAGAACAGCCCACTTGTCCCACGTGCAATATGAAGTTTGTGTTCTTCGAGTACCTACTCAGACACGCCAATAAGCACCACCTCTCTCACGATTACATCTGCGATGTCTGTGGCACCAGTTTCCAAGGGGAAATCCATTTGAAGATGCACAATAGATACTACCACAGGCAAGGGGGGTACACATGTGACCATTGTGGTATCACGTTCGCAACCTTATCGAAGAAAATCTTGCACGAAAAGAATGTACATCAAGTGAATCTGGCCAGTTGTCCTCATTGCCCGGAGCTGTTCAAAAGTCCATACTTTAAAAAGCTACATATGGCTAATGTTCATGGAGTCGAAGAGATGAAGATCAAATGCACTTTCTGTCCGAAGGTGTTTCCACAAGAGAGCATAATGTCAAGGCATTTGAGGCGTGTCCATTTGAGAGAGAAAAACGTCGAATGCGAAGTGTGTGGGGACAAATTCTTTGGCCCATACGATGTAAAGTTGCATATGGTGAAACACAACGGAGAGAAAAAATTCGTGTGTTCAGAGTGCGGTAAAAAGTTCTCTAAGAAGAGCAATTTGAACGCCCATATGGTTCTACATACAGGCGAAAAGAAATTCACCTGTGTGGTGTGCAACAACTCATTCGCGCATCAGGCTAACTACAAAGTTCACATGAGGAATCGCCATAATATAATAGCTAGTAAAACCGCTGATGACCAGTATAAAGAAGGGATTCCGATGTTAGATGAATCTGATATCATCCAAATCATAGAAAAGGATGAAATGGAAGCTACGGAGATAATAGAATCTTATAAAATTTAATTTGCTAAACGTGCAATTCTTTTTTGTTATTATATGCTAAACTTTATGATCTACACTCAGTTGTATATAATTTATCCAACACCATCAATTTATTTAATAAAGTTTGCATCATAAACATTTGTTGTTATTAAGTACCATCATTCTAATTGGCTGAAGACACATTAGGCAGTTGAACATTAACGTATATTCTGCGACAAACCTCCGTCTTGTGACGATTACAGTGATATTGAAACGTAAAGAACTAAAATCTCTTTACAGGATTGAAAAAGGAGATGAGTTCGAAGAGCAATTTGCACCGCCTCAGTAGAGTGAGACAGAATATCCTCGTCTTGCTACGCTACGGAAACGTGCTTCCTTTCAAATGGCACACGAAGGCTTTCGCTTGCTTCTACTGCCCCAAGACCTTCAAGGATTGCCTCACAGTCAAAGAGCATACGTACACCAAACACACGTCAGTCGATCTGGATGATTTCGTGCCGAAGCTGGTCTCTAAAGACGTACCAGTCAAAATTGACGTCACTTGGGTAGCCTGCAAGTCCTGCCCCGAAATTCTGATAAGGACATTAGACGAGCTCGTAGCTCATATAGTCACGATACATGACGAAGATTACGACTACGACGCTGGAGTATGCTTCCTGCCTTTCGTTTTGGACAAGAATATAATGACGTGTGTGATTTGCGCGCACCAGTTCGATAACTTTCCGTCTATGATGACACACATGAACAAGGAACATGTGGCCCACTCACACATCTGTCAGATATGTGGATCCAGCTTCATTGATATTATAAGACTGAACAGGCACATAAACAATTGTCATGTAGGCTTCAAATGCGCTCTATGCAACAAAGTCTTCAAGACCCACAATCGGATGGAGGTGCACAAATCTAGAATGCACGGACGGGTGAAGACGCACTACTGCAATTTGTGCAGTGCGTCGTTCGACAGCGTGTATCAAATGAAAGTCCACATGGGAAAGATTCACAATGTTGAGAAATATAGGATCAAATGCGAGTTTTGTCCTAAGATCTGTACTACAAAAGGCGCTATGGTACTTCATGTGAAGTCTCTACATTCTGATGAGAGGTATGAATGTGATATGTGCGAGTATAAGACGGCGATTAAATGGATGATAAAGTTGCACAAGCGCAAACATTTTGGCGAAAGGAGTTACGCTTGCAGCATCTGTGACAGGAAGTTTGGTCGATCCAGCAATCTTCGCGTCCATCTCAAAGTGCATACGGGGCAAATAGGTCGGGTTTGCAGATATTGTCGGAAAGGTTTTGTTGATCATGAGGCACTTGAAAAACATGTAGCCGAGGCTCATTACTTTGATCAAGAAGAAACTGCAGAGTAGTGTGTATTAAAAGGTCTTTGAAAGATATTGTGTTATTTATTGATCCTTGTGTAGAATAGACAACACTTGAAATGTGATTAGCCCAGTTGATTTTTCAATCTATGATGCCCACGGTTACTAGAGTTGGTTGAAATCGCCTCTTACCCGTTGGCATACGTGAGCGTCGCAACCCGAAAAGTGTAACAACGTGACAAAAGGACGGTAACGTAAATGACATTGACACAAGGCGTTTGAAGTATTGGTCGCGTCGCGTCACACTTGTAGCATTGCGTTGCTCACGTAATACTTCTCCTTACAGTCTTAGACTATGTTATGTTATATTGACTTGGACAACGTAGTTCGTAACCTAGATGGGTTTGTGACTGTTTATTTGAAAGCGAACAATATTAAAATAATATAAACGAAAATTTCTCTTCTCATGTTAAAAGAAGTATGTTCCGTAATGATATGACCGTTGATGTTATTATGGATTTATTTTAAAGACAATCAATAAAGCAAATATTGTGAATTACAAGCTTGTATTATTATATTTCTTTACGCCATTTAACATACATCATATACCTTCATTGAATTTTGATTCTTACCAATTAAATTGGATTAAGTTATTTTTTTTACGTTTAATTACATGTCGCTAACGCCTTTTACCTTTAGTAAAAGGATATTCAAAACGATACAGCAACTAAATATTCTGTGAATTACATAATGGAAAGGGACGTTGTACTCATAAATATGCATGCCATAATCTGGCTACCTCTAACAATTACACTAACCATCATAAAGAGAATCATGTTTTCCTTTCAGGAGAACTTAGAGGTGGTCAGAAGGCTTCCAAAAAGTCAACAACGTCCCAAAAATGTGCTGAAGAGGATATCTTCGAAAATGGTCCATTGGCTCCGACTGCTAAAGACAAAAGGAGGATGATACAACAAAATGTGCTCCAAGTCTTGATGAAATCAACTGTGATGCCGTTTCGATGGCTCAAAAGTTCGTACAGATGTTTCTACTGCTATGACATCTTCCAAGATGCGTCAGATTTGAAAGGTCACCAGCAAATTCATTTGGGAGACGAAATTAAAGAACAAGCTATGAACAATTATTTGGAACCTGTTGTCTATGTAGACGTATCCAATTTAGCGTGCAAATTGTGCCCAGAAGTCGTGACGGATTTATATGATCTGATAGACCATTTGATCGCTCAACATGGGGTGAAATATAACAAAGATATTGGCGTATGTATGGTGGCGTTCAAGCTTGACAATTTTAGCGTCAGTTGTCTGGCTTGCGGTGCTACTTTCTACACATTTGGACCTTTGTTGCATCATACTAACAAAGACCATAAAGGAACGTCGGCAATTCTTTGTGATGTATGCGGACAGCATTTCAAAGATGTGAACCTTTTGCGTGCTCATACCAAAACTGTTCACGAAAACACCGGTCTTCTCTGTCCAGAGTGTGGTGAGAGGTTCGAAACCCGATCGAAGTTGAAAACTCATCAGAAAAACCAGCACGAAGTAGATAAGAAATACTTGAAATGTTTGGTGTGCTCGCTCACGTTTCAGAGTCATTACAAGAGGTCACGGCATATGGCGTCAGAGCACCAGAATAGGCAGGAGGTGAAATGCCTCCATTGCCCTAAGACTTTTGTGTTTAGGAGTATGATGATGACCCACGTAAGAGATACGCATCTTAAAGTGCGTAATTACGTGTGCGGCGTATGTGGATGGAAGGCCTATAACAGGAATCGTCTGAAGAATCATATGTACAAACACAGCGGGGAGAAGAACTTCAAATGTGAAGGGTGTGATAAGGCGTTTACGACTAAAAAGATTATGAGAGCGCATTTCGTAAGAATACACAAGAACGCTCAGCCGGCTGTATTGCCATATGGGGCCATTCACCCTTTATCTCAAATTGATGAAGTAATCATCAATGTCTGACTTGTCTATAGGGTCGCATAATGTACCTACATGCAAAGTTTGCCTATTGAAATATATGTTCACACGGTTATACGATGTTTTGTAATCAGTTCAGAGTATATCCAAAAGTGCCATCCATTTAATCATTCAACCGCCTAGGTACACTTCTAAGTATTATTCAGTTTAAGCGTAAAACTTTAGGTAATTAACTTATTTAATAGGTAGGTACTTGTAGCTTGTAAGGTCTGATGATATTAATATGATTTAATACTCAAACATGGATTGTCTTATTTTCATTATATTTCGAACATTATATCGCACTTACTTTAATATAGTAAAAAGCTAGTTTATTCAAAATAGATTTTAGCTATTTTTACCTCCAGTTAGTCGATTCGCTTTACTGTGACTCTAAGTTTCTTTATTTTAACACATAAATACCATATTCTTTCGCATAGAATACAATTTATTCAGAAACCTATCATTGTCTGTTACAATAAGCTCTCAAACCTATGTGTACTCTCTCATTCCCTCAAACGGCAAGACGAAGAAATCTCCAATGAACCCACAAAGCTTTTTAAGAAGACCATATTTCCTTTCAGGCAAGACAAGCGTCAAGAGACGAGAATCAAAGAAAATGGACGACGACATCTCGCCTCCACTGAAGAAGGCGAAAACCCAGAGCAAAGTGGCAATAATGAGGCAAAACGTCCTAGAAGTACTGCTCAAGTCCACAGTCCTACCGTTCAGATGGCTAAAGAGCTCCTTCAGATGCTTCTACTGCTATGAAGTGTTCCAAGAACCAAAAGATCTGAAAGCGCATCAAATTATACACACAAGTGATGACGACAAGCTCCAGTCCATGAAAAACTATTGGGAGTCGACCGTATACGTTGACGTCTCGAACCTCTCGTGCAAACTTTGCCCAGCAGTCGTGACAGATTTCTACAATCTTATAGATCACTTAGTTGAAGAACACGGCGTGCAATTTAATAAGGATATAGGCATTTGTATGAGCCCATTCAAACTGAACCATATTTCGGTCCAATGCGTACAATGTGACAGAGAGTGTCGGACATTCGGACATCTGTTAGTCCACACGAATAAGGACCATAAGGGATGCTCTCAAATTCTCTGCGAATTCTGTGGCCAGCATTTTAAGACTAACCATCATTTGCGGGATCACATGAACAAAGTTCACACAAACAGATCGGTTCTATGCACGTTGTGTGGAGAAGAGATCCACAGCGCGAATAGAATGAGGACGCACATGCAAAATGTCCACAACAAGAGGTACAAATGTGGGATGTGTCCGGAGCTGTTCGATACGCATTACAAGAGATCCCGACACGTCATGATGGTGCACAAGACGAGAGAGGAGGTCAAATGTCAGCACTGTCCGAGGACCTTCGTGTTTCGCAGCACGATGATGAGGCATGTCAGAGAGACACATCTTCAGGAAAGGAACGCTATATGTGGCGTCTGCGGGTGGAGGGCTTTTGGAGCAGGGAGATTGCAGAGACACATGATGAAGCACAGCAACGAAAGGAACTTTAAGTGTCCCGCGTGTGATAAAGCCTTCAAAACGAAGAAGACTATGAAGCAACACTTTACTAACATTCACGAGAAGGGCGTTAGGGTACAAGATCTGATGCCGGCGCTCAACGAACCGCTACCGAATCCTATTTGATAAATTGTGTTAAATGTCGAAATATAATAAAGTGTAAAGTAATTAGACTGTTTATTTATCCATGCATGCTCATACCCTTTTAAATAGATGTAACGTACATGGATGTAAAGTTACAAACGAGAAATTTAACATTTTACAGGGAGGATGAAAAACCTGGAATCTTCAAAGAGATCTAAAGAAAGCAAACAGTTGAAACTGAGAAAATGGCTGCTGACGATTCTACAGAACTCGACGGCAATGCCGTTTCGAGTTTACGGGAATAAATACAGGTGCTTTTACTGCACAGCAAGCTTCAGCCATTCATTAGAATTAAGAGATCATACGAAAATACACGAGAACGTCAATTTAGTGAAGATTCTGAGAACAAGTGTGACGACATCATTTGCTAAGCTGGATATATTTGAAATGGGATGCAAGCTGTGTAGCCGAGATTTGGACAGTCTGCGAGAATTACTAGAACATTTGCAAAAAGACCACGACGTGAAATGTAGTTTAGAAGCTTTAGATTATATCTTGTGCTTCAAACTGTCCGATGACGTGCTCAAATGCTTGATATGCGATGAGGCTTTCTCATATTTCAGTCCTTTGTTACTGCACACACATAGACTGCACAATCAGAGGCCGTACATATGTGAAATTTGCGGCATAAGCTTTGGAGCTAAAGGTGCTTTAGAGAAGCACTCTCAAAGCGTACATCCAACAAAAAGCTACCAGTGCAGGCATTGTGAAAAGAAATTCACAGCGGTCCATCGAAGGGATAACCACGAAAAACGCATACATGACGAAAGCGAACGAAAATGCCACATCTGCTCCGAAGTGCTAGGAAGTATTTATATAAAGGACACCCATCTTGCCACAGTTCACAATGTATGGAAGTCTGAGTTCAAGTGTGAGGTGTGCTCGCAGATGTTTAGATATAAGTATCTTCTAGTCACTCACAAGAAGCGAGTCCATTTGAAAGAGAAGAATATGACGTGTGAATTGTGCGGAGATAAGTTTTTCGACAGACGTCTGTTGAAACTGCACATGGTAAGGCATAGCGACGCGAAACCCTTTAAATGTGAGACGTGTCAAAAGAAGTTCCTAAGAAAACGAGGATTGGAAATCCATACGAGGATTCATACGAACGATAAGAGATACGTTTGCAAATGTTGCTCAAAGGCTTTTGTTCAAATGGCCAGTTTGAAATGCCACATGCGGTTACACCATGAAATTAACTCTTGTTAGGCTGGAGAGGTGTTTTTGTTATGATCTTAAAACATTCATAAACATGCTGTCACCATTCTTTTGCCAAACTATAAGCAAACTACCAGTATTTTCTGAATTATGCTACTTTTGTGCCATATTTTTGCACAGATTATATTGTTGATGCGAAGAGCAGTAACCAAGTATCTAAGAAGAAAATTTTCCTTGCAGGAAGAAAAGGAGTTGCGAAGAAACAGGAAAGAGTTGTCAGAGAAGTCTGTGTTCGCAGAAAAACGTCTACCATCAGAGAAGAGGGCCCGGGGAGCCCGGATGAGAGAACGAAGACAATGAGAGAAAATGTCATTGAATTGCTGAAAATGTCCACACTCATGCCTTTTAGATGGTTGAAGAGTTCCTACCGCTGTTTCTATTGCTATGACGTTTTCCAAGAGCCGAAAGATCTCAGAAGCCACCAAGCCGTGCACACGGCCGAAGAAAAACTCAAATGCATGGATAACTATTGGGACGCAACAGTACATGTTGATGTCTCAAATTTAACCTGCAAACTCTGCGCGAAGACCATGAACGAGTTCTACGAACTAGTCGACCATTTGGTCACTGACCATGACATACCTTTCGATAAGGATACAGGAAGCTGTATGAACCCTTACAAATTGAAAGATATATCGGTGCAATGTGCCTACTGCAGTTTAGAATTCAGAACTCTAGGCCACTTGCTGCTACATATGAACAACGATCACAAAGGCTTTTCTCAGCTGCTATGTGACGTTTGCGGACGCCATTGCAGAAACAAGAACCATTTGAGAGAACACAAGAAGGAGCACGTCAGCAAATCTGTTACATGCTCGATTTGTAACGAAGTTTTGAGCAGCTATCACAAGTTGAGACCACACATGCAGAACGTCCACGATAAAAAGTACAAGTGTTTCGTTTGCGATGAGCAGTTTTTGACACACTACAAAAGAGCGTTGCACATGATGACCGTACACAAGAGCAGAGAAGAGATTAAGTGTCAGTACTGTCCGAAGACGTTTGTCTTTCGCAGTGCAATGATGATGCATTTGAGAGTCACGCATTTGCAAGAGAGGAACACTGTGTGCGGTGTTTGTGGATGGAAAACGACTGGCAAAAGTAAACTGGCGAGACATATGTCGAAGCATACGAACGAGAAGAATTTTAAGTGTTCGGTGTGCGAGAAAGCGTTTAAGACGAAGAAGAATATGATGCTGCATCACAAGAATGTGCATGAGAAAGAAATGCAGATGCAGCCCGCGTTTCCGGTGAATCTGCAGCAGGGAATCCGTCCGCTTATGAACTGATTTGGTGGATCCCGTTGACATATTACTTATGTATATAAATACATATTATTTTAACTTAATAATTTTATACAAAATGTGTTAAAATATTAAAAAACCATCCGGCGTACCGAGCTCATGGTCTATAACTTTACTGTGTTAATTTTTTTTATTTGGTATAGGTTTGCTCTTGACCCAAGACTAAGCCCAACGAGGCAAAGACTGAGTCTTCGAGGGAGCGAGCTCACCTAGGAGATGCCTGTTCACTCTAGCTTTGAAGATTCCTAGGTTGTAATTGTTCATATTATTAACACTGAAACTCTTATCTACCAAATAATTCTTAACCTGCAACGAAAAAGAAAGGTGTTATAAGTTTAATCCTATGTGTGTTTGTAATTGTATATTTGTATTTTTGTGTGTTTATGTCTGTGGCATCATAGCTCCCGAATGAATGACCCGATTTCAAAGCGTTTTTTATTTATTCGAATGATAAATTAAACCGCGTTGGTTCTAAGCTACGGCTGATCACATTCCGTCGAGTCGTTGAACCTCGCCAGCTATTTTCCTGGCTCATTCAGGGGCTTTTTTTAATCTGGAAATTTAATATTTATCAGATTTCACATTATAATACTATGAGCGGGATAGTTTCCGCCTTACCATCTGTCTCTCGACTAGCGATTGGAGCCGTCATATTAGTGTTGCCCGTAGCTCGGTAGTGCTGGAAGGGCGCGTTCAATATAACATGCGTTTGATAGGATCCGTCTACCCGAGATATCTTCGCGTTTCGCTAGACAGATCACTCACTTATAAGAAGACCTGCGATAACGCCAAGAAGAAAGTGCACTCGCGGAACAACTTACTGCGCCGCCTAACTCCACCAACTGCGGACGACAGGGCTAGCGCTTGCCTTCTCAGCTGGCGAGTACGCATCCCCTGTTTGGAGCCGCTCCGCTAATACCAAGTAAGCGGATGTAGCCCTGAATGACACCTGCCGGGTCATCACTGGTTGTCTTAAACCTACCCCAGTGTCAATGCTATATTGGCTGGTATAGCACCTCCGGAAGTCCGCAGGGCTGTGGCTAGCTCTACTGAAAGGGCAAACGCAGATCGCGACTCACGGCACCCTATGCACGGCTACGTCTCAGTGCCTCAAAGGCTTAAAAGTCGTCGTACTTTTATTAAGTGTGTCGCCCCACTTTCTACCGAACCAGCACAGGCCAGACGTAATCTTTGGCGCGAAAAAGCTTCTCTGCCTACTCCCTTTGTCCCACTTGCCGAGAATCTATCGCCTAGACATGATCAACCATGGCCGATGTGGAAGTCCTTAAACAGGCTTCGGACTCATGTTGGTCGAAGTAAGGAGAACATGGCCAGGTGGGGATTTTCGGCAAGCTCCGATGTGGACTGTGTTTGCGGTGCAGTGCAAACTATGGCACACTTAACATCGTGCCCAGCGTGCCCCAACACCTGCACGCCAGCGGATTTAATGAACTGCAGCCGATCCGCAATACAAGTGGCAAGAAGGATCCGTCGCTACCGGAGATGGTATTCACATATCCGTTTAAACGGATCGAGTATTCGAGAGATAAGTAATTAGTATTCGATAAAAAAGAAATCATATTTTTGCAGTAGAAAAATTTTACTGTCTGAGGCGGGGATCGAACCTGCGTCCATTGGAATGCCCGTGTGCCTATACCACTCGGCCAGTACTGTCTTCTTGTAGACTTGTAAGTAGTACTTGACCGAAATTCAAAAACAAATAATTGATATTAGCACCTAATGAAACTGAATCTCAAATTAGAATACTCGTATTAAGGATCTCTCTCCTGTCCTATTTTACACAAGCTAGGTATATAAAATGAGCCTGAATTTTGTAAATAAATATCACATTTAGATTTATGTACTAAGATAATCTTATTATTTATGATTTAGTATATCACAGTATAGTAGCTTAAGGCTGAATAATTGTAAAATTAATATTATAATCAATTACGACTTATTAAATGAACTTCCAATTCAGTAAGGGTTTAATTTCTGAGCTTTACCGTTGTGGCTGATATCCTAAAAATACAGCGCTAGGGCTGTTCCACAATCCACATAGAGGGCTTTGTATTGTACTCTTTAAACAGGGTGACAGGGATACCTCCCTGTCTAGAGTGATTCTGACAAATATCACTTTGTGACTTGTGACCTACCGTCATAATAATCATAATCATTTATTCCTTCATAAACATAGGAACATACGAGTACAGAGGTAGTAGGTTGTTTAAATGCGAACTCTATTTTTCACCTTTTCAGGTTATAAAAATTATTCTTAATTATTCGTCCTTATTAAAAAATTCAAATATTAACAAATCTTAATAAAATTGGGAATTTGGCCTATTTTTTTTTATTTTCATCCAAGATTATAAGTACACTGCATCTGCAAAATAAACAAATAATCAAATAACATACCTAATGGGTTCCTATATGGTTAAATATCTTGTGCTTGATTACTATCTAACTTCGATTTAGCGAACCACACAGTACATCTCACCAAAAATGTTCACCTTTTCCCACCGAGGAATTCACAAGAAAACAACGGAGTGATCTCAAGTTATTTTATTTTCAGAATACGATCCCAGCAACAAATTGGAAAAACAGTTCCAGAAACAAAAGAAGTTTGAAATGGCGAATCTTTTGAAGACTATCATAAAAAGATCCACTTTAATTCCCTTCAGATGGCACGAATGTAAATACATGTGTTTCTATTGCAGTGAGCATTTTGTAGAGAGCTCCAAGTTAAAAGACCATGCAGCGACTCACTCGAATGTGGACATCAATGAAATGCAACTGAGAACCATGTATAAATCTCAGAGAATCAAACTAGACGCATCTGACATCTGGTGCTCTGTGTGCCCGAAACAATTGAACTTTTTTGGTGAATACGTGAAGCATCTTTCTGAATGTCACGACATGACTTACGATGCAGAAGTGGTAGGTCGATTTGAGCCCTACAAACTGACTGATGAGAATCTTAAATGCTTGGAATGCGAATTGGGATTCAGTCACTTCGGTCAGCTATTAAACCACAGTCATCAAGCGCATACTAATCCTGTGTTCTTGTGCGAAATATGTGGTCAAGGTTTCACGAACAAAGAAAGAGTGGAGACCCATATAAAGCAGAGCCACTTCGCCCAAAAATGTGTTTATTGCACAGAGATTTTCCCAACTCGTTACGCGATTGACAAGCACGTAGCATCGGTGCATAGGACCGAGAGACTTCAGTGTCCATTGTGCACAGAAATTTTGCCTAATAGATACCAGAAGAACCGCCATCTGGCTTTCGAGCATGATGTTAAGAGTGTCCAGCTATCTTGTTACATATGCAATAAAGTTTTTGTGAGAAACAGTAAACTGTTACTACATATCAGACGCGTTCATTTGAAAGAAAGAAACGTGGCTTGCGATGTGTGTGGAGTATGTTTTTTCCATGAAACTGATATGAAGAAACACAGAGTGAGACACACACATGATAAAGAGAAGATGTACCAATGTGATATGTGTCCGAAAATGTTTAAATGGATGAAGGATTTGAGTGGGCATATAGCGAATACCCATGGCCATGACTCGGACGAAGGGTGACAACTTATAGAATAGTTTACGATAGACCATTATATCACTGTTATATGTATAGCTAGCTATATAGGAGGTGCTTGTGGCGCAGCGGTGGCAACGCTCTGGTAGTGATATAAAAGTTAAGCAACCTAAGGCGCGGTCATGTTTGGGATGGGTGACTATTCTGACCATACTCGTACAAGTGACGTCTATTTACAAGCATCTCAGTTGCTTCGAAAGGCACGTTAAGCTGTTGGTCGCGGTTAATATCAATAGATATCAGTCGTTAAGCCCGGTCAGAGGCCCTCGGGCGGCTTAATATCATCTGAAAGTAAGGTTGGTCACTTACCTTACAGACACCCGTGGAGTAGGTATGGCTCGTTCCACCTCATAGTTTAGGTGAGGCCTGTGCCCAGCAGTAGGAAGTATATATACTGATGAGAGAGATATATGTATAGCCCCGTATTGCAACAAGTGGTGCAATACAATAGACAATATTTTTCGTATCAGAATCAGTGACGCTTCGGCCTCAAGAAAACTTGTAACATTTTTTTTTAAATTTAATAAAACCATCCTAACTCAAATAATTATTACACTCATTCCTTTGTTTTCTTTACGTAAATAAACAGTCAGGCTAGATCGAGCGTACCTTCCAGCGGGGATAGACATTCGGGGGCGAGGTGTGTTTGATATTAGAAGTGGTGGATGTGTGGTTGCGCCTCGGGGAAGGGGCGCTTGTTTCTAGCAATTAACTACTTAGTCGCCATCGAGATGCATGATTATATCAATACATGAAATGGTATCGTGCTACACTGCCGCGCAAGCGTCTTTTCACATAGAATAGACACGGTTTGTTGGTAGCCTACAAACCGTGTCCACAAAAAAGAGGAAGTCTGAGAAGTCATATAGTTGAAATACGCGGACGCTCATCACGCTCTTGGACCAATTTTTGTAAATTTTTAGAGATAGTGATATTTTTTATATTTTCTAACTTTAGAATTTTGATTGATTATTTTAGTATGCATTTTTGATATTCTCGGAGATCGACCGAAAACTCGAAGTGCTCGCTTCACACGCCAAATACTACTTCCTAAATTGCCAGAGTTCAAAAAGCACAATAGCTCGTGCTCGCTTGCTCGCGCAATAATTTTTGGGCAAGAATCGGAAATCCTGCCACACGTTTCATTCATGCATTTTCTATTAAAGCCCCTGCACTACACTACTCCTTTATTAAGACATGTTCGACTCTAAGTGAAGTGACACAAGGTTGTCTTTTGCAGACCTACCGACACTCAAGAAAGTGCTGCCTCCCCCTCGAAACGACCCGGAAAAGACAGCAGACCGCGACTTTAGAAATATGGTCGCCATCATCATACAGAACTCCACCATCATGCCCTTCAGGTGGTCCTCGAACAAGTACATGTGCTTCTACTGCTGTTGTCCTTTTCAAGAGGTCGCATCACTCAGAAATCATACCAAAACAGAACATGAGAATGCTACTTTACAAAGTATTATGCTGCTTGCGAAGAAAACCAATCGAATCAAACTTGACGTGACGGATGCTACTTGTAAGAAGTGCCCCAAAGACTTGCGCGATTTAAACGACTTTCTTGATCACGCATCGTCTACACATAAAATAGAGTTTAACAGGGATGCGAGCAAAAGTCTTCTGACCTTCAAATTGAATGAACCGGAGATGGGGTGTTTGGAGTGCAACGAGAAGTTCAAATTCTTCGGGCCTCTTCTAAATCACACACACAAACAACACAGCAAGAATATGACTTATTTGTGTGAACTGTGCGGTCAAGGTTTTGTCTCCAAGGAACATGTTTCGCATCATTTCAAACACAGCCATTCGGAAGCTGAATGCGTGAAATGCCAGAAGAAATTCAAGTCCAACCACGCTCTTCGGCTGCACAACGACAACGAGCATAGAACCTGGAAGTGTTTCAAATGTTCCGAGGATTTAGGGAGTAGATATTTGAGGAAGCGACATTTGGCTTTAGTTCACGATATTGGGAACAGCAAATGGAAGTGTGACGAGTGTGATAAGGTCTTCATATTGAGGAGCAAAATGTTGGAGCACAGAGCGCGGATCCATTTGAAGGAGAAAACTGTTGAGTGTCCTATTTGCGGTTTCAAGGTTTTCGACAAAAAGGTGTTGAAACTTCATATGGTCAGACACGACGATGCGAGGCCCTTCGAATGCGATATATGTAAGAAGACGTTCCAGCGAAAGAAAACACTGACTTTTCATAGGAGGATCCATACGAACGACAAGAGATACGTATGTAAAGATTGCGGGAAAGCGTTTGTGCAAGTGGCGAGTTTGAAGTTGCATATAAGAGTGCACCATTCCAGCAACGAAACGAGCTCGTGGAAGTAAATCACAAATAGTAAACGGCGCAAAATAGGAGGTCTAACAAGAAAATAGACGACGACCTAGTTAATGTGGCAGGATACAACTAGATAAAATAAAAGCCACTTGTAACCACTCGTTCTGGAGGTCTATGGGGTATGGGGGGTTCTTGTTCAGCATCACCTAATATGATGATGATAAGAGAATCCATTAGCAATACAGATGAACTGTTTTTAGGCGGCAGGTGCGGCGCGCGCCTAACCTATTTGCAACTGCCAAATATCGTACGAATGCGGGTCTTCGCTCACCTCTACGACAAATGTTAGATTTGTATAATAATAACATTATTGAATCTGACATATTTCATTTATCCGAAGGTCAATTCAAGCGTTCTATCTTAAGTATGCTAAACCCTCTTCAGTAACCTAACCTTATCCGACTTCTAAATAATTATTTGTTGATTTTTTTTTAACTTGTCAGTAAATGTTAATTATGACTACTTCCTTATTGCAAAAAAAAAATTTTTTTTTGATCACTTATTATTTTATGTAGCATGTATATTAGTTTACATGAGCATATATATAGTAATTCCACACATTACACTACTGGTGACTGCACCTTACCACTTTTGTTGGCTGTTGTTTGCTTCGCGTCCGATTAGTTAATTTAATTTCTATTTGTATAATATGTGGATAGTGTGTTGACTGCATATTTATTAATAATAACATAAGCCTAAAATATTGTACCACGACAAAGTATGTAGTTGTTTGCTATCCCAAATAAATAAAAAAATAAAAAATTACCCTTTAAATGTCAAACTGGGTGAAGGCCACTTGTAGTGCCTAGCCCGGGAAATCAATTGGGGAGGTCTATTTTCAGAAGTTGATCCATTGTGATCGATAAGGATGATGATGAGAGAATCTACCGGCAAGACGACCTTGTTATAACTCGCGTTTAATAAAAAGAACGCTAACGGTCACCTGGGCACTTGAGTGACTAGCTAGACGATACATTGGTCGAATTGGTGGTACGAAGTGGGGAAGGAGCGAGCGAGATAATAGCCCTCCTGGCGGCCGATTTCGACCACCGCGCCGCGGCCAATCTCAACAGAGATCAGCCAACTACGCAGGAGATGTTATAGTGCACATGTGTGAGCGCAATACACAGGTGCACTCACTGTTCCAACACTCTCAAAGTTTGGTGAGACGGCATTCCGACATGACCGAGTTAGGGACTGATCCTGTGCGTAATTTTTCCCCTACAGCGTTGCTTTTACCTGACGCAACTTATAGGGTAGCTAGACCGCTATGCAAACGGATAATTTGGAAATCTATGGCCTCTTGTCTATGGATCATGTTCAGCATCCGGGTTTCATGTGAAGCAAGTGATCTGCTTCCACCGGTACCGGTCAACTGCGTCTCTTACGACAGTGTAGGGCTTGGAAGACGACAAGTCTTCCAAATTTTACACAGTTGTGAGTTGATCGGTCCATTTTGTCGGAGATTGATCGTGCACTCTTTTACCTATTGATCTATGAGCTGTGATTATCTAACAGGAGATCTCCTACTAAATGTTCATGTACAATATGTGATAATGTACTAAAAATAATAGCAGTTTATTTCTTCTACTCTTTCGCACGACTTCAAATTCGACCCCTAAAAGTTTGTTTTGGGGGTTGATAGTTTGGGAGTTTCGTCGACCCGTTGAGTTTTTCGCTAACGCATAGCAGGCCCGGCGGGTGGTCAACCAGCAGTCTCCCTTGTGCTGATTCACAGGTAGTACAGGAGATTTGGAGCGAACTGGGGCGCCGGCAGGTTTCAATCCTTGAGGTGGCGTTTTCGGTAATAAAACACCGGGTACTTGTGGGACTAATATTTTGACTCGGTTTACATTGGTAAAAACCATAAATAAGAGGTTACAAATTGTATAGCAGTTCTTTTTGCACTTTTCACAATCAAAAAAAAACGAGGGAGCAAACAGAAAAAAATATCGGAAGTGTCAGTTTTTTTTTGACAGCTATTTTTTTTTTTATTTAGTGTGGGGAATGGAAAACGCCACAATAGCTTCCGCAGATGAAGTCACGGAGCTAGTTTTTTAAGTACCTACACCTGCATAAGTGAGGTCTAGCTTAGGCAACAAAGGTGGCATTATTCAGTGGGGTAAGCACGAACAACTATAGTAACGTATTTGTTAATTTGTATGAGAAAACTGTCAGTTTTTGACGTTTGGACAACACGAGTAAGTTACGATAATGTTCGTGCTCACCCCACAGCTTTCGGCATAGAAGACAGGAGTAAAACAGAAAAAACAACTAAAAATTAGGCACCATCACTCGTATTTATTATCACAACACATACAAAACCGTAGAAATATTTACAGATAATTACATTTCAAAGCTTAATGAAAATAGTCTTAAGTTTTTTATGATGTTATGCTTTCAATCAAATATTTTCAATAATATAACTAAAACTCAGCTACTAGTACTTTGCATGGTATAAAATTTAATATCTCATCTCCACTACAAATTAGGTGTATGATGTACCTACTCTCTTATAATGTAGTTGTTACAATTAATGTCGTTTATAGACTTATGTATGCATAAATAAATCTGTTTTTAATTACTTATAATATCGTCATTGTATCCTTTCTCCGTTATTATTAAGTCGCAAAAGGCTAATCATTAAAAACAAATGCCCTCATATAGTCTTGAAAATAAGTATTTCGAGCGCTTATGTCACTCAAGTACTACTGCTGCATTCTTCGTGTAGCTCTAAACATTCGTATTACGTCATAATCTTACTCTTTGTACTTACTCGCTTCGTTCGTGCGTGCACTTAAAAAAATTTCGCTGAACGCTCATAGAGAGCTTTAAACGCTCGCTTCGTTCGCGAACTACTTATCTGTCGAGGTAGTCAAACATCTAGCCTCTAACAAAATAAATTCCTAGGTCCGCTTCTGGGTGTAAGACAAATAAAATCCTAAGTGGAGTGACACAAAGTTATCTTTTGCAGAACTACCCGCACTCAGGACAGAGCTGCCTCCTCTTTCAAACGATCCGGATAAGCAAGCAAGCCGAGACTTCAGAAATATGGTCGCAATCATCATACAGAACTCCACCATCATGCCCTTCAGGTGGTCTTCGAACAAGTACATGTGCTTCTACTGCTGCTGTCCCTTCCAAGATGTCGCAGCACTCAGAAATCATACCAAAACAGAACATGAGAATGCGAAGTTACAAAGCATTTTGATGCTGACGAAAAAGACCTCTCGAATCAAACTTGACGTGACGGACGTAACTTGTAAGAAGTGCACCAAAGTCCTGCGCGATGTCAGTGACTTTCTAGATCACGCTTCGACTGCGCATGATATAGAATTCATCAGAGACGCGAGTAAAAATCTTCTGTGCTTCAAATTGGATGAACCAGAAATGGGGTGTTTGGAGTGCGACGAGAAATTCAAGTTCTTCGGGCCTCTCCTCAATCACACACACAAACAACATAGCAAGGCTTTGACATTTCTATGTGAAATATGCGGTCAAGGTTTCGTCTCCAAGGCACATGTTGCGCATCACTTCAAGAACAACCATTCGGAAGGCGAATGCGTCAAATGCCAGAAGAAATTCAAGTCCATATACGCTCTGAAGACGCATAACGACAACGAACATAGGAGCTGGAAATGTTTTAAATGTTCAGAGGTTTTAGGGAGTAGATATTTGAGAAAGCGACATATGGCTATGGTTCACGATTATGGGAATACCATATCGAAATGTGACGAATGTGATAAAGTTTTCGTATTGAGGAGCAAAATGTTGGAGCATAAAGCGCGAATCCATTTGAAGGAGAAATCTCATGAATGTCCTATTTGTGGCTTCAAGGTTTTCAATAACGACATGTTGAAACGTCATATGGTCAGACATGACGATGCGAGGCCCTTCGAATGCGATTTATGTAAGAGGTCGTTTCAAAGAAAGAAAACCCTGGATTATCACAGGAGGATACATACGAACGACAATAGATACGTATGTAAGGATTGCGGGAAAGCGTTTGTGCAAGTGGCGAGTTTAAAGTTGCATATAAGAGTGCACCATTCCAGCAACGAAACGGGTTCGTGGAATTAAATAATCAAGAATGGAACTTGAGGCTGAATATAATGATGGTGATGAGAGAGGCCATCGGTAAGATAGGCGACATTGTTTCGTATGAGTCGCAGAGTCGAAGTATGTAGACCCGCTTATTTATGGTCGGGGACCAAGGTCCGATAGACATCATCTTGATTTGTGTGTCTATTTTATTCTGGATCAAAATCTTATATACCGCTGTTCATGTGCGGTACTAGGCTAACAGCGCCATCTAGCCTATGTAGCCGTATCAGCTCCCGCTCTTGTGCTTGCCGTTAGGCATGCACTTGTGATGGCGAATGGTAGAGGTCGCCACAAGTTTAAGCGTTTCATCGAGACAACTACTTAGTGCGCGAGCGAAGCGAGTGCTTGAGATTCTGGGCTAGATATGTGAGTTTAATATGGCAAAAAACTTTATAAAAACAGGCGAGAGCGAAGCGAGCGCTCGAGGTTTCAGTGTATGTAAATCTCAAGAGCGTTTGAAGATTTCTCGATTCGGGTTACTCGAACGTCCCGCACCAAGTACCTACCTACATAAAAGCATTAATTAGTGATTTCGGGCTAAATATCCTAACTTGATTTCTCGTACGCGAGTGAAGTGAGCGCTCATGATAAGATAGCATGCCAGTCACAACTAGGGTTACCACCCGTACTTTATAATAAAGTATTGTACGTTATTTCAGGCAATTGTACTCTGTACTTTATGAAAACAATAAAGTACACGAAAGTACTTTATTTCGCATGAATCGGTTTCTTTGTGATTTCGAAGTTGAAGTTTAGTCTCAAGTACTAATATAATTATACTTTGGAAGTATAATTATTTGTTGAATGAATATGTTTTTGAAAAGAAAAATAAATCGTACTTTATTTTTCGTACCTATAATAACCAATGTACTTTATTTGCAAAAATAAAGTTGGCAGCCCTAGTCACAGCGACAGATGTCGGGGGGGAGGAAAAAAATGGTTTTTAAATAACTAGATGTGTACCCATCACTCGTTCTTTATTATCACAACACATTACAAAAAATCTCTACAAATATTTACAGATTTTTACATTTTAAAATAACTTTCCTACCAGGTATGTGTAACGGTAAATAAATTGATTATTATTAATGATGGAATGAGTTTACAATTTTTGCGTTTGAGAAATTACAAGGATTGCGTAAGTATAACATGTTTATCATTAATTGTTATTCTTTAGTTCCACATAGTGTGGTCGACCACAAAGCAGGGTGTCAAAAAAACAAACTCAAAGTTATTATTATCTGACACTTAGTTCATTCAATCACAAAGCAAAAATTACACATATTAGCGAAAAAAATCATAAAATTCAATTGTATAGAAATTGCATTACACACACGCAAATTAGTTAAACGCCTGTGTGACATGCAACTCCACACAATGTTGCATTAGAGCAGTCTACTCGCCAAGCCACAACGCTCAGGGTGAACACGAACATTTTCAACGTACTCGTGTCGTCCAAACGTCAGAAAGTGACAGTTTCGCCATACAAATTAACAAGTTAACGATAAGTAAACGCTACGAATACGTTACGATAGTTGTTCGTGCTCACCCCACTTATTGCTGTTGGAGCTGCCATGGACTCTGCTGAGCAATGAAGCAGCTCTCTTTCGCTCAGACTTCTTTCCTTTTATCAGGCGCGGTAGCGTGAGGTCGCTTCATACATTGCGCCTGCGACTTACGTCAAAAGTCGACGGCTCCACCTATAAGTCGTGCCATATAAAAAGAACGCTGAGTGACACAAGTTTCAAACTCCTGCGTCTAAGTTTGCGCACGGATGTCGTTATCCCGCTCGCTCGCGAAACGCCTGCATCACACACTTTGTAAAACCAAATAGACCCATAATATATCGTCTAGTGCGTAGGTGGCCGTTGGCGTTCTTTTTAATTGGCGCGACTTATTACATTTAGAATACTTAATTCCCGCTAACGTCTTTCGCCCTGCAGGACGTATAATTTTGACAGACTAAAATACAATCCCAACTGGGATGAACAAAAAATAACAACTTTTGAGTTTTGAAAAAATAACTTTTTTTTTCATTTTGGTCTAGGACTCGAAGTAGAAGGGCGAAAGCTAAAGATCGCTATTGAGTATGATAAAATGATCGGTAGGTTTGTATGTTTGTCTTATTTTGTACTTAAAATATTCGTGAAATTTAGCTACGCAAATTTTCGATAATAGGCATGATGACACCTATCGTAAATATTTTCAAGACTATGGTGTTTTAAAACTTAACCTCTATGAAGCTAGTAAAACCAATTTATTTCCGAAAACCTGTAGAAACCAATTTTTATTTACATTAAATGAAATAACTATTCAGTCAATTGACTTCGATTTCTGATACTATATTATGACGTCAAATTATAGTATTCCCATACAAAATCTATGGAGGCAGATCGTTTTGACAGATGATAAAGAATTATCAACGATTGGTGGTGTCATCCAGCCTATTGACGATTATACGAGTAGTATCGAAGCGACGACCGCCATATAAATTTATTGAGGCTCGTTCGTTAGTTGCGTAGCCGACATTCGAAATATACAAGGTGTTACAAAAAACCCCTGTAATAACTGAAGGGTGTTGTTGTGCCCGGAAAACACAAAATTCCCAAAGATACCTATGTCAAAATCTCAAAAAAAAAACGATTGTCTGCAAAGTCGGTTTACTGACGATAGTTGAACGTGACAACGTCTTTGTCACGTTGCCTCTTTGTCGCTCGTTCCGCGCTCTCGCTTGCACTTTAAGCCTTGAATGGAACGCCTCAGAGCGAGGTAATGCCGCATGCGTCATGTTTTTTGGTGCGTGCAGCCGGCTCCATCGAATTATAAGACGTTGTCACGTCAAACATGGAACCTCCCATACAATATTGCCATTCAGTAGTAGATCGATTTACTATGGGAGAGCCAAATTTTTTTTTGAAATTTCGACTTAGATTAGAGACTTTGCGAAAGTTGTTCAGTTTTACGGGCACAACAACACCCATTTTAGTGGTTCTTGTATATGACGGCGGTAGTCGCTTAGAGACTAAAACCGTGGAGTATCGACCACTTGCGTAGATTGGTGTACGAAGGATCTTATAACACCATAAAACAATAAAGCTGACACAGGGAATTATTTTGCTTTAAATTTCCACTAAACGACGCCAGCGCAGGAACTCAAATACATCCAACTGTAACCACTTGAAAAAACTATAGATTTAAGTCGCAGGACTTACAATACAACTCACAACGTGACACAGAAGATGCACCCGGAAACACAACACTGACACCAACGAAACAGTATTTAGTGAGTTGTATTGTAAGTCCTGCTACTTCCAACTCTATTTTTTTCAAGTATTTGTATTTGGGTTCCTGCGTTTAGTGGAAATTTAAAGCAAAATAATTATATTTTTCATCTTTAGTCATGGATTTCCGAAAATTAACGCCTGGTTCCATCAATTATAGTATAAAACAATGTTTTATGAGTAAACATATAGCGCAGAAATCAAATGTAAGTATGGCGTAAAATTTTCAAATCCTAATAAATTCATGAGGTAAGTTACATTAATCTTAAGTAAATATAGTGGCCATTAAAAAAACCGGCCCACCTGAGGGTGTTTTAATATCGTGTGGATTTCATTACTCAAGCGGGATTACTATAGTTTCTGTAGTTGTAAAAAAAAACCTTACCGAAGCCGAATACCACATATTCTACCAATTGTTACGATCATGTTTTTCCTTTACACCATACCTGGGAAGTTAACGGTTACCGAGGTATTGATGGTTAAAGTTTGAAAAACGAATTGATGATTTTTACAGAAATGTCTTCTGTCCTTTATAACTTAACTTTTTTCCAAAGAACCATGATATTAATTTTCACTAGTTCTTTCATAAAAGCCTCTAAATGGCACACGCTGCAATGAACAGCGCACACTCGGACTTCACTTCCCCACGTGCGCGCTGTACATTGCGGGTTAGAATTAAATTGTTTTCTTTTTGTCAATAAATACAAGTTGTTTTTCCATCCAAAATGTATTTTTCATACGATTTGGTTTGATGTACTTAACGCGTGGTTGACGGCTTCGGTAAGGCGCTCTTTTTTTTACACCTGTATAGAATTCATTACAGTATTGCGGAACCGGTGGGACAATTTTTCTAACGGCCAGTGTATAAGGGTCCACCTGCGCGGAGCGGAGAAACGGAGAAATATTATCCAATAGGATTGCGCAAAATCTCCGCTCCTCTCCATTGGACAATGCACCCTTATGATGAGTAAGTTTTGGCGCTAAATTAGGTTACACATTTTACTAGGTATGTATTCTAATACCTAATTATATACAGGTAACTTTTAAAACATATTACATATATATATAATATGCAAGCAGGTGAATACGGACATAGAGTGAGTATTTATTACATTTAAAGAGTACGTAATATGTTGATAAGTCTGTCTTCATCATCATCAGCCTATATACGTCCCACTGCTGGGCACAGGCCTCACCTCAACTATGAGGTGGTGCGAGCCATACTCCACCACGCGGGCGAGGTGCGGATTGGTGGAGGGGTGTGCGTAAGGCAAGTGACCAACCTTACTGTCAGATGTTATTAGGCCGCCCGAGGGCCTCCGACCAGGCTTAACGACTAATATCTATCGATATTAACCGGGACCAACAGATTAACGTGCCTTCCGAAGCACGGATGCTTGTAGGTAAATAGACGTCACTTTTATGGTCAGAATGGTCACCCATCCCAAACGTGACCGCGCCGTAGGTTGCTTAACTTTTGGTATCACTACCAAAGCGCTGCAACCACTGCGCCACAAGCATCAAGTCTGTCTAGTTGGGCGTTATAAAATTTCAAGCAGCAGGTAGAGCCGTGACGCGAGTCCGAATAATCGGATGTTCGGATAATCGGGATTCTACTGTATCAACATTACATACAAATGGCCTATTTTTAAATATCCTGTAAGGGTGCCTGTTCACCGGCGCGGAGCGAGGACGCGGAGCTTAGAAACGGAGAAATTTATTAACCAATAGGATTGTCCTCTGTGGAGTGAGTACGAACAACTATCGTAACGTATTCGTAGCGTTTACCTATCGTTGACTCGTCAATATGTATGGGGAAACTGTCAGTTTCTGACGTTTTTACGATACGAATACGTTACGAAAATGTTCGGGCTCACCCTACTTAAGAGGAGCGGAAATTTTGTGCAAACGCTATTGGTTAATATTTCTCTTCCTTCGCTCCGCGCCGTTGCACAAGCACCCTATAAGGAGTAAATTAATTGAATAGGAAAGTGTCTTAGTTAAAATGGTCAGTGAGTTTTACAAAATAATTATACATTGAGTAAGAAAATAATATTATATTATATTACTTAAAATAAAAAATAATTTATCTACATCTATTGTCTTTCTCTGACTAGATGTGAGCTCTCAAATTCCTACAATCACCGTGTTATGATTTCTAAATAAATTATAACATGAAAGACCTATATATTCCAACATATATCTATATATATAAAAATGAAACCCGTTTTCCTTGGTCACGGCATTACGCGTGAATGGCTGGACCGATTTCACTAATTCATTTTTTGTTATATTTGTTATTATTAGGAGAAGGTTTTTACGGAAAAAATATTAAGAAAATCTCTCAGAAATATTGAAAAATATACATTTAATTCTGCATATTTTAAAAAACGCGCGTAACTAATGTCAATGTCATAAAAAACGCGCGTAACTAATGTCAATGTCATTCGATGACATTGTTCAATCATTGCAACGCTAAGGCGGTACGAAGTTCGCCGGGTCAGCTAGTTTGTTATATACCGCAACGTTTGCATAGAGGGCGCTACTAGCACAAGTAATAAACGTCACACTATAACCCAACAACTTCAAGGGTGTTAATAATCCGTCTTTGCAAAAGAGACTACACATTTTCATCGTAGAATCGCCTATATCGCATGCGATGTATGTTTATATCAGTACATTTACCGTTAATATTCAAAAGGCTTTCTTGCTCCTTTGGGGCAAGATAGAATCCTTTGCGTAACTGAAGAATGAAAGAAGGCTGTATCGCTTTGATTTCCGGGATAGGTAGTCAGTCACCACGTTGTTATCACCTGAAAAATATTATTGGAAACATTAGTTGCATAGATTTGGTATAATTAGATAAAAATAATAATAATAGTCCTCCTGGCTGATTCCGACCACGGCGGCCATTCTCAACAGAGATCAACCAACTACGCAGAAGATATTATAGATAGATAGTGCACAAGTGTGAGCGCAATACACAGGTGCACTCACTGCTCCATCAATGTCAAAGTTCGGTGAGACGGCAATCCGACATGACCGGAGAGAGATCAGACGCAGGACCAACGGCTTAACGTGTGCAGCGAGGCACGGGGATGTTACACCGCCAACTTCCCGACTCCGAGTTGTTGCAGAGAAATTCATGACAGAAAATCACAGAAACAATTTTGGCTCGACCTGGGATTCGAACCCAGGACCTCTTGGATGTAAGGGAGAAACTTTGCCACTACACCAACGAGGCAACGAGATCAAAATAGAGATGGGCCGAGTATTACTCGGTTTAATGCTGGCCATACTAAGTACTCGGCCGAGTTACTCGGTATAATTTCAAGTGCACTTGTAATTAGCACTGGACTAATTTTTTCTCACTGTAATTTTGGATTGATTAATCAAACTTTACGAAACAACATAACATGTATTAAGTTTTATGATATATCTCTTGAAATACATACAGTTTTTCTAGTATAAGGAGGCGATCCGTAGCGACCTATATCCTATTGGTTATTTACAGGACAGCCAGGTTTTGCAAATAACTTAAAGGAATCGACAAGCGCCAGATTAGCGGCTTGTTCATTGACTTAAATTTGTGGTCATTAAGGTACTTTAATTCCTCCAGTTGGCCACTCGCACTTGACTTATTCCTGACAACCTGTTTATTAAGTTTACATACCCGAGTACTCGTCACTTGAACCGAGTTATTCGGCCGAGTACCGAGTATAAATTAAACCAGCGAGTACGCCGAGTACCGAGTATTAGGCCCATCTCTAGATATACATGTCCATATTTGGCTTTGTTTTATAAGATTCAATGTTTTAGGATACCATTGTAGCGCATCTGCTTCAGGCGTGATCATGATCACCTTCTGCGTTACCAATGTATGTTTGAAGATTCCAATGACAATTTATATTATCCATGCTAGCTCTTGGTTTTACCTCAGGCGTATTGCGCGGCAACTCTTATTTTGTTTATACATTTTTTATTTAATTTAAATTCTGCACAAACATGTGTACAATGGTGGATTTAATGCCGAAGGCATTCTGTACCAGTCAACCATAGGTCCAACCAGAGAAAATTCAGGCGGTGCACACAATGTAACTCAAGTTTTTTACTTTTAATATCGCTTATATACATCAGTCCGCTACCGCTATGTATGTACCTAAGTCACCCAGATTTTCGGTATGCTGACAAAACTTGAACTACAATGAATCATAGACCACTCACCGAGCAGAAGAGGCTGTCGCTCGTCTGTGGTCGGCAACACGTAGTCGTTGGCGGACAGAGACACGAAGAGCGCGAACGGGACCGCCCATAGACACAGAGTACGAACCATAGACAAAACTTACCGATCAGAAGGGGCTGTCGCTTGTCTGTGGTCGGCACACATGGTCGTTTGCGGACAGAGATACGAAGAGCCCGAACGGGACCGCCCATAGACACAGATTACGAACCATAGACAAAACTCACTGAGCAGAAGAGGCTGTCGCTCGTTTGTGGTCGGCAACACATAGTCGTTAGCGGACAGAGACACGAAAAGCGCGAACGGGAGCACTCATAGCCACAAAGTACGAACCATAGACAAGACTCACCGAGCAGAAGAGGCTGTCGCTCGTCTGTGGTCGGCAGCACGTAGTCGTTGGCGGACAGAGACACGAAGAGCGCGAACGGGACCACCCATAGACACAGGGTGAAGTACGCCAGGACCTGAAACCAAAATTTTAAGGCGTTTTTTTTTTGTACTTGCTTGATTTTGGTTTTACTCATCAATGTTTTTTTGTTTTTTGGAAACCAATCTTACGAGGTAAATCTTTCCCCCAATGTCCCATTCTGATGAAATTTGGAGGTATGTTTAGTTTAAATGGCAATGCACAATTTAAGAATTAAAATATTGCCAAAAAAAGTTGTTATTTGTTACCTTCATTAAGCTATACATACACTGTGATGACCGCTTTGGTCTCGTGGTCTGAGGTAAGGACTACAAAAACTGCTGATGCGGGTTCAAGTCCTACTAGGGGCAAATATTTGTGTGATGAGCACAAGCATTTGTACATGAGTCATAAATATTTCTATCCATAAAATATGCATGATACAGATATGCTGTTTCATCCAATCAATACACGGTCAAGAAGATTATATTTAAAAGCAGTTTGTTTGTTTGATAGTCAAAATATGGTACAGTAAATTTCTTATAAATATAGCTAAAACATCGCAAGCGCGAGTTAACTATGAACAACGCCATCTGTTGGCACTCTTTAGAACAACTTTTGACGTACTGTTCTTATTGATCGTACATACCTCAGAAAAATTATAATACACCGTTCCAAAGAACTTGAACGCCAAGTAGTGGTGTAACATCAGTGTTGACACAGAAGCGATGAACGCTAGACTCGTCACACGGACTACTGGAAACTCTCTTAGCAAGGCGGCATGGAGCAGCTGTTGCAGGAGCCCTAAGCCGTTCAGGTGCAGCGGTATGTCTTCGAATATCATTAAACCAATGTGAATGGCAGTGGTCAACTGAAAAAATATATATAAGTTTGGTAATGTGAAGAATTATCAAATGTTTTATGACTTCAAGACTTAAGACTAAAATAAAATTTAACAAAAAAATATATTTCTTTGTTTGCAATTATACTCAAGATTAAGAAAAAAAACTTCTTGTCAAAAAGAAACCATTTGATTAGATATTAAAAACATAGAGATTAAAAACATCTCATCTATACATTGGAACCTCGTTAATACGACAAACGGTTTACAGGGCAGTGTTGAACTATCGTTCTGTCAATGACGCCTTATAGTCCGGATTTTGGTACAACTGAGTACCTTGTAATCTGACAAATTGCAGATCCAATGTTAAAGTTCTACATAAATATTTAAACATACCTACTCTGAACTTCAAATTATATTTCATTAGTATGTGTCAAATTTTGTATATACATTAAACAACGCAATAAAGTGTTTAGGTTTTAATATTGAAAAATTAATGTCATTCATTACCGCTATAGAAATTACAAAAAATAATGCTTTTACATTATGAAATAATTGGTATTGTATGTATGTTGGATACAAAAATAATCAATAATTTTTAATAAAAATTATAGGTTGAATCAATCAATTTATGAAGCATGAATTTGCAATGCAAGACTAAAGCTTTGTACATTCTTTTCAATCTTTTATTTTCAGTCTTCTCAAAGGTAAAGTTCTTTGTAGGTACAATATTCTTGCGTGTACAAGTTGCAACCTGTTCAATCATGCATTGGCGACAAACCAATGATATGTAATAGACATGTTGGATAACAGGGGGTAGCGGATAAGACAGGAGCCTGATTACCGGGGTCCACTGTAATATAAATATGAATAGCAAAATGTGTTGGTAAGCACATAACTCAAGAAGATCTGGCCTAATAATTTGGCCAATTAATTTTAATTTTAATTTTGTTTTTATTTAAATTTTTTAATAATAAATACAATGGGCAGTACAATGTCGGCAGAATCTGCTAGTTCATAATAGCTTTCATTATACAACTAATATTAAACACATTTTATTTATGAATTAGATAATAATTCACTGTCTTTGTTCTTATTATTCACTATCTTAACAGTACTAAGAAGGAAATTCAAGTTTAAAAAAAATACTCACAGCTACTGTCCAAGATATTATATACTTGGTCATAACAGTGTACTCCTCAACCAGCTCTGCTAGATAGTACAGCCCAGCAGCTAGAAACAGAAAAAAAAATCAAATAAGATGTTTTAGACCCAAGAAATTGCCATACAGAAAATCCTTTTAATTTTTACCCGAATGCATTTTACCGACAGAAAAAGGTAGGAAATAGTTTTCAAGTAATCAGATTATTAAGACTTCTTAAAATACTCAAATAATTTGTCTATTTTAGGCAGGAAGGTCTTCAACAAGGTAGTGAAAAACTATACTGCAGCTATTTAAAAATTCTGAATGAATACTCACCTATCGCAAGGGTCACAAACACTGCCTGAACAACAAGAGAGAGAATACTTAATAAATATAGGAATAACATTGCGGAAAGTTTTTTTTTTCGACCTTTGTTTTGGTTTATTTAAATAATTTTTGAGGTTATCGCGTTGTCAATCACTAGTGAAAGAAAAAAAATGTCAGTGTTTCTTTGACAATTTCTTAAGATGCGTTCACATAATAAATATTTACAATTTGAACTGATGGTTAAATATCTATCCTCATTTATAGATGGCGCTCAAATAGTAAACAGTGTTAAGTTTAAAATTTATGTTAAGAAAATTATTCACTGACTGACTGGGTAACAAAATGTACCTTAGGTACATGACACGAGCATAAATATCATAACGTGCAGCACAGACTTATAAAAGTGCAGACTTACTTGGGTCTTGTTTATTTGTGAAATCGGTTGAATAGGATCTAGGTGGAACTTAGCTATCTAGGACTTGTTTCATTCCCTTTTAATATCAGGTTAGTTAGGGTCAAGGCGAGCGTGCCAGCATCACGAATAATTTATCATTTCAAATTGAGTTCCAAACAAAGAGTCAAGTCAAACATGTAAGTCAAACGCATTGGAACAGTTTAAAATTTAATTTTAATTTATATGAAACATCTTTATTGAAGCTATTTATTACAAGCGCGTAACACAACAAAAGACACTGCTGCTATTGGTGGTAGTAGTAACTGCTCCAGGTTTATTATTGGATGAATATTCTTGGAATCTTGCAAATCATGACTTCTCGTCCCACTCGAAGTAGAGAAATGACGCTTAGCATCACCATTATCTATTTTAATATTCTTGCAATTTGATATTGGTTTATCTTTACGTAAACCTGGTTTCGAAAGAGAATTTGCTTTACTGGGAGAATCTATGTATGGCTTACGAATATCAAATTTTGGTTTCGTCCAGTCAGTTTTGAAAAAACTTCTTGCAAGTATCGGAGATTCCTCGTTCTGAACTGAAAGCATAATAATAAAATTATATAGGTACCTAGTCTACCTACTCATTCAACGCGGTGAAATTTATAATAATACTAGCGGACCCCGCAGACAATGTCCTTACCGTCATTTTTTTAGTTCTTTTTTCTTCGTTAGAATCATCCTTGTTCTTTAAGGATATAGGTAATAAAAGAATTTGTTATGCGCTAAATTGAGTTATGCGCTTACCAACACATTTTGCGATTCATGGTAAGATAGTTTCGATGGAAAATCAAAGCCATCTACTGCCTAACGTCATGTACACCTATTATCCCATCCTACATGATTCTATAGACCATCACCTTTGTGCATAATACTACTAAGGTTAAGGGCTCTCCCTGCACCTTCGAACACTATTTACACCTTGTGTGGTAACTTCAGATTCTCTAGTAGTCCAGTCAAGTAAGCTTAAATTAATAAGGTAAGAATCTCGAAATTCGAGATACCCAGCAGTAAGTCTGTAAACACTTGTATATTTACACCCTAAAAGTTGCCAAAAAACCATGAAGCAAAAACAAAGAGGAGCTGGCCTAAGCAACTGTGCACTGTGATTTTCAACTAGGTCCTGACGTCATCATTGTGGGCGGGGCCGAGCTTAGTTTGTTGTCAGCGTTCGTCAGATGCACACGTAACGAGACTCGCATTGTGTGTTTTTTGCGTTTTAACAAAAAAAAGGATGAAGTGTTGTGTTTTACAATGTCAAAGTTACTCAGACAGACGTTCTGATAATATGGATGGCATCACATTTTATTTGTAAGTAATTTTAATCGTAAATTAAAAATAAAAAGTCTATAACATTCTCAGCTTTCAGCTTCAGTTCAGTTCAAATTATTCTATTTGACACTAGATGGCGACAGTTTTGGGAAGTAAAAACATAAGTTTACGTATCATTTTGCAGTAGTATATTGTAATACTCATGCGTTTAAACTGAAAACTGTTATAAACTTAGTATTAAATACCTTTTAGTAGCTAAAACAGTACTTTTATAGCTTTTATTATTATATTACTAACGGGCCGCTATCTGTCGTCGTCTAGAATAACTATTTTAAATATAACAAATATCCAGGACCGTATTAAGAATTAAATGATCCTGTGAAAAACTATTTATTTTTATATGTTCGTTTCAGATTTCCATCTGACCAAAATTTAAAATAGCAATGGATTTCAAAACTTAATAGACCGGATTGGACACCAACAAAATATACAAAGATTTGTTCTGGACATTTCATTGACGTGGACTTCATAGTGACAAAAAAGGGCCTTAAAAAATTGAGAAAAGGGTATTTTACCTACTTTAAAACTGGATTTATCGGTTTGTTTAAATATTATTTGCGTGACCGAGTTTTATTTATTTTGAAAAAATAACTAGTTAATTTTATTTTTTTATATTACAGCTTAAAAGAAAATTACCAGAGCCTGTAAAATCATCTGTGCCTCACCCTACCACAAGTGATTTAAATGAATTTCTGATACTAAATGATTCGCCTAGAAAAAAGAAGCTAAAGCAAGAAATAGGACAACTTCGATCTAAAGAAAAAAGGGCTGGATTAAAAATCGGAAGAATACAAATGCAAGTTAAGCGCTTGAAAAAGTAGGTAAATGAAGGCAAAGAGTTATATGCTGATAATTATAATGATAGTGACCTGGATTTGATAAATATAAAAAATAAGGGTGGTCTTACTTTGCCATCTAGAGATGTCATAAAAATATGTATTCGGACCGAATGCAGTATTCGTTCTGTTAAATCGCAATCTTTGAATACTCCTTACTTTCGTAAACATACCATTGTATCTTATACATTACAATCTCTAATTGGACAAGATTGTTTCAAACAATCGGCCAATCATATCTTTGACCAATCACCTACAGCTAATCATATTGTACTTCTGATGAAATCGATTGCAGAAAAATATATTGATATTCGTTTTAAGCACTTTACAACAATACAAAACGAACGGGCAACTAACCGACAACAACTAACAAAAACTATTATTTTTACTGGTAATTGATTTTTTTAAACAAAGTTATGTTTGGAATAAAATTTTGTCTATTATTTTTAAATCTAGTCTAAATATTTTAAAATTAAGTTTACTCGGTCAAAATGTCAAACCATCTCTTATTTAGGCCCAAGGATCGGTCTTAGGGCCCCTACACTTTCTTTCATATGCAACGACATGAACAATTACAATAAAAATAGTAAATGCTATCAGTTTGCTGATGACACCTGCCTAGTGGCTGCCCATAGTGGCCCTAATGAAGCATGGGCTATGCTGGAATCGGACTTTAACGCTCTTTTGATGTAGTGTCACAATGTAGGACTAGTTGTCAACGCTTCAAAAACTAAATTACTGCCGATTAAATCACCTTATATTAAAAGCGTTCCCTTAAAGGGCATTCTGGCTCATGACCATAAATACTTTCATCTGTTTCGCTTAATTGTATGTGTACTCCCGTAGAAATAGTAGATTGCGAAACATGTTTAGGTCTACAGATTGACAATAAATTTAACTGGTACAATCATAATGAATATGTGTGTAATAAGTTGAGATAGGTTTTGGCAAACATAATTATTCTTAAAAACCGGATCCCGTACAAGGTGAGGATGATGCTGTATAATTCTCTAGCGGAATTGTACATCCAATACGGTTTATGCAGCTATGGACGCACCTATAATACATACTTAAATAAATGTAAATAAAATATACGATCTTCAAGTAAGAATACTAAAGAATATAGTACCAAAAGGAATCAGGCAACAATATAGTGATCAACCTGTTCAAATCCAAGTTAAATTTATTTTGCTAAAAAATCTGTTCTTCAAGACGTGTAAAAATCAGCCACAAACAAACAACCCTGTATATACACGATCGGTAGCTTGGCGTGAGTTGAGGTGCAGCTCGACTCGCGTAAATAATGACTACGGTAAGCGAACTTCTGATTTTATTGTGCCTCGCCTAATAAATAAACTATCAAGAGAATTACGAGATAATTTATATTTTAAAAATATTAAATTAAAGCTTAACTTTCTTGGTTCTCTTTCCTGTAATTAGCAATAATTAAATTATTAACCAAACGGCTTACATATATTATTTGTCCAATTCTTGTTTTTATGTATTTATTAACTTTATTTGTAACCCTTAGTATAATTATTACAAACCAAAGTGGTTCACTTGTACTAAGTATGTTAGTTAAGTTAAGTGTTTTGTAATGTAACGGTTATACATGATAATAAAGAGAAAAAAAATACATATTACATTTTTTTTAAGCTTAAAGTTCTGAGTACGTCCCATCATATTCAAGACTTTCGACATTTGTGTGAGATAGCTGAACTAGTAGTAACATCAACATACACCTAAACTAGTAGTTTTGCTATTAGCCGATAGATTCAATATTGCGAAGTGGGCGGAGCCACAGGCAGAGCTGAACACCCCCGCACCCCGCAAAATATCACGCGTCGTTTCATAAAGAAATTTGACTGTTACCTACCCTACGACTCCTCTTTGTTTTTGCTTCATGCAAAAAACCTACATAATGGTAGTGTACGCAACTATTAAATTTCAAGGTGGAAGGTCTTTTATTGTAAACTAAGTGGCCGCCCGCGACTTCGTCCGCGTGGAAAGCCTTTATCTTAAAAATTCTTTATGAATTGTAGCCTATATGTTATTCTGATGTATAAGCTATATTGTGGTAAAGTTTCATTTAAATCCATTCAGTAGTTTTTACGTGAAAGAGTAACAAACATCCATACATCCATACATCCATACTTACAAACTTTCGCCTTTATAATAGTAGTAGGATATCTCATCTTCTACACCTTTTTTGATATTTTTACTTATTACCAATCCTGTAGAATACAAAAGGATAATTCTATACACCTTTCTCATCGAAGATAAGATGGAAGATTTTAATGTTGATTTCTATCATCGTGACATCTTTTTTATCTTAGCCTGAGATGCGGGATGTATCTGAGTATATATATTACGACTGAGAAGTTTATAGCTTGTTAGTACGAGCAAATTACAACTAGAAAAGAAAAATGAATGGTGGAAAAAATAAAAGAAAATAATTAAGAAGCCAGATGTTTATTTTCGCTGATTACCATTTTATAAATCCAATAACAATTTCACTTTTCCTCAAAATAATGTTCTATTTTCTTGTCAAATTTATACAAGATGTAATCTATCGTCGTGAACTTATTGCGTCCTGGTAAGTCTTTACATGGGTTGATACCTGGACAAGGGGCATTCAATTTCGGAGGTATGACTTTGCAACCTTCTTTAGGGCAAACGAACCTTTTCTTCTCCTCTTTGACCGGAATCGGCCATGAAGGAATGGGGATCCATGGGTCGTAAGTTCTAGCATAGTGAGTGTTATCGATTCCCAAGACAACAGAATTCATAACATCTATATCTTCTGTCAAACTGCTAATTAGGACGATGTTACATAATTCTTGGACTTTCGTACACATCTGTTCCATAGCTTCTGCTGTAGCGTTTTTCAGGCTGGTGTTCAGGTTAAGTGCGCAAGCTATTATAGGAAGCAAAGCCTTTCGGGGTATATGGAGCTGTGGTCCCAAATATAGAAGAAGGGTAAGAGCATCTTGAATTTCAACGCTTGAGCATTTGGTTTTTGTGAATTTTTCACAAGGGCTTTTCTTTGCTGGTGGACATTTCTGTTTCGGTTCACCGCATGGTGCTGGTGGGCAGGTTGGCGGGCATTTAGGTTTGCATGGATGAGGGCAGGGTGGTTCCTTAGGTGGACATGGTGGCTTTGGAGGTGGTGGACAGGTTGGTGTTGGCGGAGGACAAGGAGGTTTCTTCTTTCCACACTCTCCAACTACAGGTTCAACTTGTGTACACTGAACTTTCACGTTCATAAACTCTTTGCAAAGCTCTATTTGGTTACGCTCACGAACTCTCTTGAGCATTTCGGATAATTTCAATGGTTTTGGAGGGTGTTCTTTCGGTATAGTATTGAACGATGTATCAGTATTCATATTTTCTGCAGCAACGTGTGCCACTGCACCTTTATCTATTAATGGATTTACAAATGTTTCTTGTTCTACAGTTTTTGGTATATTACTTTCTTGAAGTACAGGTTCCCTTTTCAACGCGGATACAAGAAGATTGGCATCTGTTAATTGTTCATTGCCGGATTCATTTTGTAATGAAGATGCGAGTACGTTGGAGTCTCTTAACTGTTCTTGGTCAGCAGCACTTTCTATTCGACCCATTTCTACTGCAATCACTGGCTCATCAGATTCGTCTTCAGTAAGAGCTCTTCGTGATAATTCGCTGGATGTCAATAAAGTATTATGAGAATATTTAACACCACCATCCTGACGTTCCACTAAATTGACATATTCATAGTCGTCAGGGTCGTTTTCACGAGCATCTCTATTGTATGGATCCATTACATTTTGGTACGTATTGGAGTTATTGGTAATTATGTTTTGAATGTTATCGTGGGGAAGTAAATTAAGTTTCTCTGGAGGTGTAGTTATATCTTTAGGTACTACTCCCACATTTTCCAAAAGCTGACTGTTGGTTTGAAAAGGTGTTGCTCTTTCTGGCTTAGTGTTTTCGATTTCATTGTAATCATCTGTAGCTCCTAGTTCAGTTTCCCTTGATATTAATGAAATCTGTTCCAAGAGTTGGTGAGCAGTAATCAATTTTTGATTTGGTGAATAACCTATATGTATTGCGTCTGTATTATCTATATTCTGTTCACTTTTATTCTCATTATATCCTCTTATAAGGATACCAGGTTCTGTGTGAGGAGACGTTTCTTTGGATATTATGTTTGGATCTTCTTTGAGATAGTATGGCTTTAATCTCTCTACCTTTAGCACTTCTATTTCTTGTTGGTAGCTACTTTCAGTATCTATGTTTGGTGCTGGATGCCTCGGAAGCTCTACTGTATGCTCGTTGAACTGACGTGATTTTACACTATGATTCGTAAGATGTTCAAGTCTAGTTTGCAATAGATTGCGTATTGTTTCTATTTCTTTATATTCTTTCATGAAACCGGAAGGTTCGGGTTGAGGTGAAATCTCATGTGGATCAACAAAATCAGACAAAAAATTTGTTGGTGCTATCTTTTCTCGAGGAACATTCATATCGCCTGCCTCCTTTTCATTGGATTTTAAAAATGAAATGTCATAGTCTGTGCTGTTTCTAATAACAACTCCAGGCCCTACAGGCGAATTTTCATAATCTGACGTTTTTGTACGATCATCACTTAGATTCGAATTTGTATCATTAATATTCCTTAATCTTTCCTGCCTTATTATCAGATGTTCTATCTCCTCGGATTCATCAGCTTTCATATTGTCATCTGTTTTTCCAGTCATCATTTCAGCTTCATTGGACATAACTGCAGCAGTCATTTGCCCTAACAATTGTTGTGGTGGATTTTCGTCCTTGCGATCAACTTTGGTACTGATGAATTCTTCTGAATCCTCTGATTTAAAATTGATTTGATCCGTTAAATAGTACGGCTGAATTCTCTCTACATAAAGCTTGTGATCTTCAGCATCACAATTCGTAGGAAGATCTATAGTGCTATTTTTTACGGAGATAAGCTCAAAAGGGGGCGGTAGAGCTTCATTTATTCTTTCTAATTCCCCGAGTCTTCTCATTCTTGATAGAAAATCTAATTCAGTCTTTTCCACGGGTCTTCTAGGTCTTCTCATGATTTCAGGTTGTATTATTCCAGCATCGTGAGCTGTTCTTCTAGAACTTTTACGTGAGCTTGGAGGAACTCCCAATTTTTCCATTTCTTTAAGTATCCGTTCATCAATTTGGCCGCTAGGTGAATCAAGACACCGCTTCGCAAGCTCATCAAACGTATTATCCTTCTTAGAACTTTTTCTGCGACCTTTATCAATAGAAAAATTTAAAATTTGTACTCTTTCATTCGCACGTCGTTTTCTTCTGTTCCCTAACACTTTAGGTGTCAAATTGAAACCCTCCAGTTTAGATTTGGCAGGTGCTTCAACTAATGGAGTCTCATTAATAATTTCTACTTTTTGTGCAAGTGTTTCTTCATTTTCTTTAGCAGTCGTAGCTTGCAGCTCTGTCACGGGTATGCAAACAGGATCGACAATATCCTTCTTCTTGTCTTCAGCATTTGTGTTTTCACCAAATATCTCGTCGATTATTTTTTGACATTTTTCACATTGACTTTCTGGTCGTGAAGGCATTTCAGGAGTCACTAAATTCATCAGGCTTTGTTTTGCTTTGGCATTTGTTTCTGGTATGTACTCTGTGAATGGTGGATTTGGTGAAAAAGCACGGTCTATGATTCTTTGACATCTTTCGTAATCACTTTCTTCTTCGGGACTACAATCGGTGCTTTTGTCAACTCTTCTTTGAACGTTGATCGACACTGAAAAATAGCGAAAAAAGTTATTAGACGGGGAAAATTAGATACCAATGTAAGATGAGAATACTTTAATTTGTGAAATACTATTCATACGGTAAGTAAGCACTTTTTTCGCTATTTTTCGGCAACTTCGTAGATATTTAATTGTTTAAAAACCGATGGTGCGTGTGATGCACTTTGGTCATAATAATGTGCACTTAAACGCGGGGAATAAAAAAGGGTCACATCGATTGTGGGTGTGGGTTGTGAGTTATATACCTAAAATAGGTATGTAACTGATTTCAGTTAGTGAATTCTAAACTCTAAACAGCAACAATAGCAAAGATAGATAGGTCAAAAAACTTACATTTCTCGAATCGGCCAGGTATGTAACGTAAATTCCCTCTCAAAAGTCGAGGCACAAAATACGCTAAAGCGCAAACGTGCCTTAGTTTTGAAACTGTCGTCCTTAACATTGTTGTTATACTCAATACTGTTTAATTTTGTTAGTTGAAATGATAATTAGCGAAAATAACTACATGTTTCCGACATGAATAAATATAAAAAGCCACGACAGCCAAGCAACGAAAAATTGACAATTTCGCAATTGTTCTACGGCATTTTCTTCTTCTTATTTTTTGTATTCAACTAGCTGTCTTCTAAAGCAGAGTGCCAGTACAAAGAAAACATTGATTTAAAATCCTAAACAGATTTTACCCTGCAATTTTTTTTCACCGTGAACGCATCTATATAACAATGCTTTCCGTCTCAAGCAGCTTATGTTTCAAGTCATGAAAATGGTCTAAATTATATTTATATAATAAATCACACAGTTTACTTTTTAAATTTACAGCCTTTATTTTAAAGCTTTAAGCTTTGTTTGTGGTTTTAAATTATTCAGAAGAGCACATAAAATCAATTTGTATTCGCTTCCGAGGTCGCTTTATCGTTTAGCGTCGGAATCTTACTGAGACCAAACAAACCGATAGCTTCGTGAGTGAAACGAATCGGCTATTCAAATGCAAGAAAATAACAAAAATGGCTGAAGAACAGGTGAGTACCAAAATAATACGATATTTGCGTGATTTTAACTGAATTATACGTTGGCAGATGCTTTAACACGTCCAGTAATATTGTTCAATTAATGTGTCGTGTATTTTTTATGCACTATCCAATTATTTTCTGTAGATTCATGTCAACATTTCCGGAGTTGGTGTATCGTAGAGAGAGTTTCTTACTGGAATTAATCATAGTAATTAACTTTAATTTAGACCAATGAATGCATTGATCCATAATGATTTAACAGATGTATTGGCTGGTGGTAGTTTTGCCGGCTTTTTGGTTATATTTTGTTGTTTTAGGTTGACGTCCAAGTTACCCTTGAATTTCAATCAACAAATACTATTTTTGTAAATGTAGATATGAACAGGAATGAATAAACCGTATTGTGTTAAAATGTATGATAATGCGCTGCTAATTTAATATTTCTAATGAGGTACCTCCCTATAGAAGGTATCTTCATTATCATCAGCCCATCTGAAGGATAAATTTCATGTATGACTAATTATGACAAAATTTTTTATCACTGATTTATTTATTTAAAACTTTATTGCACAAGAAATGTTCAAAGAGTGGACTTAATGCTAAAAACATTTTCTGCCATTCAACCTCAAGGTCATGCGGAAAGAAGGCAATACAAACTAATTAAAAAATGTATATAAACATGACTGCTAACTCTTACGTTTTAAGTGTAAAACTATTTGAAAACACATGGTTATTGTTTTGATATAAGCAGTTTATGGTGATGTATTCTAAAGACTGACTATGGATTTCATAATAGGTAATACATCCCGTAAATATTCAATTGTTTGTGGAGGACATGTTTACATTTTGGACTAAGTGTTAAAAAATAAACTTATATATGAGAAGCAAGTATTTATCTGTAGATATTATTTTTATTCTTCTTAATTACTTTCTTTCCTACTCCTAATATTTTTTAAACACCTGAACAATTGGTTTGCCATACAAAACATAATGTTTAAACGTTTCAAAACATAGTTTCATTGAACTCTATACTTATTTTTCTGTTATGGTGCAAATTGATTTAACCCAGCCCTATAATACCTGCATGCCTTTTATGCCTTGCTTCATCTACCTCTATAGGTTTGCATAGGTATACCAAGTTGCGATGCATGTTGCAGAAATTGTTGTCAATCTAATGTTTTTTTATGGTCACTTAAAACTTTTTTTTTTCAATTTATAGGTAATTAATTATCATGTTCCAGCACCACACTCTCAAAATGCTTTCCAATTGCAGTCATGTTTTTTAATTGTTTTCTTCATTATAAGCAGTTATAAGATATTGGATGCTTTTTTACGTAAAGTTCATTTTTGGCTAACATATTATTATTTCTTTAAATATATATGTTTTTATTTAAATCCCAGAATTGCGGCATATTTGGAAATGCAAAACAATTCTGAAACATGGTAATTTGATTCTATAATTAAAACACTAAATTTGACAATTCCAAAATCCCAACATTTTCTGTTATAATTATGGCATATAAGCCAACACAGAAGTTAAATAATTAAATATATCCACAGTTCCACACCCTATTTGATTAAATTGTAAAAATACTAAATTTGTCAATCCCATATTCTTGAGATTTTTTCGATTCACACCTCACCAACACCTCAACTTTAGGTAAATATGCATCCAATGTTCAGATCACTGGTTATAAGAATAAATAAGTCCTAAAAATACATATTTTCAAAAGAAACTCTTCAAATATAATATGCATTATAATAACAAGAATGAATTGAAGAGGTGCTTGAGGATTGAGGAGCAACCCATGGCGCGGTCATGTTTGGGATGGGTGACCGTTCTGTCCATACATGTGACGTATATTTACAAGCTTCTCTGTGCTTCGGAAAGCACGTTAAGCTGTTGCTCCCAGTTATTATCTAAGTCATTAAGCCTGGTCAGATGCCCTCTGGTGGCTGAATAAAATCTGACACTCCCTCGCACCGCACTGAGCGGGTCCGCGTGGTGAAGTTTGGCTCGAACCACCTCATAGATGAGGTGCCCAGCAGTGGGACGTACATAGGGTGATAAGAGAGGGAGAGAATAAACTGAAAATATTGTCACTTATCAATCAATGATTTGTTACCAAATACCTCAAGACAAGTCAATCAATCAATGTTATAGCCAAATAGAGACAAAATATATTTATGTATAAACCCGTAATAAAATGATTATTATCATATTTTGTTTCAACTTTAAAATGTCTTCGTATTTTCAAATCATAGAACAATCAATATGGGTGTGGTACTATTGTCATACCATAACAATAGCATAATAGTTGATTCTGTTTTCCTTACTGTATAGGTAACAACAACATTTTTCTTAAACATTATTCCAAGTTTGGAAGATATTGCATTGTTTATGAAAAATATCTTATGTCTATTCCACGGTCCAATTTGGGTGTAGGAAGTTACCAAATTTATTTTAATCGGTTCATCTCCTTCTTCTTCGATAGTTACTTTCGCTAGTAGTTATTTGTAAACTACTGGGAGTTTTGGAAATATGTTTCAAGGTTATTTATGTATGTGTTTGTATGTACATATGCTAATTTTTTTACATATTTACGTCACTTATCCGTCGTAGGTCATGGAATATGATGTTTTGTTAAGTTATTATATTTTTAACACGCTTTAATTAGCTCGTGCTGTATGTATGTATATATGTAACTGAATCTTTGAGCTCAATTTTCACTAACTTCCAATAATCGGATTAATTTGAAACTTTGCACACGTATTAAGTACCTAAAATGCAATTTGATGAAAGTTTTGGCCAGTTAATAATTGGCGGCGGAAATGAAAGGGATGCCTACATTCAAAACTAGGATAAACTATTTATTAGAGAGTTAGGGGGCCTGTCTCAGTCTCCTGTCTCGGTCTCCTGTCTCGGTCTCCTGTCTCAGTCTCCTGTCTCAGTCTCATTCGCTTGTCTCTCGCGGGCGCCACCCTTAACAAATGTTGGTGCTTATTTATAAACATCTGTTTGCAGGAGGTGATTCAAATAGAAGTGCTTTGCAAGCAGCTGTATGAGTCACAGGACCCGGTGTTGCGCGAGCAAGCCGAGAAGGCGGTCGTCGCTTTTCAGGTAATTTTATTTTTACTTTCTTTATTAAGGAAAAGAACAGCTATACAATAATTCATGTAGGGTAAATGTTACAATAATAGCACACTAGCATTAAGCGTTTCCACTGCTGAGTTGTACATGTTATGTCAAATAGACAATGCGAAAGAAAAGTTATTACCTTACATGCCAAAATAACGTAACACAGACAGGAACGGACAACAGCACCTCAGGATAAACACTGCAGTATCTTATGTACCTGTAATATGGTCTAGTTTACAACAAAAAAATATAAACTGACGCGCCAGCGACCGCACTGCATCCACACTAAGGATTGCATCTGTTTAAAAATTACATTTATCCTAATGCTATACACTCGATTTCAAGAGTAGACGAAATCTAAATCTAATACACTACTAGTGGCCGCCGGCGCCTGCGCACCTCGCGGGCAAGGCGCATGTCGTAAGCTGTACCCGATACCAGCAGTATGCGTACTACTATTGAGACGCCTCTTCGACGCGTTCAAGTTCGAACAAATGTTAGAGTTGAGTTGTGGCCCAGTCTACTCGGTGAGATCCTTAAAACGGTACCTCAATCATATTTTTAGGTCCTAGTACCGCGACACAGGCTGCTGGGAAAGACATGTTGTTTATTAAATTTACGTAACCTAGTACTCGTCACTTGAACCGAGTTATTCGGCCGAGTACGAATATTTAAAAAAACCGCCGATTACGCCGAGTGCCGAGTACTAACCGAGTACTCGGCTCATCTCTAATGGGGAACAAAAGGACGTTTTAATGTTTAAAATTTGGAATCCTATCGATTTATTTAGAAAAAATATTGATGTCTTGTAATTCAGTAGATAATGTACTTTACATATCAGTTTATAAATTTCAAATATCCGTATCCCTACTTCCCTGCTAATATCTATCTATACATAAGTATAATAAGACTGTAAAAGATCGATTTCTGTACATTGAAGATTTTTATGAATAATTGTTAAAAATTCTTAATTACCGTAATAGAAGCCAAAACAACAATTTTTAAAATTTTTGTCTGTCTGTCTGTCTGTTTGTCCGGGCTAATCTCAGAATCTACTGGACCGATTTTGACGGGACTTTTTTTATTTGACTCAGTATCACCTGGAGAGTAAACTGGGATATAAATAATCACGCCGATGAACTTAGGGGGCAGGCAGGAAATTGAATCTCAGAATCTACTAAACCGATTTTAATGGGACTTTTTTTTATTTGACTCAACATTACTTGGAAGGTAAAGAAGGATAGAAATAATCACGCCAATAGACTAAGGGGGTAGGCAGAAAATTGAATCTCGGAAACTACTGGGCCGATTTTAATGGGACTTTTTTTATTTGACTCAGCATCACTTGCAATAATCACGCCAATAGACTAAGAGTGTAGGCAGGAAATTGAATATCAGAAACTACAGGACTGAATTTGATGGGATTTTTTCATTTGATTGAGTTTTACCTAGACAGTGAAATATATAATAACTCACGCCAAGTGACTAAGTGTTAACTGGCCTAAACTTGGGATGAATTAATCACCCTACCTAACTAAGGGAACTCATTGTGTGTACCTGTTATAGAGTCGCAGGTATGCCTGCATTTGGGTCATGTTAAACAGTAGCATAGGCTGGGAGTACCTCCACGCGGTGAAGGCGGTAACAGTTAAAATTCCACGCGGACGAAGTCGCGGGCACAGCTAGTAGTAAATAATAAAGTCAGTTTGTTTGTTTATCCCTTTTCACGATGCAACAAAACAATGTTATGATATGTTTTTTTGTATGGAGGTAGGTAGAAGGCTGAAGAGTGTTATAGGCTACTTTTTTCTGATACAAAACATCTCAATCCCATGAAAAAAAATCACAAATTAACGATACATGGCGCCACTCGATTAAGTTTTCAGGACCATGCACAGTAATTTCCGTTTACTACGCGAGCGAAGTCGCGGGTAACATCTAGTCTCTTACACTTACGAAATTATTGCCTTTTTACTTAAAGCATCCTTTTGTTTCATTATTTATACTAATTTACTCATTAAGCAATATGTTACAAATACTATACCTATTAAGAAAATACCGCAAAGGGTGATCGATTGTCGATCGAGTTTTTTTTTTCTGTGAGAAAGTATCGATTGACGTCGACTATTCGATTCTTCTTTTTTTTTTTTTTTAACGTCAGGAAATGTCAATTACGCACCGTACCCCTCCGTCGGGGATCGGAGGGGCGTGTGTGGGACTCCCCCGTCTTCGGGTATACCCACTAAAACCTGACGAAGCCCGCTGCGTGTGGCTGTGACAGCAGGGGCCGCGGTGTCTCAACCGTCCCGCGACCCTTGCCAGCAGCAACGTCCGCCCTCTAAGCAGGAGGGCGGATCTCCACGGAGTGGGGTGAGGAGATCTCATCCCACTCCAGACGGCACACTGGCGCCGTCTCTCAGGAGGGTCCGGGCGGTTAGGCCAAGACCCTCGTTTCGCCACGAGGACCAGAGTCCCAAGGACATCCCCTGCCTCCTCTGATAAGCCAGAGGGGTGCTGGGAGCCACAAGCACTTCGGTGAGCCGCCGCTCGATGCGAGACAGACGCGACTCACTAGTTTCTCTGCCGCCCGATACGGGAACAGACGCAGAGGCACTCTCCACAGAGCATCTTGGCTTCACCTGTCGCTGGATTGCGACAGACTACTGAGCCCCCTCGCCACGGCAAGGCGTGCTCTATTCGAGGGGGAAACATCTCGACCCGAGACAACTCGACCCAAGGCAATTTGACCCGAGACAACTAGAATAGAACAACTTAACCTTTAGACAATTGGACCCTCGCAAGTCGACCTGGACAAGTCCATTCAGACATTTTTTCTGTCCGTAGAAGAGCGGTCCGGGTCCGATGTCCAGTTGTCTAGGGGTCGAGCTTTCCGGGTCGAGCTGTCGATGTCAAGTTGTCTTGGGTTCGAACTGCCGTGATACTCATCACGTTACGGTGAAAGGCCATCTGCGGTCAAACTATGGCATCAACGATCCATCGAATGGTGAATTAAAAGACAAAAATGTCTTGTTCCAGGAATCGCCGGACACGCTCAGCAAATGCCAAGCGCTGTTGGAGCGAGCTGACTCCAGCTACTCGCAGCTGTTAGCTGCAACCACGCTCGCTAAGCTAATTAACAGGTAAAGCCGGATACACACCCTGGCCGAATAGTTGGCTAATTAAACGCTATTGGTTGCTTGAAAAATGCCTCAACGCTCCTAAGAAATGTTGAGGTCAACGCTTTTCTCTCTCTCTCTCTCTCTCTCTCATCAGCTTATATACGTCCCACTGCTGGGCACAGGCCTCACCTCAACGATGGTACGAGCTATACTCCACCGTACGGGCTCAGTGCGGTGCGGTGGAAGGGTGTGTGTAAGGAAAGTGACCAACCGTACTGTCAGATGTTATTATTCCGCTCGAGGAAACTGATCAGCCTAAACGGCTAATATCTATCGATATTAACCGGGACCAACAGCCTAACGTGTATGGTCAGAATGGTAACCCATCCCAAACATGACGGCGCCGTAGGTTGTTTAACTTTTGGTATCACTACCCAAAGTTTTGCCACCACTGCGCCATTTATTTATTGAAGTGTATGTACTGTTACCGTAATATACCTTTTTAAATTTTTACACAATACACAAAAAGTTTCGGTATTGAAATTAATTTGGATATCGGAATATCACTTACTTTTCGGAAATCTATGACTAAAGCTGAAAAAGACGATTAGTTTGCTTTAAATTTCCACTAAACGATGCCAGCGCAGGAACCAAAATACATCCAACTGTAATCACCAACAAAACACTGTTGGTGTCAGTGTTGCGATTCCAGTGCTGCGACTTCCAGCTCTAGCTTTATCAGGTGATTACAGTTGGATGTATTTTGGTTCCTGTGCTGGCATCGTTTAGTGGAAATTTAAAGCAAAATAATTATCTTTTTCATTTTTCGGCATGACTTCATACTACAGATTAAAGATATCGTTATGTTTGGGTTATTCAGTCCCTGCTTATGTTAGACTTAATTTTTTATTTTCGAAAAGACAACACTAAAAAAATACTTTTCGGCTCCGGTCGGGAGGAATCGAACCCCCGACCTTTGGAAGTCCGGTCCAATGCTCTGACCACTGAGCTACCGAGAACCTCAATGGAGTCGTTGAATTTTGTAAGTGCTTTTTAACGCTTTGAGCCAGCGTATGTTTTATCAATGATTGTGGGAGACACCCTCAAATCACCCGAGAGAAATATTTTTACAAATATTTAACAATCGGTTAAGATGAAACAGGCTATAATTTTATTTGTTAAGTATTTTTTCGCGTTTACAACAATTTTTTATTTCTCAGGTCCACCACAAGTCTGTCCGTACAACAGCGGCTGGACATACGGAACTATGTGCTCAACTACCTGGCCACCAGGCCGAAGCTGGCCAACTTCGTTATACAGGTATGTAAATATCATAGACACATAGACCAGCGAGGGGGGGAGGGAGTGTGTAACGATCTAGCTTTCAGATCTCTGGCAGCGTTCTTATTTTAAAAATTAGAAAAATTTTTTTTGTTTTCGGGTCGAAACGCGGTATATTTAAATGGGTATTAGGTACTTGACGTATCGGCTGGATTGCACATAGCCGTGGTCACGAGCTGACCTAATTAAATATGTCGCGTTTAGACAAGAAATTAGTGTTACAATGTAATGCGATCGTTTAAAATAAAATTAGAAAAATACGATTAATAATAATAATTTTATTATTTATTTATTTATTTATTCATTCATTTAAAGACAACCCAAAAATACAAATAATAGTAATGAGATTATTATTTACAACAAAGAAATAATTAATAAAACATTAAAAATAAGTTAAATAATCAAAATTAATGGTTATCAAATAATATTCATAGTAATATTTTATCAATAGCCACTAAATGCACCATGCTAAGATGATACACGTACTGGCAGACAAGCAAAAGTCAAAATTAAAACACACTCAAAGAAAAATTGGTTGCCTGTAAAGTCGGTATACGGGCGAAAGTTTTACGTGACAACGACTTTGAGTGGTAAAATAATTTTAATGTGAATATTCATTCGTATAACATGAACCGGTGTGTATGCCTATCTCTCTCTCTCTCTCTCTCTCTCTCGCTCTGTCTCTCTCGCTCTTAGGCGGGTTAACTGTGCTCGAGTGGAAGGGACGCGTGCCTTTCACTTTTTATGTCTGTCTCACTCGCTCTTAGGCGGGCTAACCATGCCCGAGTCGAAGGGACGCGTGCCTCTCACGCTCTCATTGTGAGCGCGGAACGTGAGCGGAGCAGCGTAACGCAGTTTCTTGAAGGGTCACCCGGCAAACCAATTTATAAGACGTTGTCACGTCAAAAAATGGCTGCCACAGACGGGTCAAAAGTCAAAGTAAATTAACAGCGCTATTGCAGAGCTTCTGTTGAGCGTTAACAAGATCCTCTTTGGGCCCCTTGTTTGGAGTCTGATTTTTATCACATATTCTCGAACATTGATACTAAGCTATAGTATCAATGTTGGTATAGTCAGTGTGAAAATCATATTGACTTTTTAATACCATGTCTGTTAAGTTTGTATTAAACCTGGCAGAATATATAAGTTAGGGATTGGGAAGTCGTTCGCGATCTGTACTTTTAAGTTGTATGCGACATTCCACCACTTGATTGTAACAATTTATTTTTAACTAAATAAAAATAAAACATAAAATTAAAGAGTAAGAAATACTTATATCTAATTAACACTAATAATATAAAAACAAACTTACTAACTCAACTTTATTCTAAATACTCCAAATAATAATCCCGACAAAACTAGTAATTATCACTGTTGACTGAGGAGTATGTTATTTGAATCAAGTAACTCCCTAACGCACGTTACGGTCTGCGACATACGCTCTTGCGCTGCCGGTTTGTGAAAGCGATTCTGAAGGTCACGGCTCCTCGTCCCTGCGACACTAGACGACCGGACACGCTCTGAGGAAGACGCGTACCAGTCCCTATAATTCTTGTTTACAATTACCTATATTTGCTACTACTGTGCCTACTCAGTTTTGTGTGAAAATTAATAAAAACCCTTATGTGAATTCCCCAATTAAACGGGTAAGTGTTGCAAGGTGTTACATGTAGTTTTAAGCTTATTAGTTAACTAATTAGATAACTCCCATATTGGGCAAATTGCTCAAAAATGCTGTGTCATGTTAATTAATATCTAGCACATAATTTTAATCTATCTATAATTGTTAATTCACCTTGCGCTTAAGCTGTAAAAATATTGTATTTGCTTAATTTCACGTATTTTAATCACCTATAAGAAAACTCGTCATTTTTTTCGTGACATGACATTGCCGTAACCTTCATTAGTTACCGCAATTTACTTTAGTTGCTTAATCTCACTTTTCAAGTCTTTTCATTCATTTTCCGTTTGTGGAATTTCGTAATTATAATTCGTTTAGTTTTTTTTATGAGCATTGACGTTACGAAATGTCACAAACATATTTTTCTTTAGGATCTTAATTAGTTTATTATTTTTTCATTAACTATCATGTATTCTGGTTAATTCTTGTGCCTCATCATTGATCACTATTTATTGCAAATCATTATCATCTGTACCTACGCCCCGCTTCGCTTGCTTAAACTCCGAATGCTGCAGTCAAACCACGAAATTCGGATAGTGGTAAAATATTTTGTTACACCATTCCAGGGCCCACCTACCCGGTACCGGACGTCACCGCATACTACCCTTCCTACTGTGCGCACTGGCGTACTGCTCTGCCCCACTGCTGATCTGGACCACTACTCAACCTAGCAAGCCGGAAGCAGCCTGCGGAGAGATACTACCAGGACAGTGATAGTGAGAGGGACCTAACTACATCAATTCGGTCAAACTCGGAACCCACCTAATAAATTCTTATCTATTGTTAATCTTTTCTTTTTATTTTGATCCCCTCCCCTACGGAGAGTGTGACAAATGGCGCCCAACTATAGGTAAAATTTGACCGAATTGTGTATTTTGGTTTTTATCGCATTAGATAGCTTTTCTTTGGTGTTGGCTTAACTTCCTAGTTTTTAAGGCTGATTGTACTAATTACGTAGTATATAGTGCACGGTTACAGGTCTCACAACAGTTTTCTCTCTATTTGTTTAGACATCCTTTATTTTCTCAATTTTATCACAACTGTCACCGTACACTAGATAATTTAGATACAAATTGTAATCATTAGCTAGTGCTTTGTACCACTTTGCAACATTTACAGTATAAACATGTCTCACCCAATCAAATTTCTTTCTCTACAAAAAGCCGAGCTTCAATACGAAGTTGAGCTTCGTGGTGGTAGTGGTGAGACGGTACAAGATTTACGAAAAGAAATAGTCAAACTTTCACAACTTTTGCCGTCTGAAGACATTCTAGAGTCCCACTTAGAGGCTTCCGATGATTTAAAAGAGGTCAAGGAAACGCTCATTAAATCACAAAATAATTTAGCTAATTTACATACTAAATTTGATAAAAATTTGCTTAATAGAACAGAGACGCTTTTAAATCACTTGTATCACCGCATCAATCGCATTGTGAACGCAACAGAAATAAACGACATATACAAGGTTTGCGTAACAAACTTTAATATTCAATTTAAAGACCTATCATCTTTAAAACTATCTAGCGCCCAGGCAACTAGCGCCCCATCAACAGCCGATACTTCGAATCCTACCACTATATCGGTAACGTGTGAGCGAAGTCTGACGTCAGATATAACTAAACTAAAATTTAATGGAGTTACTTGTGTCCATGCCTTCATACAAAAAATCGAAGAATTTGTTTGTTCCCGAGGTATACCTATCGAAAGAATACCGTCACTGGGCTATGAAATATTTGACGGCGATGCATTACACTGGTTCCGTTATAACAAGGATAAAGTTAATTCATGGTCAGAACTACGTACCCTACTTAAGCAAGATTTCAGCAGCAGTGATTACGATTATAAATTTACTGAAGAAATTAGGTCACGCACTCAAGGCGAACACGAAAACATTATCATTTATCTTTCGATAATGCATGGTATGTTTTCACGCCTTAGTAAGCCTATTTCAGAAGAAGCTCAGCTGGAAATCCTACTGCACAACATACGACCTTGCTATGCTAACACCTTAGCTGCTGTCCCTGCTTCTAATATTAAAACTATTGAAGACTTAAAAAAGGTATGTCTTAGTTACGAGACTGTTAATTCTAGATTTTCAAATTTTCGGGAACCTCCCAAAGCATCGTCTAGCACGATCGCCCCAGAGTTCTCCTATAAACCAAAATCTACATACTTAACTAATTACAAAAATGAACCTACAACGAATTTCAAAAGATCTGATCAGCCAAAACCTAGCACATCTTATTACAACAATAATTCATTTAAATCTAATAAAATTCATAATGATTCTAACAAATATAACTTTGGAACCAATAACACAAACCAAATATCTGAAATCGCAGCAATAAACGCTCAGTCATATAAAAATGTTTTCTGCCCACGTTGTAGAACAGACAAACACTCATTGAGAAACTGTAGTCAAGATAGATTCCTTATCTGTTTTAAGTGTGGCAAAAAAGATGTGAAATATCCAGAATGCTCAGATTGTCACCCTCAACCTTCTACTGAAACCTCAAAAAACTGATTAGGCCCGATTGGAGTGATCGAGATGGAGAATGGAAACGCTGGTTAACGTTCGTTCGCAATTTCACTAATTTTAGTTCGGTCGCTTCAATCGATAATAACGTAGTTGATCGCATTAGGCCTTACATTCAAATCGACGTATCAGGTTTCACCATGATTGGTCTACTTGACACCGGATCATGCGTCACTATTTTAGGAAATAACTGTCACAAAAAATTACTTGAAATGGGATTTCAGCTACAAGATTCCGGAAATCTAAAATTCACTACTGCAGGTGGTGAAGCAGTCTACTCTATTGGAATGCTGTCAATTCCGATACTTTTCCAAAACGAAAAACACACACTGGATGTGCATGTCGTTCCTGAAGTAAAAAATCCTGTTATTCTTGGAATCGATTTTTGGCGTAAATTCAACCTATTCCCTAAACATTTAGATGCAATTCTATTTCACAAAGATTCTGACCTTGAACTGAAATCTGATTCTTTGTCCCAATCTCAGGCATTTCTTTGTTCTTACGACCACCTAACTGATACACAAAAAGCTACTGCTGATGAGCTTATATCCCAGTTCCGTGATATATCATACGAGGAGCGGGGATTAGGTAAAACTTCAGTAATCACACACCGAATTGACACTGGGGATGCTGCCCCCATACGTCAACGTTATTACCGTATGTCTCCTGAAAAACAACGGATACTAATTGAACAACTTAATGATATGCTCAGAGACGATGTTGTCGAGCCATGTGAGAGCCCATGGTCTTCTCCTGTGCTACTCACTCCTAAGAAAAACGGAGAACTTAGGTTGTGTCTAGATAGTAGAAAATTAAACTCTGTAACAAAAAAAGATGCCTATAGTCTTCCTTACATCTCGGAAATACTAGACAACCTTCGCGACGCTAAATTTCTAAGCAGCGTCGACTTATCCAAGAGTTTCTGGCAGGTTTTGATCCATCCGGATGATAGGTGCAAGACTGCTTTCTACATACCATCTAGAGGTACATTCCAATTTAAGTCTATGGCCTTTGGATTAACTAACGCGCCTGCTACGCAACAAAGATTAGTTGATTTACTTTTCTATGGCCCTGAATTTGAACACAAGGTCTTCGTGTTTATCGATGATATAATAATTGTATCGGAAACATTTGATCAGCACATAAGCTTACTTAAACGCGTTCTAGATAAACTACGAAACGCAAACTTAACTATAAACCTCAAAAAGAGTCAATTTTTTCGTAGCCAACTAAAGTATTTAGGTTACGTAGTGGACGTAAATGGGCTTCACGCAGATCCTGAAAAGGTAGAGGCTATCTTTAATTATCCCACCCCTACAAACCGTAAAGAGGTTAGACGCTTTTTGGGTACTGCATCTTGGTACCGCCGATTCATACCTAACTTTAGTGCCCTTGCATCGCCACTAAATAAATTAACGTCTCAGGGCAAAAAGAGCCCACCCTTTGCCTGGTCTCAAGAAGCTGACGATGCCTTTCAAAAACTAAAGTCACTTTTATCTTCATCTCCGATCCTTTCGTGTCCAGACTATTCTAAGCCTTTTCAAGTACACACAGACGCCAGCGATCATGGTATCGGTGCTGTTCTCACACAATATCTTAATGACGAAGAAAAGGTTATAGCTTATATGAGCAAATCTTTATCCAAGCAGGAACGCAATTATAGCGCAACCGAACGCGAAGCTCTAGCCGTGCTATCCGCTATTGAACATTGGCGATGCTACCTCGAGAATGGTCAAAAGTTCACTGTTTTCACAGACCATTCCTCGCTCAAATGGTTCTTAAATCTGAACAACCCAACTGGACGTTTAGCTCGATGGGGTGTCAGGCTATCAGCGTTCAATTTTGAAATTAAACACCGCAAAGGCGCTGATAATGTAGTACCTGATAGTCTATCTCGTTCTGTCCCTATTGCCGCTATCAGTGACGCGACTGATTTACAGACTAAACCCTCGGTTACTACTGACGATCCGTGGTACTTAAAAACATATAACGGTTGCCTGACATCGCCAACGTCTTTTCTAAACTATCAAGTCTCTCATGGAAAACTTTACCGTTATACTAAGTCACTTAACCCTCTTACTAGAGAATTTCAGTGGAAAGAAGTCGTACCTCTCGAGCATCGTCAGAACATTATAAAACAAAACCACTGTGAAGCCACATCTGGTCATTTCGGCATTTTTAAAACGTATAAACGCATTGCACTTAAATATTTTTGGCCAAGCATGCAACACGATGTATCCAGTTTTGTTTCTAATTGTGACACTTGTCTTTCTTATAAATATCCTAATCATACTACTCTTGGCACAATGGGCAGACCTAAGGACTGTAGCCGCCCTTTTCAAATGATAAGTATCGATCTAGTCGGACCACTGCCTGTTTCTAGAAAACAAAATACGTTTTTATTAGTGGTTAACTGTTGTTTTTCTAAATACTGCTTACTTTTCCCAATTCGGCGAGCTACTGCCGATACTATTTCCAAAATTATAGAAGAAAAAGTTTTTCTTATTCACGGTATACCTAGTACTATTATAATGGACAACGGAAGACAATTTATAAGTAACATCATGAAAGATCTATTTACTACTTACAATGTACCCAATGTTTTCTATACTCCTCTCTATACGCCACAAGTTAATTCCGTAGAACGCTACAATAAAACGATTATCACTGCCGTATCCACACTTATAGATAATGATCACAGATCTTGGGATATTCATATTCCAAAAATTCAATTTGCTCTTAATAGCGCCGTTAATGAAGTTACTGGATACACACCCTCTTTCTTGGTCTTTGGGCGTGAATTAGTTGATTGTGGCTCACACTATATTGATACAGACTTGGCTGATCAAATTGTTTTCACTCCTCGAGATCCCTATGCGGAAAATTTAGGTAGCCTACGGAAGACATTTGATAAAGTTCAGGCCGCACTCATAAAAGCACATTCACGTAACTGTTCTACGTACAACTTGAGGCGTAAAAGCGTAGACTTTAATGTAGGGGACATAGTTTGGAAGAGGACATTCTATCTTAGCGATAAAGACAAAAGGTTCTCAAAAAAATTAGCTCCTAAATTTGTCAAATGCCGCATTACGAACAAACTTTCTAAACTAGTTTATGAGCTTGAAGACATGTCAGGAAACAAATTAGGTGTTTGGCATGTGAAAGATTTCAAGCTCCGTTAAGTTAATTCAACGGATTTTACTTAGCTAAAATCCTAACCTAAAAAGAGGGGTGTGTAACAATTTATTTTTAACTAAATAAAAATAAAACATAAAATTAAAGAGTAAGAAATACTTATATCTAATTAACACTAATAATATAAAAACAAACTTACTAACTCAACTTTATTCTAAATACTCCAAATAATAATCCCGACAAAACTAGTAATTATCACTGTTGACTGAGGAGTATGTTATTTGAATCAAGTAACTCCCTAACGCACGTTACGGTCTGCGACATACGCTCTTGCGCTGCCGGTTTGTGAAAGCGATTCTGAAGGTCACGGCTCCTCGTCCCTGCGACACTAGACGACCGGACACGCTCTGAGGAAGACGCGTACCAGTCCCTATAATTCTTGTTTACAATTACCTATATTTGCTACTACTGTGCCTACTCAGTTTTGTGTGAAAATTAATAAAAACCCTTATGTGAATTCCCCAATTAAACGGGTAAGTGTTGCAAGGTGTTACATGTAGTTTTAAGCTTATTAGTTAACTAATTAGATAACTCCCATATTGGGCAAATTGCTCAAAAATGCTGTGTCATGTTAATTAATATCTAGCACATAATTTTAATCTATCTATAATTGTTAATTCACCTTGCGCTTAAGCTGTAAAAATATTGTATTTGCTTAATTTCACGTATTTTAATCACCTATAAGAAAACTCGTCATTTTTTTCGTGACATGACATTGCCGTAACCTTCATTAGTTACCGCAATTTACTTTAGTTGCTTAATCTCACTTTTCAAGTCTTTTCATTCATTTTCCGTTTGTGGAATTTCGTAATTATAATTCGTTTAGTTTTTTTTATGAGCATTGACGTTACGAAATGTCACAAACATATTTTTCTTTAGGATCTTAATTAGTTTATTATTTTTTCATTAACTATCATGTATTCTGGTTAATTCTTGTGCCTCATCATTGATCACTATTTATTGCAAATCATTATCATCTGTACCTACGCCCCGCTTCGCTTGCTTAAACTCCGAATGCTGCAGTCAAACCACGAAATTCGGATAGTGGTAAAATATTTTGTTACACCATTCCAGGGCCCACCTACCCGGTACCGGACGTCACCGCATACTACCCTTCCTACTGTGCGCACTGGCGTACTGCTCTGCCCCACTGCTGATCTGGACCACTACTCAACCTAGCAAGCCGGAAGCAGCCTGCGGAGAGATACTACCAGGACAGTGATAGTGAGAGGGACCTAACTACATCAATTCGGTCAAACTCGGAACCCACCTAATAAATTCTTATCTATTGTTAATCTTTTCTTTTTATTTTGATCCCCTCCCCTACGGAGAGTGTGACATGATCAAAGAATATTTTTTTGTTGATTGCTTGTCAAATGGCTAGTGATAATTGCTCAAATAAAGAAAGAAAAAAAACAATAAAATCTATTCTATTATATAAAAATGAATCGCAAAATGTGTTGGTAAGAGCATAACACAAGAACACCTCGACCAATTTGGCCAATTCTTTTTTTATGATAGTCCTTAATAATAATAATAAATAATAATAATTCCTTTATTTCAGGCAACAGATTTCAAAAAATCTGTTATATCTGCCCATATTATAAATACCTTACGGACTAACATACATACAAATAATAAAAAAAATTACAATCTACATATCACACGCGCCAGCGAACAGATGTGTAGCGCGCGGTGTCGGCTGGCAGTCGTCCTCGGAACTTCCGAAACACGACGCCCTGCGGCCAGAAATCTTCCTTCATGAAGGTCGCTAGATGGTGGGTCGGTACCCTTACCACAAATGAATTAAAATTCACTTTGTGGCGAGACTCCAACCGTTCGACCCTCAGGGTGAAGTTGGACTTCTTACAGTTCGGGAATGGTTCTTACGTAGATAAAACGTAAAAAAAAACAACGGGCAGGATAACGTCTGCTTGGTCCGCTGGTACAACAATAAAAAAAAAAAAGATTTAGACGACCGCTTTGGTGTAAATGGTTAAGAAGTTGACCATTATTACACCAAGAAGTCGGGTTTGATCCCCGCACTGTACAATGTGTGCATGAAAATGAATGTACTGGTTTGGGTGTTATATGGATTTATTTAAGTTTATTTGTATTACCGCTGTTGTTTCTGATATCTGTAACACAAGTGCTTAAGCTACTTACCACGGAGTCAGATCAATGTATGTGATGTTGTAATATATAATTAATAGTCCTCCTGGCCGATTTCGACCACGGCGGCCAATCTCAACAGAGATCAGCTAACTACGCAGGAGATATTATAGTGCCCAAGTGTGAGCGCAATATACAGGTGCACTCACTATATATAATTATTATTATTATAACGTATACAAACGATTAATTCGATATTTTGTTCCAGTCCCTGGTATCGCTTTTCGCCCGCATAACCAAACTTAGCTGGTTCGACACCGTCAAGGAGCAGCCTGTGTTCCACAATGTCATGGGGGACATCACTAGTTTTCTGCAGGTTAGTGAAAGTGGTGCTTTTGGCGTATTGTTGGTACCTTGGTACGCTTAAGTAGTGATTACCAAAGGTAACCTGTGTCGGTGGGGGTACTTAAGCAGCGCAGACGTCAGATGCGAATGTGGAGAACCCCCTGTAAACCATGGTCCACCTCATGTAATGTCCTGCGTGCCCGACCACCTGCTCGCGTGAGGACTTACTAGCCTATAACCAGAGGGCTACCACGGTAGCCGCTTTCTGGGCAAGTAAGATTTAGCCCGTCATGCCGTCACGAAAGAAGAAGAAGAAGACCAAAGGTAAGCAACCTTAGCTGCGGTTGTGTTTGGAATAATATATCCAGCTGTTGTGCCTTACTAGATTTTGTTGTGTGTAATATGACTTGAGTCAATTTAATTTTTTAGCATTAATAATGCAAATTTCTTTACAATGTGAAATCAAATATTTCTATACTTTCCTGTCAAGCTGCATATCATCGAGTGCGCCTTCGAGAACGCAGTTAGTCATACTCGCGCCCCGCGCACTTACGCCTAACTTTGTATTCATCTAGACGAGGCCGGAACCGCATCGGTGTCGGACCGAAACCGCATGTTTAACAAAGGCGGTCCGATGAGTATGCGGTTTCGCCCCGGCTTTTCGGCGTGATGTTTATTCGTATTGGCGGTAATTTAATAAACAGCATGTCTGGAATATGTTTGCTTGTGGCCAACTGGAGGAATTAAAGTGTGTACCTAAATGACGACATACTTAAGTCAATGAACAAGCACCAAAGCTGGCGTTTGTCAATTCCTATTGGTTAATTATAAGACAGCCAGGCCGCTACGGATCAACTATTAATTTGATCTTGTTTTAGGACCTCAAATTAAACCGAGTAACTCGGCCGAGTACCGAGTACTCGGCAAGCTTTAAACCGAGTAATACTCGGAACTCGGTAAAACCACTACTCGGCCCATCTCTAATTATGACTTTATTATACAACACAAAACAAAAATTACAGACAAGTTTAACAAAAAAAGATGTACAATTTAGGCGGTCTTATCGCTTGTAGCGGTCTCTTCCGGACAACCTTCGGCCAACATATAAGTATGGATAATACAAAAAACAATTTTTCATACAAACAAGTTATTAGTATTATTTTTAAAAACCGAAGTTTGATACTCATATAACCTTTATCACAGGGTCCAGCGGAGATGTGCACCATCGGGGTGCAGCTCCTGTCGCAGCTGGTGGTGGAGATGAATCAAGTGACAGAGGCGGACGCGAATCGCTCGCTGTGCAAGCACAGGAAAATCGCGTCGTCTTTCAGGTGAGAATGGATATTTTGGTATATACCACTACCGTTCGCCATCACAAGCGTATGCCTAACGGTATAATAATATAGATTATATATCTATATTATTCGATGAATCAAGATGATGTCTATCGGACCATGGTCCCCGACAAGGAGATGTGCATTATCAGGGTGCAGCTTCTATCGCGGCTGGTGGTGGAGATGAATCAAATGACAGAAGCGGACGCAAGTCATTTTCTGTGCAAGCACAGGAAGATCGCGTCGTCTTTCAGGTGAGAATGGATGTTTTGGTATAGACCTCTACCGTTCGCCATCACAAGCGCATGCCTAACGGTGGCTAGCTCGACATCATAGGCTAGATGGCGCTGTTAGCCTAGTACCGCACATGAACCGCGGATGAAAGATTTAGATTCAGAATAATATAGATAGACGAATCAAGATGATGTCTGTCGGACCATGGTCCCTAACAAAGAGATGTGCACTATCGGGGTGCAGCTCCTGTCGCAGCTGGTGGTGGAGATGAACCAAATGACAGAAGCGGACGCAAGTCATTTTCTGGAAGATCGCGTCGTCTTTCAGGCGAGAATATGTATATAGATCTCTCACGTAACTCTTGTTAGTGTGCAATACAAAACAAAATTAAAAACAAGTGTAAAAAAGAAAGATGTACAATTAAGGCGGTCTTATAGATTTGATTGGTTGGATGTTTTTAAAATTAAAAACTTTTTTACAAGCTTTTTTAAAGTTTCACCTCCCCCGGTGTTTAATTTTCTGTAATCAAATCTTGCAAACTTAAATTCACTCACTTTCAAATGTTTTTAAAAGTCTGTTATTTTTTTTTTTCATATTTGTAACAGATTATTTTCACGGTCACGTGTTTGGACATGAATTCTTAACATTGTGATTGATAAAAGATACATCGTTCCCTACCGGTCCGTTCCCACGTTAAAAAAATACGTCAAAAAATCTCAATACGATCCTCAGGGCTTAAGTCATATATTGTATGACGAGTTTTTGACGAATCGTCAATGACGGGTGTATGTCGTGTGGAAGAACCATTAATAAGTCTTTTAGCACTATCCTGTCCACCAGCGCGGAGCGAGACCGCGAAGCGGAAGAACGGAGAAATATCAATAGGATTGCATAAAATCTCCGCTTCTCTGCAGTGGATAATGCTTTTTATTTATTTATTTAATTGTCCTTATTACCAACAAAGCATACACCACACATTGATACACGAGTACGCTGATCATTAGGGGTAATTTTAGAGTGTTGCCTTACTTACAGGCTGCCACGGCGTGCACAGATAACATTGTTGACAACAGACTATGGGCTACTATTGGAAAATATTTCTTCGTTTCTTCGCTCCGCCCTGTGAACAGGCATGGTAAAATTAGTACGTTTAGGCACCTATTGCGATTTCGACTAAATGGCAACGCTGCTGTTGAGCGGAAATCAACATCGCTTTTGAGCAACAGAAGTTGAAAAATAGAGATATTGAAAGAGATTATTGCACCAATGAATCCCTACTTTATGTCGTTTATACGTTTTTTTGTCACCAGAGACACGCAGCTCTTCGAGATGTTCCGTCTCGCTTGCTCTCTACTCGGGGCCGCTCGAGTGAAACCGCTCGACTTGAACGACGAACGACAGCACACGCTCATAGCGGCGCTACTTCGGCTCGCGCACAACTGCCTCACCTTCGACTTCATAGGCACCACCAGCGACGAATCCTCAGACGACTTGTGCACTGTACAGGTTCGGCGCTCATTCGCTCACTCACTCACTTATTTACTTACTCACTCATTCACTCACTTACTAATTCACTCACACATTCACTCATTCATTCATTCGCTCCCTCACGTATTTAATCATTTATTAATTCACTCATTCAATCACTCACTAGTTCACGAATTCATTCACTTATTCACTCACTCAGTCATTCACATGCACATTCACTCGCTCACTCATTCACTCACGCATTCAATCACGCATTTACTTACTCATTCGATTACTTATTCACTCACTCATTCACTCACTAACACATTAATTCTCTCACTCTATCACTCACTCGCTCACAAGCACGAGCGACAGCACACACACACACATAGCGGTGCTACTTCGGCTTGCGCACAACTGCCTCACCTTCGACTTCATAGGCATCACCAGCGACGAGGCCTCAGACGACTTGTGCACTGTGCAGGTTCGTCGCTCACTCGCTCACTCACTTACTCATTCACTCACTCGCTCACAAGCACGAGCGACAGCACTCACACATAGCGGCGCTACCTCGCCTCTAATCGACCACTTGGACTAATAGTCAACTTCTTAACGTGGTCGTCAAACTCTGCATTTACTCTCTATCTTTTTCACTTTCACTCAACTATGCCTCTGTCTCTCCAGGTAAAAGAGTAGACGAAATTCATAATTTGATTAGGCAACACTTGCTTTTCAAACTTAGGGATTATCTCGAAATGTTGTCTCTTGTTCATGGATAAGTGCGCCGTAAAACGCCCTTATTCTACTTTCGGAAGTTTTGAGTTTTCATGTATATTCTACTATTTGTCTTCTAAAAATATTGATTATGACTTGACGACAGCTTTGGTCTAGTGGTCTATGGACCAGACTACAAAACCGGCTGTTGCAGGCTCGAATCCTGCTAGGGGCAAATGTTTGTGTGATAAGCACGAGCATTTGTACCTGAGTCATGGGTGTTTATAAATGTATTAAACTATTTCTATCCGTTATTCTAGCCACCAAAGCTCTAGCTAACGCTAAGTTTGGGGGGGTATTGGTGTGTTCGTTAAAACAATTTATTATTATTATTATTTTCAGATCCCCACATCATGGCGTCCCACATTCCTGGAATCGGGCACGCTGGACCTATTCTTCGAGCTATACCACGCGTTAGGCGGCGGCCTAGCCTCGCTAGCTCTAGCCTGTTTAGTACAGCTAGCTTCTGTGAGAAGATCGCTGTTCAGCAATAATGAAAGGGCCAAGTTCCTGAACAGATTAGCAGCGGGTGTGTTGAGAATACTGGAAAATACACAGGTGTGTTTGATTGATACTTAAAATCTAGCCTCGTTAGCGTTAGTTGGCTTGGTTCAGCTAGCTTTAGTGTCAAGATCATTATTAAGCAATAATGAAAAGGCTAAGTTCTTGAGCAGCGGGTGTGTTGAGAATACTGGAAAATACACAGGTATGTTTCATTTTATGTTTATCTTGAAATTTAGCCTCACTAGCGTTAACTTGCTTAGTCCAGCTATCATGAGTCAGAAGATTTAAGTTCAGTAACAATTCAGGGCTAAATTCCTGAATAGATTGGTAGTGGGTGTGTTAAAAATACTGGAAAATACACAGGTATGTTTGATTAATACTATCTTAAAATCTAGCCTCGTCAGCGTAAGTTTGCTTAGTACAAGATGTAATAATACTATCTTAAAATCTATCTATATATCTAATAAATCTAGTACAGCTAGCTTCAGTAAGAAGATCGTTATTTAGCATGAAACAAACAGTTAACTCGAAGTATTTATAGGTTTTCATGAATTGTACAAATTAATAATAATTTATTTATTTATTTAGGTCTAGAGTGCTTGTGGCGCAGTGGTTGCTGCGCTTTGGTAGTGATACCTAAAGTTAAGAAACCTAAGGCGCGGTCATGTTTGGGATGGGTGACCATTCTGACCATATAAGTGACGTCTATTTACAAGCAGCTCCGTGCTTCGGAAGGCACGTTAATCTGTTGGTCCCGGTTAATATCGATAGATATTAGTCGTTAAGCCTGGTCAGAGGCCCTCGGGCGGCTTAATAATATCTGACAGGTTGGTCACTTACCTTACAAACACCCCTCCACCAATCCGCACTGAGCCCGCGTGGTGGAGTATGGCTCGGACCACCTCATAGTTGAGGTGAGGCCTGTGCCCAGCTGTGGGACGTATATAGGCTGATGAGAATTATTTATTTAGGCTTCTAAAGACCACATACAATAAACAAAAAAAAATAAGTTAACGAGCCGAAATTCAAAGAGCCACCTCTTAAGCGAGGAGATAAGAAAATAGAAAAATAACTGTAAACTACGCAAAGCAACCATAATTATATTCTAAAGTATTTCATGAATACCTAAAATAATGTGTTTCCGACCTATTTATATATTCAATAGCTTCCCGCTAACAGCCGGAAGCTATTCACCCGCGTGGAATTTGGACCTCTTATTTTAATAGGCATGTAATTATACATTAGGTTTTGAAATTGCCATTTTGACTTTTTTGTAACATAGAACTTGAATATCTTCGGACATGGTGCGAGCTGAAAATTCAACTTATAAAATAAAAATATACCTTTTATTTATTTTGGAATAATTTGATTTAGCTAGAAAATATTATAAAATTTCATAGGTAAAGACCTATTATAAACCTTTCCTTTGAATACGATAGTTGACACCACCAATCGTTGACGTACTTTTTATCAACTGTCAAAACGCTTTTCTTCATAGAGCTTGTATGGGAATAACACACTTTGACGTCATCGCGTGCAATGCCGACTGAGTGACTAATTATCATTTGAATTCCAATTAAAAATCAAATAATACGAACTGCAGAAAAATATTAGTGTAAAGGCCTCTGAAATTATGAATTATTTTAGAGTAAATCAGTTTTTGAATATTTCTTTCATAGTGGAAACAAGCCTATTACTCCATCTATTTAAAAAAAAATACTGCTTCAAAAAACCATAAACTGTAACTAGACTAACGAGAGAGGAATAAATAGATAAACAGACGACAGCTTTGGTCTAGTGGTCTGAGGTCCAGACTACAAAACCGGTTGTCGCGGGTTCGAATCCTGCTAGGGGCAGATGTTTGTGTGATGAGCACCTGCATTTGTACCTGAGTCGTGGGTGTTTATAAATGTATTTAAGTATTTCTATCCGTTATTCTAGCCACCATAGCACAAGCTTACGCTTAGTTTGGGGCTAGGTAATTGGTGTGTTCGTTATAATCTATACATATAATAAGACTGTAAAAGATCGATTTCTGTACATTGAAGATTTTTATGAAAAATTGTTACAGGGGGTCTTAATTACCGTAATAGAAGCCAAAACAACAATTTTTAAAATTTTTGTCTGTCTGTCTGTCTGTCTGTCTGTCTGTTTGTCCGGGCTAATCTCAGAATCTACTGGACCGATTTTGACGGGACTTTTTTTATTTGACTCAGTATCACCTGGAGAGTAAACTGGGATATAAATAATCACGCCGATGAACTTAGGGGGCAGGCAGGAAATTGAATCTCAGAATCTACTAAACCATCCTTGAGTTGCGTACGCTGCGAAAACGGTTCAAGATACCAAAAATATAAATATGAAAGAATTATTCCTCTTGAAATGATCTAAAAAACTGTCTGCGACAGTACATGTCTATGCCCAAAATTACAACTCCACGCGGACGAAGTCGCGGGCACAGCTAGTAAAAAATAAAAATATATTTAAATTTCAGGGTTTATCCGACCCGACGAACTACCACGAGTTCTGCCGGCTGCTCGCGCGCCTCAAGTCGAACTACCAGCTGGGTGAGCTGGTGATGGTGGACAACTACCCGCGCCTCATTGAGCTGATCGCCAAGTTCACTGTGCAGAGCCTGCAGGTACGTGAGAGGTCCTGGGTTCGCTCCCTACGGGGTTAGAAATTCATCCTAAGGGACTTAGTAGCACGATCAATCGAATCAATCTTTGGCGCAACTGATTTAGAGTTCGGAAGCTAAAAGGTTTCGGCTTTCGCTGCGGCCGGGTGTTATGGGTACCAAGATCTGATAGACATCCTTAATTTGACTTTCTATATTATTCTGGATCCAAATCTCATATACCGCGGTTCATGTGCTGTACTAGGCTAACTAGCGCCATCTATCCTATGGAGCCGTACTAAAGCTCGCTGTCGTGCTTGCCGCTGTTATATTTCACAACACAACAATCACACCAATTGGGATGATGACACCTATCTTAAATATTGTCAAGAACATGGTGTTTAAAAAACATAGCCCCTATGAAGTTAATACAACCAATATATTTCCAAAAAGCTGTAGAAACCAATTTTTAAACACACAAAACGCAATAAATATTCGGTCAATTGACTCCGATTTCTAATATATGACCGTGACGTCACGTTCATTTATTCCCATACAAAATCTATGGAGGCAGACCGTTTTGACAGATAATAAAAAGTATGTCAACGATTGGTGGTGTCGTCTAGCCAATTCTCTAGTCCCAAATTAAGCTACGAGGCTTGTGATATGGGTACTAGGCAACGGATAAACATACTTAAATCCTTTTTTTTGTAAATAAATACATATTATACGTAGAAAAAGTAATAAAAAGTAATAATAGAAAAAGTATTTCGTAAAAAGTATATAGGTATTTCTACCTCACCAATCGATCAATATTGTGTGAAAAATTGTGTGATATAAGCCTTAAACAAAATAAACGAAATCCACATAACATACAATTTTTAATTAAATTTTATTACTTTTAATATTATTTGGAAGGTTGCATACGTATATTATGTTCTGAATATGCAGTTAAAAACATGTACTAGTGATCTAGTAACCTTTGGTAGAAACAAATTTGACAAAAATATTTTTCAAAAATATTTTTTTTATACGATGAAACTGAAAATTTACGGTTTTTGTAATTTTTCCTATATCTGTACTATAAGACGTGACTTCGTACTAAATTTCAAAATTCTAAGTTTACGGGAAGTACCCTGTAGGTTTTGATTCCCGTGCGAGTTTCGAAAATTTGCGGCCTAAATGGCTGTATCTTTTAATTGCGTTGGCTTAGAAGGTTGATTTTTCTACAGCTTCCAGGGACAGTAGACCTAAGTATCATATAGAAATTTCAGTTTGATACCTCCACGCGTTCCTGAGAAAAACGGCCTTGACAGACAGACGGACGGACGGACGGACGGACGGACAACAAAGTGATCTTATTAGGGTTCCGTTTTTTTTTCTTTTGAGGTACGGAACCCTAAAAAAGTAGGTTTTATTTCTAAGGATCTAAATTAAATTTAAGGAAGCCTAAGAGCTAATTAATATGGTTTGTTTGCAGATACATCTGCGTAAAAATCCATGGGTCAAAGCTGTTTGCACCATTTTAGTCCAAAGTAAACTGTGATAAGCATAAAACTGTATTTTATTTCATTTATAAAAATGAATTGATGTTGTTTGTTGTTGTCGCGCTGAAACTTGAGAACGGCTGAACAGATTTTAATAATTTTAGTCTCAAAATATTCGTGAAGGTTTAATAATAATAAATTTCATTTATTCAGACACAACGATCCATTTTTGTTAGTAACAATTAATCTTACTAGCTATGTAACATGTATACTAAATACACTGACAATGACATAAATCAATTTACAAAATATATGTGGGTAGCATTCGGGTTTACCAAGGCGGTTACCCAGTGCCTTGTTACAGCGCTATCCCACCTTCCAGCCAGCACGTTCAGAATACTATTAGAGCTGCCGGTCATTCTGTTCCGGATGGACAATATCTTCTTTCTTAAAATCGCATGGAAACTATCGACATGGGCGACGGCAAACATACCGGACGCACTACAGTATCGCGGCAGCCCTAACAGTAATCTGAACATATTATTATATAAGACACGCAGGGCGTCGAGCGATTTCTGCGTGTAATTAACCCACAGGCCGCCCGTGTACATGCGATTGACAGTACGACCGGAATAAGGTTAATTTGACCTCGTCTGATGAGTGTGCAAACCTACGTGTGTGACCTACCTAACCTTAGTGTTTAAACGACAAATATTTATTTAAAAAAAAAACTACAGGCCGGACATCATCTACCGGGTACGCTAGTCTTCATTCTTATATACGAGCCCCGATGCAAAATAGTTCGTCTAGGACGAAAAACGTGTACAAATATTTTTTCTAACTTAATTATTTTTGTCCAGTTAAGTAAACAGAAAAACTATTCTACCATCTAATGTTCGGTTACTTATGCACTATTCATTGTTGAAACAATAAACTATTTCATTCTTTTAAATTAAGAGTTCATCTAGTTGCTAATCGATGCAAAAGAGTTCGTCTATCATTGAGTTAAATATTTTTTCCCCTTTATAAAATTTTTTATTTAAAATTTAAGTTTGGAAAAGTAATTCTTCAGTCATTTTGACAAGTGAGATCGTATAAATTCTGAAAATTATGTTAATTTCTTCAGTTTTCAAGTAAAAATGGGTCATGGCAAACCAGTGGGAGAAGAACTTCGAAAGCGAATAGTTTGTGGGATTGAGGCGGGCAAATCAAGTTACCAAATCTCAAAAGACTTGACACTGTCCAGATCTACAGTGCAATCTATCATTCAGCACTATAAAAAGAATGGAAATACTTTTTGCTTGAAAAAAAACTGGCCGACCCCGTATCACCAGTAAAGCAGAAAACAGAATTCTTAAGAAAATTGTCAAAAAAATCGCCGTGCTCGAGCTGGAGAACTAACGGTGCAATGGAGAGACATGATTGACAAAGATGTTTCAGTTGATACCTGCAAAAGAGTGTTAAAAAGAATGGGCTACGGATTTAACACAGCTAAGCAAAAACCACTATTGACTGCCTTACAGAAGAAAAAGAGATTGAAGTTTGCTCGTTATCACTTAAATTGGACTTCTGATCAGTGGCGTAGTATCATATGGAGTGACGAGTCTAAATTTGAAGTCACAGTCGGCGATGAAAGAAAAAAAGTGGTTCGAAATAAACATAAAGCATTTCATACTGATTGCATTAAACGAAAAGTTAAGTTTCCAGCGTCTCTCATGATCTGGGGCTGCATGTCTGCGCAAGGTGTTGGTGGGATGCAGTTTGTGGATGGTTCCATCAATGCAACAAGATATCAAAATATTTTGAAAGTAAGTCTACTGCCCTCCATTCCGTCACTCAAACATCAAGATTATCTTTCATTTATCAACAAGACGGTGCTTCCTGCCATACTGCAAGGACAACAAAGACATGGCTGCTGTCAAAAAGCATCCCAATTATCGAGTGGCCATCTAACAGCCCGGACTTATCGCCGATTGAGACCGATGGTGGAAAATGAAGAAAGTCCTGCGCAAAAATCCATCAAGATCGAAGAGCGACTTGAAGGCTGAACTCGTGGCTGTGTGGGAGTCAATTACGACCGACGAGTGTGCAGCGTTGGTTGCGACCATGAATAAAATAAAAAATTCAATAAAATTCATTTATTTCTGTAACTAGGCTAAGAACTAGCACTTTTACACGTCCCAACATATAAATTAACCCTACCATACATGCTACTTCGCATTAAAGCTGTAATTGAAAGCAAAGGCGACATAACTAAGTGGTAGACGAACTATTTTGCGTGAGAGCCAGTGATAGACGAATACTTTTGCGACATGTGTTTCAGTATTTTTATTTATTTATTTATGTTATGTAAGGTCATGAAAGATTTTGAGATACGTTAAAATAAACTTTGAAATGTTACTCAAATTGTGGTTTACTGTCTCCTTAACTTTTTTAGTTACTTTACCCAAATTCACTTCACATTATTTCATAATATCTTATTTTTCATACTAGACGAACTATTTTGCATCGGGGCGGGGCTCGTACACTAATATTATAAAGCTGAAGACTTTGTTTGTTTGTTTGAACGCGATAATCTCAGGAACTACTGGTTCGAATTGAAAATTTCTTTTTGTGTTGAAAAGACCATTTATCGAGGAAGGCTTTAGGCTATATGACGTCACGCTGCAACTATTAGGAGCGAAGAAACAATGGAAAATATGAAAAAAACGGGGAAAATTATTCATCCTTGAGGGCTTCCGTTGCGTGCGCTGCGAAAACGGTTCAAGATACCAAAAATGTATGTATGAAAGAATTATTCCTCTTGAAATGATCTAAAAAGTGTCTGCGAAATTGAAATGATGACACCTATCTTAAATATTGTCAAGGACATGGTGTTAAAAAAACATAGCCTCTATGAAGTTAATACAACCAATTTATTTCAAAAAAGCTGTAGAAACCAATTTTTAAACACACAAAACGCAATAAATATTCGGTCAATTGACTCCGATTTCTGACACATGACCGTGACGTCACAATCATTTATTACCATACGAAATCTATGGAGGCAGACCGTTTTGACAGATAATAAAAAGTATGTCAACGATTGGTGGTGTCGTCTAGCCAATTCTCTAGTCCCAAATTAAGCTACGAGGCTTGTGTTATGGGTACTAGACAACGGATAAACATACTTAAATACTTTTTTTTGTAAATAAATACATATTATACGTAGAAAACACCCAGACCAGTACAAACACACATGTTCATGCACACTTATGCTTGCACTGTGCGGGGATCGAACCCGCGACCCTTGGTATTAGAAGTCCGACCTGTGGACCATGTATAGCCAATTATATGTCTATGCCCAAAATAACTATTTCACGCGGACGAAGACAGGGGCACAGCTAGTTAGTAAATAATAAATATACAACAATATCACATAATATATTGATCTGATTCCGTGGTAAGTAGCTTAAGCACTTGTCTTACAGATATTGCTGTTGCGATTTAACCAGTCCGTACAGTACCTTAACTTACTTTTTGAGCCTTTGTCCTTAGTTTCGGATGTAGCCATCCCTGCACCCAAGCTCCCACTCTAACAAGCGTGTCCGAGCGAGCCAACTGTTATAAGGGAAATCTGGTTTTGATATAGTTGATGGAATCAGGCGTTACTTTGCGGAAATCCATGACTAAAGCTGAAACAGAGCTTTAGTTTTTTCAGGTGGTTATTGGTGGTGATTGGATGTATTTAGGTTGCTGCACTGGCGTCGTTTAGTTGAATTTAAAGCAAAATAATGCTCTTTTTAAGTTTTAATCTGGTTTCGATTTTAAAAAAAAACTATATGATACAATTTTACTGATTATACTCAAAAATTATGGGGTTGAAAGATGCAGCGAGGGTCAACCTGTTGGCAGCGTGTGCTCAGGTATTATACGGCCCCTATATTGGCTCTAATTAGCTACTAGCTGACACAGCGCGATAGCAGGCGTCAGCTTTATTGCTAATAAAAACATGGTGTTACATAACACGGTGGCTAGACCGCTTCTCTCGCAGTGAAAGGTTCGAAATTACATTACATTCGCCATCACAAGCGCATGCCTAACGGCGGCAAGCACGACAGCGAGCGCCGATACGGCTCCATAGGCTAGATGGCGCTGTTAGCCTAGTACTGTAGCCATGAATCGCGGCATATAAGATTTAGATCCAGAATAATATAGATAGACAAATCACGATGATGTCTATCGGACCCATAACACCCGGTCGGTAGGAAGCGCTGCCACTTAGCTTCCTTACTCTAAATCTGTTCATCATTTATCTCAAGGCTGCCGGTGCGACCCGTCTAACGTTTGCACCACTAAAACCACCATTTTAAATAAAGCATAAATTTGTATGTAAATTTTGCAACTTATTGTATGAAGTTTTCTCAACATGTTACTTCTTAACATGTTTTAATGAGAAGGATATTTTATGTAACTTTTACTTTCAAAGGCGCCTATATATACATAACCTAACAAAGTTGTTCAACCACCTGTTTACTGTGTGACTGTATACTCGAATCAAATCAAATCAAACATTTATTTGCTAGAATACTCAAAAATATGCAAGTTACAAACTGCAGGTCTTAAAAATAGGTTGATGCTGTATTCAGCCTGCATGCAGGCGTGCAAATATTAATAGTAATTTTAACAATTCAATAAAAAAAAGGGTCCGTTTAAATTGAATAATCAAATAATGTCAAAATTACAATAATAATGTCATAAAATTAAACTGTCAATGTCATTTTAAAGTCAGGTAAAAGCAATATATAAAAAAATAAAAAAAAATAACAATTCATAACACATTATTTGACAATTTTAAAATAATCTTCCTTCCTATCTTATCTCGTATTTATAACTTATGCACTGTTATTTTGACGACCACTTTAGTGTAATGGTCAAGAAGTTGTCTATTTACCAAGACGTCGCGGGTTCGATCCCCGCACTGTACAAACATTTGTGTGCATGAACATGTCTGTATGTACTGATCTGGGTGTTATATGTATTTATTTAGGTTTATTTGTAATACCACTGTTGGTTCTGATATCTGTAACACAAGTGCTTAAGCTACTTACCACGGAGTCCGATCAATGTATGCGATGTTGTTTTATATTTATTATTATTTTAACATTGATGATAATAAAGAACTTTTGAAATGGAATGTTGCGCTAAAATATGTTGTTCATTCCAGATGTGGCAGTTCGCCCCGAACTCGGTGCACTACCTGCTGTCGCTGTGGCAGCGCATGGTGGCGTCGGTGCCGTACGTGAAGGCGGCCGAGCCGCACCTGCTGGAGACGTACGCGCCCGGCGTCACCGCCGCGTACATCGAGTCGCGGCTCAACTCCGTGCCGTGCCGAGTCAGGTCAGATGATCTCATATCTTTAAACAAGCAATTCTTGTATTTATATATACAGGGTGTAAAAAAACCTTACAAAAGCCGAATACCACACATATTCTACCAATTGTTGCGATATTTTTTTTCCTTTACACCAAACCTGGGAAGTTAACTGTTACTGTACGCGTGGTTGACGGCTTCGGTAAGGTTTTTTTACACCCTGTATATACATATGTAATCAGGATCTCGGTAACGACTTCAACGATTTTCACGAAAGTTATAGATGAGGGGTTTTTCGGCTCAAGGAATCGATTTCCCAGATTCGAGGTCCCAGGTTCGAGAAAAGCTCGGTACCCAAGATACAGACATTTTAATAACCGCGTTTTAAGATACTAATATACCAATTTATTTTCCATTTTTTACGATCCTAACACTCCTTCGTATCTTAAAGAAAAGTTTTTCATACCTACATACTTCTCATGACAGATCCCTTCGCTCCAGTAACACCCTTCAACTCTCCATCCCCCGTCACACTTCTGGCTTTATGTCTAATTCCTTCACTCTCACTGCTAAGACTAACTAACTGCTGCTAACAGACTCCCTAAGAAAATCCAGCGGTCGACGTCTAAATTGTCTTTTAAAACGTCACTGCAGTTCCACTACATGAATGAACTTCTCTCCTGTCTCAGTGACACTGTGTTCTCACCATTGTCACGTTAAATTTAGAGGAGAGAAACAAAACGGTACTAAAGTATCGTAAGATATATAAAAAAATAATTAAAAAAAAATTGGTAGTTAAAAAATAATAATCTGGTCTTAAGTCCGTTACAATGCCCTTTAAAACGTTCCTAAACTCCCCTCAGTCGTCCAGTCGCCACCTGCAGCCCGTAGTTATATGTGCCCAATTGGCATGATGACATTTATCTTAAATATTTTCAAGACCATGGCGTTTAAAAAACATAGCCCCTATGAAGTTTAAAACAACCAATATATTTCCAAAAAGCTGTAGAAACCAATTTTTAAACACACAAAACTCAATAAATATTCGGTCAATTGACTCCGATTTCTGACACATGACCGTGACGTCACGTTCACATATTCCCATACAAAATCTATGGAGGTAAACCGTTTTGACAGATTATAAAAAGTATGTCAACGATTGGTGGTGTCGTCTAGCCTATTGGGCAGAAATCACTGGGCAGAAATCTTCAAAGTCAATTTTCCCAAAATGGAGTCAGAGGATTTTAGACCCGTACGGTGATCCCAGTTCGGGAATATAAGAATAAACACTATTATAAGCTTTAGTGAAAGCTTCAAGGTATAAGAATGTTTAGATATTCAGTAATTATAGATATTTAGTTAACAGGCACGTAAACGTTGTGCCGTCGATAACACACGAGAACTCAAGACGTAATCGTAGCAAAAAATGGCCGCTGCTTGCGATCGAACACGTAGCCTATTGTCGCTCCTGCGCCGCGCTCGGCCGTGTTCCGAACCGGTTAGAATGAGTGGCGCGCGCAGCTTATATTCAACTGCTTACAAAATGATTTACACGATTTAAAATAACAATGTTTGTGTGGCGACCTGTACCATTCGCCATCACAAGTGCATGCCTAACGGCAAGCACAAAAGCGAGAGCTGATACGGGGCTCCATAGGCTAGATGGCGCTGTTAGCCTAGTACCGGCCAAATGATACCGGCCTAGTGCCGCACATGAACCGCGGTATATAAGATTTCGATCCAGAATAATATAGATAGACAAATCAAGATGATGTCTATCGGACCTTGGTCCCCGACCATAACACCCGGTCGGTAGGAAGCGCTTCCCTTTAGCTTCCTAACTCGAAATCAGTTGCGCCAAATTTGTTTTGAGTTTTTTACATTTTGGTTCTTGTTTAAAATACTTTGTTGTAGTAAATAAGTTTATAGGAGTACTTATTGTACTTTACTTTTATATTTTACTAGTGGCCCCCCGCGACTTCGTCCGCGTGGAAATCCTTTGTTTTCAAAATCGCGGTAGAACGGGATAAAAAGAATCCTATGTCCTTTTCCTGGTTCTAAGCTTCCTCTCCACCAATTTTCAGCCAAATCAGTTCATCCGTTCTTGAGTTATAAATAGTGTAACTAACACCACTTTCTTTTATATATATAGATTCTTAATGTTTCTACTTTAAGTTTTATCTAGTTTAAGTTCAGTAAGTTAATGTAACAAGCGTTACATTAACTAACTGAACGTGCGTGTACCATCCTTATTAAGTTTACCCAATAATTTGTCTATGATTTTTTTATGTATTTTTATATTATTTTATGTAAGTAATTATGTATATAGTTTGTGTGTTTATAAATTTATTTTGCCGTGTTATCCCTCTGAATGGTTGGATACTCAATTAATCGTTATTCCCGTGTTCGGGGATGCCTTGCGATTAGTTTCATAGAAGACTTCACTTGGTAATTCGTTTGAACCAGGGTTTTTAAAGTGACATAATATTTTGAACTTGTAGAGATTTGGGTTTTCTTGGAAATGAGACAACCGATCAAATTGACGTACTCATTTAATGTGTCCACTAAATACTTAGATACATCCTTTTATATTCATGATTATATAATAAATTACATACTACATCTCCCATTTGATAAAGAAAAAAAAAAGTTGATGATTACAATAACTTTTTTTTTAAATAACATTTTTCTTAAATTAATGTAACTTATGATCTAATAAATGGCTTTGTGCGGTTTTTATGAACAATTTCTAATTTGTCATCTTTAAGAATAGTTACATTGGGTGTTTGATCTTGAATAACCTTATATGGACCATTGTATACATTACTGAACTTTGTACCGGTTTCGTTTTTCAATAGCACTAGATCACCTGATCACCAGATTCAGATATGAGTCATAACGTTGTTTCTGGCTATTTTTAGACAATAACAAATTATTTCGGGCTTGTTCTTGAGAAGTTTGTAATTTATATTTTAAAACTAAAGGGTAATTTTCACAATTATACAATTTGTTTACAGTTTGAGTTAAATTACTAGGTAATACACACGTTTTACCTAAAACCAGCTCGTAGGGGGTAAACTTTGTTGAACTATGCGCAGTAGTATTATAAGCGAAACACCAAAAAGGTACCCATGTACTCCACTCTTTAGATTCATTATTTGTTTGAATGCGTAAAAATGAGTTTAGATTTTTATGTGTATTCTCAAGTGCACCTATTGACTGATGATGGTAGGATGTACTTGATAACTGTTTAATATTTAATAACTTGCATACTTCGGTCATTGTCGAAGAAATAAACTCCGTACCTTTGTCACTAGCTATCTCACGTAGTATACCGTATCGCAAAATAAAATTTTTGACAAAAGCTTTTGCTACGCTAATTGAATCCTTACGTTCTAACGCATAAGCCTCTACATATTTTGTTAGTTCACACTGAATCGTAAGAATATATGACTTATTAAAATAATCCTTATCTAAGGGCCCAACTATATCTAGAAAAATATTATCAAAAGCCGTAGTGCTGTCGAAGTGATAACCATAGGTTGTTTTATAGGCACAGAATGCTTTTGCATCTGGCATTTTTTACATTTACTCACGAATTGGGTTACGTCACGTTCCATCCCGGGCCAAAAATAATACCTTTTAATATTATTTAGCATTCGCCTGATTCCTGCATGACCGCTTGTTGGGAGGAGGTGGAAATCGTTCAAAATTACAACTTTATCATCATGAGACATAACTCTCTGTACGTCTTTTAATAAACAAATGCGTGGTCCGGACCACTTATCATTGTCATTTATTTTCTTGGTTTTTACCCATAACCATTTTAAATATTCCTTATTATATTCATTTTTAATTATAAAAATATCTTCGATATTTTTTGATTTACAAAACTGCTCTAACTCACTCACATAGACGTCTCGCGCCTTATATGATCGTGAAGTAAGGCAAGTATATAATGTCAACTCTGTTGGTACAAAAATAAATGAGTCTTGCAATCCCGTGTTATTTTTCATACCATTTAGCTCACTTTTAGACACTAACTTTAACTCTATACAATTTGTCGGCTTGATATGCATTTCCACAATTTTCGGTTGATCAGGCCGATCATTGCTGGGAATGTTATCAGTCGGCAAAACGTTAAATCTGTTCTCATCCAATCCTCTCTTTTGCGCTCTCGTCATCACATTCACATGTTCACTCATACTTTTTAAATCGTCTGAGGTCACAATAATCCTTGATAAAGCGTCTGCTACCACATTGTTTTGTCCTTTTATGTATTCAATTTTAAAATCGTATTCGTCTAAAATGAGCCTAAATTTTGTCAATCTACTAGAAGGATTTGTCATGCTAAATAAATAAATAAGAGGTCTATGATCCGTAAATATTTTAAATTGTCGACCATACAAATAAGGACGGAAATACTTGACTGACCAAACGACAGCAAGCATTTCTTTTTCGATAGTAGGATAGTTCAGTTCGGCTTTATTCAATGTGCGGCTTGCGTATGCTACTGGAAGTCCGTTTTTATTACATAAAACTGAGCCTATTGCGTTTCCTGATGCATCTGTGTATAAATGAAATTCATTTTCATCCGAGAAATCTGGAAATTGAAGTACTGGAGGCTTAACTAAACAACTTTTGAGTTTCAAAAATGAGTTACGACATTCTTCTGTCCATACAAAGGGTGTATTTTTCTTACTCAAATTATTTAATGGTTTTGTAATTTCTGCAAAATTTCTTATGAAACGACGGTAATAATTTGAAAAAGCTACAAATCTTTTCACTTCGTCTGCATTTTTGGGTTCGGGATAATTTTCTAAAATTTTAATTTTTTCTGGGTCAGGTTTGACGCCATCGGCACTCACAACATGACCTAAATATAATATTTCTTTTTTAAGGAAGTTGCATTTTTTCGGGTTAAGCTTCAAGTTAACTTCTTTAAGTCGGCTGAAAACATCAATTAAGTTTTTATTGTGAAGGGTCATATTTCTGCCAAAAACTATTAAGTCATCTAAGTAAACGAAGCATTTTTCGTAATTCAGTCCAGATAAGGCTACTGTCATTGCCCTTGAGAATGCGCTTGGACTCGTTTTTAGTCCCATCGGCATTCTTTTCATCTGATATTGTTTGTCAAATGTAAAAGCTGTACATTTTCTACTATCGGGATGAAGGTCTACTTGATAATAAGAATTTTGTAAATCTAAATGACTGAAATAGATTGCTCCGGAAAGTGAATCGAGAATATCTACTATATTTGGCAAGGGAAATCTATCGTCCAAAATATTTTCATTTAATTTTCGATAATCTATTACAAGTCTATATTTCCTTTCAATGCCATCAGTTTTTTTTGGTACGAGTAAGAGAGGACTTGACCACTCGCTCTTACTTTCCTCAATAATGTCGTCATCTAACATTTTTTGAAGTTGTTTCTTTATTTCCCCAGTCTGTGACTTAGGTAACCGATATTGTTTTTTATACACAGGCAACGCATTAGGTTTCAGATGAATCGATTGTTGGTAAATGTTACATGTAGTTAACTGGTCTCCGTCAAGATGAAAAATGTCTGAAAACTTAGCACAGATTTTCTCTATTTCCGTTCTTTCTTCCTCTTGCAAACCCTTCAGATCTAATTCAGAAAATAACTTTTTTACTCTGTTTCCATTTACATGAGGTTTGTCGAAGCAAAGGATGTTATAATTTTTTAAAGAACCTATCTCTTGACTAAAGAAACTCAATGATACTTCGGAGTCTCTAGTATTTAATATTTGTATTGGAATAAGGTCATTTATTGGTTTTGCAATAGAACCGGCTAAAAAAACACCTTCACACAGTTCTGTTGGAAAAATCACACATTCGTCTTTCATGCACGTTCGTACAAAATGTATAGATTCGCACCTAGGGGGAAGACGGATGTACTCGTTATTACTTGTACTACCTGGTTGTAATTGTAAGGTAATTTCTTCATCATCATAATTTCGCAATGTTAAAGTATTCAGTTCCAAATTTAACTTTCCATTATACTTATTTAAGAAATCCAATCCTAAAATTCCATCACTTGCGAAACATAAGTCTTTAAAGACATGAAACTTGTGTACAAATTGTTTTCCGAGTAAGACTCGAATTAACAAAACCTTCCGAATATAGTTCTCCACACACACCGTTTATCTTTATAGAACCTAATTGGAATGGAATGTTTATCTGTATCAATTTCTCGTACTTAATAGCACTAAGCGAAGCGCCGGTGTCAACTAACCAACTACACGAGTCATGATTTATGTTTAATTGCATTGAGTTATAACTTGTATAATGGCATACACTTTTGGTATGATTTTCCGATTTATGGTAAAGACCGAAAAAACTGATTTTCACTATGTAGGCTTCGTTGCTCGTTACGATCGTGATCAACACTGGTAGTGGCGGACGATGTCGAATTGTCGTGCGAAGTCATAAAATTCACGTTATTATTCCGGCGTGAATGATTGAAACGGTTCGTATTTTGGAACCTATCTCCTCTATTGTTTAGACCCCTATAAAACGAAGTCGATGATGTTGAACCCCGCGTGTGGCCATTAAATTCGCGATATGTCGAACTTTGCCCGCGATGGTTCATTTGGAAACCCCTATTGTTAAAACCACGACCTCGACCGCGTTGCTGATTAGTAAAATATTTAGATTTACCTCTTGAGAAACCCATGAGAGTTCCGTCTGTTGATGTTGTTGACATTTCCTCGTCTTTCGCGCCTCTAATGGCCTCACTCAGGCTGGAGTAGTTCCTAGCTGAAATTATGGTACTAATATGACCATTTCGCAATCCGTTGGAAAAAGTTTTGATTGCTAATTTTTCGTTCATTGGTTTTCATATTTCATATTTATTAGAGTCCCCGTCTGATTGCGAAATCGTCAACTCAACAAATAAATTTTCAATTTCCTTACCGAAGGCCTCGATAGATCGCTGATTCTGTGTTGTTCGTAGCAACTGATTTTGGATAGCCGTAAACGATTTTTTGACCAACAAATGTTTTTTCATGTCGTCAACGAGTTCCTTTATGGTGTTATACGTCTGTGAAAGCCTTAACTTAGCACCCTCTGAAAGTCTGGTTTTAAGTACAAACGAAATTAACATTTTCATAGAACTTTCTTCTAGCAGTGATTCATACATTTCAATTGCTGATATAAGCTGTTTTGTGACGTCCTCCTTGTCGTTCATGACAGGTAAAAGGGACACAGCCGTTTTTAAATCAAATTTTTCCATTTTGAAAATATCACAACTTTCGCTATCGCTAAGAGGACTATAATTTTCGGATTCAGAAGAGTATTCTGAACAATTTCTACTCAAACACAACTTATCGATATTTTCAAATATGGACTTAATGTTATCACATAAGGTAGAAATTAGCAATATTCATCAGGTTTATAATTCTTAATATTCAAATTAATTGCATCTAAGTCTTTATGAAAATTCTTAATTAGATTTTCTGCTTCACAAAACTTCTTAGCACAAGTAGACGGATTTAGCCGTCGTGCTGGTCCTATTTTAATCAAATATTTCCTGATTTTTTCTAAGTCATCAAAATAACTTTGTAGTCGTATTGCCATAGATTTAACAAGTTAATTATTTATTAATTACTTGCATAATAACTATACTAAACAAAAAATGCGATTATAACATAGGACATATAAAAAAAAATACGGAAAATACACATACGCCCATTATAAGAAGATGTCACTCTTGATACCGCTGTCTTTTCCGGCTTTACACATCACTGTAACACTTTTCACTTTTCACACATCCTCCCGGGGTGCAGCTCGTGGGGGCGCGGGCGGGTCGCGCCGACGAAACCAGCTCGCAGCCCTTTGCAACTGGTGCTCCGTTATCTCCCTTCCAATCCATTTACCATGGCAACTTCTATACACGCGATAAATGGCGATTATTGCTCCGATCAAGTAGAGTATGCGATGTCGTTTTAGCGTGATTATTCAACTGCTCCATCGAAATTTCATTGGCTCCCGCATTTTGTGCGATGATAACCTCCTGATTTTCCTTTGCCCATCTTGAAAATCAAACTTTTTGCAGCAAACCGGTGTTAACACGAACACAAATTGTTTAAAAGTCATGATTAATTTCATTGTTAGTCCACGATAGTTTACATTAACCGCACCATAAACGGAGTCGCACTTTGCACGTGTGCCCAGTCTCGAATGGCAGTGTCGCCATGTAGAGATTTGGGTTTTCTTGGAAATGAGACAACCGATCAAATTGACGTACTCATTTAATGTGTCCACTAAATACTTAGATACATCCTTTTATATTCATGATTATATAATAAATTACATACTACAAACTAATATTTGTCACAGACATAAGGTACGGTTAATCACGTAACCGTCAATTCAAATATTAGGTCCTTACATATGAAATTGGCGTTTTGTCGTACTGGCCACTTTGATCACAAATTTTTCCTATTTGGTTAGGAATTCGAAATTCAAATTTATACAGCTATTTCCACATGTAGTTTTGTTTCGTAAACCGTCATTCATTTGTTTTTTTACTTATCTTTTTTCTGTTTGCATCGCTCAATTTACAAAATGGAAAATTTGAAATATCGCGTTATTTACGAGTACGAGTTCCACCGTGGCACCAGTGCTGCGGAAACGGCTCGAAGGGTTAATGATGTGTATGGCGGTTGTGACGCAAAAGAAAACACAGTGCGTTTTTGGTTCCAACGTTTTCGTTCTGGAAATTTCGACCTGCAAAACAAGCCCCGTGGACGGCCGGAGACCCAAGTTGATAATGAAGAATTGAAGGCTATTGTGGAAGCGGATCCATCGCAAACCACGTCCGAGTTAGCTGCAGGCTTTGGCGTTAGTGATAAAACTGTTTTAATCCACTTGAAGCAAATTGGGAAGATTAAAAAACTTGAAAGGTGGGTTCCTCACGAATTGAGTGAAGCAAACCGGCAAACGCGCGTCAACTGCTGCGTTACATTACTTGACCGGCACAATAACGAAGGGATTTTAAATCGAATCATTACCTGTGATGAAAAGTGGATTCTCTACGATAATCGGAAGCGCTCATCGCAATGGCTGGACCCTGGCAAGCCAGCCAAAGCCTGCTCCAAGCGAAAATTGACCAATAAAAAGTTACTTGTAAGCGTTTGGTGGACTAGCGCCGGTGTCGTTCATTACAGTTTTCTCAAATCTGGCCAGACGATTACGGCAGATATCTATTGTCAGCAATTGCAAACCATGATGGAAAAGCTAGTTGCTAAACAACCAAGGCTGGTCAATCGCTCTACGCCACTGCTGCTTCACGACAACGCTAGACCACACACTGCACAACAGACGGCTAGCAAATTAGAAGAACTTCAATTGGAATCTCTAAGGCATCCACCGTACTCCCCGGACCTTGCTCCAACAGATTACCATTTTTTTCGAAATTTGGATAACTTCTTGCAAGGGAAAAAGTTCAACTCAGATGGGGCAGTCCAAGTCGCCTTCAAAGATTTTATTGATTCCCGTTCGAATGGTTTTTTTAGTAAAGGGATCAATGAACTACCTATGAGATGGCAAAAGTGCATAGATTACAATGGCTCATACTTTGATTAAATAAATATGCTATATAAAAAAAATTCGACTTTTTGTTCCTCCCATACAAAACGCCAATTTCATAGGTAAGGACCTAATAATTTCTGAGATTTTCTGTAATGAATTTCTCAAAAACAGCTCGGAGTCGGGAAGTTGGCGGTGTTACACCCCCGTGCCTCGGAAAGCACGTTAAGCCGGTGGTCCTGCGCCTGATCTCTCTCCGGTCATGTCGGGTTGCCGTCTCACCGTACTTTGTGAGTGATGGATCAGTGAGTGCACCTGTGTATTGCGCTCACACTTGTGCACTATAATATCTCCTACGTAGTTGGCTGATCTCTGTTGAGATCCGCCGTGGTCGAAATCGGCCAGGAGGACTAATATTATTTGTTGTATCCTCTAGGATATCACAGCACGAGGCCGCTCCTTTTGGAAGGCTTACGTGGGGATATGGATCCAACACGAAAAGGTCATCATCGCTACACATTAGTGATACATTAATGTGTAGCGATGTGTAAACCAAGCGGACACTATCTCTGTCTGCACTATTGAGTAAATTATTATTATTACTATACAGTATCGTTAGTCTCACCTCACTTATCCTCCACAGAGACGGCCTAGAAGACCCGCTAGACGACACCGGCACAGTGCAACAGCAGTTGGAACAACTGTCCGTCATTGGCCGCTGCGAGTACGGCAAGACATGCCAACTGTTGGTCGGCCATTTTGACCGGGCGGCCGCAGCGTACAGTGTGGAGACGCACGCGCAACAAATACTGGTATTGCAAGGTGAGTCATTCATTTATTTACTAGTGCCCTCCCCGCGACTTCGTCCTCGTAGAAATCCCTGCGTTTTCACAATCGCGGCCGTTTCCTGGTTCTAAGCTACATCTCCACTAATTTTCAGCCAAATCGGTTCATCCGTTCTGAGTTATAAATAGTGTGATTAAAACCATCAGTTCACAATCCGTTTCAATTTGTTTCATTAGGATTTACTTTTAAACAAACTTGTGTACAATGGTGGACTTAATGCCGGAGGCATTCTCTACCAGTCAAACAAAGGACCAAGCAGAGAACATACAGGCATCGCCCGCGACTTTGTTCGCTTTTGTTTTGAATATCTGTACAAAGTTTATCCCAGCCAACTAATATGCACTACATATCTTCTAAATCTTTTTTTTTCGTTTAATCAGTAAATCCGTTAAGATAAATCAGCTAATTTATTGAGTGACTATTTTTTAAGCGGGTTGGAGTCCCGCCTGGGGCAGTCCGTTTTTTCTATAAGTGTGTTTTAATTTCACATAGTGAAGTAATTTGCATTGTTAATGCTCAAAAAAATGTTATTTTGACATGGCTCAAGTGGCTAAAGTGTTCAAACATATTGATCGATTATAGGCGGAGTGCGCGGCAGTGACAACAGTATCTTAAGCACAATAGCGGATAGGCACACATCCCCACTATGGAAATGCCTTGTTCTGCGGCTAATCACAGGCCCATATCCGCAGCCTTAATGATTTGTGGCTGAACATTTCAGTTTTATTTCTTGTATGTGTTCTTTGTTGTATGTACCTATTATTATTATTATTATAACTTCTCTGCTTTTTTCCCTTTATTGTTATTATTTTATTTTTATTTTATTTATAAGGCACACAAAACAGAATATAATTAATCAATAATTTGCTTAATACAATAATATATAAAAACTAAATTACATTCCAAATCATGCATGCACAGAAACATTTAAGTAGCGGTCAAATAATTTTTTCATACAATATATAAAATTTAATTTAATTCAATCGAGAATAATAAATATTGAAAATTTAAATTAATAAATTTAGATTAATGAATAAAAATAATGAATTAATACGTAAATTATGAAATAAATAAATTAATTAAAATTGGCTAACTTAATAGATCGAGCAATTCTCAATCAATGATCTCTTAAATTTTGATATATTTGAGTCAAAGATGTCAAACTGCGGACTATCGGCCAAGCTGTTGTACAGACGACACATTCTGACTATAGGGTTATAAGCCGAGATGTTCATTGTGTAAAAATCTGTTGCAAAAGGCTTGTACGAGCGCGTGCGACACTGTGTACTTATAGAAACCAGCGACAATAGATCCGGACAATCGATTACACCGTGCAAAATTTTATAAAGACTTATCAGATCAAATTGATTGCGACGGTTGACCAACGATCTAACATCAAATTTCTTAAGTTTGTCCTCATATCTAGGTAGATGACGATTAAGGTGGTGTCTTCGAGCTACGATATTCAGAGCTTTTTTTTGAATATTTTCGATTGCATTCTGGTGAACGGCATAGTATGGAGACCAAATCTGGCAGGCATATTCCAGAATACTTCGCACAAGGCTGTTATACAGGCAGAGCAGACTACGAGGTTTGCTGAAATCTTTTGAAACTCTAATAACAAAACCGAGCATTTTACGGGCTTTACCTATTACATATTCATAATGCGGCTTGAACGATATGTGCTCGTCAAACAGTACACCGAGGTCTGTGATGCAGGTTTCCCGATGCAGAGTACTATTTAAAATTTGGTAAGGGAAGTCTATCCTTTTACGCCTGTTCGTGAACGAGATCACAGAACATTTACATGCGTTCAAAAACATTCGGTTTCTCAGACACCACAAAGCAATGTAATTTAAGTCATTCTGTAGTGAAACGCAATCATCGACATCGTTGATTGAGGCATATAATTTCAGATCGTCAGCATAAAGTAAACAAGGATTGTGAAGACCATCAATCAGGTCGTTAATAAAAACAATAAAGAGCAGCGGACCCAGGTGTGAGCCTTGCGGTACTCCTGATGTTACAGCCACCGGCTTAGACAAATAACCCTTAAGTGCCACAAGTTGACTCCTCTGACTCAAATATGAACAAATCCACCTATACAGGCTGCCATGTACACCATACATCATAATTTTCTTACATAGAAGTGAGTGGCACACTTTGTCAAAGGCCTTATACTAAAATCAGTGTAGATACTGTCCACCTGGCCACGTGCCTCAAAAACATTGCAAATAAAATTTTTATACACCAGTAGATTTGTTACAGTAGATCTACCCTTGACAAAGCCGTGTTGTTTCTCTGATATGGCAGGTTTTACATGGTTGTAGAGGTGCTCGAATACCAGACTCTCAAAAAGTTTGGGAATACAAGACAGTATGCTGATAGGGCGGTAATTCTCACAGCAATTTCTATTGCCCGATTTATAAACGGGTATCACGTGCGCTAATTTCCATTTAGTAGGGAAAACACCTGAGCAGAGTGATTTGTTAAAAATGATACATAAAGGCTCTGCGAGCTCCTTACCACATGAACCAATAAAAAGTGGTGGTATACCATCAGGGCCCTTGCCCTTGTTCATATCCAAACGCTTGATCTTGGCAAGCACTGAATCCGCGTCCAATCTAACATCATGCAGAGTATGCGAAACTCTACACATGACTTCTTCCAATTCATTTAAAGCGGCTGAGGAAACATTGTCTGTATCAAAAACAGAGCCGAAATAGGTAGAAAATAGTTCGCATATTGATTGAGGGTCTGTTGACTCCTCGTATTAACTTAGTTGTTTAAGTTTTTGTTACTAACCCATATGGATTCCTGTTGGCCGAAATAAACTATTTTATTTATTTCTTTATTGATGGTGCCTGATTGAGAATTAACTATGTATATTGTAGACATGGGTAGTTCCTGAATGAATGACACAATTGGCATGATGACACCTATCTTAAATATTTTCAAGACCATGGCGTTTAAAAAACACAACCCCTATGAAGTTAATACAACCAATATATTTCAAAAAAGCTGTAGAAACCAATTTTTAAACACACAAAACTCAATAAATATTCGGTCAATTGACTCCAATTTCTGATACATGACCGTGACGTCACGTTCAAGTATTTCCATACAAAATCTATGGAGGCAGACCGTTTTGACAGATAATAAAAAGTATGTCAACGATTGGTGGTGTCATCTAGCCTATTGAAGTACTTTACCTATCTAGTCCACATATATCACTCACTCACTTTCGTTCACAGCAGTTCATTTAGTTCGTCAGTGATATGAGCGTAAAACGTACGTAACGGATATGTTTTGTTAATGCAGAAGTTTTGATTTTTAAATACGCCAACCAAGTTTAATTTAAAAATGTGGCTAAATTCAAGATTGACAGTCCTAAAGCCTGTGATAAGTATGAAGGAAAATCAGTTTTCTATGTAAAATTCACGTTTTTTTTTTAATTAATACGTTTTATAATTTTAATTCTTTGCTGCCGGCATCTTAAAAAAACAATAGTCAACAATTGTTCACAATACATAATTATGCAACGCAATTAAAGCACTACTTCATTATTTAGTTCAATAGAACGTAATAAAAGCCTCTACAGATCTACTGAACTAATAGGGAATATGCATAAAATTTGAAATGGCCTAAAATATTTTTTTCTCGAATACTTATTATCGTAACATTATTATGAAAAGAATTTTTTTTTTATTAACTTATTATTTAAACCCCTAAAATAATATTCAAAAAGTGCAAAATAAGGGAGCGATATTCAAACTTACGAAACGCACCACCATAGGTCGAACGAAATGTGACGTCATCTGACACGACATTGTATTGTAAAAATTACAAAGTAACTGAAAAGTCCACAGTAAACACTAAGGTGGACGTGTCATGTGACGTCACGCAAAGCGCGCGCAAAATGGCGGCGTTTGAACTGCTTAAATTATTTAAAAGTTTTAAATTTAATTTTAAAAAATATCTAGAGTACTTTGAAGCCCATTAATATTTTTTTCTATGTTATAAAGTAGTAAACTATTAAACTAGTAAAATTTTCGTGCGTTTCAATCTACAATTTGCACAATGCAATCTGCTTATAGTTTAATTTACTTATTGTTATTGTATTTTATATAATATTGTAATTGTGCATTAAAGAAATATTATTATTAATATTATTATTAATTTAAGACAAAAAAGAAAAACATGAATATTCCCTATTGAACTAGATGAGTGATACATATCTTCAACTATCACTGAACTATATCACTCTTTTCAGTTCAGTGAACGATTTTGCGCATGTTTACTATATTGTTGCAGGCCAACTCACGTGGTTGGTGTACACGATCGGCGCGGCCATAGGCGGGCGCGCGTCCGTCAACACGTGCGATGAAAACGACGCCATGGACGGCGAGCTGGTCTGCAGGGTGCTGCAGTTGATGGATTTGACCGATTCGCGACTGGCTTCGGTGAGTTTCGCATAAATTATAATAATAACACACACATACATTTCACTTCAAAAAGCGGTCATATTGAACACTTGCAGAACAGTCCGTAATTTTCTTCAGAACTATGAGGAGCTCACGCAGCAAACAGAAAACCATTCACGACTACATACTTCTAGCATCTCACACGCACTACACTCCCTCACACGAACCACACTCACAAGTCAAACAATACCGATAGCGTCATAATTTGGTTTTTATTATAAATGTACTTGGCTTCGGTCCGTACATCTCTGGAATACCAGCTACATGCTGAGACACAACAATAATAATTTATTAATTTTATCAAGTAACCATGACTCATAATTTGTTAGTTATAAAGGGCTTAAACCAATGTTGGTAATTTATAATTTTATTTATTTATAGTTGTATTCTTTTTAATTCATAAAGATGGAAATATTTTTTTTTCAAAAAAGCATGTTTTTATCACAATCTGTCTTATTACAGAAGAATAGAACATCAATGGTCTACACCGTATTTATATAGTCACTGTCTAAAATATTAGGCAGGATTTTGCATTACGTACCACAGAACGATTTTTGATAGTGTTTAGTTAACCACGTTTTAACGACAACATTCACTCTCCGTGAATGATTCATTCAATTCCTAAAAAAAATTCGATCTAAGCAGGTAACATTTTAAAAAAAAACTCGCTAGGAGTAATCTAGCGAGCAAACATCTAAAGCACAGGCCACACCTGTAACTTTCCGTCGCCGCGACTCGCTTCTGACAGTGTGTCAACGAAACGCCGCACTTCAATTGCAGAAAATCGCCCTGAAAGTATGCCGCAAGTGTAGCCTGAGCCTAAGTTGTGGTGGCCACCTAACTAGGCTAGCATTCAAGTAAGCTAAATTGTTAAAACTGAAAAAGAGAATTTTTTGCTTTAAATTTCCATTAAACGACGCCAGCGCAACACAAAATAACCCAAATACATCCAACTGTAAACATTTAAAAAATCTAGAGCTCTGTAGAGTATGACGTATGAGAGATCTACTTACTCTATATATTGGATTGTTTCTTTATTAATAAACCAGTATTGTACACGCATTGGACTCTATTATTTCATCTCCCGAGCACCCAACCTTACATGGCGACCCTGCCTTGTTCGGATTGTGGACGGCTCCGCGACACAGCGGCTCGCGTTACATATTCGATAGTCACGCAGTAAATCGTCTTTAAAAGTATTGAGTGAAAAAACCAGCAATTATGGGGAAATCATACAGCAAGCCCAACAACCCTCAAGAAATATTGGCGCAAATTGAGAAAAGTAGCAGGGCTAACTAAAATTATTTTGCTTTAAATTTCTACTAAACGACGCCAGCCCAGGAACCCAACATCCAACTGTAACCACTTGAAAAAACTAAAGCTGGAAGTCCCAGGACATACAATACAACTCACAACGTGACACAGAAGATCCTACAACGGGCACTCTAACTACAATTATTTTGCTTTAAATTTCTACTAAACGACGTCAGCCCAGGAACCCAACATCCAACTGTAACCACTTGAAAAAACTAAAGCTGGAAGTCCCAGGACATACAATACAACTCACAACGTGACACAGAAGATCCTACAACGGGCACTCTAACTACAATTATTTTGCTTTAAATTTCTACTAAACGACGTCAGCCCAGGAACCCAACATCCAACTGTAACCACTTGAAAAAACTAAAGCTGGAAGTCGCAGGACGTACAATACAACTCACAACGTGACACAGAAGATCCTACAACGGGCACTCTAACTACAATTATTTTGCTTTAAATTTCTACTAAACGACGTCAGCCCAGGAACCCAACATCCAACTGTAACCACTTGAAAAAACTAAAGCTGGAAGTCGCAGGACGTACAATACAACTCACAACGTGACACAGAAAATGCACCTGGCAACACAACACTCGACGCGTTTCGCCACTACACGTAGCATCCTCAGGAGATGCTGTCGCTTCGATGCGAAACAGTGTTGTGTTGCCAGGTGCATTTTTTCAAGTGGTTACAGTTGGATGTTGGGTTCCTGGGCTGACTTCGTTTAGTAGAAATTTAAAGCAAAATAAGTGTAGTTAGAGTGCCTGTTGTAGGAACAAGTCAGTAACAAAACACCGTATTTCTAGACGATGTGATGGGGGATGAAACGGGGATACAAAAATATTGTTAGGTGCGACACGCTCGTCGCGAATGATATCCAAAAGGGAGTGTTTCGCGATCGCCAGCAGGCGGCGCGGGCGCAGCGTGTGGTTCCCCGCGCGTAGCCCTTTGTTCGCCTAGCATAGGCCGCCCGTACACCATGAGCATGTTATGTGGCTATTCATCCGCCACAATGCAACCCCCCCTGCACAGTGAGCTATCCGTCACACCTATTGTGAATAGGTGCTTGTTAAAGGGGCAATGTCCTGTTATAATTCCTGCTAGTGGACCAGGCAGACGTTGCTCTGCCTGTTCCTTTATTTTAGAATTTTGTGATCTTTTGAAACTTCCCTGGACTTCTACGAATATTTCAAGACCAAAATTATTCAAGTCAGTTGAGCCGTTCTCGACTTTTAGCCAGACTCACAGACGACATAGAGAATACTACGTATTCAGACTACCAACTCGTGAACAAGAAAATTTTCCGTAATGAAAAAAAAAAAACAGTCTAGTGTTGTATGACTTTAGTTTTTTTTAATGTAACCATCAAATAAAGCTTGGATACTTCGGGAATACAGCCAATTCCTTTTGTTTTTACATACTCATTTTTTATTCCTTTCAAATTTCTTAAAGAAGGTTAAGCCTGTAAGGTATAATTGGAGTAAATTAAATAAAAATAAACACAATTACTTGTTAAAACTTTTATTTTTTAGCTTCTTTTTATATTTCATGTGGTGAAGCGTCAATGCCTTTTTCAATGTAAAACATTATTAAAATAAACAAATAAAATAGAATTGGAATTTTCTACGCCATTTACGATATATTTTAACGTATCTATATAAAAAAAAGTAACAAAATTAGGGGTCTGTTGATGGATCCTTTCGCCAATACCTAATACCGCAGCGCCCATTGGTTACGTATCGTGTGTTTCCTTGAGACGCTCGCAAAACGACCAATAGATGGCGTTCAGCGCACGAATCAGTCTTCCGCTCACCGCCGTTCGCATCGCGTGAAGTGCTCACCTCTCCGCTATTAAAAATTCCCTATATGTGAAAATCTGAAGATACTCCGGTAATAAATGGACTTGCGTCTGTGAGACATTACAAACTCATAGTGCAGTGATTATTTGTGGAGTTTCCACCAGTCCACCGGTGGATTAATGAAGATTTAGCTCGCCGGCCGGCAGCCCAACACAGCGACCACGCGCCCTTGAACGAGGCATCTACCCATCTTCCTGGGTCTGAGTGGTGTCTCTGGATCTATAAGGTACGTGGGCATTATTGCTGCAAATCGATGTATTGGGTATTGGTGTCTCAGGAATTCATCAACAGGGACTTAATTTCGAATTTTGAAACCCGCCATATTTGTTGTTCCTAAAAACAACGCCAGTTCAGGTGTAGGCTATTTACACGCCTCATCATAATTATTTGGTCCTTCGAGCCGGATAAGTAACCGCCCCCTAGTTAGATTTTTACGTAATAATTGGTAAAAATCATAAATTCAATAATATTTATTCGTAAAGTTCATTTTACGTAGGTAAATTTCATTTAAAATTTCGCTTCGGTAACACGTAAAATAGTAGGTAGTTACCCATCATCTTGGCTTTGTACGTCGTTATTATTTTTACAAATACCTCCTCATAGTTGGTAGGTGCGCTAATATTGCAAACCGCCTGTTAGGTATTTATCGCAGTTCAGATATTTTATTCTTGTAATTTTACAAAATGACTGACGAACAACTAAAGCCGGAAGATTTGCTGACGATCCTTCATGAAAAGAAAGGATTGTTATTTAGACGCCTTAATCGATTATATGATTTATCGAAAAATATTTCGTCGTTCGATTCGAGAAAGAATGAGAGTTTTATGACTGAATCGGAAACAATTGATGACATACGAGATAAATTTGAATCTTATGTCGATCAAATTAACCATATAAACATTAGTTTAAAGCCTGGTTCAAGTCCCGACTACGCTTGTTTAGAATCCTTTGAAGATTTATATATTCACGTTAAACGTATTAGGAATAAAATCAACAGTAGTCAATCTCCGTTGACACAAAGTTGTAATCCAGGAACGCTTTTTGGACCGCTTAAAATAAAGTTGCCACCTATCGCGCTGCCATCGTTCGACGGGAAAACCGAGAATTGGCCTGTTTTCTACGAGTCGTTCAAGTCGAATATTCACGACAATGATCAGCTGACTGACTCGCAGCGTGTGCAGTACTTAATAGGTAGGCTTACACATAACGCATTGAAGGTTACCGCTGGAATTGTGCCTACCGGTGATACATACAAGTTTTTATGGGGCAGCTTGGTTAAAAAATACCAGGATAAGCGCACATTAGGGACACACTATTTAAATAATATTTTTGATTTAAAAAGTTGTGCTTATAACTCAAATAGTCTCGATTCATTCATTGAAACATTTAGTGCATCTATTTCTGCCTTGAAACAACTTGGGATTCCGGATCTTGCTGATTTTATTCTCTTGCATTGTGCTATGAGAAAAATAGATTCACAGACTGGTCAATCGTTTGAACTTTCCATTCGCGATGTTGAAATTCCCACAACTAAATTATTAATTAGTTTTGTTCAAGATCAGGCAAAGATATTAGCACGCTCGAATTTGTCTCATTCGAATGCGAACGCAAAAAATAATAATAATAGACCTTATGGTTCCGCACCTCGCGAGTCACGCACGCAGACGAAAGCGTTTGTTGTGAGTGAATCGAATGATTTTTCCGCTTCCACCCCCGCGACTTCGGCTTCGAGTTGCGCATACTGTACTGATAACACTCATATTCATCTGTATGACTGCGTTAAGTTTAAATCCGCGTTGACTCCTAGAACTAGGTTCGAGTTTATTAAATCCAAACGCGGTTGCGCGAATTGTCTGAGCACGTCGCACGGTTTGAGTAATTGCAAGTCGACCTCAGTCTGTAACATATGTAAAAAACGCCATCATACTTTATTACATTTCGACAAAGATAATAAACACCCGCATTCAGCTGATGTTAAACCGACGAATTGCAATGTAGCCTTTGCGTCCACTCCGGCGGCTCCGCTGTCCGTTGCGCCTCCCGCGCTCCCCTCGCCCCGCGCTACGTCTTCGCTTGCCCCGGCTCCCGCCGCGGTGCAGCGCCCTTATTCTCATTGCGATAAGGTCGATATTCCCGCACCGGTGACTGTGTATGATTCGTGTGATGTGGTACAAACGTCTCCGACCCATAACACGGCCGTGTTATTAGCAGCTGATACGAAGACTAAGGCGGCAATTTTGTTATCAACCGCTCAGGTTTATGCGCGAGGTCATAATAATAGTTCGGGCCATAAAACAATAGTGAGGTGTTTAATTGATAATGGTTCGCAAAATAATTTAATAACTACAGCTTGTTGTCGAAAACTTAATTTAGTAATAATTCCTTTAAGTAATTCTTTTGTTAAAGGGGTTGGTTCTGTATCGCGACCGATAATAGGTTACGTACACTTAGATATCGAGTCTCGCGTATACTCGCATCAAAAATATACTATTCACGCGTTAGTAGTTGAGTGCATTACGGACCAGCTACCTTCGCACCATATTAAGTGGGATGGTCATGTGGACTTCCACTCGCTTCCGCTCGCTGATTTAAGCTGGAATATTCCAGGAGATATTGACATTGTGTTAGGCGCTCAACTGTTTCCGTATATTTATTTGGGGAATAGGGTAGACTTAGGTTCACATGCGCCACCCGCGTTATTGACCACATTCGGGTATGTCCTTATGGGTGATTTTTCGCATAGTAAAGATAATTTAAATTTACCTAGCTCTTCTTTCACAGCATTAGCTCTTAATGATTTATTACAAAAATTTTGGGAATTGGAAGAAGTTGAAAATAAACGTTTTTTATCTCCTGAGGAAACCGAATGTGAGAATATTTTTTCCTCAACCGTGTCACGGGACGATGTGGGACGTTATACTGTCGCGTTACCCTTTAGTAAGGATCCTGCCGAGTTAGGTAACTCCCGCACCGCCGCGTACCGTCGACTGATTGCGCTGGAGAGAAGACTTCGCCAATCACCGTTGTTGCGGGAAAATTACAACGCAGTGATCAAGGAGTACATAGATAATGGATACCTCAGTCAAGTTGATGAATCTGCCATTTTGGATGACGGGTACTACATCCCTCATCACGCCGTCGTTCGGCCAGACAAACCGATGCCGCGCATTGTATTGGATGCGAGTGCTAAGACTCATACGGGTTTATCTTTAAATGATGTACTCCATATTGGTCCAAATTTACAAACAAATTTGTTTCTTCTTTTAATAAATTTTAGATTATTTCCTATCGCTCTAAATTCTGATATTAAGCAGATGTACTTACGTATTTGCGTACCTGTTGACCAGCGTAAATACCTACGCATTTTGTTTCGATTCAATGAGAACGATCCTGTGTCGACCTTCGCTTTTAATCGCTTACCTTTCGGACTGAAATCGAGTCCTTACATAGCTATGCGCACTGTGCGACAGCTGGCCTCTGACAGTCCGCATTATCCGGAAGCTGCTAAAGTAGCAGAGACTAGTCTGTATATGGATGACCTGGTCTATTCGGTAAATAACGAAGACAACGCTATACAGTTATCGCATGATCTCATAAAAATGTTTAAGTCGGGCGATTTTGACCTTGTAAAATGGTGTAGCAATTCACCCGCGCTTTTAAACAGCCTTCCCGATTCACATCGTAAGTCGCTCGATTTTCACGCGGGGAATGATGTGTCTAGGGTTCTAGGTCTTTCATGGGAACCTTCTCAGGATAAGTTCTTCTTCACTTCCGCTCAAATAGCCGTGAAATGTACGAAGAGAAATATACTCTCGATAGTTGCACGCTTATTTGATGTTCTCGGTCTTGTCGCTCCCGTGATCTTTTCCGCCAAGTTGCTCATCAAAGAATTATGGCTGAGTAATATCGGTTGGGATGATGCCGCTCCTGACGATATCGTTAAACGTTTTTCCCTTCTCATGCAGGAGTTTCCCTTGCTGGATACCTTACGGATACCACGCCATGTGGGTGTTACCGATGATTGTGCTGTTCGTATAGTCGCATTTGCCGATGCCAGTATGGGTGGGTATGGTTGTGTCATTTACATACACTCTACTAGTCCATCCGGTGTCGTAGTTCGCTTACTTTGTGCGAAGTCAAAGGTTTCACCTACTAAGGTTACAACTCTTGCACGGCTGGAGCTCTGCGCCGCCGTGCTCATGTCAAAGATGGTAAAGACTGTTCGCGATACTTACGCTTCACGTGTTCCTATTGCAGGGATTTACGCTTTTTCGGACTCCACGATAGCCTTATCGTGGATACATTCTTCTCCGCATCGCTGGTCAGTCTTTGTCAGCAATAGAGTCGCTCAATGTCAGGAGAACTTGGGTTCTCAACATTTTTACCATGTGGCAGGTGTTGAGAATCCAAGCGACTGCCTATCTCGTGGCATACTTCCTTCACGGTTGGTGTCACATGAGCTTTGGTGGAACGGCCCTTCTTGGCTTCATTGTGCTCATGAAGATTGGCCTGTCCAACCGTTCTGTCCTACTAGCTGTGGGGAACTTCCCGAGCATAAGGCAAATGTCTTAACTGTGACCACGCAAGTAGAACTTCCGCTTCTATGTCAACTCGCGCAACGTACCTCATCGTGGGATAAACTGTTGCGCATCGTTTCTTATATACTTAAATTCGCTAGACCGAAGGTTCATTGTGAACCCCGGTCTCCTCAGGGGTTGTCAGCCGCAGAACGAGTTATGGTCCGTGCTGTGCAATCTGTCCATTTCGCAGATGACATTAAGCTCATCAAAGGTGGTAAATTGCTACCAAAGAAACTTCAAAGTTTGTCTGTCTTTTTAGATGAAGAGGGCATACTACGCATTGGGGGTAGACTTTCAAAGTCACACCTTCCGTTTGTCTCTAAGCATCCTTTTTTACTTCCCAAGCATGATCCTGTTGTGGATTTGATAATCCGTCATTACCATGTGATGAATTGTCACACTGGACCAGGGCTACTTATGTCTATTTTACGACAGCGATTTTGGATATTAGATGCCAGGACTGTCATTCGGTCCAAGTTGCGACAATGCAACACATGCTTTAGAGTTAATCCGACGCATCCCACTCCAATGATGGCAGACCTTCCTGAATACCGTGTATCGGAATCAAAGGCATTTGTCCATACTGGAGTGGATTATGCTGGGCCCTTACGCATAACTCTCACTCGTCGCAGAGGCCAACATGCTCAGAAGGCTTACATCTGTTTGTTTGTATGCTTGGTAACCAGGGCTGTCCATGTAGAGCTAGTCTCTGAACTTACTACCGACGCCTTTCTAGCCGCTTTTAAACGCTTTATCTCGCGTCGAGGTCCAGTATCCTGTCTTTATTCGGATAACGCTACCAATTTCGTTGGTGCTAAAGCCCAACTAGATGAACTTTATAATTTCGTAATAAGTTCAAGTCTCACTTCATCTCTTTCAAATGAGTTATCAACTCGCCGCATTAACAGGAAAATGATTCCACCCCGCTCCCCACATTTTGGCGCCATGTGGGAAGCCAATATTAAAACATTAAAAACGCACCTTTATCGCGTGATCGGGAATCAACTCCTCACTTATGAAGAGTTACAGACTGTACTTATTCAAATAGAGTGCATTATGAACTCGCGTCCTCTGAGCGTGTTATCTTCTGATCCGCATCCTGAAGTTATTACTCCCGCTCATTTTTTGATGTCGACTCCATTGCAGTACTTGCCGGCAGCCGATTTGTCTGGTCAGCGCTTAAATCTTTCCCAACGTAAACAGTTGTTAGATAGTATGGTCCAATCTTTCTGGAAGAAATGGCACCTAGAGTACCTGCATACGCTGCAAGTTAGGCAAAAATGGGCAACTCCGGACAAGCCTGTAGAAGTTGGAACTGTCGTACTCGTGGGACAGGATAATTCGCCACCTCTGAGTTGGCCATTGGGAGTTATAACTGAGGTTTATAAAGGGACCGACAATGTTGCTCGCGTTGCCATGGTGAGGACAAAGTTCGGTAATTTTAAACGCTCTGTCACTAAACTATATCCTATTCCAACGCAGTAAATATTAAATATAACGATACTCGTAGTTTTATAAGGTTTAGAAATTAGTTTTTGAAATAACTTGTATCTTTCTGTTTCCCGCATTCAGTCATAAAGCTTAATCTTTTCTGATCATGATCTAGGTCAGTAAGTCTTTATAATTTTTACCCTTTCTTTTGAAAGCACTTGCGTCCTTCCAAGGCGGGGAGCATGGTGAAGCGTCAATGCCTTTTTCAATGTAAAACATTATTAAAATAAACAAATAAAATAGAATTGGAATTTTCTACGCCATTTACGATATATTTTAACGTATCTATATAAAAAAAAGTAACAAAATTAGGGGTCTGTTGATGGATCCTTTCGCCAATACCTAATACCGCAGCGCCCATTGGTTACGTATCGTGTGTTTCCTTGAGACGCTCGCAAAACGACCAATAGATGGCGTTCAGCGCACGAATCAGTCTTCCGCTCACCGCCGTTCGCATCGCGTGAAGTGCTCACCTCTCCGCTATTAAAAATTCCCTATATGTGAAAATCTGAAGATACTCCGGTAATAAATGGACTTGCGTCTGTGAGACATTACAAACTCATAGTGCAGTGATTATTTGTGGAGTTTCCACCAGTCCACCGGTGGATTAATGAAGATTTAGCTCGCCGGCCGGCAGCCCAACACAGCGACCACGCGCCCTTGAACGAGGCATCTACCCATCTTCCTGGGTCTGAGTGGTGTCTCTGGATCTATAAGGTACGTGGGCATTATTGCTGCAAATCGATGTATTGGGTATTGGTGTCTCAGGAATTCATCAACAGGGACTTAATTTCGAATTTTGAAACCCGCCATATTTGTTGTTCCTAAAAACAACGCCAGTTCAGGTGTAGGCTATTTACACGCCTCATCATCATGTATGCTTTATCTTGCATAGGCGGCAAATCTCGGCCATAAAGTCTGTGTATGTCTGTGCCCTTTAAAATTTTATTTATTGTGTTGCACCAATTCATTATTGTGAACCGGACAGTTAAGTCCACAAAATGACTCACCAGCAATGTCTTATGTTCGGTACAATGGACAAAGTCAAATGAATATTTGGAAATAAAGGCAGCTTTTATGTTTTCGGATATGGTATTTTCTTGGCCTTTGTGTTCCAAATATTCATTTGTTTCTGTCACTATTGCACCGAAGCTTCTCACTACACCTTCGGATGGGTAGCTAAGGCTTCTTTTAGCTGCGTTATTATATTCACGGTAGCTTATCCAGTTATGGACGCTACCAAGCTCGCTTGTGGTGAAACTGGCTTTACATCCACTGCACTTTATATTTAATTTTTTAAATATTTTCCTCACTACCCATCCGGCGGTATAGGCCCGAGAGTGAACTTTAATACGTTCTCTTCGGGCCTCGTCTAACATAGACGCGACATTTTGCTGTACCTTGGGATGACCCGGCGTGACAACTGCTTGCTCCTCGTTAAATAGTTTTTGAAGTGTAATAACTTGGTCTGCCGAGTCATCCTCACAATGAAAAGATTCATTGTGGAACTTAATTATTCTAGTAATCAATAATGACTTGAAAGTGCAATTGAAGCTGTGGCAGGTAGGGTCGTTGTTTCTATAATTGTACGCCCGCACTTGACCAAAGAAGTTTTCTATTGGGTCTGAGTTAAAGTATCTTGGCCTCATAATTTTTACGCCTACGTCCTTAAGAATCTGCCACAGCCTCATATAACTTTTTAATGTTATAATAAAATTTTCTATGGAGGGAACAGACTTATGCTTTCCAGCAGCATCCACAAACTTCATTCTACTTAATTTTTCTATTGCCTCCACCCAAAATTCATGATGCGGTGACTTTTCGGTGACGGCGGCTCGCAGGGGCTTTCCTTTCGTTTTCTTCGAAAAAGTCGCCGCTCCGTTCACGGAGTCAAATAATTTATCGAAGAACCCCACTGTTTCTGACGTATTTTTTACAGTCTCACTCACGGGTCTGCCATCTGCATAATGAGCTGAAAAAGAAAATATATATATTTGTTATAAAACGAATTGAGAGTGTAGGGTGAAAAAGACCTATATCTATATTTTCCTCCCTGATATTTATTTATTTAAGGTACACAAACAGCATACACTTTATTTACTTTATTATTACCAGCGATTTGTTTTACAGTATAACTTTACTTTCTCTCTGCAATACTTTTTCGCACTACCAATCAATTTCTCCCCATCACCAAAGATAGAGAATGCTCTTAGCATTATGTTAGCCTATGAAATACTTTTTATGTGCAATAAAGTATTTTATTATTATATAATTTTATTTCGACAATCCTTATACCTAGTTAAGAATTTGTAATATTATATTACATAAGTATAGCATAAGTAATAATATTGTAAACTTAAATTTAAATATGTTTATGCTACTTACAGAACTGTGCTGTATAAGATAAAGCTGCAGATACAGTATTGCTGAACACTTTCACGCAGTTCTTGACCTGAAAAACAAGTGTATGTGAACACAAAATAGATCTATTTAAAGGAGGACCGGACAAAATGGTCCTTGATACCAATAACGACATGATATATGTCATTAGAAAGGTATTTTAATATACTACAATAGTTACTATGAGAGCTCATTTCAAATCACTGTGTGAAAAAAAAGTTACGGCGATACAAAAAACTTATTTTCATAAACGAAAAGCAATTTTTTTTTCTATATATCACTATAACTTTTTTCTCACAGTGATTTGAAATGAGCTCCGATAGTAACTATTGTAGTATATTGAAATACCTTTCTAATGACATATGTCATGTCGTTATTGGTGCTTGGACCAGCCTCCATACATTTTTGCCGGTCCTCCTTTATTTCACTGTTGTACTTAGATAAAAATACAGTAATATGATTCTAGTCTTGTGCGAAACTGGGTGTGTTTCTAACCGACACTAAGATTTGTTTCTACTGACAGCTTATCCGAAGTTGTAACCAGTTTTCATAAAACAAGCATATTTAGGAATTGCTTTTTCAATTAAAAATTTCAGTAAAATTTTATGTGAATTGTTTATTACTTGTCTCTTGGAGTACGAAGTTCAAAGTTCCTGTAGTATTCTGGATCACTGGAGAGCCAGATGCAGGGATTTCTGAAACAATATAAAATTAATATCTTGGACATTGGGAGGAGAATTAATTTTTATATGCAGCTTTTTTTTTAAACTTTAATTTAGAACTAATTTTTTAGTCAACCAGCCAATACTCAAGTTTTCATGCATTCTTTTAGAGTGCGTTTTTTACTCATGAATTTAATGAATTCAAATCTATAACTAACCTTGCAGTTGTTCCCGTTGGCAGTATGTGTGGTCAAAGTGTCTTTTACGTGTGTAGTTGTGTTCGGGGTAAGGATTGTCATTTTCTGAAATTTTACATTAATCCATTTTAAACACATTCCTGATAATATCAAATGATGTACATACTTAGCCTGCAACTGTGGCAAGTTCAATTAAAATTAAGCTTGACCAAGCTCGTTGTTGTATGAAGATTGTTTGTGTGTCTATAAAGGCAGTATCTAATGTATCACGAAAGGATGTCAATATTCTTTAAATTTACACCAATCTGGTCAACATACCCCGGCCCCACCCGAACCTTCTGCTTACTTTTATACTATATTCCTTCATTTATTCTTTTCACATGTCCGTACCACCGAAGCATCCCTTTCACAATCTCTACAGAATTAATATTGCTTTCATGCTACTTCTGTGATACATCAGAGTGGGCACCAGCACAGCATTGTGGAAAGCCATTCGGGCCAGTTTTGACACATTTTGGATAGCCACAATGGAGTGAAGGGCACCATTCACTCTTTGTTCTATATCCTTTTCATATCTACCATCCCTGCTAAATTGACCTCTTCGCCCACCAATATAACTGTGCACCCAAGTGAAAGGTGTTATGCCTTATCGTGTCTTCCAGTACCATCACCTTCAGTTAAAAGTTACTTGCACCCTTGCAGTCAGGTCCAGAGCTATGTTGGTAGGGTTATAAAGTAAAACGGAGGTGCACTCTTAGGTTAGGGTGTAGTGTAGATAAGCGGAATGAGGAAAAAAAAACCTTAAAGTATGTTTGAAAGTTGCTACCTATACTCGGTCCGGTTAGATATTTAACTAAAGGTAAACAATTTTCATGTAACTTTTTACACAAAAACGTATAAAACAAACAACTAGAGCTTAAAACCAATGTAATAATTGATTTAGTAATGATTATTGTTCTTGAATTTCATTTTAAATCTTAGGTAAAGATTGTTTACCTTTAGTTACATACCAAACCGGATCGGATATTTATAATCTCAATAAGGGAGCACAAATATGCAGCATTCTGAGACTTCCTACGGATAACAATCAACATGTTACTGTAAAAAAATACTCACCAACATTCTCCACTGATGATAATCCACTCGTGATTTCTTCTTCAGTAAATAAGGAAGGATAGGCTTTACCCACGAGTCGTGATTTCGATGTAATAAACCTTTTTTCGAAGTGTTTCTCACAAACAAAAAGCTTCGATAACTGGTTAGGTGATGTTTGGTGAACTATAACTAAATCACGATTTATGTACTTTAACCACACTTGAAGTCTTTTCTCACTAGACGGGAAATGGTACAAAATAGCGTCCTGTCGCGAATTGTTGCAAACACAACACTTCTTAGGCATCTTGCAGATAGAAAGCAAGTTATTGCAGATAAGAATGGAGAGTACAAGCACTAACACCTTCCTCGATCGACACTCTTACCGGCAATGAAAACAACAATATGGCGGCGGCGCAGGCGGCGTATCGCCTACGCAGGGTGCATTAGCCAATCACAGGCAAGGAAACTTTCACCAAAATGTCATACGACACTAGTAAATATGGCGTCTATACAAACATTTCCTTGTACGTAGATAAACGGGTGTGGCCAGACTAACGAACAGAAATTCATTTTTATACGAGTATATCAGAAAAAGCAATCGGCCCACCTGAATTTTCCCAAGGAATGCGTCATTTTCCATTCTCGGGTATCAAAATATCTCTAAACCAAATTTCATGCAAATGAGTTGAGTAGTTTAGGCGTGATTGAGTAACAGACAGACAGAGTTACTTTTGCATTTATAATATAAGTATGGTTTACTTTGCGAATCTTGTCCCTGTTGAGTCTTATGAGGTTGCGAAATAAAATATATACAGACAACGCCTGAGCGCGAAGCAAGCCGGCCAGTACAGACATGTCTTTTTTTATAACCCCTTGTTTTTTTCCTCCCCAGGGTGGCTGTGAAAAACTAGAGCTGGCTATGATGTCGTTCTTCGAACATTTCCGTAAGATATACGTCGGCGAGCAAGTTCAGAAGAATAGCAAGGTGTACCGGCGGCTCAGCGAGGTTTTGGGACTCAATGACGAGAGCCAAGTGCTCAGTGTTATCATGAGGAAAATGTGAGTTCATCCACTTCCCACACAAACCCTATCGGTTGGTATTAAAATCCGACCTGGTGTACAATAAAGAGTTAGTAATAATAGTCCTCCTGGCCGATTTCGACCACGGCGGCCAATCTCAACAGAGATCAGCCAACTACGCAGGAGATATTATAGTGCACAAGTGTGAGCGCAATACACAGGTGCACTCACTGTTCCATCACTCTCAAAGTTCGGTGGGACGGCTAGTTAGAGTTAGTGCGTGTCTATCTACCGAATAACCTATACCGTCTTATTACAAAACATGGTTTAAAAATAGTACCAGGCTTAATCTAGGAACAATCAATGGACTAAAGTATTCCTCATTACAAAACGAAGTTTATCTCTTAGTCCTGAATTATTTGTTGTACTAAAGATAAACCCGTGCGACCCCTAGTTTAATTGTGGACTAAGTTTTGACAGCTGTTTTTGAGATTATTGCGCAGGGTTTTATTGTTCAGTGAGGTTTTTTTGCAATAACAGGCAAATAAAACTGCAGGGTGTGTCCTAACTTGTTTGTTGTTTTTTTTTATTACATTACGAGTACGACACACATTATAATTTTATATCTTCACAATCAATTTGTCAATCATATAACAATCACGTCGCCGTGGCAACCGCACCATGTCAATGAAAAGTGACTATTTCAAACTATTTTCAATTGTTTCTGTCACCAATATGGAGTTCTCCATTAAACGCTAGTCGTTCTCTATTTAGGTTGGCACATTTTACAATTTATCAAATTAATTCACATATTATTTAATAGAATATAATTTTATATCTTAAATGAAAAAAAAAACAGTATAAAATATGTTTTTTTTTCATTATTATCAATTATTATGCCACTTAAAAAATTAAAATATTTGTTTGAGAAACGGAACGTAATATCTGTATTATCTGTGTAAAAACGAGGAAGATCCTTGCTCCGGGTTTACACTGTGTGGTTTAAGGATTGGACTAACTGATTCTCTGTTAAAACTGATTTTGGAATAAGAACACATTTTAGTCCTGGAACTAACCTTAATACCGTAACAACTGGCTCGGTTAGTTTTGGTTTAAACCCGTATTAAGGCATATTTTTGTAATAAGACCGAGTTAGGAAGCTAAAGGGTAGCGCTTCTTACAGACCTTCGGGGACCAAGGTCCGAAAATCATCTTGATTTGTCTATCTAAATCTAAATCTCATATGCCGCGGTTTATGTGCGGTACTAGGGTAACAGCGCCATCTAGCCTATGGAGCCGTATTAGCGCTCGCTGTCGTGCTTGCCGCGCCGTTAGGCATGCGTTTGTGATGACGAACGGTAGAGGTCGCTACAATTCTATTATTATTTAAAAGTACGAAATTGAATGCATATGTCGAAACTTATAGTACGAGAGCCCACGACCAAAACCATGTCTCATAGCAATACGGCAAAAACCCTATAAAATCGTTAGATTGTATGATTCTGAACCCGACTAGGTGTGTAGTAACGGTCGAAAGTGTAGCAACTGCGTGGGAGGCCATTTCTGCTGTGTCAAAAAAAAAGACAGTCGGTATTATAGCAATACGTCTGATAGTGAAAATGTACATAGATTTTATAATTGTATTACGAAAAGTTTGTTTTCAGACATTTTGCGCGTAGCATATAGCCTGAGCGCATTTTTGAAAATGTCAACAAATTTAGCCGACCTGTATCATAGCAATACGGATAAATTTTTTTTTCAACTTTTCGTATTGCTGCCATGATTACCAATAACCTGTTTTCAGACACTCTAAGTGTAGCATATACTCCCAAAAACGAAAATAACGTTTCGGAGTCGCCTGGCCGACGCCTCTGTTAAATGTTTTTTTTAAATTTACAGCCTTCATAGATATTCAAGAATCTCCCTTGTCTATTATATGTACTTTGACAGATGTCATTACTTATTTCTTTTGTAAAAGTTACTCAAGTGTGCTTTAAATAAAACCAAAACTATCAAATCAATCAGTATTTAATTTCAACAGCCTCAGCGCTTGTTACGCTCCTGCCCCTTCCCTTCCCTTCATCCCAGTTTCCTTTTGTGCGATTTATTTCAGTCCTTCAACTTCAATGTTAAGGTTTCGGGTAAATTCTTTGTTAATTATCATCTAATAAATTCAGGGTCGCAACGTATTCATTGGTTTGTAACAGAAAATTCAAGATGCCTCAATACGATTTTTGACGTGACAACGTCTTATAAATTGGTTTGCCGGGTGACACCTCAAGAAACTGCGTTACGCTGCTCCGCTCACGTTTCGCGCGAGAGAGACAGAGCGAGAGAGAGAGAGAGAGAGAGAGAGAGAGAGAGAGATAGGCATACACACCGGTTCATGTTATACGAATGAATATTCACATTAAAATTATTTTACCACTCAGAGTCGTTGTCACGTAAAACTTTCGCGCGTATACCGACTTTACAGGCAACCAATTTTTTAAATGATATCTGAGTATCGAAAAGTTGTCTGATAGAGAAGGTGCTACACTTAATTTGTCTGATATAAATTTTTTGCACATGTGGACAACTTATTTTATCATGTCCAACAATTTTCAGACATATTGCTATGATACCGATCGGTAAAATTTGTTAACATTTTCAAAACGGTCTCAAAATTTAATGCGTTCACATTTCCGTCTGAAAATTGTTTTGTTCGCATCAAATAACCAAAATTTACTAATAAAAAAGATTTTCAGACGTATTGCTATGAGACATTTTTTTTGTCTCATTTTTAATTTTTTTAAGTGATTTTACGGGTTTGCGCTACACCACTAACGTCTGAAAAATATGTTTTCGGTATCTCAGAACTATCATTCAACTACAGTCTGCAAATCAGACATATTGCTATGATGCAGTTCGGTAAAATTCTTTGACAATTTTGAAAATTCGGTGAGATCAAACGCTACGCGGAAAATGTCTGATATTGGTATTTTCGAGTTCAGGATAATCGTATCTATCGATTTGATGCAGTTTTGGCCGTATTGCTATGAGACAAAAATTTTGGTCGTGGGCTCTCGTACTATTAGTCATAAGTAGTGATAGGATAATCGGATGCATATTTGCCTAAAGTTCAGGTGTTGGATAATATGGAATGGGCTTTTACATCGATTGAATCCCGGGAATATCGGATTGACAAATTTCGTTTTTTTCTCTGCAGAATCAAACGGGTGTGGATATTTTATTTGTTAAGTATTTTTTTGCGTTCACAACGCTATTTTTAATTTCGAAAAGACAACACTTAAAAAATTCTTTTAATTTTAAGTGTTGTCTTTTCGAAATTAAAAATAGCGTTGTGAACGCAAAAAAATACTTAACAAATAAAATTTTAGCCTGTTTCATCTTAACCGATTGTCAAATATTTGTAAAAATATTTCTCTCGGGTGATTTGAGGGTGTCTCCCAAAATCATTGATGAAACATACGCTGGCTCAAAGCGTTAAAAACCACTTACAAAATTCCAAGACTCCACTAAGGTTCTCGGTAGCTCAGTGGTCAGAGCATTGGACCGGACTTCCAAAGGTCGGGGGTTCGAATCCTTCCCGATGACCGGAGCCGAAAAGAATTTTTTAAGTGTTGTCTTTTCGAAATTAAAAATAGCGTTGTGAGCGCAAAAAAATACTTAACAAATAAAATTTTAGCCTGTTTCATCTTAACCGATTATCAAATATTTGTAAAAATATTTCTCTCGGGTGATTTGAGGGTGTCTCCCACAATCATTGATGAAACATACGCTGGCTCAAAGCGTTAAAAACCACTTACAAAATTTAACGACTCCACTAAGGTTCTCGGTAGCTCAGTGGTCAGAGCATTGGACCGGACTTCCAAAGGTCGGGGGTTCGAATCCTTCCCGTTGACCGGAGCCGAAAAGAATTTTTGAAGTGTTGTCTTTTCGGGTGTGGATATGTTGACTTATTTTAAGGTGTTTCCTTAAATGACATAATTATAGATCACAATTTTATATCGGAAAAATCTCGGGATTGCAGAATCGTCAAATTTAGTGTTTTTACTATGAAATCAAATCGGATGTATGCATACTTATTGATTTTTAACGATCAAGTTGAAAATAAAAATAAAAATATTATCAATGACCCTACTCCTACTCTTACCAACGGTCGTTATTAGCTAAAATGGGTGATTGTCAGCTATCGATGAGTATTGTACGATGTCTCTTGTAATTAAAAAGAGACGGCTTACGCGCAACATTGTCAGATCCCTATAGCACGGCACGGTAAAGACAATACAGTGGTACAAGAGAGAAGGCTATGGTACTTGAAAATGAGTGCGAGTGAGACGGCAATTCAGTATTTCAGTTTTATTTAAATAAATACCACATGCTTACCATGATACATATAGTTTCGCAATCCCAAAGATCCAGCAATCGCAAAATTGAAATTTTAAAAATAAATGTTTAAAGAAGCCGTTGCCATAATCTTAGCCAAAAATGAACTTAAGGTAAATATGCATCCGGATATCCGATCTCTAGTCATGAGCTTAGTTATTTAAAGATTTTGATCAGAAAACTAAAACTGTGAATAAGCTGTTGAGTTTCTTTATAAATAAAAAATTGGTTGCATGTAAAGTCGGTATACGCGCGAAAGTTTTACGTGACAACGACTCTGAGTGGTAAATAATTTTAATGTGAATATTCATTCGTATAACATGAACCGGTGTGTATGCCTATCTCTCTCTCTCTCTCTCTCTCTCGCTCTGTCTCTCTCGCGCGAAACGTGAGCGGAGCAGCGTAACGCAGTTTCTTGAGGTGTCACCCGGCAAACCAATTTATAAGACGTTGTCACGTCAATAAACAAGTTTTATAAAATAATTTTGACCCCTATTTTGTTTGTGTGTAGACACATACAAACAAAACAGGGGTCTGTGGCATCGTAGATCCCGAACGGATAGCCGACTTCAGTGCGCCTTTTTTTTAAAAGATCATTTCATCACGCCGGTTTTTAGCTATGGCCGGTCAATAAACCCGTCAACCCGTTGACCCGTTGGCTCACCGGCTATTTACATGGATGATGGCGGGAGTTTTTGAATGTTTTTTTTTTGTAATATGCAATCAAGTAAAAAAGGTTTAACAATAAGCGGAGCAAGAGCAATCGAGATTTCGAGTTGTAGGATCTCTTAGAATATCAAAAAGCCGTAGTAATCAATGCGCGATCAAAGTGAACGCTCGGTATTCTATGTGTATGATGTCTCTGATTAGCAAAAACACAATAAATTATTTATTTACTCAAAATGATGTTAATATTTAATTTAATTAACAATACCTAATATTAATTCTTCTGATGTAATTGGGATGATGACACCTATCTTAAATATTGTCAAGAACATGGTGTTTAAAAAACATAGCCCCTATGAAGTTAATACAACCAATATATTTCAAAAAAGCTGTAGAAACCAATTTTTAAACACACAAAACGCAATAAATATTCGGTCAATTGACTCCGATTTCTGACACATGACCGTGACGTCACAATCATTTATTACCATACGAAATCTACCGTTTTGACAGATAATAAAAAGTATGTCAACGATTGGTGGTGTCGTCTAGCCAATTTAATTGACATCAGTATATTGTGATTTCGTTATCGAATTTTTGCCAGTACGCGAGCAGAGTGAACACGTGCGCTACTGTATTTACTGTGTTCTTGACTAACAAACGTTTGAGTTACTAATACCTTCTTTGCGAGCGACGATAGTTTCTGGGGTTCATGAATTCTCAGTATTTCAAAAAGATTTTTGTTTCATTTATTTATTTACTAAAACTTTTTACTGTATTACCCAGATTGCTGTGCCCTTGCCGGGCGTCACTGTACTTTGAAATTATTTATAACACCTTTTGCTCATGTGATTTGCAATCAAGATTATGATTCTGAATTTTCGACCTACCATTACAGAGTTAAACATTTGGGCAGCGAAGCTACTAAATGCTACTCTTTAGATCTTAAGATTTAGAAATAAGTACGTCATCGTTCGAGTTTTCTAGTTTATGATCATTAAAAATGTAAAACAATTTAATTTTCCATTGTCTGTTACAGCATCACAAACCTGAAGTACTGGGGCGGCAGCGAGCAGATAATATCGAAGACGCTAGGTCTGCTCAGCGATCTGAGCGGCGGCTACTCGTGCGTCAGGAAACTCGTCAAGCTGGACGAGACGCAGCTCATGTTGACGCATCACACGGTACGTATCCTTAGCAGGAAACTTGTCAAGCTGGACGAGACGCAGCTCATGTTGACGCATCACACGGTACGTATCCTTAGCAGGAAACTTGTCAAGCTGGACGAGACGCAGCTCATGTTGACGCATCACACGGTACGTATCCTTGGCAGGAAACTTGTCATGCTGGACGAGACGCGGCTCATGTTGACGCATCACACGGTACGTATCCTTGGCAGGAAACTTGTCAAGCTGGACGAGACGCAGCTCATGTTGACGCATCACACGGTACGTATCCTTGGCAGGAAACTTGTCATGCTGGACGAGACGCAGCTCATGTTGACGCATCACACGGTACGTATCCTTGGCAGGAAACTTGTCATGCTGGACGAGACGCGGCTCATGTTGACGCATCACACGGTACGTATCCTTAGCAGGAAACTTGTCATGCTGGACGAGACGCGGCTCATGTTGACGCATCACACGGTACGTATCCTTGGCAGGAAACTTGTCAAGCTGGACGAGACGCAGCTCATGTTGACGCATCACACGGTACGTATCTTTGGCAGGAAACTTGTCATGCTGGACGAGACGCAGCTCATGTTGACGCATCACACGGTACGTATCCTTGGCAGGAAACTTGTCATGCTGGACGAGACGCGGCTCATGTTGACGCATCACACGGTACGTATCCTTAGCAGGAAACTTGTCATGCTGGACGAGACGCGGCTCATGTTGACGCATCACACGGTACGTATCCTTGGCAGGAAACTTGTCAAGCTGGACGAGACGCAGCTCATGTTGACGCATCACACGGTACGTATCCTTGGCAGGAAACTTGTCATGCTGGACGAGACGCAGCTCATGTTGACGCATCACACGGTACGTATCGTTGGCAGGAAACTTGTCATGCTGGACGAGACGCGGCTCATGTTGACGCAGCACACGGTACGTATCCTTAGCAGGAAACTTGTCATGCTGGACGAGACGCGGCTCATGTTGACGCATCACACGGTACGTATCCTTGACAGGAAACTTGTCAAGCTGGACGAGACGCAGCTCATGTTGACGCATCACACGGTACGTATCCTTGGCAGGAAACTTGTCATGCTGGACGAGACGCAGCTCATGTTGACGCATCACACGGTACGTATCCTTGGCAGGAAACATGTCATGCTGGACGAGACGCAGCTCATGTTGACGCATCACACGGTACGTATCCTTGGCAGGAAACTTGTCATGCTGGACGAGACGCAGCTCATGTTGACGCATCACACGGTACGTATCCTTGGCAGGAAACTTGTCATGCTGGACGAGACGCAGCTCATGTTGACGCATCATACGGTACGTATCCTTGGCAGGAAACTTGTCAAGCTGGACGAGACGCAGCTCATGTTGACGCATCACACGGTACGTATCCTTAGCAGGAAACTTGTCAAGCTGGACGAGACGCAGCTCATGTTGACGCATCACACGGTACGTATCCTTGGCAGGAAACTTGTCATGCTGGACGAGACGCAGCTCATGTTGACGCATCATACGGTACGTATCCTTGGCAGGAAACTTGTCAAGCTGGACGAGACGCAGCTCATGTTGACGCATCACACGGTACGTATCCTTAGCAGGAAACTTGTCAAGCTGGACGAGACGCAGCTCATGTTGACGCATCACACGGTACGTATCCTTAGCAGGAAACTTGTCAAGCTGGACGAGACGCAGCTCATGTTGACGCATCACACGGTACGTATCCTTAGCAGGAAACTTGTCATGCTGGACGAGACGCAGCTCATGTTGACGCATCACACGGTACGTATCCTTGGCAGGAAACTTGTCATGCTGGACGAGACGCGGCTCATGTTGACGCATCACACGGTACGTATCCTTAGCAGGAAACTTGTCATGCTGGACGAGACGCGGCTCATGTTGACGCATCACACGGTACGTATCCTTGGCAGGAAACTTGTCAAGCTGGACGAGACGCAGCTCATGTTGACGCATCACACGGTACGTATCTTTGGCAGGAAACTTGTCATGCTGGACGAGACGCAGCTCATGTTGACGCATCACACGGTACGTATCCTTGGCAGGAAACTTGTCATGCTGGACGAGACGCGGCTCATGTTGACGCATCACACGGTACGTATCCTTAGCAGGAAACTTGTCATGCTGGACGAGACGCGGCTCATGTTGACGCATCACACGGTACGTATCCTTGGCAGGAAACTTGTCAAGCTGGACGAGACGCAGCTCATGTTGACGCATCACACGGTACGTATCCTTGGCAGGAAACTTGTCATGCTGGACGAGACGCAGCTCATGTTGACGCATCACACGGTACGTATCGTTGGCAGGAAACTTGTCATGCTGGACGAGACGCGGCTCATGTTGACGCAGCACACGGTATGTATCCTTAGCAGGAAACTTGTCATGCTGGACGAGACGCGGCTCATGTTGACGCATCACACGGTACGTATCCTTAGCAGGAAACTTGTCATGCTGGACGAGACGCGGCTCATGTTGACGCATCACACGGTACGTATCCTTGACAGGAAACTTGTCAAGCTGGACGAGACGCAGCTCATGTTGACGCATCACACGGTACGTATCCTTGGCAGGAAACTTGTCATGCTGGACGAGACGCAGCTCATGTTGACGCATCACACGGTACGTATCCTTGGCAGGAAACATGTCATGCTGGACGAGACGCAGCTCATGTTGACGCATCACACGGTACGTATCCTTGGCAGGAAACTTGTCATGCTGGACGAGACGCAGCTCATGTTGACGCATCACACGGTACGTATCCTTGGCAGGAAACTTGTCATGCTGGACGAGACGCAGCTCATGTTGACGCATCATACGGTACGTATCCTTGGCAGGAAACTTGTCAAGCTGGACGAGACGCAGCTCATGTTGACGCATCACACGGTACGTATCCTTAGCAGGAAACTTGTCAAGCTGGACGAGACGCAGCTCATGTTGACGCATCACACGGTACGTATCCTTGGCAGAAAACTTGTCATGCTGGACGAGACGCAGCTCATGTTGACGCATCATACGGTACGTATCCTTGGCAGGAAACTTGTCAAGCTGGACGAGACGCAGCTCATGTTGACGCATCACACGGTACGTATCCTTAGCAGGAAACTTGTCAAGCTGGACGAGACGCAGCTCATGTTGACGCATCACACGGTACGTATCCTTAGCAGGAAACTTGTCAAGCTGGACGAGACGCAGCTCATGTTGACGCATCACACGGTATGTATCCTTAGCAGGAAACTTGTCGAGCTGGACGAGACGCAGCTCATGTTGACGCATCACACGGTACGTATCCTTAGCAGGAAACTTGTCAAGCTGGACGAGACGCAGCTCATGTTAACGCATCACACGGTACGTATCTTTGGCAGGAAACATGTCAAGGTGGACGAGACGAAGCTCATGTTGACGCATCACACGGTACGTATAGTTCTTTCAAATCACGAAGTCGAGCAGAATTTACTTGTGGTAAATATGTGTCCGTATATGTGTCGATGTGTGCGTGAAAACGAAAGCGGGTATGGTTAGCATAAAAATAATACCAATATTTTTGTATGTTCAATTGATAATAAAATAAAACAACAAAACTTTTAAACTAAAATGTTTATTATTTAAAATAAATAATAAATAAGGGAATGTATTAAAATAAAATTATGTTCTTCTACATTTGGGTTTAAGTTTTAATTTAAGCGAAACATAAGACTTAAATAAGGATATACAATTGAACTCAAGATATGGCAAAATTATGAAAATAAGGCTAGGCTGGAACTATTTAATAACAAATTTCTATCTATTTTTACGTATGTGAAAAATGTGTCGCCTTAATCTTCTTCGGAAAAACTGTTGCTTTCGTTAGTTTCAAAGTCAGTCGTGCTGCTATCACTTGATTCACCCACATTAATTACAAATTCAAAGTCATAATCAAAATATTTCATATACTCCTTTTCAATTTTTTCGACATGCTTGCATGTATTAAGCCAGATGTTGTTATCGATACTGTTTAAACCTTCAGCTATTAAATTTTGAACTTCTGTCATATTTTGACCAATATTTTTCGAGGCAATCTTATTTTTCAGAATACCCCAGATGTTTTCAATGGCATTTAATTCGGGGTGATATGGTGGCAGTCGTAGTATTTCGAAACCTTTGCTTTTTATTATCTCGTCAATTCTATATGAAATAAAACGCTGCTTATTTCTGATTATTAAATCATACAATTCTACATTGCGGGACAGTGCATTGAAAGGAATACCGTGTTCCGTCAGCCACTTTTGCATGTCGCTCTTGCGCGAATTTGACGTAGGTATACTACTACTTCGAGTATTATGGTAGGATGCGTTGTCCATCACTATAACAGATTTATCTGGTAAATTTGGCAGCAGCTTTTCATTCAGCCATTTGCTATAATTATTGAAATTCATATTTGAGTGATAGTCTCCAGTTGTGGATGATGCTTTGTATATTAACGAAGCATCTTTAATAAATCCACTACTGCTACCCGCATGCACTATAATAAAACGAGCACCGGTACTCAATTTTTTTAAAAATGACTTGTCTTTTGTCTTAGTATCTAGTTTTTTTTAAATTCCACGTGTTTTGACGTACGTGCGAAGTTAGCACATATGTTTCGTCTGTATATATAATGGGACGGCCTTCTTCACGGTATTCATGAATTTTTTTCAAAAAATTAAATCTCCACAATTGTATTTCATGCCTTTCTTGTAAAGATTTACGATTGTTTTCAATTTTGTTCCATTCGTAGCCCATTTTTATAAGCAACGAACGTAATGTGCTCAAACATCCGTCAAAACCAATTTTTTCTCTTAATGCTGACTGAAGTTTTGCCAAAGTTGGAAGTTCATTGTGTTCTATATGAAAATTTTGAATTGTAGTTCGAATAATTTCTCGATTCATATTATCTAAATTAAATTTACCGTCTCTTTTTCGTCGCTTTTTCATGGGTGAAGTAAACTTGGTTGATGAAGATGGCAACTCTTTCTCTTCTTTTAAAATCCTACTTACTGTGCGTTCACTGACGCCTGTTGCTTGGGCAGTTCGTTCTAATATGTTTGCTAATGGACTTAGGTCACATCCATCAGTGTTATTTGCTTTCATAAAATTATATTCATCTTTTAGAAAGTGAAAGACTTTAGCAATGATTGCTCGACCCTAAAAACAATAAAATATACAATTGAATAAGTATCAAAAGTCAAAACTAAACTATTACTTAAATTAAAAAATAATCATTTTTATTTAATGTCAAAACTAGAAAAAAAATATTTACCTCGCTATGGATAACTTTGCGCTTTGACATGCTGACAGTACTTCACGGCAATTAGCGTCCGGAAACAATAAACACAACTAACCTGAGCGACAGCGCGCTCGCGACTGACCGCGTCGTCATACACGCACACTATTGCATTATGCATGTACACGTTTAAAAACAAATAAAGACTACTCGCCTTCGTGAAATGCAAGAACTGTATCCTTGGCAGGAAACTTGTCAAGCTGGACGAGACGCAGCTCATGTTGACGCATCACACGGTACGTATCTTTGGCAGGAAACATGTCAAGCTGGACGAGACGCAGCTCATGTTGACGCATCACACGGTACGTATCCTTAGCAGGAAACTTGTCAAGCTGGACGAGACGCAGCTCATGTTGACGCATCACACGTTACGTATCCTTGGCAGGAGTCTTGTCAAGCTGGACGAGACGCAGCTCTTGTTGACGCATCACACGGTACGTATCCTTGGCAGGAAACTTGTCAAGCTGGACGAGACGCAGCTCATGTTGACGCATCACACGGTACGTATCTTTGGCAGAAAACATGTCAAGGTGGACGAGACGCAGCTCATGTTGACGCATCACACGGTACGTATCCTTGGCAGGAAACTTGTCAAGCTGGACGAGACGCAGCTCATGTTGACGCATCACACGGTACGTATCTTTGGCAGGAAACATGTCAAGCTGGACGAGACGCAGCTCATGTTGACGCATCACACGGTACGTATCCTTGGCAGGAAACTTGTCAAGCTGGACGAGACGCAGCTCATGTTGACGCATCACACGATACGTATCCTTGGCAGGAAACTTGTCAAACTGGACGAGACGCAGCTCATGTTGCCGCATCACACGGTACGTATCCTTGGCAGGAGACTTGTCAAGCTGGACGAGACGCAGCTCATGTTGACGCATCACACTATACGTATCCTTGGCAGGAAACTTGTCAAGCTGGACGAGACGCAGCTCATGTTGACGCATCACACGTTACGTATCCTTGGCAGGAGTCTTGTCAAGCTGGACGAGACGCAGCTCTTGTTGACGCATCACACGGTACGTATCCTTGGCAGGAAACTTGTCAAGCTGGACGAGACGCAGCTCATGTTGACGCATCACACGTTACGTATCCTTGGCAGGAGTCTTGTCAAGCTGGACGAGACGCAGCTCTTGTTGACGCATCACACGGTACGTATCCTTGTCAGGAAACTTGTCAAGCTGGACGAGACGCAGCTCATGTTGACGCATCACACGGTACGTATCTTTGGCAGGAGACTTGTCAAGCTGGACGAGACGCAGCTCATGTTGACGCATCCTTGCAGGACTTGATGATCTCACCAGGCTCTATTACTTATTGTAATGTTTCAAAAATGTCTATTAATTTCTTGAGCTACGCTTACCCGCTGTACTACGTGAGCGACAAACGAGACAAATGCGACGCGACGCGACAAAATCAAATGCATGCTGCATAAACTCAAAGCGTTAGAAAGCACTTACAGAATTCAACGACTCCATTAAGGTTCTCGGTAGCTCAGTTGGTTAGAGCATTGAACCGGACTTCCAAAGGTCGGGGGTTCGAATCCTCCATGATAACCGGAACCGAAAGTGTGATGTCTTTTCGAAATGCATGTATGTTTATAATCGGGTCCGCCATATTGGATTTTTTATTATTATTTTAACTTGCTTGTTGTTTTTTTTTTGACAAAATGGTTACTGAAACCAAGTTTCTTATCAAAAAGTATTTAGTAGGAAATGGCAATTAAAATTAAAAAGACGCGACAACTGTTATTGCATCGTACCCAGCTGCATACAGCCAAGTTGTATGACGCTACTGGTCTGGGTGTGATATGTATTTATTTAAGTTATTTGTAATACCACTGTTGATTCTGATTTCTTTAACACATGTGCTTAAGCTACTTACCACAGAGTCAGATCAATAAAATCAATAAAATAAAATCAATAAAATCAATTTATTTTTGTAATTAGGCTAACAAATTAGCACTTTTACACGTCCCAACATATAAATTGACCGCTTCGGGACAGTTTGGGCCAGTGCTGAGAAGAAGCGGCGCAAGAAACTCAGTCACTATTGTCATTGCCTCTTTTCAAAATTGATTTACAATAATTGTAATTGTTTGCATTTAAACATTTCCATATATCTTTGTCATTTATATAATCATCAATTTTATAATATCCTTTCGACATTAATACATCTTTTACACGTATGTGATGGTGTTGTACATTACTATTATTATATGTTTAGTTGTGAAATTAATTAACTAGCGATGATATTTATACTTAGGCGGAACACTTCCCATTCCTCGGTATATCCGGTGTTGGCACCTCAGAAATGCGATGTCGGACGATGCTATACACAGCCCTAGGCAGACTTCTAATGGTTGAACTTGGTGAAGACGAAGAACGGTTCCACGCTTTCATGATGCCAATCACAGGTGAGTTGGAAACAAATATTAGATTTTGTTTTTTCTTTAGGTGCTGAATTTTTCAGTAGTCAGATGAATCTGTTTATTGTGAGCCGACCTTATCTGAGATGACATTACTATTTTCCTTAAGCAAACGCATCCGCGACATTTTAAATTGGCCATTCTTTGAATGTTATCGGACTGTTGGTTGGCTGTCTGACTGCTGAGGGGATGCCTCTTAGACTAATTAAAAGCTTTTGTTTGGCTTCGCCTGTCCCGGTGTTTTTATTGTTTGTTGGTAATTGAATGTATGTAATTCAAGTATGTATTGCTTTGTAACGTAAAAGTAACGTTACGTTTTGTAACGTAACTTTTATATATATAGACTAAGTGAGACTTAGTTTCGAAATCTAACAACAAAACCCCGGTTTCAGCTGCAATGGAAAGCATAACAGGCCTCCTAGGACCTCCTGAAAGTCCGCTCTTCGCCTCAGAAGACGCCAAGAAGACACTCATTGGCCTAGCGCGGGATTTGAGAGGACTCGCGTTCGCTTTCAATACGAAGACCACGTATATGATGCTGTTTGATTGGATGTAAGTATAAATTTGGCAATGTATACTGTATTTTTTAGTTATTTTTTGACGTGACAACGTCTTAAATTAGGTTGCGGCTCGGAGTCACTCATGAAAAAGTGTAACGCCCGGTAACGTAACGATGAGTCACCGAACGAGAGAGAGGCCTGCCGGACCGGCGAAAGTCTTGCGTCTCTCTCCCACTCAAACATGATCGGTGTCACGTAAAATCTTCGCCCGTAAAACCGACTTTACAGGCAACCATTTTTTTTTAATTACTTAACACTTGAAATGTATGCGCTTACCAACACATTTTGCGATTCATTTTTAACACGCTTTTATTAGATCGGGGTGTATGTAATTATGTATGTATGTATTTATGTATGAATGAATTTAACGGAATTTTTGAGCTAAATTTTCACCAACCTCCAAAAATCGGATTAATTTGAAACTTTGCACACGTATTAAGTACCGATGACAATGCAATAATTTGATTTTACTCACCACACTTTTTACTCTACTGTAATATTAATTCCGTGTACTCAGAATTTTTTTTTCTCTTTTTAAGTTAGCAATAAAAGCGTCTTTTTTTAGTTTCTAGGGTTCCGTACCTCAAAAGAAAAAAACGGAACCCTTATAAGATCACTTTGTTGTCCGTCCGTCCGTCCGTCCGTCCGTCAAGACCGTTTTTCTCAGGAACGCGTGGAGGTATCAAACTGAAATTTCTATATGATACTAAGGTATGATTCTATATGGTACTGTCCCTGGAAGCTGTAGAAAAATCAACCTTCTAAGCCAACGCAATCAAAAGATACAGCCATTTAGGCCGCAAATATCCGCAAATTTTCGAAACTCGCACGGGAATCAAAACCTACAGGGTACTTCCCGTTAACTTAGAATCTTGAAATTTAGTACGAAGTCACGTCTTATAGTACAGATATAGGAAAAATTACGAAAACCGTAAATTTTCAGTTTCATCATATAAAAAAAATGTTTTGAAAAATATTTTTGACAATTTTGAAAATTTCAAAGTTACTACTCCTTATCTACAGGTTTGTACGGAACCCTCGGTGCGCGAGTCCAACTCGCACTTGACCGGTTTTTAAATAATACAATAGACTAGCGAACCCGGTAGACAGTCGTCGTTGTTTTTTTTTCTCACCGTTAGAATTTCCCTGATCTTCCACAAATAATTCAAAACCAAAATTAGCAAAATCGGTACAGCCTTTCTCGAGTTTTTGCGAGAATAACGAACAGCAATTCATCTTTATACACCGTGCTTTTTTAACCGTCTTAAAGCCGAAACCCACGTTATGTAACCATCTTAATAAACCTCTAGGACATGCGATCATATTTTTTTCACTCCATATAATTTTTGTGTAAAACTTCTAGTTAGTGATGTTACGTAATGTATCATTCTGTGCATAATGTTTACATTTTCTACAATGCATTCCTTGACCTTGCCGCCTCTACGCGTGCCGCATCGTTAGCCAATCTAAGATAGTCCACGTGGACCGCTACCCAATCATGCGCTAGCGCAAATGTGACGCCTACCCCTTTCTTTAAAGAATTGTTACATATCCGTGCGTAAAACTAGGTCAGTAGTGTTAGACAGCCGATTCAATGACCCGCACGGCGTGTTCGTCACAGGATGTTTCGTACTAAATTGTGGTAATATATTTTTTAATTTCTTAAGCTTTGAAATCTTAATAATAACCAAGTTTTATTTTACGATTAGCAAGTAGTTATTGGATACTTTAAGTAGCCTTCGGCTTTAAGACGGTTAAAAAAGCACGGTGTATATAAGAAGATAAGAAACTCTTTTTATCGCTAGTGACTGACGCCACAAATGTGTCCGCATTAAATCGACGTGTGACCAATTTAAATCTCAGTTTACTCACCACCCAATAATACAAATTCCCATTTCCATACAGATATCCAGTGTACATGAAAGTTCTTATCCGTGGCATAGAAGTCTGGTTCGCGGAACCGGCCCTCACAACTCCCGTGCTAAAGCTCACAGCCGAGCTAGCTCAGAACAGGAACCAGCGATTACAGTTCGACGTGAGCTCTCCCAACGGGATCCTACTATTCCGGGAGCTGTCCAACATCATCTGTGCTTACGGTGAGTGCTCACTGAAGCTCACGAGCTAGCTCAGAACAGGAACCAGCGATTACAGTTCGTCATGAGCTCGCCCAACGGGATCCTGCTGTTCCAGGAGCTGTCCAACATCATCTGTGCTTACGGTGAGTGCTCACTGAAGCTCACGAGCTAGCTCAGAACAGGAACCAGCGATTACAGTTCGTCATGAGCTCGCCCAACGGGATCCTGCTGTTCCGGGAGCTGTCCAACATCATCTGTGCTTACGGTGAGTGCTCACTGAAGCTCACGAGCTAGCTCAGAACAGGAACCAGCGATTACAGTTCGTCATGAGCTCGCCCAACGGGATCCTGCTGTTCCGGGAGCTGTCCAACATCATCTGTGCTTACGGTGAGTGATCACTGAAGCTCACGAGCTAGCTCAGAACAGGAACCAGCGATTACAGTTCGACGTGAGCTCGCCCAACGGGAACCTGCTGTTTCGGGAGTTGTCCAACATCATCTGTGCTTACGGTGAGTGCTTACTGAAGCTCACGAGCTAGCTCAGAACAGGAAGCAGCGATTACAGTTCGGCGTGAGCTCGCCCAACGGGAACCTGCTGTTTCGGGAGCTGACCAACATCATCTGTTCTTACGGTGAGTGCTCACTGAAGCTCGCGAGCTAGCTCAAAACAGGAACCAGCGATTATAGTTCGACGTGAGCTTGCCCAACGGGAACCTGCTTTTCCGAAAGCGTCCCAACATTATTTGTGCCGAAATGTACGCACATTACTTCAGACCGACCAAATTAAAAAAAAAAACTACTGACAAGACAACGTCTGCGGGGTGCTCTAGTTCAATACAATGTGAGTCTTTATGAATTATACTTGGAAAACTGAATTAAATAAAAAAATAAATATTTCTCAACAATCACACCAATTATCTAGTCCCAAAGTAAGCTACGAGGCTTGTGTTATGGGTACTAGATAACGGATATACATACTTAAATACTTTTTTTTTGTAAATAAATACATATTATACATAGAAAACACCCAGATCAGTACAAACACACATGTTCATGCACACTTATGCTTGTACTGTGCGGGAATCGAACCCGCGACCCTTGGTTTAGAAGTCCGACATGCGGCATGCACCAAGCGGTCGTCAACATTACACGATTTTATTACATAATACTTGCTTTTTGCTACTAATCATACACTTTGGCTGGCTGGCTACTGACTCCTGATATTCATTTTTAAAGAGCGATAGGGATTTGCTGCCGCTTGGTTTTATTGAAAGTAGCTTCGTTAAGTTATAATTTTAAGTAAGCTTTATTGATTTATATCTTGTTGTTATAATGTGTGTGTCTTCATAAAGTGTACATATTAAAATATGCGAAAATATGCTGAATTTTATCCGCGCCGCCGCGCACCCGCGTTTTCTATACATGTCGCTGCAGGTTTGCCACGCGTGGCTTGAACCGGTTTATTTGGGTAAGTGAACGAAAAGAATTTCGGTTTTGCACCGGTTCCGAGCCTTGTTTCTAATAAAGTAATGAACGAATTTTATTCAATAATGTTTTAAATTTAATACTTTGTCCGCAGGCAGCAGGATATTAACGATAGATGTGAGCAAGAAGCAGATGTACGCGATGAAGCTGAAAGGCATATCGCTGTGCTTTTCCATACTGAAGGCGGCGCTCTGCGGGAACTATGCCAACTTCGGCGTGTTCAGGTAAGTTTTTTTTTTCTACAAACACACCAATTACCCAGCCCCAAACTAAGCGTTAGCTTACACACATCCATGACTCAGGTACAAATGCTCGTGCTCATCACACAAACATTTGCCCCTAGCAGGATTCGAACCCGCGACAGCCGGTTTTGTAGTCTGGACCTCAGACCACTAGACCAAAGCTGTCTTCATTTGTTTTATAAAAAACACCTGCTTGCATGCAGAATTTTCACGCGGAGTGAGACACGCTAGCGCATGATTTAGTTTTCGGGCGGGCTTCCATGTATTGTGTTTGCGTTCTGTGCCAATATTCATTATAAATGTGATATTATAAGTACAACGCGCGCTTGCACTCCGCATTACAATAAAATGCTCACTGATTTTCATAGAAGTGCTTGCCTTGCCTTGCTTGCAACGCATCACCCCGCGTCTCGCGTGCGTTCCACGCATTACAATCTCTATATCTATAAAATTCTCGTTGACCGATTCTCATAAAATTTTGTGAGCATATTGAGTAGGTCTGAGAATCGGCCAACATCTATTTTTCATACCTCTTAGTGATAAGAAAAATAATTTATGTAGCAAACCGGGTCAGCTAGTAAATCTATAGTATAAAAAAAAGATATAAAAATAATCATTCCTGACGTTATAACCCCAGAACGCACGAACCGATTTCTCCCTCGGCCGTCCGAACCGTCTCGGGCACCGTGAGGTTTATAACAAACAGTTAGACACAATTCTGGAAAAATGCAACAGAAATGCAGGAAAACAGGGATAATCATTTTTCACATACAGCGCCATCTATGATACATAGCATGTATTACATAGAAGAAGAGCGAAGCCATCTGGTTGTGAAACGGAGTTGGCCCGGTTTGCTAGTCTCTATATATATGAAATTCTAGTGTCACAATGTTTGTTCCCATACTCCTCCGAAACGGCTTGACCGATTCTAATGAAATTTTGTGAGCATATTGAGTAGGTCTGAGAATAGGCCAACATCTATTTTTCATACCTCCAAGTGATAAAAAAAAAATTAAATGGCAAAACAACGGTTGCCGGGTCAGCTATCTAATATATAAAATTCTCGTGTCACAGTTTTCGTTGCCATACTCCTCCGAAACGGCTTGACCGATTCTCATGAAATTTTGTGAGCATATTGAGTAGGTCTGAGAATCGGCCAACATCTATTTTGCATCCCCCTAAATGTTAGGGGTAGTCCACACTTTACATTTACATTTATAGAGCAAAACAACGTTTGCCGGGACAGCTAGTACTTGTATAAATATGACATTAGCGGGTGATACGCATGCGGGGCAATTCCGCTTGATAAAAACAGCACGATATTTAAAACACAAAAATACAAATGTTTGTTTCAGGCTATACGGTGACGAGGCCTTAGACAACGCTCTCAATATGTTCGTCAAGTTATTGTTGAGCATACCGCAGAGTGATTTACTAGTAAGTGACGTGAAACTTTATTATTTCCGTAATTAATTTTACACACACACACACGTTTTGACGTGACAACGTCTTATAAATTGGTTTGCCGGGTGACACTTCAAGAAACTGCGTTACGCTCTGCTCACGTTCCGCGCTCACAATGAGAGCGAGTGAGAGGCACGCGTCCCTTCGACTCGGGCATGGTTAGCCCGCCTAAGAGCGAGTGAGACAGACATAAAAAGTGAAAGGCACGCGTCCCTTCCACTCGAGCACAGTTAACCCGCCTAAGAGCGAGAGAGACAGAGCGAGAGAGAGAGAGTGAGAGAGATAGGCATACACACCGGTTCATGTTATACGAATGAATATTCACATTTTTCTTTTTTTTTGTTTTTTAAAGTCTTAAATTTTCTTCAAATTGTTTTGAAAAGTATACAGAACCCAAAATCTAAAAGTTTCTGAGAAGACCTGTTTATGGACAGAGAATGTTTCGACCTCTCGGGGATGAAATGTCGTAAAAGTCATTTTGGCCAAAATAAGTTTGTTCGTGAGGCTGGTCCTCGAGAATAAGCTAAAATCAGTTTACTGGTAACTGGTTTTGGTTACGTGTTACGATTAAAAACATTAAAAACAGTCGATCATTTGAATGGTGTCAGGTTTAAGATATTTATTTTCTTACAAAGAATTAATACAAATTTACTTACAGAGTTGATGTTTTGCATTTATAACATTAGCTTAGTAAGAGTAATGTCAAATCGCACTTGTCATTTAATTCATATATCACTCCATCAAAATTAATTGTCATGCCATTGACTACACAATGAAAAAGTTTACAATTGAGAAAATGTGTCGTAGGGGGCCGTTCAAGTATTACGTAAGCACTATGGGGAGGCGAGGGGGGGTCTTTGCGGGGGGTCTTTGCTTTGCTTATTTTGGATGACATGGGGGGTGGGGGAGTCATAATGATTACGTCATCAGTAGTTCTTTACTTTTTTCACGTATAGCAACCTTCCCATTGTCTTTGCTTGAACACGAAATGCATTATCGGGGTTTCCCTCGAACAAATGCACACGTTTAGTAGGCGGTTCTCTTTTTAATTCATAAAACTTTAAGTCATAATTTAACATGGCATACTGCTCTGCTACTTGTCCTAATATAAGTTACGCATAATACTATTTTGCCATAAATTTTTAACCATATTTTTTAAAGTCTTTACCACTATAAGCATAATAATATTTGAGCATACTATCCCAACGCATAATTATCATTACGTGTAAGCATAATTACAGTCAGGGCTAAAGTAAGATTTAAAAATTTTGTATGATTAATTTTTACACAATAAAAAATTGTTATATATCTGCTTATGTAATACTAGAATGGCTCTTACAAACTTTTACGACTCTTCATCGCAAAGGGCTTGTTATGATACTTACGATTGTGATGCGTTTCTTGTAAACTACGAAACCCTAAATAGTCGTGATCCTACCTCAAAAGCATACAATTTTAAAATGGATTTTCGTAAAAGAAGATATTCAATGTTACATTCGATTATATCCTATTGCAAAATTTTAATAAGCTTGCATCTTTCTCAGGACTATCCAAAGCTATCACAAACTTACTACGTACTACTAGAGAGACTGGCGCAGGACCACATGCCGTTCCTGGCCTCGCTGCAGCCCGAGGCCGCGCTGTACATACTGGCCTCCATATCCGAGGGGCTCACTGCTATCGGTGAGTGGCTAGTGACATTATAGTCAGATCCAGCACTACTGCGATGTACTACTTGCTACTACAGAGACTGGCACGAGGCCACATGCCTTTCCTGGCCTCGCTGCAGCCCGAGGCCGCGCTCTACATACTGGCCTCCATATCCGAGGGGCTCACTGCTATCGGTGAGTGGCTAGTGACATTATAGTCAGATCCAGCACTACTGCGACGCACTACTTGCTACTAGAGAGACTGGCACGAGGCCACATGCCGTTCCTGGCCTCGCTGCAGCCCGAGGCCGCGCTCTACATACTGGCCTCCATATCCGAGGGGCTCACTGCTATCGGTGAGTGGCTAGTGACATTATAGTCAGATCCAGCACTACTGCGACGCACTACTTGCTACTAGAGAGACTGGCACGAGGCCACATGCCGTTCCTGGCCTCGCTGCAGCCCGAGGCCGCGCTCTACATACTTGCCTCCATATCCGAGGGGCTCACTGCTATCGGTGAGTGGCTAGTGACATTATAGTCAGATCCAGCACTACTGCGACGTACTACTTGCTACTACAGAGACTGGCACGAGGCCACATGCCTTTCCTGGCCTCGCTGCTGCCCGAGGTCGCGCTCTACATATTGGCCTCCATATCCGAGAGGCTCACTGTTATCGGTAAATACATAATGAGCGACATAAGCGAAAATAACAGAAACAACAGACACCAGCATCGACAACGCCCGCGAAGAAAGCGAAGGTGACCGCCACCGGCGCATAGGAACCTAAAGCGACGAAGCCTTCTCACTCGATAGCATCCGAGATGGTAAACAGCGCCAGCCATAAAATGTTCATTGATGAAAATATAACTAAATAAAAATAAATAATTAAATGTTTCACAACAATCACACCAATTCTCTAGTCCCAAAGTAAGCTACGAGGCTTGTGTTATGGGCACTAGACAACGGATAAACACACTTAAATACTTTTTTGTTGTAAATAAATACATATTATACATAGAAAACACCCAGACCAGTACAAGCACACATGTTCGTGCACACTTATGCTTGCACTGTGCGGCGATCGAACCCGCGACCCTTGGTTTTAGGAGTCCGACATGTGGACCACTGCGCCAAGCGGTCGTCAAAACTAACTGTCATATTTAACCGGTTAGAAACGGCTTGCATACATATCGACCTTTATAAAAGGTCGTCATGTCATGTGTTTGATGAAATGGACTCCAATGTAGAACTTGCCATGCTGTATGTATATTTAAAGTAAGTGAAGGTGATAAGTACTAAGCTAGCAAAATATTGCCTCTTACATAAATCGCGCCAAATAAAAAGAACGCCGAATGACGGGAATTTACACATAGGATCAATCGCTTCCCGCTGGTCTCCACGCAGTACCACTATTTACACCCGCATATCGTTTAGTGCTCAGGTAACCGTTAGTATTGTTTTTATATTTACTATTATGACGACCACTTTGGTGTAATGGTCAAGAAGTTGACTATTAACCAGGAGGTCGCGGGTTCGATCCCAGCACAGTACAAACATTTGTGTCCATGAACATGTCTGTTTGTTCTGGTCTGGGTGTTATAAGTGTTTATTTAAGTTTATTAGTAGTACCACTGTTGATTCTGATATCTGTAACACAAGTGTTTAAGCTACTTACCACGGAGTCAGATCAATGTATGTGATGTTGTTGTATATTTTGATTTATTTATGTCATCATATCAGCCTGTCACAGTCCACTGCTGGACATAGGCCTCCCCCAAGGAGCGCCACAGCGCACGATCTCCCGCCCTCTGCATCCAGTCACTACCAGCTGCCTTCTTCAGGTTGTCTGTCCATCTAGCCGGGGGGCTAGATGGACAGACAACCTACACTACGATGACTTAAGCGTGGTCCCCGTTCGAGAACCTTCCTGCTCCACCTCTCGTCGGTTCTGCGACAGACATGGCCAGCCCACTGCCACTGTAGCTTGCTAAATTTTTATTTTATTTATTTATTTATTTAATGTTTTTTGTTGCAGACACGAGCGTGTGCACGGGTTGCTGCGCGACGCTCGACCACATAGTCACATATCTATTTAAGCAATTAGTACAGAAATGTGAGTACAGTTCATTATTACTTTTGACTCGCCAATAACCTGTTAACTCCATATATCCGATGGAAGAGAGTTGTTTTCTCTAATAGACCAACGTAAAAAAGACACCTGAGAATTCATTTGGACCCATCGAGAGGTATTTAAAAGAAAGACAAGGCCCCCTGATAGTTTGTAAGTTCGCAAGAGTGTGTATGGCTAAAAGAAGTGAAATTAAATGTAATTCAAAAGGTGGGTTGTAAAATTAATAAAAAATAAATTCTTAAGACTAAGGGATTTACGTTACATTTAACAACATTAGCCATCTGCTGGTATCTTTCTATTATCTGATGGCTATCGCCGTAGAGGTAGACCCAAAAAAAGATGGTGTGACGATTTGACGAGTTTTCTGACAGACTGGGAATCCTTAGCCGCCAATAGGGAACAGTGGAGGAGTTTGGGGGAGACCTTTGCCCAGCAGTGGGATGAAATAGGTTAATTAAATAAATTAAATAAATAAATTAACAACATTGGACAGGGTATACAGAAGATCGACAAATGTTACACAATAATCACCTATCCAGCTATCAATAACAGCATGCAAATACGTTTACAATTAACAATTATAATAATAAATACTTAATCTATATAATAATGCGCCTGGTGAGTATTTTCGACCAGCTTTCATAAGACTTGGCCTTTCACTTAACATTTTTGAAATGGGATATTTTGTTACGAAACGAAGAACTTTTTATAAATTGTTTAAATGGCCTATTGACCAAAAAATTTACGACTTCAAGAATCTACTTGACTAAACGGTTTGTAAAATAGTCTCTGACATAAATATTGAATTTTATAATAATTGATTTCAATTTATTGAATTTAGAATATTTTTTTACTGACATTGTTAATTTAGTTTATTTTATCCTATTGTATTTGCATGCTAACAGTTGTGGCAAGACATGTGCACTGTATTTATTATAACATCCATATACCATGTTCTTACGCAAATAAATAATTATGAATTAAAATAATAAAAAGTTTATTTGGGAATACAAAAAATTGAACATTAAATATTGTGTACGCAAATAAGCGCTGTAGTTTAGGAAACTGTGTTGCAGCTATTAACGCCCACACTTCAGATACAGACAGTGCAGTATTCCACTATTTAAAGGATTTTATATAAGCGCTAGAGAAATTAAATTTAACACAACTAGATTTTTTCTTTGGTTTTGTAATTTTGCAATTATCTAAATGCTGTGTTGGAATCGCGTTTGATGAGCGTAGTACGTGTCCTCTCCGAGTTCGAAATAAGTCTCTTAAGATATATAAACTCTGTTTTGCACACGACAAAAAATTCAAATTACACAGTACAAAATGTACCATTTAGACGGTCTCATTGCTAAGACCGATCTCTTCGAGACAACCTTCGGGTAAGATTGAAATGAAATATTTTTCTATTTTTTGCAGCTAACAACAAAGTACCGAACCCGCGACAGCAGACGCCGGAAGCGAGTAATATGTTCATTCAGGTACTACAAAGGCGACCTGAGATAATGCAACAATTGCTTTCAACGGTGAGCACATTTATATTTCGCATTGCCGTCTCACCGAACTTTGAGAGTGATGGAACAGTGAGTGCACCTGTGTATTGCGCTCACACTTGTGCACTATAATATCTCCTGCGTAGTTGGCTGATTTCTTACGAGATCGGCCGCCGTGGTCGAAATCGGCCAGGATGATATTTATTTTATTTCGGACCTTAAGAATGTGTTTCTTGTTTTTTTTTCACATACGACAGTTTAGAAAAAAATATCTACACGATTACCGGACATTCTTAAAATACAAATGTATTACAAATAAACACACATACACACACGAATCCACTCGCACACGCACGCGCTCCGTAGGGCATTCTCTACCAGCTTTTACAACTTTTTCCTTACGACGACAACTTTGGTGTAATGGTCAAGAAGTTGACTATTAACCAAGAGGTCGAGGGTTCGATCCTCGCACTGTACACATTGTGAGCATGAACATGTCTGTTTGTACTGGTCTGGGTGTTATATGTATTTATTTGAGTTTATTTGTAATACCACTGTTGATTCTGACATCTGTAACACAAGTGCTTTAGCTACTTGTCACAGAGTCAGATCAATGTAAATTTATGTAAAGAATTTTGGCCGAAGGGTGTTGTGTCTCGTCGATTTCGTGGACGGATACCCGACACCAAGTTGCGTAACACTACGCCGACTAAATAGTGCATTGTTTTGTTTTTTTTAATTTATATTTTATGTGTTGTAAGAATATATATGTAACTTTAAGGTATTTATGATATGGGCCATAATTTTGTTAAATGTCGTTTTTTGAAATAAAATTATTACTATTATATTAGAGGTGCTTGTGGCGCTGTGCTTGCAGCGCTTTGGTAGTGATACCAAAAGTTAAGCAACTTACAGCGCGGTCATGTTTGGGATGGTTGACCATTACTAACTATAAAAGTGACGTCTATTTACAATAATCTCCGAGCTTCGGAAGGCACGTTAAGCTGTTGGTCCAGGTTAATATCGATAAATATTAGTCGTTAAGCCTGGTCGGAGGCCCTCGGGCGGCTTAATAACATCTGACAGTAAGGTTGGTCATTTCCTTACACACACCCCTCCACCAATCCGCACCACCTTATAGTTGAGGTGAGGCCTGTGCCCAGCAGTGGGACGTATATAGGCTGATGATGATGTTGTATATTTATTATTATTCTCCGTTCGCAGGTGCTGAACGTGATAATGTTCGAGGACTGCTGCAACCAGTGGTCGATGTCGCGCCCGCTTCTCGGTCTGATACTTCTCCAAGAGCAGCAGTTCGGCCGACTGCGCGCCGAGATGATCGCGCAGCAGCCGCGCGACAAGCAGCCGCAGCTCGCGCAGTGGTTCAGCGGGCTCATGGCCGGCGTGGAGCCGAACCTGCTCACTAAGAACCGGGATAGGTAAAAAAACGTATATTCTTTATCCTCTAAAAACATTTTTGTAGAACCTAGAACGTATTTTTTAATGACGCACTTAAAGTGTCTAAACGAACCTAGAAAATAGCCTGAATTAACTCTTAAAGGTAAATAAATAAACCTGGCATGGACCCCTAAAGAATATCTTAAAGAATGTCAATGATCTCAAAATTGACTACAGGGCGACTCCTAAGAGAAAGGAAATGGACCTTGGGTAGACCCCTGCATGATGCCTTAAAATTGTCATATTGGGCCAATGGTGGATCCTTGCATGATTCCTCTTATTGACCCCTGCAACCAAGTAACCCCCTGAGTGATGCCAAAAAGTATGTAAAATAGACCTTGGATTGATCCCTTTAAAGGTTTGTAAATGGACCTAGAATGGAACCCTGAAGGTTCGCGGAAACGCCGAAAGACGACACCCTTCGGCCAAAAATCTGCATTCATGAAAGTCGCCATTTTCTCGTTTGGAACTCTAATCACAAATGAATTAAAATTCACTTTGCTTAACTTTGGTATCACTACCAAAGCGCTTTACCAGCGAATAATTCCAAATTTTCTTCACCAGATTCACGCAGAACCTGTCGATCTTCAGACGGGACATCACCGATTTGCTGAAAGGCACTTCCGTCAACACATCGTCTGTCAACGACATGATGACCTCCTAATGTAAGCAGCGCTGTAGCATAGACACCCAGCTGTGTTAGACTCGAGTCGTTATTTCTCTTGCGGATATCACAAGGTTTTTTTAACACGCTTTTATTAGATCGGGGTGTATGTATGTAACGGAATTTTTGAGCTCAATTTTCACCAACTTCCAGAAATCGGATTAATTTGAAACCTTGCACACGCATTAAGTACCGATCACAATGCAACAATTTGATAAGAGTTTTCCATTATCCTTATGAACTAAAAAAATAAAAATAAATAATACCTATTATTGGCAACTATAAAATGAGAAGTATAAAAACGTCATAAAGTGCACCCCACGCTTTTTAGTCTACTGTAATATAAATTCCGTGTACTCAGAAATTATTTTCTCTTTTTTAGATAGTAATAAAAGCGTGTTTTTTAAAAATTTTAATATAACAACATCACATGCATTGTTCTGACACCGTGTTTTTAAGCTATTGTATAGCTTCTATCGCGGGCTTTGAGCGCGGCGAAATCCCGTAACAAAAATAACCTAACACATCGTCTAACGTCGTTTCAGTTCCACAGACTTCGGAACTGTGTTTGTGTGCGTGCGACTTTGCATATGCGTGTAGTATTGCAATAGCTTTACCGCGGCAGCCCCGAGTCTTTTATTTAATTTAATAGGATTACTCTTGACCCAAGACTAAGCTCAACGAGGCAAAGACTAAATTTACGATGGAGCGAGCTCGCCTAGAAGATGCCTGGTCACTCTAGCTTTGAAAATTGCTAGGTTGTAATTGCAGGGAAACACTGACGCAGGTAGTGAGTTCCACTCTTTTGCAGTGCGCATCAGGAATGTAGATGAGAAGCGCTCGGTTCGTATCAGTGGAACATCGACACGGTACGGATGATATCCCGCGGTACGTCTTGTGGTCCGAGGGTAAAAGGGGGCCGGCGGAATGAGCTGGTGTAGTTCATGACCACACTCGCCGAAGTAAAGCCTGTAGAAGATCGACAAGCAGGCGATGGGCCAAGCTTTAGAGTATGATGAGGTGAGATAAGCACTTGTGTTACAGACTCAACAGTGGAATTTTAAATTAACTTATATAATGAACAATAAACCGCTCGACATAAATGGCTTAGCTACACCCACTTCCCAGTGTTCGATTGAGCTGAAATTTTGTACACAATAGGCTTGTTTCCACTATGAAAGAAATATTCAAAAACTGATTTTCTCTAAAATAATTCATAATTTCAGATGCCTTTACACTAATATTTTTCTGCAGTTCGTATTATTTGATTTTTAATTGGAATTCAAATGATAATTAGTCACTCAGTCGGCATTGCACGCGATGACGTCAAAGTGTGTTATTCCCATACAAGCTCTATGAAGAAAAGCGTTTTGACAGTTGATAAAAAGTACGTCAACGATTGGTGGTGTCAAGGTGACATCATCCCATGACAAGATGACATCCCAATACGGTAGTTGACACTGTCAACTACCGTATTGGGATGATGACACCTATCTTAAATATTGTCAAGAACATGGTGTTTAAAAAACATAGCCCCTATGAAGTTAATACAACGAATATATTTCAAAAAAGCTGTAGAAACCAATTTTTAAACACACAAGACGCAATAAATATTCGGTCAATTGACTCCGATTTCTGACACATGACCGTGACGTCAAAATCATTTATTACCATACGAAATCTATGGAGACAGGCCGTTTTGACAGATAATAAAAAGTATGTCAACGATTGGTGGTGTCGTCTAGCCTATTTTTTTTAATGTTTTTTTTTTAATTTAGTTTTGATGACTATGTATTATTCGATTATTAGAGCGCGTTCATTTTTTTTCTTTAGTACTTGTTTTTATTTATTTAAAAACTTTATTGCACAAGAAATGTATAAAGGGTGGACTAAATGCTATAAGCATTTTCTGCCAGTCAACCTCGTGGTCGGGCAGGAAGAAGGCTATGGGTGCAGTGAAATTTTAATTTGATAGGTAATTTGTGATTTATAATTTGTTTTAACATATAATTGTAAAGTTGTAAAAGTTGTTTAAAAGGCATACCCATTACTCAACATAAAATCAATTAATTTTTGGCAAAAACTTTGTGATATCCGTTCAAAGGGTCCGACTTGAAAATTCTTTGGACTAATTTAATGTGTACGCAAATTTGTCTGCAACTAATTGTTTTTAATTAAATTGACACCACAAGTAACCGTTGCAAAGCAGACGAGAGTAACCTGTGTAATCTTGTAATACCCGTAAGGAATAGATCTTTGTTAGTTGACTCTATGAGGTAAGGGATGTACACTTATTTAAAAAAAAAACAGATGTACAGACGCCAGGACATTGAGTTATCCATTTTTTTGTACAATCAACCTTATTCCTACTGCATAATATGCGGCAGTGTTTACCTTTATGTGTGTGTGCTTTATAAATTATAGACCGAGAAGATTGGACGAGGTAGGCACGCGGGATAGACCCGCATGCAGAAAATTTAATACACGTTTGCACCCCGCATGACAGTAAAACGCTCACTGATTTTCATACAAGTTTATAAATGTCCACGCATCACACTCTGCTTGCGGGTCAATCCCGCGTGCCTAACATGCACGTGTTCCACGCATAAAAGGCCATTTGCGAGTGTTACGCATGCGGGGTAATTCCGCGTCCGGATGTTTTTAATCCACTCGATAATAAAAATATTTGGCGGGGTGCGGGGCCAAGGAAGTGCGTGTTTTGCGTGTTTATTTACGTCAGTCGCAGGCGCGATGTAGAAAACTATCTCGCACTATAAGTATAAGGAACGCTAATTATGATCTGCGCACTAATCGCTATACTGGTCTAATAGGCATGATGACACATATCGTAAATATTTTCAAGACCATGGGGTTTTTAAAACATAACCATTATGAAGCTAGTCAAATCGATTTATTTCCAAAAAGCTTGTAGAAACCTTTTTTTTACATAGAATGAAATAAATATTCAGTCAATTGACTTCGCTTTTTGATACTATAACGTCAAATTATAGTATTCCGATACAAAATCTATGGAGGCAGATCGTTTTGACAGATGATTAAGAGTATGTCGATTGGTGGTGTCATCTAGCCTATTGGTGGGTGGTACGAAGTGGGGAGGGAGCGGGGCGTTTCGCACGCTCCGCACCTATGCGAGCGAGCGGGATAGTGACTCGCATGCGGAAACAGTTGTCATCCAGCGTTCTTTTATATGTCGCGACCCCGCACTCGGAATTTTTCTCACCACTTTTTTTTACCAGGGATAATCGCAAACGAACTTATCGGATTATAATTTGACTAAAATTAAGGCAGAAAGTGTACATCCCGCTATCCCGTTTTAAATGAAACAGTTTTTTTAATATTGAAATTTTAAGTCAGTGTATAAATCTGTAATTATAGAAAATGTCGGATTAATGTAGCTGCGAGTATTGACAGGAATATTGAACGTTTATATGTAGTCGTACAATACAATAGTCATGTTCGTACGAACATTTTACTGTGTAATTTGCGTTAATGACGTCGTATTCGATGCTGTGTATGTATTCTTGCTTTTTAGTTGGGCAAATTCAGATTAAAGAGACAATTTTAATACATTTTGCTTCGCTATCGATTAAATGATACGTGTCACTAATATTATAGATGTGAAAGTTTATTTGTTTAAATATTCGGATGTTTGTCTGTCAATCACGCTGAAACTACTGAGCGGATTTTGATGAAATTTCATCCTGTTTAAATGCTCCATGGGTTTAACACGTTTGCGCGGGCGGGCCGCTAGTGAAATATATTTTAAGCAGTTTAACTCATGACTTTGCATGACTAAAAAGTTTTTCAGTATTCTATTTAATTGATGTTATAAACACCTACGGTATGGATCGGTAAATGTAGGATGATGTAGAAAAAGAAGGCTTGGGAATGGCAATTTAATGATAAGCGAATCAGGAATGGAATGGATTAATTGATCAGTGTAGCATAAGTCGGTTACATTAAATGCAAGATTCCGACGTAAGTTCCTTTTTAGTTCCTGTATATTTATTTAGGAGCGTCTAATACGCCGTCATTGACGCAAGCGTTCGTTTTATTAATAGGTCAACACCACGATCACAACGTTTCCTATTTTATTACGTTTATTTAACGTTCATACACGTCTGGCTGACATTCCAGGGTGTCAATGGGCTTCGTATGAAGCGTGTGTGTGTGACTTGTATGAACACATGTGTGAAACTTTTTGTATGGAGCACAAAAGTGCCAGTCTTATTTGTGTTGTGGAGGCGTGAGAACTAATTCAAATACATTTGTGAATTATCTTTTATTTTTATGAGATGACGAGCATTTTAAAATTATCGCATGATTTACATGTGACTCAGTAGTGACTGATCGAAAATATTGGGCGGAGCTAGTATTTGTATCAGTTCCCATGTCTCATTACATAAAATATTTTGTAAGCTGTTTTTAATTTAAGTGTCTAATTTCAACTTCACAAATATGAAATAAACTGTTGTTATATTATTATTACATAATGGACGATATTGTTTTCGTCGGATGATCGTTTTGTACTAAATATTAATTTACCTTCACCTATGCAAAAAAATAGGTTATTGGATAAAAAAAAACATTCAAATAAAAATTTCATATTTACCTAAATTCGACGAATAAATAGAAGCCATTTTCTTCGTCTTATAATTGAGCTATGTGCACTGTTGAAGCGAAGGAGCTGTGATTTGTAACAGGTTGTCATTAAATACCCATTTGGGATTAAAACTGTGACTTTATAATGGGGTAATGTTTTTGTTGTATAATTAATAAATGAATTTGTAAATGTTTGATAAAAAGTTTAGTGAATAGCATTGTAATAATGTGTGTTACATAGTTGAGTAACAGTGTTTTATGTATTCTAGGATTTCACATACCACAGTTTACAACACCAACCCCCACTTGCACCAAGAATATTTATCTTAAGAGACATATTAAAAAAATTTCGACAGCTAAGCAGTATTTGGCAAAAATTTGACTTTAAATAGAATTTCGAAATTCCTACATCTTAACGGCCTCCGATTTTCGATTTATCCTTTAAAAACAAAGTTTTCGGCAAAAAAAAACTGCTTAGCTCTCATAATTTTGTGAAATGGCTCTTAAGATAAACCGGCTTGGTCCAAGTGGGGATAATTGTTATAATCAATTACTTTCCACTGGTTATATCTCTCAGGTTGAATAAGTTGCATATGTTTTATGCAGATTTAATGCAGAATCACTACAGTCTCGAGGGTTGTGTGTGAGAAACAGCTTGCAGCATTAAGTCTGTCTCATACCTTTGACAGTGCACAGCGTGTGTCGATCTTTTAGGTTTCCTCTAGTGGCGTCACGGACTAACATGGACGTGTGTGTAAATAGATAAATAAATTGTGATTTGTACAAAGCGCTTGTGATGTTTTATTTATACACCCTGTATAGTGCTTAAGGGATTGGCAAGAGGCGGCGCAAGGTGAATGTCAGAATCGCGAAACCATGTCAAATATTTGCATGCTGAATAGTGTAAGTAGTTAATCCTACGTTAGTAACTACTTGGTACCTTTATTAAAAATTTGTATGATTAAAATTAATGGATAGAATTTGTATTGATAGTGTTAAAATGTATTAAGTTGTATAACAAAATGAACATCTTTTGTACCTGTATTGTGAACTGCTGTAACTTTATGGAAGTGATTAAATGAATATAAATGTCGACCCGAACAGTTCGTCTAGGACCTAGACGAACTGTTCTGCATCGGTGGGGTGAGTACGAACAACTATCGTAACGTCTAATAGCGTTAGCGTCTAGGCTCGTAACATTACCTACTTTGTTGATTTCACGAATCAAAACGATCTTCCATGACGTCGATACCTAAAAAAAATCTTAGTGATCCTATGCCCTATTCAACCAAAAATATGACAAGTACCTATTCCTAAGTATTCATATGAAAACAACAATACATTTGCATCATAATTTAATATCAGCCAATAATTTCACCTGTCACATCAGACGTTCTTCGCCAGCTCCTGGGACTTGGCCACCACGTCCTCAATAGTACCGACCATGTAGAACGCAGCCTCGGGGATGTGGTCCAGTTCACCGGCCAGGATCTGTAGGATTCGACAAGCTTTGTTAACATGCTTTTATTAGCTCGGGCTGTATATATGTATGTAACGGAATCTTTGAGCTCATTTTTCACCAACTTCCAGAAATCGGATTATTTTAAACTTTGCACACGTATCAAGTAGCTACCGATGACAATGCAATAATTGGATAAGAATTTTTTAATAAGATAATAATTAATTGGATAAGAACCAAAAAAAACACGCTTTTATTGCTAACTAAAAAAAGAGTATATGTTTTATCATGTATTTTTAGTTTTTTTAATTTAAAAAATACATGTCCTAGTTGTTGGAATCAGGGGTTACTTTGCGGTAATCCATGACTAAAGCTGAAAAAAAGAATTATTTTGCTTTTAGTTTTCACTAAACAACGCCAGCGCAGGAACCCAAATATTAGGTTACTTTACCTTACCTATGAAATTGGCGTTTTGTATGGGAGGAACAAAAAGTCGAAATTTTTTTATATAGCATATTTATTTAATCAAAGTATGAGCCATTGTAATGTATGCTTTTTTGCCATCTCATAGGTAGTTCATTGATCCCTTTACTAAAAAAACCATTCGAACGGGAATCAATAAAATCTTTGAAGGCGACTTGGACTGCCCCATCTGAGTTGAACTTTTTCCCTTGCAAGAAGTTATCCAAATTTCGAAAAAAAATGGTAATCTGTTGGAGCAAGGTCCGGGGAGTACGGTGGATGCCTTAGAGATTCCAATTGAAGTTCTTCTAATTTGCTAGCCGTCTGTTGTGCAGTGTGTGGTCTAGCGTTGTCGTGAAGCAGCAGTGGCGTAGAGCGATTGACCAGCCTTGGTTGTTTAGCAACTAGCTTTTCCATCATGGTTTGCAATTGCTGAAAATAGATATCTGCCGTAATCGTCTGGCCAGATTTGAGAAAACTGTAATGAACGACACCGGCGCTAGTCCACCAAACGCTTACAAGTAACTTTTTATTGGTCAATTTTCGCTTGGAGCAGGCTTTGGCTGGCTTGCCAGGGTCCAGCCATTGCGATGAGCGCTTCCGATTATCGTAGAGAATCCACTTTTCATCACAGGTAATGATTCGATTTAAAATCCCTTCGTTATTGTGCCGCTCAAGTAATGTAACGCAGCAGTTGACGCGCGTTTGCCGGTTTGCTTCACTCAATTCGTGAGGAACCCACCTTTCAATTTTTTTAATCTTCCCAATTTGCTTCAAGTGGATTAAAACCGTTTTATCACTAACGCCAAAGCCTGCAGCTAACTCGGACGTGGTTTGCGATGGATCCGCTTCCACAATAGCCTTCAATTCTTCATTATCAACTTGGGTCTCCGGCCGTCCACGGGGCTTGTTTTGCAGGTCGAAATTTCCAGAACGAAAACGTTGGAACCAAAAACGCACTGTGTTTTCTTTTGCGACACAACCGCCATACACATCATTAACCCTTCGAGCCGTTTCCGCAGCACTGGTGCCACGGTGGAACTCGTACTCGTAAATAACGCGATATTTCAAATTTTCCATTTTGTAAATTGAGCGATGCAAACAGAAAAAAGATAAGTAAAAAAACAAATGAATGACGGTTTACGAAACACAACTACATGTGGAAATAGCTGTATAAATTTGAATTTCGAATTCCTAACCAAATAGGAAAAATTTGTGATCAAAGTGGCCAGTACGACAAAACGCCAATTTCATATGTAAGGACCTAATACATCCAACTGTAATCGCCTGAAAAAGTTAGAGCTGAAAATCGCATCTTTGGGTTTCTGCGCTAGGGTTGTTGAGTGGAAATTTCAAGCAAAATAATTATTTTTTTCTGCTTTAATACATGTTCTTGATTTCAAAATTCAGTCAAAATTTCTTGACTAAAGCTGAAAAAAAGGATTATTTTGCTTTAAATTTTCCACTAAATGACGCCAGCGCAGGAACCAAAATACATCCAACTGTAATCACCCGAAAAAGCTAGAACTGGAAGTCGCAGGACTTACAACATCTACAACTCACAACGTGACACAGAAGATGCACCTGGAATCACGACACTGACACCAACAAACACTCGACGCGTTTCGCCACTACACGTGGCATCCTCAAGAGATGTTTTCGCTTCGACAGACTACGAGCGAAATTTAAAGCAAAATAATCATTTTTTTCAGCTTTTGTCATGGATTTCCGCAAAGTAACGCCTGATTCCAACAACTATATCAAAATTTCTTGACCATACTTCAAGATGTGGGCTTGTGGACGCATCCCTTTATTTGGTTATCTGTAATATGATCAAAGGGTAACTGTCTTACCCTCTTGAAACCCTTGATGGTCTCTTCCAGCTTCACCAACTTCCCAATATGCCCGGTAAACACTTCTGCTACCTGGAAAAATAATGAAAAATAGGCAAATAGGCATGACCAACTAAGTGTGTTCGGTGGTAGATAAATGGCATGGACAGAAATAATTGTGTAGACCATAAGAAGTAATAAAGAAGTGAAAAAACTTAAGCCTTTCGACGCGAACTGCTAAGCATAGGCCTAGGGTTGCCACCCATACTTTATAATAAAGTATTGTACATTATTTCAGGCAATTGTACTCTGTACCTACTTTACGAGAAAAATTAATACACAAAAAATCAATAACTTTTATTTGGCATGTTTTAGTTCCTTTGTGATTTTGAAGTTGAAGTTTAGTCCTAAGTATTAATATGATTATATTTCGGAAGTATAATTATTTGCTGAATATGTTTTATTAAATATGAAGAACCTAGTATCCATATATTCGACCACGGCGGCCAATCTCAACATAGATCAGCCAACTACTCAGGAGATATTATAGTGCACAGTGTGAGCGCAATACACAGGTGCACTCACTGTTCCATCACTCTCTAAGTTGGTGTGACGGCAATCCGACATGACCGGAGAGAGATCAGGCGCAGGACCAACGGCTTAATGTGCGCACCAAGGCACGGGGGTGTAACACCGCCAACTTCCCGACTCCGAGCTGTTTTTGAGAAATTCATGACAGAAAATATCACAAACAATTTTGGCTCGACCTGGGATTCGAACCCAGGACCTCTCGGATGTAAGGCAGAAACATTGCCACTACACCAACGAGGCAGTCACCTTGCGGCATACGAACCGAATAACGGGAGAGCGCGTGGGTACTGTGTGGACTCTTTTCCCCTACGGCACTATTCTATGCTCCCTACAAATTCTGTTTCCGTCGCAGCTGTTGTTTTGCACCTTTCCCCCTTCTGGAACGTGAAGCCATATTAACATGACTTCGCGTCGGGCTGCTCATACGAGTTTACCTTAACCTCATTTTTAAAACTTCGCCTAGTGGTGTGCCGGGAGTGCGCGAATTCGTGCATGGCCTCCCAAATGTTGCGGCTGCATTGCTTGATGGTAGATTGGACCGGGCTTTATCGTTTATATTGCGTCTAGCATCTTTGATCTTGACTCCTCGTTCAACTTACAATCCCAGAGTGCGTGATCAAGGCTTTCTTCAACTTTCCCCCCACAGGGACACAGTGCTGATTCGCACAGCGCAAATCGTTGTAGGTATGAGGTTAGGGAGGTATACCTGGAAAGGCTGCGACAGGAACCGTTGGATCTTCCTTGCGCGCGCGACCGTCATCTTGTCGTCCTCGGACAACTCGTCCATGCCCAGGATGGCAATGATGTCCTGCAGCGATTTGTAGTCCTGGAACGGGAGATTTTGTCACGTAAAAATATAGGTACCCTATGAATAGGAGAATCATTTTACCTTGCCGTAACTTAGTCAAGCACTATCACGGGAGGTAAAGAATTTCGACGGTGTTTGTGAGATAGTGTTATTTGCTTATGATACTTCATCATTACTTTTTAAAACCCCAAGGGGTAAAGAATCGTTTGACAATGTAAATGGTACTCTCTCACAAGTACTTCATTGGTCACCGTTAACAATTTATTGCTTAACGTAACCAAAACTACATGCATTAAGTTTACAATGCCCAATGTCCGACAAGTTCCAACAAAGGATGTTGATAAGGATGAATAACTAGTTACTTCAAATACTACAACTTTTTTGGAAATTACTGTGGATGATAAGCTCCAGTGGGATCTTCATATCGTGACCTTATCAAAGAGACTAAGCTCCGCAGCATACGCTGTAAGAAGCTGACTGATGTTGAAACGGCAAGGCTAGTTTAATTAAGTTATTTTCTCAGTATCATGTCATACGGCATCTTACTATGGGGCTCAGCTGCAGTTAAACAAACAATTTTCGTATTGCAGAAACGAGCCGTGATAAACTTAAATCAAATGAAACACTTAGCCCTGATTTCACCAAGGTAATTTAACCAACGTTTTAGTAAACAGCCGATTTATGACAAATTTTAGGATAGATATTGACACTGACACTGTCAAAAATTGGCTGATTAAGTCTTAACCGGCCATTTTAAACTCCGTGAACTTGAGCCTTAGGGAATAGTTTAAAGAATTTAAAATACTTACAGTTTACTCGCAATACATTTACGAAAACCTAATTATACGTTCGAAAAAACTTACACTTATTTCCTGAAAATAGCGATTTGCATAACTTCAACACAAGACAAAAAAATAGGCTTGCCGTTCCACATTTTAGGCTTCATAAGGTTGGTCACTCATTTATGGGTAGATGGTAGCGTCGTAAAGTGTCGTTTAATCAGCGTAGGGTGTGCCTAAGAGCTGCACTAATGAATAACATAGCCAAAGGCAACTCCCACCCAGAATACCATGAATCAAAGCGATGCCTACCTGTAAAATCTTCTGCACACCTCTCGCCACTCCATAATGCTCGTGGCCAATGATGTTGGGGTCCATCACGCGCGAAGTCGAGTCCAGCGGGTCCACAGCGGGGTACACGCCCAGCTCGGCGATGGCGCGGGAGAGCACCGTGGTCGCGTCCAAGTGGGCGAAGGTCGTGGCTGGAGCTGGATCGGTCAGGTCGTCTGCCGGCACGTATACTGCCTGTCAATTTAAATAGGACTTGGTAAAAAACCTATAAAAAAAACGTTTCCACTTGAGCAGCTTGAAACTGAGATAAGATAGGATCTGTGGCGACCTCTGCCGTTCGCTATCATAAGCAAATTAAAATTAAATTAAATTGAAGTTTCAAATGAAAACAAAACTTTAATTAAAATTTTACTTATATTTTATTAAAATTCTAATCAAGTTTTAATCAAATTCTAATCATATTCTTATCAAATTTTTATCAAATTCTTACCAAATTACCATATCATCAAAAAAAAATTTAATCAAATTTTGATCCCTGTCCAAGTCCAAGTCCAAGTCAAATTTTAATCAAAGTTTAACCAATTGTGTAAAAGTGCTAGTTCTTAGCCTACTTACAGAAATAAATGAATTTTATTGAATTTTTATTTTTTAATTAATAATCAAATTTCAATTAAATTTTTATCCAGCCCAAGTCAATTTTAATCAAATTTTAATGATATTATAAATCAAATTTTAATCAAATACTTATCAAATTCAAATTAAATTCTAATCAAATTCAAATTTAATTCAAATTAAATTCTTATTGAATTGTAATGAAATTATAATCAAATTGTAATCCAATTCTAATCAAATTCTTATCAAATAGTTATAAAATTATTATCAATTTTTAATCAAATTCTATATAATTAAATATAATTATCAATTATAAAATCAAATTTAAGTCAAATTTGAATCAAAATCCGAGTCGAAGTCAAATTTAAATCAAAGTTTAATCAAATTTTTATCAAAGTTTAATCAATTTTTTATTAAATTTTAATCAAATTCTAATCATATTTTAATTTTAGTCCAAGTTTGGTTTATTAAAATTCTAATCGAATTCTTAATCAAATTCTAAATCTAATTTTAATATAATTATCAATTATCAAATCAAATTTCAATCAAATTTGAATCCAAGTCAAAGTCCAAGTCAATTTTTTATTAAATTTTAGACAAATTATAATCAATTTTAATCAAATTTTTATTAAAATTCAAGTCAAAGTCCAATCAAATTTTCATTAAATTTTAATCAATTTTTATCTTATAATCAAATAATTAAATAATCGAATCAAATTTTAATCAAATTTTAATTAAAGTCTTATCAAATATTAATCAAATTATAATCAAATTCTTATCAAACTATAATCAAATTCTAATCAAATTATTAATCAAATAATTAAATAATCAAGTCAAGTTTTAATCTAAGTTTAATCAAATTTCAATCAAATTTTAATCTAAGTCCAAGTTCAAGTCCATGTCAAATTTTATTCAAATTCTAATCAAATTCTTAATCAAATTTTAATCAAATTCTAATCAAACTGTAATCAAATTCTTAATTCTTCTTAAACAAATTCTTCATCAATTTTTTAATTAAATTCTTAATCAAATTTTAATATAATAATCAATTATCAAATCAAATTTTAATCTAATTTGAATCCAAGTTAAAGTCCAAGTCAATTTGTAATCAAATTATAATCAATTTTAATCAAATTTTAATCCAAGTCGGATTAAAATTTGACTTGGACTTCGATTGAAATTTGATTAAGAAATTTTAATCAAACTATAATCAAATTATCAAATAATTAAATAATCAAGTCAAAGTTTAATTAAATTTTATTCAATTTCTAATCAAATTCTTAATCAAATTTTTGTTAAATTCTTAATCAAATTTTAATCGAAGTCCAAGTCAAATTTTAATCCAAGTCCAAGTTCAAGCCCAAGATCAAGCCCAAGCGAACGCCAACGCCAACGGCAACGTAAACGATGCCGTTGCCGATGAAATATTTTCAGCTGTCAACGTTATTAACGAAAGTTTAAATTATATCTCGATCTATTGATCGATTGATTTAAATTATATCTATCTTCGAATCAATTCCGTCGAAGCCACGACCTTCAGGGAACGACTTGAGGAGGAGGAGGTTTATTCTGGACACCAACTGAGAGCGTCATCCAAAAGGTCCATCCATAAGAACACTAGGTTATTTATCTCCATTCTCTTTCTATCCAGCACTCACCTGCACGCTAGTGATGGAACCAGTCTTGGTGGTGGTGATCCTCTCTTGCATGGTCCCCATGTCGGTGGCCAGCGTCGGCTGGTAGCCCACGGCAGAGGGGATACGGCCGAGTAAGGCTGACACCTGGGGGAAATAGTTTTTGTAAGTTCAATAAAATTTTGCCTTCTGTTACAGTTCTTGCATTTCACGAAGGCGAGTAGTCTTTATTTGTTTTTAAACGTGTACCATGCATAATGCAATAGTGTGCGTGTATGACGACGCGGTCAGTCGCGAGCGCGCTGTCGCTCAGGTTAGTTGTGTTTATTGTTTCCGGACGCTAATTGCCGTGAAGTACTGTCAGCATGTCAAAGCGCAAAGTTATCCATAGCGAGGTAAATATTTTTTTTCTAGTTTTGACATTAAATAAAAATGATTATTTTTTAATTTAAGTAATAGTTTAGTTTTGACTTTTGATACTTATTCAATTGTATATTTTATTGTTTTTAGGGTCGAGCAATCATTGCTAAAGTCTTTCACTTTCTAAAAGATGAATATAATTTTATGAAAGCAAATAACACTGATGGATGTGACCTAAGTCCATTAGCAAACATATTAGAACGAACTGCCCAAGCAACAGGCGTCAGTGAACGCACAGTAAGTAGGATTTTAAAAGAAGAGAAAGAGTTGCCATCTTCATCAACCAAGTTTACTTCACCCATGAAAAAGCGACGAAAAAGAGACGGTAAATTTAATTTAGATAATATGAATCGAGAAATTATTCGAACTACAATTCAAAATTTTCATATAGAACACAATGAACTTCCAACTTTGGCAAAACTTCAGTCAGCATTAAGAGAAAAAATTGGTTTTGACGGATGTTTGAGCACATTACGTTCGTTGCTTATAAAAATGGGCTACGAATGGAACAAAATTGAAAACAATCGTAAATCTTTACAAGAAAGGCATGAAATACAATTGTGGAGATTTAATTTTTTGAAAAAAATTCATGAATACCGTGAAGAAGGCCGTCCCATTATATATACAGACGAAACATATGTGCTAACTTCGCACGTACGTCAAAACACGTGGAATTTAAAAAAACTAGATACTAAGACAAAAGACAAGTCATTTTTAAAAAAATTGAGTACCGGTGCTCGTTTTATTATAGTGCATGCGGGTAGCAGTAGTGGATTTATTAAAGATGCTTCGTTAATATACAAAGCATCATCCACAACTGGAGACTATCACTCAAATATGAATTTCAATAATTATAGCAAATGGCTGAATGAAAAGCTGCTGCCAAATTTACCAGATAAATCTGTTATAGTGATGGACAACGCATCCTACCATAATACTCGAAGTAGTAGTATACCTACGTCAAATTCGCGCAAGAGCGACATGCAAAAGTGGCTGACGGAACACGGTATTCCTTTCAATGCACTGTCCCGCAATGTAGAATTGTATGATTTAATAATCAGAAATAAGCAGCGTTTTATTTCATATAGAATTGACGAGATAATAAAAAGCAAAGGTTTCGAAATACTACGACTGCCACCATATCACCCCGAATTAAATGCCATTGAAAACATCTGGGGTATTCTGAAAAATAAGATTGCCTCGAAAAATATTGGTCAAAATATGACAGAAGTTCAAAATTTAATAGCTGAAGGTTTAAACAGTATCGATAACAACATCTGGCTTAATACATGCAAGCATGTCGAAAAAATTGAAAAGGAGTATATGAAATATTTTGATTATGACTTTGAATTTGTAATTAATGTGGGTGAATCAAGTGATAGCAGCACGACTGACTTTGAAACTAACGAAAGCAACAGTTTTTCCGAAGAAGATTAAGGCGACACATTTTTCACATACGTAAAAATAGATAGAAAGTTCCAGCCTAGCCTTATTTTCATAATTTTGCCATATCTTGAGTTCAATTGTATATCCTTATTTAAGTCTTATGTTTCGCTTAAATTAAAACTTAAACCCAAATGTAGAAGAACATAATTTTATTTTAATACATTCCCTTATTTATTATTTATTTTAAATAATAAACATTTTAGTTTAAAAGTTTTGTTGTTTTATTTTATTATCAATTGAACATACAAAAATATTGGTATTATTTTTATGCTAACCATACCCGCTTTCGTTTTCACGCACACATCGACACATATACGGACACATATTTACCACAAGTAAATTCTGCTCGACTTCGTGATTTGAAAGAACTATATTGTTTTAAATTTAGCTAATATTAGAGCTAGGCGATACATAACGTCCTCGGTCGCTGACCAACAATCAAAACACTGAAATTTTGACACCTTTGAATCTCACGAAATAAAGAGCGATATGACGTGGCTATCTTGTGGAAAATCTAGAATATTTCGACCCTGCAACTTACCTTACCGCAATATCGCTGTGTTAGCGACAGGTTTAATCGCTGGTAAATTAAACTATTAAGGTTCTTCAATGCGTTGTGTAATAAATCCACCAAACCTAGGGTTTTTTCAAAGGTTAGCACACACACGTTTTCCGCGTAAGGAGGCAAGTTCTGTGCGGCACAGGGACGGCTCTGCCCGCACCCAAGTACTTAGCTGGTAAAACCTCTAGCCTCTCAGCAGTCTCAGCTAGTCCATAAGCGCTATAAAGGCATCTTGCGAAAATAATAACGTTCAGCCTCAACCTCAGAGCCAGCCTGAGTGAAACGGAAGATGTTGTCCACAAAAAGCAGCTCGTCCTGTCTCCCTTTATCACTGAAGTGTTCTGCTACATCGGGATGGAGAAAGCGACGCATGTAGAATTTTCCCAGCCTTTTTCTCTGGATGTAGAAGCCTCCTAAATTTAAAAGGTACCATAATAGTCCTCGTGGCCGATTTCGACCACGGCGGCCAATCTCAACAGAGATCAGCCAACTACGCAGGAGATATAATATAGCACAAGTGTGAGCGCAATACAAAGGTGCACTCACTGTTCCATCACTCTCAAAGTTCGGTGAGACGGCAATCCGACATCATCAGGCGCTGGACCAATTAGCGTGCTTTCCGAGGCATGGGGGTGTAACACCGCCATCTACCCGACACCGAGCTGTTTTTGAGAAGTTCATGACAGAAAATCTCAGAAAAATTTTTGGCTTGACATGGGATTCGAACCCAGGACCTCTTAGATGTATGGCAGAAACTTTGCCACTACACCAATGAGGCAGCCAAGAAAAAGGTACCATACTTCTCCTTTAACGTACCTCAGAGCCAGCCTGAGTGAAACGGAAGATGTTGTCCACAAACAGTAGCACGTCCTGTCCCTCTTTATCTCTGAAGTGCTCGGCCAACGTCAGACCAGTGAGAGCGACGCGTGCGCGGGCGCCTGGCGGCTCGTTCATCTGCCCGTACACTAGCGCCACCTGGGGAGGGGGTAGCCTTTTAAGGGAATTTGGAGCAGAAAACTTTTTTTTGTTTTTTGTTTTTTGTTTCAACGAACACACCAATTACCTAGGTAGGGACTAGGATAACGGATAGAAATACTTAAATACATGTATAAACACCCATGACTCAGGAAAAATGCTCGTGCTCATCACACAAACATTTGCCCCTAGCAGGATTCGAACCCGCGACAGCCGATTTTGTAGTCTGGACCTCAGACCACTAGACCAAAGCTGTCGTCTAATCTTGTCCTTGCTTCATAATTCATTGCTCACAGACAGACTGCGGATACTTACAAAAAGATCAGCTCGTCTCTCAACTCGTTTGTCTAACATGGAATCTCTGAAATTCCAGGTTGCGATAGCAAATTCTCTTTCAAATTCCGCTTAAAAGGGCTCTTTTTATTTGACGGTACTTTCACAGAAATGTTAAAAATTGTGTCCCGGGCATTTCTAAAACTGACCAGGGGTGCCGTGTCTACTATCTTGCTAACCGCTATTTGGCAGCGATATCATTTCAAAAAAGAACAAAATCGTAAATCGAAGCTCTTCTTATGAGCGTTGAACAAGACCTTCATACGGCCCGAGGTTTTTGGATTTGAACCACAGATATATATTTGAACCCATAAACTGGTCTGGAAACTTGACAAATTTTAAGGCCCTCATGGCAATACTGACTATTTGTGATACCTACTGGGTATAGATGCCGGCATGTAAGCCAGGTACTTCATTACCTAGGTGTTCTGGTTCTAGGTGAATGTCTCATTGGTGTAGTGGCAAAGTTTCTGCCTTACATCCGAGAGGTCCTGGGTTCGAATCCCAGGTCGAGCCAAAATTGTTTTTGAGATATTGTCATGAATTTCTTAAAAACAGCTCGAAGTCGGGAAGTTGGCTATGTAACACCACCCCCGTGCCTCGGTGCGCACGTTAAGCCGTTGGTCCTGCGCCTGCTCTCTCTCCGGTCATGTCGGATTGCTGTCTCACCGAACTTTAAGAGTGAAGGAACAGAGAGTGCACCTGTGTATTGCGCTCACACTTGTGCACTATAATATCTCCTGCGTCGGTTGGCGGACCTCTGTTGAGTTTGGCCGCCGTGATTAAAATCGGCCAAGAGTACTATTACTATTATTTTTACCTAGGTGTTCTTACCTTAGAAGTCTTGTAATCATCAGTGATGACCCCGCCCACTTTCATCTCGTTGTATAAGTCGTTACCCTCGCGCGTTCGCTCGCCAACACCAGCAAACACCTGCGTTTCAGAGAAGAGCATTGATTTACCTAAAATCAGTTAAAACGACAGGTACCACCTTCAAAATTTGAAGTACCTAACCGAAGAAAAATTTATGGTAAACTCCATGATGAGCACGGTCTTGCCCACTCCTGAGCCACCGAACAGGCCAATCTTGCCTCCTAAGAACAATTAGTTGCTTAATAACTAGAACAGCAGAAGAAGGAAACAGTTGTAGTTGAAACGTGATTGTATATTGTATCTGGTACCTACTTATTTGAACTTTTAAGAACTTTATTGTGCAACATGGGTACATTTTACTGATTCTGTACTTTAGTAAAGGTTGTCTTATTAAACTTCTTTCTTGTATTGTTTGTGTAGTGTGTAATAAAAGTAATTCTATCTATCTCCGCAAGGTCGCTATAGGCTAGATGGCGCTGTTAGCCTAGTACCGCACATGAACCGCGGCATATAAGATTTAGATCCAGAATAATACAGATGGACAAATCAAGATGATGTCTATAGGACTTCGGTCCCCGACCATAACACCTAGTCGGTGGGAAGCGCTTCCTTTTAGCTTTAAACTCTAAATCTGTTGCGTCATAATGTAGATATCATGTAAGTATGTAGGAAACACAACTAACAGAGAATCCTCCGTGCGCCTTGGCGACGTTGTTGATAAGCTCCATGATGAGCACGGTCTTGCCCACTCCTGCGCCACCGAACAGGCCAATCTTGCCTCCTAAGAACAATTACTTGCTTAATAATTGGAACAGCAAAAGGAAGAAACTGCAACGGTTGAAATGATACACTTTTTTACGAATAAAATTATTTTGCGATTTATTTACATTTAATTTTATCCTAACGTTTTCACACCTGTACCATAATAAAAATTATTAAGTTACGAAGAAGAAACCTTCGTTCTCTTGCGAGGACTTTCAAAATGGTTGGTCAAAGCGTATGAAGTGATTGGGTGTATCTAATGCATGTTAAAGTGTATCATTTCAATATCTTGTGTTCGCGAAAACAGAAGAAGCCAATCATTGATGAAACATACGCTGGCTCAAAGCGTTAAAAAGCACTTACAAAATTCAACGACTCCATTAAGGTTCTCGGTAGCTCAGTGGTCAAAGTGGTTCTAATTTTATGAAATAAGAACGTTACCAGTAAGTGGAAAGCAAGATGCCTGTGGCCAGGATCTCCGACCGACATGTCGACAAAGGCGGTGCGTCAGTGTGGATGGGTACGAACTTGTCCGTGTCTATGGGGTTGTCTAAAGGGTCTCGGAAAGAGGCTCAAGGTCATGGCACGATATACGGCGGCGTCTCGAGTTTAGGCTACGGCGTCGCGCCACCACGCTAGCAACGTGTCATCCCCAAGGTACCAGCTCACCGTCTGCGCGCCGGCCACGAGATGCAAGCTCACAGCCCGCGCACTGGCTGCATAGTACCTTAGTTGTTGTTTCGCTGGCGACTTGGAGTCGGCACGTAGTAAACAAGCCATTCGCAGCCCTGTCCAATTCAAGATTCGGACTCACCCTTGACGTAAGGAGCGAGCAGGTCTACCACCTTGATGCCGGTGGCGAGGATCCCCTGCTCCACCGACATGTCGACGAAGGGCGGTGCGTCCGTGTGAATGGGCGCGAATTGGGGTGTCCTTCGGGTCGCGGAAAGAGGCTCAAAGTCATGGCACACTTTACGGCGTCGCCTGGAGTTTAGGCTACGACGTCGCGCCAGCACGCTAGCTACGTGTCGTCCTCAAGCTACCAGCTCACTGCCTGCGCGCCGGCCACGAGTTGCTAGCTCACAGCCCGCACGCCGGCTTCATAATACCTTAGTAGTTGTCTCGCTGGCGACTCAAAGTCGGCACGTAATAAGCACGTCATTCGCAGCCCTGTCCGTTTCAAGAATCGGACTCACCCTTGACGTAAGGAGCGAGCAGGTCTACCACCTTGATGCCGGTCGCGAGGATCTCCTGCTCCACCGACATGTCGACGAAGGGCGGCGCGTCCGCGTGGATGGGCGCGAACTGGTCCGTTTCTATGGGGCCGCGTTCATCTGAAAGACATCATCCTGGTATTAATATTCCGGTGGCTACCACAGTAGGACAGCGCTTTAGTGACTACCCCGCGACTCTTGTGACAACACTGATATCTACTCTAAAAATCAACCCCGCCAGTCACACTTTCGGAGATACAAGTCCCGCTTACATTCCAGTCATGGCCACATCCGCTGCTAGTCAAATCATAATCGCTACCGTCAAAATATTTAGTACTTACTCTAATATGTAACTTAGAAGAAGACCATAGATCTAAAAACCTAGTTTTCGATTCTCACTACCCTCAAAATATGTAGTACTACAATACTTAGAAGAAGACCAGGGTATGTCTGGAAGCAGTGTTCTTTTTTAAAGGATATGGCTCACCAATAGGCTCCCCAATGACGTTTATAATCCTGCCCAATGTGGGCTCCCCCACCGGTATGGTTATCGGCGCCCCCGTGTCCGTGATCGGCTGCCCTCGCACCAGACCCTCGGTGCCGTCCATGGCGATGGTGCGGCACGTGCTCTCGCCGAGGTGTTGAGCTACTTCCAGGATCAGACGAGTGATCCAGGGGTAGCCAGAAAATGCACCACGGAAGTCATAAAGCTTGCCACAGGAATACGAGCTAAGCCGTAATGCCCTAGCCTCGACAACCATAATACGCTACGCTTCTAAGGGCTGTCCATCAACGGTCGCTTTGCTCCAAAAGACAGGTAGCCTTTAAAACTCGCTACGCTATCAGCCATCTCCACTGTTAGATTCTAGCCTACTACGATAGCATCGCTCAATCCCCATCACTTTAGTAAAAACCGCGACACTTTACGCTAACGAGCGAAGGTTAGATCGCGTCACACTTGTCAGTTGCGTCGCTCACTTAGTGACTACCATTCGACTCTTGTGACAACACTTATAGATACTCTAAACATCAATCACGCCAGTCACACTTTCGGAGATACAAGTCGAGCTTGCATTCCAGTCATTGCCACATCCGCTGCTATTCAAATCATAATCACTACCCTCACAATATTTAACACTTACTCTAATATGAAAGTTAGAAGAAGGCCATAGGTACAAAAACCTAGTTTTCGATTCTCACTACCCTCCAAATATGTAGTACTACAATACTTAGAAGAAGACCAGGGTATGACTGGAAGCAGTGTTCTTTTTTAAAGGATATGACTAACCAATAGGCTCTCCAATGACGTTTATAATCCCCCACCGGTATGGTTATCGGCGCCCCCGTGTCCGTGATCGGCTGCCCGCGCACCAGGCCCTCGGTGCCGTCCATAGCGATGGCGCTGCACGTGCTCTCGCCGAGGTGCTGGGCTACTTCCAGGATCAGACGAGTGATCCAGGGGTATCCAGAGAATGCACCACGGAAGTCTTAAAGCTTGCCATAAAAATACGAGTTACGCTGCAATCCCCTAGCCTCGAAGCTAGCGTTGCATAGAGTAAGTAAGTAGCGAAAGGCTTTCCAACTGTCGCTTCTATCCACAGGACGTAGCCTTTTAAGCTTGCTACGCATTTAGGCATCCCCACCGTTAGATTCTATCTTACTCCGATAACAACGCCGGCGCTACGCTAGCTTCAACCCCCAACAGTCTAGTGACAACCGCGCGACTTTACCCGCTGTTCTACGTGAGCAACCGACAAATGCAACGCGATCTAACCTTCGTTCGTGCTTGTCACACTTGTCGCGTTGCATCGTTTACGTAAGACAACGCCTTAGTGACTACCCCGCAACTCTTGTAACAAAACTGATAGATACTCTAAACATCAACCCCGCCAGTCACACTTTCGAAGATACAAGTCCCGCTTACTTTCCAGTCATGCCACATCCGCTGCTAGTCAAATCATAATCGCTACCGTCAAAATATTTAGTACTTACTCTAATATGTAACTTAGAAGAAGGCCATAGGTCTAAAGACCTAGTTTTCGATTCTCACTACCCTCAAAATATGTAGTACTACAATACTTAGAAGAAGACCAGGGTATGTCTGGAAGCAGTGTTCTTTTTTAAAGGTTATGGCTCACCAATAGGCTCCCCAATGACGTTTATAATCCTGCCCAATGTGGGCTCCCCCACCGGTATGGTTATCGGCGCCCCTGTGTCTGTGATCGGCTGCCCGCGCACCAGGCCCTCGGTGCCGTCCATGGCGATGGTGCGGCAGGTGCTCTCGCCGAGGTGCTGGGCTACTTCCAGGATCAAACGAGGAGCTGGAAAATGTTTCAGGAAAAATTATCTCAGGTTAAGGCTTATTGTACCTTAACTAAGTAAAATGCACTGAGATCGCGTGGTGGCGGTGGACTCGCACCAACTCACAGTTGAGGTGAGACCTGTGAGGCCTGTGAGGCCCAGCAGTGGGACGTAATATAGGCGAGGAGATAAGATGAAGGTGGAATTAAAACAAACTTAAATAAAAATGGACGGCCATAGGCGGGTCTCGAACCCGTACCTCTCGCAAGCCGGGAGATTGCTCTCCCAATTGAGCTACCGTGACATTTACTCATCGGTCTGAATTTCTTTATGTGATCCTTAGGCTGTAGCCAGCCTCTAGTTTTTTAGGGTTCCGTAGTCCAACAAGGAACCCTTTTTAGATCGTTCAGTCCGTCCTAGTCTGTCACAGCAGAATATCTTCTATGTTTATGGACTGATTTGCATGTAACTTGGTTCGAGGATACTTCACATATATATCTCATTTTTTAAAATACGAAAAATTAAAATTACCCCTTTTTAAGGGTACCTCCCTATACATGTAAAGAGGGGGCGAATTTTTTTTGAGTGCATCCCCTTGTGTGGGGTATCGTTGAAAAGGACTATGATAATAATATAGGTTTTCCATACAACACTTTTTATCAGCTTTACCATTTGCGAGTTATAGCCCGCCAAAGTCGCTTACACGGTGTTCCCCCCCTGTAATTTCTAAAGTCTTGGACCTATAAACTTCAAATCTCTCACGTAACGAAACAGGCACGGAAACTCTTATTTAAAACTGTTTCGGGTATCCTGTGATGAATACTATCGAAATTATAAATAATATAAAAATATATACTTTACAATGATGACATTGACGGCTATTCGATCAAGAAGGGTCGAAGGGTTCACAATGACAACTTGCAATAACGGTAAGAGTTGAGTCCTTGAATACGTTGTTGTTTAGAATTTAGAAGTTGAGGATTGTAACCTACGAGTTTCCTTCTCTCAATGAAGGCGACGAGCCACCACTGGCGTAGATTGAAGTTATATCAGATTTGTTTGGGATTGATTTAAGCTATGACTGCTACTGTCGAGATACGGCCTCGGGTAGCTACGAATCGGATATCATCAGTTTCAAAGCGGTTGCCTAATGATGATGATGCCTAATTTCGTACAAACTACAATGAGCAGCGTTGGACTGGAGTCGAGAACTTTGGGTCTCATCCGTCAGGTCCTGACTTCAAATCTTAGTAAGTTATGTTATAATATATGAATGAAAGAGTGAACTTACTTCTTCCGGGTACTTCAAGAGCGTTCAGGATAGGCGGCAAATCCTTGTCGAACTGCACGTCTACCACGGCGCCAATAACTGCGAGTATGCATTAAAAATTTTGAAAGTTTTAAAAAGGGTGTGAAGAAAAATGTGTTATTCTCATTTGGCCCATCCATTATCATAAATTTACATTACTTAGGTGAGTATTAGTAGAGGATGTTCCCTGCCGGAGTCGGGAAAGTTACACCTCCGTGCCTCGGAAAGCACGTTAAGCCGTTGGTCCTGCCCCTCATCTCTTTCCGGTCATGTCGGATTGCCGTCTCACAGAACTTTGAGAGTGATGGAACAGTGAGTGCACCTGTGTATTGTGCTCACACTTGTGCACTATAGTATCTCCTGCGTTGGCCAGGAGGACTATTATTATTATCAATCGAATTTAACCGAAGGATGTCTGGAAGAGATCGCTACAAACTTGTCTGTAATTATTGTTCGTGTTGTACGTTAAGTGTTAATCTATCTATCAAGTAATCTAGTTACCGGCAATGATCTTCCCTTGAGCACCAGCCGTGGCAGACTTCGGTGGTCCTCCCCCGCCACCAGAGGGCGCCGGCGGTGGCGTGTCCTTTTTCTTGTCTTGGCGCACCGCTGATGATGTTGAGAACTGGAATAAATAACACTGACTTTATTACAGAAATCGAAACAAATAAATAAATATACAACAACATCACATACATCGATCTGACTCCGTGATAAGTAGCTTAAGCACTTGTGTTACGGATATCAGAGGAACGAAGGAATGATATTGGCATTTGGTTCATTGACTTGGTATTGTTTTGTTTATGGAAATTAATTTTGATTAATATTGACATTTTATTTTAATGGTATTGATTTTGTATACTGACATAATGAATGATATTGACATTTTGATTTAATCTTCAAGTTGTTAAACAATTTAAATATTTGGGTCACTGGGTCACGGAGGACCTAAAAGATGACATGGACATGGAGAGGGAGCGCAGAGCACTGTCGGTGAGGGGTAATATGCTATCACGTAGGTTTGCACGCTGTTCTCGTGATGTAAAAGTTACTCTTTTTAAAACATATTGTCAAACTTTATACACGTGCAACCTGTGGAGCAGTTACACCAAAAAAGCCTTCAGTGCTCTGCGCATTCAATATAACAATGCGTTCAGGGGGATGTTGGGCCTACCCTGGCCCTGCAGTGCCTCGGGAATGTTCGCCACATGGAACACAGATGGTTTTTACGCCGTCCTGCGAAAACGAGTGGCATCCCTGTGGGAGCGAGTGCGGAGCAGCACCAACTCTCCTGAGGGCTATTGCAGAGAGGGTATACAGCCCTATCACCGCTTACTGGGCATCAATCCACGTTCGGTCCAATCCTAGCTTTAAGTTCTATTAGAGTTCGAAGCTGGGATTGGCTTCGGACGGTTTTTAAGTGTTTTTTTTTAAGTGTTTTATTGTATTTCATTTTATTTTATTTTATTTTATCTCTTAAGTTGGTTTTTGGTTAAGAATGTATGGAAATTGTTTCTGAAATAAATGTTTCATTCATTCATTCATTCATTCATTAATAGTACCTACCTAGTGTTTTGTGTTTATGTAATGTGAGTACAACATATTTTCAATTTTTTGTTTATATTTGCACGCTTCTTTATATAGCTGAATATGTGAGACTTTTAAGCGTTATTTTAAAGATCTGACATGTACCGTATTCTAGAGCAAATAAATAATTCTATTCTATTCTACTCAGAATCAACAGTAACACAAGCAAACAGTTTTCATTCTTTCTTGGATCAGTATCGATAATAACAGAGGGTTAAGCATGAACAACTATCGTAACGAATTCGTAGAGTTTATCTATCGTTAACTTGTCAATTTGTATGGGGAAACTGACAGTTTTTGACGTATAGACGACATGAATACGTTACGATAATGTTCGTGCTCACCCCACAGCATGTGTCAGTCCATTTAGAAAGGTAGACCGGATTAATTAGTCTGTCCGACTTCTTGATCTCATGTCTTGTCTTTTCGGTCTGTGAGACCGCCTAAATTGTACTTTTTCTGTGTTTTTGAATTTTTGTATTTGTTGTGGTGTGCAAAAAATAGTTAGTTAATTTATCTATCTATCTGTTCGCCTGTGAAACGCGGGGCATGACGAGTATCGGGGCAGAGACAATTTCTTTTTTTTGTACGTTTCGAGTGTCCATATAGCCAGAACCCTGCATAAATCACAGTTTCGCCGAGTGCGCATATAAAATACGCTCATTTTTAGATCTAATATATCCCTGTCCTACCCTACTCTACGAACGAAGCCCCAAGCTCTCCAGCAAGCAGAAGTCCGAAGTGCATGGAGAAGTCTTCTGAGACAACTCCGTCGAAGCCACGATCCTTAGCAATGAGGGACGACTTAAAGAGAAGGATAAACGTACCCTGATGATGGACACGCCCTGTCGACTCTAGTCATCTATAATATAAAAATGAATGGCAGAATGTGTTGGTAAGCGCATAACTCAAGAACGCCCGTACCGATTTAGCCATTCCTTTTTTTATGATATTCCTTAAAGTATGGTTCTTACGAAGAAAAAAATGAAAAAAAAAATTGGTTGCCTGTAAAGTCGGTATACGGGTGAAAGTTTTACGTGACAACGACTTTGAGTGGTAAAATAATTTTAATGTGAATATTCATTCGTATAACATGAACCGGTGTGTATGCCTATCTCTCTCACACTCTCTCTCTCGCTCTGTCTCTCTCGCTCTTAGGCGGGCTAACTGTGCTCGAGTGGAAGGGACGCGTGCCTTTCACTTTTTATGTCTGTCTCACTCGCTCTTAGGCGGGCTAACCATGCCCGAGTCGAAGGGACGCGTGCCTCTCACTCGCCCTCATTGTGAGCGCATAACGTGAGCGGAGCGTACGTAACGCAGTTTCTTGAAGTGTCACCCGGCAAACCAATTTATAAGACGTTGTCACGTCAAAACAACGGGCAGGGCAATGTCTGCGGTGACCGCTAGTATTTGATAAAAATCACGTTTAGATTTTTTCAGGCTACCTGTTTTCAACAGCGTTCTGTTGGTGTCGTTGTGTCTGTTTGACATACATGTTGAGTTTGTATTGACTGCCTCGTTTGTGTAGTAGCAAAGTTTCTGCCTTACATCCGAGAGGTCCTGGGTTCGAGCCCCAGGTCGAGCCAAAATTGTTTCTGAGATTTTCTGTCATGAATATCTCAAAATCAGCTCGGAGTCGGGAAGTTGGCGGTGTTACGCCCCCGTGCCTCAGTGCGCACGTTAAGCCGTTGGTCCTGCGCCTGATCTCTCTGCGGTCATGTCGGATTGCCGTCCCGGTGATCTTTGAGAGTGATGGAACAGAGAGTGCACCTGTGTATTGCGCTCACACTTGTGCACTGTAATATCTCCTGCGTAGTTGGCTGATCTCTGTCGAGATTGGCCGCCGTGGGCGAAATCGGCCAGAAGGACTATTATTATCTTGGGTTTACCTTAACAAAAGGTACGTCCAGATGAACACAGGCTCCGAGCTTCAGCATGGGTCGGTTCGTGATCAGGTCCCGGCCTGGTTCTATTGCAGCATACTTGGTCTTCGTTCCTGATTTCGGCTTCACTGGTCGGATCTTAGCCTGAATCGGGGGCGATGCTGATGGCTCCTTTTTGGGTTCTGCAGGGGAGAGGTACGAGGAATAAGTTATGTCCTGCGGTTTCACTCGCATAGAACCCGTTTTCTACATAACCCAAAGGAACTATGAAGTTTGACGGGATATTAAGTACCCTATGTGTTATTCTGGCTATAAATCTATCTAAGTGCCAAATCGGTCCCCTAGTTGTAGCGTAAAAGAGTAACAACATCCATACGTACTAACTTTCGCGTTTACAATATTAGTAGGATGAATAAATTGACAGTGCCACGAGTACTAACTATCTACGTCTATGTTGGGGATCTCATTAAGGGATAAGATCCGGAACGAGGTCATACGACAAGGTAACTGATGTTGTCCAAAAATGTAGCAAGCTAAAGTGGCAGTGGGCTGGCCATGTCTGTCGCAGAACCGACGAGAGGTGGAGCATTGAGGTTCTCGAATGAAGACCACGCTTAGGTAAACGTAGTGTGGGACGCTCCCCGGCTAGATGGACAGATGGCCTGAAGAAGGCAGCTGGTAGTGACTGGATGCAAAGGGCGGGAGATCTTGCTTGATCTGTGGCGCTCCTTGGTGAAGGCCTATCCAGTAGTGGCTGATATGATGATGATGATGATGATGAGTGCTACCGACGCGGTGTTCCGTAATTAGCCAATTTTAACAACTGATAGTAACATAGGTCCTTAGGCGGTAATTTCGGAAGAATCCGATGTTATAATGTGACCTGATAATTAGAAGTACCTATCCTTTTTAATGTCGCTAGATTGAACTAGAAGCGAGTCGTTTCAGAACAGATATTTTAACAATTTAAAGGATGGCCTAATCGTAACATATTCTGCCGTGAAATAAGGTCTAAGGCACACCTGCGGAATTCTGTCGCCACGACTAATGAGGTTTAGCCTCGATGATTTGTTGACATGCTATTAGTCGCGACTGCCTCGTTAGTGTAGTGGCAAAGTTTGTACCTTACAACCGAGAGGTCCTGGGTTCGAATCCCAGGTCGAGTCAAAAATTGTTTCTAAAATTTTCCGTCAGGAATTTCTCAAAAACAGCTCAAAGTCGGGAAGTTGGCGGTGTTACACCCCCCCGTTAAGCCGTATGTCCTGCGCCTGATCTCTCTCCTGTCATGTCGAATTGCCGTTGTAGGGACACAGTGTTCTATTACTTTTGCCTTACGCGAAATTAGACACTTGGGTAACTACGTCATGCCTCTACCTACATGCATGAAGTACCTAGTATATGTTTTTATCGGCGGCTGCGCCCGCCGAGGTAAGTCAGTCGCAAATAAATCTACCAACAGGAAACACGTAGTTCTCATTCAATCAACCTTCTGGACAAATATTTACTGAATTAATTAGTACCCACTTGCCTTCTACTCTAGTATCATTATAGTACGTATAGTGGTGACCCGTGTTAGTGAACTTTATTGAGAAAACGTGTTATCTGTGGAAATGGCCATGCAACCGCAATTTCCGGCCGGACCCGCGCCTGTTCCCGCCGCGCCCGCGCCTGTTCCCGCCGCGCCTTTACCTCCCGTGGCTATTCCGCCGCCCGCCCAAATTCAGCAGGCGGTGACAGAGGCACGTACCGAGGGCACAGCAGCGTTAGCGAGCATCAGTGTGTCATCCCGGATTCCAGATTTCTGGGCGGACCAACCGCGACTCTGGTTCGTCCAGTTCGAGGCCGTCATATCAAACCAAAGGCTCGGAGATGCAGCCAAACAAAACCTGGTGGTCACCAAGCTTAGTAAAGGGGCCATACAACAAGTAAGCGACCTCCTTCTATCACCACCGTCAACGCGACTATACCAGACCCTGAAGGACAGGCTCCTGCAGGTATTCGAGGAGTCGGAAACCAGACAGTTTCAAAAACTGCTTGGCGAGATGGAGCTTGGCAACCAGAAGCCGTCGCAGCTCCTTCGGCGTATGAGAGACCTCGCACGCAATAAATTACCGGACTCCACACTGCAAATCATGTGGACGCGTCACCTACCCTCAGCGGTTCAAGCTGTCCTGGCTGTGACGGAAGTGAAGGACTTGGAGAGTCTTGCGTTAGTAGCAGACAAGGTCATGGAAGCAACCAGGCCACCGGAAATAGCGGAAGTTAACAGCTTATCGTCTGGAAAGTTCGGTGACCTAGAGGACGTTGTCAAGAAGCTTCAGATCGAGGTAGCTGAGTTACGGCGGTCAAGGTCAGTGCAGCGTAAAGACAACTCAGGTGGCATAAGGAGGGCGGGGCGACCCGCATCGCGTCAGCGCGACGGCAGCATGTCTCGCAAGAACCCTAATTGGTTGTGTTTCTACCACCACCGCTACGGTGCCAAGGCTGTTAAGTGCGTCAACCCGTGCAATTGGAAGGGAGCGAAGCCATCTTCATCGACACAGGAAAACTAGCTGCGATACAGCCAGGGGCGGAGGCAGGTATCGGTTTACAAAATAACCGCCTATGTGTTTGTGACAAAAATACTGGACTTAAATTTTTAATAGACACCGGTGCCAATGTGTCTGTGATTCCCGTAGTGAAAAAGTGTGCGTCATTACCTACCGCGAGTGATAATAATTATAAACTCTACGCAGCGAACGGAACGGAAATTAGGACTTATGGTATGCGTACTCTAGTCTTAGATTTTAATTTAAGGAGAGCATTTAGATGGACATTTATTATAGCGGAAGTCAAGCAGCCTATAATCGGGGCTGATTTTTTGAGCCATTATAAGTTGTTGGTAGATTTACACTCGCGGAGATTAAGAGATCAAGTTACTAATCTAAATGTTCTCACTTCTATTGTGTCGCACGATTTTAACGGTGAGTCATCTATAAGAACCATAGACAGTAACAACGAATGGCACGAATTATTACTTAATTACCCTGATTTGACTAAGCCTGTATCATACAAAGAAACTCCGAAACATTCGGTATGTCATTATATTGAGACGACAGGCCCTCCCGTTTATGCGAAGGCTAGGCCTCTACCTCCGGACAGGTACAAGCGGGTTAAGGAAGAGTTCAAGCATATGGTAGACCTAGGCATATGTAGGCCATCTAAGAGTGCATGGGCAAGCCCTTTACATGTTGTCCCCAAAAAGAACGGAGATATTCGTCCCTGTGGCGACTACCGTAGGTTGAACGCGGCAACTAAACCTGATCGTTACCCTATCCCTCGAATGCAAGATTTTAAATACATTTTAGGTAATAAAAAGATATTTTCTCGGCTAGATTTAAATAGAGCATATCATTTTATTCCGGTAAATGATGACGATGTTGAGAAGACTGCGATCATAACACCGTTTGGATTGTTTGAATTCGCGCGCATGACGTTCGGTTTACGTAACGCTGGTCAAACATTCCAAAGGTTTATGGATAATGTTGTATTGCAAGGTCTTGATGGTTTTTTATTTAATTACGTTGATGACGTCATCGTGGCAAGTAGCTGTGCCAGGTCCCATAAAGTTCACTTAAATACAATTTTTCAGCGATTTAACGAGTATGGTGTGACAATAAATGTTTCTAAATGTGAATTTGGTAAGTCAAAGTTAGAGTTCTTAGGGTATGAGGTGTCATCGGCAGGAGTACGACCCCTGGACCATAAGGTTCAAGCTATCGTCGAGTACCCGAAACCCGAGACCGTCGAACAGCTGCGCCGATTCCTGGGTATGTTAAATTTTTACCGATCTCATATTCCTAAGGCAGCCGACTATCAGACAGAGCTTAACTCTTATTTACATAACGCTAAAAAGTGCGATAAAACATTAATTGAGTGGACCGATGAAGCAAACGAGGCATTTGTGAAGTGTAAGGAGAGCCTAAAAAGCGCCGCTACGCTTCATTATCCGTTGCCCGACGCGGATTTAGCACTGATGACCGATGCTTCAAACACTAGTGTCGGTGCGGTCTTACAGCAGAAGGTCAACAATGTTTGGCAACCACTCGGTTACTTTTCTAAAAAGTTATCGCAGACTGAAATTAAATACTCTACGTATGACAGGGAATTGTTAGCAGTATTTATGGCCGTCAAACACTTTAAAAGTTTAGTAGAAGGTCGTGTTCTAACAATTTTTACTGATCACAAGCCCTTAGTGTATGCATTTTCTAAGTGCGGGGCAGATAAGGAAAGTCCGCGAAGGGTTCGACACCTTTCATACATTAGTGAGTTCACTACCGATATCCGTTATATCAGCGGAACTCAAAACGTAGTGGCCGACGCTTTGTCGCGCATAGAGACGGTACACTGTCCCACGAGTTTAGATTACACGGATATTGCGAAACATCAAGCTAGTGACGAATATTTACAAGAAGCGTTAAAGGTGTCAGATGGCAACTTGCGGTTTAAGCAGTTTAGCTTGCCTGACTGTGAGAAACCTATTTACTGCGAAGTCTCAACGAGTAATATTAGACCTTATTTACCAGAACAGTTTAGGCAGTCAGCATTTTATTCGGTGCACAATTTCAGTCATCCGGGTATTAAAACTAGTAAAAACTTAGTCAAACGGAAATTCTTTTGGCCAAATATGGATCGCGATGTTGCAAGATGGGCACGGACATGTCTTGACTGTCAAAGGGTTAAAATTACAAGACATACTGTATCAGGCGTGGGGCAGTTCGATCGACCCGATCGTTTCCAGCATTTACACGTTGATATAGTAGGACCATTACCTATTTCGGCTGACGGTCATAGGTACTGCGTAACAATGATCGACCGATGTACCGGATGGCCCGAAGCTTATCCTGTTCAAAATATTACAGCGGAGACCGTAGCGAGAATAGTGTTTGAAGGTTGGATATCACGTTTTGGATGCCCTTCGAAGCTGACCAGCGACCAGGGCAGACAATTTGAAAGTGATCTTTTCAACCATTTAATGAAGTACTTAGGTATACACAAACTGCGCACGACACCGTATCATCCTCAGAGTAACGGCATGATTGAGCGATGGCATAGAGCACTAAAAGTGGCTTTGATGGCACGCCTAAAATGCAACAGTTCTTGGGTAGACGAATTACCAGTAGTGTTGTTAGGTTTACGCGCCGCTACTAGAAGCGACAGTGGTGTGAGCGCAGCCGAGCTAACTTACGGCAGGTCAATAAGACTGCCTGGTGATTTTTTCGAAGACACTAAGTTTTGTGATACGGATTCGGAATACTTGCAAAAATTAAGGGATTACATACGTAATTTGAATCCAAGACCATCTTATCACCATAATTCGCGTTCATTATTTGTTCCTAGTAGCTTAGATAACTGTAAGTATGTATATGTTCGGAATGACCTTATGAAAAAATCTCTTCAACCCCCTTATGATGGCCCTTACAGCGTCATAAGTAGGAGAGGAAAAAATTTTACTATAAAATTAGGAGACAGGGAGACTAACATTTCTATAGATAGGTTAAAACCTGCACACATTCTGAATGAAAGTCATTTAGGCGATAATAATTCGAATGATTCTAGTTATAATGATAATTTCACCGGTACAAATAACGCAGACACTTCCAGCAAGGTCCTAAAACAAGATCCTAAAACAACGCGAAGTGGCCGCGTTATCAAGTTACCGGTGCGTTTTGCTTTGTAAGTGATTCTTACGAGAGCGACCCATCGTTACTTGTAGGATTAGTGGTTATAATAAGAGAGTCCCAGGTTTGATTTCCGATGTTAAATTAATTAATTTTGAAGGGAAATAATAACCTATTACTACATGTTTGGTAATGTTTTAGCATGAAATCATTATTCCGATTTACCTTGTATAATAACTTATTTTAAGTTGTAATCTTTAACATTGTATTTCCATATTATATTGAGTAATCTTGTATTGTAAAGAGTAGGATACACAACGGCATATTCAATGTTATCATACAATGTTACATATTAAGACATACGTGATATGTACCTACCTTTTATTTTGTAGTTAAGTAGTACGCACTGTATGCATTTTTGTAACGGACCAAAGTACACAAGTGATTTAGCTGATTTCTATATTTCAAATTGGTCTAACCTTTATAAGAAGATGATTTCAATAATAATTTTCATTTTAGTATTTTATCGTGTTTTAGTATTTAGATTTTTTTTCTTTTATAAGGAGGGGGATGATGTAGGGACACAGTGTTCTATTACTTTTGCCTTACGCGAAATTAGACACTTGGGTAACTACGTCATGCCTCTACCTACATGCATGAAGTACCTAGTATATGTTTTTATCGGCGGCTGCGCCCGCCGAGGTAAGTCAGTCGCAAATAAATCTACCAACAGGAAACACGTAGTTCTCATTCAATCAACCTTCTGGACAAATATTTACTGAATTAATTAGTACCCACTTGCCTTCTACTCTAGTATCATTATAGTACGTATAGCCGTCTTACCGAACTTTGAGAGTGATGGAACAGTGAGTGCACCTGTGTATTGCTCTCACACTTGTGCACTATAATATCTCCCGCGTAGTTGGCTGATCTAAGTCATCTGAGGCCGTGGTCGAAATCGGCCAGGAGGACTATTATTTATTATAGTAGCGGCGGTACGGCTCTATGATGATGACGATGTGAAATATTTAACCCCTGACGAAAGAGAGAGGTGTTATAAGCATGACCCTGTGTCTGTTTGTGTGTATATGTGTTTGTGCTTTTTTTGAGTCTGTGACATAGTAGCTCCCGGACGGATGGATCGAGTTCTAAGCGATTTTTTAAAGATAATTTAATCGAAATTCGTCCTCACCAGCTCATCACCTGTTTTTCTGGCTAATTCTGTTGTTTTTTTAATTGGAGCTTAGTTTTGTACCTTTTTTAAGCCACGCCGGCTCCGACAGCTTGGCCCTCGGCGTGACGGGGTTAGCGGTCACATCGGGCAAGCTCGGCGGCTCTCTGACGATGGTCATGGTCCGCAGGGGGACCAGCGCATACTGTGTGACGTCTGGAAAATACAGAATAAGGTTATTCATTATTTACGACTAGCTTTCACCCGCGTCTTTGTACGCATTATGTTACTAAGTACGCATGATTGGAAGTCCGGTCCAATTTGAAGTAGCGTTGCCCAAATGCAAGAACAAGACGAGACTTGGCCACCGTACCTAGTCCGTATTGGCTGGGAGCCCACAACCCGATGCTGGCACTGCGATGCTCCGGAGGTTACGGCACAGCACACCCTTGAGGTGTGCCCGGCGTGGGTCGCTGACCGCCGTGCCCTCCGAGCACACGTGGGTAACGACCTCAGCCTGGGCTCCATAGTCCAGCGTAAGGTCGCAGACAGGGAGGCTTGGCGAGCTATGGCCGCATTTTGTGAGCGGGTGCTCGCCGAAAGGGAGAGCGCGGAGCGAGAGCGAGAGGCTGCGGCTGACGCACTCCTCATGCGCCGTAGGCGCACTGGGCGCAGGCGGAATCTTCACCGCCTGCACATGCCACTCCCTGTGCTTCGGGTCGTGGACGCGGGTTTAGTAATCTGTGACGCGGGGGCGTCCGCTAATCCGCTTCCCACTAACACGATGGTCTGTAATGCGTTCTACGCATCATCGAGACATCAAGCTGGAAGATACCCTCCTCTGGCGCTGGAGGTAGGGGTATTTGTCCTCTTCAGATCGGGTGAGACCGTGTGTCGGTCTAGTCAGTGAAGGGCCGCGGATGTGTGCTAATCGCGCTAACTCGTGGCCGAACTCATGGCTCCTGAGAAAGCCGTTTTTAGTGGGTATGCCCCAGCTGGGGAGAGTCCCACATAACCTGCTGCCCTCTCCCGAGAGAAGCAGGTATACGTAAAGCATTTTCCAGCGTAACAAAAAAAAATGGTCCTGCAGCAATACACATGGTCTTCATTGGTCTTGGTATTGCACTCCCAGTCTTGGTCTTGGTTTTGCAGCAAGAGTCACGCAAGTCGTGCAATTACTTATTAGCTTGTCGCTATTTATTAAACGTTACTTTAGATATTAGAGCAACGCAACAGAGTTGATAGGTTTTGAGATCGAATTAACATAGCCATGGTAAAGACCAACTATATATTAATAAATGTCTAAACATGTCATGAGAATTTCGATGAGGCTTTCGATTGAGGCATTTGTATCCGGCTGATAAGAGCCGAGGTCAACTGGGGTCATGCCTATGATCTCGCTACCTGTGAGCAGCTCCACGCACCCCCCGCGCGTGTCCGACCTTTGGGTTGCCATGTAAGCTTTTTTATTGTAGTGCATTTTGTAAAAAAAAAAACAATCATTGTAACTCGGCCGTGTCCTCGAAATAAATGTACCTACCACAGTCTACAGCCGCGCGGTACGTTAGCGTAAGATAGGGCTATCGCTGTCGCCCACCTACATCGTTTTAACTGCCTGACGGCAAGCACAACAGCGAGAGCCGATACGGCTCCATAAGGCTAGATGGCGCTGTTAGCCTAGTACCGGCCAAATTGTAACGGCCTAGTACCGCACATGAAAAAAATGAGTTTATTACTTCCAACAAACAAATGATGCAACACTTAATAATAATTACAATAGCGCTGATTTTCAGCCGCACCCACTCCTCTGAGGTCTATTGTGAGGGTTTGGTAACGAGGGCTTTGATGAACCGCGGTATATAAGATTTCGATCCAGAATAATATAGATGGACAAATCAAGATGATGTCTATCGGTATCGGACCTTGGTCCCCGACCATAACACCCGGTCGTTAGGAAGCGCTTCCCTTTAGCTTCCTAACTCGATATCAGTTGCGCCAAAATACTTAACAATAAAAAATATGATTACATAAAATACTTTGTGAAGAAAGTGTTCAATTAAAATGCAAGTAGTTTTTTTGATTTATAGATTTAATTGAAAAACCATGATTTTGTATGTGTCTTTATAACAATTCGAAATTTACGACCGAAAAATAAAAATTCGCGCGGTTACTGATTAAAAACTAGCACACCGTCCGTTCGTCACTGCGGCACACCCGCGACTGTAGCATGCCGAGCGCATGCCGAGATCCGAGCGCGTAGGTATGGCTTGCGAGTGGTCCGTTTATATGAAGATAGAATACTGTATAGATAATATGGTGCGGGTCAGTAGACGCTGTTGTATGAGTTTCTATACAAAGCAAACTAAAATCCGATGCGTCCGATGCGCACGATACCGATCTGTGGACGCTTTCTTTAGCGTCCATAATGTCAAAAGTATCCCGCGAATAGAAAAAAAATATATTTCACGACAAGAATTGGTGTATTCTCTAGTCCCAAATTAAGCTACGTGGCTTGTGTTATGGGTAGTAGACAACGGATAAACATACTTAAATACATTTTTAGGCTTCCGTACCTCAAAAGAAAAAAACAGAACCCTTATAAGATCACTTTGTTGTCCGTCCGTCTGTCAAGACCGTTTTTCTCAGGAACGCGTGAATGATACTTAGGTCTACTGTTCCTGGAAGCTGTAGAAAAATCAACCTTCTAAGCCAACGCAATCAAAAGATATAGTCATGTAGGCCGCAATTTTTCGAAAATCGCACGGGAATCAAAACCTACAGGTACTTCCCGTAAACTTAGAATCTTGAAATTTAGTACGAAGTCACGTCTTATAGAACAGATATAGGAAAAATTACGAAAACCGTAAATTTTCAGTTTCATCATTTAAAAAAAAAATTGAAAAATATTTTTGACAGTTTTGAAAATTTCAAAGTTACTACTCCTTATCTACAGGTTTGTACGGAACCCTCGGTGCGCGAGTCTAACTCGCACTTGACCGGTTTTTTTTACATATTATACATAGAAAACACCCAGACCAGTACAAACACAAATGTTCATGCACACTTATGCTTGTACTGTGCGGGGATCGAACCCGCGACCCTTGGTTTTATAAGTCCGACATGTGGACAACTGCACCAAGCGGTCGTCTGAAGAATATTGAGTTATGGTTTTTGAAAAAATTCAGAAAGTATTTCGTTGAATACTTACAAGGTCTTCTACACCGGCAAATCTCGGTAGATAAAATCTGTTTAAATCCCCTCATTTTGTTAAATAAATAAACATTTGTCAAAATTCATTGCGAAATTGAAAATTTTCCGTTGACATGGTGGGCTGTCAAACGGATTTAAAAATGAATTCAATGTAACTTTTTTCTCTGAAAACATTGGGTAGGTATAGAAAAAAAGAAGTTTTTACATTTTAGATGCCTGTTCTTCAAAAGATTTGTACAGATAGTTTAAATCAGTTGTGCGCGCGGCCCTATGTGTGCGTGGGCTTGTAAATATACAACTTTCATTCGTTTGGCAGTGACGCGGCAGTCGTCGTCCGAGCAAGACGTGTCCTTATCGCTTTTTCTTACGGGTACAGTCGTTTACGAAAATGTTTAGTTCTTCACGGAGAAAATGTTTAAGGAGTCAGGTAAATATTAAAAGATTTTTATTTTATTTATTTATTTTTTTAATTTAGATGTAATTAATATTTATTATTCAGAGATCGGAATTGGGTGTGTGAAAATACCTAAAGTTTGCAGCGGGACATAATATGGAGCACGTGTTATATTCTCGATATTTTGTATTTTCACACACCTAATTCCGATCTCTGATTATTATGATTCTATATAAGAAAAAAATTTTCCTTGTTGACGTTTACGTATTATTGTTTTAGACTCGAGAAACCATTGCTAAGGTATACGAATTTCTGAAAATAGATGCGAGAGATATATTGGAACTAGTAAGTGATCCAGTTTGCAGCGCAAGTCCAATTTTAATATCGAAATTAAGTGAACATTTAAATAGCGTACGGAAAAGAACAGCAATGGCAGTGGGGGTATCAGAGAGAACAATTACTAATATATTGGCTGAAGGAAAAGAATCTGACTCTAAATTTAAATCTCCGCATAAAGACCGTAAAAAACGTTTAAAGAAGTTAGAATTAGACAACTTTAACGTTGATGTTATACGTTCCACTATTCAAAATTACCATTTAGAACATCGTGAATTACCTACGTTGCTAAAGTTGAAAAGAATATTTCAAGATAAACTTAACTATGATGGAAGTATTTCGACTCTGCGTACAGCTTTGTTAAAGTTGGGATACGAATGGCGAAAAACTGTGGATAACAGACGTGTTATTATAGAGTGGCATGACATCCAAAAACTACGATTTTCCTACCTAAAAAAATTACTCAGATACCGTCAAGAAAATAGGTGTATCGTATATACAGATGAGAGCTACATCTTAACTAACCATGTGCAAAACAAAGGATGGGGTAATAAAGATGGACCACCTTTAAAGAGAAACCTGTCGAAAGGACAAAGAATTATCATTGTGCATGCTGGTTCAGAACAAGGTTTCGTACCTAACGCACTATTGACATACAAAGCAAATAGTGTTTCTGGTGATTACCACTCTAACATGAATGCAGAAAACTATGAAAAGTGGCTGAAAGAACGTCTAGTTCCGAATCTTCCACCTAACTCTGTGGTTGTGCTTGACAATGCCTCATACCATAACGTTCAAAATGACAGAGCCCCAAATTCTAATTCAAAAAAAATAGAAATGCAGAGATGGATGACAGAAAAAAATATAGCTTTTAATCAAGAAATGAAAAAAATTGAACTGTATGATTTGATTAAAAAAATAAAGAAAAATATATTTCTTACAAGATTGACGACATACTTCAGCCATATGGCATAAAAGTTCTTCGATTGCCACCATATCATCCTGAACTAAACCCCATAGAAAATGTGTGGGGAATTTTAAAAAATTATATTGCTTCACATAATGTCGATCAAAATGTGACGGAAATAATGAAACTCATAAATGAACGTTTAAGTCAAATTGATGAAGGGATGTGGGGTAATACTTGTCGACACGTACAAAAGAAAGAAGAAGAATACTATAGACATTTTGACATGGAGTCAGAAATCATAATTAACCTTGGTGAGAGCAGCGAATCCGAAAATTCATCATTAGATTTTTCAAGTAGCGATGCAGAATAATGTTCAATAAATAAACATTAAATTACGAAATAACTGTTTTTTTTAAACCCGTATATTATAACCCGTAAATAACAGTATTTGTATTTGTACCCGACTGTACCTCTTGTCACGCACACAAAGTCACTGTATATGTACAAGGTTTACCCACACATAAGGCCGCGCGCACAACTGAGTTGAACTATCTGTAACCACTGGTTTGATTACAAAACCATGGTTATTATTATTATTTATTTATTTATTAAACAAACAACGTTTTACAGTTAAATGATAATATAATAGTCCATAATAGACAAAACTATTTACATAGTTTGTCTGTGGGATCACGAGTCTCTAACAGATCAAATCAAATCTTAAATACTAGTTAAGTAAAGTTAGCTAGAAAATACTTTTTAAGTTTTCTTAAAAAAAATAAGATACATTAACATTAACATTATACCTTTGGTTTACGGGTAATAAACATATTGTATTTTGGTGTGTTGTATGTAGTTATTCTGTGAGTGTTCCTACTGCGTGTTATTTGTGTATGAGAAATCAAAGTCCAGACAATTAATGCCGATATGTATACGAGTATTGTCCAAGTTCACACACGTTACATTTTACACCAAACACATGGATAATAATATGTAGAGACACAATACGAAGGGCGCGCGAGCGCTTTGTGTTGCGACGCATAAAACATATAACACATAAAAACAATGATTGACTGATTACATTTTACTAGCGGCCACCCGCGACTTCGTCCGAGTTCTAGTTCAAGCAAATGGTAAAGTTTTGGCCCAGTCTACTCGCCGAGATCTTTAAAACGGTAGCCCAATCATATTTATATATATATATATATATATATATATATATATATATATGCACTAGCACCGCGACACAGGCTGGTGGGAAAGAAATGCTCTCCTCTACTCGATAATCACGGCAGATGGTGAGTCGCCGCCCACTAAATGGGCCGCCTATCATAAGCTACCAGACGGTAGCCAAACAGCAACATTGGTGTGAGCGGCTAGAGGTTGTCGAGAGGTGAGTCTGTGGGGTGAAGGTAGCCGCCGGTCAGCAGTCCCCCGGCGTTATGACATTTTACACTTCAGATCTGGAGCAAAGGTTCCGCTCTTACGATCTCCGATCTTAGCCGGCCAGTTAAGGCAAGCAAAAGAGGCGAGGGCCAAATAGGGTAAGCCGGGCCCGCAGGAGTCGGGGTCCGAAGTGTCGCCACTAACTTACGCCACATGCTGCCCATGCGGCTTATTATTATTATTTAAAATAAGGGTAGGTATTATAACGATAGATGAGCGACGAACGAACGAAATGATAGAGACGAACTTTAATTAGCGTCACCTACACTTAGGTTAATATCGATAGATATTACCCATTAAGCCTGGCAGAGGCCCTCAGGCGGCTTAATAACATCTGAAATTAAGGTTTGTCACATACTTTACCAACAACCCCTCCACCGCACCGCACACCACCTCTTAGTTCAGGTAAGGACGTGGGATACTGGAAAGTATAATAAACTGATGGATGAGAGAGAGAGCCTACTGAGGTACCTTTTGATTTATTGACAAATAACCTTTGGGAGTAGGGTAAGAATGATAATAGTTATAATAGTCCTCCTGGCCGATTTCGACCACGGCGACCAATCTCAACAGAGATCAGCCAACTACGCAGGAGATATTATAGTGCACAAGTGCGAGCGCAATACACAGGTGCACTCACTGTTCCATCACTCTCAAAGTTCGGTGTGACGGTAATCCAACATGACCGGAGAGAGATCAGGCGCAGGACCAACGGCTTAACGTGCTTTCCGAGGCACGGGGGTGTAACACCGCCAAATTCTCGACTCCGAGCTGTTATTGAGAAATTCATGACAGAAAATCTCAGAAACAATTTTTTGATAGGAATGATATGCCTATCATAAATCCATACTATCCATACTTAAAATTATAAATGCGAAAGTAACTCTGTCTGTCTGTATGTTACCTCACGCCTAAACTACTGAACCAATTTGCATGAAATTTGGTATGGAGATGTTTTGATCCCCGAGAAAGGATAAAGGCTACTTCTTACCGCGGGAAAATAACACATTTCCATGGGAAAATACAAGTGGGCCGATCGCTTTTAAGCCTAAACTACTAAACAGATTAAAATGAAATTTGGTAAGAAGATAGTTTGGGACTTAAGAAAGGACATGAGTTACTTTTGATCGCGGGAAAACAACGCATTCCCGACATTCGACGACCGCTTGGTGCAGTGGTCCACATGTCGGACTTCTAAAACCAAGGGTCGCGGGTTCGATCCCCGCACAGTACAAGCATAAGTGTGCATGAACATGTGTGTTTGTACTGGTCTGGGTGTTTTCTAAGTATAATATGTATTTATTTACAAAAAAAAGTATTTAAGTATGTTTATCCGTTGTCTAGTACCCATAACACAAGCCTCGTAGCTTACTTTGGGACTAGAGAGTTGGTGTGATTGTTGTGAAATATTTATTAATTTATTTATTATTTATTCCCATGGGAAAAAATCCGGAGAACCTGATCGCTTACACTCCTAATTTACCAAAGATTGGACTGGTATTTCGGGAAAACAATACATTCAAAAAATCTACCTAATGCGGACGAGGTCGCGGGTAAAAGCTAGTATCGGATATATACTTATATACTTTGAATATTTAAAGTATATAACATTATATTTTCCGTGTAACGTTCAGGGACAGCGGTATAACGTGAAACTATCATTAGCTTGGTCATTACTGAACATAAGCACAGAATAAAATATTACTTTCCGCGCCACACGTTGGAACTATCAACGAAAACCTACTTTAGTACAGTCGATGACAGCATCTTTAGGGCAGATGCTATTGAAAGAGAATTTCTTACGTATCTAGTGGGCGGAAGATACGGGTCTCTTGACTGGGAAGTTGATTTTGAAAGGGTACGTAAGTAATATAAGTGGCGTCCGAGAGACCTAAATTTCGCGCTAACGAAACGTCAAGTCGATCATTGGTAGTACGCGTGAGACCAATAACAACCACGCCGCCATTTTGACGTGACAACGTCTTATAAATTGGTTTGCCAGGCGACACTTCAAGAAACTGCGTTACGCTCCGCTCACGTTCCGCGCTCACAATGAGAGCGAATGAGAGGCACGCGTCTCTTCGACTCGGGCATGGTTAGCCCGCCTAAGAGCGAGTGAGACAGACATAAAAAGTGAAAGGCACGCGTCCCTTCCACTCGAGCACAGTTAACCCGCCTAAGAGCGAGAGAGACAGAGCGAGAGAGAGAGAGTGAGAGAGATAGGCATACACACCGGTTCATGTTATACGAATGAATATTCACATTAAAATTATTTTACCACTCAAAGTCGTTGTCACGTAAAACTTTCGCCCGTATACCGACTTTACAGGCAACTAATTTTTTTACAATGGCCTGTTCGCTTGTCTGTCATATCCCGGGTCAAGTGTCCCCTGGAGTGGGGAGAGTTGAGCCATATCCCATTTGTCATTGAAGTATGTTTAACATATTTCAGTATTATAAAAGCCAAAAAGTTGTTATGCATAAGTATATCCAAATAAATAAGCTGATGTTTAATACTATAATACCTAAGTCATAATAAAAGGAAATTACGATACTTTAAACAAAAAGTGGTTCAACTCTCCCGGACTCCCCCAATATACAACAATATCACATACATTGATCTGACTCTGTGGTAAGTAGCTTAAGCACTTCTGTTACAGATATTAAAATCAACAGTGGTATTACAAATAAACTTAAATATATATCTTCTTGACCACTGCAACGCAAGCAATTAAGCTTAGTGCAAAGACCGCCGCAAAAATGTAATACATTTAAGGGTTTCTTTTGGCATTAAAATTATAATTATATTATAATTGTCGCGTTTGTCGTTCACGCAGGACAACGGGTAAGCCGAACCCGCGACCTCTTTGTGTAATAGTCAACTTCTTAAGCATTTACACCAAAGCGATCGTCTTACATTTAATATACCTACATACATTCACATTCATTTAATATTGTCGCGTAGCGTCGAGTCGCGTCGCGATTGTCGCGTTTGTCGTTCACGCAGCACAACGGGTGAGAGTTTTGTCGGTGCCTGTACTAGCGGGTATTAAGTGGGCGCCCGTAATGACGCGCCGGTTTATGTAAATGCCGGCGAAGGGTTAACAGCAGCCGCGGGTTCACATGCCGCCACTGCCGGCGGTGTAGCCCGACCACTTCGGTACTGTCACCCGGACTTAGCTTAGGTCCTTCTATCGTTTAATGCGCTTATGATACGGGCGATACAAAATGAGTAACCTGATGTGCTGGCCACTGTTACCTTGTATTCAAGAGAGATTACAGTAGCCGCACGTTTACATCACATGCACACACACACCCACAGCCAGACTCACACACACACAAACACACATACAAACACGCACACATAAACGCACACGCATGCATATTATGTAACCACCACAATGTAATTTTAATTTACCTAAGATCACTTACAAGTGTTACATGTACCTTAGAAGAGCGGGCTTCTCCTAATACAAGTATTTTACTTAAAAGGAGAACCTCGACATAAATTGTAATTGACCACTTAAGTGATTAAAGAAATTTTGTATTTGTATTTGTATGCCGCTACTGTCGATAGTGTAGCCACACCACTTCAGTAAGTACTGCCATCCTAACTTTGTTTAAGCCTTCCTAGCATCGTACAAATTATTCAATAAGGTATATCGTGTATAGTAAAGGAAAATTTCAGCTCCGATGTGGACTGTGTTTGCGGTGGAGTGCAAACTATGGCACACTTAACATCGTGCCCGGCGTGCCCCAGCACCTGCACGCCAGCGGATTCAATGAACTGCAGTCGATCCGCAATACAAGTGGCTGAATTCTGGGCTGCCACGATATAATTTCTCGTGTTTCGTCGACACGCTAAGAAGAAGAAGAAGGAAAAATGTGGGCAGGACTGCGTCTGCCGAGTGCACTAGTGCCTGGAAAAAAATACTTACACTATAGACCGAGACCACGAATAAAGTTGTCGAGTTATTCTTATCACGGTTCAATAGTTATTAGGTGGCAATTTGAACTAGAAAGCTGTTTCACGAATAAAAAACTATGGAGTCGGTGCAGCACTTGACTTTTTTTTTAAAAGGACAGTTCAGATGACATACCATAAAGTCACTATCAAGATGGAATGCTGTCTAAATGTAAACATCTGGAAGTCGTGGAGTTTCCCCATTTTATTTCCCGACGAATAAGTTTGACCTCTCTTTCTGATTGTGTGTGTAAATGTATATGTCTGATTGTGATTTTGTGTGTGTCTGTTTGTCGCATTGTAGCTCCGTAAGGAATTAACTTCCTTTCTTATATAATTTTCACTGCACCCATTGCCTTCTTTCTGCATGACCTTGAGGTTGACTGGCAGAAAATGCTTTTAGCATTAAGTCCACCCTTTGTACATTTCTTGTGCAATAAAGTTTTAAATAAATAAATTAATTAATTAACCGTTTTCAGTGCGGTTTTTTAATCGCGGTGGTTCTTAGCTATTGCTGGTCGAAATTCGTCTAGCCTTTGAAATTATCACGCTGCTTTCCTGGATCAAGCCGGGGGCTTTTTTTTCAAATTTAAAATTTCGTTTTCGCATAACAAAACTTTTGGCTTCTCTAAACTGCTGTCCGTGTTCTATGGCTGATTATAAATGATAAATAAATAAATAAATACAAGTAAAATTCATAATTTTACTACACATTTCTTACACCAAATCACGCTTCGGTTTAATCTTCAAAATGTACAGTGGCCGACACATTAGGAAACCTAGTTTTGTTGCAAAATCGCCCGTATCACATGCAAATACATAAGATACTATGGAGTTTACCGTGTTGTAATGACCAGTGGTAGTAATGGAATAATTAGCATTAGCATCATTAATTAGCATGCTAATTGTGTGAATGCTAAAATTCACGGACAGCGACGTGTCGTAGCTTTCATAGATTCGCACGCACTGCTTTAGCAGGCTGCTACTGCTAATAGCAGCCGCTATTAGCAGTAGCAGCCAATTTAAACTCACGTTCGCGTTCGTCGGGCGACGATCGGCTTTCGAGCGTTACCCGAGTGAATGGCGAACAAAGAAAGAGAAGAGAATACTGCATCCTTGCATTTAGAGTCGTATTTTGCATGCGGTTTATTACACTGTTTATTTGAATGAAATTGTTTGTCTTTTTCATGACTTGATTTAATTATCTAACCGGTGCAGTTTTCATTTTAATGAAGTCAAATTTAATTCTAATTTTTGTCACAACACTAAAATGAAAAAAAATATATGAAAAAAATTTGTATGAAACGTACATTTTAGTAATGTATGTTTCATACAATTTTTTCATATTTCGCAAAACATTCACAATTTCGCAATTTAATATTATACGCTAACGCTATTTCTCATTTTCTATGAAATTTCATATTAGCATAGCAATAGCGCGTAGCATGCTATGATATGAAATTTAGCATGCTAATTAAATTAACAAAAAATAGCAATAATTGCCATTACTAACCAGTGGCCATTACACCGGGGTACTTTAGTAAAAAGGTAGCTACCCTCAGAAATATAACATTGTATTTTTTTATTTGTTATAAAATACTAATAAAACATGAACCAGAGGCGGTTGAACCTTTTTATCGGTTTCTTAACTGCAACAGAAGTTCCTAGTCCATTGTATTTTCATTTAATGTTCTTCCAAAATTATTTAGCTAGGTACTACCCCACGGTTGTCTTGTGCTGGCGTTTGTAACGCGCGCCGTCACTGTAAGGGGCTGGTTATTATAACGCGCCGACATATTTGTTTAGCTAGGTGCTTTTCAGGAGACGTTTTCAGGTTTTTTACCAAAGATTAATTTAACTGGAAATATAAAATATATATTTCCGGTAAATTAATCTTTGGTAAAAAACTCTCTCTTTGTTAAAACAACGAACACACGGGCCTAGCACTTAATCCTAGTACCAAACTAGAAGCGTTAGCTTGTGCTCTGGTGACTAGAATAATGAATAGAAATTACTTTTTTATAAACACCCATGACTCAGGAACAAATGCTCGTGCTCATCACACGAATGTTTGCCCCTTGCAGGACTCGAACCCGCGACAGGCGGTTCTGTATTCCGTATCTCAGACCTCTAGACCAAAGCTGTTATCGCTTATAAACACTCTAAACATTCGATTGAACACAAAATTTTTAGTTAAAAAAAATCCCCTGATTGAGTCAGGAAAGCAGTAATTGAGCTTCAATGGCTGAACCGATTTTGACCTACTATAGCTAAGAACCACCGTGATTAAATTATCTTTCGAATAAAAAAAACTGCACCGAAATCGTTCCATCCGTTCGGGAGCTACGATGCCAAAGACAGACACACCAAAACACAAAAACATAAAACCAGTAAACAGAATAGGATTCAAATTTAAGTATACTTCTTTTTCGTTATTTATAAAAGACGAGACGAGTCTCCGAAAATCGAAACTCGTTTTTATTACGATCTAATTTACTTGATTTTTTGGCAATAAAATTGTTAATGGTGAAGTTTTTCATTGCCTTATAACTGACGTAGCTTACAAATCTACGGATGCGTTCGGAAGGAATGCTGGCAATTCTAATTCTTAATGCAAATTCTTAACTCTATGGTCAAAAATTTGTCCGCGTCTTTCGTCAGACACTTCAATGCATTTTCTTCGTCTAGATCGCTACTGACGCGTGTTGCCGTCCGCGAACGTCCGAACGCGTCCAATAAACACATACACACGCAATTTTTTTTTAAATAAATATACAACAAAATCGCATACATTGATCTGACTCCGTGGTAAGTAGCTTAAGCACTTGTGTTACAGAAATCAGAATCAAAAGTGAAACCCGCGACCTCTTGGTTAATAGACAACTTCTTGACCATTACACAAAAGTTGTCGTCAAATTTCATTGCAATCAGATACCAATGTGGCGTTTTCCTGAAAGTTTAATTTGTTGATTCAAACTTTGCCTTGCCTACTAGACGTAGTCCTATTCAACTAAAATGCTGAAAATGCATCTCAGAAGGAAAACTAATAAAATTAATGAAGTTTTTTCGTTTAAATTTCAAACTGCCCTCGGAAACTCGCCACCTTAAAGCCACCTGCCCCTAATGACACTTCATTAAACATTCATCTGACATTACAGTCGATGTCATAAGGTCATACCGCGTGGAAAATTCATGGGCGGGACTGCACCAGCCAATCAGAGCGCGGTAATTATCTAATTGTTACGCGAAGCACCAATCGGAAGGTGGGAAATTACTCAACTATTACGCGCGTGACCAATCACGGTGTTGTTACGTAAAGGCCGCGGTGTTGAGGTAAGTTCGCGGAGGCGGACCAGTTAGTTTTTTAGTGGCGGGAAGTTGAGCAAAGGATTTTGTGCCTCCACGACTGCTACGAAACTTCGTAATGTAAAAAAGTTAAAATAAAAATTGTGGAACAGCTTAAATAATCGTTTTGGGATACTTTATTAATGAGTGCAACGAGTACATAAAATATAGAGAAGCATCAACTCCCGTTCGAATGTTCACACATTCAAATTGTCTAATTAGTCCTTCCAAACGAAATTCTTCGTAATTTTTATCTTATAGTCTTATTGGCATATCACAAGCCTTCTTTAATTATTCCATAATTCTTATTAAGTAATGCTTATTTACCTACCTGCTAAGGTAAAATAAAAATAAAAAACGTGGGTACTTTATATTTTTACCACCAAATCACACCAGTCAAGAAGACAGAGCTGAAAAATACATTCATTACTTAGGGAAGCATATTAAAAATGTACCACAGTGCATTTCTTTTGACCTCCTGCGAACCAAAAAGACGAAATCTGCGATAAAAACATATCTTGTGTGTTATAAAAGTGGCTTAGCAAAAGGATAAACTAAAACTGTCAACTTGCAGTGCACGTATAAAAACATTTTGTGACACTAAAGAAATGAATAAAAAAATCTAATGACTAGGCAGCATAGTCCGTAGACCTTAGCCTGGTCCTTTTGGAACGAACGAAAAAAAATTGATGGTTTCCAAACTTTAAAAATGGAACAGACAGTGCCCAGCTTGTACGATGTGGAGCCTTGCGGGAGTCAGCACAGCGGAGCTCTGGCTGCGCTGAGGCTGCTCAGGAGCTACAATCATTTACTAGCTCCACCTGGTAAGTTTTAATATTTCATTTAATAATAATAATAGTTCACACAACTCGTCCCTCCTCATAACATGTCCATACCAAGCCAAAACACGTCACCAACATTTTATCTGTTACAGGTGCTACTTTGAAACCTCCCCTTAGGTAGGTACTCATTTCTTACAATGTTGCTCAGCACGTAATTATTTAAGAGTCTTTTTCTAAAGACTCTATAGTAGTAGTAGGTACCCTTAGTACAATTTGGTAATGACGTTGGTCCACAGTTCGCTGATCACTTCGAAAAGTAAAACTTTGTTGCTTCATTCAGTGCAGTCTATAGTTACAAAGATGCAAAGCGTTATCGGAAATATGTACAAAGTAGGTACTTATTCCAACTTTATTTTCAAAAGAAGAGGACCCCACAGACCATGGCCTGCCCGTTGTTATTAAAAAAAAACTTTATTATTTTTTTGATAACTTGCGGCTTTACATTAAGTACTTAAAAATATAAATCATCCAATTTACAGTACAGACAGTTATGCGCGTAGGTACATAATAACATTTCGGCGATTCATTTTTATCATATTAAGTAGATTTCAAAAGAAGCCAATAAAACGATTAAAATAAACATATTTCGGAAACTGGGTCCAATACCTGTAAATTAGGTAATTAATCCAAAAGGATTTAATGATTTCTCACGCACAGACGGATCCACTGCTGTACAATACAGCGTGTCAGATTGAAAAAGTCACTGTTTTCTAAGTTATTTTTTTACACCTACCTAATTTTCAGGCGGATATCCGACGGCCCCACGTTGGGCGCCAACGAGTGAATTAGTTGGTCTTCGACTAAGCGGTACTAAGTTTAACCCCTTGAGGGCCATAAAGACGATATCGGAGTCGTCGAAATAAAATATAAGTAAGTAGGTATATTACGTCCCGTTGCCGTCTGTCATGAAATTTCAATTTCCGCAGCATAGTTAAACCATGGACTGTAAGTGATGAAGTAAGCGTTCAAAACAGATTAAAATAAATAATTATATTAATATACAAAAGGCAAAACCAAATTTTGTCACAAACTTTGGACACCTACGTATACTTATAGTAAACATGTACATTTTACATATAAATCTTCCTCGTGAATCACTATATCTATAAAAAACCCGGTCAAGTGCGAGTTGGACTCGCGCACCGAGGGTTCCGTACAAACCTGTAGATAAGGAGAGGTAAATTTGAAATTTTCAAAATTGTCAAAAATTTTTTTTAAAATATATTTTTTTTATATGATCAAACTGAAAATTTACGGTTTTTGTAATTTTTCCTATATCTGTACTATAAGACGTGACTTCGTACTAAATTTCAAGATTCTAAGTTTACGGGAAGTACACTGTAGGTTTTGATTCCCGTGCGAGTTTCGAAAATTTGCGGAAATTTGCGGCCTAAATGGCTGTATCTCCTGATTGCGTTGGCTTAGAAGGTTGATTTTTCTACAGCTTTCAGGGACAGTAGACCTAAGTATCATATAGAAATTTCAGTTTGATACCTCCACGCGTTCCTGAGAAAAACGGTCTTGACAGACAGACGGACGGACGGACGGACGGACAACAAAGTGATCTTATAAGGGTTCCTTTTTTTTCTTTTGAGGTACGGAACCCTAAAAAACTGCATCAAAATCCGTTAAGTGGTTTTAAAGATCTATGCATAAATTAGATACAGACATAGGGACAGACGCGGTACATCATCGACTTTGCTTTATACAGTAAGAGGTTTTCTTCCAAAAAACTTCCCATCAAAATACAAAATATTATTTATTTATTTATAACTTTATTGCACAAGAAATGTACAAAGGGTGGACTTAATGCTAAAAGCATTTTCTGCCAGTCAACCTCAAGGTCATGCAGAAAGAAGGCAATGGGTGGAGTGAAAATTAAATGAGAAAGTTTAAATTGTGGTCAATAAAATAACGTAAAAAATTTATACACATTATAAATAGATATAGTATCATAATATCAATAAATAAAAGGAAATATAAAATTATATTATAATATACAAAAAATAAAAATTATTCCCCCTTTCACAAGAAATTCCGCAATCTTAAAAGCACGATATCTTAAAAATCAATTGCTTCTAACCCCTAGTCAGTGGAACCTTTTTTTTGATGCTGATTACCTCTTCTTTGTCACATTTTATGGAATACGTCGAGTTACCAGTATTATTATTGGGTTTACGGGCCTTCTTATCGCCAACTCGACCAAGTTTGATCTATTGTGGCAGCCCTTTGTATTTACAGTTCACTGCTTAGTCCCGTTGAGTCTATAAATTGCCAGACTCTTTGGAGCGTGACTTCTGTTATCTCATCCAGGCGCATGATGTGCCGCCCGAGATGGATACTTCTTTTGTTCATAAGCGGGCCGCATGAGCAGAGAATATGCATGGCCGTTTCCTCCTCTGTGTGGCAGAATCTGCACAGAGCGTCTTCTGTCATATTCATTCAGAGTTACCAGTAACCCTGTATACTATGTAGTTCTATCCTATTCAAAGCGTAATGCCTCGTTGGTGTAGTGGCAAAGTTTCTGCCTTACATCCGAGAGCTCCTGGGTTCGAATCCCAGGTCGAGCCAAAAATTGTTTCTGAGATTTTCTGTAATGAATTTCTCAAAAACAGCTCGGAGTCGGGAAGTTAGCGGTGTACACACCCCTGTGTATACACCCCCGTGCCTCGGAAAGCACGTTAAGCCGTTGGTCCTGCGCCTGATCTCTCTCCGGTCATGTCGGATTGCCGTCTCACCGAACTTTGAGGGTGAGGGAACAGTGAGTGCACCTGTGTATTGCGCTCACACTTGTGCACTATAATATCTCCTGCGTAGTTGGCTGATCTTTGTTGAGATTGGCCGCCGTGGTCGAAATCGGCCAGGAGGACTATTATTATAAAGCGTAATAAACATTTAACATTTGCGCGTACAAAATCCCACACAAAACTAAGCAAACAAATAAAAATAATACTTACGTATTTAATGATGTGCGTGCTATCGACCGATGTAACCCGTATTAAAATAACACAGGTTACACAGGTGATAGTTCCCAGTCACTATGGTACGGTACGATTTGTAATTTAGTCGGTAATCATGTGGGAAGTGTGCGGCGTCATTTTTTAAATAATTACCTTTTCACTCACGTTTGCGGTTTGTTAGTGTAGGTACCTATAAGGCCTATTTCATTGGGCATTTCCCTGCACGTTTTTTTGCAGTATACGTTTTGACGTCATTGTTCACGTCACGTCACATCGTCGTTGACAGTGACGTTAGGACGTATACTGCAAAAAAACAACAACAACAACATCACATACATTGATCTGACACCGTGGTAAGTAGCTTATGCACTTTTTTTTAATCGCAATTTATTTATTGAGGATTTTTACAAAAAATTATAATGCCACCCTCATTGTGGCTACATTCAACATTCTATCTACGCTTGAGACCTTTATACACCATTTTGTAAAGTGCCCTGGCTTCAGCAGACAGCGGTAAAGCCAGAAGACTGTTACAAAAACCAACATTTATTATATTTATATAACATTTTTGGTATAGGTCTATCCTTTCTATTTCGTTCCGAACACATTTCATTAAGATATGTAGGTATAAGGTCTTCTAAGATGCCACACTCTCTGCACTCAGGAGAAACAACTTTTCTCATTAAATAGGCAAAACTGTTTAATGGAATATGTCCTGAACGAAGCCTTAACGCAGTTATAATCTCCGTCCTGCTCATATTAGCATCATCTATCTACGTAGAGCGGGTAACATTTGGTTGGATAGTCTTAGTCCTTTGCCGAGTGATCTTTCATCAAAGTATTCCTTCCACAAACACGAGTATCTTTCTTTTACGTGGTATAGAAGATCTGAGTAGAAGGGTAAAACGTTTACTAAAACACCGTGTAGAGGCTTCCTTTGCGTATTTATCCGCTTCTTCGTTTCCAGGGATACCAATATGAGCCGGAATCCACTGTAGCACAACAAATATGTTTCTCCCAGCCAGACCATCAATGGACTTCAAAATTGTGTAGGCTGTCGGTGTTCCTCGAAAATTCGAGGTACAACGAGCCAAGTGTTGCAAAGCACTCATGAGTCCGTCTGAATAACATAGCGCTGATTAGTTCGATGGTCAAGAGACTCAATATAAGCTATTGCTTCGGATATAGCTATAAGTTCAGCGCACATTATAGAAACTTTTGATTTTATTTTGAATTTCATCGACGTGTCTAGCTGAGGGTCACAAAAGGCGGCTCTTACATTATCACCATCACTAGAACCATCCGTATATATTTTATATGAATCAAAGAAGATATCATCAATGAACTTAGAACATATTTGTCTCAAAACCAAATTGTGGAACAAGTGCTTGCTTTTATCTATACCATCAATGTGGAGCAGAATAGATCGAGAGAAGTTCAAATTAGTAACCCATGTATGCAAAGAAAACATCTCCAATTGTTGTGATGAATATTTAACTAAATGTTTCAAGTTATTGTGCACTACTGCCAAAAGTGGTTTTTGTTTTCTTCGAAATGAACGAACCGAAAAAAGATCATCTAACTTATCCAAAACTGTTAAGATTTCGTTATCTAAAAGAGATTTTGGCTTAAGCCAAAATTTCCCAGCCGGGTAATACCTTCGCACGTGTAACGGTATAATGAAAAGATCAGTTTCCATGGCGTGTATTTGCGTGGTTTTTAAGTATCCACCAACAATTCTCATGGCCTGGTTCTGCACTCAATCTAGCTTTTTAAGATGTGTAAGACTACTGTTATCATAAAGGAAGCAAGCATAGTCCATTCTACTTCGAATTGTTGCGATATACAGACGACGTAAATGAGATGGGTGAAGACCCCACCCCGGCCCAGAGAACCATTTAAGAATATTAATTAATTTTAGAGTTTTTTTCTGACAGCTCATTTATATGTTTTCCCCATCGCAAACTACGATCTAACCATAATCCTAAATATTTTATTGTATCCACAAAATACTAACTAATTAAAATTAACTATACAAATATATATATATATATATATATATATATATTAACATACAAAACGAAAAAAAAAGCAGACTCAAAATGGTTCAACTTGCAGACCCACACCAATGTCAACGGTGCCAAGAACGCTAGCAGCGTTTTCTCGCTGAATGGCCAAGCTTATTCTTTGGCCAAGGTAGCTGCCAGCCCTCGAGTCACCGGTGACACTGCGGAGTCGCAAAGACAGCTCGTGAAAAAGTTGTTTAGCCTCAGGGCCCCATGGACCCATTGTCTCCACCGCGAAAGGCACAAAGCGATAGCAGCTATCTAGAGAGGAGTACTTTCTTTTTTTAAGGACTCCGCTAAGACAGCTGCAGCGCCCGCGGACCTCGAAGCGGCAGAAACATGGGATGGAGCCAATGTATCGGTGCAGGTCGCATCCCAGACCAAAGCCCGCCCATTGCTCCATGGGATTATTGTCATCCCATCGGGCCTTTTACCGTCATCCCGGCAAATGCCATTGGGCTCTAAGACGGCCGGGACTCTGGCGGAAGTAAAGGCCCTGTAGAGCACATCATTAAGGCAAGCATGTACACTATTTGCATTTACACTTGTATCCACTATTTGCAATGTCGAATCATTAATTTTTAAAATAATTTCCTTCCGTCAAAACCCTGAAGAAAAAATACATACTTTACTTTTATTAGGAGAGACTTCTAAGCCTATGTTACAAAATAAGTCACAAATTTTATCTAAAGCCTCATGAAGATAGATCACTGCAGTTTGAATTTTTTTTTGACTTGAATATAAGACAAAATCGTCAGCATATTGTGAGATATGAATAGATTGTACCATTTGACATACCTGCGCGGTGACTATATTAAAAAGAAGAGGTGACAACGGGTCACCTTGAGCTAAGCCTCGACCTGTATTTCTACAGAATGTGTTGCCACCAACTTGTATTTTTAGGGATCTTTGTCGTAGAAAGTTCCATACGTATCTACATATACCTGAGCCCACGCCGAGTCGATCCATAGTTTTAATCAGAATTAGAAGATCTACATTATTGTATGCACTGTCAATGTCTAAAAAACAACCAACAGTAGCGTCTCCCCGTGTAAAACCCAGCTGAACCGTTGAAACTAATCTCGACAGATTTTGTAGCGTTGAACGACCTCTTCTGAAGCCTAAAGTGTGATCAGATAAAATGTCACTTTTTTCAATATACCATTCAAGTCTGTTTTTGATGATAGTGTGGAAAATTTTACACATACACGAAATCAAATCGGGTCGTAATGCAGAAACTAAACTGTTATCTCTACCAGGTTTCGGTATTGCTACAATAAGTATGTCTCTCCACTGACTAGGGACAAAACCATGCAACAGAAAATTGTTATATAGATCTAACAGCAAGAGTTTACCATTATCAGGAAGATTTTTTACCATAGAATAAGAAATATCGTCTAATCCTGGCGCTGTATCCGATAACCTGATAGCTTTTTCTAGTTCCTGCATGGATATTCTTACATCTAAGTCCGGGTTAGAAGACAGCAGGACCGGCTCTAAGGGGACCACGAAATCGGGTGTCAAACTTTGTATATGCTGGGAAGCTAAATTTTCATCTACACAATTATTATTAGTCCTGTCTCTCATCTTACGCCATAAGTCTCTTTGAGTAGCCTAGTGGTCCAGTGAGGAACAAAATTCTTCCCAAGCTTTATTTTTCGCTGTTCTAATTAATGTTTGTGCTTCCTGAGTTTTATTTTTAAGTCTTATCTAAATTTATTGGTGTAGGATTCCTTCTAAACTTTGTAAGTGCTAAACGACGTTCTGCGACTGCTTTAGAGAGTGTAGCATTCCAATATGGTTTCGGTTTAAAATTATGTATCGTTTGGCGTGTTATTTGTCTTAATGACAGTTATGCTTTGAAGCAGCTTCAGTCATAGATCCAATAAATGTGTCATATGCATTTTGTAAATCTTGTTGGGGCAAAGTTAGGTTTGAAAAGGTACTATGAAGCGCTAGTTTGTATTCGACCCAATCCGCTTTTTTTAAATTTCTTTTAGAATGACAGTAATTATTCGAAGTATTGATGGTAGATATTTTAATCATTCGATGATCACTACCCAAAGTCTCATTTAAAATCGTCCAATTAAGTTTAACTGCTATATCCGCAGATGAAAATGATATATCTGGAGATGTTTCTTGTAGTTTACCGTTAACTAGTCTAACGCGCGTAGGGCCGCTATTATTTAATGTACTAATGAACTACTGATAGAACTGTCAAATACCTGGTTTCCTCTAGTGTCTGTTTTTGATGACCAACTTATGTGATGGGCATTGAAATCGCCAACTTTAACATAAAGAGTTTCTATACCTTGATTAACTGTTGGGATGTCCTGCAATTGACAAATAATAGATTTATGTGTGACTATCGCTACACCATCGTAAGAGTCACGGCGGTCTTTGCGATATATGTTGTAATTGTTAATTTTTAACGGGCTACTCTCCTCCAACCAAGTTTCACTAAGAACTGCAATATGGATCCTCTCTGAAGACAGTAGGTGTTCAAAGCTATTCAATTTGGGTTTGAGACTTTGACAATTCCATTGAATAATATTAATCTTAAGTCGCTTAGTTGTATTACTCATACAAATTTAAATAGTCTACAATCAACTTTAGAATAGGCCAGTCTGAGATATTATCAACTACTAGATCAACCATTCTACACAGCATTTTATCACATTTTTAATCTAAACTTGCATAGGTTCACTTCGTAAGAAAATAATTTCTTTCAGTCTAGTTAATAGTTCAATAAAATTGATTTCTTTTTTTGATTCCTGTTTTTATTCAGGCGATTGAATGTTTGAGGGTTTCATATTATCCTCGAGTTGGCAATGCATTTCCGGAGAAATATCTCTTTTTGCGCCCGGCGAGCGGCGAGTTTTCTTTGTGCGTGGGTTGCGCTTTTCTTTCGGGCCGCTGTGTACAATTGCCGCTGTTTTAACCACCTGAGCAAACGTGGCCTGTGAATGGACTGGGGAGTAAAAGTTTGTCTGGCTCTGAAGATTTTTCGGTGAAACAGCTGATGTTGGCTGGATATGGCTGGTTGTGTTAGTCACAGGAGATTCAGGTGCAACTAAAATTGTGAGCGCCTTTCTGTATGTACAGTTGTATACTGCCATTAGTTCTCGCAGTTTTTTCTCTCGCAGAAAGGTTGGACATATTTTCGCCAAGGCCATGTGATTACCGGAACAATTGACAGTTTTCGTGGTTTTCACCGCATTTTGGGCACACAATTTTGTTGTATGGGCATTTTTTCAGGGTATAACCTAGTTTCCGACACCGAGAACATAGCGACACAGGAAATACGTATGGGTCTACTTTGATTCTCAAACCTTCGACATAGACATAAGCAGGTAGAAATGAGCCCTTGAAACCAAGTCTTACCGATTCGCTCGGTAGCCATCCGTTCCCTAGTGCATTTCTTTTCTGTAGTCTTCTGATAGAAATCAACTTTGCATTGTTAGGGCACTCGATGTTCTTGAGTATGTCATTCTCCGTCAACTCCAAGTCAACATCTCTAATGACTCCGTAAGACGATTTTTTTCCATACCTTTGTGTTCTCCATCCGCTATAGATCAAGGCTTTGCACGATTCCAATTTAGCTAGGATCAACTCATTTGTGATATCTAGCCGCACCTTATAAGGGTTTAAGTATTTAACTCTAGTTATGTCCGTTATTCATTGCTCCTTAAAAATCTTTGCCAAAGCAAATTGTTTCGGCAGCTTTTCGTTACAAGAAATATAAATCTCAGAGTTTTCATTTGCTACTTTTACGATCTTATGTTTTCTGTTTACTAACATCCATTCATTTTCTTCTTCATCCATATTTCGTTGAGTTTGGTTTGTATACTCGTTATCTTTCTAGCTATCCTCATCATGATTCTCCTCTTGCGAAATTGATTGGTTGAACTCCATAACCAGGCTGCAATGCGTCGCACTTCGTAAATCTGTGATTAATTCATCATGCTCATCGAGGTCGTCCATTGTAATAACAGACGAAAACAATATGAGCTAAGATAATGCTACATTACTCGTAGCTGCGATACGCGATAGCAAACCGGTTGATAAACCCGGCCGCCAGCGGTACGCGCTCACAACGAAATCACACGATCGTAGTTAAAACGCTCGACAGACGGAGTAAACTACTATCTCGTACGCGTACCGACACGAGACTGAGCTTATGCACTTGTGTTAAAGATATTAGAATATCATAAAATATAAATTCATATAACACCCAGATCAGTACAAACAGACATGTTTATGCATGCACACCAATGTTTGTACAGTGCAGAAATCGAATTCGGTTAGTAGTCAACTTCTTGACCATTACATCAAAGTGGTCGTCTTGGCGCCCAACGTGTTACTTCCTCATTTCCATTTTGCTATAGTTTAGCAGCATTTATTAAGTTTTTAGGGTTCCGTACCTCAAAAGAAAAAAACGGAACCCTTATAAGATCACTTTGTTGTCCGTCTGTCCGTCCGTCCGTCCGTCTGTCAAGACCGTTTTTCTCAGGAACGCGTGGAGGTATCAAACTGAAATTTCTATATGATACTTAGGTCTACTGTCCCTGAAAGCTGTAGAAAAATCAACCTTCTAAGACAACGCAATCAAAAGATACAGCCATTTAGGCCGCAAATTTTCGAAACTCGCACGGGAATCAAAACCTACAGGGTACTTCCCGTAAACTTAGAATCTTGAAATTTAGTACGAAGTCACGTCTTATAGTACATATATAGGAAAAATTACGAAAACCGTAAATTTTCAGTTTCATCATATAAAAAAAAATTTTTTTGAAAAATAATTTTGAAAAATTGACAATTTTGAAAATTTCAAAGTTACTACTCCTTATCTACAGGTTTGTACGGAACCCTCGGTGCGCGAGTCCAACTCGCACTTGACCGCGTTTTAGTAATTATTTAGCAAATACCGTTTAACATATTAGGTATCTGTTTGACCAATTCTGTGTGCTCCTTAACGACATGAGTACCTAGTTAAATGAACTCGAATATTGACTTATTTATATCTTCTCTATATATATATTAAATTCTCGTGTCACAATTTTTGTTCCCATACTCCTCCGAAACGGCTTGACCGATTCTAATGAAATTTTGTGAGCATATTCAGTAGGTCTGAGAATCGGCTAACATCTATTTTTCATACCCCTTAGTGATAAGGGTTGTCCACAATAATTTATATGGCAAAACAACGTTTGCCGGGTCTGCTAGTTTTGACATAATAATATTTACTTTGACATTTAATTTGTACCTAATTTATGTGTGTACTCAATGAATTTATCTGTTTTATATTATTTGACTAGTTACTTATTGATTTCTTGTTTTATTAAATTTGAACTGTAAGCGTTTTGGAATTGCTCTGTATGCTTGCACGTGTTTTTAATAAATAAATTGTAATTGAAAACTGTTTGAAATACCTGTAGATGCATCAAAGCGAGATAGATTTACGTCACGAGCTATTAGGTAGGTAAACGTCACGTAGTTAATATACGTAATAATCTTATTACACTCAACTATGAGGTGATACGAGCCATACTGACAAGACATGGCCAGATGACCACTTTGGTGTAATGGTCACGATGTTGACTTGTAACCAAGAGGTCGCGGGTTCGATCCCCGCACTGTACAACATTTATGTGCATGAACATGTATGTTGTACTGGTCTGGGTGTTATATGTATTGATTTAAGTGTATTTGTAATACCACTGTTGATTCTAATATCTGTAACACAAGTGCTCAAGCTACTTACCGCGGACTCAGATCAATGTATGTGGTGTTGTTGTACTCGTATTTATTATTATTATACTCCACCACGCGGGCTCAGTGCGGTGCGGTGGGGGGGTTTGTAAGGTAAGTAACTTTACTGTCAGATGTTATTGAGCCCGCGATATTTCACCGAGACCAATAGCCTAATGTGCCTTCCAAAGCATGAAGATGCTTGTAAATGGACGTCGCTTGATGGTCGGAATGGTCACCCATCCTTTACTATGGTAATCACTACAAAATTAATAAACGCTCCCTCTCTCTTTCTTTCCTTTCTTTTCTTTATTTTATTTGTTTTCTTTCTTTTCTTTCTTTTCTTTCTTTTCTTTCTTTTCTTTCTTTTCTTTCTTTTCTTTCTTTTCTTTCTTTTCTGTCTTCTCTTTCTTTTCTTTCTATTCTTTTTTTTCTTTATTTTCTGTCTTCTCTTTCTTTCTTTCTTTCAAAGCGCTGCCTCATCGTTGCGTAACAAGCACCTTTAAAATCTGCTTTCAAAATATCAAACTACAACTCAACCGTACTCGACCGTACCAATGTTAATACCAACTCCTTTCACATTTAGGTTATTAGGCTCTGGTATGCTCTTCCCGTATATATAAAACATGCTCCCAGCAAACTATCATTCAAGAGACTCATTAGCACCCACTTTCTTGCTTTATCGCAACCGTCATTAAAGATCTTTCTTTAACAGTTCGTCATATTTATTTATTTATTTAATGTATATTAGAGTATAGAGGTATATTATGTGTATTTTTAAATATGTATTCTTATATTTCAACTAATGTCATATTATTGGTCCCTATTATTATTGTTGTATTATCTCTTTTATTTATTTTGTCGCACCGCCCTCTAATCGTTTCTGCTTAGCCCAAAAATATGACTGGTAGAGAATGCCCTACGGCGTTAAGTCCGCCTTTTGTAAATAGTTTTGTTGTGAAATAATACTAATAATAATAATAAATAATAATAATAGTCCTCTTGGCCGATTTCGATCACGGCGGCCAATCTCAACAGAGATCAGCCACCAACTGCGCAGGAGATATTATAGTGCACAAGTGTGAGCGCAATACACAGGTGCACGCACTGTTCCATCACTCTCAAAATTCGGTGAGACAGTTGTGCAATAAAGCTTAAATGAATAGATAAATAAACTCAACCGTTCCTCAAACATTACCAGCGGGTTTGAGCAATGTTTAAACCTCACCAAAGGGTGGAAAGGGTAATTACAGCTAGTGGCGGGCGCGTGCTACTAATTGCACTTCGTTTGCTCGACACCAGCCAACCCCTACTATGGCTCTTCGAATTGACTTGTGCCCACCATCATATAAATATTCAAAAAACAGTTTTTCTCTAAAGTATTTTATAAATTAAAACCGCCTTTCATTGACCTTTTTCTGCAGTTCGTAATATATGATTTTTAATTGTCAATTATTCGCCCATTAGTCTGTAAAGTGTGAGTTTTGCTGCCCCCTTAACCTGCCGCCCGGGAAAGAGAACCCCCCCCCCCCCCTCCCTAGATCCGAGCCTGATAGTCCCCCTCTTTTTCGTAAGAATTTGTTCAAACAGGTACATATGTAACTGTACGGAACCATTAATAACAATTTATTTTTCATCCAACCATCTCGGAAAGAGTATTTTTGGTCTTCAATATATTTCTGAGTGCCGTTTTTATTCGTGTGCACTTAGTTTGTGAATTAAAACAATCATTAAACCTATTTATTGCTAGCTTTATGGTGCCGAATATATAATACAACTTTTTTTAATTTGTTAAAAACTCAGACTCGGAACCTTCTTGGTGTTCTTTTTTCAATTTGCTTTGTAGGCGGTTCTTTCCGCGGCATTATTTTACGTCATTGTTAAACCTTATATTAAAATCAAATAACTTGAAAACAAGTAAAAAACTTAAATGAGTGATTCTAACGTCGAGGACGTTTGTTTTACGCCGACAGAATTGAAATGTTAATAATGCGCAAATGAGCTTTCTCCTTCAACAATCACGCGAGAAGTATTTAAAACAGTACGATATGTTCAACACGTGGCAAAAGGAGCCAAAACTTACTCAGAAAACGTTTTGCTGGCATATTTTACAGAATTATCCGAGAACAAGAAAGCAAGCACTCTATAACTGCTAACTCGCACGAATAACTGTAGCAACGTTACTTTAAATTTTAATTAAGTATAACTACCTCAGTATTGTACCTCAGATTATTCTGTAATACTTACCTGTCATAATGTAGTATAGTTAATACCTAAACTGAAATACAAGTACCTATCTTGTGAACAAACGTTTTTTTTTTTGCATTTAGTCATTTCCTCGCTGAGGTGGAATGAAAAGTTACGTGTTGCACTCGAGTGCAAAGATTTTTCACCTCTTGCTCTTTTGATTCCCTCGCTCACGCTCAGGATTCTTATTTTGAATCACTCGCTGCGCTCGTGATTCAATTTTAGAATCCTTCGCTTACTCGGTTATCAAAATTGAACACGCGGTTAAAAAGCAACTTTGCACTCTTGTATAACAAATAACTATAGTCTCCTAGCTCATTTTGACCACAGCGGCCAATATCAACAGAGATCAGCCGACTGCGCGGGAGATATTATAGTGCACAAGTGTGAGCGCAATACACAGGAGCACTCACTGTTCCATCACTCTCAAAGTTCGGTGAGACGGTAATCCGACATGACTAATGAACCATTAGTAGGAACCTGACCCTATAATGTGCCGAGCTCATCGCGATCATCCAGGTGGCACTTCGCACGCGGTGGCCACAGGATTCGATTCCCCGGATTGGGACTGTGAATGACGAAAATGGGTGGCGGTTGTAAAATTTTACACTTCATCTTTAAAAAATGATATGAAATCTATACTAATATTTTACTATGAAGTTGAAGAGTTTGTTTGTTTGAACGCGCTAATCTCAAGAACTGGTTGGAATGAAAAGTTATTTTGTGTTGAATAGACCATTTATCGAGGAAGGCTTTAGGCCATATAACATCACGTTGCACGTATTAGGAGCGAAGAAATATTAGAAAATGGTTCAAGATACCAAAAATATATGTACGAGTATGAATGAATTATTCCTCTTGAAATGATCTAAAAAAATGTCTGCGACGGTATAATATGTCTATGCCCAACATAACTATTCCACGCGGACGAAGTCGCGGGCACAGCTAGTACACGATATTCGCGGTCTTAGGTACTTAACAGACCGCGAACATTGTGTGTTTCTCTCGACCTAGACTTAAGAGCTATGGTCCTTTTATTAGTCGTACAATAGTTTGCCTGTAGAAAACTAACTACCAGTTTAAAAAAAAAAAAAACACGGGTTGCACTCCGGGAGTGCCGGCAAGTGAAAACTTGATTATTAACGTTGTGCATTTTTGATTTATTTGAATAGTTAGGGAATAATTTTGAACAAATTGCTTTTAATATCAATATAAAAGTACAATCATTTATGTGGTACAATACAATATTTATTTATTGCGCTATCGTACACAAACATTACAATTTATATCACATTAAAATACATTATATTACAACACTACACTCCAACCGTCTTACGGTTTTTCGATCAGCATCACGTGACCTGACGCGAGTTTCACAGTTTCTACCCATGCCACAAAAGTGCTCAACGCCGCTAAAGAAGTTTTCACTTCAAAAAAAACGAATGAGCCAGGACTTACAGCTGGTGTGCTTTGACGGCTGGACGAATTTTGAACAATAAAGTACCAGAAACAATAAAAAATAGCACATGTAGACATTTCAAAATTAAGTTAACCGAGTTTCTCATTGAAAAATGCTATTATACCGTTAATGAATACCTGCTGGACCCAGAAATAAATAATTAAATTTGTATAATTTCTTAAAAGTTAGTTTAAGTTAATAGTAATAAAATAATGAATGATTAAAATTATAGTTTATTTAAAATTAAGTTAGTTTAGTTTATTAAATGTATATAATTAATCAATAGAAAAATAATGTTCTTCTTTTATTCAAATGCTAAAATACTATTGTTAAAATGTAAATTCTCATATACATATATATATACTTACATACATACATATACCTATGTACATATAATTTCAATTAAAAATATTATCCTACTATTATTATTATGCTAAATACTATTGTTAAAATGTAAATACTTCATATACCTGAAAAGGTGAAACATAGAGCTCGCATTTAAACAACCCACAACCTCTGTATGTACCTATGTTTATGAATGAATAAATGATTATGATTATTATTATTATGAACTATAACTAAAAACCAAAGTGATTAAAAAAAACACTTTGAAATCGGTCTACCCGTTCGAGCTATTATGCTACAGACAGACACACACAAAAACACATATAAACACACAAACAGACATAGGGGTCGAACTTATAACACTCTCTTTGTCGTCGGGAGTCAATAGAGCTTTTTAGGGTTCCGTACCTCAAAAGGAAAAAACGGAACCCTTATAAGATCACTTTGTTGTCCGTCCATCCGTCCGTCCGTCCGTCCGTCTGGCAAGACCGTTTTTCTCAGGAACGCGTGGAGGTATCAAACTGAAATTTTTATAAGATACTTAAGTCTACTGTTCCTGGAAGCTGTAGAAAAATCAACCTTCTAAGCCAACGCAATCAAAAGATACAGCCATTTAGGCCGCAAATTTCCGCAAATTTTCGAAACTCGCACGGGAATCAAAACCTACAGGGTACTTCCCGTAAACTTAGAATCTTGAAATTTAGCACGAAGTCACGTCTTATAGTACAGATATAGGAAAAATTACCAAAACCGTAAATTTTCAGTTTCATCATATAAAAAAATATATTTTAGAAAAAAAATTTTGACAATTTAGAAAATTTCAAAGTTACTACTCCTTATCTACAGGTTTGTACGGAACCCTCGGTGCGCGAGTCCAACTCGCACTTGACCGGTTTTTTTATAAAGTTGAAGGTGTTACAGGTGCACTTATGAAGCAAATGGCGCACATACAAACCTGAATCACGCAATATAAGTTACAGATGGGACTAATATAGACAAACCAAGATGGTGACCATTGGACCTTTAGATATCTATCGTCTAATTCAGAAAATCTGATTGATGTCAATCAAATTCATTAGATAATGCACTTTACTTAACAGTTATTTTTTTTTAGATATCTCTTATAAGTAGTAACGGAATTATCGCCTTTTTACTAAAAATTTAAACATGAACCTACCCCAAACATTAGGATGTTTGGGGTAGGTTCATGTTTAAATTTTTGATGTTTATAGTTTTATTTCAAAAAAGTAATTTATACCATTTTATTCATTAGGTATTCTACTTTCGATATCAGTTTAAAATTTTTTAGATATTTTTTTTAATATCAAAATGATCTGCTGTGCACATTGAACGAATACACCCTGTATATACAAACCAAGACGGTGACCATTGGACCTTGGTCCTCGACCACACCACCTCGGTCGGTAGGAAGCGCTTCTCTTTTCCTTCCCAATCCCATTGCGCAAAAGCGGGATATATGCAAGGCCGTCTTAGACTGTGCTATGGCCCTTGGGCACGCAATAATTTGGGTCCCTTTTGGAACGTCAAGAAAACAAATTAGGTAGGTATACACTATTTTTACGGTGATCTGCTTTATTGTGGGCAATCAAATCTAATTACAAATTATTAGTATGCTGTTATTTTTTAGTATGGAATATTACGATAATTCTCATCTCATCTGCTGAGCAAAATCTTCTATTAAATCCTCAAACTCAGTTTTTGAAGAATATTACTTTCTATAATCATAATTGACAAATTATTTAGTCGCTCTTGTAACGTTGATGTTGGCAATTCATTTTTTTATTTTCTTAAGCTGCGAAAATGAACGATCCCCACTACAGTTGGTAACCATCGGGCAAAGGAATATTCTTGTAGCAACTTCAACATTCGGAAAAGTTTCTTCTAATTTATCAGTCTTTATTAAGTTGTGTGAGGCTCATATATGACAGGTCGCAAGATGGCTACCGATAGGGTAATTTTTGAGAACGTACACGTGTTGATGTAACGTGTGCATTTTAATTTTCGCCTAATCGTTTTGTCAATTACCCTTTTTCATGTTTGGAAGGGTTCATAGTTCACCTGCGTCGTAATTACACGACCCGGGTTTGGCGTAGCTAAACGTTGTGTTGAAATAGTTTTCAACTGTTTCTTAGTTATAAGTCTTCTTTATTTTATCTATAAGGCACACAACACAGAATACAATTAAGGAATAATTTGCTTATAAACAATATTTGATAAAAACTAAATTATATTCCAATTCATGCATGCAAAGAAACATTGAAGTAGCGGTCAAAAAGTTTGATATATTGTATAAAAAAATCTTTTTGACCGCTAATTAAATTCAATCGAGAATAATGAATAAAAATGTAAATAATTAACTGATGAAATATGTAACTTAATTGATTAAAATTGACTATCTTAATATTTGGAGCAATTCTTAATCAATACTCTCTTAAATCTTCTAATATATAAAATTCTCGTGTCACAGTTTTCGTTGCCATACTCCTCCGAAACGGCTTGACCGATTCTCATGAAATTTTGTGAGCATATTGAGTAGGTCTGAGAATCGGCCAACATCTATTTTTCATACACCTTAGTGATAATAATTTATATGGCATAACAACGTTTGCCGGGTCAGCTAGTTTAGATATATTAAAATCAAAGACGTCAAATTTCTTCTTCTTATGAAGTTGTTTTTTTAACGTGGGTTATTGCAAATGCCGTTATAATAGCGAAATACTATGCTGTTGCCGTTTTTTCCAGATCCATAGTTTTAAAAGTCCCGTAGTGTTAAATTTATTTATTTCAAGCTTTAATACGCCCATATTATAAATACCTTACAGACTAATACCTATACATACAAATAAAACAAAACAATACACTATTTAAACGTCATTTGCTTAAGGAAGCCGTCTTTGAAGAATTTAACGAAGAAGAAGGGTTTGTCACCGGGCAGGAAGTTTCGTGGAAGTCAAGGCTTCCGCCAATAAAACATTTTTTTTACTTTTTAATTCCTTATAACCCCTTTAACGGGGTATGACTGTTGTTTTGGACTTTTAGGAGTCACTTTGAATCAATCTTAGTTTGAAAAATTAGATACTTAGGGGAAATTTGCATTCAGAAACTTGCCATATCACAACATTTTGTCAGTTTTAAACTTACCCGAGGAGCTGAAAAAACTTGAAGGAAAAGTATTTAAGAAAAAGTTGGTTGACAAGAGAATTTTTATAGTATTCAAGATATTGTGTTATAAATTGTTAAGATATTTTTTATTTTTTTATACAACATTTCTTTTACCTGACTTTGAATTCATGACATTGACAATTTAATTTTATGACATTATTATTATAATTTTGACATTATTTGATTATTCATCAATAACGGACCTATTTATTGATTTGTAAAAATGTTTATTAATTTTTGCACGCCTGCATGCAGGCTGAATACAGCTACCACCTATTTTTGAAGTGAAAACTTCTTTAGCGGCGTTGAGCACTTTTGTGGCATGGGTAGAAACTGTGAAACTCGCGTCAGGTCACGTGATGCTGATCGAAAAACCGTAAGACGGTTGTTAAGTTTTCACTTCTGCCGGCACTCCCGGAGTGCAACCCGTGGATTTTGCGATAGGCCTCTTAATAACAGCAAAATTAGAAAATCTCTGTTTTAAACACTTCAGTGGATAATAGGCTTGTTTCCACTATGAAAGAAATATTCAAAAACTGATTTTCTCTAAAATAATTCATAATTTCAGATGCCTTTACACTAATATTTTTCTGCAGTTCGTATTATTTGATTTTTAATTGGAATTCAAATGATAATTAGTCACTCAGTCGGCATTGCACGCGGTGACGTCAAAGTGTGTTATTCCCATACAAGCTCTATGAAGAAAAGCGTTTTGACAGTTGATAAAAAGTACGTCAACGATTGGTGGTGTCAACTACCGTATTATAAAGATCTTACATCATTGTGAAGAAATTTGCATTGTTAATGCTAAAAATAAACTAACTAAAGTAACTTAATAATCATATAACAGGTCATAAATAAGTACCCATCTACACTCGAACTAATATTAGCGCGAACAAACAATTTCATTTTCCCCTCAAACATAATTATTGATTGTAAAACACGCAATGCTGGTGCGCATGAATTAATGATCACCCTGATCGTGGACGCGTGTCCTAATAAGCAGACAAGTACGTCTTTGAGACGTCACATGTATAGAGAATAAAAAAGATCTTAACCCCCAATGAAAAACAAGAGTGTTATAAGTTCTCCTATGTCTGATGGGTGTGTATTTTTGTTTTTTGTATGTGTCGGTTTGTGGCATTGGCATCGTAACTTCCGAACGGATGACTGATTTCAAAGCGTTTTTTTTTATTCGAAAAAATTGGTTGCCTGTAAACTCGGTATACGCGCGAAAGTTTTACGTGACAACGACTCTGAGTGGTAAAATAATTTTAATGTGAATATTCATTCGTATAACATGAACCGGTGTGTATGCCTATCTCTCTCTCTCTCTCTCTCTCGCTCTGTCTCTCTCGCGCGAAACGTGAGCGGAGCAGCGTAACGCAGTTTCTTGAGGTGTCACCCGGCAAACCAATTTATAAGACGTTGTCACGTCAAAAAATTTAATCACGATGATTCTTTGCTACGGGTAGTCAATATTCGTGCAGCCGTTGAAGCTGACCTGATTTCCTGGCTCACGTCGGAGGTATTTTAAATTTTAAAATTAAGTAATGGTAAATATATAAAAAATATCAAAATGTTTTATTTCTTTTCAAAGACTTACATTGTAGACATTACTTCAAGATTGTGTAAAGTTACGCTCCCAAAAGATTTATTAAGTAACCCAAAGATCATTTTGCCTCTGCTCTTTTATTTGCTTCGCTGTGTGGCGACCTCTACCATTCGCCAACACAAGCGCAAGCCTAACGGCAAGCACAACAGCGAGAGCTGATACGGCTCCATAAGGCTAGATGGCGCTGTTAGCCTAGTACCGGCCAAACGATACCGGCCTAGTACCGCACATGAACCGCGGTATATAAGATTTCGATCCAGAATAATATAGATAGACAAATCAAAATGATGTCTATTGGACCTTGGTCCCCGACCATAACACCCGGTCGGTAGGAAGCGCTTCCCTTTAGCTTCCTAACTCTGGATCAGTTGCGCCAAAGCTGCTTTAAATTATCGTAATTACCTCATGCAAGTATATTCTTGAAACGAGAGCTTGACGTACTCTACCGTTGTACACTGTAACAACCTATACACATATCATAAGTCTTATGTATTATTTAATTATGTAATAGTATGTATTAGGCAGAGTGCCAAAGTTTTTGCCTTACATCCAAGAGGTCCCGGGTTCGTATCCCAGGTCGAGCCAAAATTGTATCTGAGATTTTCTGTCACGAATTTCTCAAAAACAGCTCGCACCTAGGTGCGTCCACATTTGTAGCATCCTGACGTAGCACGATAACGAATATCGTATCGAGTATTTGTATCATATATATGGACGCGCATTTTTAACCACGTCATAAATTTGCCGTATCTTGTGAAAATACGCGTCCATACTTGCTAATACTGTATCGTGTCAGTGTATCGGCTTTTAGTTTCACAAATATGGACGATACAACTTTTCTCTCTCCTTTCCTCCTTTTCCTTTTCCTATCTCCTTTGATTATCGCGGAAAAACCGACACAGGATGGTTCGCGGTGTATCGCGTATCGTATCGCGATACAGTATTAAGATACGGTATCAAAATACGTCCATACTACCGATCGTGATACGCGTATCAGATACGAGGTGTATCAAGATACGCGATCATTGCGGTTCGGGCCGTATCAGATACGGAGCGAATCATTACCGTGTATCATCTTGCGTCCAAACTAGCGATCATGATACACGCCAATGCCACGCAACGGAGATACGATACACCAAAATGCTACAAATGTGGACCCGGCTTTAAGCAGTTGATCCTGCGCCTGATCTCTCTCCCGTCATGTTGGATGGCCGTCTCACTGAACTTTGAGAGTGATGGAACAGTGAGTGCACCTGTGTATTGCGCTCACACTTGTGCACTATAATATATCCTGCGTAGTTGGCTGATCTCTGTTGACATTGGCCGCCGTAGTCGAAATCGGACAGGAGGACTATTCTATTATTATTATGCAGTAAAACGCAGCGTCTACTTTTATGAGTGGTCTGTGCCCTAAACGGTGGGCAAACTGATCGGCGTCCGAGGGCAATATTTGCCCGTCACACCTTGCTCGTTTGACGGTCTTCTTTGAATCAATATTTGTATTTTTCAATAGGGTCTGTGGTTGTGTATTCATTTATTACTTTAATCTATCTATATACATAAAAATTAAACCCATTTTCCTTGATCACGGCATCACGCGTGAATGGCTGGACCGATTTCACTAATTCTTTTTTTGTTGTATTTGTTATTATTAGGAGAAGGTTCTTACGGAAAAAAAATATTAAGAAAATCTCTCAGAAATTTTAAAAATTATACTTTTAATTTTGCATATTTTAAAAAACGCGCGTAACTAATGTCAATGTCATTCGATGACATTGTTCAATCATTGCAACGCTAAGGCGGTACGAAGTTCGCCGGGTCAGCTGGTTCGCAATATATTTTAATGAGTATTAGGTGCTTGTGGCGCAATGGTTAATGGTCAATTGTTATGATTTATATCACTCCGGGCGTACAAAACGTTAGTACGTCGGGCGTTAATAGTATTAAGTATTGATGTAGTTTTATTTTATTTAAATCGATAAAATTTTGGCATGATGTTTAAAATAATTTTTAAATTACTAAATGTTTCAGGAATGATACTCGTTTTTAATAGTCACATTTCAATTGTTTCATGATTATTACTGGCTTTTAATACAAGAAAAACAATTTCTAACGTAAAAATATATGTAAAAACTACGTCTATGGATTGTTACAAATAATTGTGATTTTAAAAATTACCAAAAGGTAGACATACGTCGTAGACAATAAATTTTATTGCAATATTCGTGGATTGTATGAACCAAAATCTTTTGGTTTTGACGTAAATCCAAGGCTAACTTCGAAACCAAAGAAGATAGATTTGTTATGGTCATTTAGCCTTCTTAATTCTCTAATTGTAAGAATATTACTTATCTACCACTTTGTCGCGACCCCGCCATAAATGTCCTTAACGGTGTAACTCATGGGGTAGATGTAATTTAAAAGATATGGCCGAGGTCGCGATGTGAAAGAGACATAAGGTGTTTGAATCTTACCTTCTATCTCTTATACATATGCCTTCACTCTCCTTCCATCACTCTCGCGCCCTGCACGACCTGCACGTACTGCAGCTAACTCCTTCTGCGAGGCCTTCACGTACCACCTGTAAGTATTATGGTATTTCATGACAACACTGCTGTCACCAAGCTTCCCACTGACCAGAAAACTATAGGCCATATCCTCCCAGGATCACAAAGGGAACACTACTGTATATGTCTAATAATAACTTGTCAGTCTGTTCAACATCTCAACGGCTTTCAGACTGCGCTAGCTTCCCCACTGACCGGGAACAGTAGAGGGCACTAACCCAACCACTAGCGCACCGCTCTGCCCACCACTGCAATTCCAAGACCCCAAGTCAAGGAACAGCCTGTGGGCAGATACTACACATAACTCCGCTCACTAGCGCACCGCTCTGCCCACCACTGCAACTCCAAGACTCTAAGTCAAGGGAACAGCCTGTAGGCAGATACTACACATAACTCCGCTCACTAGCGCACCGCTCTGCCCACCACTGCAACACCAAGACTCTAAGTCAAGGGAACAGCCTGTGGGCAGATACTACACATAACTCCGCTCACTAGCGCACCGCTCTGCCCACCACTGCAACACCAAGACTCTAAGTCAAGGGAACAGCCTGTGGGCAGATACTACAAATAACTCCGCTCACCAGCGCACCGCTCTGCCCACCACTGCAACTCCAAGACTCTAAGTCAAGGGAACAGCCTGTGGGCAGATACTACAAATAACTCCGCTCACCAGCGCACCGCTCTGCCCACCACTGCAACTCCAAGACTCTAAGTCAAGGGAACAGCCTGTGGGCAGATACTACAAATAACTCCGCTCACCAGCGCACCGCTCTGCCCACCACTGAAACTCCAAGACACTAAGTCAAGGGAACAGCCTGTGGGCAGATACTACAAATAACTCCGTTCACCAGCGCACCGCTCTGCCCACCACTGCAACTCCAAGATTCTAAGTCAAGGGAACAGCCTGTGGGCAGATACTACAAATAACTCCGTTCACCAGCGCACCGCTCTGCCCACCACTGCAACTCCAAGATTCTAAGTCAAGGGAACAGCCTGTGGGCAGATACTACAAATCACTCCGTTCATCTGCGCACCGCTCTGCCCACCACTGCAACTCCAAGACTCTAAGTCAAGGGAACAGCCTGTGGGCAGATACTACAAATAACTCCCGTGTGATCAGTCCATTCAAACAAGTCAAGTATTAAGTCAAAGATGAATAGGGTATTCATGGTTAAGTATTACGATAGAGAATTACATAGTCAAGGGATACTTAGCTCCAGATACGGATCCAACACAGCCCTCGGCACAAGTCTCGGCACTCACATGTCCAACTCACTACTAAAGTAATACTGAGCAAGCAATCACTTTAAAGTAACATTTAAAACTTTCATAACGGCGCGTGAACTCACAGTGACTGACACTGACAGATCGCGTCTACCATAGAGTATAAATTATAAGACAAAACTTGCCATAGAGGTTCCACCTTCCTGTTAAGGTAGTCAGTCACTGTCGTTGTTGTTGAATGTCATCGTGATGCTAGGCATTCACGACACTCCCGACGGCCGGCAGAAGAGAAATAAGGGAGCGTGTCCGCTGTCGTATCTTCTCTCTGGCCCTGACGGCTGCTACCCTTGGCTGCCGCGGTCGAGGAGAGGCACCAGTAGTGTCATCAGCATTAAAACCATCTGCGTCAATGTTATCAGGCGGGTTTTCTCCTTCTGGAGTATTCTCATCAAGGATACTATCTGTATCGTGAAATGGATCCTGTTCCCAATCACTATGAAAAGGTATATTGTCTATATCGTCGACTTCCATGTCGGCAATTAAATCTTGCGAACCTTCAAGAGCTCCTCTTGCGACTTCCTTATTTACAGGCGATGTGGTAATTTCTTCACTTACTATATCTTCTATTTCTAGTGGATACAATTGAGCTATTGAACGAGTGAATATCTTGTCACCTACTTTAACTTGAGCGACACGACACATATCATCGGCTCCTCTTTTCAGAGATATGATATTACCAACCTTCCAATCTTCCCTATTCTTATTATCTCCTTTGATCTGCACCACTTGTCCTTCTGACGGTTCTAACTTAGACGTACATCTCGGTTGTTTGTGCGAGTGCGAGTATCTTTCCCTTAAACTCAGTAGATATCGATCTATAAACATCTTCTTGAATTCTTCAAGTATGGTGATACCCCTTTTCCAACTCTTTACTAGGTCGCACTTTACTTGAGTTCCTTCAGGTATGGGTCCGTCATCTTTGGCGTCTATGGCTATGTTCCTACCCATAGCAATGAAGTCAGAAGGTCTTAGGATATGGTCCATTTCATCGTCGATATAAGTTAAAGGTCGAGAATTTATAACAGCTTCAATCTCCTTGACAACAGTGTTTAGCTGGTTATCCGTTAAGAGATGCTTCTGTAAGGTCGTCTTCATGCAAACCTTGACCATACCCACGAGTCTTTCATAAAATCCACCAAACTATGGTGCGAGTTGGGGAATGAAGCGCCACTTAATCCCCTTTTCGATACAATAAGGTTGGGTCATGACTTCCGACAACAATTTTAGATTTGTGGCATTATCGGATACCTCTGTGTATACGATACCGATGTCTTCGCGAGTTACTTCTCTTGATTCAATACTTAAGCTACCGTTTACACCCATATTTCCTCTGTCGATCATGTCTTCATCCAATGGAGTGTTCGACAGATCCTCCCCGGCCAAAAAAGAATTGTTATTCGGTGGAATGACAGGCCATTCTGCCGAATCCTTAGACAAGAATTCTGGTCCTGTTAACCATTTCTCCATCTCTTCTCTCGACTGATTGGGCCTTGTGGCAACATCCGCCGGATTCAAGTCTGTTGGAACATGTCGTATCTTGAGTTCGTTATTTTTCTTCATTTCTTGAATTCGTCTTGATACAAATGGTGTCAAAAGTTTATCGGAATGATACCAACTAATCACAATCTGACTATCCGACCAGAGGATTTGTTCTGTTATGTTACCTTGTAGAAACTTCTTGACGTATTGAATCAGGCGGCAGCCTATAAGTGCAGCAATCAACTCTAATCTGGGGATCTTTAAGTCGTCCTGATCCTTTATTGGAACCAAGCGTGACTTTCCTATAATGAAGCTCCGTGTGTTACCCTATACTATGCAGACTACCGCTGCGTATGCTTTAGTCGAAGAATCCGTAAAGCAATGGATGGAATAACTTTTACTTCTCAAGTTCTCTACACAGCATCGGGGAACACATGTTTCGTTTAAGACTTCAAGTTCCTTTTGGACCTCTTTCCATCTGTCTGCTAAGTCTCCAGTTAAAGGGGTGTCCCACTTCACCTTTAGCTTCCACAGGTCTTGTAGAAGAAGTTTGGCCGCCAACATAGAAGGCGCTACATACCCACAAGGGTCGTACACTGATGCGATGCACCGTTGAACTCCTCTCTTGGTGCTCGAGTATTCACTGTTGGAACTCTTTTTTCGTCTTATTATACAGGTCGACAGCTTCCTCTACAGTGTCTGCGCCCGTCACCAAATTATCCACATATATATCTTCTGAAAGTCTTCGCACGCTTTCCAGGTTGTATTTCGACAAATGATATTTTATTGTAGCGTTTAATAAGAATGGACTGCTTATCACTCCAAAAGGTACTCTACAAAACCTCAAGTGTAACAGGTTATCATTGTTGACTGGTTTGTCAATGTCTTTGATCCACAAAAATCTAGTGACATCACGGTCTTTGTGTTGTAGCCCAATCTGTAGAAATGCTTTTTCCACATCTGCGCAGATACCTATACTGTGAGATCTAAACTTTAGCAAAATTCCAATCAATTCTTCCAGCATCAAAGGTCCACCATATAGACACTGGTTTAAGCTCTTACTTTCTTTTAGTTTTGAAGAGGCATCGTAGACAATTCTAATAGGTTTGTCCTTGATCTTCACAAAATGATGTGGTAAGTACGATACAGGATGATTAGAGCTGTTAATCTCGTCTTCTGGTACGCCTTCCACGATAACCTAAATTCTTTTGTTACTTGATTAACTGGTCGTAAGCAATTAGCGTGTCAGACTCTAGCCGTTTCATTAAACCCACCAATCGACCTAAAGCCAAACCAAAGTTAGAATCCAACTCTGGAGGGTATTCTATCCACGGCCACGATACATAATATCTTCCATTCTCAAATCGCGTCGTTTCGTTGAAATGGCGTATGGATTCTTCGTCTCTGTTTTCTTTAGGGAAATCTGTTATACCTAGGGACTCAAGTTCCCATAATTCTTTAATGTTAACACCATTAAAGGGTAAGTCCGGTTGCGTCAGACTTGTGTCTATGCTGGTCTGGAAGTAGGTGACCACTTCTATCTCGTTGACAGGTTTCAAGTTCGCCTTCCCACTGATGATCCAACCTATTTCGGAATTGATAATAAACAAATTCTTCTGGATCTCGATCTTCTCTGGTAATAGGATGGTAAAGTAGTAGTCGTTACCTATGAGGAGATCTATCTTTTCGCCTAATGATCCATCATCCGCCAGATCATACTCAAATTTCAGGAATTTCCGATCTGGTCCTACATAAGGCACACCTTGAGTTATCATAGGGACCACATTGGCCATGATTGTAATCGCCTTCCCTGATCGTGTCACAATCTGGAAACTAACTCTGGGACTATCAACTTCCTGTGGTACCTTAGATCCAAAAGTAAATATAGTCAGCCGACTTTCTTCGATAGTCGCAAGTCCAAGTTCTTTAGCCAAGCTCTGGGTAATGTAAGTCCGCATACTACCTGAGTCGAGGAGAGCTCTTCCTTTGAGTAAATCATCGCTATCTCCCCTTCTTAAGTCAGTAATAGCTGTTTGAAGTACAGTAAGTCCAGAGTCATTGACATGACACTGTGTAGTAGGTTCGCTTTTGTCCTCATTCTTTTCTTCTCCGTTATTCCTTAGGATTTGCGGAGTCTATTGTATTCATAGATAAAATTAATTTCGGACACAATGCTACATGATGTTTAGAACTTCTGCAGGATGTACAAACATTCCTCTCTCGGCATCTGAAGGCTTGATGACCCTTCTCAAGACATTTAAAACAGCGGTTTGATAACTGTTTCTTCCTTTCATACAATGTTTTGTATCTATTGCATTTTTGATGTGGGTGTTCATCGTTACAGAATGCACATGTAGATGACATCTTGCGTCTTTTCCAAAGTGATTCTGTAAGGAACCTTCTGTCGCGATTATCCTCGTTATGATAGTCTTCGCTAGAATGATTGAAATTTCTTTTAAATCCTTGATTCCTTGGAACGTAGGTAGAAGAGTTGAAGTTCCTTTTGACATCATTGTTAATTCTATGGTCACTCTGTCTCATTCCAGATCTAAAATTTCTGAACTTCTCATTAATATGTAGGGTCTCGGTGCTATAGTTGTCTGAAGTTCCTTCTCCAAGATGAGCAGTAAATCTGTCAGCGTCCTCCTTGGCTGATATTAGAGTCTCCAGTTCCTTCCGAAGTTCCGGTACTGATTCGTCCTTAACTCTCTTTTTCAATTCATAGATTATTCCTACCGGGAATTTCTCCAATATGAGAAATCTGAGGTAGCTATGCGTAGTATCTTCACCCAAGGAACATAATACTCTTAAGTGTCTTTCAACTTCATTTAAGACAGTACGGCAACTACTAGTAGTGTCCTCGGCAGGTTTGATCTTACTTAAGGCGGAATAGTGGGCATCTTTCACTAAGTCAATCCTTCCATATCTTGCTTCAAGAGTACTAACAGCGATGTCGTAGTTTCTATTTGTTGCTCCTAATCCTTCGATCAACTTTTTGGCTTCTCCCTTTAAGGCTGAACTAAGATACAAGAACTTGTCGACATTACTTAGTCTTTGACAGCCCACAAGAGACTGGTACTGGTCCCAAAATTGGTTCCACTGTAGTATGTCGCCGTGAAATTCAGGTAAAGATAACTTCGGCAGTTTCCCTGAAAGCGGTAAAGCGTCGTCCTTTGGTGACGATGTCCTTGCTTGTTTTAGTAGAACTCGCAGTTCACAAAGATGTTCCTCTGCTTCAAGTTGGATGGCAGCTATTCTCGACACTTCGTCAACTGCTGGCTCGTTCGCCATCCGGAAATAGTTGTTAAGGTCTGACTGCAGACGGTTTATCCCGCTTTCCAACTTGGAAACGTTGATTTCGGTCTCAATGATGAACGGTGTGATCCGTTCAAGGTCTAGGGTTCCAGGTCCAATTAATTTAATATTCTCCCTCGCCTTAACGATAAGACTTTGCAGATGTTTAGAACTAATATCAAGAGTTGCCATTAAACTTTCTTCCATGTTGACAGATGCACGGTTATTGACCTGTAATATATACACAACAAAAAAAAAATAGTACCACATCTGGAGTAGGTACACTATACCACGCAAAACATTCAAACGAAGAGAAGAATTAAAAGCACGAGCATAGCCCCATATTGTCCGACCACACGTATCTTATAATATATCAAGTGCACGCAATTTTATGAAAATAAAAACTTCTCAAACATTGTTATAATAAAGGCATAGATAGTATCTCAGATTGGCTCAAACGAACGATTCCCGTAAGCATCGACAAGGTCCATTATAGCTTGAACCTCAAGTCTCAAATTATCTCTCAAAGGCTAGGGTTCGATGTTAAATTGGATGAAAGCAAATCCTTGTTGCTGGCAAATAGTCGACAGTGACTGCATAATAGCAAATGGTTAGTAAGCTTAATGAATTTCTTATTAATTTATATTAATTTACAATCGCAGATTGATACCGATGCTAAATATCAATAGGATTGATTTAGCTTGTGTAAGGCTTGAATAGTTTGAGAACTAAACTACTCTTCATTATTATAACACCATTGACTATTAGACCAATATGAAATTACACTATTGAAGGTACTAAATAAGTGAACAGTAATGACTCAATATTTTGTTTGTTGATTATTTAATACGGATAGGTCTTGGAAAGGATATTGCATGAAGGGAGGATGATAGATACGCATATCCATGTTGCATAGTAAGCGTAGTGTAGATTCGCAAAAAAGAGACACCATGTAGCAAAGCATCATCCAAAGAAACCGTGGTCAACGCATATAGTACAAACTCATTGTTGCACGAGACTATGCTCACAAAGTACGACAATGAATACGGTGAGCGTATCTAAACTTGAAATTAAGCCAAGGAATATTTTACTTACGACACAACCGGGCCGACGCACGCTGGACTGGCAGGAAAATGCAGGTGGTGGAACTTATGGGGTAGTTACCAGCCTATAAACACGAAACAAGAGACACTAAACAAAATATAACCGAACTAAACGTAGAATAGGACGTATGTTAAGCGTACGATGCTGTACTGACGAAAAATTGAAATGGCGAATTGACGCCACGCTACAAGCTCGAGAGTGTCTGCAGTTTTTTCTAATTAACTCCAGTCATCATATCCACAGGCTTCTATATATTATTTAATTTTCACTTCTGTGCATAAAAAATATGAATTCAAGACTCTTATGCCTTATTTAATAACTCACCTCGCAGAATTATTATCTCGCACTTGTTTGTGTGTTGCACTGAAAAAGCGGGTGTCAAAAATGGCCGATTCAACCTCCACACGCCCTACACACACAGTACACTCGCGCGCTGGATCACGGAAACAGCGTTGCCAACACAGGATTGATATAGTTCACGTTCCTGTCACTCTCACAAGAAGAAAATGTTTACGTGAATAATATTAATAAGCTACCTAGTTGATACTTAATAAAATAAGTAGAATAATCATTAAAATAATTAATGACGATAAATAAAATGTCAGTTGTAATAGTTTACTTAAACACAATATTAAAAGTAGCTGTATTTATTTCCACAGACGCCATGTTTGGTCAATCACATCCAGCTTAGAGTAAGCTCTCAAAAATCCGCGAGAATTCAACGTGAATTCTAAGTTATTAAATTAAAATTATCAACGTATTATATTAAAATCTAAATCCGTAAAAGATCACATCCAAGTGTGTTCTGCTCGTTCTGCCTCATTATCTTCAAATAAACATCCTTTTGATGAAATTATAATTCTATGTGATTTGCTAGAAACTGATTACCAACGCCATCTATTGGCGACACTTCAAATGTTGGAAGCCCTTCCAATGTGATAGGTGGTGCGCGGGAAGCAAAATCATCCTGTTTCTAACTTTATTATCCTTTCGTGTAAATTAATGCTTCTTCGGAATAACAACAGCAGAAGCCTTCGTATCTATGGCAAGGGGTTGCCTTATTTCAAACACGATACGGTAATCTCCTGGAAATCCTATTTATGGCAAAGGAATGAATTCAAGAAGTATATATATGTAAACTGTACAAAATAATTACTGCTTCGCAACCATTGACTTGGGCCTAGATTCTCACATCCAAGCCACCTTCCACCATGTCGCGACCCCGCCATAAATGTCCTTAACGGTGTAACTCATGGGGTAGATGTAATTTAAAAGATATGGCCGAGGTCGCGATGTGAAAGAGACATAAGGTGTTTGAATCTTACCTTCTATCTCTTATACATATGCCTTCACTCTCCTTCCATCACTCTCGCGCCCTGCACGACCTGCACGTACTGCAGCTAACTCCTTCTGCGAGGCCTTCACGTACCACCTGTAAGTATTATGGTATTTCATGACAACACTGCTGTCACCAAGCTTCCCACTGACCAGAAAACTATAGGCCATATCCTCCCAGGATCACAAAGGGAACACTACTGTATATGTCTAATAATAACTTGTCAGTCTGTTCAACATCTCAACGGCTTTCAGACTGCGCTAGCTTCCCCACTGACCGGGAACAGTAGAGGGCACTAACCCAACCACTAGCGCACCGCTCTGCCCACCACTGCAATTCCAAGACCCCAAGTCAAGGAACAGCCTGTGGGCAGATACTACACATAACTCCGCTCACTAGCGCACCGCTCTGCCCACCACTGCAACTCCAAGACTCTAAGTCAAGGGAACAGCCTGTAGGCAGATACTACACATAACTCCGCTCACTAGCGCACCGCTCTGCCCACCACTGCAACACCAAGACTCTAAGTCAAGGGAACAGCCTGTGGGCAGATACTACACATAACTCCGCTCACTAGCGCACCGCTCTGCCCACCACTGCAACACCAAGACTCTAAGTCAAGGGAACAGCCTGTGGGCAGATACTACAAATAACTCCGCTCACCAGCGCACCGCTCTGCCCACCACTGCAACTCCAAGACTCTAAGTCAAGGGAACAGCCTGTGGGCAGATACTACAAATAACTCCGCTCACCAGCGCACCGCTCTGCCCACCACTGCAACTCCAAGACTCTAAGTCAAGGGAACAGCCTGTGGGCAGATACTACAAATAACTCCGCTCACCAGCGCACCGCTCTGCCCACCACTGAAACTCCAAGACACTAAGTCAAGGGAACAGCCTGTGGGCAGATACTACAAATAACTCCGTTCACCAGCGCACCGCTCTGCCCACCACTGCAACTCCAAGATTCTAAGTCAAGGGAACAGCCTGTGGGCAGATACTACAAATAACTCCGTTCACCAGCGCACCGCTCTGCCCACCACTGCAACTCCAAGATTCTAAGTCAAGGGAACAGCCTGTGGGCAGATACTACAAATCACTCCGTTCATCTGCGCACCGCTCTGCCCACCACTGCAACTCCAAGACTCTAAGTCAAGGGAACAGCCTGTGGGCAGATACTACAAATAACTCCCGTGTGATCAGTCCATTCAAACAAGTCAAGTATTAAGTCAAAGATGAATAGGGTATTCATGGTTAAGTATTACGATAGAGAATTACATAGTCAAGGGATACTTAGCTCCAGATACGGATCCAACACAGCCCTCGGCACAAGTCTCGGCACTCACATGTCCAACTCACTACTAAAGTAATACTGAGCAAGCAATCACTTTAAAGTAACATTTAAAACTTTCATAACGGCGCGTGAACTCACAGTGACTGACACTGACAGATCGCGTCTACCATAGAGTATAAATTATAAGACAAAACTTGCCATAGAGGTTCCACCTTCCTGTTAAGGTAGTCAGTCACTGTCGTTGTTGTTGAATGTCATCGTGATGCTAGGCATTCACGACACACTTATTTAGAACTTCTAAAATAAAAAAAAGATATGATTTATTATTTGAAAAAAAATAAGTTTTTCTGCTCTCCTGAAAAGTCCGGTTTTAGTAGATACACCAAATGGACCAAAAGGGATCGATATTTATATTATTTCTTGTCTACAGATGTACACAGCATGGTGGGCCCACTCCTGGCCGCGCTGCCCCCGCAGCCGCCGCCGTGCCTGCCGCCTTACTGTCAGCACCTTCCCGTCAGAGCACCTCCAAGTACGTACGCTATTCATCTTGTTTTATTGCTGTACCTATCATATCAGCCTGTTGACTATCACTGCTGGACATAGGCCTCCCCCAAGGAGCGCCACAGCGCACGATCTCCCGCCCTTTGCATCCAGTCATTACCGGCTGCCTTCTTCAGGTCATCTGTCTATCTAGCCGGGGGGCGTCCCACACCACGTTTACTTTAGCTATGCTATGGAAAGTTCTATGCTGGGGATTTCATTAAGGTAAGATCCGGAACGAGTTCAAACGACATAAGACTAAGATTACTAATAATAAATTGTTTTAACGAAGATACCTAGCCCCAAACTAAGCGTTAGCTTGTGCTACGGTGGCTAGAATAACGGATAGAAATACATTAATACATTAATTTATAAACACCAGATTTTAATCATTATTTATTTAAGATTACAATTGATGTTGTCAAAAAATGTAGCAAGCTAAAGTGGCAGTGGGCTGCGCATGTCAGGTGGAGCAGGAAGGTTCTCGAATAGAGACAGCTGTACTCGCGTAATCTAAACATATACATAAAAACTCAAAGGTGATTGAATGACTGACAGACTGATATAGTGATCTATCAACGCACAGCCCAAACCCTTGGATGGATCGGGTTGAAATTTGGCATTAAGGTAGAAGTTATGACGTAGGCATCCGCTAAGAAAGGATTTTGATAAATTCTACCCCTAAGGGTATAAAATAGGGGTTGCAAACTTGTTCCAAACTCAGCGAAAAACTCCACACGGACTAAGTCGCGGATGGCCGCTAGTTATTAGTACATATGATGACCATTAGAAATGGAAGAGCGTCGTTCCCTGACACAGGCTATCAAGCTATAATAAAATGTAACCATTTAATGGAATGATTTATTAATTTATTGTAATGACGACCGCTTGGTGCAGTGGTCCACAGGTCGGACTTCTAAAAAACCAAGGGTCGCGGGTTCGATCCCCGCACAGTACAAGCATAAGTGTGCATGAACATGTGTGTTTGTACTGGCCTGGGTGTTTTCTATGTAAAATATGTATTTATTTACAAAAAAAAGTATTTATGTATGTTTATCCGTTGTCTTGTACCCATAACACAAGCCTTGGCTTACTTTGGGACTAGGGAATTGGTGTGATTGTTGTGAAATATTTTTATTTATTTATTTATCTTTCTATTTGATCCGCCGACGCCAAAGAGGGGAGTCAAAAGTTTGACCCACTATGTCCGTTTGTGTGTGTACCTATATATTTTTTGTGTTGGTGTGTTTTTGTGTAATTTTGTCTGTAGTGGTAAGTAGTTTCCGAACGGATGGACTGATTTCAAAGCGGTTTTGACGTGACAACGTCTTATAAATTGGTTTGCCGGGTGACACTTCAAGAAACTGCGTTACGCTCCGCTCACGTTCCGCGCTCACAATGAGAGCGAGTGAGAGGCACGCGTCCCTTCGACTCGGGCATGGTTAGCCCGCCTAAGAGCGAGTGAGACAGACATAAAAAGTGAAAGGCACGCGTCCCTTCCACTCGAGCACAGTTAACCCGCCTAAGAGCGAGAGAGACAGAGCGAGAGAGAGAGAGAGTGAGAGAGTGAGAGAGATAGGCATACACACCGGTTCATGTTATACGAATGAATATTCACATTAAAATTATTTTACCACTCAAAGTCGTTGTCACGTAAAACTTTCGCCCGTATACCGATTTTACAGGCAACCAATTTTTTTTTATTATTCAAAAGATAATTTAATCACGGTGACTCTTAACTATGGTTCATCAAAATCCGTCCAGTGGAGTGAGCACGAACAACTATCGTAACGTATTCGTAGCGTTTATCTATCGTTAACTTGTCAATTTGTATGGGGAAACTGTCAGTTTCCTTGGACTATACCATTACCTTACGATAAAGTTCGTGCTCAACTCACAGTCGTTGAAGCTCAACAGCATATCAGATAAATAAATAAATAAATAAATAAATATTTCTCAACAATCACACCAATTCTCTAGTCCCAAAGTAAGCTACGAGGCTTGTGTTATGGGTACTAGATAACGGATATACATACTTAAATACTTATGCTTGTACTGTGCGGGAATCGAACCCACGACCCTTGGTTTAGAAGTCCGACATGCGGACCACTGCACCAAGCGGTCGTCAGATATAGCCCTCAAATCATTTTCAACAATTTTTGCAATACCCAAACTGAAAGGGTTACTAAGTTATAAAGTGTAATTGTCTAGCATAAGACCTGCTATAATTATGTATGTATTAACACTTAGTTGGCAAATAAAAGAATAAGAATAAGCTATATTCCTGATTCATGTCGGAGTTTTTTTTTTAATACGCTTTCATTAGATCGGGTTGTATGTATGTATGTATGTATGTAACGGAATATTTGAGCTCAATTTTCACCAACTTCCAGAAATCGGATTAATTTGAAACTTTGCACACGTATTAAAAGTACCGATGACAATGCAATAATTTGATAAGAGTTTTCCATTATCCTTATTATCTAAAAAAATTAAAAATAGTTAAAAAAAAACTAAAAAAAACACGCTTTTATTGCTAACTAAAAAAGATAAAATAATTTCTGCGTACACGGAATTTATATTACAGTAGAGTAAAAAGCGTGGGGTGCTTTGTATAGATAGTATCATCCTTTTATTGACAACTATAAAAAGAGAAGTACGTATACATACGTCATAAAGTACACCCCACGCTTTTTACTCTACTGTAATATAAATTCCGTGTACGCAGAAATTATTTTATCTTTTTTAGTTAGCAAAAAAAGCGTGTTTTTTTTAGTTTTTGAAACTATTTTTTTTTATTTGAACTTATTCTACCCACCAGTCCTCACCCCGCCCCCATGCGACGAGGTCCGGCGGCGGGGAGAGAAGCGGCCCATCCCGCCGGAGTTGAAGGATGAGAAGTACTTCGAGCGGCGCCGGCGCAACAACCAGGCGGCTAAAAAGTCGAGAGACGCTCGGAGGATTAGGGAGGATCAGGTAGGGACAGACTATGGTACCAGCTACGACGACCACTTTGGTGTAATGGTCAAGAAGTTGACTATTAGCCAAGAGGTCGCGGGTTCGATCCCCGCACTGTACAAATATTTGTCTGCATGAACACGTCCGTTTGTACTGGTCTGGGTGTTATGTGTATTTATTTAAGTTTATTTGTAATACCTATCACTGTTGATTCTGATATTTGTAACACAAGTGTATCACGGAGGCAGATCAATGTACCTATGTGTAGTTGTATATTTACCTATTTATTATCGCGGACACGGCAGACGTTGTCCTGCCCTTTGCTTTTTTTTTAAATTTCTGATCTTTTTAACCTTCCCTGTACTTCCACGAATATCTCAAGACCAAAATTATTGAAATCGGTTCAGCCGTTGTCGAGTTTTAGCGAGACTAACGAACAGCAATTCATTTTTATAAAATTACTAGCTGACCCGGCGAACTTAGTACCGCCTTAGCGTTGCAATGATTGAACAATGTCATCGAATGACATTGACATTGACGTTTTTTAAAATATGCAAAATTAAATGTATATTTTTCAATATTTCTGAGGGAATTTCTCAATATTTTTTTCCGTAAGAACCTTCTCCTAATAATAACAAATACAACAAAAAAAGAATTAGTGAAATCGGTCCAGCCATTCACGCGTGATGCCGTGACCAAGGAAAACGGGTTTCATTTATATACAGGGTGTAAAAAAACCTTAACGAAGCCGAATACCACTCTACCAATTGTTACGATCATTTTTTTCCTTTACACCATACCTGGGAAGTTAACGGTTACTGAGATATTGATGGTTAAAGTTTGGAAAAAAAATTGGTGATTTTTACAGAAATGACTTCTGTCCGTTATAACTGAACTTTTTTCCAAAGAAACATGATACAAATTTTTACTAGTTCTTTCATAAAAAAGCCTCTTAATGGCACACTCCGCAATGAACAGCGCACACTCGAACCGAACCGCGTCGCGGCGGCGTAAAGCAACACGCCCCGTAGTGACTTTTCTGCGTGCGCGCTGTACATTGCGGGTTAGAATTAAATTATTTTTTTTGATGTCAAAAAATAAAAGTTGTTTCCCAGCCAAAATTTATTTTTCATACGATTTGGTTTGATGTACTGAACGCGTGGTTGACGGCTTCGTTAAGGTTTTTTTTACACCCTGTATATAAGAATATAAAAAAGAATCACGGTGGTTCATTACTATGGCTGATCAAATCCGTCCAGCCATTTAAGCTCATCGGCTGATTTCCTGCCTCATTCGGGTTTTTTTAATTGGAAGTTAGTTTTTTCGTATTTACGCGTATCTTCGCCCAAATCAAGTCCCTCAAGGAGTTTTACGGCGCTCCTCAGTGGAGTCTCACCTGTTGGACTCTTGCTCATAATAACACTTGTTTACAGATAGCCTGGCGAGCCTGTCTTCTAGAGCAAGAGAACGCATCCCTCCGCGCGCACGTAGCTACGCTGCGCCAGGAAGCGCTGGCTTTGCGCGGTCTACTCGCAGCAAGAGATGAACAGCCCGCACCGTCTTCTACTACTGCTGACTAAGGCTATCTACAAAAAGACATATAACACTTAAAAAATATGTTTTCGGCTCCGGTCATCATCATCAGGCAGGATACGAACCCAAAGGTCGGCTTTGAAAGTCCGGTCCAATGCACTGACCAACTGATCAACCGAGAAGCTTAATGGAGTCTTTAAATTTTGTAAGTGCTTTCTAAAGCCAGCGTATGTTTCATCAATGATTGTGGGAGACTGTAGGAGATTGTACTAGCTGCAAGAGATGACCAGGCCGCACCGGCTCTTCTTCTGAATAAAGCTGCTATAATTACTGGCTTAGGCCAGGTCCTGCACCAATGAGCAAGAAAACGCCTCCCGCCGCGTGTACATCACTATGCAGCTCCATGAAGCGCTGGCTTTGCGCGGTCTACTCGCAGCAAGAGATGAACAGCCCGCACCGTCTTCTATTACTGCTGACTAAGGCTCTCTTATAAAGAACAAATCTTTACAACCGCACGTAGCAGCTGTGAGTCAGGAAGCGCTGTCTTTGCATGGTGTACTAGTTGCAAGAGATGACCAGGCTGCACCGGCTTATCATCATCATATCAGCCTGTTACAGTCCACTTCTGGACATAGGCCTCCTCCAAGGAGCGCCACAGCGCACGATCCCTCGCCCTTTGCATCTAGTCACTGCCAGCTGCCTTCTTCAAGTCATCTGTTCATCTAGCCAGGGGGCGTTCCACACTACGATTACCTAAGCGTGGTCTCCATTCGAGAACCTTCCTGCCCCCCCTTTCGTCGGTTCTGCGACAGACATGGCACCGGCTCTACTTCTGCTGATTAAAGTTGCTAAAATTACAGGCTTAGGCCAGGTCCTGCACCAATGAGCAACAGAACGCCTCCCTCCGCGCGCTGTAGCTGCACTGCGCCAGGAAGCGCTGGCTTTGCGCGGTCTACTCGCAGCAAGAGACGAACAGCCCGCACGGTCTTCTACTACTGCTGATTAGGGCTATCTAATAAGTCCTCCTGGCCGATTTCGACCACGGCAGCCAATCTCAACAGAGAGTGAAACGACACGTACTTTAGTAGATAGCTTTGTTGGTGCCTCGTTGGTGTGGTGGCGTTTTCCCCGGAGCGGAGCCGTGTCCTTTTCAGTACTCTGGAAAGTCCCAAACACGGCTGAGGACTCGGCTATGGCTCTTAAAAGGGTTTTCCGAAAAAGAAAAAAGAAAGGCTGCACTAACTTCTATTAAGGCCACTGCTATTTCATCCATGATACAAAAGACAGTATTATCTGAACACAATTGGCATGATGACAGCTATCTTAAATATTTTCAAGACCATGGCGTTTAAAAAACATAGCCCCTATGAAGTAATTATAACCAGTTTATTTCCAAAAAGCTGTCGAAACCAATTTTTAAACACACAAAACTCAATAAATATTCGGTCAATTGACTACGATTTCCAATATATGACCGTGACGTCACGTTCATTTATTCCCGTACAAAATCTATGGAGGCAGATCGTTGTGACAGATAATAAAATGTATGTCAACGATTGGTGGTGTCGTCTAGCCAATTTCCGATTCGTCATTCTTGCACTTGTGTTTTTACGCAATAGATTACTGAATAGGTATGTATGTAAGTAATTACAAAATGCCTATAACATAACTGCTAACGCTTTAAGTCCGTCTACCTCTGGTGTCAGCGTGACGGCCTAATTTTGGGACATTCTGTATGAACATTCGTTAATATTACATAATAATATGTATCCGTATAAACAAGTTAAAATGTTCTAAGTTGTGGTTACTAAGGTAAAAAAACTGTGTGATATTTGATCTCTTGTCCGTCCATTTATTGTGCTTACTAAGATTATGTAGGTACCTAGGTTATATTTACACTGAATAAATCTATATATATTCTAGTCAAACGAATTTATTTTAGAATTTATATTGAAAATTTCATTGGAAACCATCTGCTTGTGTAAGTTATTCGTTATTTTCTTGAATATGCAACGTTAAAAAGTAATCTTTTAAAACGATACATTACATTTCAGCTAATTGTAAAGAGTCTAAAAGAATGGTAGATTTTAACGTAGAGTTGCCTTCAGTCTTTGTAAATTAATTACTGTTATATTAGTTAATTAGAAATAATATTAAACTTCATTACCTACTGGTTGTTTCAATTTATCACAAAAAAACAACGTTCTTATGTTTTTTTTTAAATAAAATTATAGTTATAATAATAAAATTGAAGTTTTATTGAAAAAAAATAATAAAAATCAGCAAACAATTTATGAATAATTATTTCAATTTATTAATAAGACTTTATTTATTAATAATAGTTTCGAAAACTTTTCATACTTTTCTTTTATACGAGCCAATAATAAGATGATTTTCACATACTACTATACCAAGCACCCCACGTTTTTTTAAAAGTTTTTTAATCTATTATTTATTTTTATTTTTTTAGTTGATAAGGACAATGGAAAACTCTTATCAAATTATTGCATTGTCATCGGTACTTAATACGTGTGCAAAGTTTTAAATTAATCCGATTTCTGGAAGATAAGGTTTTTAATGGTGCAAAGCTGCCTCCCTTCTCCCTCACAAAACTTAAAACGTAGTAAAATCCTTGATAAATTAAGCTTAAGTGGCTTGTTGTTTCTTATTTTAATTTGTCTTACAGAAGCCTAAGTAAATAAAATAATAATCATAATAAAAATGAGTTTTCTAAAACTTTTACTTAAATTTAGTCCCAAAAAATAATGCAGTTTATTATTTTTGTATCGTGCTATGGTTTAGCTTCGTGTTTAGACTTGAGAATAAATAGCTTCGTGACGTGAAGTACTGTGAACCTAGTATTTATACTAGGTATCTTGTCTATGAAATTGGTTTGACCTTTCATCGCAAGATGGCGCTTGTATGGGCTGAAAACTACTCTCCGCTAGATGGCAGTGTTCACAAAAAAGGTTTTATTGAGCTGATAAACGATTTGCTTAATATTAACTGAAGTTTTCCTGCGCTGATGCATTATTTTAATTTTATTCATTTATTTCTTAACGCAATGCTATTTACCTTACATTTAACTTCAATTAAAAAAGAAGTTATATAACAGTGTGTATGTTTTCCATTGCACTTATTGTTGACGTCATTTAAAAAACGTACACTGATTGGCTAAAGAGTAGATCTGACAGCTTAAAACACCAATCATAAGCAGTCTGCAATTGAGACTTTTCCGTTAGGGTGAAGTGTGAAGATAGAACATACAGATTAGTAGTTAAAACCAGAATATTCTACGACGCTCTTCATTTTTCGTGTGGCAAGAAAATCAGAGAGACCCAGAAGAAAAATAAAAAATTGTTCTTTCATGAAGTTGCGTCACCCACATGTTCTGTTTGAAGTGAATTGAAGTCAAAAAATAAATTAAATAGTTGTTAATACTGAAATAAAAATGTTGTGCGCGACGAGGGCAATCGGCCGAAAGGCGTTGGAGTGTTCCGGCATCGGAACCGAGTATTACACACAAAGGAATTTCTCCACAATCCTCAAAAACGTAAGTATCCATTTTATTTGAGAAAACGAATGAAAATCGTTTGTCACATGAGCAGAAAATGTCAAAGACATTGATTCTTCAGTCTTGCCGGTTCTACAATTAATTATTGTAGTGGATTTTCTTTGTATTTTATACCGGGTTGCGCCCCCACATGGATTTCTTGACATAAATTTTTCCGTTGATTATTGGGTTAATTTCGCAATTTTCAGACTGCTGCGCCTACAGTGCCCATCTACCAACAGCATGCAGCTCAATACAGACACAAGTAAGTGTAAAACAATATATTTTGCATCACAATTTCATCATAACCTAACTCTTACTGCTATGTGACCTTTGTATGCACAGCATTTGCTCAACGCTAATAAAGTGTACATGATCGTTGCTGCATTATTTCAACAACATTTTGTAAAACTTAAAGACTCTGAACGAAACTGGCCCCAAGTAGTGGAAACCAAATAGAACTTGTTCATGCATACCATATAAAAAGAAAATGCCTCCTCATAATTTAATGAGACGGTGACCTGGAGCATACATGAAAAATTACCAGAATTGAGTGAAAATTCCTGAAATAAATTTACTTACAAGTAATTGCATTACCAATGAATTCCCTGTAAACCATTGGTGTATCATCTGAATGAAATGTAACACTAAAATGTGGTGAAGCTGTTAAAAATCATTGTTAGTTGTTGTAGTTGTTGTAAACAATGTTAATTTCAACAATCATTTGATTGACACTTACTCACTCATGGTGAACTGCTTGCATGATCAAAATCTAATTGAAAAAAAAAATTCATCACATAAAATAACTTTGTACTAATTTATTTATAACAAGTCGACCTGGCAGTTGTAATCCTACCCACAGTCTTCACATTTTTTTTTATATTCACTCACCGTTTAAACCTCTGAACATCCATGAATAATCTCAACAAAATTAGCAAAATTGGTTTAGCCATTCTCAAGTTTTAGGGAGACTATCAAACAGCAATTCATTTTTATATAAAAGACTAGTGGACCCTGCAGACGTTGTTCTGCCCATTGATTTTTTAATTTTTTTTGATCTTTTAAACCTCCCCTGGACTGCCACGAATATTTCAAAACTAAAATTATTCAAATCGGTTCTGCCATTCTCGAGTTTTAGCGAGACTAACGAACAGCAATTAATTTTTATATATAAGAAGAAGATCTAGAGCACCTTTGAGCGGTCTCTGCACTAATGTGCTGTAGACCTTTGCGGTTGGTGCTAAATTAAATGTCTGGGTTGCAACTTGACTCTTGATAAGATATATTGCGCCATATTTACTCATACTACACATAAAAAGGAAGACACCTTATTATTTTCCTTTATCATAGTCTTGTAGTATGTTTGGGAAGAAAGTAAGGAATTTAAGTAAATAAGAAAAACTCACTTTATCTATAGTTGATGGAATCAGGCGTTACTTTGCGGAAATCCATGACTAAAGCTAAAAAGAGGATTATTTTGCTTTAAATTTCCACTTAACAACGCCAGCGCAGGAACCAAAATACATCCAACTGTAATCACCTGAAAAAACTACAGCTGGAAGTCTCAGGACTTACAATACCTACAACTCACAACGTGACAAAGAAGATGCACTTGGAATCACTTTATCTCTTTAAAATTTAACTTATTAGTGGAAAACAGCTGGTAAGCTTCAACAGGTGGACGAAACCTGACCAACCATAGCTAGGAACCACTGTGATAAAATTATCTTTTGAATGAAAAACACACTGAAAAATATTTTCAAGCCCATGTGTGTTTAAAAACATAGCCCCTATGAAGTTAATACAACCAATATATTTCCAAAAAGCTGTATAAACCAATTTTTAAACACACAAAACTCAATAAATATTTGGTCAATTGACTCCAATTTCTGATACATGACTGTGACGTCACATTCATGTATTCCTATACAAAATCTATGGAGGCAGACCGTTTTGACAAATAATAAAAGTATGTGAATGATTGGTGGTGTCATCTAGCCTATTGATCCAACCCTTCAGGAGTGACATAGCCACAGATAGAGACACAAAAACACAAACAGAATAGCGGTCAAAATTTATAACTCTCAACTCACTCCTTTTTTTCATTGGAGCCAAAGATAATGGAAAAAGGGAAGATTGTCAATGTATAGGAAACCTGATTTAACTCCCCTTAATCTTCAAAAGATGGCGTTACCGGTCACTGAAGAAACGCCAAGTAACGAAAAATCTCTAAAACACACGAAATTACGCATAAACTTGTTACTTATCATTCAATGTTTTCATAAGATTAATATTCATGCACGTATTTATTACTTTTCGCACAAAACAAGCTATATTTAAATAATGTATTTAAATTTCAATATTTTCACCTTAAACCTATTGCTTAAAACTAAAGCATGCCAAATAGCGAGCGTTTTTCACTTGCTAGAACCGCTAGATGGCGCAGACTCACATTAAAATCATGTTATTTTACCTTCAAACTCAGTTTTAGTTTAAGATAACCGAATCTCCAGAAAATAATAAATAAACACGTAAAAAGTAAAAAAAACCCTCCTTCGGCAGTTGGGTAACAGAAAGCATTTTTTAACAAAGATTAGCGGGATTCGAAGTTGGAACCTGTGGCCATACATACTCCCTAAACGTTCGTATTTCCGAATCTAGCCAGCGCGTTTGCTCGCACGGAGACGCTTGTAAGAGTGACAGGGACATCAGCAGGCTACATCCGAAACTACGGAAAACGGCTTAAGTGATGTAGGTGAGTAGGTCTCGTCACCGCGCCGTGTCGCCACCCTCACACTATCAAAATACCTACACACAGATGTATAATCATCACATCAATCACAAACCGTCAAACAAAGCAGCCTTATTTTACGCATATAACTACAGATAGCTGCTAGCTAGGTAGGTACCTATATTACCAAGTTCAAATGAAGTAAAATACATTTTAAAAATATTTAAGTAGGCAGCTATTTTTTATCAAAAGATTCACTATATTCATAGAAAAGCGAAAATAAACTTCTTCCTGCTACTTATTACAACCAATACAACTATTTGGTCACTCTCATTTTGACCTTTTAACGTTAAAGATAAGAACTATTATGTGATACCTACATAAAAAATATCGAAGTGTTTGTTAATCTGAATGTGGTTTAGTAGACGGTACACCTTCTAGCTAGACTAGGTAGCTAACACTTCTGTCCTTCTCGCACACTAGCACGCGCTGACTACAGGCTGATAAACCTATTGTCAGCGCGTTTCGGAATAGAAAGCTAGGTATTAACAAAGATAATAGAAAGATAATGAAAGTCCATTATCTTTGCTATAATGAAATAAAGAAAATTAAACGCCTCTGTGGTGTACAAGACCACGGAGACTACAAGCCTATGACTTGCTCGTTGTTTTTTTAATTTCTTTTGTAAGAACCATCCTCGTACTTCGTAGTTAAAAGAATGTCATAAAAAAAGAATTGGCCAAATTGGTCTAGGCTTCCTCGAATTATGCTCTTAGGCTCTTACCAACAGCAAAGTACATTGGTTATTATAGGTACGAAAAAAAAGTACATAGTATCAAAATAAAGTACCTACGATTTATATTTCTTTATTATTTTTTTATATTTAAAAACATATTCAACAAATAATTAATTATACTTCCAAAGTATAATTATATTGATCCTAACGACTAAACTTTTCGATATCACAAATAAAGAAAGTATTTTCGTGTACTTTATTGTTATCATAAAGTAAAGAGTACAATTTGCCAAATAACGTACAATACTTTATTATAAAGTACGGGTGGCAACTTTAATTGTGGCGTACCATCACATTCATTAGGTTTACCTAGGTACTTGAAATATTTTGCATTGTATAAAAAAACCTAAAATCATAATATTTTTGTTAAAATTAATTTAAATACCTAGACCGTTATCGTTAGGACCGTAGTCGTAAGTCTAAACATTCACTAAATACCTAAATTACTATTTACAATTTTCCCTAACCTTTTAAAAAGTAATTACAACGCTAATTAACTCATGAATATTAATTATTATTTAACATAAGTCATCATAACTTTTGAGTCGACAAACAAACAATCTTGATTTCATATTAAAGATTTCGACGCCGGGCTTGTCGCTCCGCGCGTTAGGCCGTGCGTTAGTAGGTATCTGACCGGCCGGACTACGGCTGAGCGCCGGCGCCGCGGCGCGGCGACTTCTGCCACGGTAATATTATCTATAATATTACCGTGCTTCTGCCGAGGAGTTCCAAGCGCCCGCGAACTGTGGAATGTGCGCGCGTGCGACAGTTAGACCTTATAGATTTAGGTTCTTGAAAACATGTGATCGCGCACGGCTAATATTATAGCGGAATTCGTTAATGTTTTGTTTTCTTCGTATGCCATCCCGTTTGTCCTACTCCTTCATTTTTAGTTGTGTGTGTTGTAAGACTTCCCGTGACGTTTGTGAAATAATCAACTGTAACATAAATATCGTGTTTCGTGATTTAATCAATTCCGTGTGGTCACACACATACATTCCACAAAATAACACTTTATTTAGTTAAAAAAAATTCAAGTAAACCTGTTGTCAAACAAAAATTAACCATACAATTTTTGCTACCATTTTAACCACTTTAGATAAGGGTTATTTAATTTTCAGAATTCCTAAATAACGTCATTCTTTATCAGTGATAGGAATAGGTTGTGCTTTTTGCCTCAACTTCGAAGGCGGAACAAAAAAACGGAGACTTCTTTCGGACACTTTTTTCCGGGACATTAATATATTAAATTGCTACCCGAAATTTTGGGATAGCCATTAAATGCATTAAGTAATTATGTCAATCGAAATAAGTAATTAGTGACATGACACAGACATTACAATAATAACCAAATAATAATAAAATACGTTAGAAAGTGTTAAATTTACATAAATAAAGGCGTGTAAATAAGAGGAGGAGGTGTTTTCCTCTTCAGGTTTTTGCAGGTAGGGGTTGGTCACGTGGCTACAGTCACCGGTCGGGGCGGGATCGAAGAATACTTCAAACAGTACAGAGACGTGATTTTATTGTACGGACTCGTACTTTTACATAGACGCAAAAAGTAGCCAGTCTAACCTAGTCCCGCACACAGTTCCGAGGACGCAGTGGCAGGTGCTAAGTTGACGTTATAGTACGAGAGCCCACGACCAAAACCATGTCTCAATACAACACAAAATCAATACGGCAAAAACCCTATAAAATCGTTAGATTGTATGATTCTGAACCCGACTAGGTGTGTAGTAACGGTCTAAAGTGTAGCAACTGCGTGGGAGGCCATTTCTGCTGTGTCAAAAAAAGAGACAGTCGGTATTATAGCAATACGTCTGATAGTGAAAATGTACATAGATTTTATAATTGTATTACGAAAAAGTTTGTTTTCAGACATTTTGCGCGTAGCATATAGCCTGAGCGCATTTTTGAAAATGTCAACAAATTTAGCCGACCTGTATCATAGCAATACGGATAAAAAAATTTTTCAACTTTTCCTATTGCTGCCATGATTACCAATAACCTGTTTTCATCATTGACACTTTAAGTGTAGCATATACTCCCAAAAACGAAAATAACGTTTCGGAGTCGCCTGGCCGACGCCTCTGTTAAATGTTTTTTTAAATTTACAGCCTTCATAGATATTCAAGAATCTCCCTTGTCTACTATATGTACTTTGACAGATGACAGATGTCATTACTTATTTCTTTTGTAAAAGTTACTCAAGTGTGCTTTAAATAAAACCAAAACTATCAAATCAATCAGTATTTAATTTCAACAGCCTCAGCGCTTGTTACGCTCCTGCCCCTTCCCTTCCCTTCATCCCAGTTTCCTTTTGTCGATTTATTTCAGTCCTTCAACTTCAATGTTAAGGTTTCGGGTAAATTCTTTGTTAATTATCATCTAATAAATTCAGGGTCGCAACGTATTCATTGGTTTGTAACAGAAAATTCAAGATGCCTCAATACGATTTTTAAATGATATCTGAGTATCGAAAAGTTGTCTGATAGAGAAGGTGCTACACTTAATTTGTCTGATATAAATTTTTTGCACATGTGGACAACTTATTTTATCATGTCCAACAATTTTCAGACATATTGCTATGATACCGATCGGTAAAATTTGTTAACATTTTCAAAACGGTCTCAAAATTTAATGCGTTCACATTTCCGTCTGAAAATTGTTTTGTTCGCATCAAATAACCAAAATTTACTAATAAAAAAGATTTTCAGACGTATTGCTATGAGACATTTTTTTTGTCTCATTTTTATTTTTTTTAAGTGATTTTACGGGTTTGCGCTACACCACTAACGTCTGAAAAATATGTTTTCGGTATCTCAGAACTATCATTCAACTACAGTCTGCAAATCAGACATATTGCTATGATGCAGTTCGGTAAAATTCTTTGACAATTTTGAAAATTCGGTCAGATCAAACGCTACGCGGAAAATGTCTGATATTGGTATTTTCGAGTTCAGGATAATCGTATCTATCGATTTGATGCAGTTTTGGCCGTATTGCTATGAGACAAAAATTTTGGTCGTGGGCTCTCGTACTATTAGGCTTCACAACGAAGTTAGAGTGTTCTCTGGTGGAAAAGCTCACCCAAGATGCTGCTCACACTTCGAGGTGACTTCACAAAATTTACAATAATGCCGGGTAGTCATTCTCCGAAAAATCCCAAACAGACTGCCGTTTAAGGGAGATCAGCGCCATCTAGTGTGAGTAGTGGCAATGTTCCTAACTAAATGACGTTTCAATACATGGTTGTACAGATTACCTATACTAACAATAGTTCCGACGCTACCCGATAGGTGGCGTTGGTAGTCTCTAAAAATGGTCTTGTTACAGGCGTGATTTATATGTATTTCGCCGTTTACGTGCGTTTTGGCGTAGTACCCGACACAATTTATATGATGAACCTTTAGGTGTTATATTTGTATTACCTACCTTAATTTTTTTAATAGTCAAAAAATAAAGATATATTGGCATTATTTTTAACATGCAATTTGAAAAAATAATAGTAGAATAGAATAGAATAGAATAATTTATTTGCTTTAGAATAGGGTACACTGAAGTGATTACAAATTTTCAAAAGTAGAAATAACTAAAAAAACACACTTTTATTGCTAATTAAAATGAGAAAATAATTTCTGAGTACACGGAATTTTATTACAGTAGAGTAAAAAGCGTGGGGTGCACTTTATAACGTAAAAGTGTAAAAGTACTAGTTGTTAGCCTACTTACAGAAATAAATGAATTTTATTAGATTTTTTACTAACGTTTTTTTTTATACGTGCTGTAATTTTCTTTTATACGTGCCAATAATAGGTTGATTTTCACATACTACTATACCAAAGATCCCACGCTTTTTTTTAACTTAGACTAAGTTGAATTTTCGCTTATCGAAAATGAATGCTGGGAGAATAGTGTTTGAAATAGTGTTGACCTTTTATTCATTTTTGAATAATTTGAATGAGCTAAGAAAATAAGCTAAATCCATAAGCATAAAAATAAAATAAAAAAATGTATTTTTTTTGCAAATTTCTTCCTCTGCGTAGATAGTTGTACAGGAACGGTTCAATCTGTCCTGGACATCTTTTATCTAAGCTTCACTATCGCTTACATGTTTTTTTGTTGTTTTTTTTGGATTTACATAAAAAAAATAGAAAAAAAGAAAAACGGAAAAAATCACACATCGTGTGTGTTTGGTTTACCAAAATAGGTTATTTAACACAACAGAAATCCAACGGTATATCAATGGATACTATGCTTTAAAAAAACGTATCTTTATAAGCAATTAAAGTTATGAATTTCTCCATACAAAAAGCAATTACATTAATTAAATTAAAACTTAATTTTTTAAAACAAAAAGTCATGCAAGGGGTAGCATTGCTTGGTTATAAAGGCTCAAAATACATTCTACCGTTTCTGTAGCACTAATGACACCATGGAACAATTTTTTTTTCAGTTTTCCACGCTTGCGGTCGTAGCCCAAACCTGGCTAATTCAAATTATATAAAACAATTAACATGCATGTTTTTAAACAATTTACCCCAAGCTTTAATTTAAGACAAAGTTGAATTTTAAACTCTTACCCAGTCCAAAGATATTCAAGTGCAAAGTAAAAACAGCAATTTCATAGGTAAAGACCTTTCTTAATTGTATTCTCAGCAATTATTTTGTCACTATGAAATGTCATTTAAAAATTATTGAAATAAATTAAGGCAATCACTTTTAGTTTAAAAAAATAATAAATCCTCTATTATAATCCAAAATACTTACATACGTATAATGTTCAAATAGATCAACTAGCTATTAACTAAAAAATATTCCAAAAAGAAAATAGAATATTTAATTTTGATGGTTGTAACGAATGTTATGTTTTGTCTTATAAAAATTAACATAAGATTATTATTCCAATTAAAATAATCACTTTATGCATTCAATAGCTGTCCCAAATTTTCGGGTAGCAATTAAAAATATTATTGTCCCGGAAAAAAGTTGTCGTAAAGAAGTCTCCATTTTTTTTCGTTCCGTCTTTGAAGTTTAGGCAAATAAGCATACCTATTCCTATCACTGTTCATTATTTTTCAACAAAGGAGCTAAATAACATTTTTATTAAATGATACTTAACCTATTCATTCAACTCAAACTGCAACACAGACCGACACCAATTATTGACGCATCCGTGACTGTAAGCCTTTGTCATAGTCACGTCATAGTTCCGGACTAAGCTACCTCTTTCATACATGCCAGCTTCACCGTGCGAGAGAGCAGGACGAAGAGACTTTAAAGTTTGGACAGAGTAAGGGTTTTGTCTGTCCGCGGATGCACCGCGATCGTGTTGGTGGTTAAAAATATTCGATTCTTTTCATTCTTGAATAAATTGGTATATTTGTATAAGTGATGGATGATTTTCGCACGGCCGCACGTCAAGTTTATCACTGCGGTATCTATGCTTACATGTAATAAGGGTGACTTTGCAATGAAAATGAGTAGCTAGATATGGAGCAGTGTGTACGCATCGCAGTGCATTCGCGATCGTGTTGCCGGTTCACAACATTCGATTCTATTCAATGTTGAATAAATTCGTATATTTGTATGAGTGATGGATGTTGTACGCACGGCCGCACGTCAAGTTAATCACTGCGGTATCTTATACTTACGTAATAAGGGTGATTTTGCAATGAAAATGAGTAGCTAGATGTGGAACCGTGTGTACGCACGGTCACGCATCAAGTTAATCACTGCGGTATCTCATGCCTACGTAATAATGATGATTTTGCAAATAAAAGAGTATCTTGATGTGGAGCCGTGTGTACAACATACCCAGACTTCACTGCGATCGTTGTCGTAACCGCGTGATTTTGTTGTTAATTTCCGCCGGTCGTGTATGGTAATATTTTGATGTGTTGGTTTGGACTTTGATCCTCGAGAAGCTTTAAGATAACGTTCAGCAAACATTAGCTTGTCTGGAGACAAACGAAAACGACATAAAATGCATGTTCAGAGCTTTCTATAAACTTCTTAGGGTGGCTTGAGCAACATTTGGTCTAAACAAAATATAGTTAAATGCGTTTATCTTGCTAAATATGTTTAGCCTGAATACAATTAAAAAGGTCTTGCTCACGTCCGTTAGGATGCCGAATCAGTTTCTTGCGTTCCTTTTTACGTTTTGACGTGACAACGTCTTAAATTAGGTTGTGGCTCGTAGTCACTTATGAAAAAGTGTAACGCCCGCTCACGTCTGTTACGATGAGTCACCGAACGAGAGAGAGGCCCGCCGGACCGGCGAATGCCTTGCGTCTCTCTCCCGCTCAAACATGATCGGTGTCACGTAAAATCTTCGCCCGTAAAACCGACTTCACAGGCAACCATTTTTTTTGTGCGTTGTACACTTCACTTAGTCTTGTTTTAAATACCTACCTATGAGTAAGATTTCTATAACCTCAAAATGATGACGCGCGATTGCTACTAAACGTATTTCGTGACGCTAAATACCTAGCCATCTTTGGGTTTTTAACTTTGACAGTTCGTTAAAAGTGATTAGTGCCTATATTTTTGATGTGCAAGATGCTAATTATAATTAGCTGACTAAATGTATTTACGTCGCTCTTAAACTGTAGGTATTTAACCACGATGCCCAAGCAAGCCGCCCTTAGTTTGTTTCATTTATGAACACGAACAAACGATGACTACCTTCCTACATAGTTATTTAGAAACTACTGAGTGAGCTAGCATTGCGTAAAGGTTGTCAGTGCAAAATTATAACACCGGCCTAGTAAATGCATAACACATGAAATCTAAGCCAGTTTATAAAATAACAAGAATACCTGGTAAATGTACTAACTTATTATATGAATATTATACGAGTATTTTTAATCTATAAGAAAATGTAAAGTGAGTTAGCGTAACTGCCTTCCAAACTCCTTTTCTAATTTAATAACAATAACATTACCTAATCTTCATTCTTAACAAGCGAATTTGTAAAAAAAACAAGGTAAAACTTGACAACAAGGTAAAAAAAAAACTTTTATCAAAAACCCTAAATTTAAGTATCAACTTGATTCCTAGTTCCCACGTCTCGACCATTAGACCAGCACACGCTTAAAAATGAGATTCGAATTTGTAGCTTTCTAGTAAGTAGTTCTAGTAGCATATCTTTATAGCTTTTATAGTAGTTACTTTGTCGTTCGAGTTGAACGCCATCTCGTGAGACGTAGCCGCGTAACAGAGAAAATTTTATGCAGATGAGTCAACAACAGTGACATAGATGGCAGTAAGTTTCAGCACATTGTTAAAGCAGAGTAATGCCAGCTATATGTCATAAGTCGGTATTGCAAGTACCGGTGAACGTTGTAAGTTTTCGCCAAGGTAAGCAATTTGTTCTACATTGACAATCTTCCCTTTTTCCATTATCTTTGATTGGAGCTTAATCATTTTATCAATATGAAACTGGTGTCCAATGTAGAGCTCATTATCTGTCTGTCTCATAAAACATCCTTAATTTTGACAATAGTATTACTAAACTTCACATTTCAATTCAAAATGTCTTTATGTATAAATTTCCTACCTACTTAGTTTGTCAATTTCCTTTACCACCCATAATAATGCATTGTGTGTCAAGTCGCATGACTTCCTGTGTTTTGTTAAAATTCATTATAATTTCTTAAAAGAATTTTTTAAATAGTGATGCTGTATTTATTTCAATGATTTAACATTGAATTAGTTTTGAGTTAGTGGAGTATCAACTTCAATATACATTTATTTATTTATTAAACAAACAACCTTTCACAGTGAAATGACAATAGTCCTACAAAACTATTTACATAGTTTGTCTGTGGGATCATGAGTCTCTAACATATCGAATCAAATCTTAAATACTAAGTTAAGTTAGCTAGAAAATACTTTTTAAGTTTTCTTTTAAAAACATTTTTATGTCGTTCCCGTCGTATATCCCTGGGCAAACTATTCAATAGAGGATGATGTAAACTTATTTCGTTGCAAAATCACTAAACACTAAATCATACTTGGATGGTGATGGTGGATTTAATTTCCCCGTTGGTGAATGCCATTCACCAGTCTGAGTATGCATCGAACGCACACATAACTTAACGGATAAATTTTCCACTGCGTCGACTGTATCGGCAGCGATCGAATTGCCCACGCGAGTTTCAGCAATCGGATTGCCAATGTGACTTCGGATTTTTTGTAGATCGGCATTCCGTATGACCTCATCGGTACGCGTCGCATGTAGGCATTGCCTTGTGAACGCTCTCGTATGACTTTTCATACAAGGCATACAAAAATTCGTTGCGTCCAATGCGTACGATGCCGGCTTGTGGACGCTTGCCCTAAGTCACCCATTCATTAACGCCGACTATTATTAACTCGTTGTTGTAGTGGCAAAGTTTCTGCCTTACATCCGAAAGGTCCGGGGTTCGAATCCCAGGTCGAGCCAAAATTGTTTCTGAGATTTTCTGTGATGTGTGATGAATTTTTCAAAAACAGCTCTGAGTCGGGAAATTGGCGGTGTTACACCCCTGTGCCTCGGTGCGCACGTTAAGCCGTTAGTCCTGCGCCTGATCTCTCTTCGGTCATGTCAGATTGCCGTCTCACCGAACTTTGAGAGTGATGGAACAGTGAGTGCACCTGTGTATTGCGCTCGCACTTGTGCACTATAATATCTCCTGCATAGTCGGCTGATCTCTGTCGAGATTGGCCGCCGTAGTCGAAATCGGCCAGGAGGACTATTATTATTATTCATTATTACTATTATTCAGGTCGGATGGCGTCCGCGGGGCCGTCATTGGTATTGACTTGGGTACGACCAACTCGTGCGTCGCCGTCATGGAGGGGAAAACACCCAAGGTAAGAATAGAAAGATTTCATTTAAGCTACATAGATCCTAAGGAATTATGAACGCCTGGTACTTTTGTAGCAGTTGCGTGTGCTGGAGCTGAGAATAACTGTGCTGTGCTTTATAATGTTAACCGGTTTTCTCTAGAATGTGAACCAGTTATCTCTAGAATGTTAACCGGTTTTCTTTAGAATGTGAACCAGTTTTCTCTAGAATATTAATCGGTTTTCTTTAGAATGTGAACCAGTTTACTCTAGAATGTTAACCGGTTTTCTTAAGAATGTGAACCAGTTTGCTCTAGAATGTTACATGGTTTTCTCTAGAAATTGAACCAGTTTTCTATAGAATGTTAACCAGTTTTCTATAGAATGTTAACCGGTTTTCTTTAGAATGTGAACCAGTTTTCTTTAGAATGAGAATTAGTTTTCTCTAGAATGTAAACCAGTTTTCTCTCTAGTCTTCGTACTATATTCACAATTAAATATGATATGCGCCGTCGATCAGTGCCCCTCGTGTGAGGGTGCGCTTTTGCAGCGGCGCGAGAGTGACGCGCGGTACCAGCTAGTCTTAGATCTGATATCTAAGGGCTTTCCTAGAAACCTCGCTACATGTATTTTATGATATATTTTTTCTGCTTATTAATGCTGAGAAATTGTTATAGAAAACTATATTAAGAATAATTTTTATTGTGGAATGATATCTGTAAACTCAGTTGGGGCAAAGTTATATTGGATTAAAGATTAAGAAAAAAATATTGTATTTTTATTTTATTTATTTAAAACTTTATTGCACAAGAAATGTACAAAGGGTGGACTTAATGCTAAAAGCATTTTCTGCCAGTCAACCTCAAGGTCATGCAGAAAGAAGGCAATGGGTGCAGTGAAAATTAAATAAGAAAGGAAGTGTTTAATAACGCAAAAATAAATTAACTGAATATATAGATATAATATCAATACATAAAAGTAATATTGTACTAAATTAAATAAAAAATATTGTACTAAATTAACATGTTTCCCAACTGGGGTACACGGGGTCCAAGACCTTTGGAAGGTGAGCACAGAGCCATATCCAACATATCTTACATACAAACCCAGACCAGTGTGGGTTTAAATGTATTTATTTAAGTTTATTGGTAATACCACTGTTGATTTCTATTTCTGTAACACAAGTGCTTAAGCTACCTGTATTTTATTTTATTTTATAAGGAAAACACTACAGTATCTTAAAAACTAAATTACTCGCTAGACTAGTCACTAAACACCATTTACGTGTTTCCACATATACATTCTAAGTATGACTTCTATACATTTTAAAGTAACATTTGTAACAAAAAATTAAAAAAGAAATAAAAAAAATGTATGTGATGTTCTTGGTTATCTTCTATATTATATTTTACCTGATTCGCAGGTGGTTGAGAACAGCGAAGGCTCCCGCACCACGCCCTCTCACGTTGCTTTCACCAAAGACGGTGAACGCCTCGTAGGCACGCCAGCGAAACGCCAAGCGGTCACCAACAGCGGGAACACGTTCTATGCGACCAAGAGACTGATCGGTCGCAGGTTCGATGACCCGGAGGTGCAGAAGGACATGAAGAATCTTAGCTACAAGGTCGTCAGGGCTTCGAATGGAGACGCTTGGGTGCAAGGTGAGTTGCGTCAATCCTAATGGACATAATAAATCTTAATGGACATAGGATAGACCTCTGAGGTAGGCCTCAAAGAAATTGTGGACCTAAAAAGTTCCCCTGAGTGACGCCTTATGTTATATTATACTAATTAGGTCTAGCACAGGCCATTGAGAGATCTTTAAGCGTCTTAAGCCGGGTACTCACTAGCCAGCTGTAACCGTAACTCATGTGATACAGTAACGAGGTTCTAGTTTGTACGCGTTTTACAAATACGGCTCGCGACGTCGCCGGAACGCCTTCACCGAGCGTACTCATTTTGCGAGCTGTAACTGTAACCAAACAGATACAGTAACGAGGTTCTAGTGTGTACGGGGAGTCGATCGGGGAGGCCTGCTCTGCCTTCAGTTTTGGTTTGTAACTCCACGATGTCGGACGAAGTGTCTCTAGCCTGTGCAGCATACTTATTGGATTACCTTACTGGATGATTATAAACGGCCACGAAGATGGTGGATTCATAAAATGTATCGAGAAAGAAGTGATCTTCTCTTCATATTGAAAAATCAAGAAATTAGTGGTCATTACAAGAATTTCACAAGAATGAATGCATAAATTTAATCGGTCCCAAAATATAGCCGGTTCGCAGCGGCTAGCAACAACCTCTCGTCTCGACGTCCGCGAGCGCACTGCGAGCGCCCTTTGATTCTCGGCAAAAACCGACAATCGCTCGCTGCGAGCCGCTCGTGTAGCGGTCGTCGCAGGCTCGCGAGCCACGTACACATTATGTTTTTGGTAACAGTAACGGTTACAGTTACGTGCAACGTCTTCAAACGGGTTCAAAAATGAGTACGTTGTAAACGGCGGCTCGCTGCGAGCCGCTCGCGTACCGCTCGCAGCAGGTTTGCGAACCACGTACACACTATGTTTTTTTGGACACAGTACATGCAACGGTTACAGTTACGGCTCGCTAGTAAGTACCCGGCTTTAGTGGACTAGGAAAACACCCCTGAGAGATGCCGTAACATAACGTATTGTGAGTTATGTTATAAGTGAACTCATACCGTTTGAACGTTAATCACGTGATTCATTGTTAGTGTTTTCATGGATTAATGAGTGAAAAATTGTGGTGAAGGTCTGGCTTTTTATTAAAAAAATCTAGCAAACTCGCTAGCTTCGGTTTTTGTAACATTATAGCGCTGTATGTGAAAAATGATTAACCCTGTTAATTCCTGATTTTCTGTTGAATTTTTCCTGAATTTTGTTTGCTATAAACTTAACGGAGCCCGAGACGTTTCCAACGAATGCAAAACAGTGGAAATCGGTTCGTGCGCTCTGGAGTTATAGCGTCATGACGGAACACCCGATTTATTTTTATACTAGCGGCCGCCCGCGACTTCGTCCGCGTGGATGTTAGTTTTTTGCGACCGGGCTTCATACAAATTCGCAACCCCTATTTTATCCCTTTGGGGGCAGAATTTATCATATGTAATATTATTTCTATCCTTCTTTACCTTCCAAGTAATGTTGAGTCAAATAAAAAAAAGTCCCATTAAAATCGGTTTAGTAGATTCTGAGATTCAATTTCCTGCCTGCCCCCTAAGTTCATCGGCGTGATTATTTATATCCCAGTTTACTCTCCAGGTGATACTGAGTCAAATAAAAAAAGTCCCGTCAAAATCGGTCCAGTAGATTCTGAGATTAGCCCGGACAAACAGACAGACAGACAGACAGACAGACAAAAATTTTAAAAATTGTTGTTTTGGCTTCTATTACGGTAATTAAGACCCCCTGTAACAATTTTTCATAAAAATCTTCAATGTACAGAAATCGATCTTTTACAGTCTTATTATATGTATTTTTATATTAGATACAAACATATGGCATTCCTTCAAAGAGTTTTAAATTAGCGTTAAATTTTGCGCCGTCGATCAGTGCCCCTCGTGTGAGGGTGCGCTTTTGCAGCGGCGCCAGACCGACGCGTGGTACCAGCTAGTCTTAGATCTGATATCTAAGGGCTTTCCTAGAAACCGCGCTACATTTGACTAAATGACTTATAAAGTGTTTTATTCATATTTTATTATTGCATATTTTATTTAAAAATCTTGAAGCACGCCTCCTGATGCTTTACATAATAGATGCAATAATTTTGATTTTATAATTGGTTCTAGGTAGTCCTGCCTTTACATCCCAAAATGGGAAGTTTTGACACTTGAAATTATCAAGATGGTAATAATACGAAGCCACGTTGCGTAGAAACATTGTCAATGTACGGAACGTTGGGCCATAAGTTTAGTGCATGATTACAATATATTATTTTATATACAAGGTAGTGACCACAATACGACAATTAAATGTCTGTCTGTTACGCTCTCACGCCTAAACTACTGAACAAATTTGGATGAAATTTAATATACATACAGAATGTTGACGAACACATTATGTGTGTATCAAATTTCATCCAAATTTGTACAATAGTTAAGACGTGAAAGTGTAACAGACAGGAATTCAATTGGCTAGACGACACCACCAATCGTTGACATACTTTTTATTATCTGTCAAAACGGTCTGCCTCCATAGATTTTGTATGGGAATAATGAACGTGACGTCACTAGAAATCGGAGTCAATTGACCGAATATTTATTGAGTTTTGTGTGTTTAAAAATTGGTTTCGACAGCTTTAAGGAAATAAACTGGTTATAATTACTTCATAGGGGCTATGTTTTTTAAACGCCATGGTCTTGAAAATATTTAAGATAGCTGTCATCATGCCAATTGTCGTATTGTGGTCGCCGCCCTGTATATGTAATCATGAAATTCCTACGTTGTAGTGGACTTCTATTTTCGATTTATCCTTTGAGATCATATTTATTCGGCAAAAAAACTGCTTTGTTGTCAAAATTTTGTGATAGGCCTCTTAAGAACATGTCTCTACTGAAATTTATTTCGAATATAATCGACATCGCTCGAGTTCACTTCAACTATTTCACGAAGCAGATCAGTATCATGAGATATTGCCGAATGTGGGCGTGTCTTTAAAACAAACTTATCAAAACCAATGCCGGTCGAAAATCTCTACTTTACTAGGTTTCTACCTTCGAATATTCACTCGACTAAATCTCATCCAACAGGCAGCGACGGCAAAGTGTACTCACCAAGCCAGATCGGCGCCTTCGTCCTGATCAAGATGAAGGAGACAGCCGAGGCGTACCTCAACACGACTGTCAAGAACGCTGTCATCACCGTGCCGGCGTACTTCAACGATTCCCAGCGACAGGCCACTAAGGATGCTGGTAAGTGACTGTGGACCTAGAGAAGACCCCTGAGAGATGCCATGTACTGGCTTCTTCTAGGGATGCTTGGTTAGTGTTTGGGTATTGTATGTCTATGGACCTAGAATGGACCCCTGAGGGATGCCATGTACTAGCAACTATTAAGTATGCTGGTAAGTGAGCTTGAAGTGTATAGTCAACCAGGGTAATTGTAAACACTTTATTTTTTTTGGTACCATAATTTAAGTTTTATGATTTATGTTTTTTTATTTACAAATAATATAATAAAATTTTATGTATTACTATAGTTGGGCGTGTAATCTATAATTTGATATATATGTTTATTAAATTTATGAGTAAATATAATCTCTAAATCGGTGTTTACAATTACCCATCAATATTTTTACAAAATATCAATTTTGGGGCAATTGGAAACATGTAATTCAGTATCTGTAAGAGATACAGCTTATATATTCACTTAATTTTGATGGACACTTAATATAAATCTAAATAAAGATAAATCAATCTCATTCCTTATCAAGTGGGTAATTGAAAACATTTTGTGTTGCTCTTTTGATATGGCTAAGAAACGTAACATATCAACATTCCTTTCTTTCAGTCTCTGTTTTTTAGTTTTTGGTTCTTCTGCATTAACCAACTTTTTTGGTCGCATTTTACCTTTCTCTTTCATGTCAACTTTTTTCTGAATTTTATTTCCAGTCTTTTTTTCTGTTTGTCATCTTCAGCCTTTTTAAGTCTTTCTTTTACTTCATTAGTTGTTAGGACTTCACCAAATGCGCATTGTTTGTCTAGGTATTACCGGTTTCTTCACTGGCTTAACAACATTAAAAATGTTCTCTAAGTGCACTTTACTCGGTGATTTCATTTCTTCTTTGAATGGTGTCTTTAATTCCTTGCTTTCAACATACTCTTTTACTAGTAACTTCAGCTCTTCCTTTAAACATGGGTGGCCCATTTGGGCTCTAGTCTTTAAATACGATGCAATGTATTCTTCTACATTTTCTGGCAACGCTTTTTTAACACCAGCACCCATTCGCTCTATATTTATTTTTCTTCCCTTTATTCTATCAAATATTACTTTAGTGGGTATATTGTACGTTTCTGCTGCCTGTCTATACGTTTTTCTCTTTTCTTCAACATCTTTTACGGCATTATAAAGATCCTCTAAAGTGTATTTCGTGTCACGTTTACGGACATAAACACGTGGCATTTTTATATAACCTGAAATAAAATGTTTACTTTTACCCATCTTCATCTTCCTTGCATATATATTAAACGTTTTCAATTACCCCATCAGTTTACAATTAACCCAGATGCTGTTTACAATTGACCCAATATCATAATATTGATGGGTAAATGTAAACATGAATTTGTAGCGTGGCGGTTGAATTTAAGCGTTCAAAAGCAAAAAAAAACCCAAAGATAAACCTATTATTAATTGTTCAATGCAACAGTGGTTTACTTACTTTTATTTTTTTTAAACAAAATGTAATCGTTTTGTTGTTTATCTAAACTAAAAATCACGTTTTAGTCCCGCGTTTTTGCAATCACACACAGTTGCTTTTCTGTTGACGCCATTTTCAATTTTGACAGCTGCAGCCATAGGCTATAGAATATACTTGCGTTTTAATACACGCAACTTAATATTTTGCGTGCATAAACATGAAATACGACGAGTGTTACCAATCACCCCTGTTTACAATTACCCTGGTTGACCCTATCTGTAGACCTAGAGTAGTGCCCTGAGAGATGCCATGTACTAACTACCACTAGGGATGCTTGGTGAGTGCTTGGGTTTTTTGTATGTCTGTGGACCTAGAATGGACCACTGAGGGATGTCATTTGCTAGCTACTGCTAAGGATGCTGGTAAGTGAGCTCCAAATGTATCTGTGGACCAGAAGTAGAGCCCTGAGGGATGCCATGTACTAGCTTATTGGGCTTAAAGTACACCCCAGAGACGTTCGTTCTTATCAAGATGAAGGAGACAGCCGAGGCGTATCTGAACACGACTGTCAAGAACGCTGTCATCACCGTGCCGGCGTACTTCAACGATTTCCAGCGAGAGGCCACTAAGGATGCTGGTAAGTGTCTGTGGGCCTAGAGTAGACCCCTGAGAGATGCCACGTGCTGCTACCACTAGGGATGCTTGATTAGTGTTTGGGTTTTTGTATGTCTATGGACCTAGAATGGACCCCTGAGGGATGCCATGTACTAGCAACTATTAAGTATGCTGGTAAGTGAGCTTGAAGTGTATCTGTAGACCTAGAGTAGTGCCCTGAGAGATGCCATGTACTAGCTACCACTAGGGATGCTTGGTGAGTGCTTGGGTTTTTTGTATGTCTATGGACCTAGAATGGACCCCTGAGGGATGCCAGGTACTAGCTACTACTAAGGATGCTGGTAAGTGAGATCCAAATGTATTCGTGGACCTAGAGAAGACCCCTGAGAGATGCCACGTGCTAGCTACCACTAGGGATGCTTGGTGAGTGCTTGGGTTTTTTGTATGTCTATGGACCTAGAAAATACCCCCGAGGGATGCCATTTTCTAGCTACTACTAAGGATGCTGGTAAGTGAGATCCAAATGTATTCGTGGACCTAGAGAAGACCCCTGAGAGATGCCACGTGCTAGCTACCACTAGGGATGCTTGGTGAGTGCTTGGGTTTTTTGTATGTCTATGGACCTAGAAAATACCCCCGAGGGATGCCATTTTCTAGCTACTACTAAGGATGCTGGTAAGTTAGCTCCAAGTGTATCTGTAGAGACCTAGAGAAGACCCCTGAGAGATATGCCATGTACTAGGCAAATGGACATAAAGAACATCTTTGACTATCTGAGGTTACAGCCGTTTCTATGAAACTGAAAGTTTTCTATCTTTTAGTTGAAGTAAGATAGGATATTATTACCGCTCCTTAAGATTACGTGATGGCAATGATGCTTAAAATGATACTCAATTATTTATGATACTTAATGGGTAAAAAGATTCTATTATATTATTACTAGCTGATCTGGCAAACGTTGTTTTGCCTTATAAATTATTGTGGACAACCCTTATCACTAAGGGATATGAAAAATAGATGTTGGCCGATTCTCAGACCTACTCAATATGCTTACAAAATTTCATAAGGATCGGACAAGCCGTTTCGGAGCACGAAACAGGAACGAACATGCTGACACGAATTCATGTCATTTCTATTCTCGTTTTGTAGTCGAATGTTTATAATTATACCTAGTGCAAAATCATTGTAATTGGTCAAATAAAGTATTATTATTATAGGTCAAATCTCTGGTCTGAACGTACTTCGTGTGATCAACGAACCGACTGCGGCTGCCCTCGCCTACGGAATGGACAAGACTGATGACAAAATGTAAGTTTTTGTGTCTATGTTATGCTTATGATCATTTTCAACTTTCGCGTTGCATTTTAACACTAACTAGAGTCAGCTCGTGACCACGGCTGTGTGCAATCCAGCCGAAACGTCTAGCGGTGAGTACCTAAATACTCATTAAAATTGTTCGCGTTTAGACCCGATAACCAATAATGATCATGCAGGGTTGCCACCACAATACGACAATTGAATTTCTGTCTGTTACGCTCTCACGCCCAAACTACTGAAGAGATTTTGATCAAATTTAATAAACATACAGAATGTTGACGACTATGTATGTGTACCAAATTTCATCCAAATCAGCAATTGGCTAGACGACACCACCAATCGTTGACATACTTTTTATTATCTGTCAAAACGTTCTGCCTCCATAGATTTTGTATGGGAATAAATGAACGTGACGTCACGGTCATATATTACAAATCGGAGTCAATTGACCGAATATTTATTGAGTTTTGTGTGTTTAAAAATTGGTTTCGACAGCTTTTTGGAAATAAACTGGTTATATTAACTTCATAGGGGCTATGTTTTTTAAACGCCATGGTCTTGAAAATATTTAAGATAGCTGTCATCATGCCAATTGTCGTATTGTCGTCGCCGACCTGTATAAATTGTTTGTGGGGAGATTACTTGAGAATGACAGCTATGTGTCTGGATCTGTAGGCGTACAAAAACAACGAAATCTGTAAAAACTACAAGGCGGGGTTCCCACAATGCCGGAAGGTCTAGTGGCTGCACAAATTGTATCATTCACATTATCCCGGGTCCGGCATTTTCGCCGAGCGTTTCTCTTTGGTCATGTTGTATTAAGGATAAACCACAAGTTACTACAAGTACTACAACTTTTTTGGGATTTACTTTGGATGATAACCAGTGGGGTCCGCATATCGTGACCTTATCAAAGAGACTAAGCTCCGCTGCTACGCTGTACGAAAGATAAGGTTTCTTGCTGATGTTGAAACTGCGAGGCTATTGTTTCTTTCCCAGTACGTCTAAGCAATATGATTTTTTTGCGCCGTCGATCAGTGCCCCTCGTGTGAGGGTGCGCTTTTGCAGCGGCGCGAGACTGACGCGCGGTACCAGCTAGTCTTAGATCTGATATCTAAGGGCTTTCCTAGAAACCGCGCTACATTGGACTATTTGACGACCGCTTGGTGCAGTGGTCCACAGGTTGGACTTGAATGAATGAATATTTATTTGCTTTTAGAAGTAAAAAACCAAGGGCCGCGGGTTCGATCCCCGCACAGTACAAGCATAAGTGTGCATGAATATGTGAGTTTGTACTGGTCTGGGTGTTTTTATTATGTATTTAGTAATGTATAATATGTATTAATTTACAAAAAAAGTATTTAATTATGTTTATCCGTTGTCTAGTACCCATAACACAAGCCTCGTAGCTTAATTTGGGACTAGAGAATAGGCTTGTTTCCACTATGAAAGAAATATTCAAAAACTGATTTTCTCTAAAATAACTCATAATTTCAGATGCCTTTACACTAATATTTGTCTGCAGTTCGTATTATTTCATTTTTAATTGGAATTCAAATGATAATTAGTCACTCAGTCGGCATTGCACGCGATGACGTCAAAGCGTGTTATTCCCATACAAGCTCTATGAAGAAAAGCGTTTTGACAGTTGATAAAAAGTACGTTAACGATTGGTGGTGTCAACTACCGTATTGGTGTGATTGTTGTGAAATATTTATTTATATTTAAATGTTATTTATGTACCCAAGCGTAGAGTTCTCTAACAGTACAAACAGCCTTAGCCAACTCATGCCTTAGTTAAAGGTATTTGTGTGATATTTCATTTTGCATCTTACTAATGAAGAATTTCTTTGTTCCCCAAAGAAAATTAGATCAGACATCAACACCTTAGAAATCGTAGATCAATCCAAACAAAGAAAGGTACTACTAGAAAGATAATACGTCCTTACAGTCATCTACTTAATAAATAATAGTTTAAATAACTAAAAAAAACACTCTTTACTGCTAACTAAAAAGAGAAAAAAAGTCTAATATCTATCACTTTGCAATCGTATGTGCTTTCGATGGCTACATCAGATCCACTTATTATTCAAATATTAATAAAAATAATAAATAAATTGTTTCAACGAACACACCAATTACCTAGCCCGTAGCAAACTAAGCGTTAGCTTGTGCTATGGTGGCTAGAATAACGGATAGAAATACATAAATACATTTATAAACACCCATGACTCAGGTACAAATGCTCATGCTCATCACACAAACATCTGCCCCTAACAGGGTTCGAACCCGCGACAGCCGGTTTTGTAGTCTGGACCTCAGACCACTAGACCAAAGCTGTCGTCAAAATATAAATTCTTTTCACTCAGAAATTTGTTAGTACGCAATAAAAGCGTATTTTTTTTTAAGTTTTTTAATTTGCTTTTTTATTTATTTTAGTGAATAATAGTAATAGTAACAATAATAGTCCTCCTAGCCGATTTCGATCACGGCGGCCAATCTCAACAGAGATCAGCCAACTGCGCAGGAGATATTATAGTGCACAAGTGTGAGCGCAATACACAGGTGCACTCACTGTTCCATTACTCTCAAAGTTCGGTGAGACGGCAATCCGACATTACCGGAGAGAGATCAGGCGCAGGACCAACGGCTTAACGTGCTTTCCGAGGCACGGGGGTGTAACACCGCCAACTTCCCGACTCCGAGCTGTTTTTGAGGTATTCATAACAGAAAATCTCAGAAACAATTTTGGCTCGACCTGGGATTCGAACCCGGGACCTCTCGGATGTAAGGCAGTAACTTTGCCACTACACAAACGAGGCAGTCAATAGTCGAGTTAGTGAATAAGGATAATAGAAAACTCTTATCGAGTAATAACTTATAAGAGTTTTCTATTATCCTTTGTCCGATGACAATGCAATAATTTGATGAGCGAGTACCGATGGAGCAGGTCGAACTCATTTTAGTAGGGCCACACGCGACTATCTCTTTTCAATCGTATGTGTTTTCGATGGCTACAAGATGATACACATATTGTTCAAATATTAAGACCATCCAATGTCCGTATTCATAACCCAATGCCCCACATATTTTTCCATTAGATTTCACTGACCACATTTCTCTCTCTCAATAGCATAGCGGTATACGATCTCGGAGGCGGCACCTTCGATATCTCGGTCCTGGAGATCCAGAAAGGAGTGTTCGAGGTGAAATCGACGAACGGCGACACCTTACTTGGAGGGGAGGACTTTGACAATGTCATTGTTAACTTCCTTGTCGACGAGTTTAAGAGAGACGTGAGTGCTATCTCTTTTTATTTATCTCTATTTTATCCTCCCATAATTAATAATAAGGTTTTATAAAAATAATAATAATAAGGTTTAGCAATAATAATAATAATGACGACCCACGGCGCCAGGGGGGGGGGGGGGGGCTTTTAGTTGGCGGCGAGTCACCACCTGCCAATTTTTTCAGCCGAGGCTATGAACCAGGCAGGTGTCCCGTAGTCTCTCCATCCATAGTCCCAGTTACCTTGTCCACCAGCTCTTAAACCTATAACTTAGTATTATTTTACCATACCTTGCAATAGTCCTACACTAACCAGGGGTTGTCCTTGGGTGCACTCACATAGTGCATACAGGGATAAAAGGATTGGAAACATTTCCCAGTCCCGTGTTGTATTGACCAAGTCGTCACACCATCGTTACTTGGGTCTGCCTCTTCGGCGATAGCCGTCTGTAGGCACCCATTTGGTGACGACTCGGGCCCACCTCTCTGGATGCATCCTGCAGATGTGACCCGCCCACTCCCACTTCAATTTTGCGGTTTTGTTGCCCTCATCAGCTATACCGGTCCTGGAGCGGATGGTGGTATTTCGGATCGTATCACTCCGCTTTATACTTACTACTACTCCGCTCCATGGCCTTTTGGCAAACCTTGAGATTTTTCTGTTTATTTGTTAGTATTTACATATTTATTTAGTTTGCGCCGTCGATCAGTGCCCCTCGTGTGAGGGTGCGCTTTTGCAGCGGCGCCAGACCGACGCGTGGTACCAGCTAGTCTTAGATCTGATATCTAAGGGCTTTCCTAGAAACCTCGCTACATTTATGATAGCTATTTTTAAGGCTTAATATCACATGGGATTGTTTGCTGTTTGATCTCTCCCCGGTCATGTCGGTTTGCCGTCTCACCGAACTTTGAGAGTGATGGAACAGTGAGTGCACCTGTGTATTGCGCTCACACTTGTGCACTATAATATCTCATGTGTAGTTGGCTAATCTCTGTTGAGATTGGAACATTGACATTATTTGATTATTCATTATAAACGGACCTGTTTATTGATTTGTTAAAATGTTTTTTAATATTTGCACACCTGCATGCAAGCTGAATACAGCTACTACTCCTTGGTGCTCGACGACCGCTTGGTGCAGTGGTCCACAGGTCGGACTTCTAATACCAAGGGTCGCGGGTTCGATCCCCGCACCAGTACAAGCATAAGTGTGCATGAATATGTGTGTTTGTACTGGTCTGGGTGTTTTCTATGTATAAAATGTATTTATTTATCAAAAAAAGTATTTCAGTCTGTTTACCCCCGTTGTCTAGTACCCATTACAGCCTCGTAGCTTACTTTGGGACTAGAGAATTGGTGTGATTGCTGTGAAATATTTATTATTATTTACCTATTTTTAGGATCTGCAGTTAGTAACTTTCATACTTTTGTGTGTTCTGCAAATAAATGATTGATTTGATATGTAAATATTAAATAATTTCTACTTTCACCCTCACAGCAAGGCCTAGACATCCGCAAAGACGCGATGGCGATGCAACGGCTAAAGGAAGCAGCTGAGAAGGCCAAGATTGAGCTCTCTGGCTCTCTGCAGACCGACATCAACCTGCCGTACCTGACCATGGACGCTTCGGGACCCAAGCACATGAACCTTAAGGTTGGTGGTGATTGAGTATAATATAAATAAAATGTATAATAAAAAAAGTGTTTGTGTCAGCTCCGATGCACTACTGGAGTTTACTCCTTAAGAACTTATTAGGAATGAGGATAAATTAATGCATTTTTTATGATACCTAAGGCATGTAATGAATCTGTTAAAATACATAACAAACCCATAGAAATATAAAGTCAATATTACAATACACCTATAAAATATTCGGTTGAATGTATCAGAAAATGACCGATGCGTCTTCGGATAACATCGCGTGACATCGGATAACGTCGGGAATTTGATTTTACTCCCGTATATTTTCATAACCCGGCCTTGTATATGAAAATTGATTCTTAAGAAGTAAACTCTAATAAATAAAATAAAAACATTTATTGAACAAAGTCTTTTTACAAACATTTTGTCGAGTTTTCCCATTAAGTAGTCATTGACACTTGTGTTGGGAATAACTCGCTCATTCCGTTACGGTTTGCTAAATAAGACTAAGGTACAAAATAATTTACTTAGTCAATTTGGTATTAGCAGATCTCGCAGACGTGTTGTATTATTTTAATGTATTTTTTTATCTGTACAGATTATTCATAATTCATAATTCTTTATTTGCATAAAAAAACATTTGCATGCAAATACAATGGGGTGAAATAAATAAACAATGACAATAAATAATTTAAAAAAATAAGTAAATTATAATCAATGATTAGAAAATTCAATGTTTATGTCAGAGACTATTTAAGAAACCGTTCAATCAAGTAGATTCTTATTATTATCCTGGAATATAAAATAAAGACGTGTGGCACGTATGGGACTGCCGTGGTAAAGCTACTACAAGACTACACTCATATACTAGTGCGTCTAGTCGCACGCACACAAACACAGTGCTGAAGTCTGCCGAACTGAAACGACGTTAGACGATGTGTTAGGTTTTTTTTTCGTAACGGATTATTTCTTGATTCATTCCGCGCTCAAAGCCCGCGATAGAAGCTTTATAATAGCTTTTGCAGTGATGGGACCAGGCGCGTGTAAATGAAAAGACAGATCTCGGTTGAATGCTTAGTTTATTATGCGCATGAGCGTTAATATATATATAACTTATAACTAACTTCAGAATGAGGTGTGTCACACACTAAACCTCCCCCGTATTTGAAAAAAAAAAGAAATTAAATTGTTTTTTTTTTACAGTTTGGTAAAGTATCTATTCTGAAGTGTACATTGTACCTTTACGATGAATCCAATTTACAATGGATCGGTTTTATGCTGTGCATTGAAACAAGAAACTAAAACATTTAAAAATTTAACAATTGTTCAATACCTACAAGTTACATAGGTTTCTTGAATAAAAGGTATTATTCCAAAGATGTACTCGTAATAATTAATAATCAGTCATCTGATAACAATACCGTTACAAAACTTTACATTTTTTGACGCTATGACAAAGAAGATTTTACAGTGTATCACAAAATAATAACATTATTACAATTCCTTAAAAACATTTTGAAAAAAAATCAGTAAATTTTCAATGACTATAAACAATTTCTGAACAATGCAAGGCTATATCAAATTGCTTCTTCCGCATCTGGTAAAAATATTCAGAGCAAGTTATGCCTGGGGTATAATACCAGAACCATGGAATCGGGTCAAAGTGCGTTTTATACCTAAAACAGGGAAAAGGGACTACTCACAACCCAAATCCTTCAGACCCATAAGTCTAACATCCTTCATGCTGAAGACCATGGAAAGGATAATAGACCAGCACATTAGGGCCAAACACTTAGTGGAAAGACCACTAAGCACCAACCAACATGCATACCAAAAGGGAAGATCCACTGAAACTGCCCTACTCGATCTGGTCGACAAGGTGCAAAAAGCCCTAGAGGACAAGCAAACGGCCCTATGTGCTTTTCTAGATGTTGAAGGTGCATTTGATAACACCCCTATAGAAACCATTCTGAAAGGAATGGAGGCAAAAGGGGTAGATAAAAGCACCATCAGATGGGTTAAAAGCTTGCTCTCCAACCGAGTAGCAAACATCACCCTCAATGCCACAAAGCTTGAATTCCTTGCCACAAGAGGATGTCCACAAGGAGGCGTACTGTCTCCACTCCTATGGACCCTAGCAGTAGACCAACTACTCGCTAAGATGGCAGAGAAAGACTATGATACACAAGGCTATGCTGATGATATAGTAGTAATCATCAGAGGTCCCTGCCTAAGCACAATTTCATGTCTGATGCAAGGAGCTCTCAACACCATAAGTAGGTGGTGTAGAGAAAACGAATTATCCATTAATGCAGATAAAACAGTGATAATACCATTCACAAGGAAGAGAAAACTAGAAAGACTCGCGAATCCGAAGCTAAATGGTAAAACTCTTCCTTTCTCGAGCGAAACCAAGTATCTAGGGGTAATTTTTGACCAAAAGCGCACTTGGAATTCGCACCTAGACAATATCATTCAAAAAGCCAAAATGGCTCTGTGGAGCTGTTGTCGAATGGCGGGGTCAAGATGGGGACTCAAACCCAAAATTGCCCTATGGCTGTACACAGCGGTCGTGAGACCTATAGTATCTTATGCCTCCGCCGTCTGGTGCAGCAAGGTCAACCAAGCGACAACAATACAGAAACTGAGCAGCCTACAGCGGCTAGCCTGCATCACAGCAACCGGAGCACTATCAACGACACCAGGAGCCGCACTAAATGCCTTGTTGGATCTTATACCACTGCATATGCACGTGGAAAAAGAAGCCAAGCAGAGCATATACAGAATCTTCACCCGCTCGAAAGTCAGATGGGCTTCTCAAATTCTGATAAGACTCAAGGAATCAGTATTTGAAAACAAACTTCTAAGCATGCCTAGTGACGACATGCATACGGAATGCAACTTTTCGAAGTTATACTCCGTAAACATACCTCCTAGAGACAAATGGCTAGAAGGTCAAATGTCATTTAAGAAAGGTAGTCACGTCTGGTATACGGACGGTTTCAAAAAGGGAAATGATGTGGGCTGTGGGATCTACGGAGAGAAGCCTAGGCTCAAAGTTAGCATTAACATGGGGACTGAAGCTTCAATCTTCCAAGCCGAGGTCTTTGCCATAAACAAATGTGCAGAGATAAACCTAGAGAAGAAACTCCGGAACCAACACATCTACATCAACTCAGACAGCCAAGCAGCACTGCTGGCTTTAAAATCCTTCGAACATTCATCAAAACTAGTGCAAACGTGCACTGAAACACTAAATGTACTGGGAAATACCAACAAAGTCATACTCACGTGGGTACCAGGACATTCGAATATAGAAGGAAACGAAGTAGCTGATAACCTCGCCAGAGAGGGCGCCGATAACCCTCAAATCGGCGTAGAACCGTTTTGTGGCATCACCAAGCAACGAGCCACTACGCTACTAACCATTCTCTATAAACAAGAGGCAATTGAGTGGTGGAAGTCTACTTCAAGACAAGAACACTCAAAAGCACTCATTCAGGGATACAGCAACAAAGTAACTAAAGGGCTGTTAAAGTTCAAAAGATACAAAGCTTGTGCTTTGACCAGAATACTAACAGGTCACTGCAAACTAAACAAACACATGGCAAACATGAATATGACAGAAGACGCTCTGTGCAGATTCTGCCACACAGAGGAGGAAACGGCCATGCATATTCTCTGCTCATGCGGCCCGCTTATGAGCAAAAGAAGTATCCATCTCGGGCGGCACATCATGCGCCCGGATGAGATAACAGAAGTCACGCTCCAAAGAGTCTGGCAATTTATAGACTCAACGGGACTAAGCAGTGAACTGTAAATACAAAGGGCTGCCACAATAGATCAAATTGGTCGAGTTGGCGATAAGAAGGCCCATAAACCCAATAATAATAATAATATCAAATAGAAAGATTTTAATCAACAGCTTTATCAATACATTTTTATTAATTTACAAAGATTAAAAATCATTATATTATTACATTTCATTTTTATTTTTCAAATAGCATCTAACACACAACACAATTCGGCTATGAGCCTTTAAAATTTAAAATAGGTCAGTAAGTTAACTAAAAAATAATGCACGAATATTATAATAGTAGGTTGACGAGCGAGACACTACTTTAACATGCTTTTATTAAACTATTTTTGACAAAAATGTTACAATGTTACTTTGTTATAAAAAACTTTACTACTTAAACAAAAATAAAGACTCAAATAATATTGAACAATAACAACCATGTCACAAACAACAAATATCAGACAGTTTGGATACCACACAAATAGAAAAACCATATTCCTGCATTATACATTTAAAAAAAAAATCATTTTTTTATGAAATTAATTGACTTGACAACTTTGAATTTCTCATGTTACTATCTATCTGAATAAATCCTAAAATATTTATTTCCTTAATTCAACAACTTGTTTATTTCATCATTTCTCAACACCACAAATTTTCTACAACCTAAGTATTATCGACCATGTCTTGTATTCTTTAATTACTTCTTGTCATATAGAGTATACTTCCTTTGTATTATCGGATGGCCATCCTTTTATTATTAGTAAGTATACTTTACAAAATAATATGTCTTGGTACTTTTTACTTCATTATATATATTTACTAGCTGACCCGGCAACCGTTGTTTTGCCATTTAATTTTTTTTTTATCACTTAGAGGTATGAAAAATAGATGTTGGCCTATTCTCAGACCTACTCAATATGCTCACAAAATTTCATGAGAATCGGTCAAGCCGTTTCGGAGGAGTATGGCAACGAAAACTGTGACACGAGAATTTTATATATTAGATATTTATAGTCGACGTTCATTTAATTATTTGGTACATTTATTTAATTAATTGGTACATATATTATTTATTTCTTAATTTGGTAAATATATTATTTATTCATTTATTTGCTATGCATAGCCTTATTTATTTATACTAGGGGTATGTTTTAAGATTCATTGATCTCCAAATATTTTCACAGAGAGAATCTCGTCTACACCATGATCAAATAAAGGATCTAACACCCTGTATTGTACCTTGTACCATTTTGTACCTTATTTTAATAAACAACGTCATATAAAACGGGCTTCTTCTAAGATCAATTAGGATCTCCAACATGTTTTCATAGAGAAATCTCGTTTGCACTACGATTAAACTGAAGGATTCTACACCGTTTGTGCCTCTTGTTATGAGGTAGGACAACCTTAACTATCTCCTACGTAAACTTCTTCTCATAAGTACTGTTTTTTAAAAACTTTCCAATTCAATACTAAAACTTCAACATCAATCCATGAATAACTTAAGTAAAATATTTTGTTTACTTTCGGGTGATCAGTCCGATCGTGTGACAAAAATGTTCTACTAAAGTATTCTCCTAAACAAAATAAACAAATCCAACATTTATTCTATCTCTACGTTAACTATCTACGGCGGATAAAAATATCTACTTCAATCAAAATCTAACTAACCTTTACTATGGTATGTAACTAATGCACTCTTTTGGTACTTCATATCAAACTCTACTCATACCTAGCAATACATTCTATGTCATGACCGTTAATGTAATATCCGTGAAAACTTTCCATTTACGCCTACTTCTCGTAATACTGTAATTACGTACTTTCCTACCTAACAAATCTGAAAACCCTTTCATATTAAAAACTTAACGTCGTAGAATAGAAAACATTTAATTGAATAATAAGTAATTGGTATCCAACTGCTGGTGACAAATATTTGGACCATATGCTACCTGAGTACTTTTAAGTAACTTCCTAATAAAACAAAAGGTATGATATCAATAGCAAGAACGTTTGCAAAACAATTACTCGGAATGATACATGATGATATTTGCTTACGCTGTGCTTCATGTTTCATAAGAATCTTCGCGAACAATAAAAAAAGGAATGATAATTCGATAACTGAAGCTCGACACGTGTTGCACCAATATGAACTCACCAATATGAACTCTGTATGATAGCTTGACAACTAATACCACTTGCAATCGAGAAAAAAATGATTACTAGCTTTTTTTTTTGCAGTCGGGTAAAAATAGATAACTGAAGTTACTTTGAAATGTTATACTATGACTTATTTCCAACAAATAATATTGAGAACCTATTAATAATTAAATAATTTAAAATACGAAAATCATAAGTTAAAATATGGAAACAAGTATTACTGGAAAATCGAATGTAAAAGAATCAACCTGCAATATTTGTTTGTATGAGAAAATTTCGATAGTTTTAACTAACACCGAATTCTGTAAACTGATAATTTATTATAAGGAAATTGGGAAAAAAAAACTAAACGTAACGTAATTAACCTTTGTAAATGCAATAGAAAAAACAATAAAATCAATAATTTAGAGCATAGGACAATAATTATGTTACCTTGTAAAAGTGATGAACTGATGACAGACACATTCCAAGCGGATAATGTTACGAAGAGAATAGCTGCCCAACTGTAACGATATGGCGACTTAAAATAACATTAATAACATTACTTTCGTGCAATGCAAATTACTGAGACTGTTAAACCAAAATAATTTCACTAGAAAATTTAATTGCTAGTATGTTAAGAAATTTGATTTGAATAGACCGAAATCTTTTTTTTAAAAAGGTTAAGAAATTAATTTATTTTTGATTATCGTCTCATCTATCTCGTCTACATACTTCGTGCGTAGGTAAAATGTATAAATAGTTTACTTTTGTTACCAATGATTATTAATTAATATAAAATAATATGCATGTCTTGGCCAAGGCTAAATTGATAAGAAAGTTATTCTAAAATAATAAAAAGGATATACTATTTTTTTTTCTTTTTTTTCGCTGACTTGCATTTTCTTTGCCTTCTTCATTCATGGACTCGCATGACACTCCCGGCTCCAACTTCTCCTCATCCGACTCCAACGACTCCCGGCGCCCAGCAACAATCTCAACAAAATCCGACACCAACAACTCCCGGCGCCCAGGAACAACAACCTTCACTCATCTCATCATCTGCCACCATCCTGCGCCCGGAAACCCGGAACACTTATTTATTTCTTCACAATTTTTCAAATGTTCATAATATCTTCTGGCAGTTATTTTTATTGCAGTCACCATTTTTAACTTATCATTTTAATCATAACTCAATTGTTCTTTCAAATTTCACCACGAAAAAGACTAATTATTTTTAAGTTGCACAGCACTGCCCTTAGGCAGCACTGGCAGGGTCGCCATGCAGTGATGGGACCAGGCGCGTGTAAATGAAAAGACAGATCTCGGTTGAATGCTTAGTTTATTATGCGCATGAGCGTTAACATATATATAACTTATAACTAACTTCAGAATGAGGTGTGTCACACACTAAAAAAAAATGTATAGCCTAATTGGCTCAGTTGCTTTCCAGATTAAGCCCAAAGGTATGACTGGTAAAGAATGCCCTACGGCGTTTAGTCCACCTTTTGTACAAAGTTTTGTTGTGCAATAAAGATTAAATAAATTTGCGCTTAGCAACACATTTAGCGATTAATTTTTTAGAGATGAGTAATCTCATCAGCCTATATACGTCCCACTGCTGGGCACAGGCCTCACCTCAACTAAGAGGTGGTCCAAGCCATACTCCACCACGCGGGCTCAGTGCGGATTGGTGGTGGGGTGTCTGTAAGGTAAGTGACCAACCTTACTGTCAGATTTTATTAAGCCGCCCGAGGGCCTCTGACCAGGCTTAACCACTAATATCTGTCGATATTAACCGGGACCAACAGCTTAACGTGCCTTCCGCAGCACGGAGATGCTTGTAAATAGACGTCACTTAAATGGTCAGAATGGTCACCCATCCCAAACATGACCGCGCCGTAGGTTGCTTAACCTTTGGTATCACTACCAAAGCGTTGCAACTACTGCGCCACAAGCACCTCGGAGATGAGTAATAGTGCTATACAAGTTAGTTCGTACGGTGATGTTATGGCTATTTGGAAAAGCAATTTCTTTTGCACCATGAGACATAACCCTTTCAGCACGCATGGTACTAAACGTGCGTTGGCACTTATAAAAATCTAGCGACTGTAGTTTCTAGTTTTGCGGCGTCCAAACGGACTCGATCGCTTGTGCATTAACCGCGCTAACCGTTTTCAATATCGGTCCGGGGGGAACACACCTCAGTGACGCGTCAGGACTTGTCAAAGGTGGGAGTCATGTTCTTCGACCGGAGAGGAAAACGTGAGTGGTATGTTTACTTAGAAAACCTGATTTAAACTATGTGAAAGATGTTAAATTTTATTGTTTAGTAATTCCTCTATTATAAAATAACACAAAATTTTAGTAATACCCTATAATTCTATTAAAAAGTTGCTATTGAAATTCGAGCGCATGTTCGTGCGTTGTCGTTTTGATTTGTTCTATTGGGTAACATTTTATTTGTACTGTATATTTGGTAATTGTAAACAGGTTGCGCCCTAAACGAAAACTTAATGGAAGAACTGATCGGAGATGGGTGTGTTTCTGATTTGCAAGAAGAATCTGATGAGGAGCCAGTCTGCGAAGTATTTCGGATGCTAGGAAATGATCCTATTAATCCACAAGACTGTGACGAAAGTGACTCTGATGCAGATATGGGAGTTCCATTGGCCAGCTTCGTCTAGATAATGGGGTCGAGCAAGGGAACCTATGGAATCCAGCCGGCATCAACCAGTGGTCAACCATCCCAAGAAAGACGCAGAAAGAACAAAAGGCACGAGTTCTCCTCCTAGTTAGGCCCTAAGCCTACGGTTGTTGAGGTAAAAACTCCATAACAATATTTTTATGCATATTTTGACAGCAAGTTCTTTTAAAGTGCAGCCCATTGTACCAACACATATTACATGCGTAATACAGGGTCGATTTTAAACACCAATGGCCAGGCAATTCGCAAATTATTTAGAGATCATGGGTTGCATTCCGTATTCACGTGTATTGGCGAAATGGCTTGAGACAGGATCTAATCGCTGACAAGCTAACCAGAGATTGTTATTTCTTATCGAGAAATAACATACATGTTGTTGACTCCGATTAACCAGGGCCGGATAATTCCAATCCTTTGTGGACAGACGATGCTCAACGCTGTAAAAATGCCTGTAAGGGAATCCCACGTTTTCCTGGAAATTACTCCGTAGATGAACAGATCATCCCCTTCACGGGCAAATGCAAGCTGCGCGTACTCATCAAAAACAAGCTTAGACCTCTTGGACTGAAAAATTATGTCATAACGGCAAATGATAGCCTCATGATAGATTTTGAGATAAACTACCCAAATAATCCAACGTTTACGGACAGACACCATGGAAAAGGACCTGACGTGATCTTAGCATTGGCTAAAAACGTTCCTCCAAATAGTTGTTTGTATTTCGATAGATACTTCACCACCGTGGCTCTCTTGGATCGTCATTCAGAACTTCAATTGCATGGAACAGGTATAATCATGCTCAACAGATTCCCTGGCCACAAGAACTTGGATCTCAAAAAGGATTCTTCAATGAAACGAGAAGAAGTAGCTCAATTTACCTCACACGATACCTAGAAAAGTGAAAGGACAACAAAGGAGTAGGGTTCCTTTGTTGTAATTCCACTTCCCCTGTTTCAAACAATTAAATAAAAAAACTTGTATTAAATCAAATTTAGTTTGATCATAAAACAATACAAGAATATGCCATTTAATAAACGGTAACAATAAGACTGATTAAAAGTTTTTATGGTAAATAAAGTGATTGTTTTCTAGCTTATATTTCTTTAATTTATATACACGCATGATCCTGCATAGTGTAAGTGGAATCGAGAACGCACATACGTGCGATGGTCGTGGGGGGGAAGCTAGAAAGGGGGGATTTTTTCCATTATTTTTCTGGATGTCTCTGATTCCTATTGGTCACGTATAATCATAAGAATTTTACGATTTGTAATTTTTTACTTGTCGTGCTGAAAGGGATAAAAAATCATGTTCCTGACATTCTTGCTTGAATATAAATCATGGTGCTATATCGATACACAACAAAACCATCAGTTATGTTTCTATGATGTAATTGATCAAAAGATTTTGTTACAATTTTATAAAATAGCTGCATGTATGTAATAACATTTTTGTTTTAGCATTTGTCTTTTTCAACCACCGACGAAAATAGGGGATTTTAAAGTTGTCCTTCTGTCTGTTTGTGTGTGTGTCTGCTGTAGCATCGTAGCTGCCGATTGGATGGACCGATTTCAAAGAGTTTTGTTTTGTTATTCGAAAGATAGTTAATCACTGTGTTTTCAGCTGTAGCTGGTTAAAATCGGTCCATCCGTTGAAGCTGTTTTCCTGAATCATTTCTGTCTATTAGCATCGTAGCTACCGATTGGATGGACCGATTTTAAAGCGGTTTTATTTATTTGAAAGATTGTTAATCACTGTGTTTTCAGCTGTAGCTGGTCAAAATCGGTCCAGTCTTTGTAGCTCACTCACATTTCTGTCTGGGGCATCGTAGCTACCGATTGGATGGACCGATTTCAAAGCGGTTTTAATTATTTGAAAGGTTGTTAATCACAGTGTTTTCAGCTGTAGCTGGTCAAAATCGGTCTAGTCTTTGTAGCTCACTCACATTTCTGTCTGGGGCATCGTAGCTACCGATTGGATGGACCGATTTTAAAGAATTTCTTTTATTGAAAAGATTGTAAATCTGTGTTCTTAGCTATAACTGGTCAAAATCGGTCCAGTTTTCCTGAATCATGTCAGGGTTTTTATTTACTGACGTAAAAATTTACTCATTGTTAAAGCTGAAAAGAAGCTAAGATTTAAGTGTAGTAGTACATACTCATGTGCTACATACATTTAAGAATGTTTTTTTTAAATTATCCTATGTTGCTGTGTTCTGCCGGGTGTATATTATTCGTTGTACTATTAATAGTATGTATATTTGCAATAGATTTGTTAATAATAATGATTTCCCTCCCTTCGCTCCTTCCCTTCCCTCGCTAACGCTCAGAATTCTAATTTTGAATCACTCGCTGGGCTCGTGATTCAATTTTAGAATCCTTCGCTTGCTCGGTCATCAAAATTGAACACGCGGTTAAAAAGCAACTTTGCACTCTTGTATAACAAATAACTATGTATTTTAAATGTTTCGTGAGCATACGAGTGTATGTATGAATATGTCTTAGCACTCTCTCTTAACCTCATTCGCTCATTTAAATTCCCTAACAGATGACCAGATCGAAGCTGGAGTCTCTTGTCGGCGATTTGATCAAGCGCACGGTAGCGCCGTGCCAGCGCGCGCTGCAAGACGCCGAGGTGCAACGCACCGATATCGGTGAAGTTTTGCTGGTTGGAGGCATGACTAGGATGCCTAAGGTGAGTTAGACATTCCATATAGTCACTTTTATTTATTCATTTGGGATAGGTTTGCTCTTGATCCAAGACTAAGCCCAACGAGGCTAAGACTAGAAGATGCCTGTTCACTCTAGCTTTGACAATTTCAAGGTTGTAATTGCAGGGATACACTGACTCAGGTAGTAAAATAAATAAAATAAAAATTATTTATTTCAGGCATTGCCCATAACGAGTGTTAGTAACAATTAAATCTTATAAAACTAGTAAATTGGAAAATTGAAATTTGAAATAAATTAATAATATTATAATAAATTAAAAATTAAAATAATTTATCCTAGTGTCTTTGGCTAGGTGGTTGTGAGTTCCACTCTTTTGCAGTGCGCATCAGAAATGTAGATGAGAAGCGCTTGGTTTGTATCGGTGGAACATCGGCACGGTACGGATGGCATCCCGCGGTACGTCTGGTGGTAAAAGGGGGCTGGCCCCCGCAAACGTTGTTTTGCCATATAAATGTAAAGTGTAGACTACCCTTATACACTAGATGGCGCTGTTAGCCATGTACCGGCCTAGTACCGCACATGAACCGCGGTATATAAGATTTCGATCCAGAATAATATAGATAGACAAATCAAGATGATGTCTATCGGACCTTGGTCTCCGACCACAACACCCGGTCGGTAGGAAGCGCTTTCCTTTAGCTGCCTAACTCTAAATCTGTTGCGCCAAAGACTTAAGTGAAATGTTTGCGGTACTTAAAGAATCTTTTTGCAAAACATTTTCTGTTCGCGTACGTACATAGTGGCAGGTTTATCATAGCACCAGCACAAGCCATGCCCAGCTCCTGTAGCTGTGCGGGCCAGTCTAGAAGACGGGTGCGAGAGTAACGCGGTTATATTCCCCGGCTGTGCCACTGCGCTTTCGGGTTATCCACTAGCGGACATTCATTTTCAAAATGCCCAAACGGCATTATTGCAAAATTGTGTACAACAACATCACATACATTGATCTGACTCCGTGGTAAGTAGCTAAAGCACTTGTGTTACGGATATCAAAATCAACAGTGGGATTACAAATAAACTTAAATAAATACATTTAACACCCAGACCAGTACAAACAGACATGTTCATGCACGTAAATGTTTGTACAGTGCAGGGATCGAACCCGCGACCTCTTGGTTAGTAGTCAACTTCTTCACTAAACGTACGTATGCATTTATTTGCGGGAATCCCCGAGAATGCGTTTCGTGTTCTAGCAAAGAATGTGAGGGGGGGGGGGGGGTTGCTATTCGTTAAAAAAAAGTAAAGAACTACTGATGACAAAAAGCTGAAAAAGAGGACTATTTTGCTTTAAATTTCCACCAGCGCATTTGATTACAGTTGGATGTATTTTGGTTCCTGCGCTGGCGTCGTTTAGTGGAAATTTAAAGCAAAATAATACTGTTTTACAGCTTTAGTCATGGATTTCCGCAAAGTAACGCCTAGTTCCATCAACTGGGGTTGGGGGAGTCATGATAATCATCATGACTCCCCCAACCCCCCATTTCATCCAAAATAAGCAAAGCAAAGCCCCCAATAGTGCTTACGTAACACTTGACCTTGCTACGTAATGATTTTCTAGACCCCAAATTTTTTGATAGATACTCATCTCTTTTGTCAGGTGCAATCAACAGTGCAAGAGATATTCGGCCGCGCCCCCTCACGCGCTGTCAATCCCGACGAGGCCGTCGCAGTAGGCGCCGCAGTGCAAGGCGGTGTCCTCGCCGGTGACGTCACCGACATCCTGCTACTGGACGTGACGCCACTGTCGCTCGGCATCGAGACCCTGGGTGGAGTGTTCACGAAGTTGATTACGAGAAATACCACGATACCGACTAAGAAGAGCCAAGTTTTCTCTACTGGTGAGTTTTAAGAGCTGTATCTTCTAGGTAGTGGCGTGGTGACTAGTATGTCGTAACCAGTAGAGCAACCAAATTCAAGGCGCATCGTGTAGTTTCTGCGCCCCGTTTTGCCAACTTTGTACTACCTATGGTGACGAATGGATGAATTTGTATTTGTTTGGTCTGGTATCAACCAGTAGCAACCAGACGCCAGCCAGTTCATTGGTTGCGTAACCAAGGTGGCGTCCTCGCCGGTGACGTCACTGATACCCTGCTACTGGACGTGATACCTCCGTCGTTCCGTATCGAGACCTTGGGAGGAATTTTTTACGAGTATTTTCTACTGCTGATTTTCAGTAGCCAGGGCTTAATTTTTATGGAAACTTTATGACGTGCAACGTCGGAAGCGAAGCGATCGCTAAAGATTTTAGGCTATACTATGGTCGTTCAGTGATACATGAAGACATTTATCGGTGTGTGAGTGAAGCGAGCGCTCGAGATTTTTAATTGGGGGCTGTATAGCGTTCTAGTGATATACAGGGTTACTGGCAACTTGGAGTATTCCATAAAAAGAGACAAAGAAGAGGTAATCAGCAAGAAAAATTAGAAGCAATTGATTTTTCAGATATCGTGTTTTTTTTTTAAGATTGCGAAATTTCTTGTTAAAGGTGCATTATAGCAATATCCCCCTATATCCTTCGTTGATGGGACCTTTTTTTTAGGAAAATCACCTTTACTATAACTATTTTGTAGGAATACGTCGAGTTACCAGTAACCCTGTATTATTTTGAACCGATCGCTTAATAATCTTCCTCGCGATATGTCATGGACTACAGATTTTATTGACTGTCACTGCCCGCCTACGGTTGTTAATGACTGCCTCGTTGGTGTAGTGGCAAAGTTTCTGCCTTACATCCGAAAGTTCCTAGGTTCGAATCCCAGGTCGAGCCAAAAATTGTTTCTGATATTTTCTGTTATAAATCTCTCAAAAACAGCTCGGAGTCGGGAAGTTGGCGGTGTTACACCCCCGTGCCTCGGTGCGCACGTTAAGCCGTTGGTCATTCGCCTGATCTCTTTCCGGTCATGTCGGATTGCCGTCTCACCGAACTTTGAGAGTGATGGAACGAGTGCACCTGTGTATTGCGCTCACACTTGTGCACTACAATATTTCCTGCGCAGTTGGCTAATCTTTATTAAGATTGCCCGCCGTCGTCGAAATAAGAAGGACTACTACTACGGTTGTCAGTCACTCATTGCGCTGTCACTCTTCAATCTGTAACATGTGATAGTACACCACGATTAATTAATTACATTAATGTTAAAAAAAATCTATAATATTGCTACATCTAGCGGCGACCTTCAGCAAATAATATCAATTAACCTGTGGATAGCGTAGTGGGTTACTCATTCAATATTTTTTTCTATTTAAGATATTATGTAAGTATAATGTGTAATGTGTAACTGTTTGTTATCCCCCTTGGAAACAAAAATAAAATAAAAAACATTACGAATTTCCAACAAGATCGTTGGTGCGTCCTGTTTTTACTTGTAAGTGGTCACTACACTTAGTAGGTATTATAAACTTTTGTTCCTATTTATTTAAGTGGTTATTGTGTAAGTAGATTGTAAGTAAATCAAATCAATAAAATAAGATTCCTCATTTCAAAGACACAGTCAGACACAGGTCGAAATCAAAGTGCAGTTATAATAAAACCATGATAGAAAAATACACTTCATACAAACTTTAGCTCGTTGCGCTTGTCACTCTTGAATCTGTAACTGATTTTTCATTCCAGCTGCCGACGGCCAGACACAAGTGGAAATCAAAGTGCACCAGGGCGAGCGTGAAATGGCATCCGACAACAAACTGCTCGGCCAGTTCTCTTTGGTGGGCATACCGCCCGCGCCGCGCGGCGTGCCGCAGATCGAGGTCACGTTCGACATCGACGCCAACGGCATCGTGCACGTCTCCGCCAGGGACAAGGGCACCGGCAAGGAGCAGCAGAGTGAGTCATCATATCAGCCTGTTGCAGTCCACTGCTGGACATAAGCCTCACCCAAGGAGCGCCACAGCGCACGATCTCCCGCCCTTTGCATCCAGTCACTACCAGCTGCCTTCGTTAGGTCGTCTGTCCATCTAGCCGGGGGGCGTGCCACACTACGTTTACCTAAGCGTGGTCTCCATTCAAGAACCTTCCTGCTCCACCTCTCGTCGGTTCTGCGACAGACATGGCCATGTCTGTCGCATAGTGAGTAGATTTCATTTAAACACGAAACTTCTATAAATATATACATAGGGCGAGCGTTAAATGGCATCCGACAACAAACAGCTCGGCCAGTTCTCTTTAGTGGGCATACCGCCCGCGCCGCGCGGCGTGCCGCAGATCGAGGTCACGTTCGACATCGACGCCAACGGCATCGTGCACGTCTCCGCACGGGACAAGGGCACGGGCAAGGAGCAGCAGAGTGAGTACATTACATTTATACACGAAACTTGTATAAAACAGTACTTACTTGTATTTGTATGTATAATAAAGTTATTGATTGTAAACAAGTAAATATATGTAGATGTGTGCCGTCGGTGTAGAGTGCCGACGGTGCTCGTTGAGGGTCCATCAGTCAGCCGCTGTATGTTGGTCGCTGACGTCGCTCCGAGGTTGGGCAATTTCCATGTACGACGCTAGCTCGTACATATTGGCAACTCCAAAAGGCGAGAAAGATGATGCCGCCCCCGGGTCCTGGCGCACGCTGCTGAAGTGTGGATGGATCCAATGTACGGCGTGGCTCGTACAGGTGTAAATGCGATATATTTTTAATGAGTACTAGCGGACCAGGCAGACGTCGTTCTGCTCGCCGTTGTCGTATTTTTTCAAATACTGTTTAATACCGTTTAAACCTTCCCTGAACTTTTACGAATATTTCGAGACTTAAATTATTCAAATCGGTTCAGCCGTTATGAGTTTTAGCGAGACTAACGAACAGCAATTCATTTTTATATATATAGATTGCGAAAACAGCGGACAGGACAGCGTTTGCCGGGTCCACTAGTAAGCTATAAAGTTACTAACCACCTTATTCCTCCACAGTCGTAATCCAGTCATCCGGTGGTCTATCCAAGGACGAGATTGAGAACATGGTCAAAGCGGCCGAACAGTTTGCCGCCGCCGACAAGAGTCGCCGTGAGCGTGTCGAGGCAGCGAACCAGGCCGAGGGAGTGCTACACGACACCGAGACCAAGATGGACGAGTACAAGAGCCAGCTGCCACAGGACGAGGTCAGTGACCCTTTGTTTACACGCGGACGATAAGAGATGGCGCTGTTTCCAGTTGAATCGCGATATTGTCTTGTTTTTTGCGGAGGGACATGTTGGTAATGAAATTGGAGGCATACCCAAGTAGCCGAAAGAGCCAGCTGCCACAGGATTAGGTCAGTGACCTTTTCGTGTGATTTCACAGTCAATTGTTGTAGTCCGTGAGTAGGTAGTTACACGTTTATGCAGTTGTCGTCACTCGATAACAGATGGCGCTGCGCGGAGTTACACCGCGATTGTGTCTTGTTTTTTTCTGACATGGCTATCTAGCTAGCTATATGAGATGTAGGTAGCTTGCTATTATAGGTAGATAGGCATTTAAATATCAGGTGGGTTAGCTGGCAATATTTGGTAGTAAGCCAATAGGTATTAACCGTATGTGGGTGGCTTTTATCTTGGTGAAGTGGGATCACAACTCACACTAGGCTGTATGTAGTCGCCCTAGCTAAGTATCGAGGTCCGACGTAAGCGTGTCGAGGCAGCGAACCAGGCCGAGGGAGTTTTACACGACACCGAGACCAAGATGGACGAGTACAAGAGCCAACTGCCACAGGACGAGGTCAGTAACCTTTTGTTTGCACTCGGACGATAAAAGATGGCGCTATTTCCAGTTGAATCGCGATATTGACTTATTTTTTGCGGAAGGACATGTTGCTAATGAAATTGGAGGCAGACCCAACTAGCTAACAAGAGCCTGCTGCCATAGGATTAGGCCAGTGACCTTTTCGTGTGATTTCACGTTACACGTGTGCGTGGAGTTACACCGCGATTGTTTCTTGTTTTTTTTCTGGCGTGGCTTGCTAGCCTATCTAGCTATATGAGATGTAGGTAGCTTGCTAGGTAGATAGGCAATTAAATATCAGGAAGGTTTTCTGGCAATGTTTAGTAATAAGCCATTCGGTATTAACTGTATGTAGGTGGCCTTTATCTAATGTAGGCTAAGAACTCACACTAGGCTGTATCTAGTCGCCCTAGCTGAAAGTTAAGTCGTCGTGAGAGTCGTCTTTTCGTGTAATTTTACGATTTGTTATAGGCCGTGCGTGCGTGGTTGTTTTTGAAGTATATATTTGAAGTAAGAAACGCTAAGTAGTTCGATAGTTCTAAGTAGTTAAATGCTTGCCTATATACTCTAATCATGCCAACAGCTGTCAAGTAGGTAGGGCTGATTGCATTGCCTTGTATGAATAACTAAGTTGTTAGCAGGTGCTTGTGATGTTTTGCACAGTATTTAGTTGATGTCTTCATTAAACAGTACACCATACGAACACGTGATGTTTGTGTACAGTATTTTGTAGTTGTCTCCATTACACATTACACCATACGAACACGTGATGTTTTTGTACAGTATTTTGTAGTTGTTTCCTTTACACATTACACCGTACGAACACGTGATGTTTTTGTACAGTATTTTGTAGTTGTCTACTTTACACATTACACCATACGAACACGTGATGTTTTTGTACAGTATTTTGTAGTTGTCTCCATTACACATTACACCGTACGAACACGTGATGTTTTTGTACAGTATTTTGTAGTTGTCTACTTTACACATTACACCATACGAACACGTGATGTTTGTGTACAGTATTTTGTAGTTGTCTCCATTACACGCAACACCATGCGAACAGAATTTGGTACGGTATTCAGTATGTGTCTCCATGACACAGTCACCCATAGCACTCGTTTTAAGCCTGTCGTGTAGATATCTAGCGCGGTGGGTAAAGCCGGGTGCAAAAGTGTTGCTGTCAAGTTATCACCCGCGCTGTGCGTTTTGACTCGCGGGACGATTTCAGATAGCTACATTCATTTATAGTAAAAAGTCATGAGTTATTTATTTTGTTATTAGACCCACAAGAAACACTTAACATGTCCTATTAAAACCATATTTTTAAGCTTATAAGCCAATTGAGTTCCAAAAAAATTTGTAAAACCAACTCTTAATTACATAAAATTCAATACTAGACAATTGACTCCGATTCCTCGATTCCTCGCTTGCAGAAGGCCTATTCCGAAAAACAGACGATACTATATCAAGTTACGAATATTTATTGAAAAATCGCCCTTCTTACAAGACACAGTTCTTATCTTGACATAGCTACATTCACTCATAGTAAAAGTTATAAAAGTCATTTATTTCTGTAAACACGTCCCGTTGAAACCATACTACAGCTTCGGGACAATTTGTGGGCTGGTGCTGAGAAGAAGCTGCACTATAAACTCGGTCACCGTTGTCAATGCTTCTTTTAAACATATCCAATAAATATTATGATAAAAATAATGAATTGTCCTGCTGTGAGCTAGTCCATTCATGATCGATCATTCAAAGTCGTCCAAATTGACAAGTTAACGATAGGTAGACGCTACGAATCCGTTAAGATAGTTGTTTGTGCTCACACCACTAGTAAAGAATGTATAAAGAAAGCGAAAGCCAGTGTCACTTGAAACTCTCTAAAAATCTAATCGTTTACCTATGAGAATATGGGCTCTTAGTTAATCAGACCTTTAAAAAAATTGCATTTTTTTAAAAGTTCGAATGTAAGGCTTTTTTTGTTTTTATTTGTGTTTATTTTACCATAGTATCCGTCAAACGAGTAAGATGTTAACAGGCATCATTGCCCCAATACTGCTATTAAACTACACTTGCCACAAAATCTAACGTATGACCTCTCTCTTACAGTGCGACAAACTGCGCGAAGAGTGCGCCAAACTGCGTGAACTTCTTGCCAAGAAGGACACCGCCGACCCCGAAGAGATCCGCTCCGCCACCGGCACGCTGCAGCAGGCCAGCCTGAAACTGTTCGAGCAGGCGTACAAGAAGGTATGTGACTATAGCCTGACAAGTTTGTGTGTGACCCCGAAGAGATCCGCTCCGCCACCGGCACGCTGCAGCAGGCCAGCCTGAAGCTGTTTGATCAAGTATACAAGAAGGTTGTGGCTATAGCCTGACAAGTTTGTGTGTAACCCCGAAGAGATCCGCTCCGCCACCGACACGCTGCAGCAGGCCAGCCTGAAGCTGTTCGAGCAGGCGTACAAGCAGGTATGAGTCCAATGACTTTATTCAGGACACCACCGACCCCGAAGAGATTCGCTCCGCCACCGGCACGCTGCAGCAGGTCAGCATGAAGCTGTTTGATCAAGTATACAAGAAGGTTGTGGCTATAGCCTGACAAGTTTGTGTGTAACCCCGAAGAGATCCGCTCCGCCACCGACACGCTGCAGCAGGCCAGCCTGAAGCTGTTCGAGCAGGCGTACAAGCAGGTATGAGTCCAATGACTTTATTCAGGACACCACCGACCCCGAAGAGATTCGCTCCGCCACCGGCACGCTGCAGCAGGTCAGCATGAAGCTGTTTGATCAAGTATACAAGAAGGTATGTGGCTATAGTCCGACAATTTTGTGTGTAACCCCGAAGAGATCCGCTCCGCCACCGGCACGCTGCAGCAGACCACCCTGAAGCTGTTCGAGCAGGCGTACAAGAAGGTATGTGGCTATAGTCCAACGACTTTATTTAGGACACCACCGACCCCAAAGAGATTCGCTCCGCCACCGGCACGCTCCAGCAGGCCAGCCTGAAGCTGTTCGAGCAGGCGTACAAGAAGGTATGTACGTGAACATTTACGGTGCAACTAGAGTTGGACAAATTGGCCAAGAAGAACACCGCCGACCCCGAAGAGATCGCCTTAAACTACTTCTTGGACATAGGGAAGACATATATGTGCGAAGAGCGAACACCGTGACTGCGACTGATGTAAGAAACACCATCCACGCTCCATTCCTCATACACCCGATATAGCGTAGACACATAAAGGGCGCGCTCAAGTGTCACTTACCGTTTATCGTCCAAGAAGTGTTGGGCTATATAATATGGCTAAATTATTATCATTAATATTGTACAAGCGGGCGCTCGCGACTTCGTCCGCGTACAAGTTCGGAAAAATGATCGAATTTAGGCCCAGTCTATTCGCGTGGATTTTTAAAACGGTACCTCAATCATATTTTTAGGCCTTTGCCGCGACACAGGCTGGTGGGAAAGTGATGTTCTTACACAAATAATATATACAGATTTCGGTAATAAATAGCGTTATATTAGCACAATTTTGAGCCATTCTTCCTTGTAATCCGGTGGACTGGTCAAGCAATTGTGCGATATTGTACTGGAGTCACGTTATCATCCGGTAGATCTTTTACATAGGCTATTGGACGATTTATGCCTCCCACATTTCGTTATCTATGGCAATTAAATAATTTGCTTATCCAAAAGGATGTAGCTAAAATGTGATTGACACCACCAATCGGTGGTGTCAACTACCCTATTGCCTTATTTTAACAGTTCCTAGTGTGGACGAAATGTAAAATTACATCGATTCAATCGTAATTTTGATAAATTTGCAATGTAATGCGACGTGTAATTAATTAAGTTTCTGTATTTTTGACGTGACAACGTCTTATAATTCGATGGAGCCGGCTGCACGCATCAAAACCATGACGCATGCGGCGTTACCTCGCTCTGAGGCGTTCCATTCAAGGCTTGAAGTGCAAGCGAGAGCGCGGAACGAGCTACAAAGAGACAGCGTGACAAAGACGTTGTCACGTTCAACTATCGTCAGTAAACCGATTTTACAGACAGCCGATTTTTTTGCATTAACAATTAATTAATATTTATATCACTCTTACACCAGATGGCGGCTGAACGCGAAGGTCAAAACGCGGGCCAACAGCAGCAGACAGAACAGAAGGACCAGGAGAAGAAGGAAGAGAAGAATTAAACGCATATAACACCTCTGCGCCGCGTGCGCAGTCGAGTAAACGCTGGCGAGTAATAGTTGTAACTATATATTGTTGTTCAGTCATTATTGCGTTCACAACGCTCTATTTTTAATTTCGAAAAGATAACAAACAAATAAAATTTTAGCCTGTTTCATCTTAACCGATTGTTAAATATTTGTAAAAATATTACTCTCGGGTGATTTGAGGGTGTCTCCCACAATCTTTGATGAAACATACGCTGGCTAAAAGCGTTAAAAAGCACTAACAAAATTCAATGACTCCGTAAAGATTCTCGGTAGCTCAGTGGTCAGAGCATCGGACCGGACTTTCAAAGGTTGGGTTCGATTCGTCCCCGATAACCGGAGCTGAAAAGATCTTTTTAAATGTTATGTCTTTTTGATATATTTGTTGTTTCACTTTTTTTTGCACAATCACACATATTTTTCCACATAAAAATACCACGTGAGGACATTCAATATATAGTTGCAACAATTTTAATTTTTTTTTATCGTATTAAAGACGAAAATTATCTCGATTAGAAAATAAACCAAATGTTATCACCCTTAACAATTGCTATTACAAATACATTAATATTTCTATATGAATATGTGAAATGTCTTGGTTTCCTAAAAATAACAGTAGAATTAATATATGGTGTTATTGTATCATATTTATGTAAATACACAATTTACAATTGTAATTTTTCGAAATGTATTTGTAATAACAAATGTTTCGTATTACAATAATTTGTTAGCTGCTTGCCGATTGGTTGTTTGTAGGTTTCATTGTTTGGATATATTTTAATTTAATTGCAAACATGTTTTGTATTATTTTTAAAATAATAACAGTTTTACTAAATAAAATAGTTACATTCAATAGTTCATTCTAAGGCACAATAAATTTGAAAATGTTTGATTTTTTTCTATCGGAAGATATCACAAACTCGAAAATTTAGTGAAATTGTTATATAGTGGTAAAGGACTGGAATTAATTGAATTTTTTGGAGTTTATTGCATCGTATTTGTATTATTAAATTTCAGGTCATTCAAAAATAATATAAACCTAGATGAAAAACTTATTGCTCGGATGTGATCGGATATTGTTTACCCTTGTTCGAGATTGCATTCAAATCGAAGATTTTGCCTCATAGGTTCTTATCCAAAGATCCTCTACCCATTTGTGGATTGTAGCCAACAACTAGAGGTCCATCATGTAATATCCAGTTGGTGCACAGAATCAGAGGAGAGTGCGCTGAAGCTTGCATAACATTTGCCCCATTGGTTTTATGAGTCCCTCTATCTAGGAATCGGTGTTCAACTCAAACACATTCTTTATTATTTATTCTCTACGATGCTGTTCACTCCAAAATTGTAATATTAAGCATTTTGGCAGTTTCAATATTTTTTTAAGCGCTATAAAATTTTGAAACTTGCAACCTTAACACTTAGGCTGTTAACCGTGTACATTCAATGTATTATTATATATTGTTTTTTTTTGTATATGGCAATTTTAGTTGCGGTTTCGTTTCAAAGACTTGTTTTTAAACAGTTTCTGAAGATCTTTGATTTTTTATTCTCAAAACTAGTTATAGTTAGTTAGTCCGCCTATTTCGTGACTTAATATGTCAAATAATTTATAAACTAGAGTTTTTCCGTCTGTCGATTGTAGCCAGTGAATTACGTAGTCAATTATTGATCAACTTCTTGAATAACCTTGAACTAAACGTAATCTCAATGCCACAGTTCGATGTCAAATCGTAAGGAAATGTGTGGTGGCGATCTCTACTGTTAGCCATCGCAAGCACACGCGTAACAGTGGCATACTTGAGCACTGATACGGCACTATACGCTAGATGGCGCTGTTAGCCCACTACTGCTTATGAACCGCGGTATTTAGATCGAGAGCAATATAGAGAGTCAAACCAAGATGGAGACTATCCGATATTGGTCCCCGACCATAACACCTAGAGGTAGTAAGCGCTTCCCAAGAATTGTTGCTTCAAATGTCATAACCCCGATTTGGGATTTAGGTTTAGTTTCAGCTGGTCTATCTATACATCAGAGAAGCGAACGTATTGCTTGTCTATCTCTTTCTAATCCTAGTAGTGTGACAAAGATAAAACAGGTCTTCAAACGAAACCGCCGGGTGCGTACTATAACGCGTTTCAGGGACGCGATGAAGAGTTATAGCTTTACTATGCATTTATGTTAAGGAGGAACGCGCGATAGTACGTACCATAGACACGGCACGATAGCATAGTTGAGGATGGACCATAGACTGCACACAACTTTTTTTTTTAATCCTGGCTGGCTCAGATCTATTTGATTATCAATTTTATCTTTTGTAGGAATTTGTTATATATCCGATATCTGCTAGAATAAAATTAATATATGTTTAAACAAATATGGCAACTTTTTCTCGTTCATCCTCGATTCTATGCTCGTATCTTGTTATTTAGTTGGCAAAATTCTGTTTTTTTCTGTTGAGTTTAAAGCGCATCATGTTCGATGCGTCGTGTGTAGCGTATGAGTAGATATGAGAGTGTATATTTCATTTTGTATACCTTAAAAGTGAGAATACATTTTTGATACGTATTTTAGTCATATACGTACATAGTAAATTCGAAAAATACGTTTTGAAGTGTATTCTGAAATCAAGAATACAGTTCTCTGTATGAGATGATTGGCTTTGACGAAATGGTATTCTGTTTTTACATGAATTAATAAAATATTTTGTGTACCTACATAGTTTTAAAGCTATTTAACGTATAACTATTGATTCCTATTTAATATTAAATATTTCATTATGAATGAACACAGTGGGACAAATTATTTGAATTATTTGTCCCATTATTGCGCGTTTGAACAAATGATAATCTCATTTCATTAAAGGCCTTTAATTTACAAACAAAATCATTTAGTAATTCATGTATAAAATATCTATCTTCGATTGAGTGTAGTGACATTAAAAAATAAAATTTTAATCACAGATACAATAGACATTCTATTGTTTCGGAGCCGGATTCGACCGAACATGGAACAATGTTACTTTACTAAATTGATAATATTAATAAGATGATTTGTATATCTTCGCATTTTCTTGTAGGTATATTGGTTGGTATTAGTGATTGTTATATTCGTATGCAAAGTGAAATGTACGCATTATCGAGTTGTGTGGCTGGTGTCATTGGAAATTAGAATAGTGAAATATATTATTTCCATGAAAATGTTGGGTTTTCGTTTTATTCTACCTTTTTGACGACCGCTTTGGTGTAATGGTCAAAAAGTTGACTATTAACCAAGAGGTCGCGGGTTCGATTACCCGCACTGTTGATTCTGATATCTGTAACACAAGTGCTTCAGCTACTTAACACAGAGTCAGATCAATGTATGTGATGTTGTTTATTATTATCAGATTCATAAAAACTGCTGTAACTTCAGGTATGTTTTTTAGTGTGAAATGTCTTGAAATTTCAGTCAAAGGTGGATAGATTATTGGATCCAGCCATTGTTAGAAATGTTCCCGTCCTTAGCATTGCGGGACTGGTATGACGAATTGGGATGATGACACCTATCTGAAATATTGTCAAGAACATGGTGTTTAAAAAACATAGCGCCCATGAAGTTAATACAACCAATATATTTCAAAAAAGCTGTAGAAACGAATTTTTAAACACACAAAAGGCAATAAATATTCTGTCAATTGACTCCAATTTGATTGATACCTTTACTTAAAATGTTAGTACCTTCTTATATTTTGACTTATTATTTACATGCATTTTGTAATAATGACGTACAATATCAAACAATTATCGTTATGAGGTGCTTGTTGCACAGTGGTTGCAGCGCTTTGGTAGTGATACTTAAAGTTAAGCAACCTCGGGCGCGGTCATGTTTGGGATGGGTGACCATTCTGACCATTTAAGTGACGTCTATTTACAAGCATCTCCGTGCTTCGGAAGGCACGTTAAGCTGTTGGTCCCGGTTAATATCGATAGATATTAGTCGTTAAGCCTGGTCAGAGGCCCTCGGGCGGCTTAATAACATCTGACAGTAAGGTTGGTCACTTACCTTACAAATACCCCTCCACCAATCCGCAATGAGCCCGCGTGGTGGAGTATGGCTCGGACCACCTCATAGTTGAGGTGAGGCCTGTGCCCAGCAGTGGGACGTATATAGGCTGATGAGATGAGATCGTATATTATTTGTGAATGGCAAAACCGCGGAACCATGTCAAATATTTGCATGTTGAATAGTGTAAGTAGATAATCCTTCATTAGTACTACTTGGTACCTTTACTTAAAATGTTAGTACCTTCTTATATTTTGACTTATTATTATATTTACTTAGTGCGCCAACCTGACGTCAGGTCCGCGGAACCACTGCCGATTTACTAAACACCAAAAGATTTGACGAAGATTTAAATGTAACAATCTTTAGTACTGTAATTCATATACTAGTCTTGTTAATAAGATTTCAAATGTCACCATTTTAAATACATAAGCATTTTTAATGTTAACGCCTATAAATTTACTTTGAGCAATAAATTATGAGATATGATATCTGACCAAAGTTGTTAGCGCAGCGGTTTTTTTGATTAAATGATAAATTTAGTTAATTTGTATTCGCGAATGATCCATTTAGTTGGCATTCATCGTCTAGTAGTCGTAGTCAGCATTAAACATTTTGCTCGAAATAAAATTGCCAACTTGCGAGAACAAATTAAAATGAATGATGAGAAATGACGACCAGACTATACAATCGAGGTGTTCCCCGTAGAACATAAACGAATAGGGTTGCCAATTTAGGCGTTTTAATTTCATAATTAAAAAAAACAATGTTATGTAACCTAACGTGATGTGAGATAGGCCCCCTCCTGCTCCTGTAACGCATCCCAACGTTTTACTAGACCCCTCGCCTCCCTCAAATTACGTTACGTAATACCTACTTTATCGCCCCTTATTATGATCATCTGTTTCAAAATGACACGCCGACGACACACAAAATAAATTGATGACACGACAGGCGTACCAACCACCGTCAGCCGAATCGGTTAATATACAATGCCAACGTGCCAAATACGTAGGAACTCTACGTAATGAGAAGAAGACTAAGCGATTGCAAAGAGCATAATATTAAAAACAAGACCATTTATTATCCTAATGGGATTTTCCAGCTAAGTATTTATATCCGCGGGTCACTGTTAAACCATGGATAACATTGTTTTGTTATAAATAAAGAGTTTACCTATGTAGCTTATGGTTTATCTATCGTAGATAGGGAATTCAGCGTTAAACAGAAAAACAGGAAAATATTTGCTTAAAGTAGGTACCTAACTCACATATTTTTAGTGTGGCATTGATCTTGAGCGCAAAAGGAACTGCAAAATGGCTACGCAAGTAAGTTTAATAAAGTTTTAAAAACATAGTTGATGGAATCAGGCGTTTACTTTGCGGAAATCCATGACTAAAGCTGAAAAAGATGATTATTTTGCTTTAAATTTGAAGAAAAGTTTCGTACTTTTAATAATAAATTAAGATAATATTACGACGTATAGGTTAATTTAAGTGAACTGGTAACACTTCTTAAGATCTTAAGTTGTACCTTATTATTAGCCAGAAATAAATATTTTGACGATTAACTTTAGACAGTGGAAATTTTTAATTATGTTAAGTGTTTATCAATAAAGTGTCAATAAATAAGCATCTCCCACTCCAACTTAACGGCCGGCCACGTGTGTAGGATGCATCCCGACAGGTAGGCCCGAATCGTTACACAGTGGGTGCCTTCGGACGGCTTTCGCCGAAGGGGAAGGCCTAGAAAGAGATGGTGCGACGATTTGGCAAAATATTAACCGGATTGGCAAACTCTGGCCCTAGACAAGGATCGGTGGACAGGTTTGGGGGAGGCCTTTGCCCAGCAGTGGGATGATGTAGGCCAACAAAAAAAATAAAAAAATATTAAGTATCTATCTCTATCTTACCGTGTTGTTTATGTCAACTCTTTGCAGATAATAATTTTAGCGTCGGTCTTAGCACTTTCATGTGGAGCTCACATGAGTGGCCATTACTCAATAACCTATATCACCTAGTGAGTGAGTGGACCTTGAAACAAGCATTGGCCTGTGGGGTGAGCACGAACATTATCGTAACGTTTTCGTGTCGTCCAAACGTCCAAAACTGTCAGTTTCCCATACAAATTGACAAGTTAATGATATGTAAACGATACGAATACGTTTCGATAGTTGTTCGTGCTAACCCCACTGAACTTGATTGGTGTTTTGTTTGTGCTTTTCTCTAATGGCCAGTAGCGTTAGTTTTCGGACCAACTGTAGTCCTATGCTCAGCATTGGGCGTCGAACAACTGATATGATTTATAATATAAAAACCGGTCAAGTGCGAGTTGGACTCGCGCACCGAGGGTTCCGTACAAACCTGTAGATAAGGAGTAGTAACTTTGAAATTTTCAAAATTGACAATTTTTTTTTTTTTATATTATGAAACTGAAAATTTACGGTTTTCGTAATTTTTCCTATATCTGTACTAAAAGACGTGACTTCGTACTAAATTTCAAGATTCTAAGTTTACGGGAAGTACCCTAGGTAGGTTTTGATTCCCGTGCGAGTTTCGAAAATTTGCGGAAATTTGCGGCCTAAATGGCTGTATCTTTTGATTGCGTTGGCTTAGAAGGTTGATTTTTCTACAGCTTCCAGGGACAGTAGACCTAAGTATCATATAGAAATTTCAGTTTGATACCTCCACGCGTTCCTGAGAAAAACGGTCTTGACAGACGGACGGACGGACGGACAACAAAGTGATCTTATAAGGGTTCCGTTTTTTTTTTTGAGGTACGGAACCCTAAAAATATATCGATAAATGTGTTGGTAAGCGCATAACTTGAGAACGCCTGGACCAATTGGGCCAATTCTTTTTTTTATGATATTCCTTAAAGTACGGGGATGGTTATTACGAAGAAAGTTTATAAAAAAACCGGCAGGACAACGTCTGCGGAGTCCGCTTGTAATAAATATAAATATACAACAACATCACACACATTGATCTGACTCCGTGGTAAGTAGCTTAAAAACTTGTGTTACAGATATCAGAATCAACAGTGGTATTACAAAAAATATATTTTGCTCAAATTCCCTATTCCTGTTAATTAAATGTTCCTTTAGCCGAAGGTTGTCTGGAAGAGATCGCTACAAGCGATAAGCCTAAATTTTACATCTTTCTTTGTTAAACTTGTCTGTAATTTTTGTTTTGTGTTGTACAATAAAGTGTTAATCTATCTGTCTATCCATCTACAAATAAACTTAAATTATTACATACTAGTGGCCTCCCGCGACTTCGTCCGCGTGTAATCTCTTTGTTTTCCAATCGCAGTCGAACGGGATAAAAAGTATCCTATGTCCGTTTCCTAGTTCTAAGCTACCTCTCCACCAATTTTCAGACAAATCGGTTCATCCGTTCTTGAGTTATAATTAGTGTAACTAACACCACTTTCTTTTATATATATAAATAACACCCAGACCAGTACAAACAGATATGATGATGATGATAAGGCTAATGTCAGATGTAAGCAACAATTTTACACGCTTTACTCGTTTAACCTAATATCTGGGGGTGATCCCCTTTACTGCCATACAGGGATGTGGTTGGATTGAAAACTCTAAAGAAGACACTAACGGATCTTCAGTTCCCAAATATAAGAAGCTTCCTTGGCAAGTTGCTATCTATTGGTGAGTCGAGAAAACCTTTTTTTGTCCTTGTTCACACACACACACTTAACTTGGAATGCACTGAATTTACTTAAGGGTTAACTGATTAAAATCACACAAGCAATGTTCTAAACAAAGTAGTGGTAATGGTGTTCAAATATTCAACCTTATGGTAACATGTAAGTATACAAGACAAAACATTTACTAACCTACAGAGTACAGAGTTAATAACCTACAGTGCCATCTGTTGGCAGTATTCGTTACTATGCAATATGGTACTTGAACAGTCCTTATTTCCAAGGTTTCATTTCCTAGTAGAGGCAAGTACACGATAAAATCAGCTTAGGTACTTATATTTGTGCTTCCAGTAAGAAGACACAAACTTTTAAATTCTTCATTTTGATATTTTACGGCGTCATTGACTATACAGGGTGGTGTTGACGTTCAAAGCTAAAATTAAGGCTAAACATCAAAATAAACATAAAATATATCGTTTTAAACTTTCCTGTTGCATTTTTACAATAAACACAGTTTTTTCACGGGTTTTACGCAACACAAACACTTTTAAAAGGTAAAACTTAGTATTTACCTTCCCGACGTTTCGATCTGGTTGCACAGATCATGGTCCCGGGCGAACTGGAGGCTGGCGGCGTCGTCTACTCGGGCGCGTCGAGTTTTCTTCTTCCACCCGCATTTGTTGGATATTTATATCTGCAGTACAGTCAGTCCGACAAACTACACTAACAATGTCCGGGTTTCTTTGAGACGGCCTAAAACGCGGTTTAAATTTTGTAATCACCGGATTCCATGCAGATGACAAGTTGAATCCATCATCACGATTGAAATTTTTGTGCTTTTTTATTTCAATAGCTTCACGTACTAATCTGGTATGATAATGACGATCAGCTGAGAGGATTTTTGGGTCATGAAGTTCCATCCAGTGATTGAAATGGAGAGGAGACAGAAGAAATTAAAACAACCAATGGTGAGCCGGGAACCAGCTTTTCTTCCGTACGTGAAAGGTATAACGGACAAGATTGGAACAGTTCTGCACAAATACTCCATTAAGACTGTATATAGTCCGCTATCAAAACTTACTAAGGAGATTCGCTCACCAAAGGACGTGATACCTTTGCAGACGCCGGGTGTATATAAAATCGATTGCAGCTGTGGTAGTTCTTATATAGGGCAAACGAAACGTTCAATAGCCGAGAGGGTAAAAGAACATATCGCAGCTGTAAAGAATCGACAGACGTGCAAATCCGCAATAGCCGAACATCTACTAAATTCCAACGTTAATCACTGGATGGAACTTCATGACCCAAAAATCCTCTCAGCTGATCGTCATTATCATACCAGATTAGTACGTGAAGCTATTGAAATAAAAAAGCACAAAAATTTCAATCGTGATGATGGATTCAACTTGTCATCTGCATGGAATCCGGTGATTACAAAATTTAAACCGCGTTTTAGGCCGTCTCAAAGAAACCCGGACATTGTTAGTGTAGTTTGTCGGACTGACTGTACTGCAGATATAAATATCCAACAAATGCGGGTGGAAGAAGAAAACTCGACGCGCCCGAGTAGACGACGCCGCCAGCCTCCAGTTCGCCCGGGACCATGATCTGTGCAACCAGATCGAAACGTCGGGAAGGTAAATACTAAGTTTTACCTTTTAAAAGTGTTTGTGTTGCGTAAAACCCGTGAAAAAACTGTGTTTATTGTAAAAATGCAACAGGAAAGTTTAAAACAGTACATAGCAAACCGATACGGGTCGGAATGTGTAACAAAATTAAAACACCTAGAATTTCTCCGAAATAAAAAAGTGCGCCTTGAAACATCATTGACATTTTTAAAAAATTGTCGTGATTTGAACTTGATACCTACGTGTGTGCGTTTGAAACCGCGTATCGGGATAGCATTTTCGGATCGAATTCTACATAGCGCGAGTGTGCGTCTGCTGAAACAACTTATTAAAAATACGTACAGTCAGTTAGATAAGGTACAGAGTGAGCTTTATAATTTACATCTAGAATGCAGTGTGATATGGTCCCGTGAGGATTTCGACAAATGTGATCGGGTTACGTACTTACAAGCTTACCGTATCTATGTTTTGTGTAAAAACGGTCATGATTACAAATTGGAAAAACTACGTACCCGCCAACATCGTGCTGGTCTTTCACAGAATACGGTCGATGCTAACGGTCAAGTACAGTCAACCACATCAAATACCCACACGGTTATTAATCTGTCAAATACAGCTTTGGACGGGCCTACACAAAGTGTGTTAGCAAAGGGTTTGAATTTTGCTTTAACCCCTAAGAAGATACCGTATGAAAATATAATCTGTGGTGTGGAGGAGACTATAATTCGCAATAAAATTCCACCGACGGATGCTGACGTTCTGAGGCAGGATGTAGCTGTAATTTTGCGAAAGTCTAGGCTGCCAAGGAGTAATGTAACTACAGAAGAGCGCCAAGCACTTAAAGATCTACGGCGGAATAAGGATATACTGGTTCTGAAAGCCGACAAAGGCAACGCTACTGTAGTTATGAATACTGAGGATTATGATGGTAAAATTAGGAATCTGCTTGCAGACACAACAGTGTACAAGCCAGTGTCATACAACCCTACTGCCAGAGTAACACGACGCATTCGCGCCCTCATCCAGGAGCACCGAGAATTATTTACGGAAGACGTGTATACTCGCCTACATAAGGCGAAGAACGTACAGCCTCCTAAGTTATATGGTTTGCCTAAAATACATAAAAGTAACGTTCCACTTAGGCCAATTGTGAGTCAAATAGATTCACCAACATACGATTTGGCAAAACATGTTGCTGGAGTGTTGCAGCCATTAGTAGGGAAAACATCGTCATATGTAAAGGACTCGAGGCATTTCATTGAGCTCATCAAGAATATCTCAATGGAACCTGGTGACATAATGGTTAGTTTCGATGTGGAATCTCTATTCACAAATGTGCCGTTGAAGGATTGCCTGGAAGTAATCAGGGACAAATTGTTTGATAATGAACAACCCGGTGAATACATTGTTCTTCTACAAAATTGTTTGGACGGCAACTATCTCTTGTATCAGGGCCAATATTACCTCCAGATTGATGGCGTAGCTATGGGGAGTCCGGTAGCACCAGTAATTGCTAACATCTGGATGGAGCATTTTGAAGACATAGCAGTAGCAAGCGGTCCTGGTATTGTGAAGTTCTGGAAGAGATACGTTGATGATATTTTTTGCATCATAAACGGAAACCAAGCGGAAGTGGAACAATATCTACAACACCTTAACTCTGTTCATCCTAAGGTAAGATTTACATATGAAATGGAGCAGAACAGGTCCTTGGCTTTCCTGGACGTTCAAGTGACAGTGAGACCAGATGGAACCTTGGCTCACTCTGTTTACCGAAAACCGACTCACACGGACAGGTATCTGCACGCCTCTTCTCATCACCACCCTCGTCATCTTCAAGCTGTTGTTTCTTCCCTGGTTGATAGGGCATACGACTTATGTGACCCTGAACATGTGAAAGGTGAACTGAACCATGTAAAGGAGGTACTAAGAAAGAACGGCTACAGTACAAAAAGAGGACAAATGGAGAGGAGACAGAAGAAATTAAAACAACCAATGGTGAGCCGGGAACCAGCTTTTCTTCCGTACGTGAAAGGTATAACGGACAAGATTGGAACAGTTCTGCACAAATACTCCATTAAGACTGTATATAGTCCGCTATCAAAACTTACTAAGGAGATTCGCTCACCAAAGGACGTGATACCTTTGCAGACGCCGGGTGTATATAAAATCGATTGCAGCTGTGGTAGTTCTTATATAGGGCAAACGAAACGTTCAATAGCCGAGAGGGTAAAAGAACATATCGCAGCTGTAAAGAATCGACAGACGTGCAAATCCGCAATAGCCGAACATCTACTAAATTCCAACGTTAATCACTGGATGGAACTTCATGACCCAAAAATCCTCTCAGCTGATCGTCATTATCATACCAGATTAGTACGTGAAGCTATTGAAATAAAAAAGCACAAAAATTTCAATCGTGATGATGGATTCAACTTGTCATCTGCATGGAATCCGGTGATTACAAAATTTAAACCGCGTTTTAGGCCGTCTCAAAGAAACCCGGACATTGTTAGTGTAGTTTGTCGGACTGACTGTACTGCAGATATAAATATCCAACAAATGCGGGTGGAAGAAGAAAACTCGACGCGCCCGAGTAGACGACGCCGCCAGCCTCCAGTTCGCCCGGGACCATGATCTGTGCAACCAGATCGAAACGTCGGGAAGGTAAATACTAAGTTTTACCTTTTAAAAGTGTTTGTGTTGCGTAAAACCCGTGAAAAAACTGTGTTTATTATAAAATATATCTTCTAAACCAATTAATACTTGGATACACTTATACTAGCTGACCCAGCAAACTTTATTTTGTCATATAAATTAGTAACTACATATATAAATTATTGTGGACAACCTTTATCACTAAGGGACATGAAAAATAGATGTTGGCCGATTCTCAGACCTACGCAATATGCTTACAAAATTTCATAAGAATCAGTCATGTCGTTTCGGAGGAGTACGGGAACAAACATTGTGACACGAGAATGTTATAAATACTTACATAAATATTTCACAACAATCACACCAATTCTCTAGTCCCAATTTAAGCTACGAGGCTTGTGTTAAGGGTACTAGACAAGGGATAAACATACTTAAATCCTTTTTTTTGTAAATAAATACATATTATACATAGAAGACACCCAGACTAGTACAGACACACATGTTCATGCACACTTATGCTTGTACTGTGCGGGGATCGAACCCGCGACCCTTGGTTTTTAAAGTCCGACCTGCGGACAACTTCACCAAGCGGTCGTCAAAACCTATAAAACCTAAATATTAACTATGAACGTCAACTACCCAGCCACCCAATATTGTTTTATAAGTTTATGTGCGATCCTGGCGGGTGACATATACATATACATAGCAGAAGGGTTGGTCGTCTAGAACTCTAGGCCATGCACACACCTGTGTCTTTCTATCGCCGTGGCTCAATCGCTGAAAGTCGCGGCTCCCGGCGACTGGATGCCATAGGTGTGGACTGGCCCTATATGCAGAAAAATAATAATTGTAGCTTCTTCATGTCAACCCGCCTGTTGCGTGGCAGGCGGGTCGCTCGTGAAGTTGACAGACTATATCAAAAGAAGATTTTTTCATCCATTTCCTGCTATCTCTTCTCTTATATTAAAATTCTCGTGTTACAATGTTCTTTCCCGTACTCCTCCGAAACGGCTTGACTTGATTCTTCTTCTGATTGACGGCTTGACTTGATTGATTCTTGATTCTTATGAAATTTTGTGAGCACATTGAGTAGGTCTGAGAATCGGCCAACATCTATTTTTCATACCCCATAGTGATAAGTGTTGGCTTCAATAACTTTTATGGCTAAACAACGTTTGCCGGGTCAGCTAGTACACTTTATAAAACACCATTTTAGGGTGACAACAACCTTCAAGAATGAAGAGCTAGAGATCTACGACTTTTGCGCTGGCACCCTGATACACCCTCGAGTGGTGATCACTCAGCCGAAGTATGATGAGGAAGACGCGAAGACTCTGAGAGTCAAAGCTGGTGACTGGAACCTTCCGAAGCGAACATTCGTCCCACAAGTGAGCGGGGTGGACTCTGTCGCCAAGATTGAGAGTAAGTTTACCGCAAAGCAGTCGATGTCGATGATGAATATCGTAATCGTGTTGCCATGACAACGGCATCGTAGTCGTGGCACTTAGTGTAGGGAAATGTAATTTCAATACATTTGTCTTAAGTACTTCAGTGCATTACGAAAATCGTAATATCAACATATAACTTGGTCTAGGGGTATAATGCATGCGTGTGTCAGTTTTTCTTGTCCTGAAATACTAAGAAATAGTCCGACAACTTCAAGTGTGACCCACCTGGTCACTTGTGCGTTGTCATTTAAGCTTCAGTTGGCATTTAAGCCTAAGATATGTATATAATCGTACCAGTTTATGAGAGATCCGAGTGCTAGGGACAGTATACCCGTAGGCCGTCGCGTTCATGCGAGCTGTTCTCATTTTAGCGTAGTTATAGGCCACCGTACAGTACATTCGTCTAGTCGGAACAGTAACTAGACTCTAGGCAATGTCAATTGTTTAATGAGAACTCAAATAAATGACTCCGCTCTCATTTCAGCTCGTTGGTACGACCTCAACATGCTATTCCTCTCCACATCCATCGTTAGAACAGCTGCCGTGAACTACGCCTGCCTTCCTCCCCCCGGTCTGGTCACTGAGCTCCAAACCAGCTGCCTCTTGGAATCAGAGCACCATGATGGCGGTGTTGCCCACCAGAAACCTACTAAAATTGTAATGATACACTTGTTATATATTTTTTTATCCATTGTATTTTTTTAATTTTCAAGTAAGCCCTCAAGACCTACCTCTCACCCAACATCTATAGAGAGAGATGGGTGTGGCTGAAAACCAGCGCTGTTTGGGATCATATCCCAAGTTAGCACAAGCTGAGCCACCTCCAATTGCAATGAGACAAACAAACATTGTTTGTCTCATTGAATGTTAGTTTATTGAATGTTAGTTTTGTAAGCAATAAAGATATTATTATTATTGTTGTTTTTAAACATTTGTATCTGAGCGATAAGCTGGGGGTTTTTAGCATTACACGGGCCTAAGCCAAGCGTAATTCTAACAAAAAATCAGAATGAGAATATAAGGTGTTGTGTGTGAAGATGCACAATGTGGGGATGTTGTTGCTATTACGAGTATAATATTATGTATGTTGTCGGGTTGCTGTTAATTGGGTAGGACTATGTGGAATTGGCTGATCTTCTTCTAACTGTAAAAACTTCCTGACAAGTCTGCAGGTATTTAAAATAACTGCTTTCATTAATTCTATGTATGTAAACTTCTGAATGCCGAGTGTGTGTATGGATTCGTGCAACTGATTTGGTATTACGCCTGGGGCAGACAAAACTATTGGAACGACGGTGACTTTATTGATATTCCACATTCGTTTGACTTCATCCTTGAGGTCTGTGTATTTGGATAGTTTTTCTGCTATCGTAGATTGAAGGTTGTGGGTGTTAGGAACTGCTATGTCAATAAGTAGTGCTGTTTTATTTGGTTTATCAATAACTGTTATATCCGGTCTATTGAAATGGATGGTTTTATCAGTGAGTATTGCTCTATCGTAGTACAGTTTGTGTGTTTGATTTTCAAGTACGGTAGCTGGAACATATTTGTAATAGGGCACGGGGGTTTGATCCAATAGTTTGTATTTCACCGCTAGTTTTTGGTGGATGATATTAGCAACCTGATCATGACGATGTTTATAATCGGTTTGGGCTATGGCTTTGCATGCACTGGTAATATGTTGTATTGTCTCTGAAGCACTGTGACATTTCCTGCATGAGTCAGTTGATAGATTTTGAGCTCTAATAATGTGTTTTTGGTAGTTTCTTGTTTCGATAACTTGGTCTTGGATTGCTAACATGAAGCCCTCCGTCTCCGGAAACAGATCACCCCGGCTCAGCCACGCGTTCGACGCATCTTTGTCGACGTTGGGTTGGCATAAGTCGGAGCGGTGTCTGCCGCGAAGACATTTTCGAGCCCATTCTTCTATTTTAGTTCTGCGGTCTATCTGTTTTTCATTGGCTTGAATGTTTCTGTCGTACAGGTTTAGAGGTGTTAAACGTTGGTCATTTTCCAAGATTGCTTTATGCATTGTAGAAACTGTGGCTTTATGACGGAAGTAGGTGCGAAGAGTAGTAATCTGTTTATTGTGAAGATTTGTTATATCGATCAATCCCCTCCCTCCTTCGCTACGCGGTAAAGTTAATCTTTGAATGCATGAACGTGGGTGATGTTTTCTATTTTTTGTCATGGTGGTATTTATTGTGCGCTGTAGACTTTTTAATTCATTTTTGGTCCATTTAATGATTCCAAACGAGTAAGTAAGTATCGGTATTGCGAATGTAATTGTATGTAAATGTGTATTGTTGACTTCTAAAAATTGCGTTTAATCTATGTTTAAATTTTTGGGTCAGGATTTGCTTGGTCTCTTTATTTTGTATCTGTTTTGCCTGGTTGTAACCTAAATATTTATATGTATGTTTGATGTTCTTCTAATGGCTCAATTTGTTCACCTGTCTCTAATTGATAGAAATGTTTAAAGTTCTGTCCTGCCTTTATCGAGTTTATTTTACACTTGTCGATACCAAACTCCATGCAAATGTCGTTTGTAAACTTTTCGTTATCGTCCATGTAAAACAAATGATTAATGTGGAACTGTAATATACTATCATCATTGTTGGTATACTGGAGACTATAACCTGACTCTAGATCATTTAAATTATTGGATAAAGGGTTAAGGGCAAGACAGAACCATAGCGGACTTAATGCATCTCCTTGGAAAATGCCTCGTTGTATTATGATAGGATCTGTATCTATAACTTCATCGGTCGTATTCAATCTTAGAGTTGTTGTCCAAGTCTTCATTGCTGTATTTAGGAAAGTTAAGATTATTATTATTAAAACACATCTGTAACTTTTACAGCTTGAAGTGTTCACCATCGACGTAGATGACTGTCGTCAAAAGATCAAGGCATCGCAGCCTCTCTGGACCGACGTTAAAATGAATGCGTCCTGGACCTGCGTCAGCAATATCGAGGGTCACCAGAACCCATGCGAGGGGTCTAACGGAACACCCTTGGTGTGCCCTTACCAGGTAAGATGAGGCATTACAGAAATAAAAATAAAAAATATACATATACAACGACACCACATGACGACCGCTTGGCGCATTAGCACAAGCATAAGTGTGCATGAACATGTGTGTTTGTACTGGTCTGGGTGTTTTCTATGTATAATATGTATTTATTTACAAAAAAAAGTATTTAAGTATGTTTATCCGTTGTCTAGTACCCATAACACAAGCCTCGTAGCTTAATTTGGGACTAGAGAATTGGTGTGATTGTTTTTTTTTTTTTTTTTTTTTATTTATTTAATAAGGTTCACCTACAACTAGTACATTAATACTTATAAGAAAATAACATAAGAGAAATTATTGCTAAATGTACAGTCTCTTACAGGAGAACACAGCATGCACAAATGAAAAGTCACTTAATTAAATAAAAAAGACAATAGTCGTTAAAATAATTAAAAAATTAAAAAAATAAGTGCCCAAAATTCAAAACTCGAAAAATAGATAAAAAAAAATCTTTAAATAGTGTGTGGGAATTCTAAAACTATAATAATTTAAAAAGAGACTTGCGAAATCTGGAAATCTTGTTGTGAAATATTTATATTTATATTTATTGATCTGACTCGTGGTAAGTAGCAAAAGCACTTGTGTTACAGATATCAGAACCAACAGTGATATTACAAATAAACCTAAATAAATAAATATAACACCCAGACCAGTCCAAACAGACATGTTCATGCACACAAATCTTTGTACAATGCTGGGATCGAACCCGCGACCTCTTGGTTATTAGTCAACTTCTTGACCATTACACCAAAGTGGTCGTCCTTGAAAGAAAAGAAATTCTTGATGTGTAATATAAATAAATCGTCAAACAGTTAGTTTTCTGTTGTTAGCCAATCAGCACGAAACATTTTAGGAATACGAATAAGTGAAACAACTCATCGGGAAAATAATTTAAATTATTTTCCATCATCGGGAAAATATTAATTATAGTGTTGTGTGCCATTAGAACTTCAATTATATTGTGTCAGATCCTCGAAAAAAACTTTATAGTTGAGAATAATACTCCGTGGCCTGATAATGATTGCCGCAATCCAAAAAGCAAAAAAGCTGACTATTTATATCCAAATATAATTCATATCTCTTTCACTCCAAAATTACCAATTTTGGAGTGAAAGAGATATGATTCCACGTAAAGTCTTTAACTTATCCCGCGAATGCGTTGTTATCCCGCGGTCAAAAGTAACTCATGTCCTTTCTTTCTTATGTCAAATTATCTCCTTACCAAATTTCATTTAAATCTGTTGAGTAGTTTAGGCGTTAAAGTAATAGACTCACTTGAATTTTCCAATGGGAATTCATTTTCCCGCGGTAACAAGTAGCCTATGTCCTTTCTCGGGTAACAAAATAGCTCCAAATGCACCAAAATTTCACGCAAATCGGTTCAGTACTTTAGCCGTAATTGAGTAACAGACAGACAGACAGAGTAACTTTCGCATTTATAATATTGAATATGCAGGTATGGATTGTCGCGTTTATCGCTCACCTAGTAGTGGGTATACTGTGTGACTTCTTTTTATCTGAAACGTTTTGACGTGACAACGTCTTATAAATTGGTTTGCCGGGTGACACTTCAAGAAACTGCGTTACGCTCCGCTCACGTTCCGCGCTCACAATGAGAGCGAGTGAGAGGCACGTGTCCCTTCGACTCGGGCATGGTAAGCCCGCCTAAGAGCGAGTGAGACAGACATAAAAAGTGAAAGGCACGCGTCCCTTCCACTCGAGCACAGTTAACCCGCCTAAGAGCGAGAGAGACAGAGCGAGAGAGAGAGAGTGAGAGAGATAGGCATACACACCGGTTCATGTTATACGAATGAATATATTCACATTAAAATTATTTTACCACTCAAAGTCGTTGTCACGTAAAACTTTCGCCCGTATACCGACTTTACAGGCAACCAATTTTTTTTTATAATAGCAGTAACGATGTTTTGCTATGTAGATTAAAATTATCAGAAAAATTAAAATTGATGTACCTATAAAATGGATTTTGTGAAAATGTTGCTATTGGCATCAGGATTTTTTATAATTTTATTTCATAAACTCAATTTATTATTATTATTCCCCAGGACACACCGGGGCGTTACTACTTAGGCGGCGTCATGTCCTGGTACTCATCATGCTACTTCGGAGATGGTTACGGCATCTTCAAGACTGCTTCCATTGCCAGGACCTTGATCGATGAGAAGATGATGGAAATGGGATACTGCACTGATACCTATACTATGTGACATGTTGTTTTGCTTTTTGTTGGATCGAAGATAAATGACAGTATTTACTTTTGAGAACACTTCTATTTTGATATAGTTGATGGAATCAGGCGTTAATTTGCGGAAATCCATGACTAAAGTTGAAAAAGATGATTATTTTGCTTTAAATTTCCACGAAACGGCGCCAGCGCAGGAACCAAAATACAGTTGGATGTATTTTGGTTCCTGCGCTGGCGCCGTTTCGTGGAAATTTAAAGCAAAATAATCATCTTTTGACGTGACAACGTCTTATAAATTGGTTTGCCGGGTGACACTTCAAGAAACTGCGTTACGCTCCGCTCACGTTCCGCGCTCACAATGAGAGCGAGTGAGAGGCACGCGTCCCTTCGACTCGGGCATGGTTAGCCCGCCTAAGAGCGAGTGAGACAGACATAAAAAGTGAAAGGCACGCGTCCCTTCCACTCGAGCACAGTTAACCCGCCTAAGAGCGAGAGAGACAGAGCGAGAGAGAGAGAGTGAGAGAGATAGGCATACACACCGGTTCATGTTATACGAATGAATATTCACATTAAAATTATTTTACCACTCAAAGTCGTTGTACGTAAAACTTTCGCCCGTATACCGACTTTACAGGCAACCAATTTTTTGCTTTAAATTTCCACGAAACGGCGCCAGCGCAGGAACCAAAATACAGTTGGATGTATTTTGGTTCCTGCGCTGGCGCCGTTACAGTTGGATGTATTTTGGTTCCTGCGCTGGCGCCGTTTCGTGGAAATTTAAAGCAAAATAATCATCTTTTTCAGCTTTACTTCTATTTTGCACTCTTATTATAAACACTGTCACTTTAAGAGCTCTTTACACCTCAACGGCTACGACGAGACACAAAAAAAACTTACATACTTTTAAGTAAGCCCTCAAGACCTACCTCTCACCCAACATCCATGGAGAGATGGGTGTGGCTGAAACCAGCGCTGTTTGAAATCATATCCCAAGTCAGCACAAGCTGAGCCACATCCAATTGCTTTGTTATGTCTGTTTGTCTCATTGAATGTTAGTTATGTAAGCAATAAAGATTTTATTATTATTACACTTTATTTAAACTTTTATCATAGGGATGGGTTTTACAATATAATTAAAAAAGTAAAATATAAAATTATACAAATCATAAAAATATTATAAACTAGTGGCCGCCCGCGACTTCGTCCGCGTGGAAAGCCTTTATCTTAAAAATTCTTTATGAATTGTAGCCTATATGTTATTCTGATGTATAAGCTATATTGTGGTAAAGTTTCATTCAAATCCATTCAGTAGTTTTTACGTGAAAGAGTAACAAACATCCATACATCCATACATCCATACTTACAAACTTTCGCCTTTATAATAGTAGTAGGATAAATTCCTAACCCTAGCAAGCTGCCAGTAGCGGGGCAGGGCTCAAGCTACCGACAGTTAATGCTACAGAGAGAGAAACCTCCGGACAATGCGCGCCGTTTCCAAAAGTACTGCCTTCTGCATCTGACCATTGACCCAACCATCCAGCGAGAGCCTCTTAAGGTGTTGATCGAGGCTCTTCGCTATTAAACCGTTCACAGACACGACTATGGGGACAATGATCGTCGAATCCACATCCCACATGGCGGTCACCTCGTGAGCCAAGTCATTATTATTATTATAACACTTTATTTAAACTTTTTCACAGGGTTAGTTCTTACAATATAATTATAAGAGTAAAATAAGAAATTATACAAATCATAAAAATATTATAAAAGTCTAACCCTAGCAAGCTGCCAGCAGCGGGGCAGGGCTCAAGATACCGACAGTTAAGGCTACAGGCTATTATTATTATTATTATTATTATGTCGGTCATTTCCAATCTCGGGACCACAGGGTCCCGGACCTTTGGAAGGCATGCGTGGGGCCGAAGCCAACACACAGAGGACCGTTAGACACATAAATCAAAATGAAGTATGACCCTAGCCGACGATTATCCCTGTATGCTTACTATACCTATTATTATTATGTATGTGTACCAAACTTCATCCAAACCTGTTTAGTAGTTAAGACGTGAAAGCGTAACAGACAGAAAGTCAATTGTCGTATTGTCGTCGCCACCCTGTATATTTTGCTCAATTTCCCCCTTCCTGTTATTTAAATGTAAGGGACATTTAATTAACAGGGAGGGGGCAACAGAAGGTTGTCTGGAAGTGATCGCTACATGCGATGAGACCGCCTAAATTGTACATCTTTCTTTGTTAAACTTGTCTGTAATTCTATTTTGTGTTAATCTATCTATCTATCTATACGTTTTAGACCGCAGTAGTTCTGTTTCTGTAGGCCTAGCACGGGAAACTATCGCAACGTATTCGAATCTTTAAAAAGTAGAAACTGACAGTTATCCATACGAATTGACAAGTTAACGAATAGTTAACGATACCAATACGTTACGATGGTTGTTTGTAATGTGCGGAGCGCAGTTCTGTGTGTTAAACACATTAAACGCAGAAATTGATGAACACTTTAAACGAAGAATATAATTTCCTGTGTTTAACGTGTTTATCACACAGCACTGCCCTTCGCTGCGGATTCTACTAGTGCAGTACAAATAGCACTGTGCGCGTGTTTTTCATATAAACTGAGTTACTCGTTAAAAAGTATGAATCTCGCCCCTCGATGATGCTCGTTACATTGTGATAATCACCCAAGGCCACGGTCAAGTTAAGTGTAAAGAATGCTACCGCTTCTTCTTCGTTCTTTTCGGCAAGAACACGGGCTAAATCTTACTTGCCCAGAAAGGGGCTACCGTGGTAGCCCTCTGGTTATTGACTAGTAAGTCCTCACGCGAGCAGGTGGTCGGGACACCGGTCGGGTGGGCGGGACAGTTCATGAGGTGGACCATGGTTTGCAGGGGTTCCCCACATTCACAGCTGACGTCTGCGCTGCTTATGTACCCCCACCGACACACGTTATCTTTACTTCGACCAACCTGGTTCCTCGGCCTATTTAGACTTCTCCAGGTTGGCCAAGGTTCCTTGTAGCCTGGATGCAGATACCGCTTAGCATGTTATGTTCTTTTCATTACCTGTATTTTATGTTCTTTTCATTATCTGGCTCACCTGAATAACCACTGAACGACTCTTGGGGACATAATCTATTGTCGACCGCTTGGTGCAGTAGTCTACGTGTCGGACTTCTAAAACCAAGGGTCGCGGGTTCGATCCCCACACAGTACAAGCATATGTGTGCGTGAACATGTGTGTTTGTAGTGGTCTGGGTGTTTTCTAAGGTAAACTATGTATGTATTTATTTACAAAAAAAGTATTTCAGTATGTTTATCCGTTGTCTAGTACCCATAACACAAGCCTCGTAGCTTAATTTGGGACTGGTGACTTGGTGTTATTGTTGTGAAATATTTATATCAAAAAACGGGTAGATAACTAGGCATAATTGCACCGAAACCTGTTTTGTCGCTAAAGATGTGTATTCTTAATGACAGATATGTATGGATACCCATTTGAGAATAACTTAGCAATTCACTATTATTTTTCCTTATTTCGACAGGTACACAGTGTATAAGTGTAACGCAGTAGGTTCAGCTCGCATTTTTTCCTTATTTCATCATTTCCAAGTAAGTTTGTGATAAAATGTCAGTGTTATTTGTAAAATGCGAGGCAGTACCTATGTTTGTCATCACTGTGAATGGCTTTTTATTGCAAATATTATTTTCAAATATTTCAAAGACGAAAAACGAATATTACCTAGTAATAATTATACTAAGCTTATTATGACACAATCAATCTATTACAATTTTTAATCCCCGACGAAAAAGGGGGTGTAATAAGTTTGGCCACTATGTCTTTTTGTGTTTGATATGTGTTTGTGTGTTCCGATTTTAAAGTGGTAATAATCACAGTGGTTCTTAGCTATAGCTTATCAAAATCCATCAAGCCTTTCAGTTAACCGTGGCTAGCTGCCGACTAACGTTTAGTGAAAATAGAATAAATAACAAGAGTTAATTTTTAACTTAAAAATTGGTTGCCTGTAAAGTCGGTATACGCGCGAAAGTTTTACGTGACAACGACTCTGAGTGGTAAAATAATTTTAATGTGAATATTCATTCGTATAACATGAACCGATGTGTATGCCTATCTCTCTCTCTCTCTCTCTCTCTCTCGCTCTGTCTCTCTCGCGCGAAACGTGAGTGGAGCAGCGTAACGCAGTTTCTTGAGGTGTCACCCGGCAAACCAATTTATAAGTCGTTGTTACGTCAAAAAACCAGAAAAACAAAATTATCATTAAAAAAACGGCTACATATCCAGTCAGCAAAGGGTCAAGTATGTTTAAACCAAACGTACTGCATCACAAAATATACTGTGACTACATAAAACGTTCCAAGTTGAAACAGGCATTATGACCAGTGCTATCCGTGTGGCGGTCAACGGCGGACCGACCTTGCGCTAAGGAAAACAATAAAAAAAAACCTGCTTGGTGATTTAAAAATATAAAATACTTGTTTAGTTCTGTGCAATTTAGAAAAAAAAATAAGACTACAAAGGTTTGTGTTTTATCTATTATATTTTTTTACGATAATTTATAATAATTTATACCAATTGTTGTTCCAATAATTATTTAGGTGGGTACCTACTTAAATTGTGACCAATTTTAATGGCTTTAAAAGTCTTTGTGATTTCTGAATTACGGGGTCTTTAAATTTAATGTTTTATCAAAGCGTAAATCTATTTTTATTTTTGTTACTTAACAAATTATAAATGTAGGTAAACTCATCATACAATCACAGTTTTCCCCCGCTAATAACTCGGCAAAACACAGGGTTTTTCATGAGAACATTTCTTTATTTGACAAGCTACGAACTTATGTAGATTGTATTAAGTATATACCTACCTATGTTTTTTTATTGTAGGTGGTAATACGGTAGTTGACACCACCAATCGTTGACGTACTTTTTATCAACTGTCAAAACGCTTCTCTTCATAGAGTTTGTATGGGAATAACACACTTTGACGTCACCGCGTGCAATGCCGACTGAGTGACTAATTAATTATCATTTGAATTCCAATTAAAAATCAAATAATACGAACTGCAGAAAAATATTAGTGTAAAGGCATCTGAAATTATGAATTATTTTAGAGAAAATCAGTTTTTGAATATTTCTTTCATAGTGGAAACAAGCCTATTTGTAGGTACCTTTCACATTCATCCCTAACATATTTTTTGTCTAACCTACTTATAGGTAGAGGAGAAGAGGGCACCTTTGAACTATATCTATAATTCTATGTCTACAGCTCGGTGAACTCAAATGTTCAAAGCTGTCCCTGCTTTGAACATTTGAGTTCACCGAGCTATTTTATAATATAGATACATATCTATCTTTACACGAGAGTGTTAATCTTAACACTTTATTACAGACAAATTGAATAAAGAAAGATGTACAATTTAGGTGGTCTTATCGCTTGTAGCGATCTCTTCCAGACAACATTCGGTTAGAGGAACATTTTATTAACAGGAAGGGGAATTTAAGTAAAATATATATGGATTATGGTAATTTTGTGGTGATTATTTTTTGGGTAGTGGCAACACAAATCTGCACAACTATGACTTGTAACTACTGGCGTTTGACAGCCTGTCATTGATTTATGAGTTTTCAATTTGAAGTGCAAATGATAAGCTTTTTCAAATGAACGCGTAAAGTATATGGAGCGAGGGTTCCGTATATTAGTCAGAATGTTTCATATATCATGCAATGGACTATTTAAAACTTGTACTTGGAAAGAAATTGTTTTTCATTTCGCATTGAACACTATCATGGGGAGACATAATAAAAGTATTTTGTAATTTTTAACTTTATACTTGTTATTTTTGCATCTGCGTCGTTTCTAATGTTGAGTCTATTAATTTTGTAACTGAAAAGTGTGAGAAACCTTAAAATTTCATCGAATTTATTGATATCTCAAAACTAGTCAAAGTGCGTGTTCAAAGCTGCCCCAGATGTGGGCAGTTTTAAACATTTGACTACTTTTTCTAAAATGGATTTTGCGGCTATAATTTGCATTTTCTTCATCATGACTTATATTGCGATTTTATAGCCTAATAGTCAGTCTTAGCATTGTGGAACAGTAGAAAGGTTCAGAACTAGACAATCTTGAGTTATAACAGAAAGTATTAAAAGTTTTCAAAGGTGCCCCCCTCTCCTTTAATCTGCACTGTGGTAGGTAGGTAAAAATAAAATAAAGCAAACGAAAAAAATCTTTGAATTGGATTTGAAGATTGCTTGACAAGTGTTTCAAATCGAACAAAATCCATACTTCCATACTAATATTATAAATGCGAAATGAGTAATTCTGTCTGTCTGTCTGTTACTCAATCACGCCTAAACTACTGAACTGATTTGCATGAAATTTGGTATGGAGATATTTTGATTAAAAGTAGCCCATGTCCTTTCTCAGGTAGAAAGGACATACCTACCTAGGCTACTTTTTACCGCGGGAAAATGACGCATTCCCATGGAAAAATTTAGGTGGGCCGATTACGCCTAAAATACTGAATAGATTTAAATGAAATGATGTAAGGAGATAGTTTAAGACTTAAGAAAGGACACAAGTTACTTTTGACCGCGGTAAAACAACGCGGTCCCATGGGAAAAAGTACTTTACGGGGAATCTCATCGCTTTCACTCCTATATTACCAAATATTTAAATAATATTTGGATAAGATTGGTATTACGGGAAAACAACGTATTTCAAAAAAACTATCTAATGCGGACGAAGTCGCGGGTAAAAACTAGTAACGAAATAAGTTTATTATTAACTTCAGAAGGGAATAAAATTAATATTAAGTTAGGTCACAATAAACGAGTTAGATAATTGTAAAGATAAACATTGGATACAACTTCTTATCAATGTTATTATTGTGACTTGAACACAAAACAGCGTAAAGATACTTCTTACTTTAACTATCATAACAAGCAATACCTACTTGTAAATATTAAAATTTAATCTGAACGAATCTCGGAAACGGCTCGAACGGTTATTATTAAATGTATTATGCAGTGTTTTGAATGTGATAAATCGATTATAATGTTACGATTTTCGAAAACCACGTTCATATGTATATCGATCTTCCATGTACATTGATCATCACTATACCGAGTGGCGACCATAATACATTTTAATTTTTTGTCTGTTACGCTACGCTTCCACGCCTAAACAGATTTGGATGAAGTCAATCAATGAATGAAGGCAATCCTGTAACAACCATCGGGTGCCCACGACACAGGAATTTCCTAGTGTGGGGCCCACAGTTAATTGCTATATGTATTGTTGTTAGCATAACGTGATTTGCATTGTGTAATATCTTATTTATTTATTTAAAACTTTATTGCACAAGAAATGTACAAAGGGTGGACTTAATGCTTAAAGCATTTTCTGCCAGTCAACCTCAAGGTCATGCAGAAAAAAAGGCAATGGAATATCTTCTATAGTATTATATCTTCTGTACCTTATTTATGATAACAATAATCTTGTTGGCTATTAAAATATTTGTATTTGTATTGTATGAATTTTGGTACACATACAAAGTCGTCACCATTATGTATGTGTATTAATTTTTATCGTAAATCTGTTCTGTAGTTTTGGCATGAAAGCGTAAGAGACAGAAAGTCAATTGTCGTATTGTGATTAGGGTTGCCACCTTTTTTTTGCAAATAAAGTCCATCGGTTATTATAGGTACGAAAAAAAGTACATAGTATCAAAATAAAGTACAATTATTTTTCTTTACTATTACCTATACTGAAAAAGACATTCAACAAATAAAATATACTTTCAATGTACAATAGGCTTGTTTCCACTATGAAAGAAATATTCAAAAACTGATTTTCTCTAAAATAATTCATAATTTCAGATGCCTTTACACTAATATTTTTCTGCAGTTCGTATTATTTGATTTTTAATTGGAATTCAAATGATAATTAGTCACTCAGTCGGCATTGCACGCGATGACGTCAAAGTGTGTTATTCCCATACAAACTCTATGAAGAAAAGCGTTTTGACAGTTGATAAAAAGTACGTCAACGATTGGTGGTGTCAACTACCGTATTGTATTAATACTTACGATTACGACTAAACTTCAACTTCAAAATCACGCAAAGTAAAGTATTTTCGTGTACTTTTTTGTTCTCATAAAGTTCAGAGTACAATTGCCTGAAATAACGTACAATACTTTATTATAAAGTACGGGTGGCAACCCTAATTGTGGTCGCCACCTTGTATAACTAACATGACTAGGTATATAGGGAACTAGGGACAGTAGACACCACATAAGCTAATGAATAAAACATGGCGTTTAAAGGCAAGATCGACTGAAAACCTTGGCTCTTAAGGTCTCTTAAGGTATCTTGATTTTTCTAATCGAAACATAACTAAACATAACGAAGTAAATAGGTTTTAAAATATTTATACGTAGTTATTTATTTGAGCACAAGTGCAGAACATACATAAAAGTTATTGTAACAAAATTATAATTCAACGACCACTCTGGTGTAATGGTTAAGAAGTTGACTATTACCCAAGAGGTCGCGGGGTCGATCCCCGCACTTTACAAACATTTGTGTGCATGAACATGTCTGTTCTGGTCCGGGTGTTATATGTATTTATTTAAGTTCATTTGTAATATCACTGTTGATTCTGATATCTGTAACACAAGTGCTTAAGCTTACAATGGAGTCAGATAAATGTATGAGATGTTGTTGTACTCGTATATTTATTTAAAAAAGTACTAGTAAGACCTTAATCGTGACCATTAAATGTCATTTAAATACACATCAGTGGCGGTCGTTACTGTCAATCGTGGTTAATACAGTAGTATTAAAATGATACTCGTTACTACGGATTATTTAGAAATAAATAAGAAAGAAAAATATTTTTCACTTCTCATGCTCGAAAAAGTACTACTTTATGCAGGATCTAAGCGACATAAAGTTGAATTTTATGCTCTTGTGCATAAAAGTAGCTTTTTAAATGTGTCTACACTAAGGCAGTGACCATTTAGCCCATACAGCCAAAAACAATTAATTGCACATGGATAAAACTTGCTAATTTATAATATTTCCTTCCCTATTTGCATTTTTGATTTATAATAAGATAATACGAAAAAGAAACTAAATATCAAAACGTGTTTACCACAAAAAAAACATTATTCCAAAATAATTTAAGAATAGGCTGTATATTTTTTTTCTTTGCCCGAAAATTATGCAGGAAAATTAAAAAAAGTAAAGTAGCGGGAAAGAAGCCGTGAACTGTTCGTATTGAATTTTCTCAAATTATTGTTGAATTGGCTAAGTTTTAAAAATGTCAAGTGAAGAAGAAGATTTAGAACTTACTCCTAATACTTTAATGGAAATAAACGCACAAAAAGTGGTGCAAGAAATATTGCCGCCAAAATCTCTATGTTACTGTTTTATTTTCTCGCAATCGAAGTGAAAAGCAGAGTTTACAACTCGTGCACAAATCATTTTTATCCTCGACTTCATCATCTGCCCTCGCCCGCATCTCGGATAAAAATGACTTGCTTTATGCTCTCGTTGTAAAATCTACTATTTCATCCTACCATCTCGGAAAGAGTATTTTTGCTCTTCAATATCTGAGTGGAAAAGTCGTTTTTATTCACTGGAGGATAAAGTAAATTGAATTAAGAACATCGTGTGCACTAAGTTTGTGAATTTAAAAAATCATTAAACCTATTTATTGCTACCTCTATGCCGAATATATCATACAACTTTTTTTTAATTTGTCAATAACTCAGACTCGGAACCTTCTTGGTGTTCTTTCTACAATTTGCTTTGTAGGCGGTTCTTTACGCGGCATTTTTTCACGTCATTGTTAAACTTTATATTAAAAACAAGAAACTTGAAAACAAGTGAAAAAACTAAATGAGAGTGATTCTAGCGACGAGGAAGTTTGTTTGACGCCAACAGAATTGACTGAAACTGTTAATAATGCGCAAATGAGTTTTTTCCCTCAACAATCACGCGAGAAGTATTTAAAACAGTACACAAGTGACTAACACCAATATTACAGTACCAAACTAAAATATTACACTCAATTTAAATAACTGTTACTTTAAATTTTTCTTAATTATAACTACTTATTATTTTGTTATAATTTAAAGATTATTCTGTAATACTTACCTGTCATAATGTAGTAGTTAATACCTAAACTGAAATAAAAGTAGCTATCTTGTGATTGTAAAGGTTTTTTTTTTGCATTTAGTCATTTCCTCGCTGAGGTGGAATGAAAAATATTTTATTTGGTATATAATTAAACATTACACAAAGAACAATGAAAATAAAATATGATTAACCGAACCAAATTGGATTCCACACAGCTTTATTGCCATGGTGCCCCATGGAGCTGGTTTTCAGTGGGAATCATTGAGATACAGAGATGTAACCTTAAAGTTAACAAATAAAAATAATACACAAAATAATTACAAAATGTCTAATTAAACAATTTATGATATTTTATTACCTGGACAACCTTTTACATTTTATTTGTCTCCCTGTGACCACGGACGCCGAAAAGGGTTCGAACTGTCAAGTTAAAATAAAATGTGAATGAATCACGAAATAATCGGTAAAAAATGTATATATTCGATACCAGAAGTATGAATTAAGGTAAGGGACAAAACATGACTTTACAGGAGAGCGAAAAAACGTTTTTGCTTTTTGTAATCTGTGTATAACTTTTTTGTTTACAGGCCGATTTAGATGAAGTCTATGGCAAAGTTTCTTAGAATTTAATGTTCTGTTATGCTATAAAAGCTAAATACAATAAAATCTTATAGTTTAGAAAATAGCCTGTCCCTTACCTTAAAAAATGTGAATCACTTATCCATTACGTTAGTCCAATTTGAGTTCAAAGCAAAGACAAAATAATGTAAGTAACACAAAGATACGAGAACTTGCATAATAAAATAAGGTAAATAACTTCTACTAAAAAAAAATCTATGTAAGTACAAATGTATAACATAAAGATTGCACTTCGGGACCTTAAATGTATAGCAATACAGCTTATATTGGGTTATTTAATAAAGCTTAATTTCAAAAGAAGTGTTTTCTGTAGACAGGGTGATGTGTTTATTTTTAAAAAGTGCCATAAATTACAAATTTGTTTTTAAAATTATGTCATAATCAACAAAAAAAACAATAAAAACAAATATTATCATAATCAACTTTCGTATTTTCGAAAGAATAATGAATAATATATCTAATTTCTAGAGTTAAAACAAAAAGTAAGAAAGAAAATTCCCCGTAATCACGGGGTCAGTTCCTACATTGACGATTGCTGCTTCAGACTCCATGTACCCCTCTTCCATTGAGTCGTGAGATGCGGTCCTGCTGCTGGAATCGGAAGCTATGTTATCAGCCTGGAGATCTCGGTAGACGTCAAAATTTTTTTGCCGTCTCTCTACTCGAAGTTTCTCTCTCTGCTTCTCAACCTTTGAATCTACGTATTCTGCAATGGCTCTTTTCTGCATGTCTTCTTGGGAGTCGAGGAGTTTAAGAATGAACTCTTCGTCTGCCAGGATTATCTCCACGAAATCTGTAAGCTCAAAAACTGCATGTATGGGATCCTCCAAGGGGGCAGTTCTTAATATCTGCTCTTCTAAATCTGGAATCACGTTCCGGGCAAGAGAAGCAAGTTTGGTGGCCTTTTCCTTCTTTTTTGACATCCCTACTGGGTTCTCTTACTAGTGTTTTTCTCAACTTCTGATTGAAATGCTAATTTGAGAAAGTAGTTAAAAACAATGTCTTTTGTCGTTTGTTTTGATTACAGTCCAATTCGGGTTTTTCTATACTAATAGGGATGAGAAAGCTTAGGCGATCCCCCTCTGGGTGCTGATGAGGTTCAGGATCCTCTTTGCTTCTTCGTAGAGGTCAGTGGCTCTGTCCCCGACTAGGGTTTGGAGGGTCTGCCATGACGACTCGTCGATTTTAAGACCGACTTGCTGCGACTGGGTGAGGAGGAATTGCTTCAGTTGTCTTTTGTTGATTGTAGCAGTTGATATTTTGGCTTTGTATTGCTCTAAGGTAGAGTCTTTGTGTGTCTCCACCTCCTCCATAACCTGTGCTGTAACCACAAGATCAGCATACTTAGAAGCCGTAAAGGCTTGGATATGAGGCATTATGAGGTGAAGATATTGAATATGGTCGGACGGGTACTTTTCGGCTTTTAACTTGTCCAATACTTCTTGTCTCTCCTGAACGTAGGCGTTTAGTTGTTTGGGAAGGGGCTCCAGTGTTATGACACAACCGCCCCGGCTGATCACTTGCTGGATTAATGAGTAGGTTGTCATTTCCGAGAGTGCTGTTAACATCTTTATATGGACCTTAACGGCAGCAGGAACGATGTCGTCAGTGGTGGATGCAATTACGTTGTAAACCAACCGACGGACTGGAGTGCGGGAGACAACTGTCTCGTTAACTACAGTTCCTCCCCTCTGATACTCTAGATATGTATTGATCTCAGCGGTATGCTGAACAGATGCCATAAAGGCTGCATACCGTTTCATGATCCACGTCCGGAAGTCTCGTTTGTTTGCAACGGGACGACACATACTGTAAGCACCATAAACAGCCTGGAAGGCTAACATGCTGTGGGGGATCTCTCTCCCTTCCCTCTTCATCTCCCCATAAACGGTTCGGTGCTCCCGGGGTATTAGAGACAAGTCGTCGGTGAGAATTGTCATACCTTTATCTTCGCAAATCTGGTCAATGAAGTTAATGTCCGTAACATATTTTATGCAACTTAAGTAATATGTAATAAGGACTCTACCTATTGAACCGTCAAGGGTATCGGACTGAACCTGGAAGAGATCCCGAATTCTGTCCAGGGGATCTTTTCTTCCATTGAAGAAAGCTAATATCACGCCGGCAGCTGCGGATCTGTTAAGAGGAACCATAACTGGCTCCTTCTTGTCTAAAAGAAAGGGAAGCTCTTTCCCTGCCCTTGCGTATTGGCGAATGATGCCTGTGAGGGCCGGAAGGCGATCACTGGTGATGTCCATGATGTGGTCATCCCGGTCCATGACGCTGACCGTTACCGGCAATTACCTTAATGTAGCTGTGCTAGTTCATGACTTTAACTAACACAACCATGACTTTAATGATCATAGCTTCCTATTACAACATGTATTATCATATCTTATGTCTACACATTTGTTACTTAATTATTAAAATCATATCAATAGTTAAGTAATAGGAATCATCAATCATTTTATATTGTGAAATATAGCTTTATGCAAGGAATTACTGAACTAGTAAATCGAGGAGTGACAGTGATTATTGAGGGCAAAATCAAAAGTGTTTTAAGGATCATGAGGGAGCAATCATTCATGATCAGAACTATTGGTATCAGAGGATTCATAATGGGAAGAAGGTGATTGAGAGCCATGGGAAGATTTTGTCTACTGCTATAATAGCTTCATACCGTTTGCGCTTTCGAGTGATTGGGGTGTCCTCAACAACATACCGATCATTAGGGAGAACCTTTTTAATGCGATATGGCCCTCGACATTTAGGTTCAAGTTTCTTTGACTGACCCTCTATTCCAGTAGGTGCGCGTATAACCCTAACTAAATCGCCTTCTTTGAATCTAACATCTTTATTTCGTCGGGCATCATACGAGTATTTGTCTTTAATTTGTTGAGACTTGATTAATTCGCTAGCTTTGGATCTTATTTCTGGAAGCGATACTGGTGTAGAGGAGGCAGTTGCCGTAATAACATCATTAAAAATACTTTGAGATGGGTTTGTAACCGTTCTTCCAAAAAGAAGTTCGGTTGGTGTCTTTTTTTTGTAGAGTGAGCAGTCGTATTAATTATTAATTGTATGTCCGATAAATGATCATCCCAAATTCCGTTTGGTTTATCATGATTCATGGCTCCAAGAGCTGCCAAGATGGTGCGATTGTATCGCTCCACCTGACCATTAGCTCGAGGAGTTGAAACGGCATTAAGTAATTGTGTTTGATGCCCGTAGTACCGATAAACTTTTTAAAAGCACCGCTAGTGAAACTAGTTCGCTGATCAGTGATGAGTCGGTTTGGTGTACCAAAATAACTAAAATGATCGCGGAAAACTTTAATACTTGTAGCAGATTTTGTATTGCGCACGGCTGTAAGATTAACATTTTGTAAATGCATCAACTATAACAAGAATATATGTATGTGTTACCACGTCTAGTTTTAATAAATGGTCCCAAATGATCTGCATGAATAGTGTCACATGGGATTTCCACTTTAGGAATTGGGTGTAACTCACCTGGCTTTTTCCCACTAGGCAATTTATGATGGGCACATTCTAAACATGCAGCTGCATATTTCTTATCGAACCGCCTCATTTTTGGGAACCAGTAATGAGCCTTAATACGTCCCAACGTTTTGTCATAGCCAAAGTGGCCTATGTCATCATGGTTTGCTTTTAATAATTGCCACCGCGCACCACGAGGAACTAACCAACGTACGCTAGAGTCTTCAAGTATTCTATAAACCCGACCGTTAACTAATTTGTAATTTTTGAAGACTTCTGCAGTTTCCTTAGTCTTTAGGTCATTCAAGATATCAGCAATACGTTTTATTATGGTCAAACAATGTAAGCACCAAATTTGTAGACGCCAGCGTAATGTAAAGGACACAAGAGACGATAATAAACTTTAAACATATTAGCGTAAGTCCATTTTGTGAATGTTTTTGTAAGACATTTTAATGTAAGGGATTTGCAATATAAAAACTCCATTTTGCAAAAAGGCGTAATGGTCATGAATTATGAATTTATAAATATGAGTATAAGGTAAAGTTCGACAAATTTTTATAAGGTAAGTTACTCTATTTGTTCGTAAGGGGTAACAATTTCAAGCCCCTTAAAGCATTTTTTTAGTGAAGTATCAGTCTAGACTATCAAAAAATATGTACTGTAAGGGACATTTTTTGCTCGATATTGAAATTCTAAGTACGCCAGTTGATAAAGCGCAAAATTCCGAATCCAACGGTAATATAACTCATTTTGGCCAAACTGTCCCTTACCTTAATTCATACTTCTGGTAATGGATGTTCGTTATGGTGCGTGCTTATAGATTATATATAAAAACATGTTATAAAACATGTTTCAGTAATGTGGAGACTGAATGTCATAAAACACAAGTCATACGACATGTTTAAATAAAGTTCCATAAAGTTATATGACTAGAGCGAGATGAAGCACTGCAGGTGCGACGCTCGGAAATGTCATACAACATTGATATAGAACATTGTTATTCAAATGTGTACGTATTATCACATGCTGCAAAGTTAAGAAATTATGTTGATAATACCGACTTATTCTAAAACACAAGTTATACAACATGTTACATCGTCGTTACGTCTGTTACGCATCTTAACACTTTCACGTAAAAACTACTGTATTCATATTTTACCCGAATATAGCTTAGGTATACATCAGAGTAACATAATAAGCTACAAGTTAAAGAGTTTCCACGTGGACAAAGTCGCGGGTGGTTTTTAGTTATTATTAAGACTGACATGGCTACATCTAGTCATCATCATCAGCCTATATACGTCCCACTGCTGGGCACACGCCTCACCTCAACTATGAGGTCGTGCGAGACATACTCCACCACACGGGCTCAGTGCGGATTGGTGGAGGGGTGTGTAAGGAAATGACCAACCTTACTGTCAGATGTTATTAAGCCGCCCGAGGGCCCCCGAGAAGGCTTAACGACTAATATCTATTGATATTAACCGGGACGAACAGCTTAACGTTCCGAAGCACGGAGATGCTTTTAAATAGACGTCACTTAAATGGTCAGAATGGTCAGCTATACACGACTAGTCTTAGGCTGTATCTTGCAAAGGTATCATAAAATCTAGACAGTAAAATTTGCACATAACAATGTATAACTATTTGTTCCAGATGTTACTCCGACTAGCAACACTGTGCTTACTGATCACCACATCACTATCCCAAGCCCCCGCAGGCGGACAGGGCGGGGACCTCGAGTCCATCCTGCATCAGATCTTCGGAGAGCCCCCAAAGGGCTCGGACCCCCAGGCCCCCGTTTCTGGGGGCCAGGCCCCCGAAGCCAAGCCACTGCCCCCTCAAAAAGTACCACCGCAACAAGTGAATGACAGGGTACCCCCACAGTCTTCGACGCTGGTGCCTCCACCAAGTGCTGGAGGGCAGGATGGTAAGATATTGTTACGAGCTGGGGTTCGGGATAAATTAATTAGTCCAATTAACTCGAAGAAACACTATATTTAAGAAAACAATACACGCTAATTAACTACAACGATCACACACTAAATTCACAAAACAATCACTGAACAATTCACTGGTTACTTTTTATCTTCACTTGTGTCTTCACTGTATCGCTTCCAAACTTAAACTCCACTCGCGGCGCAGGCGACCCTCTATTTATATGCCGGGGCACTCGACCTAGATATATCTAGAAACTTCTAATGTTAGAGCGAGATAGGTATAGTGTTAGAAAGAGATAGATATAATTCCAGAACATTCGAGTATTCTGTAGAAGTTTCTAGTAGCTACTAGTACGTAGTAGTAGGTAGGTAGTTTACTTCCGGAACATTCTTTCTTTATGTAACCTACCGACCTACGTGACACTGCCCCCTCCTAAGACATGCTCGTCCCGAGCATCGTTACTCCCGTAATAGCGTGCCAATCGATCCACATGAACAATCTTAGGCGCAGATCGCGAATTCTTCTGTATTCGGTAGGTGACGTCGTTGATCTTGGTCACAACTCGGTATGGTCCGTCCCATTTTGCCTGTAGTTTAGGAGACTTCCCCTTGCTGCGCACTGGATTATGCAACCAGACTAGTGAGCCTTCGTCGAAGCCACTATTGTTCATCTTCCGGTCATAACGAGTTTTCATTCTCTCGGACGTCTGCTGGCCAGATTGTCTGACGTGCTCATAAACGTCATGCATCTTGCTACGCAGGTCGTGTGCGTAATCCGTTATACTGCGTGGAGTATCAGGGGAAATACCGGTAATCAGGTCTGCTGGTAATCTTAACTCTCTTCCAAAGTTTGCGAAGGCTGGCGTCACAGTCGTACTCTCATGAACTGCGCTTCGGTAGGACAGGAGAAACGGCGCTATATGCTTGTCCCAATCCTTTTGCCTGTTCGATACAACTTTCGCCAGGTATCTTTCTAACGTCTGATTGAACCTTTCCACCATTCCATCAGATTGTGGATGATACGACGTAGTCCTCGTTTTGTGAGTACCCATTACCCGACATGTTTCCTGGAAAACTTGAGACTCAAAATTTCTTCCTTGATCACTGTGGATTTCCAAGGGTACTCCAAACCGACAGAAGACTTCGTGGACTAATTTATCAGCAACCGTCGAAGCTTCTTGATTAGGAATGGCGAAGACTTCCGGCCATTTAGTGAAATAATCCATGACAACCATGAAGTATTTGTTCCCACTGTCACTTTCAGGAAAAGGGCCAGCAACATCTACTGCTATCCGTTCCCAGGGGGCTCCTACGTTGTATACCTTCAATGCACCCCTGCTGCGTGTTTGAGGTCCTTTTACTGCTGCACAACTTGTGCACTTGCGGCACCAATCCTCAACATCCTCTCGGCAGTGGATCCAGTAGAACCGCTCTCGAACTTTCAGCAGAGTTCTTTTCACGCCCATATGACCTCCTGAACAACCACTGTGGTAGAGCTGTAGAACATCTGGTACCTTTGCTTTCGGAACGACCATTTGCAGGTGGCAGCGATCACCTCGGGCATTCTCCCATTTACGGCACAAGACACCATCCTGGATAACCAAACTTTCCCACTGTGCCCAATAACTCTTCGTGGTTGTACTCATTGCTGCAACATCACACCACTTCGGCTTAGGAGCATTAGCTTGAATCCATTCCAGAATTGGCTTGATGTCTGTGTCACTCTGCTGAGCATGCTTCAGGGTTTCTTTCCATTCATCACTAAGATCCGTTCTGACCATCCTAACAGGGAGTTCTTCCTTAGTCTCTTGTCTAATACAATGCTTGCAGTCTCCAGGACAAGGTCTTCTTGATAAAGCGTCCGCGTTACCGTGAGACTTTCCACTGCGATGTTCAATTGTGAAGTCATACTCTTGTAGCAATTCTATCCATCTCGCTACTTGTCCTTCTGGATTCTTGAACTGCAACAGCCACTTCAATGCAGCATGGTCGGTCCGCAGGTGAAATTTACGTCCTAGCAAGTATTTACTGAAATGCTGCAATGTCTTTACAACGGCGAGAAGTTCACGTCTCGTAACGCAATAATTACGTTCTGGTTTTGATAAAGACTTGCTGAAGTAAGCTATCACAACTTCATGATCTCCTTTCCGTTGAGACAACACTCCTCCAATTCCAGTATTACTTGCGTCCGTGTCCACTATAAATTCATTTTGTGTGTCAGGGTAGCCCAATATTGGGGTATCGCACAGACGTTTCTTTAACTCCTGGAACGCAGTGTCGCAGCACTCATCCCAACAGAACGATCTCTTCTCCTCAGTAAGCTTGTGAAGAGGTTTTGCAATGTCAGCAAAATTCTTAACAAACCGTCGATAGTACGAGCACAAACCCAGAAATGCTCTGACCTGCGTCTTGTCTTCTGGCACCGGCCAATCTTTGACAGCGATAATTTTCTCTGGATCAGTTTGTACTCCTTCTTCCGAAACGATGTGCCCCAAAAAGCTTACTTGCCGCCTGAAAAATGAGCACTTCTTTGGACTTAACTTGAGATTGGCTCCTCGGATTTTTGAAAGTACTTGTTCCAGGTTTCGAAGGTGGTCATCGAATGTGCGGCCCACGATGATGATGTCATCTAAATAGACAAGGCAGGCGTCTCCAATTAGTCCAGTGAGCACTAACTCCATTAGTCTTTCAAAAGTTGCAGGAGCATTGCACAAACCGAATGGCATAACGTTAAATTGCCAAAGTCCCTTTCCTGTAGAGAATGCGGTTTTCTCTTTGTCCTTAGGGTCAATTTCCACTTGCCAGTAGCCACTTTTTAGATCTAAAGTTGAGAACCACTTCATGCCTGACAGCGTGTCTAGTGTGTCATCGATCCTGGGTAGTGGATAGCTGTCCTTCTTTGTAACGTCATTCAGTCGCCGATAGTCGACACAAAACCTCATGCTGCCATCCTTCTTTTTCACCAGGACCACAGGAGAACACCATGGACTGGAGGAAGGCTCTATAATTCCATCCTTGACCATTCCTTGAATCATGGTGTCAACTTCCTTTTCTCTTGCCACTGGTAGTCTTCTCGGTCGTTGTCGAATCGGCAACTCACTTCCCGTATTAATTCTATGTTGAACAAGTCCAGTTTTGCCGATGTCAGCATCGTTCGTCGAGAAAATGTCGGCGTACTGAAGAAGCATCTTCTCTGCCTTCTCCCTTTCTCCATCAGATAATTCTTCGCAACAGTCTTCCAAGAGATTTGACACGTTAAACCTTGCACTCTGGATGTTATTTCGCGAAGACTGGTGTTGGCAGTTGCGCATCCAATCTACTTCCTCACAGGTTCCCATCAATGTCCCCTTCCTGATGACTTGTTCCTCTTCACTTGGGTTTAGCACGCGTACTGCTGCCACGTTAGTAGTCCTCACCAAGGTCCTCGCCATCTTCCATGGAAGATGTTCGTCCAATCTTTCAACAAGAATGCATCGATTTTTCTGACATGAATTCTGCGGAAGAGTAACTAGAACCATTGTTTCCGACCGGGGAGGGAGGGTGATCTTCTTCAAGCAGTACACTTCTCCCGATGGTGCACCTTCCATGAAGACTTCTTCAGAACCACATTTCAAAACTCCTTGGTTCACGTCGATCTCACAACAGTGCTGTCGCATAAAATCCAATCCTAGGATACAGTCATCTACTATGTCAGCTACGATGACCTTATGTCGGTAAATTGTATTACTCAGTTGTAGCTGTACCTCCTTCTCGCCTCGGACGGTTATGTGCTGACCGGTAGCTGTTATTAAATTGGGGTGTTCAAACTGACCGAAGCAGTCCCCAAGAAAACGATTCGCTAGTCGGGAACTGACAACCGTGCGAGAAGCTCCAGTATCCAATGTCAGCTTACATGGCCTTCCGTTTACTTCGCCTTTGATGATTAGGCTGTTCCCATCGTGGGCTTGTGAAATCGAAATCCTTGGGGCTCTTCTAATACCAGCCAGCACCCGCCCCGCAGTCCTGGCTTCTACTCGTTTCCCTGCTGGTGGGCGGTGACATCAGCCGCCCTTCTTTCCTGAGCTTGATCTTCGCTGCGCGTAGGGCAACTCGACCGCAAGTGGCCCTTTTCTCCACAGGTGTAGCATCTAGGACTATACTTAAATCGGTCACGTACAGCCGGTACAGGTGATGCAACAACCTCCCTGATGCGGTGGGCACGATGATCTTGCCTCACTGCCTCTACCTCCAAAGCATGGGCCAATGCGTCCTTCAGCGTCATATGGTGCCCAAGTCTCACAGCAGCTCTCACTTCAAGGTCCCGTATGCCATCGATGAAGGCTTGCACTAAATTCCCTTCGATGAGTGCAGGCGACGACTGGTATGCCTTGCGAACCAGCTTTTCAATTTCCAGGCCCCACTGCTGCAGATTTTCACCAACGCGTTGCACTCTGTCCTTCAGCTGGGCACGAAACACGTGTTCCAGATGTGCATCACCGTATCTGGACTCCAACGCCTCCAGCAGCTGCTCGTAGGTGACATTCTTACCTAGAGCCTCTAAAACAGTTAACGCCTGGTCGCGAAGGCCCAAAGTAAGTGCGGTCATGGCCTGTCCTTTTGTCCATCCATTCGCTTCCTTGACAGCTTCGAATTGAATTTTGTATGCTGACCAGGAAGATGTTCCGTCAAAGGGTGGCACTTTAAACCCACGTAGCGAAGGTGCAGCAACCACAGGAGCCACAGTCACGTCTCCAGTTTTCAGACTTTTCAATTCTTTCTTCACATCAGCGATCTGGGATTCGGCCTCTGAGATACGGTTGTCGTGCAGCTCAACCTTCTCCGTTACGGCTTTAATTTCCTTGCCGAATGTTGCTTTAATGTCTTTTAAGAAGAGCATCTGCTCGTCCTTAACATGCTGCAGCTGTTCCGCAAGACGGCGAGCCTGCTCCTCTTGACGGCGAGCCTGCTCCTCTTGACGGCGGGCCTGCTCCTCTTTGTCGCTCTGAAGCTGTTCCCTCAGTTGGCGAGCTTTGCTCCTCTTGACGGCGAGCCTGCTCCTCTTGACGGCGAGCCTGCTCCTCTTGACGACGAGCCTGCTCCTGCAGCATCGCCATAAGAGCAGAAAGGTCTGATGCTGCAGGCGCAGCTGATGCCGAAGGCGCAGCTGATTCTGGGGAAACTCGCTCCATTGTTGACTGGCTGCCACCAGGTGTCTGTACACGTAGATCTTCAAAGCGCCTCTGGTCCACTTCTTGCTGCCGCTGACTCCTGGTGCGTATACCTTCAGTGTCCTCCTTCGGTAGAACCGGCATAATTTATCCCTCACTTCTGACACCAAATGTTACGAGCTGGGGTTCGGGATAAATTAATTAGTCCAATTAACTCGAAGAAACACTATATTTAAGAAAACAATACACGCTAATTAACTACAACGATCACACACTAAATTCACAAGACAATCACTGAACAATTCACTGGTTACTTTTTATCTTCACTTGTGTCTTCACTGTATCGCTTCCAAACTTAAACTCAATTCGCGGCGCAGGCGACCCTCTATTTATATGCCGGGGCACTCGACCTAGATATATCTAGAAACTTCTAATGTTAGAGCGAGATAGGTATAGTGTTAGAAAGAGATAGATATAATTCCAGAACATTCGAGTATTCTGTAGAAGTTTCTAGTAGCTACTAGTACGTAGTAGTAGGTAGGTAGTTTACTTCCGGAACATTCTTTCTTTATGTAACCTACCGACCTACGTGACAATATTGTTTTTTTTAAAGTAATTAGTCCTCCTGGCCGATTTCTACCACGGCGGCCAGTCTCAACAGAGATCACCCAACTACGCAGGAGATATTATAGTGCACAAGTGTGAGCACAATACACAGGTGCACTCACTGTTCCATCACTCTCAAAGTTCGGTGAGACGGCAATCCGACATGACCGGAGAGAGATCAGGCGCAGGACCAACGGCTTAACGTGCTTTCCGGGGCACGGGGGTGTAACACCGCCAACTTCCCGACTCCGAACTGTTTTTGAGAAATTCATGACAGAAAATCTCAGAAACAATTTTCAAGAAAACGAGGGCTAGTTAATTAAGGGTTAAAAACCCATTTCTAACTCTGTCAGCGTCAAAAAGTTTACCGAATCATCGCTTTATTTAGGTCAATTAAAATTAAGAAATACTTAGTGTCGACGTAATCATTTTAACTTTTAAAAACCTGAACTGTAATTTACAACATATGAGGAAAAAAAAGATAATTAAAAGCGACGAGGCCCCCTACCGGTTTTGAGAACGATTTTATTGATATTGACATAAAAATGCAAATAAAATGTTCGTGAAGAAACTCGCGAAGCCTGTTTTGCGAGACGCAGAGCCTTGCCTAGGGTTGTTCAATTTGGATAATATATAATTGTACTGAATAAGATTCAGAGTGGCGTACCGGAGGTCGCTTAACCGATTCGTGGAAAAGGGCACGCCTGTCGTGCCATCACTTTATTTTGTGTGTATATTTACATATATTCACCGGTTCGCCACGCTATTTTTCCCGCCCATGCACGCAGTTTTGCGTATCTCTTCATTTTTGATTCGATCGCGCAGAGAAATACCAAGCATCCATATTCATATTCATATTCATTTAATCAATTCCATAAAGTAACAGCAGTTCACAATACAGGTACAATAGTACATTATGGCACTAGTGTGTAACATTGGTGATTACCGCCGTGGCGCCATTGAGACCCGAGCCGTAGGCGAGGGTCTTAAGAGAGTCGAGGACGGTAATCATCAATACACAAGTGTATCATACGACGTTTTTCAACACACTTGTGAATAAAATAACAATAAAAACTCATTTAATTAGTAGGTAGTTCATAGATATTTTTCCTTGGAGTTTTCAGGAGTTTTCAACGTTATGGAAAATCACTAAATTTTCCATAATGTTAAGGGCTTCACATCCTATATTGGGCGGTGTACTACATAAATCATTTTCTTCGTAATTAGTACTTGTAGACATTTTAATTAATAAATAACTATAATTTCAACAGTGAAAACGAGTTGTGAAAAATGTTTCGCTATGGCGGGTAAAATTAATCAGTTTTCCTATGCGCGCGCATTGCGATCGGCCACAGACTAAAGGGATGAGTATTTTTTTCCGCGCATAGGGGTTGCGCCTATTCTGCAATGTACAGAATGGGGATTTTAGTTTTCTTTTTTTAAATCTATAACTCACTAGTGAAGTGAGTTATAGCAATGAAAAAGTCACAGTTTGATTATAGGTTTCATTATTAGTCTAATTGCAGTGACATTACAACCACTTTATGAGCAAGTGTGTTGAAAAAGATGTTCATTTTGTTACAATATGACCTTCTAAGGCATTTATGATTTTTAGATAAAATAATAAAATTTAATTAATACATTTTTAACACATACACAATACAAATGATATCCATCAATTTTAATCATACAACAATACCTAAATATTTCAAAATTATCACAATACATTACTCGTACGCCAAATTAAATAAAATTCATGTCAACTATAAATTATTTTTTACTCCATCGCTCGCTGGGCAACCTTCCGTCTTCATATCAGAGCGATAATATTCATATTTTTTAATGCAAAAGTGTCAACCCTGTTGATCTTCCACACCTCGTTCAAGAGGTCAATGCTTTTGGCTTGAGATGAGACCGTCGCGTCTCTGCCTTACATCCGAGAGGTCCCGGGTTTGAATCCCAGGACGAGCCAAAATCGTTTCTGAGATTTTGCTATCATGGATTTCTCTGAAACAGCACGGAGTCGGGAAGTTGGCAGTGTTACCCCCCCCCCCCCCCACCCCAGGTGCCTCGGTGCGCACGTTAAGCCGTCGGTCCTGCGCCTGATCTCTCTCCGGTCATGTCGGATTGCCGTCACATCGAACTTTGAAAATGATGGAACAGTGAGCGCTCACACTTGTGCACTATAATATCTCCTGCGTAGTTGGCTGATCCCTGTTGAGATTGGCCGCCGTAATCGAAATCGGCCAGGAGGACTATTATTATTATACGATGAACAAATTGTGTTTGCTTCAAGTTTAAGCAGCATTTAAACGCAAGTAAAAATATTCTACAATTTTTTTTTTCTTAAGGAGACAGAAGTTTCTTGTTGCGTAGTGCTTGTAGCGTTTTGGTAGTACCGAAAGTTAAGCAACCTAAGGCTTAGTCGTCAGATGTATGTCGGCCATGCATATTCTCTGCTCATGCGGCCCGCTTATGAGCAAAAGAAGTATCCATCTCGGGCGGATGTGCCGCCCGGATGAGATAACAGAAGTCACGCTCCAAAGAGTCTGGCAATTTATAGACTCAACGGGACTAAGCAGTGAACTGTAAATACAAAGGGCTGCCACAATAGATCAAACTTGGTCGAGTTGGCGATAAGAAGGCCCATAAACTCAATAATAATAATAAGGCTTAGTCGTCAGATGTACCTTCCGACCATTTAAGTGTTCAAGACCAGTTCTTTGGACGGCACGTTAAGCTGTTGGTCCCGGCAAAGATAATGCCTTCCATTATCTTTGGTCCTGGTGAATATCGATAGATATAAGTCGTCAAGCCTGGTCAGAGGCCCTCGTGGCGGCTTAATAACATCCGACAGTAAGGTTGGTCACTTAGCTTAAAAACACCCCTCCACCAATCCGGACTGAGCCCGCATGGTGGTGTATGGCTTGGTTCCACCTCATAGTTGAGGTGAGGCCGGTGCCCAGCAGTGGGACGTATACGTAAGGCTGATGAAATGACAGATTAGAGAGTATGTTTTTAGGAATTAGTTTGGCAGAATTAATGTTCGCCACGGGTCATAGATAATGTCATGTGGTGAGCTCGCAATAAGGGCGTTTTTAAAAAATAAGGAATGCTTTTTTTATTTCACAGCGGACACGACCTGCACCACAGACAAGAAAGAGCAAGGCGAGTGCGTGCGCTATTATCTGTGCGACGTCAACAACAACACAATCAACACTGACGGCTTCGGCATCATCGATATTCGGTTGGTATACAATAAGCTAGATGACACTGTTTTGTAGTTGTTGTTGATGATGATGCTTTGAAAATTAAAGTTAGTTTCTAGTTTTACAGCTTTTTGGAAAAAAAATCGATTTTACTGGCTTCATAGTATGTTTTCAACTAAAACACCATTGTCTTGAAAATATTTACTATAGGTGTCATCATGCCTATTATAACAGTCTCCTAGCCGATTTCGAGCACGGCGGCTAATCTCAACAGAGATCAGCGAACAACGCAGGAGATAATTAGTGCACAATTGTGAGCGAATACACAGGTGCACTTACTGTTCCTTAAAAAATTCTCAAAGTTTGGTGAAACGGCTATCCGACATGACCGGAGGGAGATCGGGCGAAGGACCGACGGCTTAACGTGCTTTTCGAGGCACGGGGGTGTAACACCGCCAACTTCCTTACTCCTAGCTGTTTCCGAGAAATTCATGACAGAAAATATCAGAAACAATTTTTGACTCGGTTTGGTATTCGAACCTGGGACCTGTCAGGTGTAAGGCAGAAAATTCGCCACTACACCAACGAGGCATTAACGTAGGAAACCTCTTTTCGTCAAGCTTTAACTTATATTGACGACCACTTTGGTGTAATGGTCAAGAAAATGAGTATTGACCAAGAGGTCGCAGGTTCGATCCCCCCCACTGTACAGTGCATGAACATTCTGTTTGTGCTGGTCTGGATGTTATTTGTATTTATTTAAGTTTATTTGTAATACCACTGTTGATTCTGATATCTGCAACACAAGTGCTTTAGCTACTTACCACGGAGTCAGATAATAATAATAATAATAAATCTTTATTGCTTACAAAACGAACATTCAATGAGACAAACAAACAATTGGACATGACAAAGCAATTGGAGGTGGCTCAGCTTGTGCTAACTTGGGATATGATCCCAAGCAGCACTGGTTTTCAGCCACACCCATCTCCCCATAGATGTTGTATGTATTCATTGATAGTAACGACGACCGCTTGGTGCGGTGGTCCACAGGTCAGACTTCTAAAACTACTAAAAAACTTCTAAAACTAATCCAATACTATACTATGACGACCACTTTGGTGTAATGTTCAAGAAGTTGACTAAAAACCAAGGGTCGCGGGTTCGATCCCCGTACTGTACAAACATGTGTGTGCATGAATATGTCTGTTTGTACTGGTCTGGGTGTTGTATATATGTACTTAAGTTTATTTGTAATACCACTGTTGATTCTGATATATGTAACACAAGTGCTTTAGCTACTTACCACGGAGTCAGATCAATGTATGTGATATAGTTTTATGTATTAATTTAAGTATTAATTGTATGTATTAATATTCAATTATATCGGTTCCAGTGTCCGCGACGGGCCCTGCCCCTCATACCTCGACACCTGCTGTTTGCTCCCCGACCAGAGACCTGTAGAGGACCCCATCACTCCCAAGCCACCTCCGAAAGAGGAACAGGTAAATACCTACAGCTTATTTGTTGTCCACAGGTCGGACTTCTAAAACCAAGGGTCGCGGGTTCGATCCCCGCACAGTACAAGCATAAGTGTGCATGAACATGTGTGTTTGTACTGGTCTGGGTGCTTTCTATGTATAATATGTATTTATTTACAAAAAAAGTATTTAAGTGTGTTTATCCGTTGTCTAGTACCCATAACACAAGCCTCGTAGCTTAATTTGGGACTAGAGAATTAGTGTGATTGTTGTGAAATATTTATTTATTTATTTTTATCTATTTCCCGAGTACCCAGTATGACCAGTATTGAGTTCCGTTAATATTGCGTGTGATTTTATTTTACCTAACACCATTGACGATCTCTGTGGTGTATTGGCATGAGTTCTGGTTTCAAGGTGTCCCCATCAATGTCCCGGATTCGATCCCCAAACGGACACAAAGTTGGAAAAAAATGACAATCTTATCACTGGTCTGAGCGTTTGTAGTACCTTTGTTGTTTCTGATTCACATATGCTTAAGCTTCTTTGGGATCAGTGAAATGTATTTTTGACGTGACAACGTCTTATAAATTGGTTTGCCAGGTGACACCTCAAAAAACTGCGTTACGCTGCTCCGCTCACGTTTCGCGCGAGAGAGAGAGAGAGAGAGATAGGCATACACACCGGTTCATGTTATACGAATGAATATTCACATTAAAATTATTTTACCACTCAGAGTCGTTGTCACGTAAAACTTTCGCGCGTATACCGACTTTACAGGCAACCAATTTTTTAAATAAATATACTACATTATCACATACATTGATCTGACTTCGTGGTAAGTAGCTAAAGCACTTAATTGTGTTACAGATATCAGAAACAACCTATTACAAATAAGCTTAAATAAATACATATAACACCCACATAAACAGTGATGTTCATGCACACAAATTAATGTTTGTACAGTGCGTGGATCGAACCCGCGACCACTTGGTTAATAGTCAACTTCTTGACCATTACACCAAAGTAGCCGAAATTGTATATGATGTTACTTGTATTAAAATATCATTATTATTATCAAAATTTCGTATTATCGAATCCATTCTTAATTAACTAGTAACTAAGCGTAACTACTAACTAATGGTCGAAAAATATATTTGGCAATTATCAAAACCGCAAATATATTAAAAAATAATTAAGATTATCGTAAAAGTTAATGGATTTTGTAATTAATGAATGCCTTAGAAACGGTTCTTAAAGCAAACATTACAGTTGTTATATGTACTAGGTAAATAATTTTTGTGATTTTCCTTAATGTGTGGTGATACTTAACACAGTCATTAACGTACGTCATTAATGAAGTATTTCCTTTTATTTCGACTGCCTCGTTGGTGTAGTGGCAAAGTTTCTGCCTTACATTCGAGAGGTCCTGGGTTCGAATCCCAGGTCGAGCCAAAATTGTTTCTGAGAATGACGACGAATGAATGACGCAAACTTGATAAAAAATAAATAAACGGTGAATGTTATGAGAGACCTAGATTGAACCTTGAAAACTCGTTTTTTCTTTTACCATTCTAATTATACAGGATCGTTACATTAATAACCTCGCATGAATAGATGACTGAAATCATGAATCACACATTCCGGAACTAAGGTGATGTTTTACGTGAGCAACGTAAGGCTAAGGACTCACGAAGCGGTTTTCCACCCGCGCCAGCCGCGGTTGCAGGCCCGCAGTCTTTGTAGAATACAGATCATCATCAGCCTATATACGTCCCACTGCTGGGCACAGGCCTCACCTCAACTATGAGGTGGTGCGAGCCATACTCCACCACGCGAGCTCAGTGCGGATTGGTGGAGGGGTGTGTGTAAGGTAAGTGACCAACCTTACTGTCACATGTTATTAAGCCGCCCCAGGGACTCCGACCAGGCTTACCGACTAATATCTATCGATATTAACCGGGACCAACGGCTTAACGTGCCTTCCGAAGCACGGAGATGCTTGTAAATAGACGTCACTTTTATGGTCAGAATGGTCACCCATCCCAAACATGACCGCGCCGTAGGTTGCTTAACTTTTGGTCTCACTACCAAAGCGCTGCAACCACTGCGACACAAGCACCTGAATACAGATACTTACGTAAAAAATCAAAGCACATTTCACGACGCGTTTTACGCCCGCGGCGTGTGCGGTTGTTTGCGGGTCCCGCTGCGCCGGTTGTCAGCTTCTACCGGCGGGCGCGGGTCGCGGTCCCGCAGCCGCGCACTGTGTGGTCGAAGTAAAGATAACCTGTGTCGGTGGGGGTACATAAGCAGCGCAGACGTCAGCTGTGAATGTGGAGAATCTCTGCAAACCATGGCCCACCTCATGAATTGTCCCGCGTGCCCGACCACCTGCTTACTAGTCAATAACCAGAGGGCTACCACGGTAGCCGCTTTCAAGGCAAGTATGATTTAGTCCGTGTTCTTGCCGACACGAAAGACGAAGAAGCATGGGCAGAGGGGCGCGGGGGGATATCCATAAATTCGGAACTCAACTGATCGTTTCTTGCAACCGCCCGTCTTGCGATAGTCAACCGTCAAGTTTGCGGGCGATAATCGCAAACGCGGCGGCTGCGTAACCGCACAAAACAACAACAAGCGCGACGCGTAGCGATGCGACCAAATACTTTAAACGCTGTGTGTCAATGTCGCGTCTCGTCACTTTGTCGCGTTTGTCGTTCATATAGGAAAAGTAAAAGAGAGAAGACCCAGTGGGGTGAGCACGAACAACTATAGTTACGTATTCGTAGCGTTTAACTAGCGTTAATTTGTCCGTTTGTATGGGGAAAGTGACAGCTTCTGACGTTTGGACGACACGAAAATGTTCGTGCTCAGCGCACTGGCATATAAATCAAATCAAATCAAATTCATTTATTTGCTTGAAAAGTGGTTACAGGAGATGTTAAACAATATGTGTGTTCGCACAATTCACCATAACTGGCATGCAATATTCAAAGTTTTCCTTTAGTTAGTTGGAAAATAAAAACTATTATTTTGTTTTTCAGAAAGAGGGCTGCGGTTGGCGTAACCCCCAGGGCGTGGGCTTCAGGATCACCGGTGACAGTGACGGCGAAGCTAAGTTTGGGGAGTTCCCGTGGATGGTCGCTATTCTCAAGTAAGTAACACGCGCACACACTCACACACTCACACACTCACACACACACACACACACAAACTTAATGTTAGTCTAGCTAGATTAAGATGTTACAAGTCTTAATGTAAGCTGGTTTTCATACTGAATGTTTTCCATAAGGACCGTATAGTACACCTCTATGATACAGGACGAAAATTCTAGTTTAGAAAGCAGATTTTTACATTTTTAGAAACTAATTATTATGTGTATCAAATTGTGTAAACCATTGTGAGCTTTTTATATAGATTTTATTTTATTTATTATATAAAGTTCCTAGATCTAGGTAGTGCTTTCACACTCGCGGTAAACTTTCAGCGATTAAGGTGCGGCGATAAGATTACACGATGTCAGAAGCGAGTCGCAGCTATATAAAGTTGCAGATGTGGCCTCAGCCTAAGAGTTGATTAGGTAGGGAAACTACACCAAGGCAGTAGTGCCTTGATGTAGTTTCCCTAACCCTTAACAGGTTTATTGCGTAGAAGATACAACAGTTTAATTTTAAGTACTTTTGAAGTAAGCGTCCGTTGGTTCATATGATTCTATGCCTGAAGGACGACCAACATATTAGTTGATATCTACTAAAGTTAATATCTGTCTATCGCACGAAGAAACCTGAGATATGTTTAAAAAGATTCCATTAGAATATTTTTGTTTCCTCTGGGACTTTCCCACCTGCCTCATTCGTATCTCATGGATTGATCGGCATAGTTCACGAATTTAAATATACCCTAATTGACCATAAGATCTAGAAATAATAAAAACCTCCGTACGCCAGTCAAAATCAGTCCCAACCCACAATAGGCTAGATGACACCACGAATCGTTGACATATACGTTTTTATTATCTGTCAAAACGGTCTGCCTCCATAGATTTCGTATGGAAATACAAGAACGTGACGTCACGGTCATGTATCAGGAATCGGAGTCAATTGACCGAATATTTATTGAGTTTTGTTTGTTTAAAAATTCGTTTCTAAAGCTTTTTGGAAATAAACTGGTTGTATTAACTTCATACAGGCTATGTTTTTTAAACGCCATGGTCTTGAAAATATTTAAGATAGGTGTCATCATGCCTATTGACTGGTTTTTCTCCAAGTAACTTTCCGAAAAGACACTTACCGAATCTTTCCTCTCTACAGGATCGAGCCAGTAAACAACAACGAGCCATCAGGCCAGCAGCTCAACGTATACGTTGGTGGAGGATCCTTGATCCACATGAAGGTGGTCCTCACCACCGCCCACTACGTGGCGAAGGCCAAGACGCTCAGGGTGCGAGCTGGAGAGTGGGACACACAGACCACGAAGGAGATTTACCCGTACCAGGATAGGGATGTGGAGGCGATTGAGATTCATAAGGACTTTAATGCAGGTGAGTCATTTTACACCCGGGTTACTCGGCCTTTTGAGATCATGATGTCTTCTTATGGCTGATATTCGATCATGGGTTGCCTCGTTGGTGTAGTCGATAAGTTTCTGCCTTACATTCTGAAGGTCCTGCCTCCAGCCGTTGGTCCTGATCACCACCTGATCTGAGTGATGGAACAGTGAGTGCACCTGTGTATTGCGCTCACACTTGTGCACTATAATATCTCCTACGTAGTTGGCTGATCTCTGTTGAGATTGGCCGCCGTGGTCGAAATCAGCCAGGAGAACTATTATTACTATTATTATACAGTTCTCAAATCAACATTCTCCCCCCCAGGCAACCTATTCTACGACATCGCCCTCCTCTTCCTGAACAAGCCAATGGACCCAGCGCCCAACATCGGTGTGGCGTGTCTACCACCCCCCAAGCGGCCCCAGACACCTGGGACTAGGTGCTTCGCGTCCGGGTGGGGCAAAGACAAGTTTGGGAAGGAGGGACGGTACCAGGTCATTTTGAAGAAGGTAAGCATTAAGATAACTTCAAGTTATCTTCCTGACAACGATTTTATTGTGAAATATTAAAAAAGCCTTATAGGTCGGCCTTACGAGCGTTAAGTCCATCTCTGAGTGGTTGGTCAAGTGAAGTCGGGGTCGAGTTTCTCCCTCGTCGCAACCGGTAGGGGCTCGCTGCAAAGTAAGTGGGCCAAGTCCGGGGAATTGCGGTGAATGCCTGTCGCCTCTCGGCTTACGCTGAACCCGCCACGTCACCAACTCACATGACACCGGAGGGCACCGTCAGGTTTTTAGTGGGTAGGCGAATTCTCTGTCTGAGGCCTGGTGTCCCACATAACCCCCAGCTGCTCCCGCGGCTGGCGGGGTAACGATGACGATAAAAAAAAGCGAAGTTTCAAACCATTTTTATATGTGACACAGTTACTACATGTCGGACTTTAAAACCAAGGGTCGCGGGTTCGATCCCCGCACAGTACAAGCATATGTGTGCATGAACATCTGTGTTTGTACTGGTCTGGGTGTTTTCTATGTATATTATGTATTTATTTACAAAAAAAAAAGTATTTAAGTATGTTTATCCGTTGTCTAGTACACATAACACAAGCCTCGTAGCTTAATTTGGGACTAGAGAATTGGTGTGATTGTTGTGAAATATTTATTTATTTTATTTATTTACAGTTCTTATTTGTTGTACCTTCGTTTATTCTGTATGCAGTAGTATTTAGACTTATGTTGTTGACTTCTATTTTACACTTTTTACGAGTTTATTTACCTTTTATTTCAACCTAATTTGTTAAGACTTACTTTGAAATCAGACAGCTCTGGACAATACTAATCTGCGATTTCCTAAACCGATGACTACAGGACTTTAACGATTGAAAATTTTAAAATTTCCAGGTGGAACTGCCAGTGGTAGCGCACAGCACCTGCAAAAACCTGCTCCGGAAGACCAGGCTGGGGCACCTGTTCGAGCTGCACCGGTCCTTCATGTGTGCGGGTGGGGAGGCTGGTATTGACACCTGCAAGGGTGATGGGGGGTCACCCCTTGTGTGTCCTATGGAGGTATGTATTGTACATAAGAATAGCTTTAAATATCTCCTCATTGGTGCCAACTACAGAGCGATCGTGTCGCTGATTATTGGGCACAAGGAATATGAGTCGCTTTATCGTCGAAACGCTAAGAAGAAGGAAACAAGGGTAATGTTGGTTCTACCATTCATATTGCAAAGATGCAAAGGAGGTTGAGATTGAGAACTGGTGTGTCCTATGGAGGTAACGTCACGAAAAAGCTCTATGAAGACATTTGAATCAAAATACCCTACTCTTCGCCCGACTTAGAATTTGTATCACTGTCTGCTGCTGGGATTCTTCGCATGGGCAAGCGAACATGGGGAAGCTGCGTACTTATAGCCATGGCTAAGATCGCAGCTTATCCTGAACTTTATCATCCTCTTTTCCAGTACGAAACCGACCGCTACGTGCAAGCTGGCATGGTGGCGTGGGGCATCGGCTGCGGGGAGAATGGCACCCCAGGTGTGTACGTGGATGTCTCCGTAATGAGGGACTGGATCGATGACAAGATGGCCGGCCGGGGGTATGGTGACCAGATGACGTACGCTAGGTATTAGGAGGGTATAATTCTTAAGGCCCAGTTTTCACTAAAGCGGAGAAGAGAGGAGATGAGAGATGTGCTGGGGGCCATCCATAAATTACGTCACACAAATTTTTGACTCCCCCCCCCTCCCGTCTTGTCACAGCTGGTCACATTTGCGAGACCCCCCCCCCCCCTCCCTAGTTGGATGTCACATATTTTACATTTTACACCTAGAAATAATTATTTAATTAAAACAGCAGTTCCGTATTTTTTTTTAATTTAAATTATGTAGGACTTATAAAAAGAGATCTCTTTCAGCCCTAACAGTTGAAATATAGAAAACCTGATAATCGGGAAGTTTACAAGTTAACAACATTGCACAAAACTCATTCTGTGATTATAATGAATTTTGAAAAGTGACGTTACGAAATTTAGAACCCCTCCCACACCCTTGTAACACAATGACACACTACGTCGACCCCCTCCCTCCCCCTTAACGTGTGACGTAATTTGTAGATGGCCCCTGAGTAACTAATCAGATTTCGTAATTTCTCCTCTCGTCTCCGCTTGATCCATTTCCTCCTAATCTAAGCGGAGAGGAGATGTGGAAATATCAAAATCTGATTGGTTATTCAAACAAAACATGTATCCTCTCGTCACTTCTCTTCTCCGCTTTAGTGAAAACTGGGCCTATATATACCCTCATACATCAATAAAAATGTTTTATCTCACGAAAGCGCGTAAACCATGCTTGTAATGGTGACATGCACCATCATTTATTAATGCGAATACTCCACAATAGCTTTCTCGTGATAAAAAGTCTGAAAGAATACTCAGCGTTGAAAATAACAACAACCCATCAAATGTGTAATTTCATAAATACCAAATTTCATATTTTTGTACTCGCTAATGATTCTCAATAAAAAGACATTTTTTTTATAATGAAGTCGTTTTATTCATTCATGAATCATCATCAAGTTTTTAACCCTCAGATTTGAGTTAGCAGATTTCCCAGGTTTAAATGCTTTTGAAACAACGGATTGTTTAGTCAAAAGTTATTATAATGTAACCCACCCTTAGTAACTTCATGGAAAGATTGATCAATAATTATGAGATTCCGAAGAATACTGGTGCTCAGTTATCTGCTGATCTATCCAGGTCCGGTGAGCTGCGACGACAGCAAACACCAACGGGAAACCATCTGCACGGCATTCTAGTATTATTTATCTAGTTTACAACGCCCGTTATGACGAAGCGCCTTGGCTGATCTTGGAAGAAGTTAATCTCATCAGCCTTATTTATACGTCACTCTGCTAGGTATTATTTTTTTTTTTTTTATTTGGGATAAATTGTGGCATGGGTAGAAACTGTGAAACTCGCGTCAGGTCACGTGATGCTGATCGAAAAACCGTAAGACGGTTCAAATAAATCAAAAATGCACAACGCTAATAATCAAGTTTTCACTTCTGCCGACACTCCCGGAGTGCAACCCGTGTTTTTTTACTATTGATATAAATTTATAATATTTATACTATGCACCCTTTGTGATGAGGAAACAAATAAATATATTATTATTAAGTCTGTATACATCTAACATATCAATTCTTCGGTGGTATATAATAATGAGAGGACAAGTTGTTCTCAGAAATCTTTTTGTCGATCCACGTCCTCAAGTTGGCTACGTTGGTGTACATTCCAGGCTTGCCAGATTGACACTTGTAACCCCAATTTGCGATGCCAGCCTGGTAGAAGCGTTCGTCTTGACCCTGCAATATAAAAATACTCGTTTACACTGCCTCGATGGTGTAGTGTCAAAGTGTATGCCTTACATCCGAGAGGTCCTGGGTTCGAATTCGACCACGGCGGCCAATCTCAACAGAGACCAGCCAACTACGCAGGATATAATATAGTGCACAAGTATAAGCGCAATACACAGGTGCACTCACTGTTCCATCTCTCTCAAAGTTCAGTGAGACGGCAATCCGACATGACCGGAGAGAGATCAGGCGCAGGACCAACGGCTTAACGTGCTTTCCGAGGCATGGGGGTTGTAACACCGCCAACTTCCCGACTCCGAGCTGTTTTTGAGAAATTCATGACAGACAATCTCAGAAACAATTTCGGCTCGACCTGGGATGTGAACCCAGGACCTCTTGGATGTAAGACAGAAACTTTACCTCTACACCAACGAGGCAGTCAGTCACCAACAGAACCTAAAGCTGTAGTCAGTGACAGTAGGCTATATTTTATTTTCTTACTAGCTGACCCGGCGAACTTCGTACCGCCTTAGCGTTGCAATGGTTGAACAATGTCATCGAATATTGACATTAGTTACGCGCGTTTTTTTAAATATGCAAAATTAAATGAATATTTTTCAATATTTCCGAGAGATTTTCTTAATAATTTTTTTCCGTAAGAACCTTCTCCTAATAATAAAAAATACAACCAAAAAAGAATTAGTGAAATCGGTCCAGCCATTCACGTGTGATGCCGTGACCAAGGAAAACGGGCTTCATTTTTATATATATATATATATATGTATATATATATATATATATATATATATATATATGGTGGCACAGATATTTTTTAATATACGTCGCGGGAAACTGTTTTATGAAATAAAATGCTTACCGCGTAAGGGCACACCAAGGGAGCGCCACCGTCGCCTTTGCACGTGTCCTGGCCTTCTCCATCCTGGACGGCACAGAGCAGAGATTCATGGAGTTCGAAGTATTTGTTTTTGGTTCTCAATTGCGTTTGACAGCTGTCGCGATCGTAAATTTTCAACTTCATCTAAAAAAAAATAAGACCTAGATCACAAAAAATTGACAGGTAAACAGTTTTTAGGGTTCCGTACCTCAAAAGAAAAAAACGGAACCCTTATAAGATCACTTTGTTGTCCGTCTGTCCGTCCATCCGTCCGTCTGTCAAGACCGTTTTTCTCAGGAACGCGCGAAGGTATCAAACTGCAAATTCTATATGATACTTTGGTCTACTGTCCCTGGAAGCTGTAGGAAAATCAACCTTCTAAGCCATCGCAATCAAAAGATACAGCCATTTAGGCCGCAAATTTCCGCAAATTTTCGAAACTCGCACGGGAATCAAAACCTACAGGGTACTTCCCGTAAACTTAGAATCTTGAAATTTAGTACGAAGTCACGTCTTATAGTACAGATATAGGAAAAATTACGAAAACCGTAAATTTTCAGTTTCATCATATATAAAAAAAATCTTTTTGAAAAATCTTTTTGACAATTTTGAAAATTTCAAATTTACTACTCCTTATCTACAGGTTTGTACGGAACCCTCGGTGCGCGAGTCCAACTCGCACTTGACCGGTTTTCAAAGTTCCACGGCAGCTTTTTTTTACGCCGAAAACTTGGTTTTTATACGTAAATCGAAAATCGGTTGCCGTCATGAACCAGGGATTTCGGGGGCGTTGTTGGTTTCGGTAGAACTAGTCGATACGCCATCTTAAATGCTAGCTGCAACATGCATGCAGTTTATTTTTAATAGATAGAGTGACTCAAGAGGAAGGTTTATATGTATAAAATGTGCTGGATATATTAGAAAAACCCCAGATAATTTTCTATAACATAAAAACAGCAGGCTTAGGCGTCTGCGGGGTCTACAGTGCACTAGTTCGGTAGTCTACACTAATTTATTAAGAGGAAAGATTATTTTTTGTTTTACTTGAATAGAATTCTACATTATCCTTTTTATCGATAGTAACATGATTAATATATAGGGTGGAGACGACAATACGACAATTGCCTTTCTGTCTGTCTGTTTCTTAACTACTTAAAAGATTTCGATGAAATTTTGTATGTGTTGTCAACATTTTGTATGTGTCTTAAAAACTTCATCCAAATCAGGTCAGTAGTTTAGGCGTGAGAGCGTGACAGACAGAAATTCAACTGTGACCCTGTATACAAAAAGCTTACCGATTTCATTGTGTCTTGTAAGTTGCCCTCATGGGTGTCCCGTCCCCAGCCACTGGCGAAACAGCTGGTGCCTGGCGGTGTGAGCTGGTCCGCGTCAGGAAGGCATGCGTAATTTATGTGCTCATCTTCTTGGACATCTCGGTCCAGAAGCAGAAGAGCGATCTCGTTGACTCCATAGCCTGTCAAAAATAATAATAATAGTCTCCTAGCCGGTAGCGAAGTGGATTCCGATCACGGTGGCCAATCTCAACAGAGATCAACCAACTGTTCTTCGCAGAAGATATTATAGTGCACAAGCACAGTAATATTATCTACACATAGGGTTGCCAACCCTACTATATAATATAGTATCCTACTGTTTTAGGATATCAAATACTATAATTCTGAAAAATATGTATAGTATGCGAAACTACTATATTTTGCGTACAGCGGAACGCAGCCTTAACTAAAGCCCGCTCTGGCCTGGCTGTGCTGTTTGCGTGCCGCGCGCGTGCCTAGAATATATATTTTTTTCATTTTTCGGCCATCTGCTATATATTTAAACGCAAAATACCTATGTACTTATACTATACTTGATAGAAAAACAGTTGGTAACCCTATCTGCACAGTATTGTAACTCGGCCGTGTCCTTGAAATAAGCGCCTACCACGGTCTACAGCCGCGCGGTGCGTAAGCACGAGATAGGGCTGTCGCTGTTTACTACTTTTCAATTTATATGGTTTTTACATTTCTTCCATTTTTAGGGTTCGTAGTCCGACAAGGAACCCTTATAAGATCGTTCAGTCCGTCCTAGTCTGTTACAGCAGAATATCTTCTACGTTTATGGACTGACTTGCATGTAACTTGGTTCGAGGATACTTCACATATAGATCGCATTTTTAAAAATGCAAAAAATTAAAATATCCCCTTTTTAAGGGTACCTCCTTATACATGTAAAGGGGGGGGGGGTAATTATCGTTGAAAAGGACTATGAATATAAGATAGATAGGGTTTGCATACAACACTTTTTTATCAGCTTTACCATTTGCGAGGCATATAGCCTGCCAAACTCGTTTACACGGTCCCCCCCCCCTCCCCTGTAATTTCTAAAGACTTGGACCTATAAACTTCAAATCTCTCACGTAAAGAAAAAGGCACGGAAACTCTTATTTAAAATTATTTCGGGTATCCTGTGATGAATACTTTCGAAATTATAAATAATATATATATATGTATATATATATATATATATATATATATATAGGGAGCTAGGGAGCTAGGGAGATGATGATGATGATGCAAGAAATGCAAAACAGCGCGCTGCCAGAATTGACTACGGAACCCTACTTTATGCGTGGTCCGACACGCACTTGGCCGGTTTTTCTATATATTCCAAGAAATCATCGATGGGTATGATTAAAAAAGTTTGCGAAGTATTCTTACTATAGTCCCGGTACTTTAAATACTGACTTTCTGGGTGCGTTATTAAGGAATTCATGCAACCATAAACAGCAAAATATATTCTACTTGCCTTGTTAAATAGCCACTTGCACTTAATTAGAGTAAAAATTTGCGCGGTTACTGATTAAAAACCAGCACACCGTCCGTTCGTCACTGCGGCACACCCGCGACTGTAGGGTAAAACCGGGATAGACGCCGCAGCGGGATAGATGCCTCATTTGCAAAAACTTAACGTCCCGAATTCGCAACTAATAATTTACTGCATAAGTAGGAGACTCGGTCACCCCGCACCTCAGTTACCCACGGGCAATCGAGCTGTGAGGACGTGTGTCGTTAGTGCGTGTCATCATCTCCGCGGCGACAATAACAAACACGTAAAAGATTTAAAGGTAAGTTTTGTGCGTTACATAACTTTATCATTAGTTAACATTTTCGTTAAATTTTGGATTACGTCAATATACGGGTTCATTGAGTCTGCATTTAGATGTAAATACATTCAATTTTGTTGATATTTTATTATAAAAACATTAGGGCATCTATCCCTATCACAAAGGATAGTTGCCCTGATTTTTCGAGGGATAGGTGCCTTTAGGGGCATCTAACCCTCTATATATGAAGTAAGTGTGTATTGTTCAAATATTTTAGTGCCTGTTACATTTTTTATGTAAATATTTGCAGGAATATACCACGAAAATATAAAAGAAAAGAAGGAGTCCGAGCTCGAGTATGTTCTTGGACTACAGAAAACCTTAACTCAGCTTTCGATGTAATGGACAAAAAAATCATGGGGATTAACCATAATGGAGATAATGGGGATTAAGCATAACCCTAAAGATACAAGTTAAGATAAATGCATTGAATGTTTTGAAAACTATAAAAATACCAAATCGTTATCCGACTGGATTCAATGTATAACTGGCTACATGAAACTTGTACACTCTTCAAAAATTATTGCTCAATATGTGGAAAATTAAAGGTTTAGATGGGTTAAATTTAATTTTAACTTGGATAGTAAAAGTATGATTTTGCATGTTGACAATTAATATGAATATTTTATAAGAATAATTTAGAATTTATATATTTGTTAAATAAATGGCAGTAATGTTTAATTTAATGATTAGGTATACATGTTGAAACTTAAGAATTTATATTTTAATTAAACAACCGCCTAAGAATTTAATACTGGTCATTTGTGTAATATTAGGATCATCTAATGATAATAATAAAAAGGAAACAGACACAAAATGTTTTTCTTTATTATGATGCATGTTTTATGGAGACTATTATTGTTTTAGGTAATAAGTGTACAAAAGGCACCTATCCTACACTGCAGGCATCTATCCTTCCCAGTATTTTCATGGTGGGGCAACTATCCATATAGGTAGGCATCTATCCTCAGAAAAAAGGTTCCATGAAAAGCTAATTTCTGCAAAAACTGTATTTGATAGCCTTAATAATCATAATAATAATTCAACATAAAGGATTCATCTAACTATATTAATAGTAATTATTCGTACAAAATTAATATTTAAAGAAAACGGTGGCTATTTCAAAAAGTGGGGCATCTATCCCGGTTTTACCCTAGTATGCCGAGCGCGTGCCGAGATCCGAGCGCGTAGGTAAGTATTTACCACTTTTGTTACCTATTGTTCGCATCGTCCGATTAGTTATTTTTAATTTTTTTTGCTGAATATGTGGACAGTGTGACTGCATATTTATTAATAATAACATAAGCATAAATTATTGCACCACAATATAGTATGTACTTAGTTGTTTGCTATCCTAAATAAAGATAGAGAAAAAAGTACTAAATGCATCCCACCAGCTTAGTAATACTAGAAATCTCCAGAAATTTGCAGGGTGGCGACACACACACAATACGACAGTTGACTTTCTGTCTGTAACGCTAATACGCCTATACTACTTATCAGATTTTGATGAAATTCGGTACACATACGTAGTCGTCACCATTCTGCATGAGTATTAAATTTCATCCAATGTAATTAGTAATTAAGGCGTGAAAGCGTAACAGACAGAAAGTCAATTGTATAAATGCGATTGAATAGACTTCAACGCCATCTATTGTAAAATTAACGTTAACATCGAACATTTGATCTTGAACAGCCTTTGAGCAGAAAGCATACAATAGGCATGATGACACCTATCTTAAATGTTTTCAAGCCCATGGCGTTTAAAAAACATAGCCCCTATGAAGTTAATACAACCAATATACATATTATATTATACAAAAAGCTCTAGAAACCAAACACAAAACTCAATAAATATTCGGTCAGTTGACACCGATTTCTGATAGATGACCGTGACGTCACGTTCATGTATTCCCATACAAAATCAATGGAGGCAGACCGTTTTGACAGATAATAAAAAGTATGTCAACGATTAGTGATGTCATTCTAGCGTATTGTCAATCCAAAAAGCCTCGTCTTACCGTTACGGTTTTCGTGGACGATTTTTTCTACCACTTGTCGGACTTCGTTCATATTTGGCTCGGTGTTATTTAAGGGTAGGTACCAGTCCCCGGCTGACACTGAGAAGTTGGCGTTTTGTTCTCCAACAAACTTGTTGGCAACGGAGAGAACAACTCGAGGATGTATGAGGGAGCCGACAGCGATGTATTGTTTTGCATTGTTTCTATCGAGTCTGCAATAAATTACTAAATAAATACATATTTCACAACAATCACACCAATTCTCTAGTCCCAAAGTAAGCTACGAGGCTTGTGTTATGGGTACTAGACAACGGATAAACATACTTAAATACTTTTTTTTTTGTAAATAAATACATATTATACATAGAAAACACCCAGACCAGTACAAACACACATGTTCATGCACACTTATGCTTGTACTGTGCGGGGATCGAACCCGCGACCCTTGGTTTTAGAAGTCCGACCCGTGGACCACTGCACCAAGCGGTAGTCAAAGTAATAAGTAACCAATAAGTAAAGTATTTAATTAAAACACTGCAAGCATAAGTCGCGCTTACAAAAGAATGCGAACGGCTTATATCAGACCGAACAGAGGACGATACCATTAGTCCTTGCAATCTTCAACTTAAAAATAATAATGAAATAATAATAATGATAAATAATACATTTATTTATTGACCAAAAACGTAAAGATTTTCAAATGTTCATTCTTAAAACTATGATTGACAATCGTGATAATCTTAACAATGTCCCTAATAAACCCCCGACATGAGCGAGGAAATTTGTTGGTGAGTTTCAATGGCTAGGCGGTAGGACTGATTGGAAGCCAAAGCCAAAGGTAATGGAACAGGTTTTTTTTTGGGATAGGTTTGATCTTGATCCAAGACTAAGCCCAACGATGCAAAGACTGAGTCTACAATGGAAAGGCCATTATCTTTGGCCATAGCTAAGAACCACCTGATTAAACTATCTTTCGAATGAAGAAAACCGCTTTGGTATCGGTCCAATCGTACTTTAGCTACGATGCCACCGACTGACACACACACAAACAGACGTGACTGTCAAACTTTTGACACCTCTCTTTTCGGGGGTTAAATATAAATTATAATAATAAAGTTTTTTTCAAACCAGTACAAGATATTCGCGACACAGTTATAGATACGGTTGAACGATAACGGCACACCCGTGTGTGTTTGTGTGTGTGTGTGTGTGTGTGTGTGTGTGTGTGTGTGTGTGTGTTTGGTGTGTGTGTGTGTGTGTGTTTGTGTGTTTGTGTGTAGGCGTGTGTGTGTGTAGGTGTGTGTTTGTGCGTGTTTGTGCGTGCGTGTGTGTTGAAATGAGAACTATAGAAACGACATAAAGTGCACCCCACGCTTTTAACACTACTGTACTATACATTCGTTGTACTTAGAAATCATTTTCTCTTTTAAACTTTGATTTAAACTATGATCAAAATACGGTTTTTAAACGTTGATCGAAGCGGGAAACGTTATTCATGGCTACTTACCAACAAGCTGAAGCTTCTAGCTTTTCAACAGGAAAAATATAAAAATTATGGTAATGGTACCCGCACTAAGCCCGCGTGGTGGCGTATGGCTCGTACCACCTCATAGTTGAGGCGCGGGCTGTGCCCAGCAGTGGGACGTATACAGGGTCTAACCATTTTAGTAATCAACCGTTTACGGGAGGTATCTATACATCACTCTGAATACAGTGTCAAAAAATGGGCACCACTTTTATAGTGTTTTTTTTTAAGTTACGTTTTCAAACAAACTAAAACATTAAATTCTGTAATGCATGAAACACGCCTTTACTTACAAACATGTTAAGCATCAATAAAAGGATAGTGTACAGAAACACGCACACAATTGAAAAACTGATCGATCACACACAGCTTGTACAGATACCCCCCTTAAGCGGTTGATCACTAAAATTGTTAGACCCTATATAGGCTGATTAGATGATGGTAATGGTGATGTACTCACTTGTATATAGCGACTGTCCAAGGGAATTGAGCAAATTCAGCTTGTACAATAGTGGCAGCTCCTTTATAGAGTGAGTTGCCCCCCTGTCCTATACCGCATCCCTTTCAAAATAAAAAAAACGGTTATTAATAAAACAAATAATAATAATAAATAATAAATTTATTTATTGACCAAAAACGTGAAGATTTATAAATGTTCATTCTTAGAACTACACACATCAAAAGTGTCTAGGGATCAACATATATTTTTGCAATTACTTTTCTCCTGATTGATATTAATTAAAATTTTCTTTAAGGATTCATCAAATAAAGTGTTTTCGTTTGTCATTGCATCCTGTCACCTTTGCATTAATAAAGAAATTTGCCATTTTCCTAACAAAGGGATTTTTGACATTTGAACCACTTACATTAAAGTTCGAAAAAAAGACTGAAATAACAGTTTTCTTTAAAATTTTATTGGGTAACTTAAACAATTAATAATCCGTGTTTCTACCTCGAACACTAACAACACAAGAACATCGGTTTGGCATACTCAAAATGAGTTCATCCAAATCACGCTGTGGAATGGCCGCCCATGTTCGTTGCAACAACAAAAAAAGGTCTTCTTGCGACTGGATACCCTCCATATTCGGCAGAGCTTCCTTAAAGAAAATTTTAATTAATATCAATCAGGAGAAAAGTTATTCCAAAAATATATGTTGATCCCTAGACACTTTTGATGTGTGTATGATTGACAAGCGTGATAACCTTAAGAATGTCCCTGCCAACTAAACTAGGATTAAACCTGTGTCTTAGAAGACAGTGATTCCTCCAAGGAGAAGAAAGTAATACTAATAATAGACTAAACTAATTTATTAAAGTGCGTGTGTGTGACTTGTGTTGCTAACGAGCACAAGAGATGTGGGTGTGTATGTGTGGGGTGGGAGTGTGTGTAAGTGTGTAAACAACAGTACGACATTATCGAATTGCGAGCAATGCGAATTCCTTGACAATGTGAAATTAACACCCACTTAAAGAAAAATGCACTGCCACAGGCGAGACTCGCTTGTTCTCCCAATTGAACTAACTTGACACTTACTCACGTTGTAGGTATCTTAATAATAGGCAATAGTCCTCCTAGGCGATTTCGACCACGGCGGCCAATCTCACAGAGATCAGCCAACTGAGCAGGAGATATTATAGTGCACAAGTGTAAGCGCAATACACGTGTGCACTCACTGTTCCATCACTCTCATAGTTCGGTGAGACGGCAATCCGACATGACCGGATAGAGATCAGGCGCAGGACCAACGGCTTAACGTGCTTTCCCAGGCACGGGGGTGTAACACCGCCGACTTCCCGACTCCGAGCTGTTTTTTGAGAAATTCATGACAGAAAATCTCAGAAACAATTTTGGCTGGACCTGGGATTCGAACCCAGGACCTCTTGTATGTAAGGCAGAAACTTTGCCACTATGCCAACGAGGCAGTCAGTAGGTATCTTACCACATTGATGAATGATGGGTGGCTGCAGCCTAAAGAGCACACAGCGGACCGATGAGTTAGTATCACGGTCACTGATCTCTCTCCGGTCATATCGGATTGCAGTCTCACCGAACTTTGAGAGTGATGGAACAGTGAGTGCACCTGTGTATTGCGCTCACACTTGTGCACTATAATATCTCCTGCGCAGTTGGCTGATGTCTGTTGAGATTGGCCGCCGTGGTCGAAATCGGCCAGGAGGACTATTATCACGGTAGCTCAATTGGGAGAGTAATCGCCGGGCTTGCGATAGGTGCGAACACGAAAAAGAATATTCACACAAAATTTCAGGGAAATCGGTCCAGCCTTTACAGAGGAGTTCACAACACTGTGACACTAGAACTTTATATATAGAATATTAGATAAGAAGAGTTTAATGTAAATTGGAGTAAAACTTACTTGGGATGTAGTTGAATCAGGCTTTTGATTTGGATCCGGCTTTTGATTTCGATCAGGCTTTTGAGTTCGATCAGGCTTTTGAGTTCGATCAGGCTTTTGAGTTCCATCAGGCTTTTGAGTTCGATCAGGCTTTTGAGTTCGATCAGGCTTTGGAATCGGATCAGGCGTTGGCGTTGCTTTTGAAACAACATCAGACTTTTTGCAGCATACACCGTCATTGGGGCAGGTGGTCACTGATGATCTAAAAGTACATTTTTCTTTATTTGCTTTTAAATAGGGTACATAACATAAAAATGTGGTCGTAAATACATAAAATAGAGCTTTGACCTATTTAGCCATATAAAATAGCATGCAAGAGTTTAATATGAATACATTTATGGAGAAATTATAGATAAATTGATTTATTTAAATGTCAAGAGTAGAAATTATATTTGTACATCTGTGGCAATTCGCCGAGACTCGCGACTGCTAGCGTAGTGGTAATTTCAAATAATTTCTTAATGTGCTGGTGGTAATTTAACAATTTTCTTTGGATGGTTGAAAAGTAATTTTAAAATAAAGATTAAAAAATTGGAGCAAAAAAAAGATAAATCAAGTAATAATAATATTATATAAATAAATACTTCACAACAATCACACCAATTCTCTACTCCAAAGTAAGCTACTAGGCTTGTGTTATGGGTACTAGACAACGGATAAACATATTTAAATACATATTATTAATAGAAAACACCCAGACCATTACAAACACACATGTTCATGCACACTTATGCTTGTACTGTGCGGGGATCGAACCAGTGTGTAAGTGTTATTTATTTATTTTTGTGTATTCAGGCAGGACCCCTAGAAGGTGGACCGACGATCCGGTGAAGGTCGCGGGAAGCGCAGGACCTATCGCGGTGGCAATCCTTGGGGTAGGCCTATGCCCAGCAGTGGGCGTCGAAAGGCTGACATGATAATCATGTAAATGCCTGTAAATACCACTTACCTAAAAAATACTTCGGTATCTCCTGTATGTGTTGTGTTGCAGAACAGGCGATTCTCAACACATATTCCTGGGTTGTTTACATCCCCATTCACGTTGCAGTCATTTCGTTCCTCTTTGATAAGCGTAGAGCGAGTAGCTTAAAAATAATCAAGTGTTTAATATAGCGAGCCATGTAAAAAGAATGCTGGAGGGGAGGAGTTTGCGCATGGGTGCAGTCGCTGTCTCACTCGCTCCCGGCGGCGCGGACGTGCGGCAAGTGAGATGCCCGCTCCCTCCACACTTCGTAAGTACCACCAATCAGACCCATATATCGTCTAGTGCGCAGGTGAACGCTAGCGTTATTTTTATATGGCGCGATTGATTTCATTAGTTAAGCCATTTTATGTTAATAAATATGGGGAATATGAGAACACTAGTGGCCGCCCGCGACTTCGTCCGCGTGGAAAGCCTTTATCTTAAAAATTATTTATGAATTGTAGCCTATACGTTATTCTGATGTATAAGCTATATTGTGGTAAAGTTTCATTCAAATCCATTCAGTACTTTTTACGTGAAAGAGTAACAAACATCCATACATCCATACATCCATACATCCATACTTACAAACTTTCGCCTTTATAATAGTAGTAGGATAAAATATGGGGATTGGTGAGATGCGACCTCCGCAGCTACAATACTCTTACTAACAGTCTTAACCTACGGAACCGAAACGGAACATGACAGTCAAGCTGGCTCACCGACTGCACGTCACTCAGCGTGCTATGGAAAGGTCTATGTTGGGGATCTCATTAAGGGATAAGATCCGGAACGAGGTCATACGACATAGGACTAAGGTAACAGATGTTTTCCAAAAATGTAGCAAGCTAAAGTGGCAGTGGCACTGGGCGCAGAACCGACGAGAGGTGGAGCAGGAAGGTTCTTGAATGGAGACTACGCCAAGTTAAACGTAGTGTGGGACGCCCCTTGGCTAGATGGACAGATGACCTGAAGAAGGCATCTGGTGACTGGATGCAAAGGGCGGGAGATCGTGCGCAGTTGCGCTCCTTGGGGGAGGCCTATGTCCAGCAGTGGACTGCAACAGGCTGAATTAATGTTTTTTTTCAGACGGCGACTGTCTGCATAGCAACAGCTCATAACAGCTATATACTGCTGTTTCTTGAACTAGAATACAAAAACAGTTCTTTTCAGAACAAAGTGTGGAAACCGCAATAAAAACAGTTATTTTAAGAACTATTCCCTGTTTCTGTTCGACTGGCGATTTCCATGTTCCTGTGCGGAGAGGTAGCCACAATGTCATACGGCACCTTATTATGGAGCTCAGCTGCAGATATAGAAAAAAAATCGTATTGCAGAAATGAGTCGTTCGGGATGTTTATTAACTAAAATGAGGTGAAACTCTTAGGTAATTGTTTAAAGAAGTTAAAATACCAGTTTACTCGCAATAATAATAATAATAATAATATGATCCTGACCGTATTCGGCCACAGCGACTAGGATCCAACTTACTGAGAGCTTCGTTGGTGTGCTCTCACATGGCTGACGTAACCAATTTTCGCAGTGAATGTGCGGTCGCATTCACTACAAGTCAGCACTCCTCCGACATAATTATAGTTAATGGCCGCAGGTGGTCGGGCCTTCAGCTCATCTCGCTTGGCATCGAGCTGTTCTCTGCGATTCCTTTCGAACTCAAACACCTTTTTTGTCACGGATTGCCTCCACGCTGGCCGGTCTGCTGCCATCTCTTCCCACTTGGAAGGATCCAGGACACAGCGTTTTAGGTGACGCTTAAGCACATCTTTGTACCGCAGAAGTTGGCCGCCTTGTTTCCGCTTACCATCCTGCAGTTCTGAATAAAAGATGCGCTTCGCCACCCGGTCGTCAGACATTCGGTAGATATGACCAGCCCACCGCAGCTGCCTCCGCATAAGGTAAGCCTCTATTCCACCGACATTAGCTCGTCGTAGAACTTCCTTGTTACGAATACGGTCCGACCAATGGATATTCATAATGTCGCGTAGGCATTTCAGGTGGAATTTATCCAATGCATGGATATGTTTACGGTACAGCGTCCACGTTTCTGAGGCATAGAGCAGATTCGGCAGAACGATTGCCATGTAAACAGATACTTTTGTAGAGAGCTTAATGTCATGCGAACGGAACACCTTGATACGAAGTCTACCAAAGGCCGCAGCAGCTGCCCCAATTCTGCTGTTGACTTCGTTATCAAGGAGGCACCTGGATGTAATGGTGCTACCCAGATATTTGAATTGGTCTACTTGCTTCAGCGTGTCGTTACCAAGCTTTATGTTTAGTTGGCCACTATTCAGTGTGTCAAGTGTCATCACTTCAGTTTTCTTTACAATGATTTTAAGGCCAAATCTACGACATGACTCGTCAAGATTCGACATAAGCCTTTGTAGACCATCTGGGGATTCCGCCACAAAACATAGATCGTCTGCGTACATCATTTCCGTGATAGTAGCATAAGAAACTTTGGTGTGAGCTCTTAGTCTAGCCAGATTAAATACACCACCACCATCGACTCTGAAACGAACCCGGATGCCCTCAGATAGAGTCTGCAAGGCGTCCCGCACTACTACTGCAAAGTACAGGGCAAACAGAGTTGGGGCAAGCACGCACCCTTGCTTGACGCCGCAGCTCACTGAGAAAAACTCTGAATCTTCGCCCTGTACACTGACACAACATCGCATATCATCATGCAGGAGTCTAATCAGCCTCACGAACTTGTCCGTACACCCGAGTTTTGTCAGTACCAACCATAAGGCTTCTCGAGGCACACTGTCGAAAGCCTTTTCTAGGTCAACAAAACATAAATACAGAGGCTGACCTTGCTCTCGGCTCTTCTCAGGGTGTATATACCAGTCATCTTTAATAAATTACCTGAACATTAAATTTCATTGCCTCTTAATAAATTTAAAACAGTTGTAAAAGATGTATTAATGTCGAAAGCATAATATTACAAAATTGATGAATGAATGAATGAATGAAATTTATTTGATTATATAAATGACAATGATATGTGGAAATGTTTAAATGTAAACAATTATTGTAAATCAAATTTGTAAAGAGGCAATGTCAAATAGTTTCTTGCGCCGTTTCGTCTCAGCACTTTGGCGCAAATTGTCCCCAAGCGGTAGTAGGGTTAATTTATACGTTGGGACGTGTAAAAGTGCTCCTTGTGAGTCTATTTAAAAAAATAAATCGTTTTTAAATTTATTGTTTTAAATGGGTCAAAGTTACCCTGGGCTGAAGTTATACGCAGGCAACAAGCCGCTAGCGGAAAGCTAGTAAAACCTTAATGACGTTTTTAAACAAACTTTCAACACGGTCCTACTTATTTGTGGTAAGGCCGAATATAAGTACTTACTATATTCTTCCGAAGATACTGTAATCTCATCCCATATTTGACCAAGTGCTTGTCCATATGTAAAACATAGGACTAAAGATACCATGAGACAATTTATCTGAAAAAGGAGAATAATATCTACATTATTCACCAAGACGGTAAAATTTTATTTTTCAGTTCTGGAAGGAAAGGTCGCATACGAAAAGAAGACCCAACCAGACCTTACTACGAAAAACGAAATCCGAAAAAACGATGTTCTAAATTCAATTTACGTTATCCTCTAGAGAATAAAAACGGCTTTGACACTCAGATATTTAATTGCAAAAATTCTTTTTCCGAGATGGTGGTATGAAAATCATTTTTTGGCCGTAGGACAAAGGTTAAGGGCTTAAAAAGGGACGGGATGTTTTGGAAACATTGTTTCTTAAAGCGCCAATGTCACGGGTGCACGGACGGGGCGGGAACATTACGCACGGGATTCAAGAGGAAGGTTTACGATGTACTGACGGACGGGTTTCGACCAGCTATAGCTAAGAATCACTGTGATTAAATTATCTTCTTTAAAATTAAAAAACAAACGCTTTTATATCGGTCCATCGGAGCTACGATGCCACATACAAAAAAATTGGTTGCCTGTAGAGTCGGTATACGCGCGAAAGTTTTACGTGACAACGACTTTGAGTGGTAAAATAATTTTAATGTGAATATTCATTCGTATAACATGAACCGGTGTGTATGCCTATCTCTCTCTCTCTCTCTCTCTCTCGCTCTGTCTCTCTCGCGCGAAACGTGAGCGGAGCAGCGTAACGCAGTTTCTTGAGGTGTCACCCGGCAAACCAATTTATAAGACGTTGTCACGTCAATTAAAAAACAAACGCTTTTATATCGGTCCATCGGAGCTACGATGCCACATACAAAAACAAAGCACAACAGACTTATAACAACCCTCTTCTTTTTCGGGGGTTAAAAAAGGACAGCGTTTTGCGGATCCACTACTTTAACTATAATAAAATAAATAACAAACAAACAATAAAAAAAATACAATCAATACTATAAGAACGAACAAAAATATAAATAAAAAAAACAAAATATTTATTTTAACCGTTACTATGTTATGTTTTAACTACTTACTATAATCGCCATGGCTTCTACTGTCTCACGCAACAACTTGTTTGATACTAAATAATCTGTCATAAAATGTTGTTTATTAAAAGTAATACATAAATGTGTAATTTCCCCCGTATCAAGAGGTTACGATTGATTTACCTCTGACACTAGCATGTTATCTTCCCTAATACAACATTTTCATGTGGATTTGTTATAATTTTTTCTTATTATATTTAGTTTATTATTTTTTATTTTTTACACTTTTTTTGATTTGATTCAAATTTTTTAATATTGTATAGATTTTTTTTAATTTATATTTTTGGTTATTATTAATTAATATGTTGTTATGTATTGTATATGAATCTCGGCATGGACTCAGTTTTAAATAATTATGTACCAATTTTTATTTTATTTTTTATAATCAGACACAAAATGTCCAATACAGAAGTAACGCCTCTTCCAATCTTTCAAACAAAATATATTTTTGTTTCCACCACTAATTGTCCACTGCATTCCCACACGGTTTACTGGTAGAGAACCCTTTGGCACTAGTCCGCTAATTATATACCTATCGGTGCAATACCTACAGATAAAATTTCTAAAAAAAATAAAGTGTTTAATTTTTAAATAAACAGAAAACCTTTATTTTCTCTGCAAAATCAGTGCATGTTAATTGTGACAACTGCAAACTAAATTCAGCTCATGATGAGGTATCTCGCTAATCTTGTATTTTTAAGCAAAAAACGTACAATTTTTCTTTACAAGAATCGTAACAGTACTTACCTATCTTATTCTTTAAAAATAAGCTAAACTTTTATTTCCTCAGCATTCCTTTATAGTATATCTTCTTGTTATGATTATGCGAGATTGCCTCCAGAATTACATAGAATTAGTAGCGGACCCCACAGACGTTTTCCTGCCCGTCGCTATTTTAGGGTTCCGTAGTCCGAGAAGGAACCCTTATAGGATCGTTTAATTAGTCCTAGTCTGTCACAGCAGAATATATTTTACGTTTATGGACTGATTTGCATGTAACTTGGTTCGAGGATACTTCACATATAGATCTCATTTTCAAAAATACGACTATGAAAATAACATAGGGTTTGTATACAACACTTTATTATCAGCTTTACCATTTGTGAGTTATAGCCCGCCAAAGTCGTTTACACGGTGTTTTTTTTGTTATATGTTATCACTAGCCGATTCGCAGACCAACTCAATATGCTCACAAAATTTCTTGAGAATCGATTAACCCGTTTCGGAGGAGTACGGGAACGGACATTGTGACACGATAATTTTATATATATATAGATATACAAATAAAACACACATCGAGGTAAAAACTTAAAGTATTCTATACAGTTGGAATAAAGACGAGTTTACAAGCAAAAAACAGTCGCACCGGTACCTATTTTCTGGGTTTTATCATATTATGTTGGGAAATTTATTTATCAGTACATTTCTAGAATAACGTTGAGCTCGTGTCAATCGTTAAGTTAGTTTTAAAAACATAAGGTAGGTGGTATTTTTTAATTTTTTTTTTAGTATAACTTTTGCGTCCGTATTAATAAGTAAATTGAAGCTTTCAATGGCGGATTTGTGTATTGTATGATACCTACATCGTAAATTATGTATAGTTTAGTGAGTGAAATATTTGTTTATAAGGAAATAATAAAGATATAGAACCGTGTTTATCAGGTTCAAAATTAAGTACATAACTTGTCATCGAACGCGCTTTATAAGTCAATATTATTTTCAAATTCTCCACTTACGGTCTTGAGGACCTTAGAGGACGACACCGGCGATGATGGTACCGTATCTTCGAATTTGGCTTCGGCCACACCTTCAACTGTGACTTTCTGTCGCTGTGACTCACTTCCGACAACGTGTCAACAACCGATCGCGGCGATTTCATTGCTGACAGTCGTGAGTAGCAACGACAGTAGGCCGCAGGTGTAGCCTGAGCTTTTGATGCAGTCAAATGTTTTAATTACTAACATAGACGTTTCAATATTATTTCCTTTTTTCAGATGAGGGTATTTTTAGCTATCGTAGCTGTAACGTGTTTTTTGGCGCAGTCGACTTGGGCCCAATCAAGTAAGTTTTATTTTAATAACAACAAATTAGCTAAGACCCTTTGTCACCATGAAAAAATAAACCTTAAATCTTTGACATCTATTTGTACCGCAATATTTTGTCAGTGTGTGTGTGTGTGTGTGTGTGCGTGCGTGTGCGTGTGTGTGCGAGCGGGCGCGTATGTGTGTGTAATCTTCTAATCATGCAAAAAAATATTATATTTTGTAACATTGCAGGCACATCTCGGTGTTTACTGCAAGTCAATGGAGCCTTGGCGGTAGGGGGTTGTGTTGATACTGATCGGTGCAACATGGCCACCAACACGGTGTACGACGACGGCTCTAGCATGCTCAACTCTCGTATGGGCTCGTAAGTACTACTACAATAGCAACCCTCTTCCAATTCGCAGTGAGCCCGCGTGGTGAAGTATGGCTCGTGCCACCTTAAAGCTCAGATGAGACATGTGCTCCTGTGCTCACCACTAGTGATGGCTCATAAGTACTACTATAGTAAAGTATTGACTGCCTCGTTGGTGTACTGGCAAAGTTTCTGCCTTACATCCGAGAGGTCCTGGGTTCAAATCCCAAGTCAAGCCAAAATTGTTTCTGAGATTTTCTGTCATGAATTTCTCAAAAAAAGCTTGGAGTCTCACAAAAGCACGTAAAGCCGTTTGTCCTGCGCCTGATCTCTCTCCGATCATGATGTCGGATTGGCGTCTCACCGAACTTTGAGAGTGATGGAACAGTGTGTGCACCTGTGTATTGCGCTCACACTTGTGCACTATAACATCTCCTGCGCAGTTGGCTGGTCTCTGTTGAGTTTGACCGCCGTGGTCAATATCGGCCAGGAGGACTATTATTACTGCTATCGTCCAACAAGTTAAGCTCATTCAGAAGCCCTTTTTTTAACGTCAGGAAATGCCGACTACGCACAGTACCCCTCCGTCGGGGACCGGAGGGGCGTGTGTGGGACTCCCCCGGATTCGGGTATACCCACTAAACCTGACGAAGCCCGCTGCGTGTGGCTGTGACAGCAGGGGCCGCGGTGTCTCAACAGTCCCGCGATCCTTGCCAGCAGCAACGTCTGCCCTCTAAGCAGGAGGGCGGATCTCCACGGAGTGGGGTGAGGAGATCTCATCCCACTCCAGATGGCACACTGGCGCCGTCTCTCAGAAGGGTCCGGGCGGTTAAGCCAAGACCCTCGTTTCGCCATGAGGACCAGAGTCCCAAGGACATCCCCTGCCTCCTCTGATAAGCCAGAGGGGTGCTGGGAGCCACAACCACTTCGGTGAGCCGCCGCTCGATGCGAGACAGACGCGACTCACTAGTACCTCTGCCGCCCGATACGGGAACAGACGCAGAGGCACTCTCCACAGAACATCTTGGCTTCACCTGTCGCTGGATTGCGACAGGCTACTGAGCCCCCTCGCCACGGCAAGGCGTGCTCTATTCGAGGGGGATTCAGAAGCCCTAGGGCAACATGATACATTTGACAGTGAGTTGGGTCCCTTCTCATGCAAGCTCCTCTCTACCAATTCGCACTAAGCCCGCTTGGTGAATGCAGGCCCATTTTAACACGCATTTATTAGCTCCGACTGTATTTTTACAATTTTTACCAACTTCCAGAAATCAGATTAATTTGAAACTTTGCACACGTATCAAGTACCGATGACAATGCAATAATTTGATAAGAGTTTTCCATTATCCGTATTAACAAAAAAAAATATATAAAAAAAATTGTTTATAAAACTTAAAAAAAACACGCTATTATTGCTAACTAAAAAGAGTTAATTATTTATTCTGAGTAGGTACAAAGAATTTATATTACAGAAGAGTAAAAAGCCTGGGGGCTTAGTAAAGTATGTATTAAAATCATTGTATTATTGACAACGATAACAAGAGAACATGAAAACAACATAAAGTGCACCTTACGCTTTTTACTCTACTGTCATATAAATTCTTTGTACTCAGAACAAACTGTTTTCTCTTTTTATTAAGCAATAAAAGCGTGTTTTTTAATTTTTAAAACTAATATTTATATTTTAAAGTTGACGATTTTAAGGACGTCTACCGTATCTCCCTATGTTTTATCTAAGCATGTTTCATGCTTCTTAGGCGTAGTCGGATTTTAGTATTGGAACTTATTTTTTTGTGACCACAGGGATGACCCGGTGGTTTGTCCATCTGGGCAAGTTTGCTGTTACATCGCTGACAACTCCGAGCCAAGAATGGAGAGGAATGAATCTAACCGACTTTTGGCTGCTGCTGGCAACACTGAGGTGATTATCTATGTAAATTACAATGAATTGCTAAAATGTATGCACGCGCACAACTTAAGACAGACTGCAATTAAATATATAGATACTCGTATAAAATAAATATACGACAACATCACATACATTGATCTGACTCCGTAGTAAGTAGCTTAAGCACTTGTGTTGCAGATATCAGAATCAACAGTGGTATTACAATTAATAAACCTTTAATAAATACATATAACACCTACACCAGTACAGACATGTTCATGCACACAAATGTTTGTTTGTACAGTGCGCGCGACCTCTTGGTTAATAGTCAACTTCTTGACCATTACACCAAAGTAGCTAGTATTGGATAATTCTTGTTATGTAAAAAATAATTAAAAAAAACCGGCCAAGTGCGAGTCGGACTCGCGCACCGAGGGTTCCGTACAAACCTGCAAGGTTTACAAAGTTCGTTCATCACGACAATCGAGTCATAACTATGGTATTTTTATTGCAAAATGAAATTCATAACATTACAATGGGGAAAGATGGAGGAGCATAAATTTAAGACAAAGATCTCTTTATCGTTTATAATAATGTCATTGAATTTAATTATAAGTATAACACTTTAAGCTGTTAGGACGCATTTAGATTATACAGCTACATTCACCAAAACATCGGGATTGAATGACGATGAGTGAGGTCGTCTTTGTCGTTTGAAAAACGTTGCCCTCCCCATACATAGTATAATAACTCGCGGTCATTGCTGTAACTACAATTATGTTTACAATCACAATTTTTTTGGTGGTATAACTACTTAAAATTTTAAGCTTTTCGGAATTTTTCTGTTACCTGTGCTGTAAGCTATTGCTTCTTACCAAATTTCGAGATTCTATGTCAACGGGAAGTGGTCTTTAGGTTTTAATTCCCTTGCGTGTAGTTGCGAGTTTCAAAATATGCGGTATCAATGGTTGTACTTTTGCGTTTTGCGTTTTTGCGTTGACTTAGATTTTTTTTTTTCACGGGTTAAAGGCAATTAGATCTAAGTATTTGATATGAATTTCAACTTGATAGCTCTACGCGTTCATGAGGAAAAAAGTAATAAGTTTATATTTATTTAAAAATATATATTTTGTAATGTAACTAAAAATTTAAGGTTTTCGGAATTTTTCCTTTATGTGTGCTATAAAACGTTGCTTCATGCCAAATTTCAAGATTCTAGGTCGACTGGAAGTACCCTTTAGGTTTTGATTCCCTTGCGAGTACTTGCGAGTTTCAAAATATGCAGCTTAAATTGCTGTTTCTTTTAATTGCGTTGACATAGAAGTTTGATTTTGTTACAGCTTAAAGGTATTATAGACCTGAGTATTTGGTATGAATTTCAATTTAATACCTCTATGCGTTTATGAGAAAATGGGTAGTAAGTTTAAAATTATTAAAAAAAATATATATTATGTGATGTAACTAAAAATTTATGGTTTTCGTAATTTTTCCTTTATCTATGCTTTAAGACGTTGCTTCGTACCAAATTTCAAGATTCTGAGTTCACGGGAAGCACCCTGTAGGTTTTGATTCCCTTGCAAGTGTCGAAAATTTGCGGCATAAACGGCTGTATCTTTTGATTGCGTTGGCTTAGAAGTTTGATTTTTTCACAGCTTCAAGGGACAGTAGACCTGAGTAATTGATATAAATTTCAGCTTCATACCTCCACGCGTTCCTGAGAAAAAGGGTCTTGACAGACGGACGGACGGACAGACGGACAACAAAGTGATCCTATAAGGGTTCCGTTTTTTCCTTTTGAGGTACGGAACCCTAAAAAGATTTATTGTCAGGACAAGGTTTTCATATTACATATATAAGTATTTTTTTCAAACCACGGGCACGACAACGTCTGAAGGGTCCTCTGGTTTAAAATTAATATTGTAAGATTAAAGGGAAGGGTACACTTGGTGCATAATGCTGCCGCGATTCACGATTGTCAGCGATTTAGCGATGGCCATGTCACTTTGTCAACCGCCAATCACGACTAAGAAGTTTTAAAAAAAAACGCAATATTGTATAAACTTGAATATCTTTGAACTGGGTGGATGGTAATTTAAAATTCAAATAAGTCTTAAAATTAAGAGATATTTTAAGAAAAAAATGCTTTTTACTTTTTCTAAATTGTCTTTTAGTTTTTTCTTATTACCTACTTCGAACTTGGTGTAGCTAAAGATTGCGTAAATATCACAAAATAGTATTATTTTAAATTTTTGTTTTTTTTTCTATTTTTTTTTACAGGGATGTGGCATACAAAGAAGGCAGACTGTTACAGGTTTTGTGAAAACCAAAGACAACGAAGCTGACCTCGGCGAGTTTCCGTGGGTCGTGAATATTTTGACGTAAGTAAAAAACACAACTAGGGGTAGAAAGCTGATATTTCTATCCCTTTTTCGCAATGAAACAACCATTTGACCAAAAAAAAAATACACCGAGAGTCAGTAAAATCGCCCCAGTTGTTTTACAGTATTAATAATTATTAGTCCACCTGGCCGATTTCGACCTCCAGCAAATCCCAACAGAGCAGCCAACTACGCAGGAGATATTATAGTGCACAAGTGTGAGCGCGATACACAGGTGCACTCACTATTCCATCTCTCTCAAAGTTTGGTGAGTCGGCAATCCGACATGACAGGAGAGATATCAGGCGCAGGACCAACGACTTAACATAGGTGTAGCACCGCCAACTTCCCGACTCCGAGCTGTTTTTGAGAGATACATGACAGAAAATCTCAGAAACAATTTTGGCTCGACCTGGGATTGGAACCCAGGACCTCTTGGATGTAAAGCAGAATCTTTGCCACTGCACCAACGAGGCAGTCAACAGTATTTTATTTTTATATTTTATTTTATAACAAGATCCACAGCTCTAATACAAAATGTACGTTTCAACTTAATAACTAAACTTGCAACCAATAACGAAGCTACATTTTAATTTACAATTTTTATATTCTATGACAATCATATTAACAGATAAATTACAGGGTTTATCTCTCACACCAATATAACTACCTGTGTGTGTTTGTGTGTGTGTGTGTGTGTGTGTGTGTGTGTGTGTGTGTTTGTGCGCGCGTGTGTGTGTGTGTTTGTGCGCGCGCGTGTGTGTGTGTGCAATGTGCGTGCGTGTGTGTGTGTGTTTGTACCTGTGTGTATGTGTATGTACCTCTACATACACATACACACATGTATAACACCTGGATTAAGACGTAAACTCCACCACGGTCAAATCGCTAACAGTCACGAGTCGACGACAGATGCCGCAGGTCTTCGTTGAAATTCCATGACGACCTCCGTGGTGCAGTGGTCTGAAGGTACCGCCATCACTGACGACCCGGGCTCGTTTCCCGGACGTTGAAAACCAATTTTCAATGTTGCCACGGGTCTGGGTATTTGAAGTACCTTTGTAACTATGGGATCAGAACAATGTATTTGATATTGTCTACATTTATTATTTAATTCCATTTCACAGTAAGACAGGCGCTAAACAGTTCTCGTACGCAGGAACAGGGTCACTCATACACGACCGGGTTGTCGTGACAGCCGCCCACACTGTCCACGACAAACAAGCAAACACTTTGAGGGTTATAGCTGGAGCCCATTACTGGCAGCTCAACAGGAAGCCTCTGCAGAGGACCGTTGTGTTGGTCGACGAAATCATCCTTCACAAAGATTTTAACAGCAGTGAGTAAATGATGACACTTGTCCACAGATTACTAAATAGTTAATACGTAACAGATAAATCACTCCATAGAAAAATTTCGATACCTACAGCGTTAATATACTACTTTTTCTACCGCGTACAATAATGCACCTGCAGCTCTGAGTATAAAGTCACTATTGCTTTGCAGCTGCGCGAGACCACGTGACGTGAGACCAAATGACAATGGAACTAGGGTTGACACTTTCGATAAAAATATTTCAACCACAATTTTCTAAAATGGTATTTGATTGACTGTTGTTGAAATAATATAACATTATTGAATAACAAATGTGAAATAAGAAATTCAGCCTGTATAAGATGTAACAAGCGAATTATGAGCTACTTAATTGTGACTCTTGCTATCTCTTCCTAAAACGAATCTGTCAATTGTGGAATCTGTCGTTTGTAGATTATTAGTAGGTACACTTCGAGAATCAGTCAATTTTATTGTCAACTAGCTGACCCGGCGAACTTCGTACCGCTTTAGCGTTGCAATGATTGAACAATGTCATCGAATGACATTGACATTAGTTAAGCGCGTTTTTTAAAATATGCAAAATTAAATGTTTATTTTTCAATATTTCTGAGAGATTTTCTTAAATTTTTTTTTCGTAAGAACCTTCTCCTAATAATAAGAAATACAACAAAAATAGAATTAGTGTAATCGGTGCAGCCATTCACGCGTGATGCCGTGACCAAGGAAAACGGGTTTCATTTTTATATATATAGACTACGTAGGTACCCATCTACCTACCTACCTAGTCATTTCGCTAATTAATTAGTCATTAGTCGACTTAACCACCACGTCGAGTAGGTAGTTAGGTAGGTACATACAGTTCGTAGGTGGTGCGCAGCCTATAAAAAGTAGACTAATAGGTAAAATAGGTACTTAGGTATTATTTCGATAAAGTAACTGACCTATGTTTCACTGTAGGTATTACATTTTAATTCAATAAAGCCGAACCCCAATTTACCTGAATTTATCCAATTTACCTACGTAGGTACCACCTACTAATTTGTTTATTTTTATACTTTGTAAATAAATTAATAACTTACCGGGTGATAATTACATTTTCTTCATTAGCTGGTAGACTAAAAAAAGAAAGCGTTTTATTAAGCTCTTAGTATTCGACCTACACCCATCAACAGCACATAAATTTCCACCACCAGAAGTCATTTTTCTTAAATAAAGCTAACGTTTAACAAGCACAGATTACTTATTTGGTTCGTATGAAAACTAAATTGATCGTAAGCGTAACACGAATAATTATAGTGCGTCGTGAGCGCGTCCGACGATTGTTGGCAGCCCACTGAATTCGCACCGACGTCGGTGCGGGCGAGAGTAGGCTATTACCGCGCGCAAGTACATCGAGTGAGAGAGGCCTGACTTGTCGTAATATTTTTAAGACTTTGGCGTTTTAAAAACATTTGACCATAAAGTAAATTAGTTAAATGAATGATTAAAAAATTAATTAAAAAGCCTAATTCATTTGTGAAAACTGTAGAAACCATTTACATTTAGTTTAATAAATATTTAGTCAATTGACTTAAATCGGAGTTTTCAAAACTGTATGGAGGCAAATCCTTTTTTAGGCAGCCATTATCCTTATTTTTGACCTCTTGTTGTACCAACTTCCATCTTGACCACTTCGCCATCACAAGTGCTAACAGAGGCACGCGTGCACCAGCGACACAATAGTTCGGCTCCGTATGACTAGATGGCGCTGTTAGCTTGTTACTGCACATGAACCGCGGTATTCAAGATTCAGGTTGTCAAAATACATAGTACTGTAGCTAGCCCTATGTGCACTGTAACGCAAAGCAATAAAATTAATTAGACTCTTCAATTTGAAGCTTGGAGTAATTTATTTGTAAATATTTTGGCTCAACTCATACCTATGATTGACAATCTGTCAGAAGCGAGCGTGGCCTGAGCCTAACCCCCAACGAAAAATTCTGAGATGATTAACATTTAACAGGTAATGGGGACCACAACGTAGCCCTGCTCTTCTTGACGAGTCCAGCCACAGGCCTCCCCCACGTGGGGACCGTGTGTCTTCCTCCAGCTAGCTACGTGGCCCCCGTTGGGACAAACTGCGTGTTCGCTGGATGGGGGGCCGACGCCAACCGGGTGTCGCAGGAAGTACTCACTAAGGTACCTACTTTATGTTATTTATAAAAACACTAGTGGTCCGCGATTTGGTCCGCACAATTGTAGGATTTTGCCTTTACAGCGTTCGATAGACAAAGTTTAACACATTGTACGCCATGGTGGTTAACGGTGACCCCCAAACAATATTATTTCTATTGTGTTTAGTCACTCGGCAGACAAAGGCTTAAGTTAACTTGACATAAAAAAAATTGAACTATACCATAGAATGGTCACTTATCCCAAACATGACCGCGCCTAAGGTTGCTTGACTTTTGGTATCACTACCAAAGCACCGCCACCACTACGCTACAGCACCTCGCGATCATGCTAGCCGTTATTCCTTTTTCTGTGATATAATAGATGTTATGTATGAATTATTAATGACTGATTTATTTTTCAGATGGAAGCACCAATGATGGCACACTCAGTATGTCAAGATCGTCTGCGCCTGAGTCCCAAGCTGGGCCCTGGCTTCGAGCTGCTTCCGTCCTTGACCTGTGCAGGGGGCGAGGTGGGGAAGGACCTGTGCGGGGGGGCTGGGGGGTCCCCTCTTGTGTGCCCTGTTCAGGTAATAGCTAGAAGCAGGCGCCTGTCATATTCGTGTTATGTGTGTGCGTGCGTATATGGCATCGTAGCTCCCGAACGAATGGAACAATTTCAGTGCTGTTTTTTTTTAAATTCGATTCACAGCTCCAATAAAAAAAGTATGTTTCAACTTAATAACTAAACTTACAGCCAATAACGAACCTACATTTTAATTTTCAATTTTTATATTCTACGACAATCTTAACAGATAAATAAGTGGGTTTATCTCTCACACCGATATAATTACCTGTGTGTGTGTGTGTTTGAGTATGTAAGTATTATTACCTAGACCATGACCTAGACCTACAACTGACAGAGACTTTTGTACTAAACATTTTCCTCAAGCACACTCATAACTTCTTTCTTAAAAACTCTTTTACTACTATAAAATATCAGTAACATTTAATTTACAGTCTATTCACCAAAGCATTTTGTGCGTATTTAGAATACAATACAATCGAGGTTGTTCTTAGCTTTGGGCTTGTCAAAATCCCTTAAGCCGTTGAAGGTCACGAGTTGTTTTTCTGGCTTTTGTCGGGGGTTTTTAGAATTTTGACGATTACTTAAGCCTTTTCAGAGACCCTCATGCAGATAAATAACATCTGAAAGTAAGGTTGGTCAACCTTACAAACGACCCCCTCCACCAATCCGCACAGAGCCCGCGTGGTAGAGTAGGGCTCATACCACTTAATTAGTAGTTGAGGTGAGACCGGTGCCTAGCAGCGGGATGTATATAGGCTGATGAGATGATTTTCTTCCAGGGTCAGCCAGGACGCTTCGTCCAGGCGGGTGTTGTAACTTGGACTATTAGTAAGGAATGCGGTGCAGATGGTTACCCGTTGGTGTTCGCTGACGTCGCAGCTCACCGGACCTGGATAGATGAGCAGATGGCTGAGCATCAGTATTCAACGGACTCTTACACGAATTAATCCATGATTATTGTAAATTAATAATAAATCAAAGTGTTGGTCGTGTTACTATGCGTGCGATCCATTAAACATACTTAAAATTAAACAACCTATTGTTTCAAAGGCCTGACAATCAGGGAAATGTAAATTTGGAATTGCTACACGCACGCGCTGTCACATACACGCACCTACACACAAAAAACATGATTTAAAAACGACGTAGATAATGTACATTAAAGCCCTCAAGCCACATACGACTCTCTGTCGTTGTGACTCGAAACTGACATCATATCAACCAATGGCCTCGGCTAAATCCCTAATTATTAATAACTTGATGGTTTCCACCAAAGCGGAGAATAGTGGAGACAAGAGCAGATGTGTTTTGAATTACCAATCAGATTTCGTTATTTCCACATCTGGAAATGGATCAAGCGGCGAGAAGAGGAGATGTCTCATTTTGCTAAATAATCTTGTGCCACGCACGAGCAATCGGCGGTTCGAGCGGAGATGTGTGTAGCGGAGTTGTGAGATGTGTGTCTGTCGATCCACTGGAATGAGCTCGAGCTCTCACAGCTCACACTTATCCGCCGCGTATACAGCTCAAATCTCCTCTCCGCTTTAGTGGAAATAATCTGCCCGTTTAGCAACATGTCCCTTCTCGTCTCCTCTCTGCTTTGATGGAACCCGGGCCTTAGGCAGAGAGCACACGTATGGCATACTGACGGATGATTGGCGGACACGGTCAGCAGAAGGTATACCGGTTACCTACACATAAGTACCTTTTCATTTATGTTACGCTCAAAGATCATAAACGCTCATTGAGCGGGAAAATAGCTCACAACGCGATAATGAAAACGCGCACGACGCGTTGTTGCAATTCAAGAAAGACCAAATAGCGAAATTCGTGTCGTAGCTTATATGCTCTTAGATCTCAACGCGTTGTTGCAATGCAGAAATGCCATGACGCGTTCTGAGCATTCATTGTGTTAACCATATCACGAAGTACAGGTTGTAACTTATCGGTACGGCTCGAGTGCAAAGTCACATTGAAACATCAGTTTTATTAATTTCTTTTCTGTTTATGGGAGTGAATTTCAATCTCAGCGCTAATGATGACGAATAAAAAAGATTTTTTTTACGATAAATTACGTGAGTTTGTGTGTGTGTTTTGAAATGTTACTGAATAAAACAAAACAGTATCAACTTCTTAAAAAGAAAAAGGAGTCTTTCTCGTCGAAACAGTATCGACGTCTTAAACGATATGATGTCTTTAATATTGGTGATACTGAAAAGTTGGTTGAAGCTGGAATGGCCGGCTGAATATACCTATTTGATAATGAGAAACACGTTATGCCGTGATTTTATAAAATGAAAAATATTTCTTAAGGGCATCTACCAAAACGTTTCCAGCCTAGGCCTAACCTGCGCACTAGACTCGTATGGGTCTGATTGGTGGTACGAACGAAGTGTGGAGGGAGCGGGCATCTCACTTGCCACACGTCCGCGCCATCGCGAGCGAGTGAGACAGCGACTGCGCCCAAGCGCAAACTCCTCCCCTCTAGCATTCTTTTTATATGGCGCGCTTTATTAAACACTTGATAATTTATAAGCTTCTTTTTCTACGCTAATCAATAAGGAACCAAATGAGGTTACCTGCCACGTGAATGGAGATGTAAACAAGCCAGGAATATGTGTTAAGAATCGCCTGTACTGCAACACACCACATAGGTACAGGAGAAACCGTAGTAATTTTTAGGTAAGTTGTATTTACAGGCATTTAATAGTCCTCCTGGCCGATTTCGACCACGGCGGCCAATCTCAACAGAGATCAGCCAACTACGCAGGAGATATTATAGTGCACAAGTGTGAGCGCAATACACAGGTGCACTCACTGTTCCATCACTCTCAAAGTTCGGTGAGACGGTTATCCGACATGACCGGAGAGAGATTAACGTGCTTTCCGGGGCACGGGGTTGTAACATCGCCAACTTCCCGACTCCAAACAGTTTTTGAGAAATTCATGACAGAAAATCATAGAAACAATTTTTGGCTCGACCTGGGATTCGGACCCACGACCTCTCGGATAAGGCAGAAACTTTGCCACTACACCAACGAGGCAGTCGACAGGCATTTACATAATCATCATATCAGCCTTTCGACGCCCACTGCTGGGCATAGGCCTACCCCAAGAATTTCCACCGCGATCGGTCCAGCAGCTTTCCGCGACCTTCACCAGATCGTCGATCCACCTTCTAGGGGTCCTGCCTGAATACACAAAAATAAATAAATAATACTTGCTTTTTCTTTTTCTGCTCCCAATTTTTTTAAGCTTTATTTTGAAATTACTTTCCATCCATCCAAAGAAATTTGTTAAAATTACCACCAGCGACGTCACGGTCAAAACTTTTTGGCATTTTATGCGGATGATAAAAATTACTCGTATTAAAACATACTTAAAGAAAAACGGCCTGACCGCTTATGGCAGTCCATTTTTAGGGTTCCGTACCTTAAAAGAAAAAAACGGAACCCTTATAAGATCACTTTGTTGTCCGTCTGTCCGTCCGTCCGTCCGTCTGTCAAGACCGTTTTTCTTAGGAACGCGTGGAGGTATCAAACTGAAATTTCTATATGATACTTAGGTCTACGGTCCCTGGAAGCTGTAGAAAAATCAACCTTCTAAGCCAACGCAATCAAAAGATACAGCCATTTAGGCCGCAAATTTCCGCAAATTTTCGAAACTCGCACGGGAATCAAAACCTACAGGGCACTTCCCGTAAACTTAGAATCTTGAAATTTAGTACGAAGTCACGTCTTATAGTACAGATATAGGAATAATTACGAAAACCGTAAATTTTCAGTTTTATCATATAAAGAAAAATATTTTTGTAAATTTTTATAATTTCAAAGTTACTACTCCTTATGGGTATGGGTATTAGGTTTGTACGGAACCCTCGGTGCGCGAGTCCAACTCGCACTTGACCGGTTTTTCTTTAAGTGTGTTTTAATTTCACATTGTAAAGAAGATGGCATTGTTAATGCTAAAATAATAAAGTAACTTAATAAATAACACATACGTCAACGATTGAAAGAAAAAAATAGCGCGATCTATTTGTTTAATGAGTGATTGGCACTTTAGGTAATTTGAAAACAGTTACTTAAATGTTTTTTCCTTAATAAATTCGTATTAATTATATCATAAATATAACTTACCTAAACGTTTTAATATAAGTATTTTAAGCATATTAGTGCAGCATGATCAAATTCATTGTTACCTACCCATTATATTATGTAGATAATAAACGTAACAAACAAACATGTTTTTTCCCTAAACGATATGATACGATGCATGTGTTTTGTACAAAACAAGAGCAAAATACTAAAATAAACCAGGACAAACAACCATTTGGTTTTTCCATATAAAGTCACCGCAATATTGCAAGCATCATAAATCTCTCTCTTACTCTACAGGATTTAAAAAATAATACGAGTGCAATTTAAAGGGCGATGGAGCTACATTATCGGACGCGTTCGGACGAAGTATAATAGTCCTCCTGGCCTATTTCGACCACGGCGGCCAATCTCTACAGAGATCAGCCAACTATGCGGGAGATATTATAGTGCACAAGTGTGAGCGCAATACACAGGTGCACTCACTGTTCCATCACTCTCAAAGTTCGGTGAGACTGCAATCCGACATCACCGGAGAGAGATCAGGCGCAGGGCCAACGGCTTAACGTGCTTTCCGAGGCACGGGGGTGTAACACCACCAACTTCCCGACTCCGAGCTGTTTTTGTGAAATTCATGACGGTCAATCTCAGAAACAATTTTGGCTCGACCTGGGATTCGAACCCAGGACCTCTCGGATGTAAGGCAGAAACTTTGCCACTACACCAACGAGGCAGTAATAATACATAATAATACAAACTTTTCCGCGACTTAAAATACGTACGACGAACGACGTATAAGATGGTTATAGCAAACTAGACTGTAGGAAACTTATATCCAGCTTAAACTTTACTGTTCCTTGGAGAGCACAAATGTGGGTGGTGCGTAATCACTTCTTGCTCGCCTTAAACGCCTGTCGCGCGAACTCGGGCCTGCGCGCTCCTGTTCGCCGAATTATGCGCTCTTACTATGATAATTAAACATATTGTTTATTTATTTATTTATTAAGGTAAAGCAACAAAATACAAATCAAGACTTAATCTAAGCTACACTGGTATAGAATATCACGTTCAATTTGCATTTCGATTAGAGCTGAACACAACATTTTCATATATTTGTTATATATTTGATATGGATTTGTTTAGATGTAACATCACAAAATAACTAACTCAAACGCCTACACACAGACTGAATGGCTGCCCACTTAATAGAGTCCAACAATTTAAATACCTTGGGCACATTCTTACGCCTGACCTGAAAGATAATTCGGACATAGAAAGAGAGCGTAGGGCGTTGTACTCGTATGTACGTGCGAATATGATAGCACGTAGATTTTCTCGATGTTCAAGAGACGTCAAAATTACCCTGTTCAGGGCGTTTTGCACGTCCTTCTACGCGAGCGGTCTGTGGGTGGACTATACGCAAAAACAGTACAGAGTCTTACGGGTCCAATATCAAAAAAAAAAATCAAAATCAAAAACATTTATTTCATTTCAATTTTACATAGAAACATTCAGTGGTTGGGAGCCCCCTAGTAGGATTTAGGGTCCTGTGGCAGGAGGTCCCGCTCTTCTATAGCGTAACGATATTTCAAACAGTAAGTACTATATAATAATGCATTCAGGGTTCTGTTGGGGCTGCCTCGCTTCTGTAGCGCCTCGGGGATGTTCGCTGAGGCGGGCGTGGATTGTTTTTATACAACCATGCGCAAGCGGTGCACATCCCTGGTGCGCCGGGTGCGAGCCAGCCCGTACAGTATCATGCGCACTTTCGCCGACCGTTTTGACTGTCTGAACATGTATCACTGTGACATGGTACATGTGCGGGCTAATGTTAATATACTGTTTTAGATATGCTTAAGTTGATAATTTGTAATTTTCTATTTTGTAATTGTAATTGGTCCATTTGTTGACATTAATAAATAAATTATTATTATTATTATAATTATTAAAATTCAAGAAGACTGTACTCGAGGAGTTGTCACTGTAAAACCGGCTCGCTCATAATGTGATGTATTTTACTAGATCACATCAGTAATCTATGAATAGGCGATGTGGACTGCAAAATTGCATGCTTATTTTTGTTTAAACTGATTTCTTTAATTTAAATTATGTAGTTGTTTGCTTTTTCTGATAAAATAAAATAAAATAGATATGTATATGCTTACTATTAAAATCATTTTTATTGTTTTTGTCTAGATCGCTTCTGATGCGTCGCGCCGTCCTCGGATGTCCGAACGCGTCCACTAAAATGCAGGCAGCTTTAGTCGCGAAGACAGTAGGTATGTCACGCGTGCGCTGCTGTTAAATCTGGTGATGAAAATGCCCTGAAGTTAATCATAATTATACATAAGTAATGTTTATTGCAAGTCATTTATTAATGTTGAAAAAAAATAGTAGCCCCCAAAGTCGCACTAGTTGGACAAATTTTACTCCTGATTAAAACTAAAAAAACGACATGCCCCATGAAAACAACTGGTGAGCTTCAACGGCCAGACGTGTTTTGACCAGCCTAGCTAAAACCACCGTGATTAAATTATTATCGAACTAAATAAAAAACACTACGAGAAAGCTCCTTACCACAGATTACAAAATAGTTACTTCCTTACTCACACACAAAAACACAAACGCACACAAACGGAATTGTAATCAAACTTATGATCGCGCCCCTTTTTTCATCGGATACCTGCCGGCCAAAAGCTTAACCCCTTCTTTTCGCTTCGCCGTTGTCGGGTAAAAAGATAGTTCGTGAGGTTCACAACTGATAAGAAGGTTAGGTAAGGTTATAAACAGCTGGGAAATTCTGATTAAATATCCCACTATTTTGCTAGGTATTTATCTTAGTACTTTACAATGTAAAAATTGTTAGTGATAACTCGCAGTTGGTACTGGAAGCATGGTTTTAAACGTAAGTTAATTATTTTATTTTATTAATTTTTGGGAAACATACAGTTAAAACATTATATAAAAAAAGGATTAAGAAAACGCATAAACCAATTTAGTTTCCTCAGCTTAATTAATACATAGAGTACATAAACCAATTAAGTATTATTTTTTAAACACTGAAATATGTGAAACTATAATGATATAAATATGACATAATGGCAGAGAAACACTAATCACTTTTTATTGCAGCAAGTTAGAAATTCATAACTTAACAAACGTTGACGCAAAAATGTCAACTGACTGAAAGTTATTATCATACTCGTAGCTATGACAAGTACGAGGCAAAAAAGAGTTACCAGCATACTTAGTCCTATAAAGTGGCACATGAAAAAGACACTGACGACGGGCACTTAAACTTATTTAATATATTAAGTGTGCACAAACAATTACTCCGAAACTAAATGAGAGAACTTGAATTTGTTAACTGATCTCGAAAGTAACCACAATACCTAATGAAATGTATCTGATGTTGACGTTTAAAACAAATACCCCTGACGAAGAAGACGAGTGTTATAAGTTTGGCTCCTATGTGTGTATATGTGTTTTTGTGTGTGTCTATCATTGGTATATTGTGGTGTGATATCTCTATATTGAGGTGCTTGTGGCGCAGTGGTTGCAGCGTTTTGGTAGTGATACCAAAAGTTAAGCAACCTACAGCTACGGCGCGGTCAAATTTGGGATGGGTGACCATTCTGACCATAAAAGTGACGTCTATTTACAAGCATCTCCGTGCTTCGGAAGGCACGTTAAGTTGGTTCCGGTTAATATCGATAGATATTCGTCGTTAAGCCTGGTCGGAGGCCCTCGGACGGCTAACATCTGACAGTAAGATTGGTCACTTACCTTGCACACACCCCTCCACCAATCCGCACTGAGCCCGCGTGGTGGTGCATGGCTCGCACCACCTCATAGTTGAGGTGAGGCCTGTGCCCAGCAGTGAGACGTATACAGGCTGATGATGATGATCTGTGGTATCGTAGCTGCCGAACGCACGGACCGATTTTAAAGCAGTTTATTTGTATTCGAAAGTAAATTTAACCACGGCGCGCGGTGGTTCATAGCGCTATAGCTGGACAAAATAGCGCAGTCGCTGAAGCTTACCACCTAGCTTATGTCATGTTTTTTTTTTAATTTAAGTTACTCCCGATACTAAACACCTGTTAAAATATTATGTTTTCTTTTGTTTCAGATGAAATCTTTAATACTTCTTGCAATATTTGCATACGCCGTAAACGCACAAGATGACGTCTTCGATTCTCCAGACGATTGTACGAATTAATACAATAATAATTTCAAATACTTTATTAATTACTAGCTGACCCGGCAAACGTTGTTTTGCCATATAAATTATTGTGGACAACCCTTATCACTAAGGGATATGAAAAAAGGATGTTGGCCGATTCTCAGACCTACTCAATATGCTTACAAAATTTCATATGAATCAGTCAAGTCGTTTCGGAGGAGTACGGGAACGAACATTGTGACACGAGAATTTTATGTATATAGAGATTTATTAATGTAGTTGCCTACACAAGCAAGATGTGCTGCTCCAAGACGAAACCATTATCGCGTTGCCATGACAACGACGTGCGTTACCATAACAACGACGCGACGTCGTTGTCAGTCATTTTCATAGATTATTTTTTTCTAACGACGTCTATAACGAATTTCGTCATCGAGTTATGGCTTGTAACTTTGTCTAGTGCCCCTTAGCCGTACTAAGTGCCTAGTGTTCGTATCGTATTTTATTACAAGCATTGTATTTAGTTTCACCTATTTTCGAAGTTGGTTTATTTGCAATCAAATCTTGCTAGCTATATTGTATCCACTATTAATAGTATTGATAGTTTTAATAATATCTACAATTTTTTTTTTTACATTTATTAATTATGTATAATAATAATATACAGACTAAAATAATATGAATGATAATATTGACATATGATTTAATTGTATCTATCTATAGTTTTTGTATATATAATGGACATTAATTTGGAATGCTGAACTAGATTACAATATATTTCCAATTTTATATTTTGACGTGACAACGTCTTATAAATTGGTTTGCCGGGTGACACTTCAAGAAACTGCGTTACGCTGCTCCGCTCACGTTCCGCGCTCACAATGAGAGCGAGTGAGAGGCACGCGTCCCTTCGACTCGGGCATGGTTAGCCCGCCTAAGAGCGTGTGAGACAGACATAAAAAGTGAAAGGCACGCGTCCCTTCCACTCGAGCACAGTTAACCCGCCTAAGAGCGAGAGAGACAGAGCGAGAGAGAGAGAGTGAGAGAGATAGGCATACACACCGGTTCATGTTATACGAATGAATATTCACATTAAAATTATTTTACCACTCAAAGTCGTTGTCACGTAAAACTTTCGCCCGTATACCGACTTTATTTAATTGCATGATTAACTGTATGCGTTATTTTTAAAGATCTGACATATGTACTATATTCAAACGATTCTTTTATATTCTATTCAATTTTATTCCTGAAATCTTATAAACACGTTGTTTTTCGATGACAATGCACAATTTGATTATAAAAGTTTGTTGAGAAAAAGCATTTCTCAATTTTTTTATTATTAAAAAAAAAATACAAACTTTTTTTTCAGCGGACGCTTTACAAGTCTGCGTCATCAATGGTATGGAGGGTAGATGCGTCGAAAGCAATCGGTATTGTAGCACTGTCAACCACGGGGATGGCCGCATAATATGGAGGTAACAGGAGACATGTTTTATTTGTATAACAAATATTTATCTACTTCATTAATTTAAGTGCGAGGGTTTTTACTGGCAAAATCTCCTCAAACTCAGAAACTATCCAACCTCTTGCAATAAATTAACATTTATTAAAACATTGCGTCGCTTCAGTGCTTATTTGTTCTAACAGCCAAATTCACCGAAAATAACCTTTGAATGTAGATTAGTTAAGGCTCAAATTATAGTCTTTTTGGTGAAGAAAGATTTAAAACTTTTTGGTTCTAATATAAAAATAAAGTAGTTTTAATTTTCCTTGTGTCAAAACAATAAACAGCAAATTTTGTGCTTAAGTGTTCTAAGTCCGGTGTTTGTTTTATGTCCTACCCTGTAACAGAAGTTATGTGCTTGAGTGTTCTATGTCCACCCAATTGACCAATCACAGACCGCGACGCCATGTCCGCCATTTTCGTGCATTAATTATTGCGGTAAGAAGTCATTATGGGAATCACTTAATCGTTCCGGAAAAAATACAAAATACGTGTAAATAGTTTTGTGTTTGTTTCGGAATTGTTTTGCAAGTAATAAGTTATGTCTACAACTAGTTGGAAAACTAAAAAAGAGATGACGCAGCCCCAAACTGAGCTTTTTGATTTACACTCGATTCCGTTATGAATTTGAAACAGGGTGCTGTTTTTATAACGGAGCATAACTATGAAAAATGCATCAAGAATATTTATCTTTGTTTAACACTATATGTCATTCATCCTAGACGCAGGAGAATACAATTACTATTTTGATATGTTCAGTTTATGTCATATTCCTACAACTCTGAAGGTTAATAATATGAAACCATTGCATAATTTATTACGGCAATTAACGAATTGATTCATTTAAACCAAATGATAGAAATTGACTCACTTTTTCCGAGAACAAAAACTAACCTTCTATTTATTATGACAGGTACGATATCTAATAAAAGTAACAAACTACTAGCTCAGATAGTATTTGCCTTCCCATCTAATCCAAAGGTTCGGGTTTGATTCGCTATAGAGGATAACTCGTGTGTCTATATCTGTTGGCTTCGTGTCTGAGTATTTTTTTATACTATCTATGCATCTCTATGTCTAAATCCACACTGAGAATATTTAAATTAATACTTACATTCACTAAGTTAACCGTCTAACACTGATGAATATGCTTTATCTTTCATAATAAAGCATTGATCTTTTCAGATATTTAGCACAAGGCACTTTTTTCGTTTAAATTATATTTTTAATATGAACATTTAAATAAAAATGATTCAAGGAATATAAAAAACAACACACCCTCTATATATTATCGTAATACTTTTGGGACATCGAGCAAATAAGCACGCAAAATTAGAAAACTCACTTTGACCCATATCCAATGAGGAAATGTGCTATCTCCACATTCGTAATTATAACTGTGCATGTTTGTTCTATCTCCAAATAAAAACTGTAAAATAAGGAATATCTGATAACGATCCATAGATGAAAGTTATAAAATCTATTGAAAAGTAACCCATGTAAAATTAAAGACTTTCAAATCTAAAAATAATAGCTTCTTTTTTAAAACAAAGTATAAAACTCGTCTACCTGAAAAAGTCATCAATGGTAGATAGAACATTCAAGCACTAAGGCGACGATTGGGCAAATGCCATGATAAATCGATTTATTTGATAAGTTATCTTCAATATTCCTGGGCCATTGGAAAGTATGAGTATGGTTGACTGGCAGAAAATGCTTTTAGCATTAAGTTCCACCCTTTGTACATTTCTTGTGCAATAAAGTTTTAAATAAATAAAATAAATATGAGGAAGCTTATATAAAATCCTTTAAATAGTGGAATACTGCAATGTCTGTGTGAATCTGAGTGTGGGCGTTAATAGCTGCAACACAGTTTCCTAAACTATAGCGGTTATTTTCGTGCACAATATGTAATGTTTATTTGTTTTTATTCTCAAATTAGCTTTTATTTATTTTATTTATTTAGCTTCAAATAACCTTTTTTGCTTTCAGGTTAGCCGCCGCACCCTGCAAAGTCGGGATATGTTGTAAATTGGCTGACGTTCTTACTGGTTCATCCGGCTCTGCCGATGTTACTGTACCGCCACCTCTTGCTGGCTTGGGTACTTCCGGTAGCAATCCCGTACCACCCGCTAGTGGTTCCGGTACACCTGGCACTTCCGGTAACACCTTTGGTGGTTCCGGTAGCAGCGCAGGTTCTTCCGGTACCTCTGGCACTTTTGGTAACAACCCTGGTGGGTCCGGTAACACCTTTGGTGGTTCGGGTAGCAGCCCAGGCACTTCCGGTACCTCTGGCACTTTTGGTAACAACCCTGGTGGGTCCGGTAACACCTTTGGTGGTTCCGGTAGCAGCCCAGGTTCCTCCAGTACCTCTGCCACTTTTGGTAACAACCCTGGTGGGTCCGGAATCCCTGGCAGTTCTATTGGGTCTGGTACACCTGGAGCGGGTGGAGAAATACCAACAACGGTACGTATTTTTGTGTTATCATGTATCTGCAATGACAGTGACAAAAGCTTAACACTTTAGTACTGACGACAGACATCAGAGTTCTCGTTGTTACTAAAGGTCGCCTCACACGTGACGAGCTTATACTCCGGACGAGACACACGCGTGAGGGGCACGTGATTAGCTAAAAGTCTGTTTAGCTATTCTAGCTATTACAACATTGTGCGCTATGGCTGTCACTGGTGACCCCCAAACAATATTATTTCTATTGCGTCTATTTTTTTAGCAGTTAAAGGCTTAAGCCCTATTGCTTTGGTTAGAAGCAATAGACGATAAATATGTAGTTTTCATCGAAGCGTACTTTTGTGTGTGTGTCTGTAGCTACAAACAACAGCTAACAGCACAGAACTGCGGTTTCTAAACAACTTGTAATAAAGCCGTTTTTGCAAAACAAATAGATAACCTGAAGTACAGTTACTGTTGTCTGTACCGCGTTAAAAATAACTTTGTGACTGTATTATGACGATCACTTTGGTGTATTGGTTAAATAGTTGATAATTAACCAAGAGATCGCGGGTTCGATCCCCGCACTCTGCATGAACATGTCTGTTTGTACTGGTGTAGGTGCTATATGTATTTATTTAAGTTTATTTGTAATACCACTGTTGATTCTGATATCTGTAATACAAGTGCTTAAGCTACTTACCACGGAGTCAGATCAATGTATGTGATGTTGTTGTATATTTGTTTATTTATTGTATTTATGATTTATTCTTAGACACTTGCCTTGGCACCCATCATCTGCCATGGATTAAATAGGCCTTAAAATAGTACCAAACATCCTGTATATATAATATAATAGTTAATTCACTATTACCAGGCCCCTCTCTTGTATGTCGATGTACTTGCGCGCGGTAATAGCCTACTCTCGCCCGCACTGACGTCGGTGCGAATTCAGTGGGCTGCCAACAACCGTCAGACGCGCTAACGATCTACTATAATTATTCGTGTTACGCTTACGAACAATTTAGTTTTCATACGAACCAAATAAGTAATCTGTGCTTGTTAAACGTTAGCTTTATTTAAGAAAAATGACTTCTGGTGGTGGAAATTTATGTGCTGTTGATGGGTGTAGGTCGAATACTAAGAGAAATAAAACGCTTTTTTCAGTCTACCAGCTAATTTTTCATTTTCTATGTAATTATTACCCGGTAAGTTAGTAATTTATTTACAAAGTACAAAAATAAACAAATTAGTAGGTGGTACCTACGTAGGTAAATTGGATAAATTCAGGTAAATTGGGGTTCGGCTTTATTGAATTAAAATGTACCTACAGTGAAACATAGGTCAGTTACCTTATCGAAAACATACCTAAGTACCTATTATACCTATTAGTCTACTTTTTATGGGCTGCGCACCACCTACGAACTGTGTGTACCTACCTACCTACCTACTCGACGTGGTGGTTTAGTCGACTAATGACTAATTAATTAGCGAAACGACTAGGTAGGTAGGTAGGTACCTACGTAGTTGACAATAAAATTGACCGATTCTCAAAATGTACCTACCTACTAATAATCTACAAACGACAGATTCCACAAATGATTCGTTTTAGAAAGAGATAGCATGAGTCACAATTAAGTAGCTCATAATTCGCTTGTTATACCTTATACAGGCTGAATTTCTTATTTCACATTTGTTATTCAATAATGTTATATTATTTAAACAACAGTCAATCAAATACCATTTTAGAAAAAATATGGTTGAAATATTTTTACCGAAAGTGTCAACCCTAGTTCGATTGTCACTCGGTCTCACGTCACGTGGTCTCGCGCAGCTGCAAAGCAATAGTGACTTTATACTCAGAGCTGCAGGTGCATTATTGTACGCGGCAGAAAAAGTAGTCTATTAACGCTGTAGGTATCGAAATTTTTCTATGGATTGATTTATCTGTTACGTAGTAACTATTTAGTAATCTGTGCTATTACTCAGTATTCGTATAATTTTTTTTCAGGGCTGCGGTATCAAAAAAATACAAAATCTTAACAACTTTAGTAAGACTAAACCCAACCAAGCGGACCCGGGTGAATTCCCGTGGGCAGTTACTCTTTTGGTGTATGTATATAGTCCTTGAATTTTATAGACTTTCTCTAGATATTTTTCCATATGTTTTACTTTGATAAAACTAAAGTGGTCCTACGAGCGAGCATCACGTATTTATTTGCATTTACAGGCAAATAAATAAACGAAGTGTGTTCGTCGTGTACTTTTAGTGATATTTTTTACGATAAGAAAGAATAAAAAAAAACAATCTCACTAGACTCAGGATTTGAAACCTGGACTGTTTAAGAGTTTAGAGGCCCTAAACTCGTCAAGTACCTACACATGGCAGCACGTCAACTGTGGCATCTTATGCGCATTCAAAAAGGGCAATGAAGTTCTTAGCGTGATGATCTGTCGTTTGAACACGCTATCGTTTCTCGTAGTACGCCTTCTTTATTCAAAGGCTCCGTCTGGCTGTCACTAGGCTGCATTTTATACACCGTCATAGCAAGGCAATTAATAATGTTACGTTCTAAGGGTGTGGGATCTAGATTGAAATGCACTTCTAAACCGATGAAGTAGAGTAGGATTTATTGTACACACTTTACGTTACAACACTTAGTACACAAACACTTATATCGCACTCCAAAATCTTCTTGTCGCAGTTTTCGCTTCGATGTTTACTCGTCGCTTTCCCAAATTAAACTCAAACTCGGTCGCATTCCCGGGCTCCTTATATACCGGCTGTCAAGGACTCCCGAATATTCGGTAGGTACCTACTACCCAGTACGAGACTGTTCGGGATCCTTCCAAATGCCGTCTTGCCTAGCCTAGACCTTTCTCGAATGTTCGGCATCATAGTGCTATCCTTGTCTTGTGCTGTCTCTGTCACACCTTTCTGGAATGTTCTTAATATAGCTGCCTCTCTCTAATCGTGCTATCTCTTTCACTCCTACTGAAAATTACGTCATATACTGAAGTGGGCTTCAAAGGCCCATAAGGGGTCCTGAAAACGCCTGAAAACGGGTTTTCAGGTTATGGCGTCATCTGATAGAGGGCGCCTGAAAACAACGGCAACTTGGGTGAAATTTCGATAAACTAGTATGTGTTAGAGCACTCTCTGAAACGGCCTGAAATGGTATTTCAGCCTGCTGAAAACGCCTCCAAGGCACGGAAAAACACGATCAAAGTTTTAGCACTAGCCCACCGGCGTAACAATAATAAAGGACGACGCGCCCTTAGGTTACGCGTGATATTGTAGGTTAAATAGTTTTTGTCTACGCCACTAGATGGGGCTGTATCCAGTTGACTCGTACTTTGCTAATTTTTAAAGTAGCTATATGGTAATTTGCCGAAAAGTGGTGTTCAGAGTCAGTGACAATTTATCTTTTTTTAGCGTACTACCACCTGTAAACAATAAGAAAACTTTCAAGTACACCGGCACCGGGGCTCTTATTCACAAAAGTGTAGTTTTGACAGCGGCTCACGTGCTTAATGACAATGACCTGGACAACTTGAGGGTAATGGCAGGCGAATACAGCCAAACTCAAAAGATTCTACGAAAGAAATTGTTATCTGTCACCGAAGTTGTGAAGCACGAAAACTTCAACAGTGGTAAGTAGTATGTACTCGTATATTTGATTTAATTTTTAACTAGCTTAATGGCGCAGTGATTGCAGCGCTTTGGTGGTGATACCAAAAGTTAAGCAACATAAGTCGCGGTCATGTTTGGGATGGGTGACCATTTTGACCAATTAAGTGACGTCTATTTACAACACTTTGAATGACTTACAGTCATTTTGTCACAATAACGGTTTAAGGCCCTGACAGTGAGTGAGGCGAGGCCATATTGGACAAGCTGTCAGAAGCGAGTCCCGGCGACTGAAAGTGACAGATGTAACCTCCTATGCCCTGGAGGTCAGGGGTTTGATTTGATAAATTCAATTCATTTGGGTTGTATGTGTGACTCGCTCCGTCTGGCTTTTGCATCTCATTAACTCTGACGGAAAAACAATGATGCTTATACGCGTATCATAATTGTGTTAAGATTTAAGTAAGCTCGTGTTTCAGTTGAGAATTTAGGGGGAAACAACCAGCCACCTAACCAACATCCTATCACAGCTACGTGTTACCCTAATGTGTGAAAAATCTCCAGGTAATGGCGACTACGACTTTGCCCTGGCTTTCCTTAAGGGTTCGGCTCTCACGTTACCTCACGTGGGCACAGTGTGCCTACCGCCTGCGAGCTACGTGCCAGCCTCTGGCACCAGCTGTCAGTTCTCAGGGTGGGGGGTGGATTCCCAGCAGCAAGCCCAGCAGCAGCTCACTAAGGTACAAAATTTACCACCTTACATAATTACCTCTTAATCAATTTAAAATCTCGTTGGGTTCATGGTTGATAAATAAAGCCTTCTTCTCAATTAAGGAATTTGTAAAACATAAAGAAACTTAATTGAGAATTAACGCACAAATATAATTTCTACTCTTGACATTTAAATAAAGCAATTAATCAATAATTTTTCCATAAATTTATTAATATTAAACTTTTGCATGCTATTTTACATGGCTAAATAGGTCAAAGCTCTATTTTATGTATTTACGACCACTTTTTTATGTTATATAACCTATTTAAAGAAAAAAGAAATTTTGAATTAGATAGGTGAACCTTTGAAGAAAAGCAATACAGCAATTTGATTTTGAAAACGCAGAATCAACCGGTAAGATAGACGGATGGATAAATATAAAGATAGCAAGACCAAACTGGATGCAGGTCGATGACAACCGATCGACCTGGAAGTTTTTGGGGCAGGTCTATATTCAGCAGTGAACTTCCTGCGGTTGATTGTTATATGATGTTGAAGGTATAAATTAGACTATTATGGTCGCTTCAGAATCTTTACTGGATGAATGACAGACTTTCTTTTATTTCTCATATTTTGTTATTAATTTTGCTGATTGCTTAAAATTCCAAGACAACTGGTTGAACGTTCATCGTTGGCAGGATTTTGAAACTTCAACATTTTAATACGGGTTTGAGTTCTTTGTCAACCTTTGATTTCTTACCTTCAAAGTTGATTAACTTTGCACTTTTTCATTGGATAAATTAACCCCAAAATAATGTTATCTGTTTTTTTTTGTGCTGATGTCCTTTTTAACTCTGTTTAACAGACTGTGGTGCCAATGATGTCACACTCAGCGTGTCAGGATCGTTTTCGCCAGAGTCCCAAGCTAGGACCTGGCTTCCAGCTGCTCCCGTCCTTGACTTGTGCAGGGGGCGAGGTAGGAAAGGACCTATGCGGAGGGGGTGGAGGATCACCCCTGGTGTGCCCTGTTGAGGTAAGGAGTTAAAGTAATGTAAAGATTTTGCCCATAATTCTATGAGATGATATTAGCCATACTCCACCACGTGGGCTCAGTGCGGATTGGTGGAGCTGTACTTATTTATGAGGATAGTGACCAACCTTACCAACAGATGCTATGAAGCGGCCCAAGGGCCTCTGACTTAGCTAATTGACTACTAACGATGGTATCGATACGACAACCACAACAAAGATAAGAAAACTGCTCTCAAGTTAACATCAATTTATTTTTCTAAATAGACAAAAGACATTCTTTGTAATTAATTTTCTAGCAGACAGTGCTAAGGGTTGGCACCAAAACAATATTACGCGAAGAAAACTACACTCAACGCCATCTTTTGATAGTTCTCGGGGGTTTTTCATTGATGTATGTGACGATTTCACTTATTTTTCAGAACGAGCCAGGTCGCTTCATGCAGACCGGAGTAGTGTCCTGGGTAATAGGCGCATGTGGAGTAGACGGGTACCCTGTAGCCTTTGCCAATGTGGCCCTGGCAAGGCCCTGGATTGACCAGCAAATGGCGAGCCACAGTTACACCGCCGAGTCTTACACTTACTAAATTATATTGTAAGCAAAATAATCAACCCTAAATTCAATGGTTCTTTTGTAAATCTTTTTTAGGTATGAATTATTTCTTCATACTAACATGCATGACAGTTGTATTTCCTTATGTAAGCAAATTGTAATTTTGTGACGTTATGTATATTGATCAAATAAAGGTTATGGAGTTGTGGCAATTTTTATGGGTTTTTGTTTTTTGACGTGACAACGCGTTAAATTAGGTTGTGGCTCGGAGTCACTCATGAAAAAGTGTAACGCATGCTCACATCTGTTACGATGAGTCACCGAACGAGAGAGAGGCCCGCCGGACCGGCGAATGCCTTGCGTCTCTCTCCCAGTCAAACATGATCGGTGTCACGTAAAATCTTCGCCCGTAAAACCGACTTTACAGGCAACTATATTTTTTTCTGGATTGTAGTCGTTGCGCATTCGGATTTTATCAAAGCCATAGTAAGGGGCCACGTCTTAATGCCTTATGTCTCCCTGGCAACATCACTGGTCAAAGACTTTGACTTCTTGATCACTGAGGTATATTGTGTAAGCAATTATAATATTATATTCCTAAATGCATATTATTTTATCAATTATTCAACTGTGCTTCAACAAATGTTAATAATTTTATCAGTATAGAATATCTATTATTATGGAACTCTATTGACTCGCACAGTACTTTGACGTCACAGCCGTTGCACCCCTCCTTGCCGCCGAGTGGGGATTGCAACCGCCCGGTAAGTTACAACGGCAGGCAGTGCGGCCATTCTGTTCAGAGTCTTCGCCTAGAGCGGTGGTATTAATATAGAACGTTATTCTGCCCGAATCAATATTGATTTGTTTTTCTGGTGTTTATAATTAAAATTCTCGGTGTGAAATAATATAAGAAAAGTGTGATTTGCGTCAGTTGAAATAATAAATAAGTTTACAGCATGAACGTGGTTTTCACTTCTGAAACGATCCTACAATTGGACGCTAATATATGCCGGAGCTTCCCGACGCTCCCCATCCGAGCTGGATTCGACGAGAAATACAATTTTTATGCGCGATAGAATCAGAAATGAAGAGATACTTACAGCGGGCGGGAACAGTAGCGCAAAGAACTGTTGCCTTTCTCAAAATCAATGGAAAACCTCTTAATTTTGACGTGAATGTTTTTATTTCTGGTGTGCTAAAATTGGCAATTGGCATGATGACAGCTATCTTAAATATTTTCAAGACCATGGCGTTTAAAAAACATAGCCCCTATAAAGTAATTATAACCAGTTTATTTCCAAAAAGCTGTCGAAACCAATTTTTAAACACACAAAACTCAATAAATATTCGGTCAATTGACTCCGATTTCTAGTGACGTAACGTTAATTATTCCCATACAAAATCTATGCAGGCAGACCGTTTTGACAGATAATAAAAAGTATGTCAACGATTGGTGGTGTCGTCTAGCCAATTGGGAAAATCAAATTTATTTTTATCATTTTTTTATTCCAAATAAATAATAATAATAATAAATTAATACACCACACTACACATACATTGATCTGACTCTAAATAAATAAATCTAATAATAAATGTATCAATTGTTTTTGCTTAACCTTTTGAAATTACGTAAGTACATACTAGCTAAGCCCTGCGGTTTCAACCGCATAGAACCCGTTTATTACGTTTCCTACAGGAACCGTTAAGTCTTACGGGATATAAAGTACCTTATATGTTATTCCAGGCTATAATCTATCTATGTTTCGAATTTCAGCCAAATCGGTCCAGTAGTTTTGGCGAGAAAGGGAAAGGGAACAGACAAAATTTCGCATTTTTAGTATTTGTAACGCCAAGCCTCAGCCACCATAGCCACCATAGCCAATCATAGCCAATCCTAGCCAAGCCAGCCAATCCTAGCCAAGCCAGTCAATGGGAAGCCACCGCCATGCCAGTTGACGCTCCCCACTACAACTTCCGCCAGCCGTGCGCCCTTGGGTGGGAGCAAGCCCTTATAACGGCCAGACAGCTCAGTCTAGCCACTTATGCCCTCTTAGCCACTGAATAGGCCGAAACTCTGCCAATTTGTATTTTGATAGTTGATTATAACCTAATTTAAATAAAATCTGTGTGCTTATCGTTTTGCCTGTTTTTTTTATTTATGCCACTCATTACATATTAGTAGGATAAAAGGGATAGAAGGATTAATCTTTTAAACTGCTCTTGAAGTTGTTGTACCTTCTGGTTAATAAAAAAATTAAGTTACTTGTAATCAATAAACATCAGCTGTGATATCTACAACATACCTTTTTTTTTTTTTTTTTTTTTTTTCGCTGTGGAAATGCTTTTACGCATGCCCCCCACACATCTGCAGGGGGGTATGTGGGACTCAACGGCTGGTGTGCAAGGCCGTAATACCCACTAAAACCACAGCGCATTCCGCCACTCCGCCATTGTGGGGCGCCATGGGGTCGCGTGAGCATTCACCACGGCACCCCGGCGGATAGCCCGAGGGCCACAAACTCCTTGGCGGCGGAGCAAGGTGTTGGGCTCCGCCACCAAAACTAACTCCCACACGGCCGCAGAGGATAGGGAGGACGGCAACGACACACCGCATCTCCTCTTCCTCTGCGGCCCCACCGCAGCGCCATCAAACGGTGCGCCCCCGCTTGGTCGCGGGAGATAGGCCGCACGGCAACGACACACCAAGACGACCCTCCTCCCGCGACCGCACCCGACCGCGAGGGACAGCCAAAACCGTCCCCCACACCCGCATCCCTGGACGCATCCCGCGCAGGCCTCCCCAAGCCCACGCGGAGCGCCCCCTCCCGGGATCCCGCCCAGCTTCACCGTGGGTGGCAAAGCCACGGCTACCGAGCCCCCCCACCACGACAAGGTGGAGATCCGACAGGGGGGATCTACAACATACCTACCTAGTATGCAAATCGTAAATAAATAAATTAATCTTATCACTTATCTTACATTAACCTAGAGTATGCCGTAGTTTTTATTTAACTGAGCTTCCCAATAGGTCACCAAGAACAGAGAAAATAAAAAAGTCATTGAATTCTTTAATTTTTATTACACGCATTCCATTTAATTCATTTATAAAAATAATAAAAATAAAATTAATCTTTATTCATCAACTAGGTAACAAAAATATGTTCAGTTGCTGGGACCGACCTGGTAAGTAAAAAATATACTTGTGGCAGGAGGCCCCGCTCTCTGTACACAGGGGCTTGTGATATTTGGAAGTTACAAAAGTTTAAAATAAAAAGAAGTTATTACTTAACTATTTGTGGTGTGTGTGTGTGTGTGTGTGCGTGTGTGTACGTGTGTGCGCGTGTGTGTGCGTGTGTGTGCGCGTGTGTGTGTGTGTGTGTGTTTGTGTGTATGTGTGTGTGTGCACGCGGGCACGTGTAAGTGTTTAGTAGCCCTACTATGTTAAATCTTGGGATCGGTGACAATAACCGCATACTCAACAACTTGAATTCATTTAGGGCGTGTACGTCTCACTACCGTAGCCTCTTAGAGACATCGTGTCATCGATCCACTGCCTCACTTCGGCCACATTCGTGTACACCCCGGGGACTCCGGGCTGCCCGCAGTCGACGCCCCAGGAGACGATGCCCGCTTGGTAATACTGGTTCGGTGAGGTCTGTGGAAAAAAGTGTACCTAGGTTTAGGTTTAAAGATTCTCACTGAGACTTGTTAACTAGGTCATTTACATGAGAACAATGCTTTCAAAACATTTTAATGCATTCGCCGTCGAGATAACACAATACTGTAAAGGTACGGATACACTAGGGAACATTTTGTCCCGCAACATGACGCGCAACACTCGATTTACGTGACGCTGCGACGTTGCATTGAGGCCCGCAACATGTCCCTCAACATTTCAAGGAGCATTTACGTGACGCGGGACATGTTGCCAGCTCCCGTCCTGAGAGCGGGCGCACGTGTTGCGCGTCAGTGCCGCGTAGGTTGTTGCCGAGTGTGGACACGAGCGCAACGTGTTTCTCAACAAGGCGATAGTGAACAAATAATGCATTTTACTGCACTAATCAACCCAACCTCTTCGGGCGACATCCTTCCCGTTACTGGCTAGTGTGTACAGAAATAACATTGGAAATAACGCAATATTTATGTCCCCGAGATTCTTAACGTTGTTGACGAGGGACATGTTCCGTAACATGTTGCTTTATTTGTCCCCTAGTGTATCCGCGGCTTAAATAAATTTTTTTTTGGTACACACACACGCACACACTCATACACAATAAATAATTATTCTGCCTATACGCGACAATAGTTATTTGTTATACAAGAGTGCAAAGTTGCTTTTTAACCGCGTGTTCAATTTTGATGACCGAGCAATCGAAGGATTCTAAAATTGAATCACGAGCGCATCGAGTGATTCAAAATTAGAATCCTGAGCGTTAGCGAGGGAATCAAAAGAGCACGAGATGAAAAGTCCTTGCACTCGAGTGCAACACGTAACTTTTCATTCCACCTCAGCGAGGAAATGACTAAATGCAAATAAAATCGTTGACAATCACAAGATACTTTTATTTCAGCTTAGGTATTAACTACTACATTATGACAGGTAAGTTAATACTTACCTGTATAATTTAAAAATTATTCTGTAATCAGAATAATCTTTAAATTATAACAAAATAATACTTAGGTATAATTAATAAAAATTGAAAGTAACGTTGCTACAGTTATTTAAATTGAGTGTAATATTTTTGTTGGGTACTGTAATATTAGTGTTAGTCACTTGTGTCTTACTGTTTTTCGAGTGCTTGCTTTCTTGTTCCCGGATAAGTCTATAAAAAATGCCAGCAAAACGTTTTCTGAGAAAGTTTTGGCTCTTTTTGCTAGTCGCCACGTGTTGAACATAACGTACTGTTTTAAATACTTCTCGCGTGATTGTTGAGGGAGAAAGCAAGCATTATTAACAGTTTCAGTCAATTCTGTTGGCGTCAAACAAACTTCCTCGTCGCTAGAATCACTAATTTTAGTTTTTTCACTTGTTTTCAAGTTTCTTGTTTTTAATATAAGGTTTAACAATGACGTGAAAAAATGCCGCGTAAAGAACCGCCTACAAAGCAAATTGAAAAAAGAACACCAAGAAGGTTCCGAGTTTGAGTTTTTAACAAATTAAAAAAATGTTCTATGATATATTTGGCACCATAGAGGTATAAATAGGTTTAATGATTTTTTAATTCACAAACTTAGTGCACACGATGTTCTAAATTCAAATTTACTTTAACCTCTCGTGAATAAAAACGGCTTTTGCACTCAGATATTGAAGAGCAAAATGACTCTTTCCGAGATGGTGGGATGAAAAGTTAGTTTTATAGGTTGGTTACTTAATTAATAAAAGCACTTAAATGAGTGATTCATCCTCAATAATTTAATGAGCTAATCGTACCTTCTGTGAGTGGAGTCTAAGAATTTGGCTATTCATACTCCAGACATTCGTCGGGCGTTTCCCATTCTTTGGGTTGCGACCTGTTACTGGTACTGGACTATAAATATGAAATACTGGGTTACTACAGCAAAATTCTTGCCAGTCTCAACATCTAAATACCTTCTTACTGATGTAGTGAGGTATATGATTTGGTATGAAAGTACATATTACGTGGGCCACGAAGAGGGCATCAAAGGCGAACCGCTGGGCGAAAATTACCGGCTAATGGCAAAAAAACAGTTTGGGAAACACATACGTATTGACGACTGTTTAGCGCATCTGCCAGCGTGCCATTTCTTCATTCATTGACCATTTGTCCATATTTCTACCATATTTCTGTAGGCAATCATGACTTTTGGTGTGGCTAAAGATGCCGTGACCAATGATGATGAGTGGATGGCAGATACATATGTCACGATTTTAGCAGCGGCAATTAGTTGACTCGCGATTAACAGTGAGCCGCAGCGAGTCGCGGCGACAGTAATAATAATCTTCATAAATATAAAAATGAATTGCTGTTCGTTAGTCTCGCTAAAACTCAAGAATGGCTGAATCGATTTCAATAATTTTAGTCTTGAAATATTTGTGGAAGTCCAGGGAAGGTTTAAACAGTGAGAAATTATAAAAATATATATGTATGTGAAAATAGCGGGCAGGGCGACGTATGCCGGGTCCGCTAGTTATAAATAAATATTTCACAACAATCACACAAATCCTCTTGTCCCAAATTAAGCTACGAGGCTTGTTTTATGGGTACTTGACAACGGATAAACATACTTAAACACATATTATACATAGAAAACACCCAGTACAAACACACATGTTCATGCACACTTATGCTTGTACTGTGTGGGGATCGAACCCGCGACCCTTGGTGTTGTAGAAGTCCGATATGTGGAACACTGCTCCAAGCGGTTGTCGACAGTATGTCACATATGTGCGTTGGCTCTAATGCTCAGCAAGAGTCACGATGACTTACCTGGTAAGGGCACACCAGTGGACCGCCGCCGTCGCCAAGACACGCGTCCTTGCCCGTCTCCCCGCCAGCACAAATGAAGGACTTATGCAAGTTGAAGGCCTGCCCCAGCTTGTCTCGAAGCGTCTCCTGGCAATCGGCCCTCGATACTGCTGGTACTTCCACCTGGAGATGATGGAAGAAGTAATAAATAAAATTCTTTTATTTTGGATGAAGTATATATGTCGTTAATTACAACTTTTACTGGACTATTTGAGCAACAGTTGATTGACGGAAAAGTGATTATATTAATTTATTTATTTTATTTGGGATAGGTTTGGATAGGATTCTTGACCCACGACTAAGCCCAACGAGGCAAGGACTGAGTCTACGATGGAGCGAGCTCACCTAGAAGATGCCTGTTCACTCTAGCTTTGAAGATTCCTATGTTGTAATTGCAGGGAAACACTGTTATGTATCACTGTATGTTTATTTATTGTTCTTTTTCTATCATTTTAGTAAGTAGGAACCTAACGGTTATACTATAAAAAAAAATCTCTGTATGTGCACCGCCTGTGTGTTCTCTGCTTCGGCCTGTCGTCGACCGGTAGAGAATGCCTCCGGCATTAAGTCCGCCACTGTTAGTGCAGAAGTTTTTTAAATAATAAAATTGCAATCCAGCGGTTTCTTTTCTTACCATCTTCAGTATGTCGACGGTAGTTTGATCGCTGAAGCGTTCCTGACCCCACCCAGTGACGATGCAGGACGCACTGGGGGGAACGGTCGCCATCGCAGGGGGGAGGCACGTGAAGCCAATGTAATCATCTGAGGTTACATCGATGGGGGTCGCCAGGAAGAGGAGTGCTACGTCGTATCTGAGTGTTCCTGAAAAGTTGTTAAGTGTATAAAGATAAATTTATTGCATAAAAATTAGCCTAATTACATTTTTAATTAAAAATCTACTGAACTAGATGTAAAAAAATAAATAAATGCTTACTACAATGTTAGTGATTAGGTATCTATTCTTATTATGTAGGTTAGTGCTTATATGACAATTTATTAATAACACAAAAACAATTATACATTATGAAATGAAAGTACATGCTTGTATTACATTATGTAACTGAAGGACTTATTATATATGTATTAAATTGGTAAATATTAATATTATGCTACTACTTTTAAAAGATTTTCTGTGTCATCATATGATTTCTCCATGAGCCATTTTTGTAAACTTATTTTGCATATAGTTTTATACATAGGGTAAATACATAGAGACATGTTTATCATATTGTAGAGAAAACGACCTAGAAAACAAAAGAATTTTTGGGTGTGTTCCCTATTGAATAGTTCCGAAGGGCAAACGATATCAGCACGTCTTTTGCCGGCTTGCAGTTCTCAGTATTTAGTTAAGTAATTAAGAAACCATGACAGTTTTCGCCTCCACTTACCTACAGCAATTAAATGGTAGAGCTTAGCTGGTATATATCATTTAAAAGTAACACGGCATCGAGCAAATCAATGGGGTTTTCATGATTCAATGTTTTATGCAGACATTTCACCTACATAAATAAACGTACTGACTCGCCACGTTCGGACGTGACGTTTGGGCTTGCTTAAGCTTGTTTTGATGTCTAATCTACATTGTCTGTTTTGACGACAACATTAGTCTAGTGGTCTGAGGTCCAGACTACAAAACCGGCTGTCGCGGGTTCGAATCCTGCTAGGGGCAAATGTTTGTGTGATGAGCACGAGCTTTTGAACCTGGGTCATGGGTGTTTATAAACGTATTTGAGTATTCTATCCGTTATTCTAACCACCATAGCACTAGCTAACGCTTAGTTTGGGGCTAGGTAATTGGTGAGTTCTTTAAAACAAAAAAAAATTAAAAAAATTGTGAGAACTTCGTAAGACAAAATATTATTTATCTAAATAAAAATATTTTTAGATGTGTTAATCGTCTGAACTGGAGCTAATTTTGTATAAAAAGACATCGAACTGCTACAAAGAAGGAAGAGGTCATTGCTTGTTAAAATGAGTTGGTCTCACCTCGTCAGCCTTTATGTACGTCCGACCGCTGGGCACAGGCCTCACCTTAACTAGAAAGTGTTTCAATCCATAATCTACCTCGCGGGCTTAGTGCGATTATTGGTGGAGGGTTGTTTGTAAGGTAAGTGACTTTCCTTGCTGTCAGATGTGATTAAGCCGCCCAAGGGCCTCTGCCCAGGCTTCATGACTAACCAGGATACACAGCTTAACGTGCTTACCGAAGCGCGAAGATGAGATTGACATCTCCTAAATTGAGGTGCTTGTGGCGCAGTGGTTGCAGCGCAGTGGTTGCAGCGCGTTAAGCAACCTACGACGCGGTCATGTTTGGGATAGGTGACCATTCTGACCATAAAAGTGACGTGTATTTACAAGCATCTCCGTGCTTCGGAAGGCACGTTAAGCTGTTGGTCCCGGTTAATATCGATAGATGTTAGTTGTTAAGCCTGGTCGGAGGCCTTCGGGTGGCTTAATAACATCTAACAGTAAGGTTGGTTACTTACCTTACACAATTCCTTCCTTCCCCTTCACCAATCCGCACTGAGTCCGCGTGGTGGTGTATGGCTCGCGCCACCTCATAGTTGAGGTGAGGCCTGTGCCCCGCAGTGGAACGTATATAGGCTGATGATGATCTCTTGAATGGTCAGAATGTTAGGTTGCTTAACTTCGGTGTCACTACCAAAGCGCTGCACCAACAGCGCCACAAGCACCTTAGTTTGTCTTGTATTCTTACTTGGCTTAAACAACGGATGCTTCACTACTTCTGCGACGTAAATGCTATGGTGAACCGCAGGGTCATATTTGACGTTCCTAATGTTCAAAGCTCCAGGTCTGACTAGCCAGTTTTTCTTCTCGTTGTAATTGTGAGCGACCGTTAACACCACTTGCGGATGGATGAGGGAACCAGTGCTGTTATAACTTTCTGTCCCGTTCCAGAGCACCCTGGAAATGGAATAATTGGGCTACAGGCTGTTCGAAAGATAGACTTGGGACTTGACACTTTAAAGCAGTTATAAAATATACCTTTATGTCTAATAGGTACCTACTACACAGTACCAATTATCTGAATAATAAACATCATGATATCAGCCTGTTACAGTTCAATGCTGGACATAGGCCTCCCCCAAGGAGCGCCACAGCGCACGATCTCTCGCCCTCTGCATCCAGTTACGACCAGCTGCCTTCTTCAGGTCACCTGTCCATCTAGCCGGGGGGCGTCCCACACTACGTTTACCTCAGCGTGGCTCCATTCGAGAACCTTCCTGCTCCACCTTTCGTCGGTTCTGCGACAGACAACGCCAGCCCACTGCCACTTTAGCTTGCTACATTTTTGGATAACATCAGTTACCTTAGTCTTATGTCGTATGACCTCGTTCCGGATCTTATCCTTTAATGAGATCCCTAACAAGCTGAGTGACGTGTTGTTGGTGATGTGAATGATAATGAATGTGAATGATAAACATATACGAAGGGAAACGATGCTGGGACACTTGCTACGACACGGCTAATTTGTAAGGATTCTGTTAGATAGGCAAAATAGAAGAAAAAAGAGGAAGAGGAAGACCAAGGAGAAGTTACATGGAAGAACTGAAGGAAAAAGTTAGAATCAAGTCGTTACGAGGAACTCATGGAGAAGGTGCACGACAGAACACACAGGTGAATTTTCCACCGACAAAAGCAAGACTCTTCAATTTTCGATGACCACTTTGGTGCAATGGTCAAGAAGTTGACTATTAACCAAGAGGTCGCGGATTCGATCCCCGCACTGTACAAACATTTGTGTGCATGAAAAAGTCTGTTAGTACTGGTCTGGGTGTAAAATGTGTTAATTTAAGTTTATTTGTAATACCGCTGTTGATTCTGATATCTGAAACACAAGTGCATAAGCTACTTACTACGGAGCCAGATCAATATATGTGATGTTGTTGTATATTTTATTTTTTATTTATATTATTAACATTTACACTCACATTTAAATTTGAAGAAGTAGAATCATAATATACGGACTACCTCACAGCAGCACAATTCACAAAAAAAAAACTTATATAATAAGCATTTTTGTAAAGAGGCATTAACTATGATGAATGACTGAGTTTCTTGCACAGATTCTTCTCAGAACAAGCTCATAAATTGTCTAGAAGTTGTGGTACGGTTTTGATGAGACGTATAAAAGTGCTCCATGTGGTATTCTGTGTGGAATGGCTTTTCTCACTTTTTACAACTAAAATTCTACCGTGCCTATTACTTTAGCCCATGGGGGTAACTATGAGCCTTTACCAGTAAAGTGTTTATTTTACTATTTACTGTGTCTAATCACTGTTTTACTGACCATGTATGACACCATGTACCGGACGACGTATATACATAATGTTATCAAAATAAAATTGTTTGAGGTAGCTTATAACTGAATGGGTCAAAGTTACCCTCCTTTTTGACGTGACAACGTCTTATAAATTGGTTTGCCGGGTGACACTTCAAGAAACTGCGTTACGCTCCGCTCACGTTCCGCGCTCACAATGAGAGCGAGTGAGAGGCACGCGTCCCTTCGACTCGGGCACAGTTAACCCGCCTAAGAGCGAGAGAGACAGAGCGAGAGAGAGAGAGTGAGAGAGATAGGCATACACACCGGTTCATGTTATACGAATGAATATTCACATTAAAATTATTTTACCACTCAAAGTCGTTGTCACGTAAAACTTTCGCCCGTATACCGACTTTACAGGCAACCAATTTTTTATGTCAGGGAAATGCTGTTACGCATACCCACCAGCCGCGGGGGCCGCTGAGGGTTATGTGGGACTCCAGACCTCAGGGAGAGAACCCGACTACCCACTAAAAACCTGACGGTGCCCTCCGGTGCCATGTGAGTCGGGGACGTGGCGGGTTCAATGTAGGCCAAGAGGCAACAGGCATTCACCGCAATTCCCCGGTCTCAAAAAAAACAAAAACCTATTAAATTGTAAAGCTCAGGCCACACTTGCGAATTTCTGTCGTCGGGACCCGCTTCTACTTACTCAAAGATCGGAACCGCCCAGTTGAATTCTGCAAATTTAGCCTTCGGTGCTCGAAAAGGCTCCATTTTTTCACCTGCTTTGAAGAATGCTTCATTTCGCATGCCGCATCCCTAGTTAATGAATGAAAATAATAATTTAAAAAAAAACAGATTGTTCTTCAAACAGAGAAATCAGAAAAAAAAGAGAGAAGAGCAGAGAAGACATATTATTCACATATATTGTATTCAAATTGTCCATAATTTACCTTTACTTTTCAATACATACTGTTATTGTTTGTTACGAATGTTGTGTTCACCTATAATAGGTATACATTTATGGTTTAAATACTAAGGTTCCAATTTTAAGATGAGCAATGTATGCAATATATACAAGGTTAAATTTTAGTGGATGTTTTCCCGATGCGGAACGAATTACTTTCTGTAATACTATCGAATCATGGTTGTTCTTTTTATATTAAATAGGTACCTATTTTTGTTCTCCATACTGCAAGCGCTTCATGAAACGGGCCCGCCCATACATAATGTTGAATTTTTTTGTTGATTTTATTTAAAAATAACTTAAACAATCGATTTATGTACTGATATAGAATCAATTCACTGCGGGAAAACAACCACTAAAATTTTACCCTGTATATGCATACTGTTGGTGTTCCTTTTTAAATAAATAAATAGAAGACTTTGTGTGAATAATCCGAGGAGGTATTATTAAAGTTCTTCTTAAATAATAAGAACTACAATAACATCTCCAGGGGTCTTAAAATAAGTAACAGAAGACATTTTTTTATATCTTTCTGTCTGTCTTTTGTAAGCGTTTTACACATAAACTACTAGACGGATTTAAATAAAACTTTTTTTGTTCTACAGATATAAGCCATCACTGACATATCCTACTACTATTATAAAGGCGAAAGTTTGTAAGTATGGATGTATGGATGTATGGATGTTTGTTACTCTTTCACGTAAAAACTACTGAATGGATTTGAATGAAACTTTACTACAATATAGCTTATACATCAGAATAACATATAGGCTACAATTCATAAAGATTTTTTAAGATAAAGGCTTTCCACGCGGACGAAGTCGCGGGCGGCCACTAGTAGTATATACGAGTATAGGCTATATTTTATCTCGAGGGTCGTCTCATTTATGAACTGACCCGAAATCTTAGTCGCCCAGCTATATCGTATGTAGGTATGATATTATATCTACCGGGTGACCCCGAAAACAATCGACAAACTTTAAGGGTAGGTTGTATTACGTATATATATGCATTCTGTGCAATCAAATGAAAAATCGTAAGTGTTGAAACTGTCATCGTGTTTTCGCGTCCAAAAATAAACATAATACAAATTAAAAACAACCAAAATCAAGCTAACAAGGTAACACTCATAAAATATTACATTAAACGTGCTAAGCACTTTTGTTCACGAGAGTCGCATTGGATTGTTTATAATAACAATACATAATCTCAATGAAGCGCGTCGCCAAACGCGCAGGTACGGATAGTAGGGCTAAGAAAATATATACTTTATCTCAATCGCATAAAGCGTACGATGCGCAAGATTCGCCCCACCCACACGCTAGCCCTTTGAACTCACCGCGCGCCCCGCACGTGCCCCGTAAACAAAAAATCAGTTCAGTCACGGCACGGTAATATTATCGATAGTCACGGGTTTAGTTACCGCCGCGACCGTGACCTAATTGGTCACGGTCGCGGTCGCGTTGGATTGCAGTGAAGTGATAGTGCATGTTTCGTGATTGTGTCGTACTCTAACCGCGAGCTTCTTTTTATGGTCTGAGTGAAATCCCAATCAGCTGACCAGCGCGATCCCCAGATCTCACGTCTTTAGATTTTGATTTGTGGACTGAAATTAAAACCATAGTGTACGGAAGTGAATGTGCAACAGTGGTTCGGCTCAGGGAAAGGATTGTTAGTGCATTTAACGTTGTAAAATCTCGAAATCTCGTTTTACAATCAACCGGTGTGTATGCCTATCTCTCTCACTCTCTCTCTCTCGCTCTGTCTCTCTCGCTCTTAGGCGGGTTAACTGTGCTCGAGTGGAAGGGACGCGTGCCTTTCACTTTTTATGTCTGTCTCACTCGCTCTTAGGCGGGCTAACCATGCCCGAGTCGAAGGGACGCTTGCCTCTCACTCGCTCTCATTGTGAGCGCGGAACGTGAGCGGAGCGTAACGCAGTTTCTTGAAGTGTCACCCGGCAAACCAATTTATAAGACGTTGTCACGTCAAAAAGACCGCGGCGTCGTGCTCGGTTGTGCATTCAAAGGGAAGGTGGTCACTTTGAACAATTATTAAAATACACGTAGCTCTGGTAAGTTAATTTTGATAGATGTTTTTGATTTTCTTTTGTAAATTTTATTCATAATACACGTTGTAAAAAAGCCCGCGTAATACGAATACCTACGGAGCGTAATGCTGTAGGTGCGCATCGTCTCTCGGCCGCAACTCGCGACTTCCCGTCTGTACAGTTGCGTACAAAATGTGTTGGCCAAAATGGATATATAGCTTTTTTTTTAACACGCTTTTATTAGCTTGACCTGTATGTATGTATGTATGTATGTATGTAATGGAATCTTTGAGCATAAATTGGACCGATTTCCAGAAGTTTGATTAATTTGAAACTTTGCACACGTATTAAGTACCGATGACAATGCAATAATTTGATAAGAGTTTTCCATTATCCTTATTAAGTAAAAAAATGAAATTAATATTTCTGAAATCACCTTCTTACATTTTCCGCACGGCGCCATCGCTTTCACAAATATTGCGAAAGTATCTAGTCAATTTCTTGAATGGTTCGAGTTTTGTAACCTTTCGCGTTCGCTTAGCTAGTTAGTTTCGATATCATTAGATGTCGCTGCTAATGCTAATTTGATAGATTTGCACTAGAAGCTCTGAATTTTGTTGATGGATGTCACTTAATTAATTAACACGCTTTTATTAGATCGGGGTGTATATATGTATGTATTAAGTACCGATGACAATGCAATAATTTGATAAGTTTTAACTAAAAAAATTAAATAAATAATAGTTTAAAAAACTATAAATACACGCTTTTATTGCTAACTAAATTTATATTACACGGAATTTATATTACAGTAGAGAAAAAGCGTGGGGTGCACTTTATGTCGTTTTCATACTTTTCTTTTACACGTGCCAATAATAGGATGATTTTCACATAAGTACTACTATACCAAGCACCCCACGCTTTTTACTCTACTGTAATATAAATTCCGTGTACTCAGAAATTATTTTCTCTTTTTTAGTTAGCAATAAAAGCGTGTTTTTTTTAGTTTTTTAAATTATTATTTATTTTTTATTTTTTATTTTTTTACTGTACTGCTCCGTTCTCACTAATATTTTTATTACTTTATCAGTGCTATTGATGAAACATCCTCATAGAGTTTGTCGACTGATTTCAAATTCACCCTGTATATATTAATTTATTTTTGGCGTTATTCACCACTTTACCTAACTTAGTTAATTTTCACTGCACCCATTGCCTTCTTTCTTCATGACCTTGAGGTTGACTGGCAGAAAATGCTTTTAGCATTAAGTCCACCCTTTGTACATTTCTTGTGCAATAAAGTTTTAAATAAATAAATAAATAAGTATGAACATGGCTCCATAAAAAAAATTGTTAAGCGTGACGGGCACTTTTAACACACAGGTACAACAAAAACGAAGATCTTGAGTAACTTAAGTGAAACCCTAGTGGTCCAGCTAAACTGAAAGAGGTATTAATGAAACCACAGATTACTAAATAGTTAATGAAACGTCTTAAAAGAAAATTGATCAGCATAACGAGCTCTTTCTGACGATATGAAAACAATAAAGTTCTAGAAGAAGTGCGTTAAAGTGGAGTGATTGAAATTGAAATTCGTTTATTTGTAAGAATACAGGTTTAAAGATCTTAATGTTATCGTAAGTTAGTACAAGTATTCAACATGCATGCAGGTGTGCAAAAAATAATTAAAATAGGCAGAATTAATAGTATAAAATAAATATTGATATGTTACATCAATTACAATGATAAATTATGATATGTTACATTAATGTTTTAAATTTCATGTAATTTTTTTATAATTCATAATTTTATTGCATTGTATTATTGTTATTGGAAGCAATAAACTCAATTTGTTATTATTATTATTGAGGCTTATTAAATTGCGGGCTGCGGCTAGTAGTGAATATAAGTGAATTATCTTCGTAACTCCTCTCCGTTGAAGCTTTAATATGATTAATGGAACTCAGGAGGAAAAAAAAAGCGATCGGAAAAAACTTGAATTATGAGGTACTCGTAGTTACTAACCCTTGATAATGAATTAGCCATGGTCTCTGACTGCGGTGTAGTTTCTGAAATAAATAAATATGTATACAACGACATCACATACATTGATCTGACTCCGTGGTAAGTAGCTTAAGCACTTGTGTTACAGATATCAGAATCAACAGTGGTATTACAAATAAACTTAAATAAATACCATATACCATACCATATACCATATATACTTAACACCCAGACCAGTAAAAACAGACATGTTCATGCACACAAATGTTTGTACAGTGCGGGGATCGAACCCGCGACCTCATTGTTAATGGTCAATTTTTTGACCATTACACCAAAGTGGTCGTCAAATAATGAAATAACTATAAATAAAATAAAGACAAAGGTAAGTAATTAAAAAACAAGCTGTACGTACGCGGTGAGATGATTTTTTAGGTTTTTACATACTGATATTCAAGGTGCAAAAGTGTACCGGTGTCTGGATATTACTTAAACTTTAGCCCAGGGCAGTAACTTTGACCCATTCAATTGGTCAAAGTTACCTCAAACAATTTTAATTTGATAGCAACGGCGTAAATAGGTACTTATATACGTTATCCGGTAAATGGTTTTATAAACGGTAAAACAGTACTCCAAATTGAGCCACTGTGACAACCGATGACATTAAAGTGCGCCATTCTTCCCTATTCTGTGCCAAATCTGACCACGTTGGAGGCCAAGATCCGCTTTGGGTCGCTGAGCCAGTAAAGTGGGTGTGTGTGTGTGACAACCGTCACCCGGCCCAATTACTCGTCACCCGGCTTGCAATAGGTTGTGGGTTCAATTCCCACTCGTGGCAGTCCGTTTTTTTCTTTAAGTGTATTTTAATTTTACATTGTAAATAAATTAGCTATGCTATTGTTTAAAAAAAATAATAGCAAAAAGTAGCATAAAAAATGTAAAATTTAAAAAACTGAAAATACACGCTTTTATATCGCACTAAAAAAGAGGAAATAATTTCTGAGTACACGGAATTTATATTACTCAGAGTGTACTCAGAAATTATTTTCTCTTTTAGTGAGCAATAAAAGCGTGTTTATTTTAGTTTCTTAAACTGTTATTTATTTTTAATTTAATAAGGATAATGGAAAACTCTTATCAAATTATTGCATTGTCATCGGTACTTAATACGTGTGCAAAGTTTCAAATTAATCCGATTTCTGGAAGTTGGTGAAAATTGAGCTCAAAAATTCCGTTACATACATCCCTGATCTAATAAAAGCGTGTTAAAAAGCATAAAACGTATTAATTAAAAAATACTTAGTAGAAAAAAGCAGCCGTGGGTTTTGTTATCATAAAAAGTATATATAAAAATAAATTGCTGTTCGTTAGTCTCGCTAAAACGCAAGAATGGCTGTACCGATTTTGCTAATTGTGGTTTTGAATTATTTATGGAAGTTCAGGGAAGGTGTAAACGGTTATTAAATATGAAAAAAATGCGAGATCAGTGGGCAAGACAACGTTAGCGGGTCCGCTAGTGTTAAAATAAATTTAACTCACCATACTCATCATCATCATCACTATTACTGCCGAAGATGTCAATAATATCTGGTTCTGGTGCTTTTTCCGGTGCTGCTTCCGTCTTGAAGAAGGCTTTGCTGCTGACTACGAGGGTCAGTACCAGAAACTGCGGAAATGACAAAACAAAACATTGAGAACTGTGCCTTGGTAAGTAGTTAAGCGACCCGCGGCGCGGTCGTGTTGGGATTGGTGACCACTCGATGTGACGCCGTGACGTCTGCCTATTAACAAGCATTTTCGTTCTTCGGATGGCACGCTGTATATTTTTCAGGGATGCGATATCAAAAAAAATACGAAATCTTCCCCAATTTGTTATATATCAGAAACAGATTCTTTTATTTGCTTTTGAATATGGTATATTGACAGATAATAAATAAACGACATAAAGAGTTTATACATATTCAGCCATAATATGCAATAGCATGCAAATATAGCAAAAAAAAACATAAATACAAGGTCATCATTTAACAATTAAATTTCCATTGTTAAACTAATTAAATTCTATTACATTACAACATTATGTCTATTATTCATTAAATTAAAATGTCAATCTTAGAGTCAAGGTATTCATCAACCCAGTAAAACACTTAACCCTCAACCAGTCAGACAATTTCTTTTTAAATTCATTCAATGGAAGCTTAGTCAGTGAATAAGGTAATTTGTTATAAATTGAAATACGATTTGAGTAGCTGTTTCTTTTATAATATTGCGTCCGTATTGTGGGCAGCAACAGTTTTCCCTGGGCGATCGCCCACCCGCGCCCTACCCTAACGCCGCCACTGAGTAAGTTCAAGGCAGGAAATAGGCTAATAAATAATATAGGCTGTTGACATGAGGCCCTGTTCACACGGCACTGTCCTGCACGTTTTTTTGCAGTATACGTCTTAACGTAGCTGTCAACGTCGAAGGAATCGCAGCAAACTGAAACTGCGGGAGCGAGCGTGGACTGCTATTCGTTACGCGAAAGCGAAAAAGCTGGACTTCACGCAGCACCGGAGACGTAAAAATTATAGTTTGTTTGCAGTGGGCGTCGAACGGTTGGTGTTATGATGATGATTTTTAACCGAAATTGAGAACAATCACAAACAGAAATCAGAAATCTTCATTGTCCTTTCACAAAATGGCTATTTATTAATTAATGTGAAAACATTAAAAAAAATGCAAGATGTAGCCATGATGATGAAGCTTGTGCTACTGGTCACCAGGCCACACCCTCGGACCCCAGTATACATTGTAGTTACCAAGCCTATGAATCCACAACAAAAAGTATACCATTTTCATTTAGCTTATGACTATTAATTTAAAGAAGATTTAAAAAACAAAAAAAAGAGGCTTAAGAGTGCGTTTCTGTAATAAATGTTCCTAGATGTAATGAAAGGAAGTCAAAAAGGAGTATGTACTTACAAATAATTTCATATTCTTTTTTTTTTAATTGTTTCCTTTTATTTTAATTTAAACTATTATTAAACCACTCTGATCAACACTAACACAAATAGTAACATGAAATGACACAACAAGTTGAGATATAAAAGCACAGGAAGGAAAGATTATACAGAAATAACATTGACAGTTATTTCTGTAAAGTAATTTTGATTATGCAACCTGCTTTGACCACAAAATTTTAATGACTGAGGATAATTTAATTGTTTAATGTGAAGCTAAATCGCATCTGTGGCAAACCCCGTGGTTACATGCGAAAGTAACATCGTGCATGACTCTCCTCCTCCTCTCCATAATAGTCCTCGTGGCCGATTTCGACCACGGCGGTCCATCTCAACAGCGATTAGCCAACTACGCAGGAATATTATAGTGCAAAAGTGTGAGCGCAATACACAGGTGCACTCACTGTTCCATCACTCTCAAAGTTCGGTGAGACGGCAATCCGACATGATCGGAGGGAGATCAGGCGCAGGACCAACGGCTTAACGTGCTTTCCGAGACACGGGGGTGTAACGCCGCCAACTTCCCGACTCCGAGCTGTTCTTGAGTAATTCATGACAGAAAATCTCAGAAACATTTTTCGACTCGACCTGTCACCCACGACCTCTCAAATGTAAGGCAGAAACTTTGCTACTACACCAACGAAGCAGTCAATAACTTAATAAGTACCCACTACTATTTAATTAGCAAATTAATAAATAAAGGAGATTGAAAATAGAGACGTAAAATTCTTTTATCTTTTTCAGGTGAATTTAAAATGTCATTTTTTAAATTAACTTAAAATTTTTCATGTCATCAATAAATATTATCGTTCATTTTTAATAAGATACTTCTCTTTTATTTTTGGATACTTACACTAAAAAGTTCTATTTTAAATTGTTTTGTTGTGTCCAGTTTAAATTCTAGATTGTGGTCATCGCACATGAGTCATTTGTGTTTCCCAGCAGATATTGTTGGGGCAACGTGTTATCAAATGGCAGACAGGTCAATAAGTCTTATTATTGGCTACCTATGTATTAGTATTTATTTGTAAAGCTTGAAGAAGGGAACTCGTATTAATTTAGCCCAGGAGGGCTTTTCGTATTCATATTATTTTAATATACAGTGGAATCCGTTTATAATGACATCGAAGGGAATCGACAAACACGTCATAATAAGCGGACGTCATACAAAGCGTTTTGTGAAAAAAAAACATTTTTGCGTAAATATTTATGTATGTATTTTAATAGAAAAGTATAGTGTAACTAATGAAATCAAAATTGCACATTTATTACGTACACATGATACACATACAAGTGTATTTTTTAATGAATAAAATCTGTAATTTTTGTCTGCTTTTTTTTTTCATTTTATTGTAAAAAAAATAAATGAAAAATAATGCGTGCCCTTCAAGCGTCAATTACTCACTGAGATTCAAAACAAAAACGAGCCATGTGCCGAACGTCGTCGGGAATCAACGAACATTACCGAAGGTACAAACATGATACTTTTCAATGTAAAGTATCATATCGGTCATTATAACCGGACATAATTTATTAAATATGGGTCATAATAAGCGACATGTCACTATAAGAGAAGTCATTATATCCGACTTTTTTGTAAAGAATTTTATATGAAAACAAAACTTCGATGTGTTATTACGTCATAATAGGCGGTTGGTCAATGTAAGCGGAGTCATAATAAACGGATTCTACTGTATATCCTAGATATGTATATCGCTTTGGATGTATGTATATGTAGTTATTTATGTAGCAGAACAAAGTGTTATGTATTTATAAGTTTAAGTACATGTATTTAATTTTAATACTAGATATCTTAGTTGTTGCGTTAAAATTGTGTTTTGCATTATTACACATTTTGCTCAAATTCCCCCTTTCTTCCTGTTAATCAAATGTTCCTTAAACCGAAGGTTGTCTGGAATAGATCGCTACAACCGATAAGACCACCTAAAATGTACAAATTTATTTGTTATACTTTTCTCTAATTTTGTTTTGTGTTGTACAATAAAGTTTTAATCTATCTATCTATCTTATCAGATTAATACAAAGTCAATGATTGAACGTGTCTTAGTAAATAAGGTTATGCTATTACGCCATTGCTATCAAAATAAAATTGTTTGAGGTTAAAGCTTTTAACTAAATGGGTCAAAGTTACCCTTCCTGGGCCAAAGTATACGTTATCTTTATGCAACCATTCGAAAGCGGGTCGCGCCGCATCAATGCACTGCAGGGTAAGGCAGAGCAACATCAGCATCCTAGGGGTAACTAGAGACAAGCCTTTTTGTCTTATCTTTAGACATTGGACCGACCTGCAGAAACGAGGGTCATATAGTTATGCCTTAGATTAAGTAAACTAACATAGATTTTAAGTATTATTGATTTTTTACTAACAGCATTGTATGGATCGCATTTCTTTGGATCTAAAATAAATTTATTATTATTATATTTACTATCTTAAAAAAAAATATTTGAAAAAATAATGCCGCATCATTGTTTTAATATATCAAAAAACCGGCCAAGTGCGTGTCGGACCACGCATAAAGTAGGGTTCCGTAGTCAATCTTGGCACCGCGCTGTTTTGCTTTTTTTGCATCATCATCATCTCCCTAGCCGTCGATGTCATCATTGTAAAATATATATTCTTATATTATGTATAATTCGAAAGTATTCATCACAGGATATCCGAAACAATTTTAAATAAGAGTTACCGTGCCTGTCTCTTTAATTTTTCGTATTTTTAAAAATGAGATCTATATGTGAAGTATCCTCGAACTAAGTTACATGCAAATCAGTCCATAAACGTAGAAGATATTCTACTGTGACAGACTCTGAACGATCTTATAAGGGTTCCTTGTCGGACTACGGAACCCTAAAAAGAGGGTTTAAAGCGTGCTTAGTACGAAAGCGTAAAAACAAAGGGCTAAAGGTAAGAGGCCAATATACCTTAATTAATTAAATTAATTTCTTTTAGTAAATAGGGCACTTTTACACGTCCCAACATATAAATTAAGTCTACCACTGCTTCGGGACAATTTGTCAAATCTTGTCTTAATCATTTAACAACAACTTGGAATAATAGCTTTTCCAAAAAAAAAGTACCCCCTATTATTGATATAAGTTTAATAAAACTGTTACATTTTTAGGATGACGTAACCTATTAAAGAAAAGGAATGTGCACTTTATTATTGTAACAAATTAAACACCCATGTATCGAAATTCCTTTAATAATACAAAATTTTTAAAAAATGCATGACGATTCTTTACTGATAATATAATCAAAATACTTATAATTCTCTAAGTACAATGTAACTTATTTAAATTTAATGCTTTTTAGACGGATTATTTATATCAGAATATCATTTGTATGTGTAGACGCTAGTATCCAAACCTTCAGCCTTCACGTGGTTATCGATCCAGTACCTGTAAATACATGAATACTTCCATTTAAAAGTCCAAAATAAACACCCCATTTTGGACTCACAATATAAGCTACGCAGTGCGTTTGTGTGTGTGTGTGTGTGTGTGTGTGTGTGTGTGTGTGAGTGGTGTGTGTGTGTGTGTGCGTGTGTGCGTGCGTGCGTGCGTGCGTGTCTGTGTGTGTGAGTGTGAGTGTGAGTGCGCGCGCGCGCGCGCACGTGTGTGTGTGTTACTGTACGTGTCTTTACACGGATGCACACACACACGTACAGTTAGCTCCGTTGTGTAATAGCGTGCGCGCCGTTCTCAAGGTGCCGCCATCTCTAAGGTTCTGGGTTAGGGTTTGGAGAATTTTTTTAAGTTGTCACGGATCTGCGTGTTTGTGACAATACCTGTAGTGCGCAACGTTCATGTAGACTCCTGGTATTTTTTCTACGTGGCAATCGATACCCCATGCCACCACCCCGTACTGGATGTGCCTCTTCTGGTCAGTCTGTGAAGAAATATCAAGTTTCAGAGAAGCTTGTGGCGCAATGGCGGTAGTCACACCAAAAGATTAAGCAACTCAAGGCACGGCCATGTTTGAGATACGAACCAAGCGCTTCTCATCTACATTCCTGATGTGCACTGCAAAAGAATGGAACTCACTACCTGCGTCAGTGTATCCCTGCAATTATAACCTAGGAATTTTTAAAGCTAGAGTGAACAGGCATCTTCTAGGTGAGCTCGCTCCATCGTACATTCAATATTTGCCTTGTTGGGCTTAGCAAACCTCTCCCAAATAAAAAAAGATGGGTGACCATTAAGACCATATAAGTAACGTCTATTTACAAGCATCACCGTGCTTCGAAACACATGTTAAGCTGTTGGTCCTGATTAATATCAATAGATATGAGTCGTCAAGCCTGGTCAGAGGCCCTCTGGCGGCTTAGTAACATCTAACAGACACAGTCAGCTGGTACACTGACATATTAGTTTAAGTTCGCTAGCCTCAAAAGTGCATAACCTCCACCAATCCGCACTGAGCCCGCGTGGAGTAGTATGGCTCGCACCACCTCATAGTTGAGGTGAGGCCTGTGCCCAGCAGTGGAACGTTTAAAGGCTTATGATGAAAAGTGCATAAGACAGAAACCAACAAACCTCCGAAGGGCAAGTCAGAGGGCTGCCTCCGTCCAATGCACACGTATCCAGCCTCTCACCACCAGCGCATATGAATCCTTCGTGGAGCTGGAAAAAGATCCCAAGGCGGGTGGTGCGGAGACGGTTCTGACAGTCCTCGTGGTCCACCGCTGGGACCGTTATCTGGGAAAGAAGTGTCTTTGATAGAATCAGCCGTTACTTTGCGGAAACCCATGACTAAAGCTGAAAAAGAGGATTATTTTGCTTTAAATTCCCGCTAAACGACGCCAGCGCAGGAACCAAAATACATCCAACTGTACCTGAAAAAGCTTGAGCTGGAAGTCGTAGGACTTACAAATAAAAATAGAAACAGACAAAGGCGTCAAAATTATAACACCCCTTGTTATTTTTTTTTAATCTACATTTATTTTGGGGATTTTTGATAATACACATCAACCCCTTGTTAATGAGATGAAAATGATACCAAGTAACAATTCACTTTATTGCTATGAAGTAAGTTAGTATCTCTAAGTAAATAAATATTTTAAGAAACACCCAGATCAGTACAAACACACATGTTCATGCACACTTATGCCTGTACTGTGCGGGGATCGAACCCACGAATCTTAGTTTTGGAAGTCCGACCAGTGGACCACTGCACCAAGCGGTGCTATAAAACAGCAGTGTAATTTAGCACTGAGTAGTTATGGAGAAGACCGTCGTGCGCGCCGGCCTGGAGAGAGGAGAGAGAGTAGGAGGAGAGTTTCGTCACGGTAATATTATCCATACAGTATTCCAACTCGGCCGTGTCCTTCAAATAAGTGTCTACCACGGTCTACAGCCGCGTGGTACGTAAGCATGAGATAGGGCTGTCGCTGTACTCGCTGTCGCCTACCTACAGCGTTTTAATTGCATCTGCCTACTTTGATTTTCTATCTAGTTTTGAGATTGTAAATTTATTACTTTTTATTCATTAGCACAGATACTTAGTAACAATATAAAATATGTATATGATTACATAAAATACTTTGTTAATTGAATGGAAAGTGTTCAATTTAAATGCAAGTTGTTTTATTGATTGATAGATTTAATTAAAAAACCATGATTATGTATGTGACTTTATAACAAATAAGGTGTTATAAATTTGCGATCGAAAAATATTTGCGCATTGACTGTATTACTAATATTAAACTCAAATAATTGAGTGTATAAAAAATACACAATCCAAAAACAGCACAATACAATATTCTACTTGTCATGTTAAATAGCTATTTGCACTTATTTCGGGTAAAAATTCGGGCAGTTACTGATTAATAACCAGCACACCGTACGTGCGTCACTGCGCGCACTCGCGACTGTAGCATGCTGAGCGCATGCCAAGATCCGAGAGCGTAGGTATAGCTCGCGCGTCGTCCGTGTATATGAAGTTCGAATACTGTATAGGTAATATTACCGTGTCGTAAGCCCCTCGGGGGTTAAAAATTACAAACCTTCTTAAGTACGTTCGATATCACCCCCTTGTTGCCATGGCGGTCTTTCCCCCACCCGTTGGCGACGCAGTCCGTGCTCGGCGCCACAACCTCATTAGGTGTAGGCAAACACGCCACCCCTAGGTGTGGCAGGAGCTTTATGGGTGTTTTCAGAAAGAGCAGGGCGATGTCGTTACGGTAGTTGCCTGTAGGAAGAGGTTAAAATTACAGAACGGATGAATTAGAAAATAAATGGGGTTAAAAGGAGTAAGTAGCTTTAGCACTTATGTTATGGATATCAGAAACAACAAAGGTAAGTACGTTACGACGTTATCTGTACATAAAATTCGTTTAATAAATGCCAATTCCTTACTCTTATTAAAGTCAGGATGTATGACAACAGTCTTCACGCCAACTTCCTGATGGGGTAGGATCTCGTCCACATCAAGTATGTTCCACTCCCCAGCCCTGACCAGGATGTCGTTGTCAACTGCTCTAGCCACGTAATGGGCCACTGTGAGGACTACTGACGGATGGATGAGGGAGCCTCCTGTAGTGTTGTAGTTCTCAGGAAATCTGGAGGACTTGGTCCTGTAAAGAATATATATGGAAAGAAAAAAATTGGTTGCCTGTAAAGTCGGTATACGGGCTATAACTTTATATATATATATAAAGTTTTACGTGACAACGACTTGGAGTGGTAAAATAATTTTAATGTGAATATTCATTCGTATAACATGAACCGGTGTGTATGCCTATCTCTCTCACTCTCTCTCTCTCTCGCTCTGTCTCTCTCGCTCTTAGGCGGGTTAACTGTGCTCGAGTGGAAGGGACGCGTGCCTTTCACTTTTTATGTCTGTCTCACTCGCTCTTAGGCGGGCTAACCATGCCCGAGTCGAAGGGACGCGTGCCTCTCACTCGCTCTCATTGTGAGCGCGGAACGTGAGCGGAGCGTAACGCAGTTTCTTGAAGTGTCACCCGGCAAACCAATTTATAAGACGTTGTCACGTCAAAATAAAATAAATCTTCGACATGATCCAGGAGAACGGCTGGTGAGCCTCAACAGTTGGACAAATTTTGACTAGCAATAGCTCAGAACCACCATGATTATAGTATCTTTCGAATAAAAAAAGCCGTACTGAAATCGGTCCATTCGTTCAGGAGGTACGATGCCACAGATAGACATACACAAAAAAAAATTGGTTGCCTGTAAAGTCGTTATACGCGCGAAAGTTTTACGTGACAACGACTCTGAGTGGTAAAATAATTTTAATGTGAATATTCATTCGTATAACATGAACCGGTGTGTATGCCTATCTCTCTCTCTCTCTCTCTCTCTCGCTCTGTCTCTCTCGCGCCAAACGTGAGCGGAACAGCGTAACGCAGTTTCTTGAGGTGTCACCCGGCAAACCAATTTATAAGACGTTGTCACGTCAATAATAACACAAATACACACTAAACTAATTACACTAATTACACCCCTCTTTTTCGACAGGTGTTAAAACGGTTAGTGATTGATAATAGTAATAATAGTCCACCTGGCCGATTTCGACCACGGCGGCCAATCTCAACAGATCAGCCAACTACGCAGGAGATAAGTGCACAAGTGTGAGCGCAATACACAGGTGCACTCACTGTTCCATCACTCTAAAAGATCGGTGAGACGGCAGTCCGACATGACCGGAGAGAGATCAGGTGCAGGACCAACGGGTTAACTTGCTTTCCGACGCACGGGGGTGTAACACCGCCAACTTCCCGACTCCGAGCTGTTTTTGTGAAATTCATGACACAAAATCTCAGAAACAATTTTGACTCGACCTGGGATTCGAAACTTGGACCTCTCGGATGTAAGACAGAAACTTTGCGACTACACCAATGATGCAGTCTACTACTATGCTAATCTCGTGAACAGCCTCAGGCCATACTTGCGACTTTCTGTTGCCGCATCTCGCGACTGACAGCGATTGAGGGCCGGCGATTGTTTGACTGACACGCTGTCAAAGCGAGTCGCGGCGACAGAACAGGTGTGGCCCGAGCCTTTAAAGATGGTAAAGCAGCACAGACAGAAGACCTATTGTCAGCTTGTGTGCGCTGAGATTAAAAGTTGTTGGGTGTTTCTTACCGCGGTGGGAAAGGACCGATTCAAAAATAATTCTTGGACGATTCACATCGCTGTCAGAATCGCTTGTGGGGTTAGAAAAATTCAATTGGCTCTTATGCTGGCCACACACCATACTTGCTACCGTCCATGATAGCATGACGAAACCGACTGGAGCAGTTAGAACTGATCGTATGTGGATGTGGATCGTGGATTCGCGGATCCATTGAATCCACGGTTACATATAGTGTGTTAACATCTAATTATATTGTTCCGCGACTCATAAATAAACTGCCTACGGATTTGAGAGATAATTTGACAAATAAAAACTTTAAATGCAAACACAAAACACATTTTCCAAATTCTCTATTGACCATTTAATTTTAAAATTTAAAAACAACAGCACGTATTCGTCAAATTCTTCGTTTAAACGAACAAGCACCTGCCAACTATATGACTTTATTTGTAAAATCTTCTTTAAAAAAGTACTGATCTCTTTGAGGGAAACAGGTAGGCTGAATGTTTATCAAACGTTGTTCGAATTTAAAAAAAAAAATTAGAAACAAAAGAATTTTCGTAAAAGGCGGGAATCTTTCACTTTGATTGCTGTGTAGTGATACTGTATGAGAATTTTAAAGATAAAAATTTGTTTTATTGTTTTATGATTTTATTGAAAAACAAAATTAACTGTTGTTATTCGTAACTTTTGCGACTACGGCCATTATGTCACGACGTCATTTAACGCGGGAAGAAATTATTCGAGCTGTAGGAATGTTGGAAGCTGGGCTACCCCAACGCGAAGTTGCAGCTGCTCTGAATTCTCACGCGAGCGTTATCTGCAGACTGTGGGCACGTTACAGACTTACTGGCGATGTAGCCGAGGGGCACAGAGGCAGGTATAGGGTTACTACGGAAAGGCAAGACCGTTTTTTGCAAAATGTCGCAAGGAGGCAACCCACCATTACGGCTCGTCAGTTGGTAGAAGACCTCCAGTCGCAGCACCAGGTTGCTATCAGTGACCAGACTGCTCGGAGGAGACTCCATGAAGCTAATCTTCGTGCTCGCAGACCACTAAGAGTGCCCGCGCTGCGTCATGGAAATCGAGGACGTCGATTATTGTGGGCACGTGAACATTTGCAGTGGACCGTAGATCAGTGGGCACATGTACTGTTCTCCGATGAATCTCGCTTCGGATTTCATCCAGATTCAAGAAGAGTGCGTGTTTGGCGGATTCCTGGTCGGCAGAGTCGGCTTCAAAACCCACAGGAGGTGCATCCCTACCAAGGTGGTACAATCATGGTGTGGGCTGGAATCCGCCTGGGTGGACGGACGGATCTCGTTTTGATCAGGGGAAATTTAAATGCAGAGCGATACTGCGAACAGGTAGTCCAATCCGTGGTTATCCCGCACCGACAAAATCAGGCGCAGATTTTATTTTTATGCAAGATAATGCACGACCACATACTGCGAGTCAGGTGATGGATGTGTTCCGCGAGTACAACATCGAAGTGCTGGAGTGGCCTGCTCAGTCCGCGGACCTCAATCCCATGGAACACGCGTGGGATTTACTAAAGAGAAGGGCTTTTAGAAATCTCCCTCAAAATTTGAACACAGCAGATGAACTTTTTTCACATCTCTCCAGAGAATGGAGTCTTCTTCCACAAGAGACAATCGATAGTCTCATAATCAGTATGCCACGACGATGTCAAGCTGTTGTTAATGCCTTAGGGGGTCCAACTGATTATTAAAAAAGTCCCCGCATATTTGTTCTTAACTGTAATGTTTTAATTTTTAAGAAATTTTATTAAATTAAATTTCTTTGTTTAGTTCTGTAATACACTTTCTTTGTTTTTCATTAAAATTACCTCGTAATTCAAAAACTGAATCCTTTATTTATATACGCAACTAATTAAGCATTAAATTGCGCATCGATTGGTATATAAACTTTAAAACAAAAATATATAAAAATAAAAATATTCCCTAAAAACCTCCTGTTCCCTAGACTTTGTTGAGCAGTGTATTTGAATACGAATGATGATAAATTATGGATATAAGATAATTATTACGTAAGCTAAGCTAAGTTAACACCTACATGTTTTTAATAAGATTTTTTATTTGATAATAAATGAAAAAAAAACTCACCTGACGGCAACCATCCATGGGAATTCACCGAATTTAGCTTCTAACGGAGTTACTTTTAATCCTGGCCACACGCCGTCTTCATTTACAGTACCACATGGCTGAAAGAAGATATTTTGCTATAAATACACTGAAGGTACATTTTAGCGCGTGTTCACATACACACTACTACTTTTAAGACATACATGTAATCTGGGTGCATGATATGTTGCCATAGAAAGATATGTACTTCTTTAGCTCATGAATGGTCCGCAGGGGCAAAGAAAGTATATGCATGGATGGATACGGAACACTGAACCGGCCAGGCGACCGCTACCTTTATTGAATGGGTTGCACGACGTCGTCGCAGGTCGCAGGTTCGTGTCGTGGTCTTGTGTTGCGGTCGCACCAGTCGCAAGGAACCAAATGCTATCATTAGTTATATAATATTCCTCCTGGCCGATTTCGACCACGGCGGCCAATCTCAACAGAGATCAGCCAACTACGCAGGAGATATTATAGTGCACAAGTGTGAGCAATACACAGGTGCACTCACTGTTCCATCACTCTCAAAGTTCGGTGAGACGGTAATCCGACATGACCGGAGAGGGCGAGAGATCAGGCGCCAACGGGTTAACGAGCGCACCGAGGCACGGGGGTGTAACACCGCCAAACTACCGACTCAGAGCTGTTTTTGAGAAAGTCGTGACAGAAATCTCAGAAACAATTTTGGCTCAACCTGGGATTCGAACCCAGGACCTCTCGTATATAAGGCAGAAACTTTGCCACTAAATCAACGAGGCAGTCAATTACCGTAAGTTATATTCTTAACTATCCTATACCTAGGATTATACCACGAACAATTTGTTAGACTATAATCAGAATTCCTGGTGCCTAGGTCACACCTGCACCATATTTCAGCTTACCTTACTCGCCAGAGGTACAGTCGGCTCTTTGGTCTTATTTACTTTGCCCTTTGAACAGCAGACTTGGTGAGCTGCGCAGTTGGCGTTGTACCTAAAAACAGAAACACATTTGTAGCACACATCTGTTTTAGTTCTATTTCGTTGACGCAACTAAGACCCAGAGCACCCCTGCAGCATATAATTGCAGCGACATTTCATGTTGGTCATTGGTTGACATGCAGTCAGTCGCGAGTCCAGCCTCTAAAAGTATTTTGACGGTAAAAGTTTCCCGTCAACTCTATTCCCCTGATAAATTGACCTTGGCATTTCCATTTCACCGTACCAATTTCCAATCCAACTCCTTTCACATTCAGGCCATTAGGCTCTGGAATGCACTTCCCAAAATATAAAATGAATGATAGTTTGCTGGGAGCCTGTCCCAGCAAACTATAATTCAAGAGACTCATTCGCACCCACTTTCTTATTTTATCGCAACCGTCATCATAAATCTTTCTTAAACAATTATTTTTAAGTGGATATTAGTATATATTATGTGTATTTATAAATATGTATTCTTATACATACAGGATGGTCCAATTAGTGGCGTCAACAATTTTTTTTTAGATTCCTTGCACCTTCGGGTATCCGAAAATACCCGATGTATGTTCCGCGATTTTTCTTAGTTTTCGAGTTATATATTTTTTTGTGTATTTTTAATGATTTCTGCCAGCGAGGTTTCAAAAATTCATATCATTTTTCCTAGTAAGTATTTTGCAGTATTTTTTTTGTAAAATGATTGTATTGAATGTCATCATCAGCCTATATACGTCCCACTGCTGGGCATAGGCCTCACCTCAACTGAGGTGGTGCGAGCCATACTCCACCACGCGGGCTCAGTGCGGATTGGTGGAGGGGTGTGTGTAAGGTAAGTGACCAACCTTACTGTCAGATGTTATTAAGCCGCCCGCGGGCCTCCTACCAGGCTTAACGACTAATATCTATCGATATTAACCGGGACCAACAGCTTAACGTGCCTTCCGAAGCACAGACATGCTTGTAAATGGACGTCACTTTTACGGTCAGAATGGTCACCCATCCCAAACATGACCGCGCCGTAGGTTGCTTAACTTTTGGTATCACTACCAAAGCGCTGCAACCACTGCGCCACAAGCATCTCAGCAAATAATAATCGACTTGCTGTAATTACTTAAAGTTACTGAAAAAAGGCTTGAAAGTTGAAACTTTAGTTTTTAGTAGGATTTACTCAAAAATTCAACTTCAATTTAAAAATACAAAAAGGAGTTTTCATAGCTTCTGGCTAAGTTTAAAAACTCCGCATGCTTCTAAACTATTAAAATCATAAAAAAGAATTGTACCTAAATTTGCCTTTTTTTTTGTAATTAGCCTTCGAAGGCGGATAGGTTAAAATCATTGAAATTACGATTATAGCATTAAAAATAATTTTATCTCCTTTTTATCAGTGGTATGGTAAATTAAACATAAAAAATTAATTTTAAATAAAATTTAAAAGAAATTACTCTAAAATATCTGTAGTATGTGTAGTATGTGTATAAAAATTTAATTTTTAATAAAATTTAAATGAAATTACTGTGAAATAACTGTAGTATGTGTAATTTTAATAATTTCAGTCTCACCATTAAGATGCAAAATTGCAAGTTATAACTAGGGAAATAACCTGTTTTTGGATAACAAATAAAAAGCACAACTTACTGAAAAATTACTTTATTACAATTAATTTGAGATGACAAACAGGTGAGACTGAAATTATTAAAATTACACATACTACAGTTATTTCACAGTAATTTCATTTAAATTTTATTAAAAATTAAATTTTTATGTTTAATTTACTATAACACTGATAAAAAGTAGATAAAATAATTTTTAATGCTTTAATCGTGTTTCAATGATTTTTAACCTATTCGCCTTCGAAGGCTAATTACAAAAAAAATAGGCAATTTAGGTACAATTCTTTTTTATGATTTTGGTAGTTTAGAAGCATGCGATGTTTTTAAACTTAGCCAGAAGCTATGAAAACTCCTTTTTGTATTTTTAAATTGAAGTTGAATGTTTGAGTAAATCGTACTAAAAACTAAAGTTTAAACTTTCAAGCCTTTTTTCAGTAGCTTTAAGTAATTTCAGCAAGCCGATTATTATTTTTTACTTAAACTACATTCAATACAATCATTTCACAAAAAAAAAATACTGCAAAATACCTACTAGGAAAAAAGAAATGAATTTTTGAAACCTCGCTGGCAGAAATCATTAAAAATACACAAAAAAAATATAACTCGAAAACTAAGAAAAATCGCGGAACATACATCGGGTATTTTCGGATACCCGAAGGTGCAAGGAATCTAAAAAAAAAATGTTGACGCCACTAATTGGACCATCCTGTATACAATTATTGTATATTTCATAGAAATAGAAATCTTTATTTGCGTTTGGTTAAGGTACATACATATTTTTGTGTTTTCTCTTTTATTTATTTTGTCGCACCGCCCACTATTCATATCTGCTTATCCTAAAGGTATGACTGGTAGAGGATGCCATGCGGCGTTAAATCCACCTTTTGTACATACATAGTTTTGTTGTACAATAAAGCTTAAATAAATAAATGTTGGGCCTGTGGATGGTGACGCTCTGAGAGATATCTATTTGTTTTCTTACAAAACGCCACAGTTTAATAGAATAAGAGGCCTTTCTGTAATCTGTAATCGCTTGCAACCTTCCTGCGACAAAATTTGTCAAAGTGAGATAGGTACTCTTTTCCTGCTGCACATAAATAACCTGCTCTGTCCTGGCATTGTTGGGTACGCAGATGACAGTACTGTCATGGAGAGGTACGTGTCCAGTGCTGGAGCTAAACAAGTGGAAACCCAGTCTCTTCGGGACAATTTGGTGAAACGAACGGATGAGATTCTACGACGTGTCTCCCAATGGGGAGACAACAATCTGGTAACGTTCAATGCTGCCGAAACCCAGGCATGTCTCTTCACCGCAAAAAAGAGTCCGTTCAACTGGACTCCTACTTTCAGAAGTGTGTCTGTACCCATAACCGACCATCTCGAGCTTCTTGGTATGGAGTTGTCAGCCAATCTGAACTTCGGCGGTGCCATTGAGTCCAAAGCTCAGACTGCGGCAAAGAAGCTGGGCATCCTCAACAAGGTGAACAGGTACTTCTCCCCTGAACAGCTTTTAACCTTGTACAAAGCACAAGTTCGCTCCTGCATGGAGTACTGCTCTCACCTGTGGGATGGCTCAGCTAAATACCAACTAGCCGCTCTGGACTCCGTGGAGCGTCGAGCCAGGAGGCTGATTGGTGACAGGAAGCTGGTGGAGACTAAGCTTCATAGTCTAGACCACCGCCGTAAAGTTTCCTGCTTGTCGGTTTTCTACAATTCCATCAAGTCCATTTTACCAGAGGGCCACCAGACGTACGGCGGGTTACCATCCATACTTGGTTGATATACCTACTATACGCACTAAGCGCTTCGCTTCATCCTTCATAATGCGCACAGCCAAGGAATGGAATGCGCTTCCGCCGACGGTGTTCCCTCTTTCTTATAACTTCATCATCATCATCATATCAGCCTGTTACAGTCCACTGCTGGACATAGGCCTCCCCCAAGGAGCGCCACAGCGCACGATCTCCCGCCCTTTGCATCCAGTCACTTCCAGCTGCCTTCTTCAGGTCGTCTGTCCATCTAGCCGGGGGGCGTCCCACACTACGTTTACCTAAGCGTGGTCTCCATTCAAGAACCTTCCTGCTCCACTTCTCGTCGGTTCTGCGACAGACATGGCCAGCCCACCTCCACTTCAGCTTGCTACATTTTTGGACGACATCAGTTACCTTAGTCTTATGTCGTATGACCTCGTTCCGGATCTTATCCCTTAATCAGATCCCCAACATAGACCTTTCCATAGCGCGCTGAGTGACGTGTAGTCGGTGTGCCAGCTTGACTGTCATGTTCCACGTTTCGGCTCCGTAGGTTAAGACTGGTAAGACGCATTGGTTAAACGACCGGCTTTTTAGGCATTGCGGCAGGGTCGACGTGAAGATATGACGCAATTTCCCAAATGCTGCCCAGCCAAGCTGCACTCTTCTGGCAATTCCCCGCTCAAAGTTGTCTCTACCGAGCTGCAGTACTTGCCCAAGGTAGACGTACTCTTGGACAACCTCGAGCGTAGTGCCCTTGACGGAAATTGGTTCTGGGATGACATGGTCGTTGAACATTACCTTTGTCTTGTCCAAATTCATCCCAAGCCCCACACGTCTCGAGGCAGCATTGCCTGCAGCGATTCTGCCATAATAACTATGTCATCGGCAAAGCGAAGGTGCGTAAGATATTCGCCATTTACATTGATGCCCAGTCCGTTCCAATCCAGCGTCTTGAACACATCCTCCAGCGCGTTGGTGAACAGTTTTGGAGATATGACATCTCCCGGTCTAACACCTCGAAGCAGCTGGATGGGTTTTGTTCGGTGGTTTTGTACTTGGACGGACATTGATGCCATACTGTACAGGCTTCTTAGCACCTTCCAGATTCCAGAACAGCCCAGGTTTCGACCGAGTCGAAGGCTTTCTCATAGTCCACAAAGGCCAGGCACAGGGGCTGGTTATACTCTTCGATCTTCTGTATAACCTGCCGCACCGTGTGAATGTGGTCCATGGTACTGTAACCTTTGCGAAACCCAGCCTGTTCCGGTGGCTGGAAAGCGTCAAATCTTGCAGAAAGACGGTTTGTGATGACCCTCGAAAACAGCTTGTAGACGTGACTCAGGAGCGTGATTGGTCTATAGTTTTTCAGGAGACTTTTGTCTCCTTTCTTGAAAAACAATGCCACCACGCCCCTACTCCACGCTTCCGGAGTTGTCCCATTGGCTATGACGGAATTAAAGAGCCTCTTAAGTTCGCCGAGCACAGGTTGGCCCGCAGTTTTTAAGAGCTCAGATGTGATTCCGTCTTCGCCAGGAGCCTTTCCATTACTAAGCTGTCCGAGGGCCGCCTCAATCTCATCCTCCTCCACGTCTGGGAGATCTTCAGTATAGTGGCGTGTAAGCTCGGCTGTAGGGAATGCGATGCGTACAATCGGCCGTAAAAGCCTTCGATTTCGGCCAGAATCTCTGGAACCGATGAAACGACTCTGCCATCCGAGGTTTTCAGCTTTGTCAGGTGACTTTTTCCTAGTCTATTATTAAAGATCTTCGACCCCCGATTCTGCTCAATCGCCTCTTCTATGAGGCGAGTATTGTTGTAGCTACGGAGGTCGCGTCTCACCAATCCTTATAACTTGAGCTCATTCAAAGCGAAAGTAAATAGGCACCTTCTGGGTAAGCTCGCTACATCGTCGACATCTTCTTTACCTCCTAGAGGGAGAATGATGTCAAGAGCGAACCCATATTGATTAAAAAAAAAAGGTAGGTAACTCCTATAATAGGAATGAGGTATTCCAGATGTTAGCGATGTGATGGAAGGTGCGTGTATTTTTTTTTATTGTCGCGATTTACAAAGCTACTACGTATGTACCACTTTAAAGGACTAAGTATGCCGGTAACTCTTTTTTGCCTCGTACTTTTCATAGCAATAATAATAATTTTCAGTAATTGATATTTTTGCGTCAATTTTGTTAAGTTTAAAAAAAAACAAAGCTTGTCCCATTATAAGTAAGGTTGTTTCTTTGGCATTATGTCATCTTTTTACAATTTTACAGTTTTACATATTTTAACCTTCTCAACAAAAATTTTGTTGAGAAAATTCCGCGCGCAAACTCCTCCCCTCCAGCGTTTTCTTACGTGGCGCGATTTATACCTCGCCCCCCGAGCGTCTGTCACCCCGTTTTTTGACACAAACGTTTAAGCCGTTACGATAAACCGTTTGCTTGCCAAAAGTAACTATTATCACAAAAACATTCTTTATTTAACCATTGAAGCGCCTTGAACCATTGAACCATTGGAGGCGCTTAATTCTTAGCAAAGTCAATGACTTTGATGAGAAACGGAAATTTGACCTAGATAACAAACGCGATGCTCTAAAAGCTAGATCGCCAGCGGCTGTATTCCATCATTATATAAACGGTGTCTTAACGTGTGGCCAATGTTCGCGCACGTTCTTAAACAAAATTGGCCACTGCAGTCATAAAAGGGCTCATGACAGGGTAGCCCCACTTATCCCATCTTCATCTTCATCATTTCATCATCATACTTAAAGAACGGAATGAGGAACTAGAAAGCAGTCACCGCAGCCGAAATCGGTTTGGGAGTATATAGTATGCAATCAATAACTCGTATATTACTACAAGAAAAAAAAATAGCAAGTACTTACTTTCGCCAAGTCGGGGAGCGCAATCAGTCATTTACTGTACAGGTTGAAACCTGCTCGCCGACTGAGCGTTGAACAAAATTTGTGTGCGAGGTGAAAGTTTGCCAACGTGAAACTAGTGAGCTATAATCGACTTAGTGACCCGCACAATTGTATTAGAGCGGTCTGAAAGGGCTGACTATAAACTAACACACGTACCGGTCATTTATGACGCCACTACCATCAAACTCGTATTCGTCATTGCATTGGTAGTGGAGCACACATACGCCTTGGCTATGGTCTTTTGCAACGCAGGTGGCATCTGAAAATGGTATTACAATTATATTAAAAAATATATCTCTCATCTTAACGGCTTATATTATATCGATACCTTAAATCTCGAATGGCGTAACCACCAAAACACAACTTTTCAGGAGATCAAAAAGAAGTCGGTAACGCATTGTGGAAATATGACAAAAAGGCGTTTACACCCCATAAAAACACGATTTTTAAGAGTTTAATGTCGTATCTCCCATAAATAATAAAAATTATAAAATAAGGGGGTATTTTATATTTCTTTTATTGAATCAGGTACATTAAACGAGTACGCGTATAAGTGAACAAAATAAAATCTTAAAAAAGAAGGCCTAATTTTATACTAATCTAATAATATGAGAGCAGATTATGCCTGGATTGTGATAAAGCAGTATAATAGTAGAAACTAACTAGTACTTTTGTATTCGGTTTAATTCAAAAATAAGGTAAGGGACATACCTTTATCATTGTTCTTTGTTATAATTCCTGTTGATGTGTCAGTCTGTAAGAAAAAAAAACAGAAATATTGTGAGACTGAATAACCGATACCAAATATAGACGACTATTTTTTGGAATGCGTTGTTTTCTCGTAATACCAATTTAATCCAAATATAATTCAAATCTTTCGTAATTTAGAAGTCAAAGCGATCAGATTCCCCGGAAAACAATTTTTTATGGGAATGCGTTGCTTTTCCGTGATCAAAAGTAACTCATGTTCTTTCTTAAGTCCCAAACTATCTCCTTACCAAATTTCATTTAAATCTGTTCAGTAGTTTACACGTAAAAACGATCATTACACCTGAATTTTCTCATGGAAATGCGTCATTTTCCCGCGGTATAAAGTAGCCTATGTCCTTTCTTGGGTATCAAAATATCTCCATAACAAGTTTTATGCAAACTCGCTCAGTAGTTAAGGCGTGATTGAGTAACAGAGAGACAGACAGGGTTACGTTCGCATTTATAATATTAGTAAGTATTTTATTATTGGTTTCTCCATTCACTTACGTCGTTGGGTATTATTTTTCCCACCAAGTATTTGGCTGGACAGCATATCAAGATGGCTCCCGCCCAAACCGAGCAGGGGTCGGATTGCCTGCAAAATAAATAGTTTTTAAATAGACAAATTTTGCTAGAAGAAGAATGCATTAAGTTATTTTTTGACGCAACAGATTTAGTGGTAAAAAGGTAAAGAGAAACGCTTCCCTTTATAAGGTCCAATAAACATCAATGTAGGATCTAATTTTATGTAAAATGGAACGACAGGAAGATTGTTAGAATGAGTGAAAGAGAAAGGATGATAGGATGATGATATACGAGTGAAAGAGGAAGGAAATTAAAAATAATAGGATGAATGTATGAAGGATTGAACGATGAGCTAAGGAAGGAAGGGAGAGCGAATGGAAAGGAGGTCAGTCTAAAAAAAAAAGTGTAAAAAGAAAGACGTGCTCCATGTGTTAATTAAGTTTTTTATTTTAAATAAAAGCTTGTTTGTGACCATCCCCGAGTTTCCATTGAAGAACTTCCCATATCAATCTGGAGTTAGCCTATTCATCTTGATCTACATTCGACCACTTTAGTGTAATGGTCAAGTAGTTGACTAGTAACCAATAGGTCGCGGGTTCGATCCCCGCTTTGTATAAACTTGTATACTGTAATTAGTGTGCATGAACAGGTCTGTTTGTACTGGTCTAGGTGTTATATGTATTTATTTAAGTTTATTTGTAATACCACTGTTGATCATGATATCTGTAACACAAGTGCTTAATTTACTTACCACGGAGTCGGATCTATGTATGTGTAAAATTAAATGTTATTGGTCCGTCTGTAGGACAATTAAATAATATTTTGATGAAATAAAACAATATTTAGACTCTGAACTATAGAAATGAAATTTATTTTAGACTGAACACATTGACACAACGCACGGAATTTTACAAAGTAGAAGAGACGTAGTTCCATTATCGCCGCGTGAGGTCGCTAGGAGATGACAAGTCTGCGTTTCGCTTCTCAACATTCTCTCACCCATTGCTCTGCTGAAAGCTTCATGTTTTGGTCTATGCAGTCCTTTGGTCAAGATGTCAGCAGTCATGTCTTGACTTCTTTGGTATTTCACTAGGATTTGTTTGGCAGCAATCCTTTCTCTGATGAAGTGGTAGCGAACATCGATGTGTTTGCTGCGCTGATGATAACTTTCATTTCCTGAAATGCGAATGGCACTTTGATTATCACAGTGTACAATAATAGGAAGTTCTGATGATTCAGGCCAAAAATCTTCATCTAGTTGTTTCAGCCAGATCGCTTCTTGGACAGCAGTGGCCAGAGACATATACTCGGCCTCCGTACTTGACAGGGCTATGGTTGATTGTTTTTTAGAGCACCAACTTATTGCAGCACCCTGAAAAATAAAAATGTATCCAGTACAGGATCTACGGTCTTCAGAATGACTGGCCCAATCTGCATCGCAATAGCCTGTAATGTTGCCTGCTGAGTTTCCATCATATGTCAGCTTATAATCAATGGTGGCTTTTAGATATCTCAAAACTCTCTTCAGTGTAGTCCAATGCTCTGTTGTGGGTTGACCATTGTACCGACTTAATGAATTTACAATATATGTTATATCAGGTCTTGTCCCTTGAGATAAATATAATAAGCACCCAATAGCTTCTTGATAAGGTATGTTTCTCAATATTTCTTCCTCACTTTCGGCTCTCTTTAACTGAATGTTTGGATCACATGGAGTCCAGACTGGCTTGCAAAACGAGTAAGTATCTTTTGAATATAAATTGATTGATCCAGTGATATTTTATTTTTTTCTTCATGTGTTATTCTAAAGCCAATACATTGTTTTGCTTGTCCAATGTCTTTCATATTAAAGTTATCTTTGAGCTTTTTCTTTGTTTCTTCACCAGTTTCAGAATTATTATAAAATAACAGCAAATCGTCAACGTAAACTGAGGTAAACAATATATCATTCTTGTTTAATATACGAAAATAAATGCATGGATCGAGTTTTGATCGTTTCATGCCAATCTCTAATAAAACAGAGTTTAGCTTTTTGTTCCATTGCCTACTGGCTTGCTTGAGACCATAAATAGCTTTATTTAAGTGGCATACTTTCTCTCCTCGATCAAAACTGGGTGGTTGAGACATATAAATATCTTCATCAACATCTCCTTGTAGAAATGCAGTAATTGCATCCATCTGATGAATTTCCAGATTATATTTTGCAGCTATACCTATGAGATATCTGATCGACGTGTATCGTACAACAGGTGCGTATATCTCATTGTAATCTATTCCTTTTTTTTGCTTGTAACCCTTAATTACTAGTCTAGCCTTGTAACGAGTGATTTCTCCAGTATGATCAAACTTTTTTTTAAAAACCCATTTGCATGGAATAGCCTTTTTCCCTTCAGGTAAGTCTACTAAAGACCAAGTATTATTATTAATTAGGGACTCATACTCTTCTTTTATTGCTTGTTTCCACTCTTCAGATTCTTCACTTTGAAGAGCTTCTTCTAAGCTCTGAGGATCATTGTTAAGTAAGCTTGATGTAGACTCACCATTCCTGCAAATGTATAAAGATGAATTCTCATTATTTACTTGTAATTTTCTTTGTCGACGGGTTTTAACACCTATTTCATTTACAGGTGAGATGTTAACACTCTGACATGGTAAGTATGTATCATCTAGTGGATCTTCATAATCTGTAGTTGAAGTATCTGTGATACTATTATTATTTGAGGAAGGCTGCTCTTCTTCATTTAAATTTTCATCATCTTGTGTAATTAATTTAGATTTTTGATCATTTAATGGTAAGTATACTTGGGTTAATTTTTGTTCTTTATTATTATTCTTCTCTTTATTCATTTTATTATTTAAATCATGTACTTCTTGATTAATATTATTTATTTTTGTTTCAGGTGCTGAAAAGGAAGATTCTACAACTTTACTTGGAATGTTTTCTTCCAGAAAATGGACATCCCGACTGATAACTGGTTTATTATTTTTCGGGTCTATAAAACGGTAGCCTTTAGTGCACTCACTATACCCAACAAAGATTAGCTGACGAGATTTCACATCTAATTTTTGACGCTTTTCTTTGGGTATGTGTACCATAGCAGGACAGCCAAATATTCTTATATTCTTCAGGTCTGGCTTTTGTCCAGTCCACACTTCTTGAGGTGTTATATCTGACAGAGCATGTGTGGGTGAGCGGTTAACTACATATGCAGCGGTTGTAACAGCTTCTGCCCAGTAATTCTTTGGTAAGTCAGCATTAAACAACATGCATTTAGCTCGTTCAACCAGTGTCCTGTTCATTCTCTCACTCAGACCATTTTGTTGTGGCGTGTATGGATTGGAAGTCTGACGTAGTATCCCATTTTCTTTCAAATATTTATAAAATTTATTATTGACATATTCCAATCCATTATCGCTGCGTAGAATTTTAATCTTCTTGTTTAACTCATTTTCTACTCTGTTCTTGAATTCAATAAACTTTTCTAACACTTCTGTTTTGCTTTTAATTATGTAAACAAATACCTTTCTTGAAAAATCATCTATAAAAGTTGTAAAATACCTGGCACCACCAATCGAAGCAACTTGCATCGGGCCACATACATCTGTGTGGACTAGCTCTAGCAACTCTTTTGCCCTGGAGCCATTGCTTGGAAATGATTGCCTTGTCTGCTTACCCTCTAGGCAGCTTATACATACATACTTTTCTTTCTGTGATGATAGCTGTACACCAGTCGTGCAGTTAGGTAACTTGTTAACATCATTATAATTTAGATGGCCTAAACGTTGATGCCATAAGTGTGTATGTGACTCTGCTTTTGCTGACATGGCGAATATTTTACTGTAATTTATGTTCAATCTATAGGTATCATTTATTAGATTTGCTGTGGCTACTTTTTCATTATTTGAATTATATACTGAGCAGCCAGTTTTATCAAACTCCACTTTACAACCAGACTTTATTATTTTACTAACTGATAATAAATTTGTAGACAACTTTGGCACATATAAAACATTTTTTACTAATATTTCACTGCTGCTGCCATCTTTATTAGGTATGTGCAATATCACATTACCACAGCTTTCAACATGTAAAGTTTTATTATCTGCAATTTTGATTGTGGATATTGGTGGTATTGTTTCATTTTCTAATAAATGTTTATGCATTGTCATGTGCATAGAAGCACCTGAGTCTACATACCAGTTTATACAATCATTCATTTGCATAGCTGAGAAAGCTGCCACAAATCCTTTATTATTTTCTTTAGTCTGTGATTTATTTTTCAGAAACCAACAATTTTTTCCAAGGTGTCCATGTTTATTACAGTTAAAACATCTTGGACCTTTTGACTTTACAGATGCTGAGTGTTTTTGAATTTAGCTTGAGTATTTTTATTACTTATGTACAGAGCTGAATTACTTGGTGTATCTTTTATTTCTTGCAAAAGTTTCGTTTTGATTAAGTCTGCACAAATTTTTACTCCTGAGCTTTCAATTCCCATGATCATGGGTTTGTATTCATCGGGTAGACCTGCCAGCATCAAGGTCCCGAGCCATTCATCGTCAACACTGAATCCAATATTTCTGAGCTTGTGAGCTGAGCTCATGATTTTGTTGACATAATCTTCTACACTGGTGCTTGTTTCTAAATTAGTGTTAATTAAGTCTCGCAATAAACCAACTTTTCTCAGTAGACCAGAATCTTGAAAAGCTCTTGACAAATTTTCCCAAATTTGTTTTGAAGTTGTCGCATCCTGTATATGTATGTAATTTATTGGATCGACTAATAATATTAGTTTTGATTTAGCCTTTTTTTCTTTCTTTGGATCAGTATCTGTTCCTTGGACACATTCCCACAAATCATCGAGTTCCAGATATGCTTGCACTGCGAAACTCCAACTTGTCCAATTATCTCGGCCAGTAAGTTTTTCAATTTGTATCAAAGATCCGTTTGATGACATTTTTACAATATATTATTGCTGAAATAGCTGAAATGTAAAAAACTTCGGCGACCGCGTGCAAAACTTTTAGGTTATACGTATTTCTGATCAAAATCAACTAATATATTTAAAATTTTCACTGTACTACATTAAACAGGCAGGGAGAGGCCCATAACCTGATGAAATAAAACAATATTTAGACTCTGAACTATAGAAATGAAATTTATTTTAGACTGAACACATTGACACAACGCACGGAATTTTACAAAGTAGAAGAGACGTAGTTCCATTATCGCCGCGTGAGGTCGCTAGGAGATGACAAGTCTGCGTTTCGCTTCTCAACATATTTGATACCTAGACGATTTTTTGGATTTTTAGATTGTTATTTTAATAATATCCCTAAACATAGCTAAAAGTTACTGAGTTTTTCTGAGTCTGAGTTACGTTCTACGTCACAACTGTGTAGAAAACGTACCCAGACGTGACGTCATGCATTTTTTTCAAATGAATCTAGCACCGTATCGCTACATGGTATAAAGCAAAGTCGCTTTCCGCGTCCGTCCCTATGTCCGTTAGTGTGTATGTACCTACGTCTGCTTAGTTAGATCTTTAAAACTACAGTTGTGTTTCAGTTTTTTTTAAAAGATAAATTAATCAAGAGGTAGGTTTATAATAGTTTATATGTATATTAACATGCTTAAAATTATATTAGAGAACCGAATTGCACACTGGCGAAGCCGGCGGGAGGAAGCTGGTGTATGTATGTTTACAAAAATAAAAAAATACCTCCAACTTGGACCGGACTACAGCAAAGCGAAAAGAAACATCAAAGATCCAAAGCAAAGGGGTCGATACACTGTACACTGAGGTACCACATAATATGTGGTAATAAAAAATACTGATATTATCAGTATTTTTTTAATATACCAAATTTGTAACGCAAGGTACCAAATTAAAAAATAAAAATTAAACACCCTTGATATTTAAAAATATGTACTGGTATCTAGTTTACAGTGTATTGACCCCACAGGTCCGCATCGGACGCATCGTTTGTTACTGATTTTAGTTTGCCTAGTATTAAATCTGCGGATCAGTGGCCGCTGTTGTATGACATTTTATTCAAAGCGTGCAATGATGTTGTGTGGACGTTTACCTTAAAAAGAAGTTGTCATCGTGCCAGTTTGTGTATACCTTTCAGTGATGAACCCGGAACCATCGACGATGCTGGTGCTGTTGTTGCAGAGGTGCACCAGCACGCAGCGGCCCGTGCTGCCGTCGAACGCCTCGCAGGACTCACCTTGAAGTTGAACGTTTATAAAACTTCAAGGAAAACTTTGTGGATGTCGTATAATTACATAAGTGACTGGATTATTATAAATAGTCCTCCTGGCCGATTTCGACCACGGCGGCCAATCTCAACAGAGACCAGCCAACTACGCAGGAGATATTATAGTGCACAAGTGTGTGCGCAATGCACAGGTGCACTTACTGTTCCATCACTCTCAAAGTTCGGTGAGACGGCAATCCGACATGCAGGCGCAGGACCAACTGCTTTACGTGTGCACTGAGACACGTTGGGGGGTTAGTTGTGTGTCAATCAATGTGCGATTCCATGATAGAACACTCATATTGTGACGAGTTTAACGTTCAAATGTCACCTGTCTGAAATCTTAAACATTTTCAAGACCACCGCTTTTAAAAAACATAGCCCCTATAAGGTTAACACAACCAGTATATTTTAAAAAGCTGTAGAAATCAATTTTTAAACACACATAGTTCAATAAATATTCGGTCAATTGACTCCGATTTCTAATACATGACCGTGACGTCACGTTCTTGTATTTCCATACAAAATCTATGGTGGCAGCCGTTTTGACAGATAATAAAAAGTATGTCAACGATTGGTGGTGTCGTCTAGCCTATTGCAAAAAATGGCTAAATATCACTTACATCATGGGCATTTAGGTATACTACAAAAAAGTGAGGTAATTTATTAAGTCTGTTTTACATAATATAGTCTGACTTAAATTTGGCTAAGATTATGTACACTTTTTTAAGCAATACTATGGTTACTTTAATAATTGACTCATATCCATTACATTACTAGAGCTATTGCATAACCGTATATACAAAACACACACACACACACACACTCACTCACAGACACACCACCTCACACACACACATACACACACATAGAATAAGTCACAAGTGTAAGAGAATTAAAAAAAATAAAAATAAGTAAAGGAAGAAACATGTTTACCATAAGTACTGCCTTGTTAAAATAAAATATAGTTAAGGAAGAGCGGACCCCCAAACACAGGCAAATTTTGCTTAAATGGGGGCTCCAATGTTACTAGTTTTAAGGCAACTTTGTAACAAAATAAAAGAACTTTATTATTATTATTATTACTATCCGAAACTTACCATGATTGCGTTCTCTGATCGGTGGCACTAGGGTCTGAAAATCATACATGTCATTAGATTAGTTACTTATGCTACGCATTCATGCCTAGCTTACTCTCCAGGCTGATACAATTTACTTTTTTAAGCGTTTTCTTTCTAGGTATCTTTTATATAAGTCAAATAACAAAAAAAGAATACAGTCGAATAAAATGAAAAATAAAAAACAGTTTTTTGTTTCTCCTATAAAGTCGTGTTTTGCCCTTTATGCCCTTTGAGCCTAGAGGTATCAACATTATTAGAACTACGAGTATGTTTCTTTGTAAGTATGGGATTAGGAATGATTAGATATGGTGGGGTTGGAATATTAGAAGGTAGCTAGTTTAATTAAATTAATCTCCTAGCCGATTTCGACCACGGCGGCCAACGTACAGAGACAACCCAACTGCTCAGGAGATATTATAGTGCACAAATGTGAGCGCAATACACAGGTGCATTCTGTTCCTTCACTCCCTCAAAGTTCGGTGAGACGGCAATCCGATATGACCGGAGAGAGATCATCAGGGACAGGACCAACGCGACGGTTATACGTGCGCACCGAGGCACGGGGGTGTAACACCGCCAAATTCCCGACTCCGAGCTGTTTCTGAGAAATTCATGAAGGAAATCTCAGAAACAATATTTGACTCGACCTAAGATTCGAACCCAGGACCTTGCGTGTAAGGCAGAAAATTCATTACTACACCAATGAGGCAGTTCACCTGGATGATGATTAAACTACCGTTTAGTTTAGTAAGGAGCGGAACCCCAATTTCGAAGACGAAACCAACTCTTACCTGTTGTCTACACTAAGGACTGTGCCGCCCTCTCGTGTCAATAGTCCAGACGATTTTTACCCTCGATGATCTTCAGAATCAGAATCATTCATTTCTCTTGGAAGTGGTACAAAGATGTCATTAAAGTACAAAAAGATCGCATATTTCACCAGAGTTTGGCATGCAAATTAAAACATAAAATATAACATAACATAATACAACATCACATATTAATGAAAATGACAATTTTCTCATAATAGTACATAAGTCAGTCGAATGCAAAATAAGTAAGTTACAACATCCGGGATTTAAATGATTTAAAATATTTAAATATTCTTGCGGTAAATCTTAAAATAACATGTTTCTTGTTTTCTTTTCCTTCTTCTTTATTGAATAGCTTGCTGGTGACCGTGGAGCGCTTACAAAATTTCGACTGCGAGTGTTCGCACCCATAGAGGTCAGGAGCGAACCGTGTACGGGGCAAAGGCCCCTTTCGGTGACTTTCTAATTTCGCGGCTTAGGCCCCACTTATATTACAATTTTGCCGTCTGGCTTTTAATGACTAGCAAAAATAAACTCTACATATTATTACAAATAATTACAAAAGTGATTGGGTGTCCGTAACAAATTGTTAATTTGTTAATTGTTTTGGAAAAAAGGTTATGGCAGGAAATATTGTAATTCATGTTGATTGGATGATAAAAAACAGAAGGAATATTTGTAAACCGTGTTTCCCTACAAATTTAAACTCGGAATGAGAATTGTATTTGGGTAGACGAACCAAGTCGCTGACGACCACTTACCTATATTACAATATTGCCGTCTGGCTTAGTGACTAGCCAAAATAAATTCTATACAAACAAAATAAACAATAACCCTTTATTGGTAATTTTAAAAAAACTTCTACCAACAATAAACTTCGTAGTTTATTAGTAACAGGTAATTTATTTATTTATTTATTTATTAGGGTACAGTCACAGCAGGCAAACTTATTCTCATTATAAGAGCTTACACACTAAATGCATATACTATTCTGACTGCCAATTAAAACTATACACAACATTTTTGAAGAACTTAAAAAAATATATATATCTAATAACAAAAGATTTAATTTAAATTGCAAAAATTAAATCTAACACGTACACAATTTTTTTTCTTTAAGCTTTTTCTTGAAACTCTCTAGAGTAAACTGAAACATGTCTGTGTGAACGTCTAGGCTGTTATAAGACCGGCACATTCTATGCATGGGGTTGTTTTTAGACACATTATTTGTTGTGCTCGGTATGTGGAACAATTGTGGCCGACGCACAGAACGACTGGGGGTTCTAAAGTTTACTGACTGGAGAAGAGAAGAGTCAAACTTTCCATTCACTATCTTATGCAACGTGCAGAGATCGGCAATGACGCGACGGTCCTCCAGACTAACCGTCCCGAATTCCCGGAGTCTGTCCTCATATTCGGGTAGTTTACGTCTTAGCCCTAGCCTACAACTGAGACTTCTCAAGAAACGACGCTGCACAGATCCTATTCTGTCAGCATGTATCCTATAAATTGGGAACCAGACTGACGAGCAGTATTCTAGAATGCTGCGGACTAAAGAGTTGTAGAGGATCATCCAAGATTGTCGACATTTAAATGGTTTAGCAATTCGTGAAATAAAGCCCAACATTCTGTTTGCTCTTGTAACTATGTTGTCATAGTGCATCTTGAATGTAAGATTTGAGTCAAAGATAACACCTAAATCGCGAACGACCTCAACTCTGTTCAGAGACTTATTATTGAGCTCATAACTAAAGATATGTTTCTGCTTATTTTTTGTGAATGTTATGACTACACATTTATCCGTATTAAGCTTCATATGGTTATCTGTACACCACCTGTGCACAAAAGAGAGGTCATTCTGTAGGACCGTGCAATCGATCGGGTCAAGAACTTCTCGGTATATTTTGACATCATCAGCGTATGCCAAAAATGGGCTATTAATCCTGCAGAAGAGATCATTAATGAAAATCAAAAACAATAGAGGTCCCAGATTCGATCCTTGGGGAACTCCAGTAGTGGCACAATAGGGAACAGATTCGTAACCGTACAGTGCCACAATCTGCGAACGATTTTCCAAGTAGGAGGCCAACCAGCGATGCAGATTCCCATGTATACCTAGATGTTTTGCTTTTTTTAGCAGTATTGAGTGATTAACAAGGTCGAAGGCCTTAGAAAAGTCAATATAGATTGAGTCCACCTGAACTCTCCTGTTAAAAGCATTACATAAAAAGCTTGTGTAAATAAGTGGGTTTGTACTGGTCGACCGGCCAGTGACAAATCCATGCTGACTCGGGTTAACAAATGCGATAGATGGGCGTATAAGTGTTCATATACGATTCCCTCAAAGATTTTTGCAAAAGTGTTAAGTATACTAATCGGCCGGTATTTTGTTACATCAGATTTGTCACCAGCCTTATGTATAGGTGTTATCCTAGAGATTTTCCATAGGCCTGGGAAGTGACCTTCACATAATGATTTATTAAACACTAAACTAAGTGGTTTAGCCAAAGCGGAAGCACAGAGGCGAACAAAAATTGGTGGAATTTCATCCGGACCAGGACCTTTCTTTGCATCAATGTTTTTAAGTCGTTTTAGGACATCATCTTCTAAAATTTTAATGTTATTAATAGTGAAACACGAATCCGCAAAATTAGGTACATAATCCGGATTTGATTTGTCCGGATACACAGATGAAAAATATTCCGCAAACAGATTAACAACATCATCACCAGTCTCAGCAAATCTGTCATTGTAGTGCAAAGTACTGGGAATATCATTCGTCCTCCGTTTAAGTTTAGCGTATCGCCAAAAAGCCTTAATGTTACATGTTAAATCCTTCTCGATCCCTTCAATATATTTCTGAAAACATTTCGATATAAGACCCTTACATCTAGACCTTAACATAGAATATGTGTCGTAGTCACGTGGATTATGAAACATTTTAAACTTATTATGATATTTGTCCTTTTGTTTTAGTAATCAAATTAAATCCCTTGAGAACCATATAGGATATTTATTTGCTTTACTTTTTTTTCTGGGTGTATACTTCTCAATGACCTCGTGTAAAAAATTATAAAGAAAATGCAAAAAATCATCACAATTCAGTTCCGATGCTCTTTGGTCCCAGTCAACTGCCAGAATTTCTGAAGAACAAGCTTGGAAATCGGTTTTATGAAAACAGAGTTTTAAAGGATCCCGCTTTTCCTTAAAAAGTGAAGAGACACCTATGGAGAAATTTAGTTCAAACGGAGGATGATGTGAATCAAGTTTACTAAGAGGGTCTGCCTTTGTAATATTGAAACTATTACTGTTTGTTAAAAACAGGTCTAATATTCTGTTATTGTGATTAGTGAGATGGTTAAGTTGAATCAGGTTGGCAACATGACAAAGATCGTAAAGGAACTGTGACTTTTCAGAGCTGTGGTTTGTCGGATATCCTGTGATTTCGGACCATCTCATATCAGGTAAGTTAAAATCACCGACAACGCAAGTGTACTCCGAAAGGCCTACAATATTTTCACATTTTTGTGTGAAAGACAAAAACAAGTCGGAAGGAACATAACCAGGTACATAAACTAAACCAAAGGTTAAAAGAGAGCGCGTATCAAGTCTAATTTGTATCCATACATCCTCCAGAAAATCCGACTCTTGGTCATTTCTGACAATAACCTCTAATTTCTTGGAAATAGCTATCAGCACTCCACGACCATCATCTTTATCGAACCGCTTAAGAAATTTTTGACTCCTGTCTCTACGTAAAACCCAATATCTACTGTCAAATAGTTCAGCGGAGAGAATAGTGTCGTTAAGCCACGTTTCACACAGACATATGATATCATAATTATTATACAATACAGAATTGCTTATATCAGTAGTTTTGCTTCTACTACCTCGTACGTTTTGATAGAATATTGACAAATGCATAATGTAAAGAAGTTAGTACCTAACAGAAATTAACCAAAAGTCTCTAAGTTAATCTATCAGCTCCAAACTCTCGAGATTCTTCACTAATATATGTTTTGATTCGGGGGTCTTTCGCACATAAATACGGCCGTTACGTACCCAGACGAATTGGTAACCTCTCTTCTTTGCTTTTATTCGGGCAGCTGCGTGGAGAGCCTTATTTTCAGGAGATAGGGGTTCCGATATGTATATTGGCCTCTTTTCCCCTCCAAATCCAAGTAAGTTGGTGTTCAGCTTTTCGTTAGAATTAGCTTTATTGAATTTTGATACAGCCGAGAAAAACTCGTCGCGATCTCTTACAGTCCTGAATTTCGCCACGACAGTGCACGGTAGTTTGCTGTCTTTGTTCATCTTCGCGACCCGCGTGCAGTTTATAATAGCGCCAAGGTCTATCTTGTGTCCAATAACGTTTGCACACTGTTGCATTATTTTCGGGATGTTTTCTGTGCGGCTTTCAGGGATCCCGTGAAATTCTAAGTTGCTTTCTCTCAAATATTGTTCCAGCTTGTTTACGCGATAACTCATTTCTGCTACTGAAGATTTTAGTGCTTTATTGTCAGATACAAGAGACACGTTTTCCTTTGACAGTTGTTCGATTCTTGTTTTCATTTCATCGTGCGTGTCGCTCAGGAATGTTACTGTTAATATTAATAAACCATGATATAGCTGTTACACTAAACAAGAAATAATAATGCAAAACATTTTCCTGTTTTGATCAAAACGATTACCTATGTCAATGACCTTGATCCGTATGAGGAGGCTTTGCTGAACAAATGTTATTATAAAATTCACTTTGACATAGCATTTTCAATTTCTGTCTGTTACGCTCTCACGCCTAAACTAATGAACAGATTTGAATTAAATTTAATACACATACAGAAGAATGTTAACGACCATATATGTGTACCAAATTTCATCCAAATCTGTTAAGACATGAAAGCGTAACAAACAGAAAGTCAATTGTCGTATTGTTATACAAGTGGTCGTTAGTTATTTCTTTCGTCCACCCAAATAGAATTCTCATTCCGAGTGTAGATTTGTAGGGATACACGGTTTACAATGATCCTTCTGTTTATTTATCATCCGATCAACAGGAATCACAATATTTTCTTGCCATAACTTTTTCACAATATATTTAGACTTGACTGTTACATTAGTGAACCAATTGTGAAACCATTATTTTATTATTTGTTATATAAGGTCACCTCGAATTAAGCGCAAATATTTTAAGGGTAGATTCTATGCATTAAGTGAAAAAAAATAATCTTAATGAAAAAATGGTGTTTTTATTGATGAAACGCAAAAAAGTGTTCGAATTCTACGCGCTGATACGATTACGTTGCGTGCGAGAGGGAGAGAAAACTCTATTTAATGATGACTTGTTGTCATTTTGTAATTGTTATGATTGACATTTTACTATTTATTTATTTTTAGATTTGCATGCCATTATTAATGATTGATTAGGCGGCGATCAATTAGGTACTATGACCATCTTCAGTGTACCTTAACCCAACGCAAATAAAGATTTATGTTCATTTCATTCAATCGCGCCATCTCAACCATAGATTAGATAGCTTTCAAATTTGTCTCATCGATCAGCAAAGAGTCCATCAAGTGTCTAATTTGACGACCACTTTGGTGTAATGGTCAAGAATTTGACTTTTAACCAAGAGATCGCGGGTTCGATCCCCGAGCTCTTCAAACATTTGTGTGCATGAACGTGTCTGTTTGTACTGTCTAGGTGTTATATGAATTTATTTAAGTTCATTTGTAATACCACTGTTGATTCTGATATCTGTAACACAAGTGCTTAAGCTACTTACCACGGAGTTAGATTAATGTATGTGATGTTGTTGTATACAGGGTGTAAAAAAACCTTAACGAAGCCGTGAACCACGCGTTCAGTACATCAAACCAAATCGTATGAAAAATAAATTTTGGCTGGGAAACAACTTTTATTTTTTTACATCAAAAAAAAAAATTATTCTAGCCCGCAATGTACAGCGCACACGCGAAAAAGTCACCGCGGAGCGTGTTGCTTTACGCCGCCGCAACGCGGTTCGGTTCGAGTGTGCGCTGTTCATTGCTGAGTGTGCCATTTAGAGGCTTTTTATGAAAGAACTAGTGAAAATTTGTATCATGTTTCTTTGGAAAAAAGTTCAGTTATAACGGACAGTAGTCATTTCTGTAAAAATCATCAATTTTTTTTTCAAACTTTAACCATCAATATCTCAGTAACCGTTAACTTCCCAGGCATGGTGTAAAGGAAGAAAATGATCGTAACAATTGGTAGAATATGTGGTATTCGGCTTCGTTAAGGTTTTTTTTACACCCTGTATATAATTTGCCACGTGCCCACCCACTGACCAATACACTAACTTATATTTTGTTAAACTTACAAATTCCTATTTTACCCTCAATTAAGCTAAATTAAGTCAATTTTAGCCATTTTTACCCCCGTTCGGCCGGGCTTCGGGCTTGTTAATAATCGAATAACGATTGTGACAAAATTGGGTAGGTATCTTATAAATGTTAGCTTGTAAAAAGTGTCGATATTATTATGTCAGCGTTTCCTTATAATTTTCTAAACAAAAATAACAGAAAAATGCTAATACAAATAACAACTAACATTCCAGTTTAAAAAAAAATTGGTTGCCTGTAAAGTCGGTATACGGGCGAAAGTTTTACGTGACAACGACTTTGAGTGGTAAAATAATTTTAATGTGAATATTCATTCGTATAACATGAACCGGTGTGTATGTCTATCTCTCTCACTCTCTCTCTCTCGCTCTGTCTCTCTCGCTCTTAGGCGGGTTAACTGTGCTCGAGTGGAAGGGACGCGTGCCTTTCACTTTTTATGTCTGTCTCACTCGCTCTTAGGCGGGCTAACCATGCCCGATTTGGAGGGACGCGTGCCTCTCACTCGCTATCATTGTGAGCGCGGAACGTGAGCGGAGCGTAACGCAGTTTCTTGAAGTGTCACCCGGCAAACCAATTTATAAGACGTTGTCACGTCAAAACTCCGGAATGAGCCAACAAAACTGCTGGTGACATTCAACGCCTGGCGGATATTGACTAGCCATAGCTAAGAACCCCTGTGATTATATTATCATTCGAATGAAACGCTTTGACATCGGTCCATCCGTTCAGGTGCTACAATGTCACAGACAGAAACACAAACATTCACAGGGGTCAAACTATAACACCCCTTTTTTACGCCGGGGGTTTCAAATTTAAATTAAATGCTAAAGCTGAAAAAGAGAATTATTTTGCTTTAAATTTCCACCAAACGACGCCAGCGCAGGAACCAAAATACATCCAACTGTAATCACCTGAAAAGCTAAAACTGGAAGTCGTAGGACTTACAATACCTACAACGGCTACAACTCACAACGTGACACAGAAGATGCACCCGGAATCACAACACTGACACCAACAAACACTCGACGCGTTTCGCCACTACACGTGGCATCCTCAGGAGATGTTGTCGCTTCGACAAACTACAAGCGACTCGCTCGTTCGTCGTTTTGGTGGAAATTTAAAGTACCTAAGTAAAATAATCCTCTTTTTCAGCTTTAGTCATTGATTTCCGCAAAGTAACGCCTGATTCCATCAACTTAATTAAATGCTGACTTACGCGTGATTCGTTTTGCATTAAACCTTCATGGTCCAGCTCACAGCACACTTCTGGTTTCCAGCACTGCAGATGTCTGTAAACATATAATTATTCATTATTACTGTGGCGACTTCTACCATTCGACATCACAAGTGCATGCAGCACAACAGCGGAGCTGAAACGGCTCCATAGGCTAGATGGCGCTGTTAGCCTAGTACCGATCAAACCGCGGTATATAAGATTTCGATCCAGAATAATATAGATAGACAAATCAAGATGATGTCTATCGGACCTTGGTCCCCGACCATAACACCCGGTCGGTAGGAAGCGCTTCCCTTTAGCTTCCTAACTCGAAATCAGTTGGGCCAAATTACTTTGTAAACAATCCTATTAATTACAAGCTTTAGTTAGTTAAATCTGTCCCGGTGTTAAGTCTTACCTAAACTTAGAAAAGAGTGACTTTTGTTTAAAGAAGGTATTTATAACTTGGCCCCAAAAATAAGTAATGTTGTTTCTTTAAGTCGTCTTTTATAAGTTTATAGTTTCACATAATTATTTTAACCTTTTCAACAAAATTTTGATTAGTTTACTCCATGTATTATTTAAGCTGAGAGAACTTCATTGATTTATGTGTTATTTTAATTACCTATTTTGCTATGTAATGTTAATAAAATAAAATATGTTTCCCAAAAATTTACAAAATAAAAATAAATAAAAAAACTCGTCAAAAGCGCTGAACATACGTGATTCGAACTCAACTCTACACGAGGCCCTTAAAAGTTTGGATGTCACTTTTCTGTAATTTCCGATCGATATTATGTCGGATTTATTGAAATGTCGCGATTTTAAAATTCATTATAGTAGTGCCACAGCTACCAAAGCATCCCAAAGGTATGACTGGTAGAGAATGCAATAAAGCTTAAAAACTAATAATAAGAGCGGCGCCACGCAACGCAACAATATTAAATGTATGTAGGTAGATACGTGAATGATAGTGACCTATCTACGTGACGATTGGCATGAACACAAGTGTTGGTCGCTTTGCGTCGCACTTGTCGCGTTGCGTCGCTCCCATAGGAGAACGCCTTACTTTGTGATGAGTAGGGTGGGGTGAGCACAAATTTTATCGTAACGTATTCGTATCGTCAAAACGTCAAAAAAATCAATTTTCTCATATAAATTGACAAGTTAACGACTATTAAACGCTTCGGATAAGCAGTTTTTCGTGCTCAACCCACAGAGCGATGTATGTGATACTAATTATTTGTATTTGGGTCTGAACGATATATATTTTTAATGAGTATTATGTACTCAATGCTCGACGTTTCGGCTGGATTGCACTGCGCCGTGGTCACGAGCAGACTGGTGGCGCGCGGCGTCGTCTGCTCGGGGCGGCTGCAGTTTCCAGATCCACCCTCACATTTTTATTATTAAAAATGTTAGAACCGAATACAAGTGATTAGTGTTACAATGCAACGCGTAAGTTAAAAAAATCGGTTGTCTGTAAAGTCGGTTTACTGACGATAGTTGAACGTGACAACGTCTTTGTCAGGTTGCCTCTATCGCTTGCACTTCAAGCCTTGAATGGAACGCCTCAGAGCGAGGTAACGCCGCATGCGTCATGTTTTTTGGTGCGTGCAGCCGGCTCCACCGAATTATCAGACGTTGTCACGTCAAAATTATACGGTGTATGTGATGACGCCATTTAAAACAAAATACCTTTCAGTAATTTCCCCAGCGCCATCTTGGTTTATTTTTCCGTTCCTACATAAGGATTGCTGTACGCAGTAACCTGCTCTGCCGTCTTCGAACTCGCAACGTGTAGCTGGAATGTTGATAAACAATATAACTATATAGAGATTGATCAAAATAATATACTAAGTAAATAAATAAATCGCGAAATAATCCGTAAAAAGAGTCTTATTTCAATGTCTTCTGTTCGCGTACACAGAAGAAACAAAAAAATAAAAATAAAAAACAGTTTGAAAAACCAGGCTTTTAATGCTAATTAAAAATAAAAAATAATTTCTGAGTACATACAAAGAATTAATATTACAGTAGAGTAAAAAGAGTGAAAAAAAAATTTTTTTCTTTTTTAGTTAGCAATGAAAGCTGTTTTTTAAGTTTTTTGAAACTATTTTTTTTGTCTATAATGATAATGGAAAAATCTTATCAAATAATTGCATTGTCATCGGTACTTGATACGTGTGCAAAGTTTCACATTAATCCGATTTCTGGAAGTTGGTGAAAATTGAGCTCAAGGATTCTGTTACATACATACATACAGCCCCAGCTAATAAAAGCGTGTTAAAAATATACTAAGTTTGACGCAGACAAAGTCACAAGTTGGGATCCAGTTGTATTTTTTTTTAATGTTTACTAAGAGAAGGCAGCGCTTCAAATAAGCTGAAGGAATAACGAACTTGTTTATGGAAATGCAACACAAAACTTGTTAGCTGACGGGGTCATGGTCGCAAGGTACTCTTCTAAGTTGAAATGCGTTTCTTCATAATAAAACTTGTATGGTTTTAAGTAGGTAAGATGCCCTAACGATAATATTTTTGAGAAAGAAAAACTACTGTTTTATCCAGAGATCGAACCCGCTGTCGGGAATCTGGTTCGTAAGCGTAAATAGACTAGATGACACCACCGATCGTTGGCATACTTTTTATTATCTTTCAAAACGGTCTGGATTCATAGATTTTGTATAGAAATACAGTCATGTATCTGGAATCGGAGTCAGTTGACCGAATATTTATTGAGTTTTGTGTGTTTGAAAATTGATTTCTACAGCTTTTTGGAAATATACTGGTTGTATTAACTTCATAGGGGCTGTGTTTTTTAAACGCCATGGTCTTGTAAATATTTAAGATAGGTGTCATCATGCCTATTAGGTACTGCAACTCAAACATCGAAAAAGCTTGTTTTTGCTTTTTTTTTAATTTCTATCAAAGTATGTACTGCAAAGTTGTGTTTTTAGTTGTTTTTTTTATTTTTTATTTTGTGTTTGTTTATTTATCGCGTTAAAATATAAACTAGATGAACTCACGTTTTATATGTTCCACAACAGTCGGCGGTATTAAAGTGGTGGCCTTTATTGCTGTGAAAATAAAAGATTGATTAGGAGAGTTTGAAAAAGTAAATATATTTCTATAGTTGATGGATCAGACGTTACTTTGCGGAAATCCATGACTAAAACTAATAAAAGTGATTGATTTTGCTTTAAATTTCCACTAAACGATGCCAGCGCAGGAACCCAAATACTGTAACCACTTGGAAAAACTACAGCTGGAAGTCGCAGGACTTACAATTACAACTCGCAACGTGACACAGAATATGCGCCTGGAAACACAACGCTGACACCATCAAAACACTCGACGCGTATCGCCACTACACGTGACATCCTCAGAAGATGTCGCTTCGACAGGTTACGTCGCGCGGACGTATTTAGGTTCCTGCGCTGGCGTCGTTTATTTCTTTTTTTAAGTTTCTTTTTTATTATTTATATTTTTTCACTTCTCATACTCGAAAAAGTACTACTTTATGCAGGATCTAGGCGACATAAAGTTGAATTTTATGCACTTGTGCATAAAAGTAGCTTTTTAAATGTGTCTACACTAAGGCAGTGACCATTTAGCCCATACAGCCAAAAACAATTAATTGTACATGGATAAAACTTGCTAATTTATAATATTTCCTTCCCTATTTGCATTTTTGATTTATAATAAGATAATACGAAAAAGAAACTAAATATCAAAACGTGTTTACCACAAAAAAAAACATTATCTATACATATAATAAGACTGTAAAAGATCGATTTCTGTACATTGAAGATTTTTATGAAAAATTGTTACAGGGGGTCTTAATTACCGTAATAGAAGCCAAAACAACAATTTTTAAAAATTTTGTCTGTCTGTCTGTCTGTCTGTCTGTCTGTCTGTCTGTCTGTTTGTCCGGGCTAATCTCAGAATCTACTGGACCGATTTTGACGGGACTTTTTTTATTTGACTCAGTATCACCTGGAGAGTAAACTGGGATATAAATAATCACGCCGATGAACTTAGGGGGCAGGCAGGAAATTGAATCTCAGAATCTACTAAACCGATTTTAATGGGACTTTTTTTTATTTGACTCAACATTACTTGGAAGGTAAAGAAGGATAGAAATAATCACGCCAATAGACTAAGGGGGTAGGCAGAAAATTGAATCTCGGAAACTACTGGGCCGATTTTAATGGGACTTTTTTTATTTGACTCAGCAAATTGAAAAAATATTTTTGTGTTGAATAGACCATTTATTGAGGAACGTTTAAGGCTAAATAACATCCCGCTACAACTGTTAGGAGCGAAGAAATAATGGGGAAAGTGACAAAAACCGGGAAAATTATTCATTTTAAAAAACGCTTCAAGATACCAACAATAATGTAAAAAAGTATGAAAGAATTATTACTCTTAAAATGATCTAAAAAAATGTCTGCGACAGTATATCCATATGCCCAAATAACTATTCCACGCGGACGAAGTCGCGGGCACAGCTAGTTCCAAAATAATTTAAGAATAGGCTGTATATTTTTTTCTTTGCCCGAAAATTATGCAGGAAAATTAAAAAAAGTAAAGTAGCGGGAAAGAAGCCGTGAACTTTTCGTATTGAATTTTCTCAAATTATTGTTTTATTTTCTCGCAATCGAAGTGAAAAGCAGAGTTTACAACTCGTGCACAAATCATTTTTATCCTCGACTTCATCATCTGCCCTCGCCCTGCGGGCTCGGGCATATAACGATCTCGGATAAAAATGACTTGCTTTATGCACTCGTTGTAAAATCTACTATATTGTAACAAGGCAGTGTGGTGACTTATTTTATGTGTGTGGAGTACGCACGCACGCACGCACACACACACATATCAACACGTACAAATGTACCCTTTTCTAAAAGCAAATAAATATTCATTTCGTATCATATAGGTGTTTATAAATGTATTTAAGTATTTCTATCCGTTATTCTAGCCACCATAGCACATAAAATACAAATTAATTTAATAAGTAAAGAAGAAAATAATAATTTAAAGAACATTAATAATAAGCAGTAAAAGTCAATCATTTACAGTCATACGTCACTTCGAATTTAAAAATTCCTGTGTTGTTTAGAATGCCTTTTCACTAAGCTACCACTTATTATTTATTATTTCATTTCATTTGAGCTCCGTTTAATAGGATCACGCACGAATAGCTCATGCCGTATTTCCCACTTTTGACGTGACAACGTCTTATAAATTGGTTTGCCGGGTGACACTTCAAGAAACTGCGTTACGCTGCTCCGCTCACGTTCCGCGCTCACAATGAGAGCGAGTGAGAGGCACGCGTCCCTTCGACTCGGGCATGGTTAGCCCGCCTAAGAGCGAGTGAGACAGACATAAAAAGTGAAAGGCACGCGTCCCTTCCACTCGAGCACAGTTAACCCGCCTAAGAGGGAGAGAGACAGAGCGAGAGAGAGAGAGTGAGAGAGATAGGCATACACACCGGTTCATGTTATACGAATGAATATTCACATTAAAATTATTTTACCACTCAAAGTCGTTGTCACGTAAAACTTTCGCCCGTATACCGACTTTACAGGCAACCAATTTTTTAGTTAGATCTGAGTCACATACAAACTTTTTGCATTAGTTGATGGAATCAGGCGTTACTTTGCGGAAATCTATGACTAAAGCTGAAAAAAGGAAGCGATAACATCTCCTGAGGATGCGACGTGTAGTGGCGAAACGCGTCGAGTGTTTTGTTGGTGTCAGTGTTGTGATTCCAGGTGCATCTTCTGTGTCACTTTGTGAGTTGTAGGTATTGTAAGTCCTGCGTTTTTGCAGCTCTAACTTTTTCAGGTGATTACAGTTGGATTTGGATGGTTCCTGCGCTGGCGTCGTTTAGTGGAAATTTAAAGCAAAATAATCCTTTTTTTCAGCTTTTTGCATTAGATTGGAGGCGGTGTCTACCTATAGTAGGTAAGTTAGGTAAAGGAGTATGATGATCGATATTTATAGCAAATTATACTCACATTTATCTCTTTTCTTGTCAGTTGTAGGTGGTGTTGGCTGTAAAGATAGTGGCAACTTAATGAGAAAAACTAATCCAACACTTCTTCTTCTTAGCGTGTCCATGGAACACAAGAAATTACATCGTGGCAGCCCGGAATTCAGGCACTTGTATTGCGGATCGACTGCAGTTCATTAAATCCGCTGGCGTGCAGGTGCTGGGGCACGCCGGGCACGATGTTAAGTGTGCCATAGTTTGCACTGCACCGCAAGCACAGTACACATCGGAGCTTGCCGAAAATCCCCACCTGGCCATGTTCTCCTTACTTCGACCAACCTGGGTCCGAAGCCTGTTTAAGGACTTTCAGATCGGCCATGGTAGATCAATCCAACACTATACTATTACAACCACTTTAGTGTAATGTTCAAGAAGTTGACTAAAAACCAAGAGGTCGTGGGTTCGATCCCCGCACTGTAAAAACATGTGTGTGCATCAACATGTCTGTTTGTACTGGTCTGGGTGTTAAATGTATTTATTTAAGTTTATTTGGGTAATACCACTGTTGATTCTGATGTCTGTAACACAAGTGCATAAGCTACTTACCGCGGAGTCAGATCAATGTATGTGAGGTTGTAGTATATTTTATATTTAATTTACATTTGTTTTCTAACATCTATGGTCTGAAATTTATTTTTTATTCTGTTATTATTTTTTATTTATAAGTACCTGAATTACCGAAGCTTTATCATGTCTGCAACACACTTGAGGCGACTGGCAACCATATTTTCTGCAAAAAAAACAAAACTATACTTATTTATTTAAATAAGTATATAGTTTTTATTTAAAAACTTAATTTACAGAAAGTTTCGTTTCGCGCAATTAAGTTGCCATAGCAAACGATTGTATATTCTCTAATCTAACTATATCAAACTGAATACCTAATAGTTATCTCTGAGAAGATAAATTTCATCAGAAATCTGAAATTTATCTGCAAAAATACATACATACTAAAAGGTCTTTACCATCATCATAGGCCTTATCCGTCTATTACAGACAATTTAAGCAGTGTCTGCTGCAAGGCACTTCTTATTATGGCTGAAAAAGCCAATCCGGGAGCGACAAACTTTTCCGCATTTAAGGCAAGGGAAGGCAGCGGCAGGTGGATCATCGCCGCTCTGATGCCTTCTTTCCCTCCTGTCAGTCAACACATTGAACCAGGCATTGTCGTGGATTTTACGTCCATCCTTAACACGTTTATAAACTAGAACATCTTTAATACAATAAAAATTATCTTTTTTTAATGCCAGCCCCTCTAACACTTTTCCATCTTCAGGTAATTTCATTTACGGCGCATTCAGATATAACGTCCGTTTTACAGAAACTGTCGCTACTGAATATAGTATCCACGGAACTGGATATAACGAGATCTAGTTAGTAATTTTTTTTAAACTCCAAAAATACAGAAACTTTTATGACAACCGAGAGATAGAAGATCTAGTGTCTGAGCCGAACATCATCGGAGAAATAAAATCTTCCCGACTTCGCTGGCTAGGACATGTGGAGAGGATGGGAGAGGATCGAGCCACAAAAAGAGCCTATCTTGGACAACCTTCCGGGCGCCGGCCGGTGGGGCGTCCAAGATATCGCTGGAAGGACGAGGTCGCCAAAGACCTGAAAGAGTTAAAAGTGCCCGACTGGTAAGATTTGGCACAGAATAGGGAAGAATGGCGCACTTTAATGTCGAAGGCCAAGATCCACTTCGGGTCGCTGAGCCAGCGAAGTAAGTAAGTTAATTGAATTGAATTTTAATTGAATTTTATTTATTTCGAGTAACAAAGACTCATTGTTGTTAGTAGAAACTTATAAACTATGTTAGTACAATAGAATAAAATAAAATAAAAATTACACAACCAATCAAAAATGCGACACAGAATTTACCAAAACATTAAAGCGGCCAATTCTGCACCACTTCCCCCGCAATGGTTCAGGATCAACTGACGTATAAGCAGTCCAGTCTGCTGGCAATCATGTTCAGCATGCTGTTACCACTCGCCCGCACCCTGCGCGCCAGGGACGCGCGACGCTTGCGCATTGTTGTGTAAAAGCAGTGTACTCCCGCTTCAGCAAACATCCCTGATGCACTACAGAAGCGAGGTAGCTGCAACACCACCCTGAAAGCGTTGTTGTACTGGACACGGAGAGCGCTGTAAGCCTTTTGAGTATATCTAGCCCAGAGCCTACACGTGTAAAAAGATGTACAGTACCTACGCAATATTACGTTACTTGCTACCACGGAACCTTTCATGGGCGAATCCTACTCGCACTTGCCCGGTATTTAGCTTACCTCTCTGTGATCAAACTGCGACCGTCTTCGACAACATTTCCATCGCTGCACAGGTAGGTCTGGACACAGAAACCCTTGCTGCCATCGTCAAACTCACAGTGAGTGGGAGCTGGAAACAAAATGGCTACAGTGAGTTTGTTGCTTTTGACATATATAAGACTTCGGGAAAGTTTGTCAAGATTTAGAAAAAGAACTAATAATAATAATAAAAAGTTTATTTGGGAATAAAAACAATTGAGCATTAAATATTATGCAAGAAAATAACCGCTATAGTTTAGGAAACTGTGTTGCAGCTACCACACTCACCCACACCCACACTACCCCCACACTCCAGAGTCCGACAGTGCAGTATTCCACTATTTAAAGGATCTTATATAAGTGCTAGAGAAATGAAATTTACCAGTAGTATTTATCTATGGTACTTATGGTTACAACTACACAACAATGACTAGTTAAGTCCAGTCAAGTAGTTAAGACATAATAAAGAACCTTAAAACATAAAAAATAAAGTGTGTGTTGTGTGTGTGTGTGTGTGTGTGTGTGTGTGTGTGTGTGACTGTTTCTTTTTTATTTGGGATAGGTTTGCTTTTGACCCAAGTCTAAGCCCAACGAAGCAGAGACTGAGTCTACGATGGAGCTCGCCTAGAAGATTCCTAGAAGTTCACTCTTGTAAAAAATCCTTTGTTAATAAAATATTTTTAAGCTATTGCATAGCTTTTATCGCGGGCTTTGAGCGCGGTGACCGAATCAAGAAATTCCGTAACGAAAAAAACCTAACATCGTCTAACATCGTTTCAGTTCGGCAGACTTCGGCACTGTGTTTGTGTGCGTGCGATTAGGCGTATGCGTGTAGTCTTGCAATAGCTTTACCGCGGCAGTTCCCGAGTGCCACACGTCTTTTTTTTTTGCCTTGCTATTTACCTAAAAGTCTATCACCATTCCCTTTAGCCTGGCATTATTTTCATGAGACAACCTGTATACCTATGTAAAGTCATATTGAGTTTGTTACCGAGAACGTACATGCTTCCAAGACAAACATTTTTTCCTCCGACAATAAAGAGGAGTGTTATGTTATGTGTGTTGTTGTTGTTGTTGTTGGAGTCCTATGGCACCCCCGTGGTGCAAAAGGCCTTCGTGAGCTGTCGCCATCTCCCCCTGTCCTGCGCTTGACTCTTGACATCCTCATATAGCAGACCTGCAGCTGTTATCTCCTGGTTGATGGTTCGTCTCCACGAATGTATGGGTCGTCCGCAATGGACGAATGTATGTTATGTGTGACCCCTATTATGTTTGTGTGTGTCTGTCTGTGACATCGCAGCTCTTTTGGATGGACCGATTTCAATGCGCTTTTTTTGTTAATCGCAGTGGTTCTTAGCTATGGCTTGTTGAAATCCGTCCAGCCCATGGTCCAGCCGTTGCGGCTCAGATGTTTTGCTGACTCATGTCCGGGGTTTATTTAAATTTATATTATTTGTGTTTTTTTGTATGCATTAAAAATATTTTGTTCAAGATGCTTTAAAAATTAGTAAGAACGCGTTTTGCTGAATCACAACTTACCAGTGGTAAATGATTCTCCAACTCCGGGGACAAAGGTACGTCCTTCAGAACGGTGAGTGGTTACTGAAAATATTTTGATAGGTATTTCTTAGTTCATCTTATTCATTGTAAGCGTTCAATCATAAACATTTGAAGAACAGAGAAAATCATATCAGTCGGTAAAACCAACAAGATATTATACAAGGTGTTACAAAAAACTGTGATAACTAAAGGATGTTGTTGTGCCCGTAAAACTGAACAACTTTCGCAAAGAAACCTAGGTCGGAATCTCAAAAAAAAAATTTGCCTCTTCCATAGTAAATCGATCAGCTGATTGGCAATTTTGTATGGGAGATCCGTTTTTTTTTTTGAGATTTTAACCTAGGTATCTTTAGGAATGTTGTGCAGTTTTCTGGCCAGAACAACACCCTTCAGTTATAACGGGGTTTTTTGTAATACCTTGTAAATATGTATCTGTGGTCAAGGAAAGCAAAAGCAAACATCTAAGGATGCCTGCCCACCAGTGCATAGCTAGACCGCGGAGCGAGAAACGGAGAAATATTAACAAATAGGATAGCACAAAATCTCCACTCCTTTTCACCTCTTCTGCAGGTCCATTGGACCCGGTTTTTCAATTCAATTGGCTAGATGACACCGCCAATCGTTGACATACTTTTTATTATCTTTTAAAACGGTCTGCCTCCGTAGATTTCGTATGGAAATAAATGATCGTGACGTCACGGTCATGTGTTAGAAATCGGAGTCAATTGACCGAATATTTATTGCGTTTTGTGTGTTAAAAAATTGGTCTCTACAGCTTTTTGGAAATATATTGGTTGTATTAACTTCATAGGGGCTATGTTTTTTAAACACCATGTTCTTGACAATATTTAAGATAGGTGTCATCATCCCAATTCATTTATTTATTGCGGACAACAAACAATCCATGGGTTAATAATAAAATGGCGCTTATTTAACTAGGTTTTAGTACTTACATATATGTATTAAATTCTATGAAATTAAATTAAATTCAAATTAAAAACAAATCAAACATAAAAATAAATAAATAAAATTACAAAAATAAATAAATATAAAAATCAATTTGTCATGTACCTAAGAGGCACCCCGTGCGGCCGACAAATAGAAGAATTATCGTCCACTGTATTAGTCATCAGTCGCAAGAAATGCCTGACAATAGGCGCACGCGGATCATCTGCCACCGTTCTCAGGATGCTGTTGTCACTCCTCCGTATTCTTACCATCAGCGACGCTACTTTTTTCCGAACTACGGCATTAAAGCCGTCAGTTTGGGTCTGTCTGCGCAAACATGCCAGATGCACTGCAGAAGCGGGGAAGTGCCTACATCATCCTTTTGGTTTTGTCAGACCACGTGCGACACTAACTCATACTGTATCTGCATCTTTTTTTGGCTAGATCTAAGATATTTACTTACCTTCAGTATCAATTTGCACATCCTTAGCCCCTAAAGGTGTGGCTATGACACTAGTAACGTGTAACACGGCCATGCAGAGTTGTAACACCTGAAAAGTTTTAAGATTAGAATATTGTGTGCAGGTACTGCTGGCGCACACCTGCGGTAAGTACACTGTTGATGCAACTCGCGCATATCAACCAACGGCCGCATTTAAATCGCGTTAAATTACAGTTAAAACTCATTACCAGATAAAATCAGACAAAACTTTAGAAAACAAAACGGAGACATAGAATATTCACAGAAAAATTTAGATTTCCTTTTAAACGAAAATGACGAATAAAACATTTAATCAGTTTATCTCCATGTCATATCCCTACGTTTTTATTTTTGTTAAGTATGCTTGGTTTGGCCTTCAAATAAACTTACAAAAAACTTTTATGAACCATAATTGTCTAAAATGAATATTTTTTATGACTATATCACTTTTTTCAGCACCTTTGATAAACTACTCGTACAGTTAATGGTCTTTCTTGGGATTTCGCTTCTTCGATTGATTCCTCTGGTAAATTTTCAAACTGAAACTATTGATGATATTTAAGGATCACATTAAACTAAAATGTATTTGAAACGGAAATTTTAAATAGGTACCCACCCATTTCTGACCGATAGAACGGAAGATGTTTGGTGATGAATTTTTAATGCCCAGAGGAATCAAAAAAGACCAACAAAAATGAATTAATACCATTAAGTAAGTTAGTAAATTACCATGAAAACCTAACAAAAACAAATTAATTGTATAAAACCCAATGAAAGTAATTTACCTTCAAACATTACATTGCGCGAAAGTATCTGTTTAGTGGTATAGAAATAAAAATATTTTCACGTTAAAAAATCATTAAAAAATCTAATGGTTTTTCATTGTAATCGTAATTTAAACATGAAATGACAGTTTTGGCAAACAAAGACAAAAACCTAATTTTAATGAAATTTTATGTACAAAATATTGATATCGCCGGTCAAAATTTCCCCAGAGATGACAAAAAAACTAAGTGAATTCCGCTCGATCGATCCGCCGAATCGATTACCGCTGACTGCCACTAGTTACAGAGAAGTTTATTTTAGACCAGGTATTATTTATTATATTACAACCGACGCGACGACCTATTCTTAGCATTCTAATGCCTAGCTCTATAAGCTTGAACAAAGATGGAATACAGAGTGATCAAATTTTAACGGAATCAAGCCCAGAGAAATCAGCTGTTTACGTTTAAAACTCCGGAACTCCGGTGTGAAACGGGCAGCTTATCCTATGAGTACTTAAAACTAGTGATGCAACGGAACTGGCATAACGGAAGCAGAAACGGAAACAGATGTCAAAAGTAAATCTTAACGGAAGCGGAAGCGGGAACGGAAGCGTTAACACTATGAAAAAAGGCACAATTTTGCATTTTAAGTTTTTTTTATTAAATTTGTACTTTAGTAGTCAAAATTAAACAGCGGCAAGTTATATTTAATAAAGAGTAACTTGGCCGCTTTTTCACCTTTCAGCCTATTTCGATGTTCTTCATATATTAAACCAGCTCCGCTAAATAATTGCTCGCTGGCTACACTGCTGGGGGGAGCTGATAAGTATTGGCGAACTATTGGCAAAATATGGGGGTATTTGTGCGCATTTCCATTCCACCACATAAGGGGATCCTCATGAAGAGGTAGTCTTTTTTCTTTCTTGTACTCCCGAAGGTGTGTCTGTATCTTAAAAAGTAAAATTGTCACCATCGTCAGCTGTAGAAGAGTCCTCCTCCTGGTCTTCATTTACACTTAACATCGATTCCAATATTTGCAATGATGATATGGAAGTAGAAGGCTGCACTTCAATGTCTTCAATTGCAATTTGAGTTCGGCTTCTTTTGGAGGAAGGTACGCCATCATCTTGGATGGAATTGGATTGTCTGGTTCTAATAGTGTTAATGTTAATCGTCATATTAAGTAATTTAGATTCAACCTGCTCTGCAATGACGCTGGTGAAAAAATGCGATTTGTATCGCGGATCCAAATACGTCGCAATAGTGTATTTGTCGTCTGCGTGCACTGCTTCTCATCGCTCTCTCCCCGCTTCCGTTCAGAGTTCTGTTATAAAGTTTTCGGAACCAGAAGCAGAAACGGAAGTGAAAAAAACATGCGGAACTTCTGCAGTTGCGGAAGCGGAAGCAGAGTTCTGTTGCAACACTACTTAAAACACCACTAATCGTTGGCATGCAGAACATAAACCCATCCCCTACGTGACTGGTTAGGGATGCGTGTGCATTTTAATGCCACTACACAGGTGTCAACTCGTAACCCACGACAAAAGTTCTAAATTTTATTTGAAGAAAACTTGAACTTGTAACTGTCACATTATTTTTTTTCTAAATTATTGACTTTTTTATTTAAAAGTAAAAAAACCCTAAGTATTGCTTTTAAGTTAATGATATTTACGATAACTCCTTGAATTCGGGATTTTGGACACACCAGAGGAATCATTTCATTTTATTGTCGCAGGTAGACTGTCTACCTGTGACCAATTATGCTGAAAAGGGTCCGAAACGTCAGGTTAAAACAAAATCTAAATAAATCGCGAAATAATCCTTAAAAATTGTATCATTTCAATGTCTACTGTTCGCGTAAACTGAAGAAACAAATATCATTTCATTTTATTTAAGATTTTTTTTCAGTGCTTTATTTTTATAAAGTTTGAGGTGCTTGTGGCGCAGTGGTTGCTGGGCTTTGGTAGTGATACCAAAAGTTAAGTAACCCATTGCGCGGTCATGTTTGGGATGGGTGACCATTCTGACCATACAAGTGACATCTATTTACAAGCATCTCCGTGCTTCGGAAGGCATGTTAAGCTGTTGGTACCGTTTCATATCGATAGATATTAGTCGTTAAGCCTCGTCGGAGGCCCTCGGGCGGCTTAACAACATCTGACAGTAAGGTCACTTACCTTACACACCCCTCCACCAATCCGCACTAAACCCGCGTGGTGGAGTATGGCTCGCACCACCTCATAGTTGAAGTGAGGCCTGTACCCAGCAGTGGGACGTATATAAGCTGATGATGGATGGTTTCACAAGATGAACAATTAGTAAAGCGCTTAAACTATACAAAAAAATATTGGTTTTCAAACGGACGTAAACGTGCCTTTTGCATCCGGACATTGTCAATCGAGGCTCTTAAGAACAACACCTAGACCAGTACAAACAGACATGACTTCGTGGTAAGTAGCTTAAGCACTTGTGTTACAGATATCAGAACCAACAGTGGTATTACAAATAAACTTCAATAAATACATATAACACCTAGACCAGTACAATCAGACATGTTCATGCACACAAATGTTTGTATATATAATAGTAATAATATATTAGGTTACCTTACCTATGAAATTGGCGTTTTGTATGGGAGGAACAAAAAGTCGAAATTTTTTTATATAGCATATTTATTTAATCAAAGTATGAGCCATTGTAATCTATGCACTTTTGCCATCTCATAGGTAGTTCATTGATCCCTTTACTAAAAAAACCATTCGAACGGGAATCAATAAAATCTTTGAAGGCGACTTGGACTGCCCCATCTGAGTTGAACTTTTTCCCTTGCAAGAAGTTATCCAAATTTCGAAAAAAATGGTAATCTGTTGGAGCAAGGTCTGGGGAGTACGGTGGATGCCTTAGAGATTCCAATTGAAGTTCTTCTAATTTGCTAGCCGTCTGTTGTGCAGTGTGTGGTCTAGCGTTGTCGTGAAGCAGCAGTGGCGTAGAGCGATTGACCAGCCTTGGTTGTTTAGCAACTAGCTTTTCCATCATGGTTTGCAATTGCTGACAATAGATATCTGCCGTAATCGTCTGGCCAGATTTGAGAAAACTGTAATGAACGACACCGGCGCTAGTCCACCAAACGCTTACAAGTAACTTTTTATTGGTCAATTTTCGCTTGGAGCAGGCTTTGGCTGGCTTGCCAGGGTCCAGCCATTGCGATGAGCGCTTCCGATTATCGTAGAGAATCCACTTTTCATCACAGGTAATGATTCGATTTAAAATCCCTTCGTTATTGTGCCGGTCAAGTAATGTAACGCAGCAGTTGACGCGCGTTTGCCGGTTTGCTTCACTCAATTCGTGAGGAACTTCCCAATTTGCTTCAAGTGGATTAAAACAGTTTTATCACTAACGCCAAAGCCTGCAGCTAACTCGGACGTGGTTTGCGATGGATCCGCTTCCACAATAGCCTTCAATTCTTCATTATCAACTTGGGTCTCCGGCCGTCCACGGGGCTTGTTTTGCAGGTCGAAATTTCCAGAACGAAAACGTTGGAACCAAAAACGCACTGTGTTTTCTTTTGCGACACAACCGCCATACACATCATTAACCCTTCGAGCCGTTTCCGCAGCACTGGTGCCACGGTGGAACTCGTACTCGTAAATAACGCGATATTTCAAATTTTCCATTTTGTAAATTGAGCGATGCAAACAGAAAAAAGATAAGTAAAAAAACAAATGAATGACGGTTTACGAAACACAACTACATGTGGGAATAGCTGTATAAATTTGAATTTCGAATTCCTAACCAAATAGGAAAAATTTGTGATCAAAGTGGCCAGTACGACAAAACGCCAATTTCATATGTAAGGACCTAATATAATAGTAATAATAGTATATAATATATAATAGTCAACTTCTTGACCATTACACCAAAGTGGTCGTCAAATATGATATGGTTTAACTGAGATACCGCGGACCCCTGACACGTATGCCACGGACCCCCTGGGGGTCAGTGGACCCAACTTTAAGAAACCCTGTATCAGAGACTAGATCGCATATACCAGTAAATGACAACGGGTAATGTTTATGATTGTTTGACGACCGTTTGGTGCAGTGGTCTACATGTCGAACTTTAAAACCAAGGGTCGCGGGTTCGATCCCCGCACAGTACAAGCATATGTGTGCATGAACATGTGTGTTAGTAGTGGTCTGGGTGTTTTCTATGAATAATATGTATTTATTTACAAAAAAAAGTATTTAAGTATGTTTATCTGTTGTCTAGTAGTACCCATAAAACAAGCATAGTAGCTTAATTTAGGACTAGAGAATTGGTGTGATTGTTGTGAAATATTTATTATTATTTATTATTATTATTTATTTATCCTGTTTCATTATTTCATTGAATTTTATGACATTGTTATTTTTATGTTTTTTATTAACCTATTTCATCCCACCTCTGGGCAAAGGTCTCCCCCAAACTCCTCCACTGTTCCCTATTGGCGGCTAAGGATTCCTAGTCTGTCAGAAAACTCGTCAAATCGTCACACCATCTTTTTTGGGTCTACCTCTACGGCGATAGCCATCTGCTGGTATCCATTGTGTGACGATTTGAGCCCATCTATCCGGGTGCTTCCTGCATACGTGGCCTGCCCACTCCCACTTCAGCTTTGCTGTCTTTTCGCCTATGTCCATTATGCCAGTTTTGGAGCGTATTGTGGTATTTCGGATTCTGTCAATCCTTTTAATACCCAACACGCTCCTTTCCATGGCTCGCTAAATTAAATCGCTAAATCGCTACATTCTTAAATATCTATGTATGATAAGTATAAGAGCATTCCTTTCCCACCAGCCTGTGTCAGGGTGCTAGGGCCTAAAAATACGATCGAATAATACGATTAAATCATAAAACAACATAACGTAAATCTATGCTATGTTATTGCACGTAAGTCTTCTTTTCATTTACGTTGTGCAGTGAAAACACGTTTTAGGATTATTTTTTTGTGCTGAACTGTTAACTAACTCCTTGAATAACACTGGATGTAATCTGTTGTGTTCTCCAATAAATAAATAAATAGATCAAGTAGACTGAGCCAAAACTCAAACATTTGTTCGAACTTGAACGCGGAGGAAATTGCGTGCGGCCGCTACTACGAGTAGAATCACTTAAAAAACCGGCAGATTATCGTATACATAAAATATGTGCTTGACATATACTTATTAACTTAATCAACTTCGAGATTTTAGCACTTATATTGTCCTTAACCAAAATGAAAATGAAAAAAACCTTTTTTCACACACAAAAAAAAGTTTATTTATTTTATTTTATTTAAGCTATAAGGCACAACAAAACTTTGTACAAAAGGTGGACTTAACGCCGTAGGGCATTCTCTACCAGTCATACCTTTGTTCACGTTTTTAAAGTTCAAGGCGTAAAATTGCAAGCAGCTTCCACTTACCATGTTCGTAGCTCGGACGATCACTTAAAATGAAACTTATTTCGTTAAATAAAAGATGGTCAAGGAGGCAAGGATCACGACCGGTCCAACGAGATCATTATCAAGCACTGACATGTGTATAGCAGTGATACCAACTCTCCGAAATATTTACCCCTAACTTCAAGTAAAAACTCCCTAAAACTGCGTCAATTATTTGAAAATCCCCCTAAAAATATAATAGGTAATATTCAGTAATATTTTTTAATGCTTATCTATATATATAAAAGAAAGTGGTGTTAGTTACACTATTTATAACTCAAGAACGGATGAACCGAATTGGCTGAAAATTTGTGGAGATGTAGCTTAGAACCAAGAAACGGACATAGGATACTTTTTATCCCGTCGACCGCGATTTCGAAAACAAAGGGATTCCACGCGGGCGAAGTCGCGGAGGGCCACTAGTTTACAATAGATTTCACCCACTTAGTCATTCGCTAGCTGAAAAAATGAATTTAATTGATTATTGCATTCACAAATATTTCACAACAATCACACCAATTCTCTAGTACTAAATTAAGCTACGAGGCTTGTGTTATGGGTACTAGACAACGGATAAACATACTTAAAAACTTTTTTTTTGTAAATAAATACATATTATACATAGAAAACACCCAGACCAGTACAATCTCACATGCATCATGCACACTTATATTTGTACTGTGCTGGGATCGAACCCGCGACCCTTGGTTTAGAAGTCCGACCTATGGACCACTGCACCAAGCGGTCGTCAGAATATTATATAATCAGAAAAACCCTAAAAATACCCCTAAACATATAAAACCCCTAAAAAATCCCATCCCACTAATTTACCCCCTAAATTTAGGGGGAAACCCCCTATGTTGGGAGCACTGGTGTATAGCGCTGCAGTATGACCAATCAAGTTTGTGTTCTAGTGTTGAAAATGAATATTGTTGCAATATTTCTAGCGGACGCGCGGACGGGGGATCATCGCGAGGGTCTTAAGATTCTGTTAGTCAATTTTAACATTATAGATCTTTCTTTAACAGATCGTCATATTTATTTCGTGTGAAATTAAAAGTTAATAAGGCCTTTTCATAATATTTATAAAATATATTATTTTATATTCATTAGCACAGATACTTAGTAATAATATAAAATATTAATATGATTACATAAAATACTAACTAATTAAATTTAACTATACAAAAAAAAATATTTACAAATAATACAAAAAAAGCAGAATCAAAAAGGTTCATCGTGCAGACCCACACCAACGTCAACGGTGTTTATTTAGTAGTGTATATTAGAATATATATTATGTGTATTTATAAATATGTATTCTTATATAAACTTGTTGTATATTTTATATTCCATCTAGTGTCATATTATTGGTATTTTTTTTCTCTTTTATTTGTTTTGTCGCAACGCCCGCTAATGGTTTCTGCTTAGCCCAAAGGTATGACTGGTAGAGAATGCCCTACGGTGTTAAGTCCACCTTTTGTACATAGTTTTGTTGTGCAATAAACTTAAATAAAATAATAATAAATTTTGATATTAACTCTTTTGACGAGATTACGATAACGATCTTGAGTGACAAGGGTAGGTATAGGTTAGGTTAGGTTGAAGCGATTTGGATCAATGTTATCTTTAATAAATAAATTATTATTAAAACTATCTTAAAAGCGGCCCTAGCCTTACCAAGAGTATATACATTGAGACGATACACCTTTAACATATCATTTTGCAATTTATTTACATTTTATTTTAACCTACAAAAAAAAGGAAATAAATCGCGAAATAATCCGCAAAAAGAGGTACCTATCATTTCAATGTCTACTTTTCGCGTAGGTTAACTGAAGAAACAAATAAATTAATAATACATACTTTACATCAGATCGTGTTTCAAACTTTCATTTTGTAGATCAATAAGGTGTGTGAAATTAAGTAGGACTGAAGCCTCGTATTCATGGTATACATTTGTGTAGGAACAGTTGATCAACATTGTTGGTGAGCGGCGATAATGTTGCTAGCAACTATGTTCCAATCAACTCTGCAACACGCAGTGATGCCAGCAACATGTTGACAGCAACTCCGCAACACGTTGATTCAACTTTGCTGCTAAACAAATGTTTACCATGAATACGGGGCTTTTACCTGGATAAATTTTAATGGTCATGTTTCATCTGGGCTAGACATGTTACCACTGTAATTCCCTTAGAACTTGTTTGTAAGGTACAGACGACTTTACAAGTGGCTAAGATACTGCAGTAAAATAAAAAATAAAAAAATTTAAATATTTCACAACAATCACCAATTCTCTAGTCCCAAATTAAGCTACGAGGCTTGTGTTATGGGTACTAGACAACGGATAAACATACTTAAATACTTTTTTTTTATTACATAGAAAACACCCATACCAGTACAAACACACATGTTCATGCACACATATGCTTGTACTGTGCGGGGATCGAACCCGCGACCCTTGGTTTTAAAGTCCAACATGTAGACCTATGCACCAAACGGTCGTCTTGTTTACCCTAACGTGCTGACGTGTGTATGTTGTAATGTTGATATAGTCTAGTGGAACTCTAAAGCCTGACGTTTTTGGTAGCTCCACGTGACACCCTTTAAAAGATTGCTTGACTAAGACTTAATTCTTTCTTACTCTTTCCTTGAGACTTGGAAAACTTTCAGTTTTTGTTTTATAGGTGTTGATTTTTTTTTGTCTCCTCTACAGACAATAGGGAATATTCATGTTTTTCTTTTTTGTCTTAAATTAATAGTTTCCTATTTTATAACAAAGAAAAAAATATTAATGGGCTTCAAAGTACTCTAGATATTTTTAAAAATGAAATTTAAAACTTTTAAAAAAATAAGCAGTTCAAACGCTGCCATTTTGCGCGCGCTTATGTGACGTCACATGACACGTCCAGTGGGTGGTTACCTTAGTGTTTACTATGGGCTTTTCAGTTACTTCGTAATTTTTACAATACAATGTAGTGTCAGATGACGTCACATTTCGTTCGACCTGTGGTGGCGCGTTTTGGAAGTTTGAATTTCGCTCCCTTATTTTGCACTTTTTGAATATTATTTTAGGGGTTTAAATAATAAGTTTAAATAATAAAAATCTTTTCATTATAATATTACGATAATAAGTATTCGAGAAAAAAATATTTTACGCCATTTTAAATTTTATGCATATTCCCTATTGGCTAGACGACACCACCAATCGTTGACATACTTTTTATTATCTGTCAAAACGGTCTGTCTTCATAGATTTCGTATGGTAATAAATGATTGTGACGTCACGGTCATGTGTCAGAAATCGGAGTCAATTGACCGAATTTTTATTGCGTTTTGTGTGTTTAAAAATTGGTGTCTACAGCTTTTTTGAAATATATTGGTTGTATTAACTTCATAGGGGCTATGGTTTTTAAGCACCATGTTCTTGACAATATTTAAGATAGGTGTCATCATCCCAATTACTTTTAAACTTTCGCGTTGCTACAGTCTCTCTGCTACGGACCTCAAGCATAATACTGCTTTTGGATTTCTAACAAAGTATATTGGATTAGTACCATTTACGTAAGAGACACCTAGGCGCTGGGTGATTTAGGTACTGAAAAGTTCATCCAAGCAGATGCTAGCTGGCTTTCTATAGCCCAATCACGAGAAGACTGGTTTACTTTGAAGGAGTCTTTTGCCTATTGATTTGCCTATTAAGGGGTTCTTGAATACCGCAAAATCCTAATGCTTTTTTCACTACATGTATACACAATTTACATTTTTAATATTACACTATGTAATGACAACTAACACCTTAGTCTACCTGTGACGGACGCTGAAAAGGGTCCGAAACGTCAGATTAATTTTTTTTAAAATAAATCGCGAAATAATTCGTTAAAAAAAAGTGTCTCATTTAAATGTCTACTGTTCGCGTAATCCGCAGAACTATAATTCATTCTTTATTCACATGAGAGAAAGTTTTTAAACAAGCAAAATTATCAAAGGCTAACTACTTTTCAAGAAATAAAAGGTTTTATTATTATTTATAAACTCCATCCAAGAACTTAGGTAACTAAATAGATATAACAGGTATATCTATTTAGTTATAGTACATTATGGTACAAGTGTGTAATGTTGGTGATTACCGCTGAGGCGCCATTGAGACCCGAGCCGTCAGGTGAAGGTCTTAAGAGAGCCGAGGACGGTAATCATCAATACACACGTGTATCATACGACGTTTTTCAACACACTTGCGAGGAAAAAACAAACATGTATTGCATAAATCGTTTAATGAAGTATGGGAAAATTGGGAAATGGCGCGCAATTTTATTTTTTTTGCACGCGCCAAATGTAAGGTGATTGCCTACTTCAAAATGATAATTTTAGTGATAAAATGCAAAAATTTTATAAGAAATTATTGTGAATTATAAATAATTTGATAATAATAAATGTTTTTTCGTCTTAATTAAATAAATGTGTCCCTATTTTATTTCAAAAATGTAAATGGATTTTCGGTGGCATAAAACCTCTTTGTTGTTACAAAAAAAAACTGTATTACCCGGTTAAATTGAAAATGCTCTGTTTACTCGCATATAATTTGCAGTTAGGTACTAACTTATCTTGAAATTTGGTACGAAGTCACGTCTTATAGTAGATACAGATATAGGAAAAATTACGAAAACCGTAAATTTTCAGTTTCATCTTAAAAAAAAAATATTTTTGAAAAATATTTTTAACAATTTTGAAAATTTCAAAGTTACTACTCTTTATCTACAGGTTTGTACGGAACCCTCGGTGCGCGAGTCCAACTCGCACTTGACCGGTTTTTGTTTTATAGGTGTTGATTTTTTTTTGACTCCTCTACAGACAATTATTTAAACTTTCGCGTTGCTACAGTCTGTCTCTCTGCTACGGACCTCAAGGATAATACTGCTTTTGGATTTCTAACATAGAAAAGTATATTGGATTAGTACCATTTACGTAAGAGACACCTAGGCGCTGGGTGATTTAGGTACTGAAAAGTTCATCCAAGCAGATGCTAGCTGGCTTGCTATAGCCCAATCACGAGAAGACTGGTTTACTTTGAAGAAGGCCTTTGCCTATTGATTTGCCTATTGAGGGGTTCTTGAATACCGCAAAATCCTAATACTTTTTTCACTACATGTATACACAATTTACATTATTAATATTACACTATGTAATGACAACTAACACCTTAGTCTACCTGTGACGGACGCTGAAAAGGGTCCGAAACGTCAGGTTATAATAAAATGTAAATAAATCGCGAAATAATGCGTAAAAAGTGTCTTATTTCAATGTCTACGTTCGGGTAAAACTCAGAAACTATAATTCATTCTTTACTCACATTAGAGAAAGTTTTCAACAAGCAAAATTATCAAAGGCTAACTACTTTTCAAGAAATAAAAGGTTTTATTATCTTCTTCTTCTCTATATATATAAAATTCTCGTGTCACAATGTTTGTTCCCTTACTCCTCCGAAACGGCTTGACCGATTCTCATGAAATTTTGTGAGCATATTGAGTAGGTCTGAGAATCGGCCAACATCTATTTTTCATACCCCTTAGTGATAAGGGTTGTCCACCTTAAACATTTATATGGCAAAACAACGTTTGCCGGGACAGCTAGTTATTTATAAACTCCATCCAAGAACTTAGGTAACTAAATAGATATAACAGGTATATCTATTTAGTTAACTAACTTCTTGAACGCTTTGCAGGAAATCTTGGTTTCATTTATAAGGAAAATTAAGTACACAATTGTATCACCACAAAATTGCTGCTTCGTGGAAATACCTGTTTTAGATTTAATACATGATTTTACCTTTTTACGCATAATATCTACGTAATTTGCATACGGGCATAAGAAAGCACCTAAATTAGCTAGCCATGGAGACATGTTCAAGCAAGATGAAATTTAATTTTGACATTTATAAACGGCATAACCTGATTATGTGATAATGACTTTACTATAGGGTACTAAAGCTGAAAAAGAGGAGAGGAGGAGAGGAGATTATTTTGCTTTAAATTTCCACTAATCGACGCCAGCGCAGGAACCAGAATACATCCAACTGTAATCAACTGAAAAATCTAGAGCTGGAAGTCGCAGGACTTACAATAACTACAACTCACAACGTGACACATAAGATGTACCTGGAATCTTTTTCAGTCACCTCTTTTTCGCATTTTCGATTTCCGCAAAGTAACGCCTGATTCCAACAACTATATAAGGTACTTCTTAATTCCCTCAGAATTTCTTTGGTAGATTCCCAATGAAAATGGCAATGAAACACTGCGTAAGGAAAAGTTGACAAAAATATTTTCGATTTATTTTTGTTTAATAAATATTTACAATTAGTAGTCGTTTTGCTAAAACTGCAATTGGTTGCTCGTAATTTCGGCCTGCAACAAATAAAATACTATTAAAATGATACCATTCGTAAAACTGTGTCTCATAGGTTAATGTAATCTGGTTTGGGTCCTTGATTAAAATAAAAAAGTGACATAAATACTCAAAATAGGTACCCAGCTCTGGCCCTTCAAAGGTGCTTTAAATTAAAATTAAAAACAATACAAACATGATGTATTAAAATTATAAAATTGAAAAAATAAATTAAAAAAACTTCCGGTATGAGCAATGAAATCAGCTGTTGAGCTTCAATAGCAGGACGGATTATGAGCAGCCAAAGATAAGAGCCTCGATTAAATTATCTTTCGAATAAAAAATCGGTTGACAGTAAAGTCGGTTTACTGACGATCGTTGAACGTGACAACGTCTTTGTCACGTTGCCTCTTTGTCGCTCGTTCCGCGCTCTCGCTTGCACTTCAAGCCATGAGAGCTCAGAGCGAGGTAACGCCGCATGCGTCATGTTTTTGACGTGACAACGTCTTAAATTAGGTTGCGGCTCGGAGTCACATATGAAAAAGTGTAACGCCCGGTAACGTAACGATGAGTCACCGAACGAGAGAGAGGCCTGCCGGACCGGCGAATGTCTTGCGTCTCTCTCCCACTCAAACATGATCGGTGTCACGTAAAATCTTCGCCCGTAAAACCGACTTTACAGGCAACCATTTTTTTGGTACGTGCAGCCGGCTCCATCGAATTGGCTAGACGACACCACCAATCGTTGACATACTTTTTATTATCTGTCAAAACGGTCTGCCTCCATAGATTTTGTATGGGAATAATGAACGTGACGTCAGTAGAAATCGGAGTCAATTGACCGAATATTTATTGAGTTTTGTGTGTTTAAAAATTGGTTTCGACAGCTTTTTGAAAATAAACTGGTTATAATTACTTCATAGGGGCTATGTTTTTTAAACGCCATGGTCTTGAAAATATTTAAGATAGCTGTCATCATGCCAATTATGAGACGTTGTCACGTCAAAAAAGCCGCACTGAAAACGATCCATCCGTTTGGGAGCTACAATGCCACAATCAGACACACAAATCAAATTTATAGCACTCCTCTTGTTCGTCGGAGGTAAAAAACGGAATGGGATTAATCTTTTAACTTTAAGAATCTTTTTCGTTGGGGTTTTCGGATATAGCTGTCGGATGTTACTTATACAGGGCGACAATTGACTTTCTGTCTGTGACGCTTTTACGTCTTAACTACTGAATAGATTTGGATGAAATTTGGTACACATACATGGTCGTCAACATTCTTTGTGTGTATTAAATTTCATTCAAAGCTGTTCAGTAGTTTAGGCGTGAGAGCGAAACAAACAGAAATTCAACTGTCGTATTGTGGTCGCCACCCTGTATATTACCTTGACAATGAGAGCAAGCGGACGAAAATACAGACGAAATGTATCTACGAAGTATGGCTGACATACCTAGGGGTACCAAAAAGCAAAAAGTAAGTTACTAATAACGAAATTCATACTTACAGAAAAAGTTGTTTGACATCTCTTCTTAATACCAATTTAAGCAACAGATTTCAGTCGGACGCGCGCACGTATTATACTCGTTCCTGAAACGATAAATAATTTTGTGCATCAGTTAATAAATAATAAATAAATACATATACAACAACATCACATACGTTGATCTGACTTCGTGGTAAGTAGCTTAAGCACTTGTGTTACAGATATCAGAACCAACAGTGGTTTTACAAATAAACTTCAATAAATACATTTAACACCCTGACCAGTACAAACAGATATATTCATTCACACAAATGTTTGCACAGTTCGGGGATCGAGCCCGCGGCCTCTTGGTTAATAGTCAACTTCTTGACCATTACACCAAAGTGATCGTCAATGAACTATTGTGATAATGAAGAATATATGACTATAATGAACTATGATCAAAAATTAACAACTAAATACCATATATGAACGTTGATGCCTCTTTTTTCGATAGGTTCAGAGCAGAGATGATACGGCTTGCAACTACCCTCTATATCTCCAACTTGGCACGCTTCTGAAAGTGAAAGGAACCTGGTTATATTTTATTGTAACTTTGATGTCACCGATAGGTAAGTAAGTTTTATTAATTAACCTTTGATGTACTTTGTTTTAATTTGTTTCGCTTTGGGCTAGTGGTCAATTCGCTGGCGTACTTATATCCAGAAGGACCCGTGTTCATTTTTACAACCCCCAATATGAGCCAGGACCAGTTGGTTAGCTTTGAGGACTGGACGGATTATGATGAAAACAATCTTGATTAAATTATCTTTCGAATAACAAAAACCACATCGTTTCTGCTTGACATTCTCTTACCATTTTCTGGAAAGATCTGTCTCTTCTCGCGCTGGTGTAGCACTGGTATCGGTAGACCGTAGTCCGGGCTGCTTCTAGCAGTCTCTGCTGAACCGGTATCGATCATGTTTGTGCTCAAGTCCTGTCCATAGATGTCGCGGAGGATGGCGTCCAGGTCCTGGGCAGCCACGGCGACGACCAGAAGTAAAATTGGAGTTAGTTTGTACATCTGGGAAAGAGCAGTTTACATTCGTATAAACGAAAAGAGAATATTTGCCAAAAAAGACAGCAAAGACAAATAACAAACAGGATAAGTGTACTGTTATTTCATCAGCCTATATAAGTCCAACTGCTGGGCACAGGCGTCACTTCAACTATGAGGTGGTGCGAGCCATATTCCACCACGCGGGCTCAGTGCGGATTGGTGGAGGGGTGTGTGTAAGGTAAGTGACCAACCTTACTTCTGATATTGTTATTTAAAAAACAAAAAAAAATACAGCCAAAGGGACTCTTCTGAGGGACTCTTCTGATCAACTTGACTTTTAAGACCCTAGTTATATATATTAACCGGGACAAACAACTTACCCTGACGTGCCTTCCGAAGCACGAAGATGTTGGAAAATATGACGTCAAACTGACGTCCTAGGTACTACAGTTGGGTGAGCACAAACAATATCGTAGCGTATTCGTGTCGTCCAAACGTCAGAAACTGAGTTTGTCCATACACATTGACAAGGTAACGATAGGTAAACGCTAAGAATACGTTACGATAGTTGTACGTGCTCACCCCACAGTTTGTTACATATAACTAAAACCGACCTACATATTTGTATGATCCTACGATAATCTTCAACATTACGACATGTGATAACTATTTCGTTAGAATTTGGTAAGTAGGCCGTGTTAATTTGTGTGAACGCACCAAAAATTACGTAAATAATTAGCACTTACCATAATTATTGGTTTAACGTCGGCTGTACTCATAGGCTGTTCAATACTATATGACGCTATATCCTTATATATTTTACTTTATATTGTAGTATCCCTATGTACCTATGAATCATTTCTTATTTTATTGCCATGATGCATTCTAGGGCTGTCACACGAGGATAAACCATTAAATTGAACATATAAAATTTCTTGTTTCGCCAACCTACGCCATATCAAAGAAATAAGTATGAGCATTATTACTAATTCGTATATTAATACATTATTCTAAGTCTGAGCGGGAGATGACGCTCATCTTATCATCCTTATATAGATCCTACTGCTGGGCACAGGCCTCACCTCAACTATGTGGTGGTAAGAACCATACTCCACCACGCGGGCTCAGTGCGGATTGGTGGAGGGGTGTTTGTAAGGTAAGTGACCAACCTTACTGTCAGATATTATTGAGCTGCCCAAGGCCTCTGACAAGGTTTAACGACTAATTTGTATCGGTATTTACCGGGAACAACAGCTTAAGTGCCTTCCGAAGCACGAAGATGCTTGTAAATAACTCTTATCCATCCTTAAATCACTGGTTACTAGTTAGTGGTCTGGGTGTTATATGTATTTATTTAAGTTTATTTGCAATACCACTGTTGATTCTGATATCAGTAACAGAAGTGCTTTCGCTATTTCCCACGGAGTCAGATCAATGTGTGTGATATTGTTATCAATGTATGTAATATTAACTTCGTCCGCGTGGAGTTGTAATTTTGGGCATAGACATGTACTGTCGCAGACAGTTTTTTAGATCATTTCAAGAGGAATAATTCTTTCATATTTATATTTTTGGTATCTTGAACCGTTTTCGCAGCGTACGCAACTCAAGGATGGTTTAGTAGATTCTGAGATTCAATTTCCTGCCTGCCCCCTAAGTTCATCGGCGTGATTATTTATATCCCAGTTTACTCTCCAGGTGATACTGAGTCAAATAAAAAAAGTCCCGTCAAAATCGGTCCAGTAGATTCTGAGATTAGCCCGGACAAACAGACAGACAGACAGACAGACAGACAGACAAAAAATTTAAAAATTGTTGTTTTGGCTTCTATTACGGTAATTAAGACCCCCTGTAACAATTTTTCATAAAAATCTTCAATGTACAGAAATCGATATTTTACAGTCTTATTATATGTATATAATATATATTTCATATTTTAGTCACCCTGTGTGCTACTTCAATATTTTTTGTAAGGTAGTTCTCCAAACTCTTTAAAAATTTCTACAATATATTTACCTTTTTACTCGAACTATATATGTAAAGTACTCAATGATTTATGTTTGTAGGGTCCCTTTCTAAAAGAAAAATATATATTTCTATATTTGTATATATATATTTTTCTTATTATCATAATTTCTTTACAGTCTTGGTAACTTGCTATTTCTACGTTAGAAAAAGTTTGTCTGCTAGCGACTGCCCTATGAATAATATGCGTTTATAAGGAAATTTATACCGGTTGCCTTAACTATGAGGGGAATTTTAGGATATGGATAATACACCACGATTAAAAATTCCCAGACAAAATCCTAATTTTACCTACTAATAAAAGTATGTAAGTGGTTTAGATACCTACCTACTTACCAAAACGTTTAAAAACTCGTTAGAGCGGATACAGTCATGTGTTCGCCTGCGACGTGGGACTCTTAAACGGGGGATAAAAATTGAATCAACATAAGAATCTTTTTAATAGCTTAAAATTACACCATCTATGGCACGGGTTCCCAAAGTGGTTTAGGTGGAACCCCGGGGTCCACGGATGCGAAAAAAAAATGGAGTTCCACGAACATTTATCTGGCTCAGATAAAGAAAATCTTAGATACTCCAGACCTTACGAAAGATTTAGGCAAGTAATATTTTAAGAAACTCAACAAGTATTACTTGAGTAATATAATAATAATAGTCCTCCTGGCCGATTCCGACCACGGCGGCCAATCTCAACAGAGATCAGCCAACTACGCAGGAGATATTATAGTGCACAAGTGTGAGCGCAATACACAGGTGCACTCACTGTTCCATCACTCTCAAAGTTCGGTGAGACTGCCTCGTTGGTGTAGTGACAGTTTCTGCATTACATCCGAGAGGTCCTGGGTTCGAATCCCAGCTCAAGCCAAAATTGTTTCTGAGATTTTTTGTCATGAATTTCTCAAAAACAGCTCGGAGTCGGGAAGTTGGCGGTGTAACACTCCCGTGCCTCGGAAAGCACGTTAAGCCGTTGGTCCTGCGCCTGATCTCTCTCCGGTCATGTCGGATTGAGTAATATACTTACTTACTCCTTTGGCGCAGCGACCCAAAGTGTGTCTTGGTACTTGAGTAATATAAATAAGTTAGAATTCATCGTGTTTTTATTAAAGTATTCTTTGAACCATCGTGGCTGGACAAATCCACAAATTTTCATTAAAATAGGGTATTTTCAGAACAGGTTGACAAGAATTCGGGTTTGAAGTTTTAATAATATCGGGTATGTGTATTATAATTTAATTTCTGTAAATTAATGTTAGGTAGTTTAAAGCAATACAGCGCCCTACGGGTGCAGTACCTACAATAATGCTTTTAGGATGCTGATGCGGTTGCCTCGCTACTGTAGTGCCTCTGGAATGTTTGCTGACGCGAGGGTGGACTGTTGTTTGTTTCAAAAATTCTTTATTAATATAAGGTACAACAATATTACTAAAAACTAGTGTACATATTTAGTCCTAGCATTAGTAAACATAACATATTTTAGTTTTGCAGACCACCGTGTCCATTTAAAACTTTATGTACCTATAGTGAATAATAGCTATGTTAATGACAGGGAATATCAAAACCTAAGATTTTACTTACATTGTATGGCGGTAATTATGCTCACTTTGTAACAGTTTACACTTACTACTTTTGTTTTCACAGAAATACTTACTTACAAGCAACATAAAGATTAAATTTTTATAGACTTAAACTGAGAATAAAATACTAACACAGTAGTACAAAATCAAATATTACGCACATAAATGTTGACAGATTGAAGGTACCCACGCTAGCAAATGACAGCGAGGGTGGACTGTTTTTACACAGTCATGCGAAAGCGGTGTACATCCTTAGTGCGCAGGGTACGGGCTAGCTGTAGCAGCGTCCTAAAAGCATTTGCCGACAGGTTAGATTGTCACTACTTGAACCACTGCAGCATGGTTCACGTGGTGGCAGTCTGATCGGTTGTGCTATTAAAATGTATCTTTGTTGACGTGACAACGTCTTATAAATTGGTTTGCCGGGTGACACTTCAAGAAACTGCGTTACGCTCCGCTCACGTTATGCGCTCACAATGAGAGCGAGTGAGAGGCACGCGTCCCTTCGACTCGGGCATGGTTAGCCCGCCTAAGAGCGAGTGAGACAGACATAAAAAGTGAAAGGCACGCGTCCCTTCCACTCGAGCACAGTTAGCCCGCCTAAGAGCGAGAGAGACAGAGCGAGAGAGAGAGAGAGAGTGAGAGAGATAGGCATACACACCGGTTCATGTTATACGAATGAATATTCACATTAAAATTATTTTACCACTCAAAGTCGTTGTCACGTAAAACTTTCGCCCGTATACCGACTTTACAGGCAACCAATTTTTTTATGTGTTATTTATCACTGTGTGTTTGTATACTAACATTAGGCTAAGTCTCTTTTGTAACTAACAAATTGATCCTTTGTTGGTCGAAATAAAATGATTTGATTTGATTTGTAGTTTAACTAACGATAAAGTTTGAACTCGGTGCGCTGTGATGAGAGTTAAGAAAGTAGGCGGTTTTTTGGAAAGGGTTACCAAGTTCAGATCTTAGTTTGGCCATTGCTTTGACAATACGATAATACTACAGGGTGGCCAAATAACACGTATACACTTTAGTTTTGAAATTTTATTCTATGAAATATAAAATATATCAAGTATTCCTTGTTAAATATAGTATTTTGGGCCGGCAATTAAACATGGAAAATAATGTCAGACAAATGTCCACCTCTAGCTGCATCGCAGATGCGAACCCTTTTCATCACGTTTTTCATCACATTTTCACACATTTCCTGCGTTATCTCAGTGACTGTGTCTCGAATATTTTGTTTTAATTGCTGAAGGTTCATTGGCATGTTAGCATAGACACGTCCCTTTAGATAGCCCCACAGAAAAAAGTCAGGAGCTGTTAAATCAGGCGATCTTGGGGGCCAATCAATGTCACCGTTTCTCGAAATTAATCGACCGGGAAACATTCTTTTTAATGTTTCTACTGTAGCTCGTGCCGTGTGACATGTGGCCCCGTCTTGTTGAAACCACATGTTTCCTAAGCCCAATTGATTCACTTGATTCGAGAAAAAATTGATAATCATCTCACGGTACCGATCTCCATTCACTGTAACAGCATCACCCATAGCATCTTCAAAGAAATAAGGCCCAACTACCCCCCTTGACCAAATTCCACACCAAACTGTTACTCTACGAGGATGTAGTGGTCGTTCGTGGATCAAAAAAGGTTGTTCTTCTCCCCAATAGCGAGAATTTTGTTTATTAACAAATCCGCTGAGGTCGAAATGAGCTTCGTCACTCATAATAATAAAATAATAATAAATAATAATAAATTCATTTATTTCTTTCCACAAACCAAAATATATAGTATTTTTACAATACTCATTAACCAGAATACAATGGCAAACTTAATTAAATTATAAATAAACAATAGAAGCTGATTCATTGTACAATATAATGGCTGTGGATCGCTGGTGCCCGTGGTAGGTAAGAAACCTGTGTTACGGGTCACCAGGCCCCCATCCCTAATAATGATTTTCTGATGAAAGTCTGTGTCTCTTTCCAGCTTGGTTAGCATAGCACTAGGTCTCGAGGTCGAAGTTCTTGAGTTATCTGTACCTTATATGGAAACAAACAAAGGTCTTTCTTCAAAATTGTCTGTAGAGAAGTCCTCTTAATTCCGAGTTGTTGAGAACGTCGCCTGGTAGACAATGTGGGTTCTTCGGCTACACTTTGACGAACAATTTGGATATTCTGCTCTGTACGAGCCCTTCTAACACGATGAGGAACTGCTTTATCTGTTACGATGCCATACTGCTCAAATTTATTCACTAAACGAGTTATTGTTAGCCGCGAAGGTAAGTTATTTCTACCGAAAATCAGCCGCAATTTTCTTAGAGTTTCTGCAATACATGATTGGGTTGAGTAAAACGTTTTAATAATTAAAACACGTTGTTCCTTCGTAAAACGCTCCATAATAAATTTGCCGTATCTACACAAATAAATTTTCATGCAAAAACTGTCATATTTACCGCCAAAACAAAATGGCGGCAAAAAAAAGTTGTATACCTCCAAGTTGGCCACCCTGTATGTTAGGGAGAGACGTATTTAGGCTTAGAAGGTCTAAATTATCCTCAGGGTATTTGTTGAGCGATGGGAGTCACCCCTTAGGTGGATGACTATCCACACAATAAATTATTCAAAACCAATCTGCATTTACTAACATTAGTTTTTATAAAAATTGTAACCAACTTTATATGGGCTCCCCTGAAATAAAATATAAGAATTTGAATTAAACCTGTAGGTAAAAACCTATCATGATATTTTTTATTCTAACGATAGCTAAATCTTCTGTGGGTCTGAATGATCGTGAAAGAAGTTTGTGATTAGGCCTTTAATTGAAGACCGCGCCGGGCCTTAAAAAGTCTGAGTCCACTCTACTACTACTCTACTCTTTAGAGGGTTCACCTGAACCAGAAAATTTTTGGTAGGGTTCCACGAGCAAAACAAGTTTGGGAACGTCTGATCTATAGAATAACGTAATGAACGGCGAAACAGCTGGATCGGGCCCTGTATAGCTTTCATGAAACTCACACTAAGTAGGTACCTGCTGTACCCTAGTAACGAGCCAAGGCCAAGATACGGCTGAGTCCACTAATAAGTTGGTAGGTCATCTATCTCATGTGCCTGTATACGTCCCACTGCTGGGCACCGGCATCTTATTTATTTAAGCTTTATTGCACAACAAAACTTTGTACAAAAGGTGGACTTAACGCCGTGGGGCATTCTCTACCAGTCATACCTTTGGGCTAAGCTCTTCTCTCTCCTCTTCTTAACTATGTGGTCGAGCGTGCCACATTCCACCATGCGGGCTCAGAGCGTTTTGTTTGCAAGGTAAGTGACCAATCCCACTGTCCGATGTTATAAGCGTCCCGAGGGCCTCTAAACAGGCTTAACGACGAATATGTATCGATATTAACCGGAACCAACAGCTTAACGTGGTAAGTACTTTAGCTAGGTCGGTACTTACTTTTTTGCAACTGCTAGTTGGCCCTGTTCCGCACCCCTTCACTTTTAAAATCACACTGACCTGCCTGACAATTATCACACCTACTTAAGCTACGTTAGGAAGGATTTAAGGATTAATAAATTACTAAGGTAGTATGATAAAAAATTAAGTGCTTACATGTTTAGAGTTTCAGTCTAGATTTGTATACTGTTTTACTTTTTATTATTCACTGGCTGTAACTTGATTTGAATTGAAAAGTCGGTATACGCGCGAAAGTTTTACGTGACAACGACTCTGAGTGGTAAAATAATTTTAATGTGAATATTCATTCGTATAACATGAACCGGTGTGTATGCCTATCTCTCTCTCTCTCTCTCTCGCGCGAAACGTGAGCGGAGCAGCAGCGTAACGCAGTTTCTTGAGGTGTCACCGGGCAAACCAATTTATAAGACGTTGTCACGTCAAAATATAATTATATTGTTCCGCGTCTCATAAATAAACTGCCTACGGATTTGAGAAATAATTTGTCTAATAAAAACATAAAATGCAAACTCAAAACTCATTTTCTAAATTCTCCTTGGACCATTTATTTAATTTTAAAATGTAAAAAACTGCACGTATTCGTCCAATTCTTCGTTTAACCAAATACATATAAATACTTTACCTTAGTGAAGTTACAAACCTTAGTGGTTTTATACTAAGTTAACACCTACATGTTTTATAAGACCGTGTACCGTTATAATGTTATTGAAAGTCACATCACTTGTTTTTATCGGAGTTATCAATGCAAGTAATATTTCATAAACTCGCGCACCGCACACTGTTACGAAATTAGCCCTTTTGGCCGAGTCCAATTTCGACGCCATTCGCCTCAAAACAAAATTTTAACCGGTCTAAGTAGATGTCCCAATTGTCTGTTTGAGGGTTGAATTCCTCAAATTTCACTGCTTTAGAGTCCATTGTTCACATTTTTTAACCATACGTCGCCACTATTATGTCCGAATCATAATAAAAACCACAAAATGTAGTAAGTAAGCACTGTTTATTAGGCTACGTAGCCAGATGTAGGGATGATCGATATTCATCGATGTTGAATAAACATCGATGTTTAGCTGGAAAACATCGATGTTTTGACATCGATGTTATGACTTCGATATTATCGACACATCGATGTTATATGAATAAAAATATCGAAAAAAGTTTTGAGCGTCATTTAGCGTATTTTGGATGCACTACATTACATGACTGACATTTGTCAATAATATCGGATGATGCCGTATGAATAGGTATTTCATTGTATTTTGACAGATTAAAAAAAATCCTGTCAGCGTCAATTCAATGTTCACGTCGCTTCATTCTTGTAGTTAGATAGAAGGACAGGTATCGTGTTGTGAGTGAACTTGTGAAGTGGAAACAAATTTGATTTACTATTATTTTTTTTAAATAATGAAACTTCGGAAACGAAATATTAATAAAACATCGATATTTTACATATATCGATGTTTTTGAATCGATTTTTATCGTGAAGTGGAAACAAATTTGATTAACTTTTTTTTTTAAATAATGAAACTTCGGAAACGAAATATTAATAAAACATCGATATTTTACATATATCGATGTTTTTGAAGCGATTTTTATCGTACATCGATACTTTTGATTCGATGTTAACATCGATGTCAACATCGATGTTTTCTTAATATCGATCATCCCTAGCCAGATGTCAAGTGATTTATTGACCTACCTACATTATTTAACTTTATTGATTAAACAGAAAACCTATATTTACTTATTTTATTTTTATTTTATTTATTGTAAGAAACCATACAGCGTTACAGATTTGTACATAATACTTAAACAATTATAATAAGTATAGCCAATTATAAGGATTCCTTAATCATACTGTTCCGTGTTCCTGTGTTTCTGTGTTTTAAAACTACTCGTGGGTAAATCTTTTATGAATTTTGATATCTTTTTATGAATTGTCATACACATCCAATGACGATTTTTCTGAATCCGCACACTATTTTTTCAGAAACCAAGAAAATATTGCCCTTGCACGCACGTTAGGGTATCTGACAAAAGATTCCTTTTGGTCCAGTCCAGCCGTTTGCGCAACACGCGTTACACACGAACGACCGCTCGCGACGGCTGCCCAAAAGGAACTCCCGCCTATTGTAGGTATTAAAAGAAAGTTTTATATTCTTAATCGTAGAATAAAAAAATATATAAGACTTGGAAAATTTATTGCGTAAAGAGTTTGTAATAGCAAAATTTTGTCATTAAATGCTTCAAATTTTTTCTTCACAGAGCTCAGAAGATTACATTTCCTGAAAAAAATAATGTTATTAATTATTTGTGCTGAAACTTTCGATACTACAGTTAGGTAATAATTGAAATAACCGATCGGTAATTCACCAAATTATTATAAGCAGTGGTTTTTCAATAGTATTACATATTTATTTGTATGACTTTCTCTTTGATGTATTGGTAATGTTTCTGCATTACATCCGAAAGGTCATGGGTTCGAAGCCCAGGTCGAGACAAAAATTGTTTCTGAGATTTTCTGATATAAGTCATGAATTTCTTAGGAACAACACGGAGTCGGGAAGTTGGAGGTGCTACAATCCCGCGTTAAGCCGTTGGTCATTCGCTTGATCTCTCTCCGGTCATGTCGGATTCCCGTCTCAGAGTGATGGAACAGAAGGTGCACCTGTGAAGTTCTAAGAAGCTGTCCGACCCGAACACGATGAAGGAATTAAAAGAATCCATGGACTTAAGTTAGATTTAAGGGAGTCGGAAGTCCGCTAGACTCCTTTATAGTCATCATCATCATATCAGCCTTTTTACGAACCGTTAACGGACTGTTAACGGTTCTGACTGTAGTGACAAATAGGTACTTAACACAAACATACCTACCAAGATATTCAAACCCCCGTCTTGGCGATGACCCCTTCCTTTTTACAGCATGTATCTAAGTATGATTCGCAGTAGGCGTCCAGTCTGTAAAAAATATAGTAATTTAAATGGACATGTCGATACCAGAAGTATGAATTAAGGTAAGGGACAATTTGGCCAAAATGAGTTATATATACCGTTGGATTCGGAATTTTGCGCTTTATCAACTGGCGTACTTAGAATTTCAATATCGAGCAAAAAATGTCCCTTACAGTACATATTTTTTGATAGTCTAGACTGATACTTCACTATAAAAATGCTTTAAGGGGCTTGAAATTGTTACCCCTTTACGAACAAATAGAGTAACTAACCTTATAAAAATTTGTCGAACTTTACCTTATACTCATATTTATAAATTCATAAATCATGACCATTACGCCTTTTTGCAAAATGGAGTTTTTATATTGCAAGTCCCTTACATTAAAATGTCTTACAAAAACATTCACAGAATGGACTTACGCTAATATGTTTAAAGTTTATTATCGTCTCTTGTGTCCTTTACATTACGCTGGCGTCTGCAAATTTGGTGCTTACATTATTTGACCATATTAAAACGTATTCCTGATATCTTGAATGACCTAAAGGCTAAGGAAACTGCAGAAGTCTTCAAAAATTACAAATTAGTTAACGGTCGGGTTTATAGAATACTTGATGACTCTAGCGTACATTGGTTAGTTCCTCGTGGTGCGCGGTGGCAATTATTAAAAGCAAACCATGATGACATAGGCCACTTTGGCTATGACAAAACGTTGGGACGTATTAAGGCTCATTACTGGTTCCCAAAAATGAGGCGGTTCGTTAAGAAGTATGTAGCTGCATGTTTAGAATGTGCCCATCATAAATTGCCTAGTGGGAAAAAGGCAGGTGAGTTACACCCAAATCCTAAAGTGGAAATTCTATCTGACACTGTTCATGCAGGTTGAGCGGTACAATCGCACCATCTTGGCAGCTCTTGGAGCCATGAATCATGATAAACCAAACGGAATTTGGGATAATCATTTACCGGACATACAATTAGGAATTAATACGACTGTTCACTCTACAACAAAAAAGACACCAACCGAACTTTTTTTTGGAAGAACGGTTACAAACCCATCTCAAAGTATTTTTAATGATGTTATTACGGCAACTGCCTCCTCTACACCAGTATCGCTTCCAGAAATAAGATCCAAAGCTAGCGAATTAATCAAATCTCAACAAATTAAAGACAAATCCTCGTATGATGCCCGACGAAATCAAGATGTTAGATTCAAAGGAGGCGATTTAGTTAGGGTTATACGCGCACCTACTGGAATAGAGGGTCAGTCAAAGAAACTTGAACCTAAATGTCGAGGGCCATATCGCATTAAAAAGGTTCTTCCTAATGATCGGTATGTTTTTGAGGACACCCCAATCACTCGAAAGGGCAAACGGTATGAAGCTATTATAGCAGTAGACAAAATCTTCCCATGGCTCTCAGTCACTCAATCACCTTCTTCCCATGATGAATCCTCTGATACCAATAGTTCTGATCATGAATGATTGCTCCCTCATGATCCTTAAAACACTTTTGATTTTGCCCTCAATAATCACTGTCTCTCCTCGATTTACTAGTTCAGTAATTCCTTGCAAAAAGCTATATTTCACAATATAAAATGATTGATGTTTCCAATTACTTAATTATTGATATGATTTTAATAATTAAGTAACATATGTGTAGACATAAGATATGATAATACATGTTGTAATAGGAAGTTATGATCATTAAAGTCATGGTTGTGTTAGTTAAAGTCATGAACTAGCACAGCTACATTAAGGTAATTGCCGGTAACGGTCAGCGTCATGGACCGGGATGACCACATCATGGACATCACCAGTGATCGCCTTCCGGCCCTCCCAGGCATCATTCGCCAATACGCAAGGGCAGGGAAAGAGCTTACCTTTCTTTTAGACAAGAAGGAGCCAGTTATGGTTCCTCTTAACAGATCCGCAGCTGCCGGCGTGATATTAGCTTTCTTCAATGGAAGAAAAGATCCCCTGGACAGAATTCGGGATCTCTTCCAGGTTCAGTCCGATACCCTTGACGGTTCAATAGGTAGAGTCCTTATTACATATTACTTAAGTTGCATAAAATATGTTACGGACATTAACTTCATTGACCAGATTTGCGAAGATAAAGGTATGACAATTCTCACCGACGACTTGTCTCTAATACCCCGGGAGCACCGAACCGTTTATGGGGAGATGAAGAGGGAAGAGAAAGTGATCCCCCACAGCATGTAAGCCTTCCAGGCTGTTTATGGTGCTTACAGTATATGTCGTCCCGTTGCAAACAAACGAGACTTCCGGACGTGGATCATGAAACGGTATGCAGCCTTTATGGCATCTGTTCTGCAAACCGCTGAGATCAATACATATCTAGAGTATCAGAGGGGAGGAACTGTAGTTAACGAGACAGTTGTCTCTCGCACTCCAGTCCGTCGGTTGGTTTACAACGTAATTGCATCCACCACTGACGACATCGTTCCTGCTGCCGTTAAGGTCCATATAAAGATGTTAACAGCACTCTCGGAAATGACAACCTACTCATTAATCCAGCAAGTGATCAGCCGGGGCAGTTGTGTCATAACTGGAGCCCCTTCCCAAACAACTAAACGACTACGTTCAGGAGAGACAATAAGTATTGGACAAGTTAAAAGCCGAAAAGTACCCGTCCGACCATATTCAATATCTTTACCTCATAATGCCTCATACCCAAGCCTTTACGGCTTTTAAGTATGCTGATCTTGTGGTTACAGCACAGGTTATGGAGGAGGTGGAGACACACAAAGACTACCTTAGAGCAATACAAAGCCAAAATATCAACTGCTACAATCAACAAATGACAACTGAAGCAATTCCTCCTCACCCAGTCGCAGCAAGTCGGTCTTAATATCGACGAGTAGTCAGGGCAGAGTCTGCCCTGACTACTCGTCGATACTAGGGTTTGGAGGGTCTGCCCGGCAGACCCTCCAAACCCTAGTCGGCGGCAGAGCCACTGACCTCTACAAAGAAGCAAAGAGGATCCTGAACCTCATCAGCACCCAGAGGAGGATCGCCTAAGCTTTCTCATCCCTATTAGTATTAAAAAACCCGAATTGGACTGTAATCAAAACAAACGACAAAAGACATTGTTTTTAACTACTTTCTCAAATTAGCATTTCAATCAGAAGTTGAGAAAAACACTAGTAAGAGAACCCAGTAGAGATGTCAAAACAGAAGGAAAAGGCCACCAAACTTGCTTCTCTTGCCTGGAACGAGATTCGAGATTTAGAAGAGCAGATATTAAGAACTGCCCCCTTGGAGGATCCCATACATGCAGTTTTTGAGCTTACAGATTTCGTGGAGATAATCCTGCCAGACGAAGAGTTCATTCTTAAACTCCTCGACTCCCAAGAAGACATGCAGAAAAGAGCCATTGCAGAATACGTAGATTCAAAGGTTGAGAAGCAGAGAGAGAAACTTCGAGTAGAGAGACGGCAAAAAAGTTTTGACGTCTACCGAGATCTCCAGGCTGATAACATAGCTTCCGATTCCAGCAGCAGGACCGCATCTCACGACTCAATGGAAGAGGGGTACATGGAGTCTGAAGCAGCAATCGTCAATGTAGGAACTGACCCCGTGATTACGGGGTTATTTTCTTTCTTACTTTTTGTTTTAACTCTAGAAATTAGAGATTATTATTCATTATTCTTTGGAAAATACGAAAGTTGATTATGATAATATTTGTTTTTTTTTACATAATTACATAATTACATAATTTTAAAAACAAATTTGTAATTTATGGCACTTTTTAAAAATAAACACATCACCCTGTCTACAGAAAACACTTCTTTTGAAATAAAGCTTTATTAAATAACCCAATATAAGCTGTATTGCTATACAGTTAAGGTCCTGCTATAAAGTGCAATCTTTATGTTATTCATTTGTACTTACATAGATTTTTTTTTAGTAGAAGTTATTTACCTTATTTTATTATGCAAGTTCTCGTATCTTTGTGTTACTTACATTATTTTGACTTTGCCTTGAACTCAAATTCGACTAACGTAATGGATAAGTGATTCACATTTTTTAAGGTAAGGGACAGGCTATTTTCTAAACTATAAGATTTTATTGTATTTAGCTTTTATAGCATAAAAGAACATTAAATTCTAAGAAACTTTGCCATAGACCTCATCTAAATCGGCCTGTAAACAAAAAAGTTATACACAGATTACAAAAAGCAAAAACGTTTTTTCGCTCTCCTGTAAAGTCATGTTTTGTCCCTTACCTTAATTCATACTTCTGGTATCGATGTTTACTTAAGTGTTTTAATTATTTTCTAGCTAACTTAACTTAGTATTTAAGATTTGATTTGATATGTTAGAGACTCGTGAGCCCACAGACAAACTATGTAAATAGTTTGGTGGGACTATTGTCATTTCACTGTAAATGTTGTTTGTTTTATAAATAAACTAGTGCCTCCCAGCGACTTCGTCCGCGTGGAATCCCTTGGTTTTTGGAATCGCGGTCGAACGGGAAAAAAAGTATCCTATGTCCGTTTCCTGGTTCTAAGCTACCTCTCCACCAATTTTCAGCCAAATCGGTTCATCCGTTCTTGAGTTATAAATAGTGTAACTAACACCACTTTCTTTTATATATATATATAGATAATAAGCAGCGGGCAGAGTAAAAATTCGAGCCAAATTCAACAGGGTGGTTTTTTTTCAACATCACACATATACATTTCCGTAGTAAGTAGCTTGAGCACTCACGAGGCAGAAATCAGAATCAAAAGTAAACTTAAATGAATGCATATAAGTGCAAACAGCCATGTTCATACACACAAATGTGTTTTTTTTGGTTATCGGTACCGACGCACACAGACTTGTGCGAGTCAGTAACTATAAACTTATAACTGAAACTGTTATTTTATAAGTGGGCGCGTAAGATGAAGTAGAAACTCTATAGCTGTACCTACCGATCGGTACATAATCGGTAAGCCGCTTCTCTAGATAGGTATATGGAAATGTTTAAATGTAAACAATTACAATTAAAATCAAATTTGAAAAGAGGCAATGACAAATAATAGTGACTGAGTTTCTTGCGCCGCTTCGTCTCAGCACTGGCCCAAATTGTCCCGAAGCGGCGGTAGGGTTAATTTATATGTTGGGACGTGTAAAAGTGCTAATTTCTAAGTCTATTTACAAAATAAATAAATAACCGACTAGATAGTGTATTGTTTTGTTTTATTTTTATAAGTTCTATTTGTATGTATGTTAGTCTGTAAGGTATTTATGATATGGGCCTATAGTAGCTCGAAATAAATAAAATAAATTGATTTTATTGATTTTAATGATCTATATATATAAAAGAAAGTGGTGTTAGTTACACTATTTATAACTCAAGAACGGATGAACCGATTTCGCTGAAAATTGGTGGAGAGTTAGCTTAGAACCAGGATATTTTTTATCCCCTTATCAACCGCGATTTGGAAATCAAAGGGATTCCGTGCGGACGAAGTCGCGGGGGGCTACTAGTTTTCTATAAATGTACCCTAAGGCACTTACCCGCCAGCAATATCTATTTCTCCGTTATTGGTTGTCACCACGGCGTCATTTTCGCAAAGATAGTATCTTACGCAGATGCCGCGTACATTAGATGGACCACACTCTTTGCCTAAAAATAAAAAAATAATTTAAGGTACTCAATAGCACACCATATCAAAATACAGATTGAAAATTTGTAAAAAAAAATATATTACGAATAATCAAATCGCCATTTTTACATTGAATACATAAATATTACATTTAAATAACTTTAAATGAGACTCACTTGATCAGGACTTTGTTTATAAAAATGTACCATGTTGTTTTCATAATAAATAATTTATAAATAAATGATGAAATATAAAAATAAAAAAAAATACTAAAATAAACAAAATTTTAAAAATTACGGGTTGGCAAGGCAACCCGTTATGAAAAAAAACCACTAGCTTTTCATTATACCTGTTTCATCAACACTGGCGCCAATTTCAGCTTTCTTGGTCGTCGCTTCTATTTTGAAAATATCAGCAATCAAATCGTCCAATGTCCCTTCTAAAATAAAATAGAAACATATGATTTGAAACTGTCATCTTCTTATAATTGATGGAATCAGGCGTTACTTTGCGGAAATCCATGACTAAAGCTGAATGAAGCACGTTGTGAGTTGTAGGTATTGTAAGTCCTGCGACTTCAAGCTCTAGCTTTTTCAGGTGATTACAGCTGGATGTATTTTGGTTCCTGCGCTTGCGTCGTTTAGTGGAAATTTAAAGCAAAATAATCCTCTTTTTCAGCTTTTGTCATCTTCTTAGTTTTTTTTAACGCGGGAAACTAAGGGGTACGATGGGCTCTGTTTTTTAATTTTCTAAATTGATTTTTCAGGTCGTATCATTGTGATAGTGAGGTGGAATTATCACCATGATGTGTTACTGAAGGTAAACAATGGAGTAAATGTAAGAATTAGAGTAATGTGCTCCGTACCGATCCGATCGATAATTTCCCGCGTGAAACTCCATTGTTAGAGCATTGAAATATTTATTATCATTATTATTTATTGAAATGTGAACCATCCTCGCATTTCAATGAAATAGGTTAGAGCTTAGATTAGGTTCCCCCCTGTGGGATCTCCACCTTGTCGTGGTGGGGGGCTCAGTAACCGTGGCTTTGCCACCCACAGTGAAGCTAAGCGGGATCCCGGGAGGGGACGCTCCACGTGGGCTTGGGTAGGCCTGCGCAGGATGCGTCCAAGGGTGCGGGTGTGGGAGACAGTTTTGGCTGTCCCTCGCAGTCGGGTGCGGTCGCGGGAGGAGCTATGAACTCATGAATATGGAGGGTATCCAGTCGCAAGAAGACCTTTTTTTAACACGCTTTTATTAGCTTGACCTGTATGTAGACCTGTAGTAACTATGTATGTATGTAACGGAATCTTTGCACTTCATTTTCACCTACTTCTAGGAGTCTGATTAACATGGAAATTTGCACAGGGGTCAAGGACCGATGACAATGCAATAATTTGATAAGAGTTTTCGATTATCCTTATTAACTAAAAAAATAAAATTAATTTTAATATTGCTGAAATCGCCTTCTTACATTTTCCGCACGGCGCCATCTCTCACAAATATTACGAAAGTATCTAGTAGCGTTCGCATAGCTAGTTAGTTTCGATAGCAATCATTAGATGTCGCTGCTAATGCTATGCAGTTTTAACTGATGCAATTGATTTGCACTAGAAGCTCTGTATTTTGCCAATAGATGTCGCTATTAACTAACACATTAAGTGTAGTAACTATTTAGTAATCTGTGATTAAGTACCAATGACAATGCAATAATTTGGAGATTTAACTAAAAAAAATAAAATAAATAATAGGGCGCCATCTCTTTCACAAATATTACGAAAGTATCTAGTAGCGTTCGCTTAGCTAGTTAGTTTCGATAGCAATCATTAGGTGTCGCTGCTAATGCTATGCAGTTTTAACTGATGCAATTGATTTGCACTAGAAGCTCTGTATTTTGCCAATAGATGTCACTATTAACTAACACATTAAGTGTAGTAACTATTTAGTAATCTGTGATTACCAATGTGAAGTGATGTGAAGTACCAATGATAATGCAATAATTTGGAGATTTAACTAAAAAAAAAAATAATAGTTTAAAAAACTAAAAAAACACGCTTTTATTGCTAACTAAAAAAAAGAGAATAATTTCTGAGTACACGGAATTTATATTACAGTAGAGTAAAAAGCGTGGGGTGCACTTTATGACGTTTTCATACTTTTATACGTGCCAATAATAGGATGATTTTCACATACTACTATACGAAGCACCCCACGCTTTTTACTCTACTGTAATATAGCTCCGTGTACTCAGAAATTATTTTCTCTTTTTTAGTTAGCAATAAAAGCGTGTTTTTTTAGTTTTTTAAACTATTATTTTATATGAATAACCAGACATTTGGCCGCGATCTCACCTGATGGTAAGCGACGATGCGACCGAAGATGGATCATGTCTTCTCGTGAAATAATGTTTAAAAAAAACTAGTGTTATTAAAAATAAGACATACCAGACGGCTTGCGTTCCGTGGTAGCCTTTTCAGGCCCAAATGCAGCAGTTAAAATGTCATCTACATTGTCGTCAGCCTTTTCCTGCGGGAATCCCAAGGCAGTCGCCACCAAAATAAGCACGAAGAATCCTTTAAGCATCTGAAAAATATGTAAAATTTGGGAAACTTCCGACATGAGCGAGGAAAATTGCTTGTAAGCTTCAACCGATGGACTGATTTTGAGTTTTGACCAACTACGGCTAAAAACCACCTTGTTTAAAGTTTTTATTTTATTTATTTATTCAAGTTCTGCACAAACATGTGCACAATGGTGGACTTAATGCCGAAGGCATTCTCTACCAGTCAACCATAGGGCCAAGCAGAGAAAATTCAGGCGGTGCACATAAAGTAAAAGGGAAAAACAAACAATGTACCTAATTTAATTTATTTACGTACTAAGATAAATTTATAAACATACAAACTAATAACTTACATAAAATAAAATAAAAATACATTAAAAAAAACGGTTGTCTGTAAAGTCGGTTTACTGACGATAGTTGAACGTGACAACGTCTTTGTCACGTAGCCTCTTTGTCGCTCGTTCCGCGCTCTCGCTTGCACTTCAAGCCTTGAATGGAACGCCTCAGAGCGAAGTAACGCCGCATGCGTCATGTTTTTTGGTGGGTGCGTGCGTGCAGGCGGCTCCATCGAATTATAAGACGTTGTCAAGTCAAACATCAAAGACATTTACATTATTATCTTTTGAATTAAAAAAAACTGCTTTGAAATCGATCCACACACACAAAAACACGACAACACAAACAGACCTAGCGGTCGAACTAAAACTCTCCTCTTTTTCGTCGGTGGTGAAAAATATATGTTTCAGGCCATAAACTTCATGCGGTGTTGGCCATGCGCCTTGTTAAAAAAAAGATGCAAGAACGCATGAAAATCAATGTGAAATTATATAAATACTAGCTGACCCGGCAAACGCTGTTTTGCCATATAAATTATTGTGGACAACCCTTATCACTAAGAGGTATGAAAAATAGATGTTGGCCGATTCTCGGGCCTACTCAATATGCTCACAAAATTTCAAAAGAATCATTCCGTTTCGGAGGAGTACGGGAACAAACATTGTGACACGAGAATTTTATACATATTTTGAAGATAAATAAAATACAACAACATCACACACATCGATCTGACTCCGTGGTAAGTAGATTAATCACTTGAGTTACAGATATCAGAATCAACAGTGGTATTTCAAATAAACTTAAATAAATACATATAACACCCAGACAAGTAAAAACCGACATGTTCATGCACACAAATGTTTGTACAGTGCGGGGATCGAACCCGCGACCTCTTGGTTAATAGTCAACTTCTTAACCATTACACCAAAGTGATCGTCAATTCAAACAAACATAAGGAAAAAATGGACAAGTGGGACCCACACCTACACACCAAGCTTACTAATCGGTCCGAATTTCTTTAAGTGCTCTTTAGGCTGCAAACCAGTCGTGGCAGTCCAGATTTTCGCTTTAAAAGTGTGTTTCAATTTCACATCGTTAATGCGAAAAATATAATCACTTAATGCATTAAAATCAATTTTTATTTCAAACTAGTAGACGCTCGCGATTTCGTTAGTGCAAATGAAAATTTTCATAACAACCTGTACGGTGTCCAAATAAAATATAGCACATCACAGACACGGATAACGTAGCTTCCTATTGCTGAAATATTTCTTTAAAATAGCAGTAGCCTAGTTCTAGTTTATTATATTTTTACTAGCTAACCCGGCACTCGTTGTTTTGCCATATAAATTATTGTGGACAACCCTTATCACTAAGGGATATGAAAAATAGATGTTGGCCGATTCTCAGACCTACTCATTATGCTCACAAAATTTTAATAAGAATTATTCAAGCTGTCTCGGAGGAGTACGGGAACGAACATTGTGACACGAGAATTTTATATATAGAGAGATTATTAATAATATAATATGAAATTACCTAGCCTCTGCCATTACCTAGCATCTAAACTCACAAAATTTGCCTCTACCATTTTAGGTATTAAATAATGTTTTACCGACTTTAAAAAAAGGAGGAGATTTTCAATTCAACCATATTTTTATAACATTACCTTGAAAAATACCATGTAGTACAGGTCTGCCTTTGACGATAGCCCACAAGACTTTGTGTCAACATTATCCTTATGTCTAGCTTTTTTTTAACTGGAAAAGCCAGGCCATTACGAAAACCTGATCGTTCGATCAGCGTGCGCATCTTAAAAATATTTAATTTTATCCTTTCCATACGTTAAAAGAAGCAAGTTTTTTTTAAATTTTTGTATGTATGTACAAAACGTCACGACATAATGTGCATTCTCACTCGACGTGTCTGCGTCACGTCGACTATGCAACGCAGACTTTGATCAAATTAAATATCGGAATATACGTCACGACTTTACAGCATTCAAGGTTATCATTATCAAACTAGTGGACCAGGCAGACGTTGTCCTGCCCGTTATTTTCCCATCTCTTAAACCTTTCCTGGACTTCCACGAATATTTCAAGACTAAAATTATTCAAATAGGTACAGCCATTCTCGAGTTTTAGCGAGACTAACGAACAGCAATTCATTTTTATATATAAGACTATAGCGGTCGCCCGCAACTTCGTCTGAGTATATTTGCCGTTCCCGTGGTAATTTCGGAAAATTCTCTCTTAGCGGATGCCTTCATTATTACCTACTTAGTACCTACATGCATGCCAAATTTCAGCCCGTTCCGTGCAGTGGTTTGGGCTGTGAGTTGATAGATCACCATGTCGGTCAGTTAGTCACCTTTGTGTTTTATATATTATTTAACCACTTTAAAAGTCAGGTTTAATGTTTAAGAAAAATGTAGGTAAACAGACTGAATTTCAATAAAATTATTTTAACTTTGAAGTCCTAATAGTTTTAATCTTAGTAATAGTGAAATACTTGTATTCAATCTTACCAAGTCCTTCGACTGATCACAGCCGTTATAGTCCACCGTCCAAGAACTGTCATTAATTCGGTTAAGGTATTTTAGGGAAGCTAGAAACGTGACAGTACATCTTTATACTTTAATACCTGAAAGACCGATTGTAAAAAAACGCAAAATAAACCCAGAAATCAAAATATTAAAAATATATTAAAGATAGTCATGGGTATGCACTTATTTTTTTTGTTGTTTATGGAATAATAATTAAAAAAACAAGTCAGACGTTTAAGCCGCGGTTTTAATATTTCCAGGCGCATACAATTTTTTTAAAATAACAAAACATATATTTTTAATGAAACATTTTAGTCGACTTCAAAAAAAGAATTTATCATCTTTTGAATTTGACCGTATTTTTTTTAACTACTAATTTCTTGCGATTTCTTTAATCGATATACCGTGCTAAGGTTAGCCGTAATCTCTTGAAGGGATTAGTAGTAATCTATTATCATGGCGTCATTTAGGTGAAAAACGAATTCCTGATAGATAACAATGTCGACCACTTCGGTGTAATGGTCAAGAAGTTGACCATTAACCAAGAGTTCGCGGATTCGAACCCCGCACTGTACAAACATTTGTGTGCATGAACATGTCTGTTTGTACCGGTCAGGGTGTTATATGTATTTATTTAAGTTTATCTGTAATACCACTGTTGATTCTGATATCTGTAACACAAGTGCTGAAGCTACTTACCACGGAGTCAGATCAATGCATGTGATATTGTTGTGTATTAAAAAAAATGTTCTAAAAGTAAATTTGTTACAATCCATCCATCACAGAAACTTCAATTTCTTTTCACACAGAGCCTAAGATGCACGCTATTTAGTATCCAACCAATGAAATTTTCCTTCGTTCAATTGACAGTAGAATATTAGATATGACGTGTTGTATTTTTGTTAATTAACACAATTACTATTCATTGTCTGTCCGTCCGCCTGAATTCACAATATAAGGCCGACCGAAAACGATTCTATAGAAATCGTAGAACTTAAATCACTACATAGTATAATTCAAAGTCGCTTTCCGCATCTGTCTCTATATCTGTATGTATTTATGCTTATATCTTTAAAACTACTCAATGGATTTCGATGCAGTTTTTTATAATAGACTAGCTGACCCGGCAAACGTTGTTATGCCATATAAATTATTATCACTAAGGTGTATGAAAAATAGATGTTGGCCGATTCTCAGACCTACTCAATATGCTCACAAAATTTCATGAGAATCGGTCAAGCCGTTTCGGAGGAGTATGGCAACGAAAACTGTGACACGAGAATTTTATATATTAGATAGATTGAATCAAGAGGTAGTATGTATGTATTAAAATATTTAAAAAATGCGATAACAGCGGGCAGGACAACGTCTGCTCGGTTTTTTTTTTTATTTATTAAGTAAACCAACTGCGTTACATATTTTACGTAAGGCTAATTACAGGTTTCCCTTTTATACAAAATTAGTATAGGACGTGAAACAAAAACACTAATAAAAGTAAAAGAAATAGAAATATGCCTACATATATATACATAAATACAATACGATACATGTCATGATAAATATATAATATTTTCAATATTTTCATTTAACTAAATATTAACTTAACTGTTTAACAGATGACTTAATTTAACTGATTTCAATCTAATTTCCGGCTTTATTTAGAATTTCTATCGCTTTGTGCTTAACTATGTTTTTGCTGTGAGTGAACATGTCTATTTCCCAAAAGGTATTGTTATAACTTCGTGGCAATCGGGACAAGGGTGCGTTACGCGCGTAGTTAGTGCTCGTTAATTTTTTGTTTTTTTACTAGTAAATAAATAAACTACATCACATACATTGATCTGACTCTGTGGTAAGTAGCTTAAGCACTTGTGTTACAGAAATCAGAATGAACCGTGGTAACAAATAAACTTAAAGATTAGACTTAGATTCATATTATAGAACCTATACCAGTACAAACAAACAGATACGTTCAAACGTTCATGCACACAAATGTTTGTACAGTGCGGGGATCGAACTCGCGACCATTACACAACATTTTTAAATACATTATTTTTCACATACGTTTAAGTAAAATTTTTGTTCTCATTGGTTCATTTCTTATAACGACTGTAGGTAAAATACTAAGCCGTTTTTAAGATACAAAACATAATCAATAAAGTTGCATCGTCTGCCAACGGCCTTAAAAACAACTCCTTAAATATAAAGAAACATATCTATCTATAGCCAGTAAGCCGTCGACCGGGCATGCTATCTGTTTACATAACCAGTTTCTATGTATGTTTGTAAACGAATAACATATCTACCTACATAGTCCAAAGTTCTGTGTTCATAAGTTTTGTGCATCGCAAGGTCATTTAAAAAGTTAATAGCCATAGAGAAGATTGTTTTACTCGGACCAAAGCGCATTTAAAACTCTTCTGATGTTGTTTACTATTAATGTAAACGTTCTCAATTGATTAAGCATTTGTATTGTAATTTACTCAGTTGTGATTCAATCAGTGTTGTGAACGATCATGTAACAAACGTTTTTGAAAAAGTTTGTGAAACTTTTTGCGTATTAAATAAGTGTGACAACCTTTTTGGATTTCGCACCTGGCATAACAGAAAAAAAAGAAACAAAAAAAACGTCATTGCAACAGATTACCCAAAAAAAATTGTTGACGTTGGAAAATTAAAAGAAAATCAAAGAGGAACCAATTTTGGAGAATGTTGACTGTCTCTTCGGCTCATCTGACGAAGATTATCACTGTTAAGAGGCTGAATGAGTTTGTGACGACCCTGGGATGTGTTCTTGGGGACAAACACTACTTGCCTACATCTAAGCCTTGCGTGAGAGCGGGGTTCGAAGAAAAACCAGGTTAATATTTGATTTTTTTGTCGAATACACTAGTAGGATTGTAGCTTTATGTAGAGCTATTGGCATTTAGTGGGTTTGGAGCCCAAATGATTTTTATACGGGGTAATGTAATTTAAGTTATATAAAGGCGAAATGTAAAAAAAATATTTATCAAACGAAATGCTAATTCCAAACCCTGTGCTAACTTGGCACAAGCAAAAAAAAACATTAAATGTTTCCACTTTTTTCCGTTTGTGTTCAGTTTTATCCCTAAAAAAAATTGTGAAATAATTGGCTAGATGACACCACCAATCGTTGACATACTTTTTATTATCTGTCAAAACGGTCTGCCTCCATAGATTTTGTATGGGAATACGTGATCGTGACGTCACGGTCATGTATCAGAAATCGGAGTCAATTGACCGAATATTTATTGAGTTTTGTGTACTGTGGTTAAAAATTGGTTTCTACAGCTTTTTGGAAATATATAGGTTGTATTAACTTCATAGGGGCTATGTTTTTTAAACGCCATGATCTTGAAAATATTTAAGATAGGTGTCATCATCCCAAATGTAAAATTGCTGTTGCTTCAACATTTACACAGGTATTTGAAAGCTGCAAACTTGAATATATGTATAAAACTGATAGTATATAATTTCTAATAGATATAGATATAATTTCTAATGCGTTCTAACGCGTTTTTGAGTCATTTTGCGGGCTAACTTGACTGGCGTAATAGACTTGGAACTTTTAGGTCGACGAAGCTATTTGACGGACATTTTGTGTTTTTTGTGGGTATTAGGCATAAATTCAAAATGGGGTCAAACGTTAGGTTTATAGTCTCCCCTAACCCCAAACCTTTTGTTGGATTCCCAGGGACACCTTGTAGAATCAGAAACATTATTAAGACCACCGTACCAGTTGTTTTTATGGAAATAAATAATTAAATTTTAAACAATTAATAATATAAGCCTCCGCACCTATTTCATTATTCAATATTGCTGGTTCATATGTTATTTATCTCGTCAATATTTTTATTATGGAAATAAAAAACGGTCAAGTACAACCTCTCGGTAAGACTTAGGCATAAACAACAAACAATGAAAGGCGTTTATACGTTACGACGAATTAATTTTTTTTTTGTTAAAAAAAATAAGCTTCCGATTTTTTAAGTGTCTCCACGAATTAATAAATAAATAAATAAAAATAAAAATCTTTTATTACAGACCAATTTCGTTCATTTTTCAGTAACAATATATGAACTTAAAAACTCTGTTAATATATATTTTTTAAACTTCCGATTTTTTTAAGTGTTACATACACATTTTTTTTTGAGTTGGGTTCGTAGTTAAATAAGGACATGGATATGTCAACTCTTTGAAAATAAATTGTAGCTTACTAATCTCTGAACCGTTGTTCTATGTGAACGACAAGTTCAACGCACACGTACGACAATGCCATAGCAATTTCTTGTTACCTGACTATTCTATCTATCTATCTATGACGACCGCTTGGTGCAATGGTTCACAGGTCGGACTTCTAAAACCAAGGGTCGCGGGTTGGATCCCAGCACAGTACAAGCATAAGTGTGCATGAACATGTGTGTTTGTACTGGTTTGGGTGTTTTCTATGTATAAAATGTATTTATTTACAAAAAAAGTATATATGTATGTTTATCCGTTGTCTAGTACCCATAACACAAGCCTCGTAGCTTAATTTGGGACTCGAGAATTGGTGTGATTGTTGTGAAATATTTATTTATTTATTCTAAATTAATTTAATTTTTTTTACTGAAATCAGTTTAATGCTCTAGTTTTTATTTTATTTTATTTATCGATCCATCAACATTTGTATAATTCATTACATGTTTTTAATTCTACAGCGACAAAAAGAAGAAAAAATGTACAAAATATACTAACAGTCAGATACTACATGCAATTAAAATATCAGCTATATGCACTAATACATATCTAATATATAACATGCTCTATCTCTAAGGGACAGGTAGACAACCAGTAGGATTAGTATTGTAGAAGTAAACTAATTTGAATCGGAAAGAAATCGTATCGTGTCGATCGTAATCGTCATGTGTAAATGAAGCCATTTGTTATGGTGGGAGATATTTCGTGACCTTACTACAAGGTTCGCCGTGACTCAGCTTATGTTTTGATCTTGAACAATAGCAGAAAGTGTATTTTTAAGTACTCACTTGCATTACGAAAAGCGAAAAAGAAAACTTTCAAAGAAAACAAATTCAATTTCTGCATTCCCACTCGGTTGACTGGTAGAAAATGCCGAAAGGCATGAAGTCTGCCAATTGTAAACTGTCAGTCGATAAAGTTTAATAGAGATTAATGACAAATAAACATTGTAAGAGTGATTGTAAGAGAAAGGTAGGTACATGGAGGAGATAAAATTACATATTTAGGAGATAACTCACGTATTTTATTTAATAAGTTACCAACACAGTGAACCATGTAATTTATCATAAATGTTTACAAAACTAGGATTGTATTATGAATATGGGCAAAAGCTAAACGTAAACTGAATCGAATCAAATATTTCTAAATATCATATCAACCACCACACGAAGTTGGCGTTACACCCCCGTGCCTCGGTGCGCACGTTAAGCCGTTGGTCCTGCGCCTGATCTCTCTCCGGTCATGTCGGATTGCCGTCTCACCGAACTTTGAGAGTGATGGAACAGTGAGTGCACCTGTGAATTGCGCTCACACTTGTGCGCTATATCTCCTGCGTTGTTGGCTGATCTCCGTTGAGTGAGGCCGCCGTGGTCGAAATCGGCCAGAAGGACTAATAATTACATACACTGCTCAACAAAGTCTAGGGAACAAGCCAACTATATGACTTTATTTGTAAAATCTTCTTTAAAAAAGTACTGATCTCTTGGAGGTAAACAGGTAGGCTGAATGTTTATCAAACGTTGTTCGAATTTTAAAAAAAAAATAGAAACAAAAGAATTTTCGTAAAAGGCGGGAATCTTTCACTTTGATTGCTGTGTAGTGATACTGTACGAGAATTATAAAGATAAAAATTTGTTTTATTGTTTTATGATTTTATTGAAAAACAAAATTAACTGTTGTTATTCGTAACTTTTGCGACTACGGCCATTATGTCACGACGTCATTTAACGCGGGAAGAAATGATTCGAGCTGTAGGAATGTTGGAAGCTGGGCTACCCCAACGCGAAGTTGCAGCTGCTCTGAATTCTCACGCGAGCGTTATCTGCAGACTGTGGGCACGTTACAGACTTACTGGCGATGTAGCCGAAAGGCACAGAGGCAGGTATAGGGTTACTACGAAAAGGCAAGACCGTTTTTTGCAAAATGTCGCAAGGAGGCAACCCACCATTACAGCTCGTCAGTTGGTAGAAGACCTCCAGTCGCAGCACCAGGTTGCTATCAGTGACCAGACTGCTCGGAGGAGACTCCATGAAGCTAATCTTCGTGCTCGCAGAACACTAAGAGTGCCCGCGCTGCGTCATGGAAATCGAGGACGTCGATTATTGTGGGCACGTGAACATTTGCAGTGGACCGTAGATCAGTGGGCACATGTACTGTTCTCCGATGAATCTCGCTTCGGATTTCATCCAGATTCAAGAAGAGTGCGTGTTTGGCGGATTCCTGGTCGGCAGAGTCGGCTTCAAAACCCACAGGAGGTGCATCCCTACCAAGGTGGTACAATCATGGTGTGGGCTGGAATCCGCCTGGGTGGACGGACGGATCTCGTTTTGATCAGGGGAAATTTAAATGTAGAGCGATACTGCGAACAGGTAGTCCAATACGTGGTTATCCCGCACCGACAAAATCTGGGCGCAGATTTTATTTTTATGCAAGATAATGCACGACCACATACTGCGAGTCAGGTGATGGATGTGTTCCGCGAGTACAACATCGAAGTGCTGGAGTGGCCTGCTCAGTCCGCGGACCACAATCCCATTGAACACGCGTGGGATTTACTAAAGAGAAGGGCTTTTAGAAATCTCCCTCAAAATTTGAACACAGCAGATGAACTTTTTTCACATCTCTCCAGAGAATGGAGTCTTCTTCCACAAGAGAGAATCGATAGTCTCATAATCAGTATGCCACGACGATGTCAAGCTGTTGTTAATGCCTTAGGGGGTCCAACTGATTATTAAAAAAGTCCCCGCATATTTGGGTAAATTTCAACAAGTAGATTTTTTTTATCACTTCGGTGAGATTTTTTATTTCAATGCTATTCTACAGATTTTTGATGACAAATAAAAGTTTAACCCATTATATAACATGTGTGAGAGCGGGCAACAAATATCATTAAAATTCAGAGAAATATTCAAGATTGAATTTTTATAGGTCCACCGAAATTAAAAGTATCCTCCGAAATGATAAAAATGTCCACCGAAATGAAAATTTGTCCACTGAAATGATATAACTCTACACCGATATTATTAATGACCACTGGAATGATATAGCTAAGAGCAAACCGAAATGCAAGTTGGGGTTTCTTACATTGTTATTTATTCAGTTTATACTAAAACGCTCTGATTAAAACGATTACGATTTTTACAGGTATGTACTGTAAACTTTTCTTATAGGAAGGTGATATAAATAAAACTTCTAAAATAATCAAATCAACTTTTTTTATTTTTGATCACAGCAATTATCTCTTTATTTCACTAATCAGCCTTTTTTTACTATATATAGGTATGTACTCGTATGTATTATTATTTACTCGTTAGCTTATAGATATTTAAGTCGAAAGTATTATAATGCTTTAATAATATGTTCTATAAATCCTACTTAGCAAGTGTTCTTTTTGTTAATTATATCACGATGAATTTTTACCATAACTAAAATCTTTTCTTATTAAAAAAAATATGGTCTCTTAAAAAACCTCCATTCTTAATTTAATAGACTTGTTTACATTTTCATTATTAGTAAGATATCAAACCACCAAACACGCACGTCACGAACAAAATACCAAATAAACACAATAATTCTGACTTCTTCTAGGTTAAAATACATTTCGGAACTATGAATAAATATTTGAGACCGGGATCCCTGATTTATCATTTCAGAGGTGCATTTCATTTCCGTGGACTGTTATCAGTATTACAGTCCACCGAATCCTCTGAAATGATAAAACTGAAATGATAAAATGTACCTTAAATTTACATTATCTCTAGAACCAAAATCAGTATCAAAATATCAACACTTCTCAAACTAGCAGTCCTTACGGCGAGTTTAATGCACAACTTTGAAATAAATTAAATAAATCTAACACGAGTTATAACGGCTACCGAAATGAATTTTTTTTTGTCCCCACATCACTGAAATGATAAACTTACGTTTTTAGCAGGAAACCACAACACGTCACGACCGTGGCGTTCGCGCCGCGGGCTTAAGCCGCACTGATCCGAGGTGGGGAGAGGAATGGGGAGCACAACAGGCGCCATTTTGACGGAATATTCTCTACGAAAAATACTGTCCTCTAAAATGAAAACTTTTCGCCGGACAAAAGTTGACTGGTTGTCAAATCTATAACAACGTAGTTAAATAAACAAAAATAGTTTTTGTAGATAGATAATATAAACTTCAATGAAATTAAACTATACTTACATTCAATTAATTATTCGTATTTGCAGGAAAACTTATTTTGTGAGTCGAATAGAGTTTAGGACAGGTAACTGTTATGATAAAATGACACTTTCTAATTTTTTTTCGCATGTTATCCGATATTGTAACTCAACAATTTTTTTTGCCAAGGTAGAGGAGGTCTTATTCTACTAAGAATAAATATACATAATCCTATATCAGCATCTTGTACACCCGTTCTCACGTTTGCCGTGTGTTTTTTCTGTTTGCGCAATTCACCCATTTGTTCTTAACTGTAATGTTTTAATTTTTAAGAAATTTTATTAAATTAAATTTCTTTGTTTAGTTCTGTAATACACTTTCTTTGTTTTTCATTAAAATTACCTCGTAATTCAAAAACTGAATCCTTTATTTATATACGCAACTAATTAAGCATTAAATTGCGCATCGATTGGTATATAAACTTTAAAACAAAAATATATAAAAATAAAAATATTCCCTAAAAACCTCCTGTTCCCTAGACTTTGTTGAGCAGTGTATTATACTATCGTGTTCTCTTTAAATTACAGATGACGAGCTCCGGTTTCCGCAGCTCTGGCGAGACCGCGTATCAGCGACCATCCACCTGGCTTCCACACCGGAAGCGAGGAGCCTCACCAGCTTGTGAACACCAAGGAGTCACACCAGCTCGTTGATCAGCCACAAGAAGCCCGCGAACAATCTGTGATGATGAATAAACTTTTGCTATGAGAGTTGCTGGGTTTTATTTTAAGTACCAGGTTGACTGAGATTCGCTCGGTTTTTTTTTTGTTTTCTCTAGAACGTGTTTTTTGTTTATACACTCTTTTGCAAAAAAAAACGGGCACCTAAGGAAATTTACGTTCTAAGGTCGATTTGAGTTAATTAAATGAAATTTATTTCTTTGACGTAGTCTGTATACTTATAATCGTGTAAATTAATGCGCGTGAAGTGAGTTCGGGCAACTAAAAGAAAAAAAAAACGATGGATTCTTTAAAACCGATGTACACGCCCAAACAATAAGAAGTGGTCGGCAATAAAGATAAGATTTTTTTTTACTTTTTTTAATTAAATAAAGTTACAAATGTAAAAACCTAATACCGAATGTGACCTCCTCTTGCCAAAATCACAGCTTGAATCCTTCTGGGCATGCTTTCCACGATGTTTTTAATAACGTTTTGAGGAATTCGTTCCCACTCTTCTGCAATGACTCTTTTTAGCTCCCAGATGTTTTGTGGAGCAGGTTGCACTGATCTTACACGTCTCTTTAGAACATCCCAGACATGCTCAATTGGATTGAGGTCAGGACTTCGAGCTGGCCAATCTAAACGACGGATCCCAACTTCTTGCATGTACGCTTCCACGTCGCCAGAACGGTGCGAGCGAGCATTGTCGTCCATAAAAATGGAATCTTCCCCAAGTGCAGTCAATGTGGGTTGTGCATATGGAATTAGGACTTCCATTATGTACCGATGTGCATTTAATGTTCCATTTTCTATGAAAACTAACTCCGTACGCTCCGTCGAATTAATTGCTGCCCAAAACATAACGGAGCCTCCGCCATAAGGAGTGATTTCTTCGAAACACACTTCCGCATAGCGTTCCCGTGGTCTTCGCAGCACTCGCCGGCGTCGGTCCTCTCCACACAAAGAGATTCTAGCTTCATCAGAAAACAATACTTTATTCCAGTCCTCCAGAGTCCATGAAGCACAGTTCCGAGCAAACTGAAGTCGAGCAACACGGTGCTCACGGAGTAATTTAGGGCCCCGAGCTGGGCGGTAACTCCTGATATTGGCAGCCAAAAGCCTCCTCCTGACCGTCCACAAGCTAACTTCTACTCCTCTTACTTCTTCAAGGCTCTTCTTCAGGTCCACACTTGACGCCTTACGATTCCGCAACGCCTGACTCACCAAAAAGCGGTCATCTCTTGGTTCTGTGCATCGTTTTCTTCCCGAACCGGGTCTTCTTTTGACCGAACCGGTCTCTTGATACCGTTGCCAAGTCCTCTGGACAGTTGAACGACTCACATTTAGCCGCTGAGACACGTAAGTTTGCGAACAACCTTCTTCAAGTAGGGCTATAATTTTACCGGCCCTTATCGCTTTATCACTCATATCAAAAAGTGGTATTTAATGTAAAAATAAAGATTAAATTGTTTAATTTGCAGAAAATGTCCAAAAAGTTTTAAAATATCGTAATCAGTTAAAAATCGTTTCAGCAATTCGCGCCATTAGTAAAGCAATTTTAGAATAATCCACAATAATCATTATTTTTCTTTTATTAATTTCAAATTTTAAATTTGGAACGTAAAGAATCATGCCAGGATGCTTCAAATAACATGCCAATACATCGTCAAATTAATAAAACCTATTTCTTGTTCTTCTTCATTAAAGTAGAGGAAAAAATCTAAAGTGCCCGTTTTTTTTGCAAAAGAGTTTATTTAGTATGAATTGCATACTTGTACTCATAAAATATGAATAATGTTCTCTTTTTTAGGGTTCCGTACCTCAAAAGAAAAAAAACGGAACCCTTATAAGATCATTTTGTTGTCCGTCCGTCCGTCCGTTCGTCCGTCCGTCTGTCTGTCAAGGCCGTTTTTCTCAGGAACGCGTGGAGGTATCAAAATGAAATTTCTATATGATACTTAGGTCTACTGTCCCTGAAAGCTGTAGAAAAATCAACCTTCTAAGCCAACGCAATCAAACGATACAGCCATTTAGGCCGCAAATTTTCGAAAGTCGCACGAGAATCAAAACCTAAAGGGTACTTCCCGTAAACTTGGAATCTTGAAATTTAGTACGAAGTCACGTCTTATAGTACAGATATAGGAACAATTGCGAAAACCGTAAATTTTCAGTTTCATCATATAAAAAAAAATTTTTTGAAAAATTTTTTTGACAATTTTGAAAATTTCAAAGTTACTACTCCTTATATACAGGTTTGTACGGAACCCTCGGTGCGCGAGTCCAACTCGCATCTGACCGGTTTTTTTAACTTTTTTACGCAGTGAAGCACTCATCGGTCATGGCGTTATAAATGGCGCTGATATTATACATTAGTTTCTTAAAACGCGGTTTTAAAATGTCTATATCTTGTGAACCGAGCTTTTCTCGAACCTGAATAAAACTAAATCGATTCCTTGAGCCGAAAAACCCCTAATCTGTAACTTTCATGAAAATCGTTGGAGCCGTTTCCGAGATCCTGATATGTTATCAGGATCTCAGGTATATGTACATGTGTACATATACAAGACTGTCTGCCTCGTTGATGTAGTGGCAAAGTTTCTGCCTTACATCCAAGAGGTCCAGGGTTCGTATCCCAGGTCGAGCCAAAATTGTTTCTGAGATTTTCTGTCGTGAATTTCTCAAAAACAGCTCGGAGTCGGGAAGTTGGCGGTGTTACACCCCCGTGCCACGGAAAGCACGTTAAGCCGTTGGTCCTGCGCCTGATCTCTCTCCGGTCATGTCGGATTGCCGTCTCACCGAACTTTGAGTGTGATGGAACAGTGAGTGCACCTGTGTATTGCGCTCACACTTGTGCACTATAATATCTCCTGCGTAGTTGGCTGATCTCTGTTGAGATTGGCCGCCATGGTCGAAATCGGCCAGGAGGACTATTATTATTATTATACAAGAATTGCTCGTTTACAGATATTATCAGATAGATGTAATAAGGTGGCAGTGAGCTACTAGCGACCGCGACGTGTGACCGTGGCTCGTGACGTCATGGGACCCATTTTTTTATCCATGGTGAAAAAGAGGGGTGCAATAAGTTTGAATCTTGTCATTTTTTTAACACGCTTTTATTAGATCGGGGTGTATGTAAAATGTATGTAACGGAATTTTTCTAGCTAAAATTTTACCAACTTCCAGAAATCGGATTAATTTGAAACTTTGCACACCTATTAAGTATCGATGACACTGCAATAACTTGATAAGAGTTTTCCATTATCCTTATTAACTAAAAAAATAAAAATAAATAATAGTTTAAAAAACTTAAAAAACACGCCTTTATTGCTAACAAAAAAGAGGAAATAATTTCTAAGTACACGGAATTTATATTACAGTAGACTAAAAAGCGTGCGGTGCTTGGTATGTGAAAATCAGCCCTATTATTGGCAATTAAAAAAGATAAGTATGAAAACGTCATAAAGTGCACCCCACGCTTTTTACTCTACTGTAATATAAATTCCGTGTACCTACTTAGAAATTATTTTCTCTTTTTAGTTAGCAAAAAAAGGGTGTTATTTTTGTGTCTACGTACAACCAATGCAAACTCATCACAGTCCATGCAGTCGGTCACTAGTTTTTACCCGGCTACAGCAAAGCAAAAAGGAACCTGTTATAATTTTAACCGGTATGCACCTATGTATGTACATAAAGGATCTCCGGGATCTCATGAAAATTAGGAATTTTTGTATGGTAGCACTGAAGAAATTGGAATAAATGACTTTGATACTTTGAATTATTGACAAGGTAAGAAGACTGAGAGAATATTTTAGGGAAAAAAGTCAGAAGTATGAAGAAGATTGTACATTTATTTATTTATTCTTTTAAAATTAGTGCTAGAGTTTGATTAAACAGAAGAGGCTTACGACCACGGCTATAATTGGAAACTTCTTCATATTTTTGAGTAGTCAGTATCTTTGAGTTATCAATATATGAATCTTGTTCATATTTTGAGTTGTCATTTTTTAGTTTTGGAACGTATTTTTTATTCTGATATAGCTCCCATAGACTATGGCCACCATAGACTAGAAACATTATTAACTAGAAACACCATAGATAAGAAAAAACATAGACTACAGACACCGTAAACTAGAAACATTATTAACTAGAAACACAATTGACTACAGACACCATAGACTACCAACACCATGGAATAGAAACCCTATAGACTACTGACACCATAGACTAGAAACACCACAAAAAACACGATAGACTAGAAACACAATTGACTACAGACACCATAAGCTACAGTCACCAAAGACTACAGACACCATAAGCTACAGTCACCAAAGACTACAGACACCATAAACAAGAAATACCTTAAACTAAAAATACCATAGACTAGAAACATCAAAGACTAGAAACTCCATAAACAAAAAACAGCAATACCAAGAAACACCTTAAACGAAAACACCATAGTATAGAAACACTATTCATTAGGAACACTATTCATTAGGAACACCATAGAATAGAAACAACATAGAATAGAAACACCATAGACAAGAAACACCATTGACTAAAAACACCATAGACTAGAAACACCCTAGACAAAAAAACACCATATACATGAAACACCAATGACTAGGAACACCATAAGCAAGAAACACCTTAAGCTTAAAACACCATAGGTTAGAAACATCAAAGACAGCAGACACCATAGACTAAGAACACCATTGACTAGAAACAACGTAGTATTAAAGATTATTTTAAAATTGTCAAATAATGTGTTATGAATTGTTATTATTATTTTTATTTTTTTATACAATATTGCTTTTACCTGACTTTAAAATGACATTGACAATTTAATTTCTTTTGATTATTCAATTTAAACGGACCTATTTATTTATTGAATTGTTAAAATGACTATTAATATTTGCACGCCTGCATGCAGGCTGATTACAGCATCAACCTATTTTTAAGGCCTGCAGTTTGTAACTTGCATATTTTTGAGTATTCTAGCAAATAAATGCTTGATTTGATTTGATTTGAAACACTATAGACTACAGACACCATAGGCTACAGACACCATAGATTACAGACACTATACGCTACAGTCACCATATACTACATAAAGTGATAAAGTCATTTATTCCATAATAATAATAAATATTTCACAACAATCACACCAATTCTCTAGTCCCAAATTAAGCTACGAGGCTTGTGTTATGGGTACTAGACAACGGATAAACATACTTAAATACTTTTTTTTACAAATAAATACATTTTATACATAGAAAACACCCAGACCAATACAAACACACATGTTCATGCACACTCATGCTTGTACTGTGCGGGGATCGAACCCGCGACCCTTGGTTTAGAAGTCCGATCTGTGGACCACTGCACCAAGCGGTCGTCATCAACGTAAGCAATATTAAAATCGTATTGGAAATCCTAATTATAAATTTACCATATTATCATGTCATATCATAAAGTCAATACATTTACTAGTTAATACAATTATTGTTACTTAACTAGACACTTATCTAATTACAATTTTTTAAGAAAACAGACATAACAGAAAGCACAGACAAGAAACACCATAAACAAGAATTACAATAAACTAGAAACACCATAAACTAAACACACCAAAGACTAGAAATATCATAGACTACAGACACCATAGACTAGAAACACCATAGACTAGAAACACCATAGACAGAAATACCATAGACTAGAAACACCATACACTACAGACACCAAGTCTAGAAACACAATAGATTTCAGACACAAAAGACTTGAAACACCACAAAAAAACACCATAAACTAGAAATACCATAGACTTAAAACACCATATACTAGAAATACCATACACTGAAATCACCATAGAAAAGAAACACCATAGAATAGAAACACCATAGACTAAAATCACTATAGACTACTGATACCATAGAGTCGAAACACCACTAAAACAGCATAGATTAGAAACACCATAGACAAGAAACACCATAGACTAGTAACACCATAGACTAAATACACCATAGAATAGAAACACCATAGATAAGAAACACCATTGACCAAAAACACCATAGAATAGAAACACCATAGACTAGAAACACCAAAGACAAGAAACATTATAGACTAAAAAACAATATAGACTCGAAACACCATAGAATAGAAACACCATAGACTAGAAACACCATAAACAAGTAACACCATATACTACAGTCACCATAGACTAGAAACACCATTGACTAGAAACACCATAGACTAGAAACCCCATAGACTAGAAACAGCAAAGACTAGAAACACCATAGACTAGAAACACCATAGACGAAATACACCATAGACATAAGACACCATAGACTTGAAACACCATTGACTAAATAAACCATAGAACACAAACACCATTGACTAGAAACTCCATAAACAAGAAACCCCATAGACTAGATACGCCATAGACTACAGACACTATAGACGAGAAACACCATAGACTATAACACCATAGGCTACAGACACCTTAGATGAGAAACAGCATGGAATAAAGACACCATAGACTATAAACACCATGAAACATCATTGACTAAAAACACCATAGAATAGAAACAACATAGACTACAGATACCATAGACTAGAAACATCATTGACTAGAAACACCAAAGACTAAAAAACACTATAGACTAGAAACACCATAGACTAAATACACCATAGAATAGAAACACCATAGATAAGAAACACCATTGACTAAAAACACCATAGAATAGAAACACCATAGACTAGAAACACCATAAACAAGAAACATTACAAACTAAAAAACAACACTCGAAACACGATAGACTAAAAACACCATAGACTAGAAACACCATATACAAGAAACACCAAATACTACAGACACCATAGAATAGAAACACCATTGTCTAGAAACACCATAGACAAGAAACCCCATAGACTAGATACGCCATAGACTACAGACACTATAGACGAGAAACACCCTAGACTAGAAACACCATTGACAACAGACTCTATAGACTAGAAACACCATAGAAAAGAAACACAATAGACTAAAAACTACCATAGACTAGAAACATCATGAAACACCATAGACTGAAAACACCATAGATAAGAAACACTATACACTAGAAACACCATAGACTAAAAACACCATAGACTACAGACACCATAGTATAGAAACACCATAGACAAGAAACACAATAGATTTGACACACCATAGACTATAAATAGCACTGACTAGAAATATAATAGACTAGAAACACCGTAGACTATAAACACCATAGACTAGAAACACAATTGACTAGAAACACCATAGACCAGAAAAGACATAGACTAGAAATACCATAGACTAGAAACATCATAGACTAAAAATCACCATAGACTAGAAACACTACAGAATAGAAATACCATAGAATAAACACCATAGACTACAGATACCATAGACTAGAAACATCATTGACTAGAAACACCAAAGGCTAAAAAACACCATAGACTAGAAACACCAAAAGGATTGAAACACCATAAAATAAAAACACAATAGACTAAAGACATCATAGACTAGAAACATCATTGACTAGAAACACCGTAGACAAGAAACACCATGGACTAAAAAACACCATAGACTGGAAACACTATAGACTAAAAACACCATAGACTATAAACACCATAGACTAGAAACACCATGGACTAGAAACCCCATAGACTACAAACACCATAGACAAGAAACACCAAAGACTACAAAAACACTTTAGACTAGAAACACCATAGACATGAAACATCATAAACTTAAAATCACCTTAGACTAGAAACACTATACACTAAAAAACACCATAGACTAATACACCATAGACCAGAAACACCATAGAAAAGAAACACCATAGACTAAAAAATACCTTAGACTAGAAACACCATAGAGTAAAACACCATAGACTACAACCACCATAGACTAGAAACACCATAGACTAGATACACCATAGACTAAAGACACCATAGACTTGAAACACCATTGACTAAATACACCATAGACTAGAAACACCATAGACAAGAAACACCACATACTTAAAACACCATAGTAACACCATAGACTAGAAACACCATAGACAAGAAACACCATATACTAAAAAACACCATAGACTACAGACACTATAGTATAGAAACACCATAGACAAGAAACAATAGATTTGACACACCATAGTCTATAAATAGCACTGACTAGTAACATAATAGACTAGAAACACCGTAGACTATAAACACCATAGACTAGAAACAGCATAGACTAAAAAATACCATAGACTAGAAACACCATAGAGTAAAACACCATAGACTACAGACACTATGGTGTCGGTAGTCTATGGTGTCTGTAGTGTATGGTAGACTAGATACACCATAGACTTGAAACACTATTGACTAAATACACCATAGACTAGAAACACCATAGACAAGAAACACCATAGACTACAAACACCATAGACTACAAACACCATAGAGTCGAAACGACACTAAAACATCATAGATTAGAAACACCATAGACAAGAAACACCATTGACTTAAAACACCATAGAAACACCATAGACTAGAAACACCATAGACAAGAAACACCATAGACTAAAAACACCATAGACTACAGACACTATAGTATCGAAACACCATAGACAAGAAACACAATAGATTTGACACACCATAGACTATAAATAGCACTGACTAGTAACATAATAGACTAGAAACACCGTAGACTATAAACACCATAGACTAGAAACAGCATAGACCAGAAGCACCATAAACTATAAAAACCATAGTCTAGAAACAGCATCGACTAGAAACACCATAGACTACAGACACCATATCAAGAAACACCATAGACCATAAACACAATAGAAAAGAAACACCATAGACTAAACGCAACATAGAATAGAAACACCATAGTAGAGAAACACCATTGACTAGAAAAACCATAGACTAGAAACACCATAGACTACAGATAGATACCATAGACTGGAAACCTCATTGACTAGAAACACCAAAGACTAAAAAACACCATATACTAGAAACACCAAAAGGATAGAAACACCATAAAATAATTACACAATAGACTAAAAACATCATAGACTAGAAACATCATTGACTAGAAACACCATAGACTGGAAACACTATAGATTATTAACACCATTGACTAGAAACACCATAGACTAGAAACACCATAGACTAGAAACACCATAGACAAGAAACACCATAGACCAAAAAACACTATAGACTAGAAACACCATAGACTAGAAACACCATAGACTACAGACACCATAGTAAAGAAACACCATAGACAAGAAACACAATAGATTTGACACACCATAGACTATAAATAGCACTGACTAGAAACATAATAGACTAGAAACACCGCAGACTATAAACACCATAGACTAGAAACACAATTGACTAGAAACACCATAGATCAGAAAAGACATAGACTAGAAATACCATAGACTAGAAACATCATAGACTAAAAATCACCATAGACTAGAAACACTACAGAATAGAAACACCATAGAATAAACACCATAGACTACAGATACCAGACTAGAAACATCATTGACTAGAAACACCAAAGACTAAAAAACACCATAGACTAGAAACACCAAAAGGATAGAAACACCATAAAATAAAAACACAATAGACTAAAGACATCATAGACTAGAAACATCATTGACTAGAAACACCGTAGACAGGAAACACCATGGACTAAAAAACACCATAGACAGGAAACACTATAGTCTAAAAACACCATAGACTATAAACACCATAGACTAGAAACACCATTGACTAGTAACACCATAGACTAAAAACCCCATAGACTACAAACACCATAGACTAAAAAATACCATAGACTAGAAACACCATAGAGTAAAACACCATAGACTACAGACACCATAGACTAGAAACACCATAGACTAGATACACCATAGACTAAAGACACCATAGACTTGAAACACCATTGACTAAAAATTCAATAAAATTCAATAAAATTCATTTATTTCTGTAACTAGGCTAAGAACTAGCACTTTTACACGTCCCAACATATAAATTAACCCTACCACCGCTTCGGGACAATTTGGGCCAGTGCTGAGAAGAAGCGGCGCAAGAAACTCAGTCACTATTGTCATTGCCTCTTTTCAAAATTGATTTACAATAATTGTAATTATTTGCATTTAAACATTTCCATATATCTTTGTCATTTATATAATCATCAATTTTATAATATCTGATCGCGCAGGTCTTCTAATGAGGACTTTGAATTGATGCTCCGAAATGGTTTTAAAGATTTATTGTGTGGTTTAAAAATACGATGACAAAAATGGTAGAAAAGATGTCACACACTCCGAAGCTCAAGGCGCAATGATTGTCTGACGTTGGTTTGAAGTGATTGGTGGAACGGCCGCAAACGCAGAGACATGCGTTTGCCGCTGAATATTCTTCAGGGGTTTTAAACTGCCTGAACATCTTCCCCCCCCTCGGAAGCTTCAGGGTTTCGAGGTACTGCTGTGCTGGTATCATAGAGATGTGTCCAAAGAGCAGAGGTTATGGACTGCTCTCCGCACGATGCCCTTTGATGTGTAGACGTCTGCAACGCGGGCTGTCCCATCGCGTCCAGGATACAGCTTATGTATGCGTGCCATACGCCATTTCAGAAGCGGCAGATTGGGTTCCTTTATCGCCACCAAGTCGCCTTCTTGGAAACCCTTTTGTTGCACTCGCCATTTATTCCTCTGCTGCAATTCACACAGGTACTCATTCCTCCAGCGTTCCCAGAAGTGCTGACGCATCTGTTCTAGAAGCCTGTATCGGTCCAGTCTGGTGAGGTTGTCGTCCAGCAGGCTCTCTGTTGGCAATGATGTGAGAGGCTTGCCGATCAAGAAGTGCGCCGGAGTAAGAGGATTGAGGTCGTTGGGATCTGATGAGAGTGGGCTCAGAGGTCTGGAATTGAGGATTGCCTCAATTTGCGTGAATAAGGTTGTTAATTCCTCGAATGTCAAATGTTTGTCGCCTAATATACGAACCATGTGATGTTTCGCGGATTTGACACCAGCCTCCCAAAGTCCCCCGAAATGTGGTGAATATGCAGGTGAAAATTTAAATTGTATGCCTTCGTCGGCTGCAAAACCAGTAATCTCCTCGTTGTGTAGTTTTAAGAACTTTGTGATTTCGTTGTTTGCGCCGACAAAATTTGTGCCATTGTCACAATATAATTGTAAAGGTTTACCTCTGCGAGCTATGAAGCGCCGCAAACACAAAATGAAAATGTCAGTAGTCATGTCGCTAGCGACTTCTAGATGCAGTGCCTTTGTGCTGAAACAAATAAATAGGCACAAATAACATTTTGTTATCCTACAGCCACGACCCTTGCGGTCTGTGATGTAAAATGGCCCGGCGAAATCGACACCACTGACATGAAATGGGTGATTCGGTAAAACTCTGCTAGCAGGTAAGTTTCCCATTATGGGATTATAAGATTTAGCTTTCATAAGTTTGCATGTTTTGCAATTATTGACTGTAGCTCTTGCTAATATTCTACCTCTTAAAGGCCAAAAAAGGTTGCGTAAATTACTTAGCAATAATTGAGGACCACAATGAAGAAGTTTAAGATGATAATTTTGAAATAACAATTTGGTGAAATAATGTTTTGAGTCTAATAGAGAAGGATGTTTTTTTTCTAAAGTTTCATTAGAGTTTTGTAAACGACCACCTACGCACAGTGTCCCGTCGTCGTTAAGGAATGGACTCAAAGATAAAATATGAGAATTAGTAGGCAAGCATTGATTATTTCTTAAGATTTTAATTTCATTTGTAAAGCATTCGAATTGGTGTTGTTTAACTAAAATATTAAGAGCAGTATTTAATTCATTGACACTTAATTGACCTGTTAATTTTGAGTTCTTGTTCCGTATGTTGTGAATAAACCGCAGAGCGTATGCTGTAGCTCTGTGTAATCTAGTAAAATTCGAAAATCTTTTAAAGTCTACAAAATTGCAAATGTTTGTAGCTGATGATGATTGTTTTGTATTATTAGATTGTAGTGTATTAGTATGTAAAGATGTAGTGTTTAAGCTTTTTGATTTAATTGTTTTATTTGTTAATGTTTTAGGTGTTTTTCTTTCAGGTAGTTCCTGCACATCCAGTACTTGTGAGTTATTTGGCCAATCAACCGGATCATTTGTCAAGAAAGTTGGACCTTCCCACCATGAGTGAGCGGCGTCAATAGATTTTGGATTTACGCCCCGGGACGCTTGGTCTGCCGGGTTTTGATCCCCTGGGACATGCCTCCAGACACCAGACTGACACAGATCTTGGATTTCGCTGACGCGATTTGAAACAAATGGTTTTAAGTCACATGACTGAGAGGCCAACCAACCGAGAACCACAGTTGAATCGGTCCAGTAGAAAATCGAGTCCACCTTACAGCGAAGCGCCGTTATTACCTTTGCAACCAATCGTGCCGAAAGCAATGCTCCACACAGTTCAAGTCTGGGTATGGTTATTGTTTTTACAGGAGCAACCTTGGTTTTTGCACAGAGTATACGCACCAAGACCTTACCAGAACTATTGATGGATCTGAGGTAGATTACAGAAGCATAAGCCAATTGCGAGGCATCTGAAAACGCATGCATTTGAATTTCTTCAGGATCGTGAATCAAAACACACCTGGGTACAGACTCATTTGAAATATAATTTAAATTAGCTGCAAAACTCTCCCACTCCCTTTGCAGTGCGCCGTCCACGAGATCATCCCAATCCAATTTAGTGAGCCATAATTTTTGTAAAATGATTTTGGGTATGATCGTGCATGGACTTAGCAAACCGAGTGGGTCAAAAAGCTTGGCTGAATTGGACAAAATTGTTCGTTTAGTGGGTTGTTGGTTTTGTTGTAATTCTACAGAAAATTTCAGGACATCCTCTGACGGATCCCACCTTAGACCTAGAATGCTTGATTGTGAAGATAAGTCTAAATTTTTTGATTGAACGATTCCTTGTTCATTTTGCAAAATGTGTGGTGCATTTGTTCGCCATTTTCGTAATGGAAGGCATGCTGAATTAAGAACAGAAGTAACGGAAGAAATGAGTTTATGTAAGTCAGTTTCTGTTTCAGCTCCAGAGAGGAAGTCGTCGACATAGAAATCTTCCCTTATCACTTGGGCAAGCTGTGGATTGTTGACTTCACAATCTTTGGAAAGCTGTAACAAACACCTCGTACTCAGATATGGGGCTGAAGCCGTGCCGTATGTAACGGTATTTAGCTGAAATATTTTGACAGGTTCATTTGGATCGTCACGCCATAAGATGAGCTGCAAATTACGCTGGCTAGGATCAACCATGATCTGGCGATACATTTTTTCCACGTCTGCTGACACGACAAACCTATGCTGTCTGTACCGAAGGAGAATCGAGAACAAGTCGTCCTGCACCACCGGTCCGACATGCTGAATATCGTTGAACGAAATACCGGTAGTGGTTTTGGAAGAAGCGTCAAAAACGACTCGAAGTTTTGTTGTTTCGCTAGCTTCTCGAATCACACAATGGTGTGGAAGGTAACACCCAAACCTTGGCTGAGGAATTTCGGTCATGTGACCCAGGCGCTCATACTCGTGAATGAATTCGTGATATTGTTCTTTAAGGTGAGTATTGTTTTTTAATTTTCTTTCAATTTGGAATAATCTTTTTTCAGCTGACGAGTAAGAATCACCAAGACGATCCGGTCTGTCCTTCAGTGGAATTTGGACACAAAATCTACCGTCCTCCTGTCGACGAGTGGAAGTAGTAAACAATTGTTCACAAAAATGATTGGAGTCGTATTTGTTATTTGATGGTATTTCTTCTAGCTCCCAAAACTTACTTAATTGCTGACCAATTTCCTTTGAAAAGTTGCAATGAATTTTGGAATTGTTTATATAGGAATGACCTCCCGCCATGGGACCGGCCACTATCCACCCCAATTGCGTTTCTTGCAAGACAGGTCCCTTGGATCCGAGAGTTACCTTGCCTGGCCCTAAAATGTCCCAAAAGATGTCAGCTCCTAGTAAAAGATCAATTTCGGACGGCTGGTAGAACCCAGGATCTGCAAGTTCAATGTGATGAGGAATGTCCAAATCTTGGATGCGCAGAGTAGATTGAGGTAGCTTGTCAGTGATGTGAGGCAATATAAAACACTTGACAATTGCATTGAATGATGTACGAGTAGAAAGAAGATGCAACTGACAATGTTCGGTTACGTTTAAGACCGTGTTGCCTATGCCAGTGACGGAATGGTAAGTATCACTTTTTCGTTGTGAACCTATTTTCCTTTGTGCCTTATCACTGATGAAGGAAGATTGGCTTCCGCAGTCCAACAAAGCTCTAAAAGTGTGAGTCTTACGATCATTGGTCACCTGGACTAATGCTGTAGAGAGGAGAGCTTGACCTGAGCAAGCAGCAGACATGGACACCGAAGTGGATGCTGTATTCGACGGATCGGAGTCAGCAACTGGATCAGGTAAGTTTGTATTATGTTTATTTATTATTGTTTGATTTGATTGTGTTTGTTGTAAAGAATTTTGGTTATGTAAAAGAGTGTTGTGTTTTCTATGACAGATTCTACATCCTCCCAACCTACAGTGACTGGTTTGATGACCAGCACGAAGGCAGTTTTGACATAATTTCAGTGTAATAAGTTTCGAAATTCTTTCAGGGACCGGCATTGATTTGAAGATGGAACACTCATACATTCTATGGTCTTGTTTACAGACTGGACACTGTTTCGTAGGCGATGATTGTGAGTCGAAAGAAGAGCTATGAAATGATTTTAGATTAGGAAGACTAAGGCGCTTTTCGTGTTTGTTATTAGAAGATTTACTTGCACCTATAGTTTCTAAAATAGTTGCTCTTTGACGAAGAAACGAATAGAAATCATCTAAGGTAGGAGATTCAATACTACTCCTATACTCTTCCCAATTCCTCGCAGTGACACTATCTAACTTCGCTGAAGCCATATATATGATGAGAGTATCCCAACTATTTGTCGGTTCACCTAAGGAATTCAAAGCATTCAAGTTTTTACATAAAGTATCGATTAAATTACGGATGCCACTATGAGATTCCTTATGCAAAGATTCAATTGTAAACAAACATTTAAGGTGTTCGTTAATTAAGAGTCGTTTGTTGTCATAACGTTCGATAAGTAAATTCCATGCAATTATGTAATTATCCGAAGACACCGTGACTGAATTAATGACTGAACTAGCTGGGCCCTGTAGATATGACTTGAGATAATGGAATTTATTTATGTCGTCGATGTTTTCATTTTGATGAATTAGTGACAAATACGTGTCTCTAAAAGAAAGCCATTTATTTGGATCCCCATTAAATGTCGGGATAGATAACGGAGGCAGCTTAACATTGTGACGTTTACCAGTCGTATTGGATGAAGAGTCTAATTGTTTATGTTGATTTTCGAAAAACTCAATTAAAGACTGACCTTGGGCTATCAAATTGAAGAACAGATTCTCGGTTTTTTCCCGTTCCTCCATCTGCTTCTCAGTATCTTCAGCCAGCATTTCGATTTGAGACTGAACTTCTTCGAAATTACATGCTACGTCACGCATTTTGCTGCAGCGTAAACGTAGTTCATTTAGGTTTACGGCACTTGTTTCCTTAGTATCCGCTAAAGGTAGCAAATACTTCTCGAATAACGTTAATCGGCACCTAATGTTACCTCTCTGCTTGACTAGGTCTTTCAATTCAGTCATTTTGTTGTAGCAAACAACGAATCACAGTTAACAATAACGATTATAACAATCCGTCACGAATGCGAATAAAAATAAGTAATACTTTACAGTGAATCTCTCAAGCGCTGATAACAAACTGGTTTTGCAGCCGGCCGGGCGCTCGATGCACTGAAGATGATGCGTAAACAGTGTCTTTAACTTGGCCGGGATTAATTGTTTCCGATGAGCCTTTTCGGTTAATCCACCTGAAATAGTCGGCAAATCCTATTAAAGTTTATGAATAATTAGTATTTAAGGGGTTGAAATGATATTTAACACGATTTACCAGATGACTTGCACTTATTTTGACAGTACGACACTGTATACCACAAAAATAAATTGATGTAAATATAAGAAATGGAAAGATTTAATGCTTGTATTTATGTAGAAATAAGTAAAGAAACACCACATGAACGTATTTAACTATAGAATAAGCTAAATATTTTAATGATTTTGAAAATTGAATGATATTTTTAAATGTGAGGGTGACTATTACCGCAAATTAACGGCAACAATATTCACGCAAATTGTAGTAGAAAGGATTATATTTTGAATGGATTGGAAACGCACTTCCCTCGGAATGATGGCTGCAGCTGGATACTGGCGAGTTCCTGAAGGATGAGTCCGTTTTCTTGTCTTGATGGACGAGTGCAACGTCGACTATGTCCGCCGATTGCACTGATGATTATTTGATGTATCACGTCGAGGTCACCATTTGATCGCGCAGGTCTTCTAATGAGGACTTTGAATTGATGCTCCGAAATGGTTTTAAAGATTTATTGTGTGGTTTAAAAATACGATGACAAAAATGGTAGAAAAGATGTCACACACTCCGAAGCTCAAGGCGCAATGATTGTCTGACGTTGGTTTGAAGTGATTGGTGGAACGGCCGCAAACGCAGAGACATGCGTTTGCCGCTGAATATTCTTCAGGGGTTTTAAACTGCCTGAACAATATCCTTTTGACATTAATACATCTTTAACAACTGTTTTAAATTTATCTAAAGGCAATGAAATTAAATTTTCAGGTAATTTATTAAAAAATGATACACATCTACCCATAAATGAGTGACCAACCTTATGAAGCCTAAAATGTGGAACGGCAAGCCTATTTTTTTGTCTTGTGTTGAAGTTATGCAAATCGCTATTTTTAGGAAATAAGTGTAAGTTTTTTCGAACGTAAATTAGGTTTTCGTAAATATATTGCGAGTAAACTGTAAGTATTTTAACTTCTTTAAACAATTCTCTAAGTGTTTCATTTGATTTAAGTTTATAAATAGCCCGCACGGCTCGTTTCTGCAATACGAAAATTGTCTCTATATCTGCAGCTGAGCCCCATAGTAAGATGCCGTATGACATGATACTGTGAAAATAACTAAAATAAACTAGTCTTGCCGTTTCAACATCAGTCAGAAACCTTATCTTTCTTACAGCGTATGCAGCGGAGCTTAGTCTCTTTGATAAGGTCATGATATGAGGACCCCACTGGAGCTTATCATCTAAAGTAATTCCCAAAAAAGTTGCAGTATTTGAAGTAACTAGTTGTTCATCCTTAACAACAACCTTTGTTGGAACTTGTCGGACATTGGGCATTGTAAACTTAATGCATTTAGTTTTGGTCGCGTTAAGCAATAAATTGTTAACGGTGAACCAATGAAGTACTCGCGAGAGAGTACCATTTACATCGTCAAACGATTCTTTACCCCTTGGAGTTTTAAAAAGTAGTGAAGTATCATCAGCAAATAACACTATCTCACAAGCACCGTCGACAAAGTATGGAAGGTCATTAATATATATCAGAAACAGTAAGGGTCCCAATATCGAACCCTGGGGCACACCCATAGTGAGAGGTGCTCCAGGAGACTCTGCTCCATTGATAGAAACCTTTTGTGTTCTCTCAGTGAGATATGAATTAAATAAGTTACATGCATCAGTTGATACACCATAATGGCGTAGTTTTCTCAACAGGGTCTCATGGTCAACACAATCAAACGCTTTAGAGAGGTCACAAAAGATTCCCACAGCATCATGCTTACTATCATAGGCATCAAATATATGTTTCAACAGAGCGACTCCAGCATCAGCAGTACTGCGACCCTTTGTAAAACCAAATTGTTTATTATGCAATAAATTGTTTGATGTGAAGTGAAATAGTAGCTGATTGAATATAATATAACTATTGACTAAATACACCATAGACTAGAAACACCATAGACAAGAAACACCATTGACTTAAAACACCATAGACTAGAAACACCATAGACAAGAAACACCATAGACTAAAAAACACCATAGACTACAGACACAATAGTATAGAAACACCATAGACAAGAAACAATAGATTTGACACACCATAGTCTATAAATAGCACTTACTAGTAACATAATAGACTAGCAACACCGTAGACTATAAACACCATAGACTAGAAACAGCATAGACTAAAAAATACCATAGACTACAAACACCATAGACTACAAACACCATTGACTTAAAACACCATAGAAACACCATAGACTAGAAACACCATAGACAAGAAACACCATAGAGTAAAACACCATAGACTACCATATATATACACCATAGTGTCTGTAGTCTATGGTGTCTGTAGTGTATGGTAGACTAGATACACCATAGACTTGAAACACTATTGACTAAATACACCATAGACTAGAAACACCATAGACAAGAAACACCATAGACTACAAACACCATAGACTACAAACACCATAGAGTCGAAACGACACTAAAACAGCATAGATTAGAAACACCATAGACAAGAAACACCATTGACTTAAAACACCATAGAAACACCATAGACTAGAAACACCATAGACTAAAAACACCATAGACTACAGACACTATAGTATAGAAACACCATAGACAAGAAACACAATAGATTTGACACACCATAGACTATAAATAGCACTGACTAGTAACATAATAGACTAGAAACACCGTAGACTATAAACACCATAGACTAGAAACAGCATAGACTAGAACCACCATAGTCTATAAATAATATAGACTACAGACACCATAGACTAGAAACATCATAGACCAGAAGCACCATAAACTATAAAAACCATAGTCTAGAAACAGCATCGACTAGAAACACCATAGACTACAGACACCATATCAAGAAACACCATAGACCATAAACACTATAGAAAAGAAACACCATAGACTAAACACAACATAGAATAGAAACACCATAGTAGAGAAACACCATTGACTAGAAAAACCATAGACTAGAAACACCATAGACTACAGATACCATAGACTGGAAACCTCATTGACTAGAAACACCAAAGACTAAATAACACCATATACTAGAAACACCAAAAGGATAGAAACACCATAAAATAATTACACAATAGACTAAAAACATCATAGACTAGAAACATCATTGATTAGAAACACCATAGACAAAAAAAAACACCATAGACAAGAAACACCATAGACAAAAAACACCATAGACTGGAAACACTATAGACTATTAACACCATTGACTAGATACACCATAGACTAGAAACACCATAGACTAGAAACACCATAGACAAGAAACACCATAGACCAAAAACACTATAGACTAGAAACACCATAGACTAGAAACACCATAGACCAGAAACACCATAAACTAGAAACACCATAGACTAGAAACAGCATTGACTAGAAACACCTTACACTAGAAACAGCATAGACTTAAAACACCATAGACTAGAAACACCATAGACTACAGACACTATAGACTGGAAACACCATAGACTAGAAACACCATAGACTAGAACTTTGGCGCAACAGATTTAGAGTTAGGAAGCTAAAGCAAAGCGCTTCCTACCGACCGGGTGTTATGGTCGGGGACCGAGGTCCGATAGACATCATTTTGATTTTGACGTGACAACGTCGTATAAATTGGTTTGCCGGGTGACACTTCAAGAAACTGCGTTACGCTGCTCCGCTCACGTTCCGCGCTCACAATGAGAGCGAGTGAGAGACACGCGTCCCTTCGACTCAGGCATGGTTAGCCCGCCTAAGAGCGAGTGAGACAGACATAAAAAGTGTAAGGCACGCGTCCCTTCCACTCGAGCACAGTTAACCCGCCTAAGAGCGAGAGAGACAGAGCAAGAGAGAGAGAGAGAGTGAGAGAGATAGGCATACACACCGGTTCATGTTATACGAATGAATATTCACATTAAAATTGTTTTACCACTCAAAGTCGTTGTCACGTAAAACTTTCGCCCGTATACCGACTTTACAGGCAACCAATTTTTTCTATCTACTTTATTCAGAATCTAAATCATATATTCCGCGGTTCATGTGCGGTACTAGGCTATCAGCGCCATCTAGCCTTTAAGCACTCGATAGATTCGTATACAAGGAAACCTGTGGCATGGTTAACTCAATTATAGATTTTTTTACATTTATGAACTTAACTAGCGACCCGCCCCGGCTTCGCACGGCTGAATGCTGAAACTTAATACACTACAGGAAAACTGTGAACGTTGTATACATATTAAAACATAGCGGCCTGCTCTGGCTTCGCACATGTAAAACATATATAATAGCCTATGTCACTCACTGAAAATATGATTAAAATCGATCCAGTAGTTTCATTTATTCATTTCTGCCCGTGGCCCGCACATGCGTTAAATTTGGAGTAAAACAATTCCCCTTATCCCTATACCATGAAGATTTCCTGCTATCTTCGGATTGTCTAAATTCATTATTCTACCTATGTACAGTTCTTGCATTTCACGAAGGCGAGTAGTCTTTATTTGTTTTTAAACGTGTACATGCATAATGCAATAGTGTGCGTGTATGACGACGCGGTCAGTCGCGAGCGCGCTGTCGCTCAGGTTAGTTGTGTTTATTGTTTCCGGACGCTAATTGCCGTGAAGTACTGTCAGCATGTCAAAGCGCAAAGTTATCCATAGCGAGGTAAATATTTTTTTTCTAGTTTTGACATTAAATAAAAATGATTATTTTTTAATTTAAGTAATAGTTTAGTTTTGACTTTTGATACTTATTCAATTGTATATTTTATTGTTTTTAGGGTCGAGCAATCATTGCTAAAGTCTTTCACTTTCTAAAAGATGAATATAATTTTATGAAAGCAAATAACACTGATGGATGTGACCTAAGTCCATTAGCAAACATATTAGAACGAACTGCCCAAGCAACAGGCGTCAGTGAACGCACAGTAAGTAGGATTTTAAAAGAAGAGAAAGAGTTGCCATCTTCATCAACCAAGTTTACTTCACCCATGAAAAAGCGACGAAAAAGAGACGGTAAATTTAATTTAGATAATATGAATCGAGAAATTATTCGAACTACAATTCAAAATTTTCATATAGAACACAATGAACTTCCAACTTTGGCAAAACTTCAGTCAGCATTAAGAGAAAAAATTGGTTTTGACGGATGTTTGAGCACATTACGTTCGTTGCTTATAAAAATGGGCTACGAATGGAACAAAATTGAAAAAAATCGTAAATCTTTACAAGAAAGGCATGAAATACAATTGTGGAGATTTAATTTTTTGAAAAAAATTCATGAATACCGTGAAGAAGGCCGTCCCATTATATATACAGACGAAACATATGTGCTAACTTCGCACGTACGTCAAAACACGTGGAATTTAAAAAAACTAGATACTAAGACAAAAGACAAGTCATTTTTTAAAAAATTGAGTACCGGTGCTCGTTTTATTATAGTGCATGCGGGTAGCAGTAGTGGATTTATTAAAGATGCTTCGTTAATATACAAAGCATCATCCACAACTGGAGACTATCACTCAAATATGAATTTCAATAATTATAGCAAATGGCTGAATGAAAAGCTGCTGCCAAATTTACCAGATAAATCTGTTATAGTGATGGACAACGCATCCTACCATAATACTCGAAGTAGTAGTATACCTACGTCAAATTCGCGCAAGAGCGACATGCAAAAGTGGCTGACGGAACACGGTATTCCTTTCAATGCACTGTCCCGCAATGTAGAATTGTATGATTTAATAATCAGAAATAAGCAGCGTTTTATTTCATATAGAATTGACGAGATAATAAAAAGCAAAGGTTTCGAAATACTACGACTGCCACCATATCACCCCGAATTAAATGCCATTGAAAACATCTGGGGTATTCTGAAAAATAAGATTGCCTCGAAAAATATTGGTCAAAATATGACAGAAGTTCAAAATTTAATAGCTGAAGGTTTAAACAGTATCGATAACAACATCTGGCTTAATACATGCAAGCATGTCGAAAAAATTGAAAAGGAGTATATGAAATATTTTGATTATGACTTTGAATTTGTAATTAATGTGGGTGAATCAAGTGATAGCAGCACGACTGACTTTGAAACTAACGAAAGCAACAGTTTTTCCGAAGAAGATTAAGGCGACACATTTTTCACATACGTAAAAATAGATAGAAATTTGTTATTAAATAGTTCCAGCCTAGCCTTATTTTCATAATTTTGCCATATCTTGAGTTCAATTGTATATCCTTATTTAAGTCTTATGTTTCGCTTAAATTAAAACTTAAACCCAAATGTAGAAGAACATAATTTTATTTTAATACATTCCCTTATTTATTATTTATTTTAAATAATAAACATTTTAGTTTAAAAGTTTTGTTGTTTTATTTTATTATCAATTGAACATACAAAAATATTGGTATTATTTTTATGCTAACCATACCCGCTTTCGTTTTCACGCACACATCGACACATATACGGACACATATTTACCACAAGTAAATTCTGCTCGACTTCGTGATTTGAAAGAACTATAACTTATTTGCTTTTTACATTTTCGTCTATTTTTATCGTTTATTTGAACTATCTGCCTTAATATATCCGCTTACCATGATAGGAAAGCCTTTAAAAATTGATTCAATAAGATAATTGAACGAATTTCGAAGAAATTTCACGGGAATCAAAATAATAATATTGTCCAAATATCAACAAACACATAGTACTTGACAGTGAAAAAATTCTTGTTTGGCAACAAGTGACGTTACGCATTTTGATTGGCGTTGATTGTCACGTGATTTGAGGGTGAAATATTTAATTACATTTTATTAAATAAAAAATTAATCCTTTGGTTTTTGAAGAAAATATTGTGTTTTTTATTACTTTTATTATAGAAACTACCTTTTAATGGTAAAATTATAGACTTATTTGAGTACAGTCCACATCCCTATTATTACATTACAGAATGTCATTCTATACATTCTGTGTCCTAAGTATCGGGAATTTGTCAATAAAACAAAAAATACAAATTATTCATCTTAATTTCTTTTATCACCTTCAAAGTAGGCCCCATCGCTAGGCAACATCTCCACCGCTTCACCCAGTCTTCCATACATTTTTCAAAGGCTATTTGCGGTATGGCCTTTAGGTCATTCAGCGAATTTTCTTTTATGGCTTCTATCTACTCAAAACGTTTTCCTCGAAGTGGTAATTTTAACTTGCGAAATAAATAAAAAGTCAGACGGAGCCATATCAGGGGAATACGGTGCTTGGTCGAGAACTTTTGTTCAATTTTTCACTAAAAACTCTTCACTATAAAGGCTGTGTGTGATGATGCATTATCATGGTGCAGCATCCATGAGTTATGTTGCCACAAATCTGGACGTTTTCGGCGGAAACTAACGCAAACGCTTCATGACGCTTAAATAATATTCTTTTTTCACTGTTTCTCCCTCTGGAAGGAATTCGGAGTGAACAACACCAATGTAGTAAAAGAACTGTTCCCCTTCCTATACCATCGAGAAGTTTTTTGTAGACCTGGGGGCCGATCGCGGTAAATAATTCGAGATGAAGCGTAAATGGAACACGAACGAAACGCAAGTTTTCGATGTTTTCGTATCACGGTGTTTATTTGACAGATGGCTGAAATGAACTGCGAACGCAGCTGGAACACAAGTGCGGTCAAGGTTACGTTTATGCTACATTACGGGAGGACGCTACTTTTTCTCAAACGTTGTTCGAACGTTAGTGGATTTTTGGTGTTTTGTTGGAAATTTTTATCGTTAAACCTATAAATATGATGAACTTAGAGTTGTTAGAATGTGCGTACGCACACGATTTAGCAGTGGTTCGCTCGGAAAGTCGGCAATCAAATTTAATGTCGAGACAAAGTCTGTCCGCTTTTAAGCTAAGTGAGAGGATGTTTGTAAAAAGATATAGGCTATCAAAAACCTTAGCTCGTGAGACCCTGCGAGATTTATATTTTTATAAATCTCGCAGGGTTCGGCCTGCGTTTGTAATGTAAGCGGATTTTTTTTTATAATTAACGACATCACATTAGAAACTTCAAAAATAACTGTATATCTCCACTTTTTAATTGATGTTTTTATACATAAAAACCTTCATCTTGAATCACGCTATCTATTAAAAAAAACCGCATCAAAATCCGTTGCGTAGTTTTGAAGACTTAAGCGAACAAAGGGACATAGGGCAGAGAAAGCAACTTTGTTTTATACTATGAAGTGAAGAACTAAATGTGTGACGTACTCTACGCAATTCGATTAAACAAAACGCCTCGCGTGCCGTACGCTACACGCAAAACAAAATGGTGGCACAGAGGCGTGCCTTCCGTTAAGAGTCGGTTTTTTTTTTGTTAGCCTACATCATCCCACTGCTGGGCAAAGGCCTCCCCCAAACCTGTCCACCGATCCCTGTCTAGGGCCAGAATTTGCCAATCCGGTAAATATTTTGCCAAATCGTCACACCATCTTTTTCTAGGCCTTCCCCTTCGGCGAAAGCCGTCCGAAGACACCCACTGTGTAACGATTCGGGCCCAACCGTCGGGATGCATCCTACTCACGTGGCCGGCCCACTCCCACTTCAACTTGGCAGTCTTCTCGCCTACATCCGATACGTTGGTTTGTGAGCGAATAGCAGTATTTCTAACTCTGTCAGTCCTCTTGATGCCCAGGATGCTCCGCTCCATTGCTCTTTGGCAGACCTTGAGTTTGGACTTCTGACTTTCCGTCAGTGACCAAGTTTGCGCCCCATAGGTTAAGATGGGCAGGATGCAAGTGTCGATGAGTTTTCGCTTCAGTGATATTGGAAGGTTATCCTTCAAATACGCCTTCATAGACCAGAAGCTCTTCCAGGCATTTTCGATGCGGCGCTCAATTTCTTTTCCCTGCCTGTTTTCGGAGGATACTGGCCCAAGTATATGTACTCATCTACATACTCCATTACCTGCCCATCGACCGTAATGCTATTCTTGGCGGTGTTGGTCATCACTTTCGTTTTAGACATATTCATCATAAGTCCAACCTCAAGGCTCGCCTTGCTCAGCTGTTCGAGCATTGTTTCCAGTTCTCCGGATGTGCTAGCAAAAAGGACAATGTCGTCCGCAAAACGTAGGTTGGTTAGCTTTTTACCGCTAACATCGATTCCCTGAGACGTCCAGGTATGTGCTAGGTTTATAAAATAAAATAAATAAATATTTCACAACAATCACACCAATTCTCTAGTCCCAAAATAAGCTACGAGGCTTGTGTTATGGGTACTAGACAACGGATAAACATACTTAAATACTTTTTTTTGTAAGTAAATACATATTATACATAGAAAACACCCAGACCAGTACAAACACACATGTTCATGCACACTTATGCTTGTACTGTGCGGGGATCGAACCCGCGACACTTGGTTTTAGAAGTCCGACATGGACCACTGTACCAAGCGGTCGTCGGCGGTTAATAGCTAGCCTTAAACACCTTTGCCGTCATGCATACTCCTGAAGTTTTTAAACGAGCAATAATCAACTTTTGAATATCCAATCTAGTAAATTGGAGAAGTAATAAAAACTAACAAGCAATTTAATAAATACCTTAGTTATTTCTCTAATTGTAGTTTTCACAATCGCCTCACTGAAAGCGATCAGTTAAAGCACAGACTATGCTGATTCTAGACGTGTTTTTGGTAAGTAACTGTTAAGTTGCCTGTCCACGGGCGCGGAGCGAGGCGGGAGCTAAAAAATGGGGAATATTAATCAGTACGATTTTACACACAGGGTGTAAAATAAACCTAACTGAAGTCGTGAACCACGCGTTCAGTACATCAAAGCAAATCGTATGAAAAATAAATTTTGGCAGCGAAACAACTTTTATTTTTTGATATAAAAAAAACAATTTAATTCTAACCCGCAATGTACAGCGAGCACGCGGGGAAGTGTAAACGAAAAAAATGATCGTAACAATTGGTAGAATATGTGGTATTCGGCTTCGGTAAGCTTTTTTTTAAATCCTGTATAATCTTTGGTAGTCATACACCGCGTTATTTATATGTAATCAGGATCTCGGAAACGGCTTCAAAGATTTTCATGAAAGTTACAGATTAAGTTTTTCGGCTCAAGGAATCGATTCATTAAGATCCCAGGTTCGAGAAAAGCTCGGTTCCCAAGATATAGACATTTTAAAAAACGCGTTTTAAAAAAACTAATAGATAATATCAGCGCCATAATACATATAACGCCATGACCGATGAGGGCCTCACTGGGTAAAAAAATAAAAAACTCTTTCTACTCGATACTAGATGGAGCTTTCTGATGCTAGAAATTAATCCGTTCATAAATACTGCTATTTTGTCTTTCAGCGATATGCTATTATTTCTTTGGGATTTTTCTAGGTTAATTTCTGAACCTTTTGAACTAAATATAATTTTCAAAAAACACGTTCTACCAAAAACGAAAAACCGAGCGAATCAGGTACTAGTTTGCTTATTAATTAATGTTATGTATTCATTCCTTTTTCAGCTGTCATTTCTATCATGGGTGACGAAGGCAGATCCCGAAGCCAGCTTTGGTTTCAACTATCATAATGTAAGTATTTAATACTAGTTACTAAAAATAATATTAGTGCTTGTGGCGCAGTGGCGGCAGCGCTTTGGTAGTGATACCAAAAGTTAAGTAACCTAAGGCGCGGTCATGTTGGGATGGGTGACCATTCTGACTATATAAGTGACGTCTGTTTAGAAGCACGTGCTTCGGAAGGCACGGTAAGCTGTTTGTCCCGGTAGATATCTGTAGATATTAGTCGTTAACCCTGGTCTTGGCACTTGGGCGGCTTAATAACATCTGAGAGTAAGGATGGTCACTTACCGTAGAGACCATCCCTCCACCAATCCGTATCAAACTTGCATGGTGGAGTATGGCTTGTACCACCTCATATATGTGGTGAGGCCTGTTCCCAGCAGTAATACGCATACATATATAGGTTGATTAGATGCGATGAGATGACAAAAGTATGATAAAAGTATAATATGACAAAAGTATATATCACAGGTTTTACTTCACCATGATGCAAACCAGCTCGCGTCTCCAGTCTCGAACCTAGTAAAACTGAAAAAGAGGATTATTTTGCTTTAAATTTCCACTAATAAACGCCAGCGCAGGAACCAAAATACATCCAACTGTAATCGCCTGAAAAGGCTAGAGCTGGAAGTCGCATGACTTACAACTCACAACGTGACACAGAAGATGCACCTGGAAACACAACGCTGACACTACCAAAACCTCGACGCGTTTCACCACTTCACATGGCAACCTCAGGAGATAATAATAATAATAATATAATAATAAATTCGTTTATTTCCAAAAGTATTTTTTTATATAATGTTACTGAGTTTTCCCGGTAAGTAGTGAGACACTTGTAATGGGAATAACTCGCTCTTTCCCTCGGTGGTTAACATTATAGTACCAATTTTATACACTGTAATATAGTTTTTAAAATTTTGTTTTTTAAGATGTTGTCTGATCCCATCAACTATATCAAACCTAGTATCCGTTTGTTCTTTCAATTTGTATTTTTTGCCTTTTTTAGGTAAAGGATGACGTGTACGAACAGCCTGTTAGTTTTATGGGCACCAAGAGAATGGCACACAACAAGGTAATGCTAATTTTAAGGCTTCTAGAGTTGGCTGAGCAGCCTACAGGCTCCTGAAGTCATAAAAAATATATATAAAGGTATAAAAAAAGTAGATAAAGTTCCTCCTAGTCGATTTCGACCACGGCGATTCGCCTATTTTAACGGAGATCAGCTAATTACGCGCGAGATATTATAGTGCACAAGTGTGAGCGCAATACACAGGTGCAACTTGTTCCTTAACTCTCCAAGTTCGGTGAGGCGGTTAGCCTACGTGACCGGGGAGAGATCAGGCGCAGGACTAATGGCTTAACGTAAGGCAAAGAAGAGATAGGTGCCCTAGTGGTATAGATGACGATTTTAATTACATTATTATTATTATTTATTATTGGGTTTATGGGCCTTCTTATCGCCAACTCGACCAAGTTTGATCTATTGTGGCAGCCCTTTGTATTTACAGTTCACTGCTTAGTCCCGTTGAGTCTATAAATTGCCAGACTCTATGGAGCGTGACTTCTGTTATCCCATCCGGGCGCATGATGTGCCGCCAAAGATGGATACTTCTTTTGCTCATAAGCGGGCCGCATGAGCAGAGAATATGCATGGCCGTTTCCTCCTCTGTGTGGCAGAATCTGCACAGAGCGTCTTCTGTCATATTCATGTTAATTACATTACATTTAATTACATTAGTTTCGCAGATAAATTCGAAATCGAAAAGAATCTTTTACTCTATCTTATTTGACCCAGTTGTATGTCTCGTAGCGACAGCATGCAATGCCAAAATGAATTCAAAGATTCTGGAGGCTAGATGCCCATTTTTCCGGTGATTCATCTACCCTAAACGCAATTTATATGGGTCGGGCTCGGGCATCTATAGGTATAGGATTGATGTCACAAAATTGAGAGGTCCGCAAAAGTCCCTAAAACTTTGAATATATCGAAGGCAAAGTTTTTTACTCTTCATAAATGTGTATCCAATTTGATTTGATTTTTATTATAGAAATTATAGTGCGTATTCGAAAAGGGGCATCTATCCCGGATCACCCTAAGATATTATATATAGATATATCTATCAATATATAGATAGATAGTTTTTTTTTTAAATGGGATAGGTTTGCTCTTGACCCAAGACTAAGCCCAACGAGGCAAAGATAGATTAACTTTATTGTATATACAACACAAAACAAAAATTACAGACAAGTTTAACAAAGAAATATGTTCAATTCAGGCGGTCGTATCGCTTGTAGCGATCTCTTCCAGACAACCTTCGGTTAAAGGAACATTTAATTAACAGGAAGGGGAAATTGGAGCAAAATATATATGGATAATACAAAACATAATTTTTCTTTAAGTTTTTTTATGTATTAAGCAATCAATTTAATCGGTTTAAATCGCTTCATTTACTAAAAATGACATTGACCTAAGCAGTTATCACATGACCACACTGGCGTGAGCACGAACAACATTCGTAACGTATTCGTAGCGTTTACCTATCGTTAACTTTTCAATTTGTATAGGGAAACTGTCCGTTTCTGACGTTTGGACGACACGAACACGTTACGATAATGTTCGTGCTCACCCCAAAGGCAAAACTAAGGCATTTGTAATTTCCATAATACTTACCTTAGGCATACTAAGCGTTTGGTCGTTTCGGCGATCGACTATGCTTTGTAACTTTGTCCTGGGCCCAGGACAAATGCCCTCGGACTTTTAGGATCTTCTCGCCCGATCTACCCGGTAGATAGGTTATAAATAGGTTTGTCACTCACTAACCTAACACCAATCCGGGCTCACTGAACGTCGTGGAGTGTACCTATGATGTATGACCCCATTCTTGAGATGCTTGTTCCCAGTACAGTACAGTACTGGTACTTATTGGGCTGAAAATCCTACAATTCTACTAATATTATAAGCGCGAAAGCTTTTATGGATGTTTGTTGTTATTCCACGCCAAAACTACTGAATCTATTTGGCTGAAATTTGGAACATAGATATATTATAACCCGGAAAAACATTACTTTTTTTACAAGATACTTTAAGAATATTTAAGATACTTTTTATCCCGACCGCGATTTCAAAAACAAAGGGATTCCACGTGGACGAAGTCGTGGGGGGCACTATAGTAATTTATAAGTTTGTCACAGGACAACAACCCAGATGAGGTGCACACCAAGCCCGGCGCTGATTCGTGGGCGCCTTTCGACTTCAGCAGGTTCGATTCCTACCTCGAGCAGCATGGGGAGCCCGCAGACCACAACCGGATCAAGAGGCGAGCTAAGGTAAGGGAAAAATACTTTTTTCGCTTTAGAAGATAGGATAAAATGGGATAAAAATGAACGACGGCGGACCCATTACCATACCTACTATTTGCCAGAATCTTGCTTGGAAAAAATAGCGAGATACAGTTCCTTAATATGTTTGTTAGTAGACCTATTAAAATAGGGCATATCGAGGTAACCAAAGAACGAAGGATGCAGTTCGTGAAATGTTCTAATAAGGGTAGGAAGGAAGGCAAACAACTAAGCAGAGGTGCCATCTTTGAGTGGTTTTCGAATAAAAATGTTGACCATAAAATCTCTAGGTACTTATTTCACATAAATTTATTTCACCGTATCATGTGTTGTATTTGCCGTTTTTTTGCTTCTGTCCTACCTAATTCCCAGAAAATGTTAAAAAAATACATTGTACAACAAAAGGGGAATCACAGTCAGTTATTATTAGTGTTAGATTTACATTTTCCGTGCCATCAGAACGTATTCGTATTCCCAAACATAACAAAGTACAGTGCCTCCTCATTATTGTGCAGTGCAGTGTATTTCCATTGAATATTCGTGCGAAAGTGATCACAAACTGTAGTGTCTAAGTGCAACCCAGTGTCACCCAAGACCTGAACATCCGTTTTCTGCCGCAGAACGTGCGACCCTTCAGCACCATCAACGGCCCGAAGTTACGCGAGCGTCCTCACCACTACACCTACCCCGAACCAGTGAAAGACCGCATCTTGGAGTTCACAACGTCCACCAAAAAGCCTGGGATCCTACCTGATCAGATGAACCCGGGAGTCATCTTTCGAGTGCGCATGTCCGACGCCATTTTGAGAATCAAGCAACGGATGTACGAAGACCCGGAAAGACACATCGAAGCTGATATAATATACACGAATCTAATCAAAAAGGTGGTCATGGATGAAATAACTAAGTTCCACAATCTTCTTCTCATGTACAAGACGGATAAAAGCATCAAAGAGCATTTGGGAGAGTGTGGTGGAAGGATCTACAAGTTCATAAGTTATATGAGCATCAAGGTGCATATTTATTGTCTTTTCGATGCCCTCTGGATCGATGGGAATCCGTATGTGATTGGGGATGAATATTCCGTGACTCCTGTAGAAGCCCCACCGATGTTGCAGTGTGACGCAGCGGAGTGCAATTCCGTGGTCTTTGTGGATTCCATCACGGAGCCCAAGGATGTTGAGGAGTAGAAGGTTTAATAAATGATTTGTTCTGATTTTCGGTTTTTCATTTCTGAATGACTTTGATTATTTATTTAAAACTTTATTGCACAAGATATGTACAAAGGGTGGACTTAATGCTAAAAGCATTTTCTGCCAGTCAACCTCAAGGTCATGCAGAAAGACTTTCATAATAAGAAGGCTTTTAGAGCTTGAGTTGTAACACTGTAGGAAGCTTTATTCCGCGTAGATATTATTTCTTAGAAATGGCACAAAAAAGTTTTTCATAATTAAAACTGGGTTCGAGTCCCAGGTTGAAACAGACATTTCAAAATTCCAATGATTGTTGTTCCGAAAAGTTAATACGATTATATTAATAGGCAAGTGTGTGAGCATTCCATACCCGACTGAACAAAGAAGTAAAGAAAACCAAAACATGGTTTCCACTTCGTAAGGCATATAACGAGAACGGTGTTGACCTTAACTTTTGATCCCATTAACGCATTAAAGAAATAAAAATAAATAAAAAACAATAAAATATAAATAGTTTATTTCGGACAACGGGAATCCATGTGGGTTAGTAACAAAATCTTAAACAACTAGTTAGTAACAATGTAGGGAAAAAAGCAAAGAAGTTGTAATAATAATACAACAAAGAACACATACAAGAAATAAAACTGAAATGTTCAGCCACAAATCACTAAGGCTGCGGATATGGGCCTGTAATTAGCCGTCGAACAAGGCATTTCTATACCGGGATGTGTGCCTATCCGCTATTGTGCTTAAGATACTGTTGTCACTGCCACTCACTCTGCCTATATGGGATACCGTTTTTTAGGGTTCCGTAGTCCGACAAGGAACCCTTATAAGATCGTTCAGTCCGTCCTAGTCTGTCACAGCAGAATATCTTCTACGTTTATGGACTGATTTGCATGTAACTTGAGGATACTCCTTAAAGATCTCATTTTTTTAAACACGAAAAATTTAAATTACCCCTTTTTAAGGGTACCTTCCTATACATGTAAAGGGGGAGTGAATTATTTGAGTGCACCCCCTTGTGTGGGGTAACGTTAAAAAGGACCATGAAAATAAGATGGGGTTTCTTTAACACACTTTTTTATCAACTTTACCATTTACGAGTTATAGCCCGCCAAAGTCGTTTACACGGTGTCCCCCCCCCCCCCTGTAATTTCTAAAGTCTTGGACCTATTAACTTCAAATCTCTCACGTAAAGAAACAGACACGGAAACTCTTATTTTCTTTATGCGTGGTCCGACACGCACTTGGACGGTTTTTGCGAATAATGGCAGTGAAACCATCCGTTCGGTTAAAACAAATGAAGGATAACTCTTTACGGAGCACAGCACCTAACTAAGACCAGGGTTATGTTACTAACATGCTTATGGTCTAAGATCCGAACTTAAATCGACCTTCAGCGAGCTGATAAATTGAATGAAACACATTTTATAATAAATTTAGTATATTACATAATACTAGCTGACCCGGCTTACGTTGTTTTGCCATTTAAATTACTGTGGACATCCCTTAATACCGAATGGTATGTAAAATAGATTTTGGCCGATTCTCAGACCTACTCAATCTCATCTCATCAGCCTATATACGTCCCACTGCTGGGCACAGGCCTCACCTCAATTAAGAGGTGGTCCAAGCCATACTCCACCACGCGGGCTCAGTGCGGTTTGGTGAAGGGGTGTCTGTAAGGTAAGTGACCAACCTTACTGTCAGATGTTATTAAGCCGCCCGAGGGCCTCTGACCAGGCTTAACGACTAATATCTGTCGATATTAACCGGGACCAACAGCTTAACGTGCCTTCCGAAGCACGGAGATGCTTGTAAATAGACGTCACTTAAATGGTCAGAATGGTCACCCATCCCAAACATGACCGCGCCGTAGGTTGCTTAACTTTTAGGTATCACTACCAAAGCGCTGCAACCACTGCGCCACAAGCACCTCAGACCTACTCAATATGCTCTTAAATTTTCACAAGTATCAATCAAGCCGTTGCAGAGGAGTATGGCATCGAACATTGTGACACGAGAATGTTATGTATAAAGATATAAAAAATGGTTTAAAAACTTTAAAAAAATAGTTTAAAATACGATTTTGATGAATGATTTAAGAAAATTTTATCAAGATAATAATAAAATTTTGTCCTGACTGAAAGTAAGTTTATGGCCCTAAAACAGGGCATATGATGATATGTATACTTTTTCTATTATCCAATTGAGTGAAAGTTACTAACATTGACATACCAGTTTAGACCTGACTACCCAGTAGTTTACCCAGATAAATATTAGATAACCTAAAGGCTGCACATTGTATAGGTTCTGCACTTTCAGTCAGGACAAAATTTTCTTAGTATCTCGATGTTGAAAAATTCAAAATTTGACCAGAACTTTTTTTGCAAACCCATTTTCAATTTATTATCTAAAATACTGAATTTATTATAAAATATGTTTCAGTATATTAATAATAATAGTCCTTCTGGCCGATTTTGACCACGGGGGCACGCGGGAGATATTATAGTGCACAAGTGTGAGCGCAATACACAGGTGCACTCACAGTGCCATCACTCTCAAAGATCGGTGAGACGGCAATCCGACATGACCGGAGAGAGATCAGGCGCAGGACCAACGGCCTAACATGCTTTCAAAACAATTTTGGCACGACCTGGGATTCAAACCCAAGACCTCTCGGATGTAAGGCAGAAACTTTGCCACTGCACCAACGAGGCAGTCGTTATATTATCATTTTATTATCAGCTCGGTGAAGGTTGATTTAAGTTCGTATCTTCTACTATTAGAAGACGAAAGAAAGGTGTGCAAGAAGTGTTATTTTCATGCAACAGATGAGCAAGGCAAAAGCATGTCTTCACTATCTATAAGCAGTTCCATCTTGCAGCGAAGACGCGGCCGCGGCGGCAGGCGTCGTGGTAGACAGCGAGGCTCCACCTCACCACCAGAGGATACTGAGGTATTATATACACTAATAATAATAGTCCTCCTGGCTGATTTCGAACACGCCGGCCAATCTCAATAGAGATCAGCCAACTGCGCAGGAGGTATTATAGTGCACAAGTGTGAGCGCAATACACAGGTGTTCCATCACTCTCAAAGTTCGGTAAGACGGCAATCCGACATGACCGGAGAGAGATCAGGCGCAGGACCAACGGCTTAACGTCTTTACGCGGCACGGAACACCGCCAACTTCCCGACTCCGAGCTGTTTTTGCGAAATTCATGACAGAAAATCTCAGATTTTTTTTTGCCTCGACTTGATAAATTTTGATTCGAAGCCAGGAGCTCTCGGATGTAAGGCAGAAACTTTGCCACTACACCAACAAGGCAATCATTTACACTATTAAGTATTACTCATAAAAAGAAAAGATTTTTTTGTTTGTTTAAATTGAATAGGCTTCGAAACTACTGGGCCGATTTTAAAATTCTTTATCCATTTTTTAATACGAGAAATATTAATAGTAAGATAGAGAGAGCGAGATATAATTGTCCACCCGTGCGAAGCTGGGACTGGCCGCTCGTTGTACCATGTAGTGATGTCACATTAGGTAGGTCACGAAATATTAGTAGCAAATCAGACCCTTTTGACTGGTTATTTCGAAACATTATTACATAACTATTATTACATACTAACGAGGATTGTAATTCAATATCATCTGAATATATAAGAATGAATTGCTGGTCGTTAATCTCGCTAAAACTCGAGAACAGCCGTACCGATTTTGCTAATTTTGGTTTTGAATTCTTCGTGGAAGTTCAGGCAAGGTTTAAACGATGAGATTTTTTTTTAATGCAAAAACAGTGCGCAGGACGACGTCTGCCGGATCCGCTAGTAATAATATAAATAGCAGGTTAAAAGCTCATCCTGGCAGGATACCTATAATATATTGTGATGTTATTTTCTCAACTCCTAGGCCAAGAACTCCTCGTCCACCGAACTGCCGACAGCGCGGCGCAGCGGGGTTTGGGAGACGCAGCAGGATAAACGACAGAAGAAGAACCAGAAGAACAAGATCAACTATGACACCTACGAGCCGCCTGTCAAGGTGACATCTTCATCATTATCATAGGTCTTATCCGTCTATTACAGATGATGTAGGTGATGGAATCAGGCGTTATTTTGCGGAAATCCATGGCTAAAGCTGAAAAAGAGGATTATTTTGCTTTAAATTTCCACTATGCGTTTAGTGGAAATTCAAAGCAAAATAATCCTCTTTATCAGCTTTATTACAGACTATTTAAGCAGTGTCTGCTGCAAAGCACTTTTTATTATAGCTGAATAAGCCAATCCGGGAGCGACAAACATTTCCGCATTTAAGGCAGGGGAAGGCACAACAACAAGGTGACATATAGGGTTATATATTACCTTGGCTTCGGGGAAATGCCCTACCTTAGGCCTTAAGATGAAACTAGGAGCTATTTTAGATTGGATATTTGGATTGGATCAGGTTTGGCTAATAACTGGTGGGGGCAGTCTCCTATTCCTACTTACCAGCACCTATTTAGGAATCAGATTCCATGCGCTTGTGTACGCTTGGAAAATATGGTGATAGAAGCACTTTTCTACTTATAATTGATGGAATCAGGCGTTACTTTGCGGCAATCCATGACTAAAGCTGTAAAAGAGGATTATTTTGCATTAAATTTCCACTAAACGACGTTTAGTCTAGTTTTTTCAGGTGATTACAGCTGGATGTATTTTGGTTGCTGCGCTGGCGTCGTTTAGTGGAAATTTAAAGCAAAATAATCTTCTTTTACAACTTTTCTACTTATTTTTATATTTTCCAGGAGTACGAGTCGAACTTCGTGGAGATGCCCAAAGACTTGTACCAGGCGCATCTACGTCCTGGAGTCATATTCAGAATCCACATGTCTGAAGCGATCCTCAAGATGCAATATAGGAAGTAAGAAATACATCATACTTTAATAATATTTTTTTAATATTTTACAACAATCACACCAATTGGCATGATGACAGCCATCTTAAATATTTTCAAGACCATGGCGTTTAAAAAACATAGCCCCTATGAAGTAATTATAACCAGTTTATTTCCAAAAAGCTGTCGAAACCAATTTTTGAACACACAAAACTCAATAAATATTCGGTCAATTGACTCCGATTTCTAGTGACGTCACGTTCATTATTCCCATACAAAATCTATGGCGGCAGACCGTTTTGACAGATAATAAAAAGTATGTCAACGATTGGTGGTGTCGTCTAGCCAATTCTCTAGTCCCAAATTAAGCTATGAGGCTTGTGTTATGGGTACTAGACAACGGATAAACATACTTTAATATTTTTTTGAAGTGAAAACTTCTTTAGCGGCGTTGAGCACTTTTGTGGCATGGGTAGAAACTGTGAAACTCGCGTCAGGTCACGTGATGCTGATCGAAAAACCGTAAGACGGTTCAAATAAATCAAAAATGCACAACGTTAATAATCAAGTTTTCACTTCTGCCGGCACTCCCGGAGTGCAACCCGTGTTTTTTTATTTATAAATACTTATTATACATAAAAAACACCCAGACCAGTACAAACACACATGTTTGCTCGCATATGCTTGTACTGTGCGGGGATCGAACCCGCGACCCTTGGTTTTAGAAGTCCGACATGTAGACCACTGCACCAAATGGTCGTCATGCTTGTGCGTGAAAAAACGTAACAATATAACAGTATTGAGTTTCGAAAAGATATAACACTTAAAAAAATATTTTCGGCTCCGGTCATCGGGGAGGAATCGAACGCCCGACCTTTGGAAGTCCGGTCCAATGCTCTGACCACTGAGCTACGAGAACCTTAATGAAGTCGTTGAATTTTGTCAATGCTTTTTAACGCTTTGAGCCAGCGTATGTTTCATCAATGATTGTGGGAGACACCCTCCAATCACCCGAGAGAAATATTTTTACAAATATTTAACAATCGGTTAAGATGAAACAGGCTAAAATTTATTTGTTAAGTATTTTTTTGCGTTCATTGCATTGAGTTTTTAGCATTAACAATGCAAATTTCTTTACAACTTACCACAACATTGATGAATCATAGCTGGCAGCAGCCTAAGGAGCATTTAAAGAAATTCGGACCGATTAGTAACTGTCACGGTAGCTCAATTGGCAGAGAAATCGTCCGGCTTGCGAGAGGTGTGGATTCGAGTCCCGCCTGTGACAGTCCGATTTTTCTTTAAGTGTGTTTAAATTTCGCCATACGAGTACCTATAACTGCACTTAAAACACAGATTTTTAACGGGTTTTACGCAACACACAAACACTTTTTAAAGGTAAAACTTAGTATTTATATCTTCCCGACGTTTCGATCTGTGCAACCAGTGTTTGTGTTGCGGAAAACCCGTTAAAAATCTGTGTTTATTGTAAAAATGCAACAGGAAAGTTTAAAGCAGTACATAACTGCACTTATTCCACCTATAATTAGTTCTTTGGCAGGCGAATTTTATGCGATGTTATCTGAGCTCATTTCAATATCGCCGTTCAAATTGAAGTGAGCTCAGTATCTTAGCATTTAGACGACCGTTTGGTGCAGTGGTCTACATGTCGGACTTCTAAAACCAAGGGTCGCGTGTTCGATCCCCGCACAGTAGGAGCATATGTGTGCATGAACATGTGTGTTTGTACTGGTCTGTGTGTTTTCTTTGTATAATATGTATTTATTTACAAAAAAAAGTATTTAAGTATGTTTATCCGTTTGCCTAGTACCCATAACACAAGCCACGTAGCTTAATTTGGGACTAGAGAATTGGTGTGATTGTTGTGAAATATTAATTTATTTATTTAAAAACGAAACATTGCAAGTCACGATTTTGAACAAACCAACTTTCTCCCAAGCTACGCCGAAGACAAAGACGAGTCAGTGATTGAAGCGGACGTGGAGTACCTCCGTCTCACCAGAAAGGTGATCAGCGATGAGATCACCAAGTTCGAAGACCTGAAGTGGCTGGTCGGCTGGTTCAACAACCGCTCCGAACTGATACAGGAGCACATGTGTAACACCAGATACTTTGCTGTTGGTAAGGATTTTTTTATTTTATATTTTCAAAGAACAAACAGAGGACAACCTTTATAACATCACATTACAATATTATGAGCTAAGCTTAAACTAGATTGTAATCCTAAAAGTGCTCCTAGCGTGTTTAATATTATGATATTTTAGGTAAAAATCTTTAATAAGTATTTTACATTGGTTATTACCTTACATTGGTGCAAACAATAGCTACCTAATAGGTATGATCGGATATGATAATAGGTATGAACGGAAATACAGTAACGTGTGATCGGAATTCGTGGCGGAGCCTTTGGGTCCCCCTAAAGGCCTATATATAAACTAGCTGACCCCGCAGGCTGACGGTGGACAACCCTTATCACTAAGGGGTATGAAACAGATGTTGGCCGATTCTCAGACCTACTCAATATGCTCACAAAATTTCATGAGAATCGGTCAAGCCGTTTCGGAGGAGTACGGGAACAAACATTGTGACACGAGAATTTTATATACAGGGTGTCCCAGAATATGTGAATCAAATTGTCATGGGAGATACCTTGGACAGTGACCTTTCAAAAAAAAAAAAAAAAAATTTGTAGTTAAGTAACCTTTGAATAAATTAATTAAAGTTAAAATTTTGGGAAATGCACGACTTTTTTCAAACTTTCGACTACAGCGCCCTCATTTGGGATTATTTTTTTATTTTTTTTAGCTATTTTTATTTGGGAATGACTGATCTCAGAAAACATCAGACTTTTTTTCTAAATATTGACGTCATTTTGAAATCTCAGCATTATTTTTAATTTTTTTTTACTGCACCAAAAAGTTTCTTGCAAATTTAAACAGTCGTGGTATAAAAAAAATGTATGAAACTTTTTGAGCAAACTAACCTGAAAAGTTGCCTATTAAATAAAGATTCTAAAATGGTATAAATTAGGTAAGTAGCATTAAAAGTTTTGGAGAAATTAAATTTTTAAGAGTGTAAGGGAGCATTTCGTCAAACTAAACATTTACATGTTTAAGTCACATTTCCTAGTTCGTGTAAAATTAATTTTTGTAAGCTAATAATTACAATAAAAATGCGTAGAAGCGCTCATTAGAAATGATAAAACACATGCTATCTCACTCAAGCACGCATAAAATTACTTATTTTGTCACGCTCTTTCATGGAATGTACACAGGGAGTGAGACGCGCACGCAGGTAAAACTGGATCTCGATAACAATGGACACCGTATTTTTTGTTAACTACAAGTTCATTCAGTACGACGCTTGACGCCCCGTGCTACTCCTGTGTTCCGTTTTGTGCTCTGTGATTTTATTAACGAACTTTGCTTCACTTTGGACTTTGGATTTTGCATTTGACTTGGATTTCTTTGAACTGGACTCAACAACTTTGGCATTATTCTGGACTTCGATTTTCTACACGTTATGGCTAACCGTCGACAAAATGAGCATTTTTATACCCCAAGCGAGTATGCTGATATGCATCTCGTGTATGGAGAAACGAGGCGTATTAACGCCAGAGGCGGCGTTAGTTACTCTGCCAGAGAGGCTGCAAGGATCTACGCAGAGCGATATCCGAATCGACACCACCCAGCCTATGGAGTGTTTTTAAGAGTCAACAACTCTTACCGCCAAGGAAGAATCCCAGGTGGTCCTCGCAGCGAGGGAAGATACCAGGAGCACGACGTAGACGTAGTAGAACAGGAAGTCTTAAGGGATCCGTCTACATCGGTACGAGCAATAGAAAGACGTACTGGGATTGCAAAATCAACTGCGCACCGAATATTGAAAAGGTTAAAGTACCATCCTTACCATATTCAAAAAGTGCAGTCTTTATTAACACGAGATTATGCACCACGTGTTAATTTTTGTAACGAATGATTGAAATTCATCGACAGGACCCAAACTTTTTTAATCGTATCTTGTGGAGTGATGAATCCAGCTGCAAAAAGGATGGCTACACAAATTTACATAACCTTCATAGCTGGCGGACATCAAACCCTCATTTGATAAGAGAGGAGCGTTCGCAATACCAGTTTAAAATTAATCTGTGGACTGGTATTTTTAATGGAAAAATAGTGGGTCCTGTCGAGTTGCCCGGGACTCTAAATTCGACCGGTTATTTGGATTTATTAAGAAACCAACTACCAGGTTTGTTGGAAAATGAACCACAAGAAATAGTACAAACAATGTGGCTGCAAAACGACGGCTGCCCAGCCCATTATGCTCGAGAAGTAAGGGCCTACCTTAATGAGGCCTTCCCCGAACGGTGGATAGGCCGTATGGGGCCAATTTTATGGCCACCTAGGTCACCCGACCTCCTCTGGATTTTTTTTATTGGGGCTGCTTGAAAGACAAAGTTTATTCGCAGCCCATCACATCTCTCGACCAACTGAGATCAAGAATCTTTCAGGCTGCTCAAGAAATAAGTACAATAAGCTTGCGACGGTTAAAACGTAATTTCTTAAGACGATGTGCATTGTGCATACGCACTGGAGGACGACATTTTGAACATCTTTTATGAGTTTACTAGAGTTTTTTTTTTTCTAGAGTTTCGTGTTTTTTTTTTTAAGTTTAAAATGTTGATTAATGTTTGTGGTTCAATAATTTCTGTCTTATTATTATTAAGTGTCAGTCTTAGCTTTTAATTTTTACTAATTTTGAGTCTTTTAAAATAGTTTGAACATAAAAATCTTTGTGGAATAAAAAATTTGACCTAAAACATGAAATTTTTATTTTAAAGAAAAACGCCCTTACACTCTTAAAAATTTAATATCTCCAAAACTTTTAATGCTACTTACCTAATTTATACCATTTTAGAATCTTTATTTAATAGGCAACTTTTCAGGTTAGTTTGCTCAAAAAGTTTCATACATTTTTTTTATACCACGACTGTTTAAATTTGCAAGAAACTTTTTGGTGCAGTAAAAAAAAATTAAAAATAATGCTGAGATTTCAAAATGACGTCAATATTTAGAAAAAAAGTCTAGTGTTTTCTGAGATCAGTCATTCCCAAATAAAAATAGCTAAAAAAAATAAAAAAATAATCCCAAATGAGGGCGCTGTAGTCGAAAGTTTGAAAAAAGTCGTGCATTTCCCAAAATTTTAACTTTAATTAATTTATTCAAAGGTTACTTAACTTCAAATTTTTTTTTTTATTTTTTTGAAAGGTCACTGTCCAAGGTATCTCCCATGACAATTTGATTCACATATTCTGGGACACCCTGTATATAGAGATAAATATAGGCAATCTAGGGTTATTCTCAAAGATATCACCATGAGATCTACCGTCCTTATTTAACCCATTCCAAGATATTTCTACTCAAGGAAGAGTGTAACAAAAATCGTAACAATGTCAGTTACGAAGTTTTAACAATTAATATTACTTATTATGGAATATCTTTGTTGTAAACCAAAATAAAAGTAGGTCAAAATCCCAATTAAATAAGGATTTATTACCGTTTAAAAATTTATAGACTACATATCTTAAAAAGGGTTAAATAAGGACGGTAGGTTACACAGTGATATCTTTCAGAACAACCCTAGACTACCTTTACCTAACGGCTCCGCCACTAATTTCCAGACACACTGTATATTACGTCCTCAGTAATATCTAGCTAGCTTTATGTATACTGATCTCCAAATCTCCATGTTCACGATGGCAGTAAAAATCTTACCCATAGTGAGAAGAGACTTTAAAATAATGCGTTCACTATAGTTGATGGAATCAGGCGTTACTTTGCGGAAATCCATGACTAAAGCTGAAAAAGATGATTATTTTTCTTTAAATTTCCACGAAAGCGGCGCCAGCGCAGGAACCAAAATACATCCAACTGTAATCACCTGAAAAGGTAGAACGGGAAGTCGCAGGACTTACAATATCTACAACTCACAACGTGACACAGAAGATTCGCTCGTAGTCTGTCGAAGCGAAAACATCTCCTGAGGATGCCACGTGTAGTGGCGAAACGCGTCGAGTGTTTGTTGGTGTCAGTGTTGTGATTCCAGTGCATCTTCTGTGTCACGTTGTGAGTTGTAGATATTGTAAGTCCTGCGACTTCCCGTTCTACCTTTTCAGGTGATTACAGTTGGATGTATTTTGGTTCCTGCGCTGGCGCCGTTTTCGTGGAAATTTAAAGCAAAATAATCATCTTTTTCAGCTTTAAGGCGTTCACTAGCAAGCTTCACCTTATAAAAATCGTGAGATCCAAATGGTTGCATTCTAACTGTATAAAGTTTTGAAATGGAATAGGCTTTTGTTCAGCATCGACGACCGCTCTGGTGTGATGGTTAAGAAGTTAACTATTATCCAAGAGGTCGCGGGTTCGATCCCCGCACTGTACAAACATTTGTGTCTGTTTGTACTGGTCTGAGTGTTATATGTATTTGTTTAAGTTTATTTGTAATACCACTGTTGATTCTGATATCCGTAACACAAGTGCTTAAGCTACTTACCACGGAGTCAGATCAATGTATGTGATGTTGTTGTATATTTATTATTATTAATATTATCGGACGTCATGGATGCGGTGCGTCTGATTATGGTGATGATATATGATTATTAAGGTTATGAAAATGATACAATAGCGCATACGAAGTCATGGCAATCTATTCATACTTTAACCGAAATTGCAATGGCCCAGTAATAACAAGATTGATCATTCCAGGAATTCCGCCCACAATGTTCACCCACCCAGAAGAGTACATGAAGCGAATGTGCTTATTCGACAACGTGTACATCGACCACATCCCATACGTGGTGGGCGAGGACAGTTCCCTGATGGCCGCAGTAGCACCCCCAGTGCTGCATTGTGATGCTGCCACCTGCACCTCTGTGCCTTTCATCGACAGGTGGGTATCATGCGTCGGAGGTTTAATATATTGGATACGTAGGTCTGCGTTGGCTCTCGGCGTGAAAGGTGATTGCTGATATTTTGGTAAACTGAGTTAGCAGTGACAATAAACTAGACTCTAGCTATATGGAACAATAATAGTCTCCTAGTCGATTTCGACCACCGCAGCCAATATCAACAGATATAATTTAGCAACCAGATATTATAGTGCACAATACACAGGTGCACTCACTGTTCCTTCACTCTCAAAGTCCGGTGAGACGGCGATCCGACATAACCGGAGAGAGATTAGGACCAACTGCTTAACGTGCTCTCCGAGGCGCGGGGGTGTAACACAGCCTTCTTATTCATGAGAGAAAATCTCAGGAACAATTTTTTGCTCGACCTGAGATTTGGACCCATGACCTTTCGGATGTGCAAGGTAGAAAAATCGCCACTACACCAACGAAGCACTCAATAATACGTATACGTCATACGTAGAATATCACTGGGCGTACTGAATTTGCAGGAGGAAGACTTCTTCGTCTAGTCACTAGACTCTAATGAATCGACGCTTGTCCAAGCCTAAGGAGTACCTTACAGGATTTATTGCCCCTGTTATGTCTCTACTCTTCAAGTCTTCACTCGCAACACATCTTTCCATGCTCGGATCTCGGACCTGTTTCATTGTTGTTCGCAGTGTAATGTTCGACGAGCGTCTAGCAAGAACGAATGTTCGCACCGTGACCCGCTGCCAGGCGAGCTGCCGTGCGCACTGCCGCAACGACGCGGACTGCCTCAAGCGCTGCTCCGACCGCTGTCTGCGCGCCGAATAAGCTATAAGTGCTTGTTCACATGGGAAGCGCGAGCGCAAAATATCAAACATATGAAGGGACATACAAGTGTTCACACGCGTTCGGTCTTAGTAGCGCGCTCGCGAACCGAACCGAACCTGTATAAACAAGCACTAATATATGAAATAGATTTCATCTCGCAATGTGTTTTGATTAATCCACTAAGCCATAACCCCTCAGTTTCATGCGCGACTAGTCTACGGCTCGAACTAAAGAGAGGTAGGTATACATACAGTCATTTCGACTCGCTACTGATAGCGCTTCAACCACTGATATTCGTGAGCTGCAATCGTATGTCGCAAGTGTCCTCTGGGCCTTACTTTCTGTGTGTGTTTGTGCGAATATGTAAGTGTGTAGATACAGGTAGTAGCAGTGTGCGCTACCAGACGAGCTGCTGCGCGCACTGCCGGAACGACGCCGACTCCCTCAAGCGCCGAGTTTTAGACTTCATTTCGAGACAAGAGTCTTCTTATAAGATTAGGGTCAGCAAGCCGAATACATCTAATACACTGTCTATTTCATCTCGCTTTGTGTTTTGATCTATCAAGCCTCAACCCCTCAATTTCATACGCAATAAGGCACACCTGCGCCGTAACATCGTTGCGTCTCGCGACTGATGGCGTGTCAATCATTGGTCGCGGCTAAATCAGTGGGGTGAGCACGAACAACTATCGTAACGTAATCGTAGCGTTTACCTTTCGTTAACTTGTCAATTTGTATGGGGAGACAGTCAGTTTCTGACATTTGGACGACACGAATACGTTACGATAAAGTTCGTGCTCACCCCACAGTGACATTCATCAGCACCGATTGTATGTACCGATTGAGCATGCATGGGATATGCTACAGAGAAGAGCTCTGCCGAATATGGAGGGTATCCAGTCGCAAGAAGACCTTTTTTTGTTGTTGCAACGGACATGGGCGGCCATTCCACAGCGTGATTTGGATGAACTCATTTTGAGTATGCCAAACCGATGTTCTTGTGTTGTTAGTGTTCGCGGTAGAAACACGGATTATTAATTGTTTAAGTTACCCAATAAAATTTTAAAGAAAACTGTTATTTCAGTATTTTTTTCGAACTTTAATGTTAGTGGTTCAAATGTCAAAAATCCCTTTATTAGGAAAATGACAAATTTCTTTATTAATGCAAAGGTGACTTGGTTTATCGTTACTGTAGACAAACGAAAACACTTTATTTGATGAATCCTTAAAGATTTTTTTATTAATATCAATCAGGAGAAAAGTTATTGCAAAAATATATGTTGATCCCTAGACACTTTTGATGTGTGTAGTTATACCCCTAGTGATATAATTCTATACCGTAACATAGTTATACGAAAGCGATTCATTATATGATTTTTTAATAAAGATAAAACTAACAAAGCTATTTCACTAAACTTAATCTAGTAATATTAGGTATATCACTAAACTTGGACCATTTCATAACTATACTCCTAGTGAGATAGTAATGAATCGCTTTCGTATAACTATGTTACGGTATATAATTAACTAGTGGCCGCCCGCGACTTCGTCCGCGTGGAAAGCCTTTATCTTAAAAATTCTTTATGAATTGTAGCTTATATGGTATTCTGATGTATAAGCTATATTGTGGTAAAGTTTCATTCAAATCCATTCAGTAGTTTTTACGTGAAAGAGTAACAAACATCCATACATCCATATTTACAAACTTTCGCCTTTATAATAGTAGTAGGATTATATTACTAGGGATATAACTATACTACGGCTTTATCTATCTTACTGCGACATAGATACAGGTAGTCGCACAGTAGCGTGTCTTCCTCAAGCGGCTCCGACCGCCGCGCTGTCTGCGCGCCGAATAATCGAATATTTACTGTCATGTCTACTCTGCCAAGCGTTTGATTTTGTTTTTATCAAATAGTCCTTAAAAACCTTTTCTATAACAAAAGAGAAAATGCCATCAAGTTTATAATCAAAACACTACGTCAGTTATATATGTATAGTCCTCCTGGCCGATTTCGACCACGGCGGCCAATCTCAACAGAGATCAGCCAACTCAACTACGCAGGAGATATTAAAGTACACAAGTGTGAGCGCAATACACAGCGCACTCACTGTTCCATCACTCTCAAAGTTCGGTGAGGCGGCAATCCGACATGACCAGAGAGAGATCAGGCGCAGGACCAACGGCTCAACGTGCGCACCGAGGCACGGGGGTGTAACACCGCCAAGTTCCCGACTCCTAGCTGTTTTTGAGAAATTCAGGACTGAAAATCTCAGAAACAATTTTGGCTAGACCTGGTATTCGAACCCAGGACATCTCGGATATAAGGCAGAAACTTTGCCACTACACCAACGAGTTTGAGGTAACGTGGTAGCAAAAAAGTGAAGGAAAAAGTGTAAGTTTGTAAATAAGTACGTCTTGTTTGATAGGTACGGAAAATTAGGACTCAAAAATAAACTCTCAATATAAATATCAATAAGCTTTATTATCTGTATCTATTTTATTTGTAACAGTTCAGACTGTGAATATAGGAACAACGCTATAAGCCTTCTGAAATAAAAACAAAATGAAAAATTGGTCTTAAACTTTAATACTTTTCAAAACAACAAAAGAAAAAATACTAAGAAAATTCAAAATAAAATTATTACAAGGTGGTATTTACATGAAAATAAATCGAAAAGAAATATGATTGCATTACTCGCTTAGAGACTAAACTTTGAATTACGCTGTAAACGCTGCGTTTTTTTAAACGCACAAACTTGCGAGCGCGATATACCAAATCAAAATATAGTTAATGCTGTGTTATAATTGAACAAGCCGAGACGTACAATTTGTAAGTAAATGCTACATATCTGCATACATTAATTTAATAGAATACTTTTAAAATATACATCCATTCTAGAACAATTGCAATGCACACTTAGCAAGGTCACTTAAATACGGAATTATTCTTAAGAACACTAATTTTAAATAGTTTCACCATTTTAAGTTAAATTTTATTTTAATTACCAACTCTTTGAATGACCTACATATGAAATTGGCACTAACATGGAGGGACTCTCATTTTCATAATTTTAATAAACATTTTAAAACTACGCGATTCGAACACGAAGCTCTGTAACATATTGAAATCGTTGTTAGATAAAGAAATAAAATTTGTTTATTTATCAGACTTGAGTGTAATTAAGGACATAAATGTTATTGAAAGCTTTCTAAATGAAGTTTTAAAGAGTGCATACTATCGAGCAAAATAACGCTGCGTTTGTCGCGTAACAAAAATTTGACCTTTATTTTTTTTTATCGTTCTTAAAATCAGTATGCACTCCCTATGGTTTATTTATAGTATACATAGCCCACAGTATTTTTGGCAGGCACATATTCGGTATATAATAACTATGCCACTACTATAAGCGATTTATACAATCTTTAGCATTAACAGCAAGTTCAAAAATAGGATTTTGGAGCAGTTTCATGGAAATTTATGTGATATAATCAATATTTCCTTACAATATTACTTATTGCCCAAACTTAACATGTTTTGATGGGCAGAATAACAGTTATTCATTCTTTTTTTTTTAAAGAAAATACTTAACTTAATTTTGTTTCACACCTGTGAGATAAGAAAGTACATTTAGTCAGATGTACAATGATTTCAAACAATAACTTAATCAATTTCCAAGAAACTGGCTCATCCTTGATCGAGTACAATATTAATTTTATGTAATATACATTAACTTTTAATATATTAAATAGTTATTTTTAGCCCGGCTAAGCTCACCTACTGTGCATTCCTTAATAAGATATATTGTCTATAGATTAGTGAATCAGGCACCATTTCATATAAATCTATCAGAATACTCAATTGTATATTTTGAATCAAATATATATTTGGAATATTTTGAGCTCACATTAAGACTGGAAAGAAAATATATGCGGAGCATTTTGGAAGTTGGTAAATTAGTTGACCAATGAACACTTTAAGTTTTGTTACGTAACAATCAAGAGTAATTACATTTTAGAGCTTATTTTTGAAGAAACTACTGCTACTGAGATTAGTCACATATTTAAATCACTAAGGTCAAGATTTTCATGCCATTGACAATTTAATTTAGATACTTTTTTCGAAGCAAACTTATGAACAAACATGTGACCAACCTTATTTCAGATGAATGGTCGTGATCAAAATAAATAAATTCAACCATTTCTACTGACTCTTCTACAGACATATTCACAGACCAACTATAGAAATAGTTTTTTTTTTGCGAATAAAATCTGTAGAACCATCAACACTTAGTCCGAAGCGTTGATAGTGATGGTCTTGCCTTTGGGATCATCGAACCTATCCATGGTCCGGATGTCCAACATCATCATGATACCATAGAAAGTGATGGAGAGCAGTATGAAGACCACAAACAGACCAGACCAGATGGGCACTGAGAAGAAGCCTACACAGTTGAATGAATCACCAAATTCCATTTCTGATGCATTGAGGGTCCTGAAGAAGGGTTGCACCTGAAAATGTGATAATTTTGTGTGATTATTGTCTTGCATGTTGATTGTCATATTTTAATATGTACTACAACCATATTTATTACAATAATATGTATTACATCAACCATAGTTACTAACTTATATTGGACAATAAGTGAAGATCAAAGACGGTGAAAATCACAGATGGTGAAGATCACAGACACAATCTATATTCTATTGTTACGGAGCCCGACTCATTCAAACAGGGCTCAAAGTGTTAAAACTAGAAACTTTTATCTTTCCAAGTATCTCAACTATATTATCATCAAATTTTCAAGCAGTTTAGTATCAAAAGATAGCAAAATGTTTGCACTCTCATTGTTAGAACATTAAGTAAGTAATTTTTCTCATAATTTACAATAATATGAGCAAACATACCTTCAGATCGATGAAGGTAACATTGTATTCGGTTTCGTTTGTCGACGCGAACGTGACTCGCTCTCCACAACGGTACGAGAATCCGTCGAGGGCGTACACCTCACTTGTAGCTGCGAGCTCCTGGACTAGCGCGTCTTGTCTGAAGGTTACACTCTCTGGAAAATGACAATAGTGTGATATTTCCTTATTTAATCTTTATTGCACAAGAAATGTATGGTAACCAGCATGTCATGATAGACACTGCAGTATCTATGCACTTGTGATAAGGGCCATTTTGTATCAAATATGGGTAGCCCAATGTACTGGCCACTGTACAAAGGGTGGATTAGATTCATGCTAAAAGTTTTATGTAAACAAATTTCGAAAAAAAAAGGGAAATTACATAACAAAAAAAGAGTTCAACAATGACAAAGTTTCTGTAAAGTTCTAGTTTTGGGTGCAAGTGTCATTCCATAAAATCCAAAAACCTTATTTCAACTAAGAAAAAGGTCTACATGAAAAATAATGAGGGAATGCTTTTCCCACTTTGTTAAATTTTCATGTTCAATATATGACTTCTTGATTGTGTGTGTTTGTTACACTAGCAGACGGTTTAAAGCAAAGAAAAAACAATTTACCAAAGAACCAGTATCCGGCTACCATTCTGAAGTTCAATACAAGTGTTGCAGTTGAGAACTGCATGGTCGTGTTCATGACCACTGTGTTGTTGTTGTCGAAAATTGTCGAGCTGCTGACCAGGTCTCCCAAGCTACCATTGGCGGCCTGCGCTCCATAGTCAATTGATCGCACGTACAGGCGCAGACCGTCCAGAGTGTAGTCATGTGGGTTGCCCAATGTTTCATTGCTGGCCTGACGACGGACGCGAGAATGGCTCTCGGCAATGGTCCAGGATGGATAGTGGGCAGTGTACACCGCTACTACTGAATCGTAACGTTCTTGGAGCTTCGAAAACATGTCCTCCATGAAGTCGTTGTGGCGACGGAGCATCTCACCGCGGGCTTCGCCCTCGCGAGCATCTTTCAAGTTGATAAACAAGAAATTTCCATTTTCTGACTCGATGTCAGCTGATAATCCACTTTCAGTGAGTTTGACGTGGTTCGCTTTCTCGGGGTCAGCTAATTTGTTCAACACGCGAAGCGCATTCTCGACCGATGGTAGGTAGACCGAATCATCAATGTTGTTTTTCAAGTAAGGGTACGAGGATTCGCCGTCGTCATTCTTACGCGAAAAATCTTCAACCGACAGCGTTTCTTCAGAAAATACCACCGTTATGGCATCGTCCTGGATCTCGTGCTTAAGGATCACGCGGAAATCGTTCGCGGAAACCTTCGAAAGGGGGTTAGATTGGACAGAAGATTTACTTATGTCGCCCCACAGGAACACAGGCACTTGCACTGCAAAACTGCACACTACACTTAAAACTAACGTGAGGAACACTGTACGGGTGAACGCCATTTCGGAAAAACTACACTAGTGGACGCTTACGAACTATAAAGTAAGTTATAAGTCCAAAATTGTGAAAAAAAGATGAAAATTGGATGACGAGCGACCATCGGTCATGTGAAAATTGATCATATGATTTCGTTTGACGCTTGTCTATGATCATGCTGTATTGCTAGTAAAAACACACAAAAATATACTATGAAGAGTTTTGGATAGGAATAAACAATATTGATATGGATTTATCCAGAAATATCGTAACTGGTTTTATAAAAATAAGAGTCTAGATAACTTCATTTTAGTTTTTAAACAAACATTTTCTGTGAGCTTTGAAGGCATAATTGAGCTCAATAGTAAAGTGAGCACACACCTTTACTTGTTTTTTTTTTCAATCTGTGCCGTGGCACAAAGTGTTTTAGCCAAAAAGTCTCCTTCCGAAAAAAGGCGAATTACACGCTAAAAAGTTATCAATTATTAATATTTTTTTTACCATGTTTAAATTAATAATGTTAAAAATGCTTTACCCAAATTACATATAATACTTCATAAATGTTGGCTTTGCCTGGATTGGCACTTTAGTTTTGAATTTGATTGATCCTCATGACAGAAGAAGAATGTAGAACGTTTGTCTACATAATTTAGATAAAATTCTATTGTAATTCAAAAATCCTATGCCTTTTCGTCATGCGTCTCTTTATAATATTTTTGCTAGCCTGTCGCTATGCAATAGCAGACAAAGATATAATTCCAGTTTTCCTATTAGACTACGGCAATGTAATGGCTCACATGACCGTTGAGTCGAATCCTTTCGCGAAATTGAGTACGTCATACTTCGCGGACATTGTACACGACTCTATAAAAAGAAGCGAAGTCGTGATCATATTCGTCGAGGACCATTTTAGCGTAGAAGACGTGACTGCAAAAGACAAGTTGGGAACACCTTACCACCACCTCCACCAGGGTTTGCTCGAAAACAAAGTGAAGTATTTCCCAAGTGTAATTGAGCCCTACAAGTTACTAAACCAGATTTTCCAGCCGCACCAATTCAATGTTTTCTATCTGGCCTCCGGCACGAAGTTGCAAATGTTCGATGGTAATTTCAAATACTTTTACTTTTTCTTCCAAGACGGGAAGAACGAGACACGGGCGGAAGTGTTGCGTCGCCATGACTTGATAATACGCGAAGTCTACTTTGTTGTACGTCAGCTATCAAGAGGGGCAGTTGTAGGTTTCTATACGGGCAAAGTGAATCCGGTTGATGTGGCTAAGACGCAGTTTGTGTCGATATCACCGAACGCCGTCACCGCAGACCCGGGCGTGATGGTCATTACTGATGGTGCTCTTTTTAGATTTGTTGGTACGTATCTATAAAATACTTTAATGCTTGGGCTCAGACTCCCGCATCTCATTTAAATTAGGTACTTTGGTGACTGACTACAGCTGGATCCACTCGTTGGGCGAATAGTTGACTCAATAGTAACGCTATTGGCCATTAGAAGCCAATGCATTTTTCGAGATCAACTCAATGGGCGATAGATTCTAGGGCTAGCTATTCGCCCAATGTGTGAGTCTGGTGATCAAGGGGTCAGGAGGCGCCAATCTTCCTTTGTGTGTGCTTACTTTTTGGGGTTTTAACGGCATTATTATTTTAGTGTCCCTCGTGGGCCTATGGCGATTATCCTACTATTCACACTAAGTACACCTCGCTCCTCTACGGATTGTGCTTGAGCAGTACAATAATGGCACCGTGTGGTGACGCGTTGTCAGTGTGTTGTGATGCGCGTTATTCAGACAAACTGAGGCATTAGCTTACAGATAATAAGTCTGTCGCCCATCGGACCGCGACGGAGCGCGTTGCTATGTGATAGTCGCCTACATAATGCGTGCATACTTCACTTATTGCATTTGTTCATCGGTTGTTATGATACGCGAATTTTAAGTGACCCCGCGGTCTATATGCCGTAATAAATTACTTTTATTTAATTTATTTAGTGTGTAAGTGTCCCATGTCCGTCTGCTGTAATCAAATCTTGCAAGCTATCAAAACGCTTTTCTCCATTGAGCTTGTATGGGAACAACACACTATGACGTCATCGCGTGCAACCAGTATCCGATTGAACTGAACTTTACTTACTTCACTTTTTTATGACAATGCACAATATTATTGGATATTATATTTTTAAATTCTTGTTGACTACCAGTTTGAATAAATCTCACACCAGGCGTGTACGCGGCGACACAAACCCGTCGTGCCATGTTCAATCAAATACCGATGGTGGCGGAGGAGACGTGGACTAAGAGGTCATTGTCCACCAAAATGGCGTACACCGACTTCGAGCTGGAGTTCACTTTCAGTTTTAAAGAGAAGGAATGGCAGCTAGGTAAGAAAAAAAAACACTCTTGTTTTAACTTTCATTATTTTCTCGTTATAGAACAGCTCTCTGGCTCTCCTCAGTTTGACGCTGGAGTAGCACTTGGGTATTATCCTTATCGTACCTTGACTAAGCAATGCTTAGCTGCTATGAAAACCACTATTTTATGTTATTTATAATGCAATATTGTGTAACATTGTGTGATTTTTTAAACTTAAATTTACTCATGTGCTAAGTATTACCTTTTGTCGCTCCGCCCGCTTTTCATTGCCCTCTTAGCCAAAATGTGTAACTGGTAGTGAATACCTGACAACGTAAAGTCCACCCATTGTACAAAATTCAATTGTGAATCACAGCTGAAAATTATCAATTCACCCTCTTAAGCAAGGCAAAAGCACGCCACCTTTGCTGTTTTCCGAAGCTTTAGTATAACTATAGCTTCGGAAAAGGTTCGTCGAAGGTTTTCCACTGCTCTCCTCAAAATCAACATCTGAGCCGTTGGACGCCCACTGCTGAGCATAGGGCTCCCTCAAGGATCCACTGCAATCGGTCTTGCGCTTCCCGCATCCAGCGGTTTCCCGCAACCTCTACCAGATCGTCGGTCCATCTTATAAGGGGCCTGCCCAGGGAGCGTCGTGCGCACGTGCAAACCATTCGAGAACCATTCAACCTCAACGGCCATCCGCTCGCGCTGGAACTGGGTGTACTACTGCGGCGAGCCGCTGTACATCATCAACAAGCGTGACGGCAGCTCTGTCACTATCTCTGAGTATTCTATTCTATAACCTTTCCGCCTCAACGGCCATCCGCTCCATCTGGCCATTGAGTCCCGCCCACTGTCACTACAGTTGAACAATCCTTCGAGCAATGTCGGTCGATTTAGTTCTCCTGAGTATCTCCATATTTCTGATGTCCTGAAAATACTACTTTTTTACTCCTTTGGCGCAGCGACCCAAAGTGTGTCTTGGCCTCCGACACAAGAGAACGCCATCTGATCCGGTCTTGCGCCGCCTCTTGCCAGTCCGTAACTTGTAGCTCCTGCAGATCTGACAGGACGGCGTCCTTCTAGCGCTATCTGGGCCGACGGGGCGGCGGCCTCGAGGCGGATCATCTTCATCATCTTTATCAGCCAAAGGACGTCCACTGCTGAACATAGGCCTTCCCCACAGTTTCTCACATCGACTGATTACAGGCGGTCTGCATCGAGTGTGATCCTGGAATCTTTAGAAGGTCGTCTGTCCATCTTGTCGGTGGACGTCCTACGCTGCGTTTTTGGTCGAAGGGTCTCCAATCCAGAATTTTTTTGCCCCAATGGCCATCAGTTCTTCGCGCTATGTGCCCTGCCATTGTCACTTGAGCGTACTGATTCTCAGAGCTATGTCGGTTACCTTAGTTCTTCTACGTATCTCCTCCTTTCTGATTCGATCTCGTAGAGAAATACCGAGCATAGCCCTCTCCATCGCTCGTTGTGTTATCTTGAGCTTCTTTATAAGGCCCATGGTCGAGGCGGATGTCCTGAAAATAATCCCAATAAATTCTCCTTTAAAGATCACGTAGCCCTCCTGGAGGGCGGTGAAGAGGTTGGGCGCACGGACATGCGCGTTGGCGCGCGCTGGAACTGGGCGTACTACTGCGGCGAGCCGCTGAACATCATCAACAAGCGTGACGGTAGCTCTGTCACCATATCCGAGTATCAGGTGAATGTGACGTCTTTACCTATCAAGCACGTTATAAAAATAATAGCCTCCTAGCCGATTTCGACCACAGCGACCAATTTCAACAGAGATTAGCCAACTACGCGAGAGATATAATAGGGCACAAGTGTGAGCGAAATACACAGGTGCACTGTCTGTTCCTTCACTCTCAAAGTTCAGTGAGACGGCAATCAGACATGACCGGAGGGAGATAAGACGCAAGGCAGGAGATTTTCAAACTTGTGGTTTATATATGTTTTCCTGTTTATATATCGCGCCGCAGTGTCCCAAAATGTTCATAAATACCCCAATGGGATCTAAAAATTCAAAGATTGTGGGTGATAGCTTTATGGTGCTTAAGTTACGATCTTCCAGTAAATACGAGGTTATGTCGAGAAGATTTTGAGAAATGCGTCTACGAAAATGTTGTTAATTAAACTGGTATCATATTGATTTTAATTTAAAAACACTAGATTTGTTAGTTTATAATATTCTTATTAAGTAATTTCATACATCAATTTTATATTTAAGTTGTTGAACATCAGCAGAACAATTTTGCTATTAAATTAATCCTCCCATGGATAGAAGTTGTATGGAAAGAAACTCTCGCCAGTGAAAGCCGTCTGACGCCGGCAGCACCGATAAAAAAACATTCGTTTAAAGTAAAAGAGTCATTGGAGCCTCAAAAAGTGATTGACCAAAAACTTTGCTAATGCATTTTTTCTCAATTTGTTCTTCAGAATAACCTTTTTCCATCTTAAATACATGTTTTATTGACTAAACACGTGAGTTTTCATTCAGTAAATGCCAAAGATAATGCCTTTCCATTATCTATGGTAAATGCGAAAATTCGTTGAAAATTCCAAAGTTCGTGAAATGACAGGAGCCGTATTTCGCATATAGTACAACAGCGACATCTACAATTAGATTTTACCGAATGGTCCCATCGTTATTTTGTTTTAACAAATACGATTAGATTTTACTGAATGGACCCATTGTAATTTTGTTTTAACATCTATAATTTTGTTCAAATTTTTTGAAATAAGAACGCTGCCATTACACGGAATGCAAGATAATAGGTACAGACACGGCTCTTGACCTCAGAAATCTGATGCGTTTTCCAGATCCAACCGATCAGAAGACGCAGCCTATATCATCGGCGGCAAGAAGACGAGGCCCCTCCTGATGACGGTGGAGACGGCGCCCCACCAGATGATGGTGCCCCTGGTGGCGATGGCGGTGACGTTGGCAGCGGCGGCGGCGAAGGCAGTGGTGACGATAGCGGACAGAAAGGCTTCGGCAAATCGGTCAACTGCGGACCGTACTTCACATCCAGCATACTAGCCGGACTCTTTGTCTCCGCGATATGTTTCGGCATACTCGCGTTTGGTCTGTCTGTAATGATGGACTGCAACTCCAATGATAGATACGACGATCCGAATGGGAAGTCGTTGGTGATACCCTCTGACGGACATGGACAGTGATTGTTGGTTTATTTTAGTTTGTGCGTGTGGTCGGCCTTGCGGTGCTTTTGATGTCGTGCGGGTTCGTCACGCACGTGGTATTGGCCCGCATGCGGAAAATTTAAAACGCTCACTGATTTTCATAGAAGTGCTCACGCATCACACCCCTTATTCATACTTCACGCATATTTCACGCATTACAATAAATACTTGCTTAAAGGACATTAGTAAGTTTTACGCGTTGGGGGCAATCATCAACACATTTATAGAATAGATTCCATTTTTTCGGAGCTTGACCACAAAATAAGTGTTATTTTTTGTTAGGTTAAGTGGTTAAGAACTAAATATCTTTTATTTTGTTTAAATAAGATTACATGTTAATTTAATTTAGTACTATTTTATAAAGTATAAAAATAAATGGTTTTTAATAATATTATTTTTTAAATTTTATTTTGCACTTTTGCTCGTTCTGCAGAAGAGGGAAACTACTCTTACTACATAGGGGTAGCAGGCGTTAGTGGACGGGGCGCCATTCGTCATAATTACGCACATGGGTCAAACTTTTTGATAATAAGTGTGCATTGACAGCAACTGTAGGAGACGTATTTGGCTACATGAAAATAGGCCTCGTTTTACAGTTTTAGAGTGCAATAACGACAGCCAAAATAAAACTCGGGTGAAAATGAGGCATTTCATACCATCAGCACGCATTATTAATTAGTTTATTATTAATTAGTCGGAGTCGGATGGAATCATCAAATTCCTTGCAAGTATATTTAAAAAATTATGGCTTGAAAAGCTACCACATGAAAATATTGATTGCATTCTCAAATATCTGACGACCGCTTGGTGCAGTGGTCCGCATGTCGGACTTCTAAACCAAGGGTCACGGGTTCGATTCCCGCACAGTACAAGCATAAGTGTGCATGAACATGTGTGTTTGTACTGGTCTGGGTGTTTTCTATTTATAATATGTATTTATTTACAAAAAAAAAGTATTTAAGTATGTATATCCGTTATCTAGTACCCATAACACAAGCCTCGTAGCTTACTTTGGGACTAGAGAATTGGTGTGCTTGTTGAGAAATATTGAATATTTATTATTATTTATTATTATTATTATTTATTTATATCTTTGGAAGTAAATAAAAATGTCAGATTGACAAGTTTCAAATGTCAAAAATCTTTAAATCGTGTAATAAATATTTGAAACTAATCCGAGTTTTGTATCATGCATCTACTAATTCTGTTTTTCATCACTTCCCAATGTGCAAACGCAAAGAAAGACATCATTCCAGTATTTATTTTGGACTACGATAGAGTGATGGCTCACTTGCCTGCCGAATCAAATCCGTTCACTAAAATCAGCAGTTCACACTTCGCCGATATAATACACGACTGTTTAAGAAGAAGTGAACTGATCATCATATTCGTTGAGGAACATTTCAGTGTAGAAGATATATCAATAAAAGATAAGTTGGGCACACCGTACCACCACCTTCACCGAGGTTTACTCGAAAACAACGTCAAATATTTCTCGAGTGTCATCGATCCATACCAGCAGTTGAATAAGATTTTTCAACAGCACCGATTCAATGTTTTCCACCTCTCTTCTGGAACGAAATTGAAAATGTTTGACGGCACATTTCACTACTTTTACGTTTTCTTCCAAGATGGAAAGAATGAAACGCGAGCGGAATTGCTTAGGAGACATGATTTAATAATGCGGGAGGTATACTTTGTAGTTCGTCAGCTATCGGAAGGGCCAGTGGTGGCTTTTTACACTGGAAAACATAATCCAATTGTTGTAGATGACATGCGATTTGTCGCGATGGCGCCACGATCTGTCACAATGGAGGAATCTGAAATAATGGTCGTTACTGATGGCGCTCTTTTCAAATTCGTAAGTAAGTGGATTATAAAGAAAATCATTTGATCACTAAATCACTGAATCAGGCGTTACTTTGCCCAAAACCATGACTAAAGCTGAACAAGAGGATTATTTTGCTTTAAATTTCCACTGAATAACGCCAGCACAGAAACCAAAATACATCCAACTGTAATCACCTGAAAAAAGCTAGAGCTGGAAGTCGCAGGACTTTACAATACCTACAACGTGACACATAAGATGCACCTGGAATCACAACACTGACACCAACAAAACACTGGACGCGTTTCGCTACTACACGTGGCATCCTCAGGAGATGTTGTCGCTTCGAAAGACTACGAGTCGCTCGAAGTCTAATTAAAAAATAAATTTTAAGAAAAATAATCCTCTTTTTCAGCTTTACTAAATCGAAAATTGCTTCCTACAAGCGCCAGAAATCGAGATGCAACAGAGGAAGTTAGTGTCTAAAGATATTATTAATTGGCCGTTGTTGTTCCGTGGGCCCCCGAAAATGGCCGACGAGTGTTGCAGACTTGCAGGAAGCCTCGGGATGCGCGAAATGCAGAGCTAATAGCAATGGAGATATTTAGAGGAGGTCTATGCTTAACCGTGGGCGTTGGACGGCTGTTATGATGAGAACATTGCCCATTGCCTTCTTTCTGCATGACCTTGAAGTTGACTGGCAAAAAATGCTCTTAGTATTCAGTCCACCCTTTGTACATTTCTTGTGCAGTAAAGTTTAAATTAATTAAATAAAATTAATAAATAAAATGATGTAAGTACATTGTCACTTAAACATCATGGATATGACTTCGCTTTTGGATGTCACGTCTGTTTTCTCATGCTGATTAACAGAGCCTCACAATCCAGCCATCTAAGCTACATGGATGTAGAAACCAATAATAAATCCATACTTATATTTTAAATGCGGAAGTAACTCTGTCTGTCTGTCTGTTACTTAATCACGCTTAAACTACTGAAACAATTTGCATGAAATTTGGTATGGAGATATTTTGATGCCCGAAAAAGAACATAGGCTACTTTTTACCGCAGGAAAATGACGAATTCCCATGGGAAAATTCAATTGGGCCGATCGCTTTTACGCCTAAAATACGGAACAGCTTTAAATGAAATTTGGTAAGGAGATAGTTTGAGACTTAAGAATGGACATGAGATACTTTTAACTGCGAGAAAACAACGCATTCCCATGGGAAAAATTACTTTCCGGGGAATCTGATCGCTTTCACTCTTATATTAGGTACCTACCAAAGATTTTAATTATATTTGAATAAAATTGGTTTTAAGGGAAAACAACGAATTACAAAAAAACTACCTAATACGGATGAAGTCGCGGGTAAAAGTTGGTAATGTTATAAACAATCATCGCTGTGTGCTTAACTGACCATATAACTTTTTCTCAGGCGTGTTTTCAACTACCCCAAGACGGTCATTTCACGTTCAATCAGCTACCAATGGTGGCTGAAGAGACGTGGACGAAAAGGTCAACCACCAAAATGGCGTACACAGATTTTGAGCTGGAGTTCAAATTTAGTTTTAAGGATACAGAGTGGCTGCTTGGTGAGTACCTACTTTTTTTGCCTCGTTGGTGTAGTGGCGAGGTTTCTGCCTTACATCGAATCCAAGGTCGAGCGAAAAATTATTGTGATTTTGTGTCATGAATTTCTCACTTTGAGAGTGAAGGAACAGAGAGTGCACCTGTGTATTGCGCTCATACTACAATTACATACACTTGTGCACTATAATAATATCTCCTGCGTAGTTGGCTGATCTCTGTTGAGATTGGCCGCGTGGTCTAAATCGGCTAGGAGGAATTTTGCTTTTTCCTTTTTGACGTGACAACGTCTTATAAATTGGTTTGCCGGGTGACACTTCAAGAAACTGCGTTACGCTGCTCCGCTCACGTTCCGCGCGAGAGAGACAGAGCGAGAGAGAGAGAGAGAGAGAGAGAGATAGGCATACACACCGGTTCATGTTATACGAATGAATATTCACATTAAAATTATTTTACCACTCAAAGTCGTTGTCACGTAAAACTTTCGCGCGTATACCGACTTTACAGGCAACCAATTTTTATTTTTATTTAACTATGTGCTTGCTTTGTCGACAATGTGGATTGCAGGTTGAAACCCTTAACACTTTGGCTTTTAGCCAATGCCAAGCTGGCCATTTAACTATAGCGATACAGTATCGATGCAAAAGTGTGCCACGACACAAAACTTTTCTTATCTCTATATGTATTACTAGCGACCCGGCCCAGCTTCGCACGGCTAGTCAATTATTCCACCGTGCGAAGCCGACGCGCCGGCAGTAAATATAGCCTATGTTCATCACGGATAATGTAGGTTGGAAGAGTTTTTGAAATCGGTCCAATAGTTTTGGAGCCAATCAATTTCAAACATACAAACAACCAAATCTTTCCTCTTTTTATGATTAGTGTAGAATTGTGCAAGAGCATTCGTTTCCTCCAAGCCCGTGTCGCGGTGCTAGGGCCTAAAAATATTATTACCCTTTTAAAGAACTCAGCGAGAAGACTGGGCCAAAACTTTGACATTGTGTTTGAACTTAAACGCGGACGGCCGCCAGTACTTATAACTGCTTTATTTTCTAAACGTATAACGAGCTAGAAGTCTCATCTTCACAGATCACGTGGCCCTCTTAGAAGATGGTGAAGAAGTTGGCCGTAAGGTAATGGGTGTAGGAGCAAGGTGGAACTGGGCCTTCTACTGCGGCGAGCCGCTGGTGGTCAGAAACAATAGAGATGGGAGTTCCGTCACTATTTCAGAATATAAGGTAACGACTGTTTAATACGGCTTAAAGATTCCCATAGTTGCCTGGGTAAAAGCGTCCATAGGACCTGGTGGATGCCGAACACTGCTTGCATGAATTTTCCTTCACTGACCACTAGAGACCGGATTATATGCAACATAAAATAGCCATTATATGCATGCAAATATGCAAGAAGATTGCTCTAATATGTACCTATTCTAAAATGCACAAAAACTAGGTGTTTTTGTGCATTTTGCATGCAAACATTGGCAAACATGCATCAAAATATGCAAAAGTTGACGATTATTTTGACGTTACCCGAATACTGCCTATCTTTTCAAAATTTTATGTGATAAATTTTATTTTTTTGCGTTATACACTGCGATTCTGAGCTTGCTTACTGGAATATACGAAAAATTTTAAAAATGTGCATCATCAGGGGATTTTTGGAAAAATATGCAATGACCGCTAGGATTGGACAAAATATGCAAATGCATATGCATTTTCTGTCCAATCCTAGCGTTCATGTTATGCAAATAAATATGCAAATGCATATAATCCGAACTCTACTGATCACTACATAGTCGCCTTCCGCGTCTTTCCTCATGTCGGTATGTAAGAACGTACGCTTAGATCCCAGATTTTAGCGCAGTTTTTTTGTTATAGTTAGAGGGATTTTATTATAAGTTAGTAAATAACACAGCGGGCAGGACATCGTCTACCAGGCTCGCTTGTAAAATATACAGGTAAGTTTAGGTTATTTTAAAGTTAGTGGCAGTATATATGTCGGTGTCTGTTTGTCAGAGTCTGCGCAAATCGCTATCTGTCTCGCATTTAACAGTTTTGGCTTCGTAGTGACTGTAATTTACTGTCATCAATGCGACTCAAGAATAGACATTAGTTGCCCTAGGGGTTCATCTTAGCTCTTAAGAGCTAGAACATAGTAAGCTACCCGAATTGAATTTAATGCGAGCAGGTTATGACCTGATGCTGCTTTCAGATTCGACCGCTCAAGACACGCAGAGACTATTTGAGGCGTGACAACAGCGGGTCTGGCGAGAGGCCGCCGCGGCCAACTCGACCAACTACCACTCCCTTCACTTTCCCTCCGCTTGGTGGCGGTGGCGGAGGCGGAGGCGGAGGCGGTGGCGGAGGCGGTGACGGAGACGAAGGTGAAGGCAGTGGCTACGGAGCTGGCGGTGACGGAGGCGGTGGAGAAGGCAGCGGCGGTGGCGTCGGAGGAACTCCAGGCTTCGGCAAATCTGTCAATTGTTCACCGTATTTCTCTTCAAGTATACTCGCCGGCCTCATGGTCTCCGCGATTTGCTTGGGCATTCTATCGTTTGGACTGACTGTTATGATGGACTGCTATTCAAATGACAGATTCGATGATCCGAATGGAAAAACGCTGGTGATACCTTCTGAAGGACCAGGACAGTGACAGTGAGATGACGTTCTTTGTGAACAGTTTTATGAACTCTTCCGTTTAAAATACAAAAGTTTTGAGACCGACATTATGGTCTAGTTTATAAAGCTTGCACTTTTAACTAATACTAAGGTAAATATAATGTAAACTAGCTGACCCGGCAACCGTTGTTTTGCCATTTAATTTTTTTTTTATCACTTAGAGGTATGAAAAATAGATGTTGGCCTATTCTCAGACCTACTCAATATGCTCACAAAATTTCATGAGAATCGGTCAAGCCGTTTCGGAGGAGTATGGCAACGAAAACTGTGACACGAGAATTTTATATATTAGATAGGTACCTAAACCGTAACAGTACAGATCGACGAGTGGTAATTTATTAATTAAAAGTTAATCGATTTTTTTTCTGTATAAATAGACTAAGTGTAGCAGTGAAGTGCATAAGCCACCTTAGTCACTGCCGTTTAGTCTATTTAGTTGAAGTACAGGGTGGTTCAGGTTTAGTTTCTGAAAGTGAGTTAGTTTGTTCAACAAAATACAAACGAATTGTTGTAAGAATAGTCGAATTTTAATTCCTTAAAGTAAGCCATGTATTCAGGTAAGTACCTAGCAGTTTTGCTTTTACTTGCACACTATAAATCTGACATCATGAAACATAATCTAACAACCTACCAATACCAACTCATAATCATATTTTTATTTTATTGATAGGCATTAAAAGAACAACTACAGTGTAGGTAAATGTATTGTTGTTTTATTTAACTTTTTTTGTGATTTTTAGGTGGTGTATAGACTACTACTATGAGCTCATGGTAGTTTTTTGAAGAAAACAAATAACAAATAGTCTTTGGTTTGGACTGATGACAGCATTTGTCACATCACATTAGCTGGCTGTCACAGTCAGTCTGTAAGTACAAAAAAATATGTAGGTACCTAGGTAGTATTGTATTGTATGGTTTGTTTGTTTCGTCAACACTGAAAAACAGGCCTAAACTTAGTTTAATTAAATAATGTCAAACCGTAATCAATAAGTGGTATTTTTTCTTTGTAATCAGTTCAAGTAGGATCTAACATAATGTCTGCAAAAACTTGTAAACTTGAAACGAGCAAAGTAGAAACTAATATGTTGGATACATGCAGAGTTTGCATGTATAAACAGCTAGAAATGACTTATATATTTGAAAACAACAGCGACATCATCGAAAAAATTCATTACTGTACAGGTTTGCAGGTAAAACAGTTAATTTTACTAAAAACTAAAATATAGGGATAAATATTTAGTAATGGCACCATAACTGAGATAAAAGTAGTGCTAACTTCCTGTTTTTGCTAGAAAATAGCCATTTTTTAAGTCAAGTGGGCGATAACACCCCCTAGTGGGCTCTGCAGGCCAATAGAAAGATGACATTAAGACACCCAGACAAATGGAAGTGACTTGAAGTTACAGACTTTTTGTCATAATGTAAAAAAACCTATTTTGGTATACAAATAGAAAATGGGTGTTTGGTTAAGTGATGTTAGACAAATGCTCGGATTAACAATGCTTATGCCATATTAATACTAGCTTTGTATACTGATTCATTTTTCGTTATTTACTGACTGTTACTTGTTTTGTGAGCCATGAATAAATAAAATAAAAATTAATGAATAAAATTAATCTCAGATATAAAGATAGATTAAGACTATAATGTACAACATAAAACAAAATTACAGACAAGTTTAACAAAGAAAGGTGTACAATGTAGGCAGTCCTATCGCTTGTAGCAATCTCTTCCAGACAACCTTTTATGTTGTTTTGTGTTTGTTATGTCCATTATTTAAAAAAACATAAATATTTCAGATCACCAAAGAAGATGGTCTGCCGCCACAGATATGCAAATACTGCATGCTAGATTTGGCTACCGCTTATAAATTCAAATCGTCATGCATACTTGCATATGACACATATCAGAACCTGCTGAAGAACGAAATAAAGACTGAACCAGACTTGCACTACGATGACAGCGATGGATTTGTCGATGACAATGACTATTTTAAGGTCAAAGACGAACCTGTTAAGTTGGAAGTGGAGGCGGCAGAACACAAGTAAGAATATTACTAAAGTATATGAGTAAACAACAAATTTTTTCTTGACTGCTTGAGGACAGTCATTGATTTTTTATTTAACATTTAAAAAAAGAAAAGGTACTTTATTATAATTTTTCTCTCCATTGTATGTGCACATTAACTATCAATTATGACATACAAAATACTTTTAATTTTCAACCCCTAATGAAATAGATAGGTCTAATAAGTTTGATACCTGTTCTATTGGTGTGTGTTCTTAGCTATGCTTTTTGAAGCTCACAGGCTGCACAGGCTGATAAATGTTAGCTGTTCCTGGATAAAGACGACAGTATTAAAAAATAAAAGTTTAAAAAACTATTATTTATTTTTATTTTTTTAGTTAATAGGGATAATGGAAAACTCTTATCAAGTTATTGCAGTGTCATTGGTACTTGATACGTGTGCCAAGGTTCAAATTAATCCGACTTCTGGAAGTTGGTGAAAATTGAGCTCAAAGATTCCGTTACATACATACAAACATACAGCCCAAGCTAATAAAAGTGAGTTAAAATAAAATTGGTTGCCTGTAAAGTCGGTATACGGGCGAAAGTTTTACGTGACAACGACTTTGAGTGGTAAAATAATTTTAATGTGAATATTCATTCGTATAACATGAACCGGTGTCTATGCCTATCTCTCTCACTCTCTCTCTCTCGCTCTGTCTCTCTCGCTCTGTCTCTCTCGCTCTTAGGCGGGTTAACTGTGCTCGAGTGGAAGGGACGCGTGCCTTTCACTTTTTATGTCTGTCTCACTCGCTCTTAGGCGGGCTAACCATGCCCGAGTCGAAGGGACGCGTGCCTCTCACTCGCTCTCATTGTGAGCGCGGAACGTGAGCGAAGCTTAACGCAGTTTCTTGAAGTGTCACCCGGCAAACCAATTTATAAGACGTTGTCACGTCAAAATAAATTTTAGTTTTTCAATTTCAGTGATCACCCAATAATACCACGTAAAAGGCCAAGAGGACCATACAAGAAGAGGGTGAAACCCAAAGGTGTTAAGCATAAGCCAAAACCAAAGGCCACATATTGGTGTCAATCGTGTAAAATCAGTTTTAAGAATAAAGCACAGAAAATTGAGCACGAGAAGAGCATTCATAATATTACTCCGGATACAGAGACGTGGATTTGTGAGGTATGTTTGTAAGTATACTACGCTAAATTAAAAGACACTGTAATAAAAAAAATTACTGCCACAGAGGGGACTCGACCCGCACCTCTCGCAAGCCAAGAGATTGGTCCAAATTTCATGAGGTGCTCTTTAGGCTGCAGCCATTTCCTTTATATTTATATTATATGTATATGTGTATGTCTATCATGTGATATATATCTTCTCTATATATATATAAAATTCTCGTGTCACAATGTTCGTTCCCGTACTCCTTCGAAGCCGCTTGACTGATTCTTATGAAATTTTGTGAGCATATTGAGTAGATCTAAGAATCGGCCAACATCTATTTTTCATACCCCTTAGTGATAAGGGTAGTCCACCCTTAACATTTATATGGCAAAAAAACGTTTGCCGGGTCAGCTAGTATATATATAAAATTCTCGTGTCACAATATTCGTTCCCGTACTCCTTCGAAACCGCTTGACTGATTCTTATGAAATTTTGTGAGCATATTGAGTAGATCTGAGAATTGGCCATTATCTATTATTCATAACTCTAAGTGATAAGGGTTGTCCATGATAATTTATATGGCCATAAACAATGTTTGACAGGTCAGCTAGTATAATATATATCTATGTAAATAATAAGTAATTAGTAGGTATGTATGTTTATTAATTGTTCTTTTTTTATTTAGTCTGTAGAGAACCATTTCTGTATGTTCTCTGCTTGGACCTGTGGTTGACTGGTAGAGAATGCCTCCGGCATTAGGTCCACCATTGTACACAAGTTTGTGCAGAAGTTTTTAAATAAATAAAACGATAATCGTTCTTTCGATTAAACATATTATTAATTAACGTGCTATTGCAATATTACACCTATAGCTATATTTTACGTGCCGCGTTTTATACCAAATGATTGTACATACATTGATCTGACTCCATAGTAAGTAGCTTAAGCTCTTGTGTTATTGAAATCAGACAGTGGTATCACAAATAAACTTACAAATACATATAACATCCAGACCAGTACAGACAAATGTGTTCATGCACATAAATGTTTGTACAGTGCATACTAATAGTCAACTAATTAACCATTACACCAAAGTGGTCGTTTACATACTAATTTATTAATCTAAATCTAAAATTTTAACCGTGTTTCTCATTGGCGTCCTGATAACATAACATGTAAATTTTTTTTTAGTTATTGCATTAAAAAAAACTTTTTTTTTACTTTGCATAAAAAACTTGTAAAAAAAACTTTTTGTCTTTGCATAAAAAAAACTTTTTTTGTCTTTGCATAAAAAAACTTTTTTTTGCCGTTTCATTAAAAAAAAAAACTTTTTTTGCCTTGGCATAAAAAAAAAACTTTTTTCTTTACAGCACTGCGGCAAGCTCTTCACAAACAAATCGTCGATGTGTTCTCACTTGTACACGCATCTGCCGCCAAAGTACTCGTGCGAGCAGTGCGACTACAAGGCCACGTTTAAGAACGACCTGGCCAAACACAAGCTAGTACACGCAGGTAAGACTGATAAATAAATTGTTTCAACAAACACACCAATTACCTAGCCCCAAACTAAGCGATAGCTTGTGCTATGGTGGCTAGAATAACGGATAGAAATACATAAATACATTTATAAACACTCATGACTCAGGACAAATGCTCGTGCTTATCACACAAACATTTGCCCCTAACAGGATTCGAACCCGCGACAGCCGGTTTTGTAGTCTTGACCTCAGACCACTAGACCAAAGCTGTCGTCAAAAAATATACAACAACGACACATTCATCGATCTGACTCCGTGGTATGTAGCTAAAGCACTTGTGTAATAATAACTTATTTATATTTTAACTTTAACTTTTTTAATTCCAGGCATAAAACTATTCCAGTGCCAAATGTGCGCGGGCCGGTTCCGAACCGCGTCCGGACTCAGTCAGCACATACAAAGGAACCACGATATGATACCCAAGAAGTTCCAATGTGAGCTGTGCGAAAAAAGTTTTTTTGATAGAACAAAACATACCAGGCATATGGACTCGCATAATAATATCAAACGGTAGGTAATTGCACCCCGACGAAAAAGAGTGGTGTTATGAGTTTGACGACTTTGTCTGTTTGTGTTTTTGTGTGTGCCTGCTATAACACCCGAACGGATGGATCGATTTCAAAGCGGATTTTTTTGTTCAAAGATGATTTCACCACTGTGTTCTTTTAGCTATGGCTGCTTGATAGCCGTTGAAGCACATCAGCTGTTTTTCTGGGTCATATCGGGGGTATTGGCTTTTTATTCGAAACATAAATAAACCACGGTGCTATGGATTTCGACAGCTACGGCTGGTCGAAATCCGTCAATCTGTTTTCCTGGATCATGTCTTATCATGATATGATTTAAAAATGTTGTTTTGTAATTAAAAATGTTTTTTTTTTTCAGTTTCGAATGTGAAGTCTGCCACTCCTGTTTCTCGAGGCGATGCTACTGGAAGAAGCACCGCCTTGAGAAGCACAACATCGTCATGCCCCGCGAAAGGCCTGGCAGGCAACGGACTGGCCTAATGCCTGGCAACACGACAGGCAACACTGAGCAAGCTGTTGTGACGTAAAACATAATTTAAAAAAAAAGTGTTGTGACGTAACGGCCTATGGAACACTCAGACCAGGATATATATATTTTAAATGTTGTGACATAACGGCCAATAGGCTTGAGCTAGGCTGGGACTTAAAAAATAAGGTGAAGTAGCATCCAAAAGGTTAATGCTTCTGCACGATTTCTGAACGTAAATTGTTTACCCCGGATCCACACACTGGCCGAATCGTTGGGTCAGAGACCCATCCCCTAAGGCCGGCTCCTCTCGTTGGACGAATAGTTGCCCGATATCATGCACTTTTCAACGCATGTTTCTAGCTCAACTTATAGGAAATATGTTCTAAAACCAACTATTTAACGTGTGGATCCGGGATAAGAAGCCATGCTCATGTTTTATTTTATTTATTTCAAGCCAGTGTAAGAAAAATGTTACTTTTGATTATTATCTGTATTGTACAAAAGAAATTACATTATGTAAAATGTTTATTGTTTTTATTGTGATAAGTTTATCAAACTAAAAATTTTTTGGGAGTCAGAATGTGTGTTTTATTTTCGCTAGTCGCTTTTTTATCGTCACTAAAATAATGAAAATGATGATCCAACGGAGCATAATGGGATGATTCTACTAGCCTATACAAGTGTCCCAAAAAAAGAGTGTCAAGCTGAAGCCTGGTAGAGGACCCCAAAGATTACCCAAATTGTTAGTAGTTTTCAAGTTTTAATTTTATTTTAGGCCGAGTTTTTTTCATTTTTCTTTTCAATACAAAGCCTAGTTTTAGTTTTATGAGTAAAGTAATCTCCTTCCTTACATTGAAACGAGATACGGAAAAAGAAACAATATCGAATAAATTGGGAACGATCGGAACAAAATGGAAGCTTCAACTGTAAAAAATATATACTTTTCATAGTTTTTAATTTACTTTAAAAATGTACTTATGGAAAATTATTTTCTGAAATCGGTCTCTGAAAGTTGTAAGTCGGAAATTTTGTACTTTTCATACTGTACAATTTGCATACTCTGATAAGTTCACGTTATTTTAACGTTAATTATTTTATAAGAGTTTAAGTTAAGCATATTAGTGGTTGAAACGGTCATATTGTGACTACTTCGACGAGAATTTCTTTTATTCTTCGTATATATGTCACAGACACTTTTTTCAGAAAGTATAGATACTACACTGTTAAAACTTGGTAAGTCGATGTATTCTGTATAACGCATTAAGCGGTGAGCAGCCCTCTTGAATCGGTTGAAGAGTAGCCTGAACCGCATCCTGAATGCATTTGCTTTGCTTACCGATGCGACATTTGATACGCCTGCACACCAGTGAAGGTGGCAAGACGCACCCAATGTGCGCCACACGCGTATAGTTTTTTTAATGTTATTTGTACTACTAACATATTTTTTTAAGATACTGTGTATTTATGGACATGGTCTGTTTTTTTTATTTCATTATTATTTTTAATTTAAATTGGTTTGAACGAGTTCTTGTTAGTAGTTTTTTTAAACGTCATAACTACAAAAACTTTTACCTATATCATGTTACTTGCTGCCATCTTGCTGCTACGGAACCCTTCATGGGCGAGCCCTCCCCTGAGTAAATATATTCCTTGGGCTAGCCCTAGCACAGATTACTAAATACATAGTTACTACGTAACAGATAAATCACTTCATAGAAAAATTTCGATACCTACAGCGTTAATAGACTACTTTTTCTGTCGCGTACAAAAATGCACCTACAGGTCTGAGTTTTAAAGTCACTATTGCTTCGCAGCTACGCGAGACCACGTGACGTGAGACCGAGCGACAATCTAACTAGGGTTGACACTTTCGGTAAAAATATTTCAACCACATTTTGCTAAAATGGTATTTGATTGACTGTTGTTGAAATAATATAACATTATTGAATAACAAATGTGAAATAAGAAATCCAGCCTGTATTAGGTATAACAAGCGAATTATGAGCTACTTAATTGTGACTCTTGCTATCTCTTTCTAAAACGAAATTTTCTACGGTGTGAGTACGGCGCTACGAGCATGTGACGTCACTGACTGGTAGCGGTCTCCATGTCTAATTAAAAAGTTTGATGCTCTATATCGCTGAAATTAAGGTATTTAAAAATAAGTACCTACCTATGTTGTGTTGCTATAAACATATTAAGTCAATAAAAAAAATCCATCAACAGCACATAAATTTCCACCACCAGAAGTCATTTTTCTTAAATAAAGGTAACGTTTAACAAGCACAGTTTACTTATTTGGTTCGTATGAAAACTAAATTGATCGTAAGCGTAACACGAATAATTATAGTGCGTCGTGAACTTGTCCGACGGTTGTTGGCAGCCCACTGAATTCGCACCGCCGGCTGTGCGGGCGAGAGTAGGCTATTACCGCGCGCAAGTACTATGTGAGATCGATACTCTATCGAGTGAGAGAGGCCTGGCCCTAGTCGCACTTGGCCAGTTCTCGGAAAGTGACAAGAAAGAATGAAATGAGTAAGTGAGTAGATAAATCAAATTCAATACTTGCTGTTCTCAAATAAATTACTTTTTGTAAGGAAAATTTTAAAAAATCTAGCGCATATAGCCACAAAGGTTATTTACATAAAAGTTTTGTTTTTATTTATTCTATCTGTTATTTGAATAAATTTGTAATTGATTTGAGGTCAGGGTGACGTTGGGTGAACAGTTGGCTGAAAAATCTAACACCCAATTAGAGGACTTGATTTTAGAAAGAAATATGTTCTTAAAATACAAAAAAAAACAGTGTACTTACGCATGAAATGTAACACCCACTTATTTTCGTTAACTTTTGCTTTTGCAGCCAAGTAATGAACATCCAACCATTTTTTAAGTATTACACAAACACTATACACCCGTTGGCATGTAAAGTACCTGATATTATGTTTTTAATTAATTCACATAATCTTATAATTGTTTGGCGCACTTGAAAACTGACATAATGGTTTTGCACACCTTTAAAGTGTGCCTATAACCCGACCATGAAAAAATGCTCGGTCGGTGATAGAGACAAAACATTTGATTCTTTTCTATTTCCTCTTGTAGGAATTGCAATAAGACTTATCTTTTTCTTTCAAAGCGTGTCAGCAGGCCCTTGTGATTGGTGCTTTGTTGGTGATTTATTCTGATGGCCTTTTGGCCATTATATAATAGCGTTCGTTTTCGGGCGAACTGTTGGCCCAACGTGTGGAGCCGGCTTCGAGTTAAGTAAGCCCGGCTTAAAAATTCCTGAACGAAATTGCAAATGTCCGCCGGAGTGAAACGTCAAATCATTTTTGACGTCGTCGTTTTGCTTGCTCGGTCGGCCGCGTTATCGAGCGATTTCAAAGTGAATAATATTTATTGATATAATTTATCAGTGCGTATCAGTGCCGTCTGGAAGTCCCATCGTAGCGGCTGGTAGATATCTGTAAGTTTTATTGAATATTTTTACGTAATTTGCGATTATTTCGCGGATACCTCTTGACGTGTTATCTTCGATTTGTAGTGCTGATTTTAAGCCGAATTAGCGGCTTACGACGGTCATTAAAAGGCTCAATTTTCACCTCTGATTGCGGTTCGATGATTGTACAATGTTGTCGCGGTAAAAACATGGAAATTGCGATAACAGGCGTATACTGGTTTTATTCCTATTGATGATATGTTTTCCTGACTTTGCTAGTTCGTTTCGCATTCATTTTGCACGAAATCGTTCTACTTTGCGCTATGATAAATTAAGTTTCGAATAAACATACTTCAAAGTAAGCCTAAACGGATTCACAAAAAGTAGGTATGTAATATTGAAATAATATTGAAATATTATAACAAAAATTATTAGGTATACCTTATGTTATACAAATTCTTACCAAGTTTTATGTGCTAAAAGTGTCCTATTGACAATAAACATATCAATAACAGTACTATCATGAACTTTATACTTAAATTTGATTATTAAATACTATGAATTTTAAAGAAAACCTGTGTTTTAGACTCATTGGATATACTTGAGTGGGATAGCTGTTGGTTTGGGCATTGGCCATTTTTTGGGGAAGACCCACGGTTGCTTTCAGCAAAATTGAATACTTACAAAGCCTTTCAGTTTTATTTTTTATATATATTATTTTTTAAAAGTTTATGATTTTTCTTTGGAAATTTGGCATTGGATTAGATCTATTTTTATTGCTGTTTTTTGTGTTCCGTTTCATCACCGGCATTGAAATGAAAATTTGCAAAACATTATAAATAGCAAAAAAAAAAAAATTTTTAGAAATAGAAATCTTTATTTGTTTTTGGTTAAGTCATAGTTATTTAGCATTTTATTTAAAGTTTTTTTATAGAAAAGTTAGGTTAAATTGTTTATATAATATTTGAAAGTCTAATTTGTGTCAAAACTGACACGCCATGGCCCTTTATTGTGGTACTAGTCTGCTCGACAGTAGAGTGCATTTCCAAACCATGAGGCTTGGAGGGAGAGCAGTCCTTGCCCGCTGTAGCAAATTGCAGGCACCTGTGCAAAGGCAAAGGTGACCAGTTAGCTGAAGCTGCGCAAGCGAGTGCTGGGGACTGCTTTTTGATAGGCAAGGGCAAAAGGGCTGCACTTCCCACAGTGCAGGAGACATGAAAATCTGAAGTCCTTCATAAACCACTTACAGGCCAGACACTATGTTAGGTTAGGTTAGTATGGTCCCCGCAAACCCCTAAAACAGTGGTGATTTTATTAAATTTTAACCAGATGGACCCATTTTAGTTACTTTTTTTATTTGAAAGATAATTTTATCATTGTGGTTCTAAGCTATGGCTTGTCAAAATCCATTTATCCATTGAATCTCACCAGCGGTTTTCCTGGCTGTTTGGGTCTAGCCAGCCCACAAGCAGACATGGTAAAGCTAGTAAGCATGTTAGCAATGGCTACTTCCATATCTACGCCCAATTCTGAGACCTTGCTAGGTTGACAGTCCATCAAACTTTTGCCTGTGTTACAATTTAGTCTTATGACTGTCTGTTATTAATAGATACTATAGAATACATAGCTAATTTCAATAGAGTGAGCAAACTGTGCAGGAGATATTATAGTGCACAAGTGTGAGCGCAATACACAGGTGCACTCACTGTTCCTACACTCTCAAAGTTTGGTGAGACGTCAATCTAACATGACCGGAGAGAGTTTGGGCCCAAGACCAACGTCTTCACGTGCTGTCCGGGGCATGAAGATGTTACACCGCCAACTTCCCGACTCCGAGCTGTTTCTGAGAAATTCATGACAGAAAATCTCAGAAACAATTTTCGGTTGGGATTTGAACCCAGGACCTCTCGGATGTGAGGCAGAAAATTTGCCTATTTACCAACGAGGCAGTCGGCCCGTATCTACACTTCCACATTAAAATTGTAAACAGGAAAGATGTGGTTTTTTAGGGTTCCGTACCTCAAAAGGAAAAAACGGAACCCTTATAGGATCACTTTGTTGTCCGTCTGTCCGTCCGTCCGTCTGTCAAGACCCTTTTTCTCAGGAACGCGTGGAGGTATGAAGCTGAAATTTATATCAATTACTCAGGTCTACTGTCCCTTGAAGCTGTGAAAAAATCAAACTTCTAAGCCAACGCAATCAAAAGATACAGCCGTTTATGCCGCAAATTTTCGACACTTGCAAGGGAATCAAAACCTACAGGGTGCTTCCCGTGAACTCAGAATCTTGAAATTTGGTACGAAGCAACGTCTTAAAGCATAGATAAAGGAAAAATTACGAAAACCATAAATTTTTAGTTACATCACATAATATATATATTTTTTAATAATTTTAAACTTACTACCCATTTTCTCATAAACGCATAGAGGTATTAAATTGAAATTCATACCAAATACTCAGGTCTATAATACCTTTAAGCTGTAACAAAATCAAACTTCTATGTCAACGCAATTAAAAGAAACAGCAATTTAAGCTGCATATTTTGAAACTCGCAAGTACTCGCAAGGGAATCAAAACCTAAAGGGTACTTCCAGTCGACCTAGAATCTTGAAATTTGGCATGAAGCAACGTTTTATAGTTTTATAGCACATAAAGGAAAAATTCCGAAAACCTTAAATTTTTAGTTACATTACAAAATATATATTTTTAAATAAATATAAACTTATTACTTTTTTCCTCATGAACGCGTAGAGCTATCAAGTTGAAATTCATATCAAATACTTAGATCTAATTGCCTTTAACCCGTGAAAAAAAAAAAAAACTAAGTCAACGCAAAAACGCAAAACGCAAAAGTACAACCATTGATACCGCATATTTTGAAACTCGCAACTACACGCAAGGGAATTAAAACCTAAAGACCACTTCCCGTTGACATAGAATCTCGAAATTTGGTAAGAAGCAATAGCTTACAGCACAGGTAACAGAAAAATTCCGAAAAGCTTAAAATTTTAAGTAGTTATACCACCAAAAAAATTGTGATTGTAAACATAATTGTAGTTACAGCAATGACCGCGAGTTATTATACTATGTATGGGGAGGGCAACGTTTTTCAAACGGCAAAGACGACCTCACTCATCGTCATTCAATCCCGATGTTTTGGTGAATGTAGCTGTATAATCTAAATGCGTCCTAACAGCTTAAAGTGTTATACTTATAATTAAATTCAATGACATTATTATAAACGATAAAGAGATCTTTGTCTTAAATTTATGCTCCTCCATCTTTCCCCATTGTAATGTTATGAATTTCATTTTGCAATAAAAATACCATAGTTATGACTCGATTGTCGTGATGAACGAACTTTGTAAACCTTGCAGGTTTGTACGGAACCCACGGTGCGCGAGTCCGACTCGCACTTGGCCGGTTTTTTAGTAGGCTTCTAAACTTATGACCTCCCAATCTTAAGAACGCAAAGCAAAATGTTTTGCACCACGCCAGCTTGCTAGGCAGTAGAGGTCACGGTGACATTCACTCGACATTGTGCCTGACCCGCCAGGGGCTATCGATACACGGTGACCCGCGTATCAGGAAGTCAATGGCAACTGTGGCAACGCAATCTGTACACCGCACAGTGGATCGAAACCGTATTTTGAGTGACATTGCAACCTTTAAGTTTATTGTTTTGCATTTTTCTTTTTGCCAATGAATAGACCTTAATTACCTTAACAGTTAACAAAACATGTACTATAACATTTTGTTCTAAATGTTGTAGTTGAGTCGTAAATAAATAATTTATGTTTTGTGTCTATGAAATTGAACTATTAAAAAATAATTACCGAAAAGCCATGCTTGATCTCTGCTTGAAACATTTTTTTTCCTATTAAGTGGCTCTTCACGCGTTCACTTCATCACAGTCTGGAATTGCATCCCAAGCCTGATTTTTTCTACTGCTAAAAATATTATCGTAAGGTCACCTGTTGGCGACCTGCACCGCAAGATCCTTTTTGGCCACAATATTTCGAAATTCTAGTTTTCTTTTATATACTTTTGTTTTTGTTCCTTTTTTACCATTCAAAATGTATATGTCAAAAACAGTGTAAAATAAATACGATAGTGAGCTGGTCATAAAAGGAAATCCGGGTTTTATTTTGGCCATCCTCAACATTTTTTGGTGTCAGAAGTTGTGCTATTAAAATATACGGCCATGCCCATGGTAACCAGATTCCGCTCGCTGGTCCATAAAAGTAACCCGGAATTACGTGAAAGTGCATCAGTGTCTCGTGATATTGCTGCCATTCAAGACAGTGCTTCTTCCTGTGGTGTCCTCGCACCAGCGCCGTCCAGCATACCTCACGCCGAAACACAAGATATGCCTCTCCAGTTACCTGACCTAAGCGCCCAAGCGCCAGCAGTAAGCTCATCTCCAATTATTCATCCACTGTCGAAATCTCACTCAAAATCAAGTTCCCGATCTACATCCACCGTAAAAGCACAGCAACTAGCCGCAAAGGTCGAGCATGCACGACGTTTGGCTAAAATAGACGCAGATCGCGAAAAAGCTGCTGCGGAGCGTGAGAGGGCTGCTGCCGCGCGTGAGAAGGCATTGGCAGATCTTGAACTACAGGCCGAGCTTGCGGTCATTGCTAGTAGTTCCTCGCGCAGCTCAAGAACAGACTACGTGGAAAATTGGTTAGTTCGTTCTCATAATAGTACCGTAGTCTCAGATCAATTTAATCAAATGCGTCCTCTCGACAGGGAAACGGACAATGAGAGCCCTGGCGGAACACGCCATTTACCTACATCGGTGTTACAACCCGGTGACGAGCCTGCTACCAGGCCAGAGGCCAAAACTGCCTCCTTCCGAGAAAACGCTCATCAAGTAAACACTACTTTACATGCACCAGAACTAGGTACACACAACTGTAGTTATGACCAATGTAATTTGCACAGAAATAAAATACAAGATAGAAATGATACACAAGACAATTTTATTCAGCTCGCCAACGCAATCGCGGACCTCGGCCAGAAGAAAACAAGGGTGAGTGATATCCCTAGATTTGACGGTCGAGCACTGGACTGGCTCCCGTTCAAGAGGGCTTTCCAGCAGTCCAAAGGAAGCTTCGCGCCGAGCGACAACATAACAAGGATCGCAGCAGCTCTTCATGGTGCAGCAAGGGAGGCCGTCGCGATGCTACTTGTGTCTGCGGATGACCCAGAGCAGATCATCAGGGCACTGGAGAACAGATTCGCTCAACCTGAGTATATAGTTTTACAGCAGCTTGCTCTCGTTCGAGGTCTTCCTAGACTCGCTGTTTACGAGGCTCCACGAGAGCTTAACATCTTCGCCTGTCGAGTCCGCAACTGTGTTGAGGTCATCCGGCTTCTCAACCAACCCGAGTATCTCGCGGCACCCGAACTTGCAAATACTATAATAGGCAAGTTAACTCCGCTGCTCCGATCGAGATGGGCTGACTTTGCGGCGGCACGGGTGGGCTCTGGCAAATTTAAATTAGAAAATTTGGCTGACTTTTTAGAAAATGAAGCAAATTTGCAAATTAAATTCGGTTTTATAACGTCAGAGTCGACACCCATCAATGTCAATAAAAGTCAACCTATCAAAACAAACAAAGATAAAATTTACGCAATTGCAACCTCTTCAGATTCTACAAAAAGTATTTATTCATGTCAATACTGTGATAAAGGCAATCATGAGGTAAGCGGTTGCGGAAGTTTTAAATCTCTTTCCTTGGATGATCGTTGGCAGTGGGTTATGGATAACAAAGTTTGCCGTAAATGTCTTCGCAAAGGCTCGCATCAGTACAAGTTCTGTAAGAAACGATGCGAAGTTGAAGGTTGCCCAACAGAAAGACGGCACCACACACTGCTTCACAGAACCCGGTCAGCAACCTCAGCTCACGTAGAAGTACAGTCATCATCATCGTCGGTAGTACAATCAGCCACAGAAATTCCTTGTACTATTTTTGAGGCAAGTTCCTCTAAGGACAAACCGAAATCGGCCATCGTGGCCCATAGTTCTTCGCCACCAAACTCGTCTTCTCTCAAGCCACTTCTAAAGGTGATAGCGGTCACCGTCACTGGACCCCATGGCAGTGTGGATACATACGCCTTATTGGATGATGGGAGTTCCGTGACGCTTTTGGATAAATCTGTGGCGGACTCGGTGGGAGCTAAGGGGCATAAGTGCAAATTAAACATTAACTGTATTGGTGGGTTGAATACACAGGCTGACGTCAGTTTCATCGACATCAAGGTGAAAGGCCGACACAGTGCAGATACGTTTGAAATAAGGGCGCGCGCTATTCCTAACTTAGGTATTAAAAGCCAATCTGTTCCTTTAGATGACATTGTCGAGTATAAGTATCTGTCAGACCTGGTTAACGTCTTAAGCTACGATGATGCGCAGCCTATGCTACTCATAGGGACAGACAATTGGCAAATGACGCTTCCTAAAGCAGTTCGCCATGGCACTCGTAATCAGCCAGCAGTTACCTTTACGGCGTTAGGTTGGGTTCTCTTTGGTACCATTTCACATAGGTCTCAATACGTTGACTCATTTAACCACATCACCACTGTTGACGACAACGATCTTTCGTTAGATTTACTCGTTAAAGACTATTTTAAACTGGATTCAATAGGAATTACAAAGATTGATCATCGTAGCGCTAGTGAGCAACGCGCGTTAGATATTCTCGAGGGCACAACCAAACGACAAAATTCAGGTAGGTACGAAACGGGACTGCTGTGGCGTGATAACATCACAGCTGTCCCTAAAAGTCGCGAGTTGGCTCTCTCTAGGTTCACGAGTCTTGAACGTAAGATGGCCAAAGATAGTACTTATGCTGATGCTTACAAACGAAATATTCAAGGCATGATCAGCAAGGGCTATGCTGAACTATGTACAGGTCCTCCTTCTGGTCATATCCCGTGGTACCTCCCTCATTTTGGAGTCGTCCACCCACACAAAAAGAAGTTGCGCGTAGTCCATGATGCTGCAGCAAAGTGTGCTGGTATCAGCCTTAATTCACTGTTATTGACTGGACCAGATCTTTTACAGCCACTGCTCAGCAGCGCCATGCGATTTAGGGAAGGTCAAGTTGCTCTGTCAGGGGATATCAGGAAATGTTTCCACAGATTAAGATAAGACCTGAAGATAGAGACTCCCAAAGATTTTTATGGAGAGACAGCCCTGATTTACCACTCCAAGAATTCCGAATGTCTTCGATGATATTTGGTGCTGCATCTAGCCCCTGTACTGCGCTATGGGTTAAAAATAGAAACGCAAGTCAATTTCAATCTAAATACCCTGATGCTGTACGGTCTATTATCGAAGACCATTACATGGATGACTTTTTGGGCAGTTTTGACAGTTCCAGCGAAGCTGCCAAACTAGCATCGGAAATACTGTGTATACACAAGGCTGCTTGCTTTGAAATGCGGTCTTGGGTATCAAATCATGAGGAAGCGTTAGCTTTGATCCCTTCTGACCTGCGCGCCACAGATGTTACTGAGGTAAACTTAGGTCCAACTTCTCCTTCACAAGTTCGTGTACTGGGCCTGACGTGGAACGTCAGTGGGGATAGGCTGCATTTTTTACAGTCTCTTCCAAAATTACCAACTAAATTTACCAAACGGTCTGTTCTATCTTTGTTAATGTCTATTTATGATCCTCTGGGTTTTTTAATCCCGGTTATAATGAAAGGTCGTGCGCTTTTTCAAAAAACCTGGAAGTTAGGCGTTGATTGGGATCAAATAATACCTTGCCCGTTGATTGAAGACTGGAAAAGTTGGTTTTGCGAAATTCAAAATTTGTGTAATAGTTCTGTACCTCGGTGCTATATGAATAGTAACAAACATCCTAAAAACGTCCAGCTTCACGTTTTCGCCGACGCAAGCGAACGAGCTTATGGCTGCGCAGCGTACTGGCGCTTTACTTGCGACGACGATAGCGTAAGCGTGTGTCTTATTGGGGGAAAAGGCCGGCTTGCGCCACTTAAACCTGTCTCCATTCCAAGACTTGAACTGCAGGCCGCCCTTATCGCCTGTCGTTTTGGCACGTACGTAACCGACGCGCATAGGCGGAAGCCTGATCAAACCTTTTACTGGTCAGATTCACTGACTGTACTGAAATGGCTTCGTAGTGACGCCTGCGTATTTAAAGCTTTCGTTTCGTTTCGTGTAGGAGAGATATCCGAAACAACTAGTATTCAAAATTGGCGGTACGTCCCCACGGCTTTAAATGTCGCTGACGACGCTACGCGTAGCCGTGACAAATTCTCAACTTCATCACGTTGGTTCACTGGCCCTTCATTCCTTTTGTCACCAGATGCTGACTGGCCATGTGAACCAGTGTGTAACGTCCCACCGGTGGCCGAAGAACTAAAACGTGATTCGGAATCGGTAGGACTCTTGATTGCCGAACCGCGACAACTGCCTTCACCGGTAGTTGCGGACCACCAGCGTTTTAGTAGCTGGCTACGCTTGCTTCGCGCCACAGCTCGAGTACATCAGTGTATTAGAGTTTTTCGGTCAATTTTACATCCAAATTCAAAATTTCCTTCAAACTCCCTCCGAGATCACCAAAATTTAATTTCACTTACCGTAAAAGATCTCAACGTTGCAGAGATCCACTTATTTCTGAAGATTCAAGTAGACTCATTTCCTCTCGATTTAATTCGCGTTCTTACAGCGCTTCTCGTTTCTAAGGACAGCAGACTTAAAAATATCTCAATCTTTCTGGGAGAAGACGGGCTACTGAGGCTTTCTGGCCGTACTGGTGCTACGAAAGACGTGGAATCCCACCCGATTATCCTGGATGGCAAACATTACATAACAAAACTCCTGATTCACTACTGGCACATCAAGTTCGCTCATGCAAACAACGAATCCGTTGTCAACTAGTTGCGCCAGAGATACTACGTCCTCGGCTTACGACCAGCGGTGAGAGGAGTGTCACAAAAATGCCAGTTTTGCCGCAATAATAAGACGAAACCTGTAACCCCACCGTGTGGAGATCTTCCAGATGCGAGGTTGGCACATCACCAGCGCCCTTTTACCAATGTCGGTTTGGACTATTTCGGTCCCGTCTACGTCACCATCTGCAGGAGGAAAGCAAAGAGGTGGATAGCACTTTTTACGTGCATGACTGTCAGAGCAGTGCACTTAGAATTGGTTGATAATTTGTCGTCGGATTCCGCCCTGATGGCGCTTCGGCGCTTCATCGCTAGAAGAGGATGCCCAAGTTCCATCTACTCAGACAACGGAACCTGCTTCGTCGGCGCCGCGAAGATACTGCCGGAGCTTTTTGATTTCTGCACAGACCGCAAAATTGAATGGCGCTTCATCCCACCTTCAGCGCCTTTTATGGGGGGCTGTTGGGAGTGGTTAGTTCGATCAGTGAAAACCACTATTGCTGTCACCCTGAGGGAGCTTGCTCCCAAAGAAGAAGTTTTGTACACCCTACTCCTCGAAGCAGAATGCATAATTAATTCGAGGCCACACACGCACGTACCAGTGGACGTCGATTCGGAGCACGCTATCACCCCTTTTACTTTTTTAATCGGTTGCTCCAGTCACGAACCAGCCACTGGAACATTTGATGACACAGACCTGCATAGACGGGCCGATTGGAGGAAGGCGCAGAGACTAGCAGATCACTTTTGGCAACGCTTTGTCAAGGAATACTTGCCAACTCTCGTCCCTCGTAAACCTATTCCTCAAAGCCGACAACTCATGATCGGCGATCTCGTATTTGTAGCCGACGGGACCCTTCCGAGAAACTATTGGCCACGTGGACGAGTATCAGCAGTGTATCCCGGCAAAGACGGGATAGTGCGGGTCGTAGATGTTGCAACGAAAGGCGGCGTGCTGCGTCGTCCCACACGTAAAGTGGCGTTGCTGGTCGCCGGCCAGTAATAGGTGCTTCTCACCGTCGGGGGCCATGTTGGCGACCTGCACCGCAAGATCCTTTTTGGCCACAATATTTCGAAATTCTAGTTTTCTTTTATATACTTTTGTTTTTGTTCCTTTTTTACCATTCAAAATGTATATGTCAAAAACAGTGTAAAATAAATTCGATAGTGAGCTGGTCATAAAAGGAAATCCGGGTTTTATTTTGGCCATCCTCAACAGTCACCCGTCTAGACAGGTGCACAGTAGGTCGAAACGGCATTTTAAATGACATTTTGACTAACATTTTTTTTTCATTTTTCTTTTTGCCAATGGATAGACCTTAATAACTTTAACAAAAAATGTCGTACAACATTTCGTCCTAAATGTAATAGTTGAGTCGTAAATAAATCATTTATGTTTTGTTTGTATGAAACTGAACTTTAAATTAATAATTACTGTAAAAGTCGTGCTTGATTTCGGCTTGAATCATTTTTTTTATTTTAAGTGGCTCTTAAACTATCGTCGTACACTCGAAACATACGCATAAGTCTGCAACTCTTTGAATTTAAAAAGTTGAAACAAAAAATTCATGGCAAATAACTTGTAACACTAATCTTAATTAAATAATATCCATGCAAAAATAATATTATTTGAAAAAGAAAAGTACACAAAAACAACAAAATATATATATATGTATATATTTAGATAATAACCTGGTATAATTTTATATCATTGTAATTAATAATGTAGCGTACAACCCGTTTATACACCTATACATACCTATTTATTTATGATTAATCATTTATCAATGGAACAGTAATTACTTAATAATTAATTAGTAATGCTCATACGTTTAAAGTGATTAGCGTTCTGTCATGTCACTATCGGAACATTTTTCAGTGAAAGTAGTTACGTTAAATAACATCAACAAAGATAATTTAACTTATTTAAACCTTTAATGAGGGTAGATTTTTATATAAAAAGCCCGTATTTAAAATTCATAACCAGTGTACATTTAACCGTGCTATAACTAAAACATCTCGTGATTGTTATATAAAATATTGATCCTAAAATAGAAATATAGTAACTAATTAAGATTTGTTTATGATCTTATGGGAAAATCAGAGAGTAAAAAAACCTTTTTGGTTATTTACAACCGAAAATAAATGTGCCGGAGGAGAAAAGCGCTATGCTTCGAAAGTTTTGTGCCCGATTTTGCTCTAACGTAAGTGCCAGGTGGGAAAGGTGTTGTCGGACATTACTCCAGTTTATAAGTAAAAATGGGGATTGGTTAGGAGCCCACTAAATTGGCCCGAAGGTATCATTTCTGCTATTGCCAAACGCGAAGAGATCGAGCTTTGTGATAGCGATGACACCGAAAATCTTCCACCTTCTACATCAGAACCTTTAACATCAACATGTAATCTAAGAAAACCTTTTACTGATTTGAGCTCAAGGCAGAAACGAAATGTGGAGCATATGAACCATCACTCTTCTTGTCGCCTGAAGAATTATCTGCTGTTACAGTATGTAACGCCAAGCCTCAGCCACCATAGCCAATCATAGCCAATCCTAGCCAAGCCAAGCCAAGCCAGCCAATCCGAGCCAAGCCAAGCCAAGCCAGCCAATAGGAAGCCACCGCCATGCCAGTTGACGCTCCCCACTACAACTTCCGCTAGCCGTGCGCCTTGGGTGGGAGCAAGCCCTTATAACGGCCAGACAGCTCAGTCTAGCCACTATTGCCCTCTTAGCCACTGAATAGGCCGAAACTCTGCCAATTTGTATTTTGATAGTTGATTATAACCTAATTTAAATAAAATCTGTGTGCTTATCGTTTTGCCTGTTTTTTTATTTATGCCACTCATTACACTTCAGAAGTGGGATAAATAAAAAGATTCGGCCATGAAGCGCAATCACACCGATAGACGTGAAAACGGAAGGCCTGTTCGCCCTTCTGGATGGATTGAATCTTCACCGACTCGCAGCGAAAACGTAGAAGAGGACTCCGAAGAAGTTACACCACCAGCCAGGAAGATTCTGAGAAGGCTTTTGGAGGACGAGGTGCAGAAGGCCATGCGAGAGCTGAACGAAGAAGTACCCGCAGCCATCAAAATAAAGGTGCACCGCGCAGCATCCCTCATACCTGAATTTGACTCGGATAGCGACGATTGTACAGCAAGTAACTGCGTGACTCAAAAAGATCGACCAACTGGGTGAGATACATGGATGGAACGACGCTAGGCATTTCACCTGCAAGACACAGATTTTCTGAAACGTATGAACGTAACGGAAATACGCGAAAGATTTAAGGTTGTCACTACATGCAAGGAATGCCTTCTTCCTGGGACATCAATCATTAAGGTTTACATAGAAGACAACGACGAGGATAACGATGTGGTCACCCGGCCGTAACACTGCGAGCTATCAAGCGTATCCTACTCCATCCCTGCTACGCTGTTGCGTGGCTCAACGGGCTACATCAAGATCGTCAACACTGGCATCGGGAAGTTCGTCTGGCAGCGCGGCGAGGTGCTGACCAGAGCAGACAGCTACGACGCCACGTCTCTTGCTGATACACAGGTCAGTAAAAAAGCCAATAGTATTTTGCCATTGCCACACAAGCCATCAGCCATAACTAGCTCGCCATATTATTACTTTGCATCAGCCATAATATTGTTTCAACGGTCTTACATACGAGCTTAGCCTATATTAGTACCATAGGAGGGGTTTATAAATAAAATCAAGACAGGACCACTAAATAAAAACGATTATGATCATTTAATTAATTTATTAACCGATTACAATGATTGTTTGGCAAGTAATACAAACGAACTAGGGTGCACTGATTACACAAGAAAATAAATTTAACAAATTCACAGCCGATATATAGACAACCTTATCATATGTCGCACAGGGAGCAGGAGAAAGTTAAAACGAAAGTATCCTAACTATTAGATGCGGGTATTGTCAAAGAATCCGAGTCCAGTTTCGCTTCTTCAGTAATTTCGGTAAAGAAAAAGAACGGCGATTATAGGCTTTGCGTAGATTACCGGGCGCTTAATTCCATCACAGTCAAAGACAGATTTCCGTTGCCACAAATGATGGTCAGGTCTCAAAATTAGCAGGCTTTTATTACCACCAACTTAAAATAAGCCCTGAAGACACACATAAGACTGCTTTTGTTACACCTCAAGGTCACTTCAAGTATACACGCGTTCCGTTTGGTCTCGCAAATGCATCGTCTGTCTTCATGCGGTTGATGAATAAAATAGTTGATTCCATAAAAAAAAAGAATACTGCGGGGGTAGTTCGAAAACTTTATCACACACCGGTCATATCGATGACCCGAATAGATTTTCGCACGAATTTAATGTCTTAGCATTTCTTGATGACATTTTACTACCTTCTTGTGACGTTGCATCGGGGTTCACTGTATTAGAAAAAGTTCGTTGTAAACTCAGATCTGAAAATCTTAAACTTAATATGAGTAAATGCGAGTTTTTGCAAAAAAAATATATTACCTACTTGGGGCACGAAATATCATCGGATGGTATTCAACCGGGTCAAGCTAAATTGACAGTTGTGTCACAGTTTCCTACTCCTACCAACGTTCATGAAATAAGACAGTTCTTGGGATTGCGTAGCTATTTTCGCAAATTTATAAAGAATTTTGCAGTTATTACGCGTCCTTTGTCCGATTTTACAAAGAAAAACAGTGTTTGGGTTTAGGGTTGTGATCAGTGTCAAAGTTTTAAGGAGTTAAAACGTTGTTTATGTACAAACCCTTTACTTGCGTTGTTTGATCCTACTTTGCCTACGGAGATACATACGGATGCATGTAGTTAGGTACTGCAGGCGTATTATTACAACGACAAGCCGATGAGACATTACGCCCCGTTATGCACTTTAGTAGGGTTACAAGTAAAGAGGAAAGTATGTACCTTAGCTATGAACTGTAAACTCTTGCCGTTGTTGAGTCATTGCGTAGGTTCAGAGTGTATACTCGTATTGTAGGTAAACAAGTAAAAGTATTCACCGATTGTACAGCGGTTCGAGCAACTTTAACTAAGCGCGAGCTTATGCTTCGTATAGCTAGGTGGTGGTTATCAATACAAGACTACGACATTAGAATTGATTACCGGCCGGGGGATCGCATGAAACACGTAGACGCGCTGAGTAGGAACCCTGTTGTATATACTATGAACATTAGACGGCTTTAAATAACAGACTGGTTTCATACTGTGCAATATCTAGATGAGAAACTTAAATGTATCATTCACTAACTCAAGGGTGGTAGTGCTTCTACAGGTATTACTAATAACTATGAACTAATAAATGACAGATTATATCGTAAAACATTACTTGGAAATCGCCTAGAAGTCCCTTTTTCGGCTCGATGGAAGATAACACAGATGCACCACGATAATATCGGACATGTAGGCTTTCAAAAATGTTTAGAGTTAATAAAACAAGAGTATTAGTTTCCTAAAATAACCTGCTTTATTCGCAAATATGTAGATGCTTGTTTACACCGTGCCAAAGAAAATCAAGGTAAAAGGGAAGGGAGACTTTTCCCAATACCTTAACCTTCTGAGCCAATGCGTATGGTGCACATTGATCACTTAGGGCCTTTTTGCAAGACCATAAAGGGTTATCAGTACATGTTGGTCCTGACAGATGCTTTCTCTAAATTTGTCATAGCAGAGCCCACTCTGACAGTAAATGCAGTAGAAACAATTCGAGTTATAAAAGAAGACGTTTAGCTTATTCGGGTATCCAGACAAAGTAGTAAGCGACCATGGAAAAGCCTTAAGAGTAGAAATTTTAGGCAGTTTTCGAATGATAACAGTTGAAGCACATATTAACTTCTATTGCTTGTCCAAGGGCTAACGGGCAAGTTGAACGTACTAATCGAACCATACTTAACGCGTTGCGAGCCACTGATCCTAGTGAGGCTGCAAATTATTGGGCTAACTGCTTGCCCGATGTCTTGTGTAGAATAAATAATACGCTTAACGTTAGTACTACTTACAAGCCATAGGATTTAATGTTTGCAAGGAGCTCTAGGCCTCGTTGCGATATAGGTCTTAAACCGTGAGACTGATTCTGTTGAGGATAGGCGTAGGAAAGCTAGTACCCAGTTAAAGAAAGCTGGGGAAAAGATGAAGCGTGATTTTGATAAAAAGCGTAAGCCCAGCCGGGTTTATAGATAGGGAGATTTAGTATTGTGGAGACAGGCTCCCACAAATAGTGCAGCTAAAGTCAATACCAAACTCGATGATTTCTTTTCAGGTCCCTATATCATAACTAAGTTTGTTGGCAATGACAGATATAGGATACGGAGCATTAAAGGCTTAAAAGGCTATAAAGCTTTTACAGGACTAGTTGCTGCAGACTCATTGCGGCCCTATACAAGCACCGTACCTATGTCTGACATTGCTAGCAGCTCTGATGAGCAATTGGAAACCGAAGACCTCATTGTTTTACTTAAGAACTAATACTACCCTTCCCCATTGCGGGAGCAATCATTGTTTCAGGACGGCCGAATGTAACGCCAAGCCTCAGCCACCATAGCCAATCATAGCCAATCCTAGCCAAGCCAAGCCAAGCCAGCCAATCCGAGCCAAGCCAAGCCAAGCCAGCCAATAGGAAGCCACCGCCATGCCAGTTGACGCTCCCCACTACAACTTCCGCTAGCCGTGCGCCTTGGGTGGGAGCAAGCCCTTATAACGGCCAGACAGCTCAGTCTAGCCACTATTGCCCTCTTAGCCACTGAATAGGCCGAAACTCTGCCAATTTGTATTTTGATAGTTGATTATAACCTAATTTAAATAAAATCTGTGTGCTTATCGTTTTGCCTGTTTTTTTATTTATGCCACTCATTACAAGTAAGTAATTTAAAGAAATGAGGATGTCGTAAAAATCATGGCACATTTACTTGAACATCCAAAAGATCTTGAAAAAGCAAAAGATTGTATTAGCAAGAAGAAAGAATCAACCAGCAGAACGAGCATGCTATTACCTGATATAGTACTGACTTTATTAGTTTCTCTTAAACTTACAAAGTGGCAATATAATATAAACATAAGAGATCCGTCTTATTATAAAATCAAGCAAGCCAAATCGAATTGTGGTCCAAGGAAAGAAGATTTGACCATTAATAAAGATTTATTATCTATAAGCTTAGCTTAACTTGACTGTATCAAGACTTGTAGACGCGAATTATTTGAATTCGGATACTGTAATTAACTTACAGCTTATAAGTAAATGGGGTATCGATGGTGCTTCAGGTCAAAGCAACTACAAACAGAAATCAAATGAAAGATTTGATGATTCCAGTTTTTTTATGGCCAGTTTAGTACCACTAAGGCTTTAGAAAAGCGATGGAATAGTTGTATGGGGAAAAGATCGACCACCATCAACATTTTACTGTCGTACGATTATGTTTCGATTTACCAAGGGATCTAAAGCAACAGTAGAAGAATTAAAACTGATATAAATGAAGAAATAGAAAAACTCCAGGTGACAAAAATTATACAAATTTCGGTGAGTCATCAGTTCCTTTTGACTATGATTGATGGCAAGATCACATCATACTTGTCAGAAACATCAGCAGCTTATTGTGATATCAGCCAAGCAAAGCCTTCAGAGATGAACCATTTAGAATCCCTTGGTAAAAGAAAATCAAATCCAGATATGTACCAATTTGGGATATCATCTTTTTGATTAGGTGCATGGAATGCTTGTTACACATAGGTAAGAAACATGTATTCCAAATTGATCATTGTTCTTTCAGTTCTAATAGCCGTTGTTTTACTCATGGAATTATTTTAGTCTCGACTTTAAAAAATGGAGTTGTAGGAGTGGCGATGACAAGGATAAAATGAAGGCAAGATTCAAGGATTAATCGACTACGTCAAGCAAGGAGTGGGCACAACTAACGATGTCAACGAGGCAAGGAAGTTTTTCAGGGAAGCAGAAACAATAGCTCGTATGAGCTTTGATCAAGATTTGATAGAAAGGCTACATGTATTTCTTCAAACTGTTGCATCTGGTGAACGATTAGACCTTCCTAAACCGTCCTTAATTTTACAAAGATACTGCAGAACACTATGTTAAGTTGTATCCTTGGTATATGGCCTTTTGATTCATGACACGGATGTAATTCAAAATTTTGGTGCCATATCTATTGATAAACTGTCGAAAAAACCGACAGAAGTTCGTGATAAATTCTTCCGGAAATACAGGGAGGACTATTAGAAATTAGACTGACTTTAACTAAGAATAAAGTTACCGAGGTATTTGCCATGCATTTTTTTTCACCTTTATAATTCAGAGAGTTGCAAACTTATGCGAGTGCACGACGATAGTTAAAGAGCCACTTAATTAGAAAAAAAATTGGTTGCCTGTAAAGTCGGTATACGCGCGAAAGTTTTACGTGACAACGACTTTGAGTGGTAAAATAATTTTAATGTGAATATTCATTCGTATAACATGAACCGATGTGTATGCCTATCTCTCTCTCTCTCTCTCTCGCTCTGTCTCTCTCGCGCGGAACGTGAGCGGAGCAGCGTAACGCAGTTTCTTGAAGTGTCACCCGGCAAACCAATTTATAAGACGTTATCACGTCAAAAAATGTTATAATCTGAGATCAAGCAGGACTTCAGTAATTATTTTTTAAAAGTTCAGTTTCATACAAATAAAACATAAATTATTTTTTTACGACTCAACTATTACATTTAGGACAAAATGTCATAGGACATGTTTTGTTCAGGTAATTAAGGTAAATCCATTGGCAAAAAGAAAAATGCAAAAAAAAAGTTGATTGCTATGTCACTCAAAATACTGTTTCGACCACTGTGCACCTGTGTAGTAAATCCATTGGCAAAAAGAAAAATGCAAAAAAAAAGTTGATTGCTATGTCACTCAAAATACTGTTTCGACCACTGTGCACCTGTGTAGACGGGTGACCTTACGATAGTATTTTTTTCAGTGGAAAAGATCAGGCTTAGGATACAATTCCAGACGGTGATGAAGTGAACGCGGCCTACGCGTTAAGAAAGTAGCAAATTTCAATACATACAGTTTCTTCGGTTTATGCGAACAGTAGACATTGAAATGATACAATTTTTACGGATTATTTCAGGTAGACCTATAACCACGGACGCTGCAAAGGGTCCGAAACGTCAGGTTAAAATAAAATGTTAATAAAACGCGAAGTAGTCCGTAAAAAAGTTATCATTTCAAATGTCTGGGTGGAGGAGTGGTTTAGGTACACAAGCCAGATTCCCACGGAACCTTTTCTTTCTGATCCTCGCATTAGACGGTTTTTTTTCAACTGCGAAAATCAAAAAATTTAGTGTTTTTTAGCTATATGTTACCTGTTTATTTAGCAACATTTTCTTAGTCGCATTCCTAAAAAATGTTCTCGAAAAATCTTTGTGTTCACTGTAAGATCATAGTTGAAGTATCTGACAGCTGTTTTAGCACCATTTTTGAATTTTTGGATTCCATTAAGCCATTTGTGAACATTTTAGCGCACTGCAGCGCGGCATATCAACAAATAAACAGAACTAAATCACAGTTAAACCTGATTTAATACTAAGAACAAATTTCAGGCATTTAACTAACTTTACAACCGTAACAATCCAAGATCGGTTAGTTTTGGTTTGAACCAGTATTAAGGCATATTTTTGTAATATTACTATTAAAGTTCCCAATCAATAGGCTACACCACCAATCGTTGACAATTGACATATTTTTTTTATTATCTGTCAAAACGGTCTGCCTCCAAATAATTTGGATGGGAATACATGAACGTGAAGTCACGGTCATGTATCCGAAATCGGAGTTAATTGACCGAATATTTATTGAGTTTTGTATCTTTAAAAATTTATTTCTACAGCTTTTTGGAAATATACTTGTTGTACTAACTTCATAGAGGCTATGTTTTTTAAACGCCAAGGGCTTGAAAATATTTAAGATAGGGGTCATCATGTCAATTCTCTTATCTATCTCAGAGCTGGGTCAACTTAAAAATTCACGCCAATATCACGAGAGCGAAACGGTTTGTGCATCGAGGTGATTTGAGATACCCACCGGTGACCTATAGATACAGACACGAAATCGCTCGTGATACGGGTCACGACTAACAGTAACAATTATCCCGTAGGTAAACTCGTTCACTTGTTTATGACTACCATTTTGGTAAAGTACATTTTGTTTCAGAGATTTTCTGTCATGAATTTCTCAAAAACATCTCAGAGTCGGGAAGTTGGCGGTTTTACACCCCCGTGCCTCGATGCGCACGTTAAACCGTTGGTCCTGCTCTTGATCCCTCTTCGGTCATGTCGGATTGCCGTCTTACCGAACTTTGAGAGTGATGGAACAGTGAGTGCACCTGTGTATTGGGCTCACACTTGTGCACTATAGTATCTCCTGCGCAGTTGGCTGATCTCTGTTGAGATTGGCCGCCGTGGTCGAAATCGGCCAGGGCTATGACTACCGTTTTGGTAAATGTGAAATTAAAATACACTTAAAGAAAAAACGGACTGCCACAGGCGGGACTCGAACCCGCACCTCTCGCAAGCCGGGCGGGCGATTGCTCTACCAACTGAGCTACCGTGACACTTACACATCGGTCCGAATTTCACATAGTTAAGTCGGTTTTTCTACCCGTTGTAGGGGGCTGATTCAATCCTTCAGATTAACACCAAGCATAGCTCTCTCTCCATTTTTTCTTACAAACACTTAATTTTAATAGCGTTACAATAACCTTATTTGTTTCAGTTGACGTTGCTCATTAAATAAATACAAAGATGATGACGTCAGAATATTACACCTCATACATTATTTTTTTTACTTTACTCAATTTTAATTTCAAATGTACCTACTACAAATTGTAAAATCTTAGCTACGTACGTCAAATGTCAAGGGTCAAACGAATATTTTTCTAACAGCTCAAAAATAGCCTTTTTCAGTTTTTCACGTATTTTTTTGTCACGGCGTAAATAGCTGCTTTTTTGTTCAAAAGAAATTCCGGTTTTACAATTGTCCATTCCCCACTAAGTGAAAAATAATAGCCCTCCTGACCGATTTCGACCACGGCGGCCAATATCAACAAAGATCATAAGTGTGAGCGCAATATACAGGTGCAACCACTGTTCCATCACTCTCAAAATTCGGTGAGAAGACCGGAGAGAGATCAGGCGGAGGACCAACGGCTTAACGTGCGCACCGAGGCACGGGGGTGAAACACCGCCAACTTCCCGACTCCGAGCTGTTTTTGAGACATGACAGAAAATCTCAGAAACAATTTTGGCTCGACCTGGGATTCGAACCCAGGACCTCTCGGATGTAAGGCAGAAACTTTGAAAAATAGGGAGATACGGTTCGAGCTACTCGCGCGTGGTCCAGCCAAATCGACTCCAATGGACCTGTTCCGCTTCTAGTCATCGTTAGGATGCAGGCCCATTTTTAACACGCTTTTATTAGCTTGCTTGGGTTGTATGTATGTATGTAACGGAATCTTTGAGCCTAATTTTTACCAACTTCCAGGAATCGGATTAATTTGAAACTTTGCACACGTATCAAGTACCGATGACAATGCAAAAATTTTATAAGAGTTTTCCATTACCCTTATAGATTAAGAAAATAAAAATAAAAAATAGTTTAAAAAAAACATAAAAAAAACACGCTTTTATTGCTAACTAAAAAAGAGCAGTAAGAGCGTGTTTTTTTTAGTTTTTTAAACTATTATTTTTAAGTTCACGATTGTAAGACATGGATAGACTGCATGCCTGAAGAAAGATATGAGTGTGTAAGAAGCGGATGATTCAGTGACGAAAAATAGGATGGTATAGAAGAGAAAATCATACTGCGCCGACCTCAGATATAACCTGGGAAAAGAGCAAGTAAATGATGATTGTAACTAGGGTTGCCACCGTTTTTTTTTGCAAATAAAGAACATTGGGTATTATAGGTACGAAAAAAAAACATAGTATCAAAATAAAGTACAATTTATATTTCTTTATTATTATATTTACAAACATATTCAACAAATAATTATACTTCCTAAATATGATGATATTCATATTTACGAGTAAACTTCAACTTCAAAATGACAAAGAAACCAAATCATGCGAAATAAAGTATTTATACGGGTACTTTATTGTTCTCATAAAGTATAGAGTACAATTGGCTTAAATAACGTACAATACTTTATTATAAGGTACGGTTGGCAACCCTAATTGTAACAACGCACCGTATCTTCCCCCGTTTATTTTGATCAAGGTGTGTAGTTATACCACTGTAAGATACGCGTATACTATGACATTCAAAAGGGTTATCTTCTATGAATACATTATTTTCTATAGCGTACGTAATATCCTTGTTACGCAATCACTTCTTATCTATGCCCTTCACCTTGCGACCGCCAATTCGCTTTGAAAGTTGGTTTCAAGTGCGTGTCGGACACGAACAAACTTCTCGTATTATAATTCTCATGTAATCCGATGAGTTTGTGTGCGACTGTTGTGGAAGAAAGCTCTTATATATTTTGTCTATAATCACTAATCGTTTCTGCTTAGCCCAAAGGTATGACTGGTAGAGAATGCCCTACGGCGTTAAGTCCACCTTTTGTACATAGTTTTGATGTGCAATAAAGATTAAATAAATAAGAAAGGGGTTGCCCGTGAAAGAGGGTTTTAGGTGGTAATTCCAAACTGTAACGCGTAAGTGAACGCGGCTTAGGCGTTAGAAACGTAATAGCTTATTCAACAGGCTTTGCAAATGTGTGAGTAGCCATTTAGGCACATGAGCCAGAATCCCATAGACGCGGGTTTGATCCTCGCGTCAGACAGTTGATGGAATCAGTAGTAGTGTAGTGGCGAAACGCGTCGAGTGTTTTGTTGGTGTCAGTGTTGTGATTCCAGGTGCATCTTCTGTGTCACGTTGTGAGTTGTATTGTAGGTATTGTAAGTCCTGCGACTTCCAGTAACTGGCTTTTTCGGGTGATTACAGCTGGATGTATTTTGGTTCCTGTGCTGGCGTTGTTTAGTAGAAATTTAAAGCAAAATAATACTCTTTTTCAGCTTTAGTAGATTTTGATAAATTCGTGACAGAAAATCTCAGAAACAATTTTGGCTCGACCTGGGATTCGAACCCAGGACCTCTCGGATGTATAGCTCATATAGGTCCTGCTGTTGAAGCCCACTAGCTGTTTTCCGGTCTCAAGTCTAGGGTTTTTTAAATTTAAGTTTTTCTAACGTAGCGCTAGCTTAGTCTATCAACTATGCCACGTTGACGTAACCTTGTTTAAGGTCATTGTCAATGGACGTCATTGTCAATCGACACGAAGTCGACGAATATTACATCGATTTGTCGCTATCAACAAAATTCCGTCCACATTTGACACCTGATCCTGATTTTTATCTTAAAGTATTAAAAATATAATCAGCCTTGTGAAACAACATCCGTCAATGTATTTTTACTTGTTTTAACATTCGCTACACCTTCCTTGTTTGACACAAGGTAGTATTTTTTATGTATTGTTTAGATTTTTGTAGTATTTTTCTTTCTGTATTTGAAAAAAAACTCGTAGATGTTGAAAACTCGTAGTGGATGTACGCCTGCGGGTATTTATAAAACTGTATTTGAGTAGTACAGTAAGTAAAAATATATTTTTTACAGAAAATAATACAACATTCATAGACAGACACAAAAAAAAATATGTAAAATAATTTGCCATTTTAATCTAGTAAATATCTATCTTGAATAACTATTTTATTTTGGGCATACAGAATTTTATTTACCATGAGATTCGAGTAAAAAAAATATAATTTTAAGAACATTTAATAGGTTCATGTAAATATTTTAAACATCCTGTTAAAAAAAGCAAAACTTTTGTGAAGGAATTGTATAAATTCGATTCTACAATAACTTAAATGGAAGTCGTTAGTAAAATTAATTTCATAATTAACTGCCGGTACATATTGCAAATGTTTTTTGTAGTTACTAATAGGCTTGTTTCCACTATGAAAGAAATATTCAAAAACTGATTTTCTCTAAAATAATTCATAATTTCAGATGCCTTTACACTAATATTTTTCTGCAGTTCGTATTATTTGATTTTTAATTGGAATTCAAATGATAATTAGTCACTCAGTCGGCATTGCACGCGATGACGTCAAAGTGTGTTATTCCCATACAAACTCTATGAAGAAAAGCGTTTTGACAGTTGATAAAAAGTACGTCAACGATTGGTGGTGTCGACTACCGTATTTGCAATAGTCACCAGATTTGAATGCGATGATGAAAAAAGCTCACCCGACTGTGTCAATCAATAATATATTTGATAAACATCACCTATCTATCATCGTACTATCACACTGTGAGGAATGGAAAGTGGCGTGGCGACCGTGTGTATGTAAGTGGGTACAGAAAGGTCACATAACATGTTAATCTTACTTTTTTTAATATAATAAATAGTACTGAACTTTATTTTAGTTATTTTTCAGAAACAATATTTTCGTATTTTTTTCTTTGATAGATAGATAACTCTTTATTTCACATCACAGAAAACAAAAAGATCAATTTTATTAAAAGGAATTTGAAATTTAGATATATAGACAAACCTCTTTCCAACACCAGACCACAAAATGCCCTCGAATTATTGAAAATGTATTTTTCGTGGCGGGATCATCCCTTTGTCATCCCATATACATGTATAACCTATTTAGTCCCGAGCCTCATTTAGAGCCTTTAGCCATAAGCAAGCTCCAATGCGCGATGCTTCTTCATCCACGTACATTGTCTAACAGCGCGCGCGCAGCCGTACCCCTCGTCCGTATCAGTAGGTCGCCGGCAGCCGTACAGAGCGGACGCGTCGCTCTATCCAACACAACCGCGAGTGATAACCGCGCGTGTCATCCAACATCACTGTTTATCAGTGCAGGAATAACTTGCAGAACGCCCCAAGAGCTGCTCATAAGTGAGTGTAGATTTTAATACGAATAGAACGTTCCAAATTCGAAATATGCAAATCGGTGTAGCCGCGGCCGGTCGTCGGGCGAAAGTGTGTACTGGACGTATTGTATTGACGTTGCGCGCTAGTTTTCGTTGTACGATGATTTTTCTTTTTTTTCTACTTCTTTTTTAAAATTATTTTTGTTTCTTAATTTTAAAGTTAAAAAAAAAAGTGTACTCGAAAGTTGAGTAGCGTGTCGCTTAGCAAAAAACTAGTTTGTTGACGTCAGTCATCATTACTGTTTGGTGTGACGATTAGCATATTGCTCTTCAAACTTCAAAGTTCATTACGTTCATGGACGAACATAACATAGCGTCGTCGTACACATCCCTGTACTTGCTAACGTCAAGTTCTACAAGTCTATCGTCACAGTTGTTGTGAAAAAAAAAATTATGACACCAAATAGAAGTTTAGAAGAAGGTCCCTAAATATTAAATTTAATAAATGACACATTTTTGTTAAATTTTTACTGAACCCTTTATTGATACTTATACTTCTTTGGTATAAACTGAATTAACTCAAAAATTGAATTTAGAATCGAGTAAAAATCCCACTGAAAGAATACCTGTGTATAGATTTTTTCAATGGAATTATGTAAATGATTTCATGGAATAAGTAAATATATAAAAATTATCATTATTTGCGGTGTCCCAAAGGTTCTCACAGCCTTATATTCTTGCGGTATGCCCAAAAATTGATAAATGATAAATATGTCATCATCATTATCATTAATTATCTAATGTTTATGTAATTAGAAATGTGAGAACTTTTCCTATCTAGACGTCTATTAGTAAAACGGTAATGACTACGTACTTATCGCCAAAAAAATTTGTTATTTAAAATTTTATTTTATTTAAATCCAACGCATTTAGAAAAAAAAAACCTTCTTGAATAATTTTTTCAATGCAGATGCTTTAGCACATTGCTTTCGAAGTTACATACACATGTAAAAATGCATGCATAATTAAGTTCTAATCTTTAAAAAATGATTGTGTAGAGAACCTTTCATTCGGTTTTTTAATAGTTATTTTTTCCATCAATTGTTATTTAAAACCGTGAAATATTATTTTTAATCATCTATCACACCATAGTATACTGAATTTGGTCTGCGTATTCTGTACAAGTTTATAATTTAAAAAATTAAATCTTAAACTTGTACAAATAAGTCACTTGTGTAGAAAAGTCTAAAAAGTAAATTCTGTAGAAATTACTACTAGTATAGTATAGTACCCATAATTCTCCCGAAGCAGTGGAAATTGTAGCCTCTTTTTCAGGACTACTACTAACGTCCTGAATTTCGTCTACGTCACATTGTCAAGGAAAATTCGAAAATCACCTAGATCCCCCGACTTTTCTTTCGTATATAATCACCTTAAATTTATGTCGAAATGGCTCTCATACGCACGCAATTCAAATATTTGATGTGTTGAAACGATATCATGAATACATACGCAATGAACACATCCTATTGCAATAATTTCCTTGAGCATTAGGATATGATGGAATTAATTAATGATTACAATGGTTAACTGGTAGAAAAGACGTGTTACTTAAGTCATCACTCCGAATTCCTAAAATATTAATATGCGACTAGTGGACCCGGCAAACGTTGTCCTACCTTTTAATTTTCTGATCTTTTAAACCTTCCCTGGACTTCAACGAATATTTCGAGACCTAAATGATTAAAATCGGTTCAGCCGTTCTCGAGTTTTAGTGAGACTTACGAAAAGCAATTCATTTTTTTTACCCGACTACGGCGAAGCAAAAGGAGGGTTATGATTTTGACCTGTATGTATGTATGTATGTGGGTATGGATGTTCATCTGTTCCCTCGTAACTTCTAAACTACTTATCAGAATTCGACAAATGAAATATCATTAGAAGCGTCTTAATTGTCCGCTGGTTATAGGCTATATGGGATTTCACAAAATCTAATGTGGCGCCCTCTGGCGGACAAAACATACGAAGTAAAAAAATAAAGTTAAGATAAATATGCCGTGTTTGGTATCATTTGAAAGCGCTTTACTTGTACATTTTGAATATATATATATTACTAGCATTTGCTTGTGACTTTACCTGTATTCATGGGCTGATTGTATATAATTCACATCTTTTTTACCCGACTATATATGTGGCTCTTAGCAGAGTAAGATCCATAGATGGATTATGGATTAGTTCACTGGAATCTAGCAAATTACTAAAGAATCCACATGACCAAAGATCGTTCGAGGAGTTGGAAAGATTGAGAAATCAATGAACCCAAGATTAACCTATTTAGAACTCCAAAATATGTTAAATAAAAATAAAGTTTAAAAACTAACACCCGACTACTTAAAAACACGCTCTAAAAAGTACGAAACAAGAAAACACTCTCCAATGAAATTACTTAGTATGTACAAACTATTAAATATTTACCGTTATTAAATAAACTAACTTACACATATTATTATATTTTAATATATTTTCAATTTATAATATTGATAGAGAAATGTTTTAAGGATAAAGCCGTGGTCGTATGCCATAAGAATAATAAATTAAAAAAAGTGGTATACGACCACGGCTTTATCCTTAAAACATTTCTCTATCAATATTATAAATTGAAAATATATTAAAATATAATAATATGTGTAAGTTAGTTTATTTAATAACGGTAAATATTTAATAGTTTGTACATACTAAGTAATTTCATTGGAGAGTGTTTTCTTGTTTCGTACTTTTTAGAGCGTGTTTTTTATGTTTTACTAGTTGACCCGGCGAACTTCGTACCGCCTTAGCGTTGCAATGATTGAACAATGTCATCGAATGACATTGACATTAGTTACGCGCGTTTTTTAAAATATGCAAAATTAAATGTAAATTTTTCAATATTTCTGAGAGATTTTGTTAATATTTTTTTCCGTAAGATCCTTCTCCTAATAATTACATATACAACAAATAAGAATTAGTGAAATCGGTCCAGCCATTCACGCTTGATGCCGTGACCAAGGAAAACGGGTTTCATTTTAATATATGTACTAGCGAACCTGGCAGACATTGTCCTGCCCGTTGTGTTTTTTCTGTTTTTTTTTAATCGTTTAAACCTTCCCTGGCCTTCTACGAATATTTTGAGAAAAAATTATTAAAATCGGTTCAGCCGTTCTCGAGTTAAAACTCGAGAAGAGACTAACGAACAGCATTTCATTTTTATAATATAAGAGATGAATAAATAAATAAATATACAAATAATATTTTATAAAAATAAAATATAAATAATTAATGAATATCTCTATCTTAATTTTTAATATTAATATTTTATAACTATTAATATTTTATAAATATCTTCTGAGACAGAATCACTTCGTTAACTTATGCGTGATAGTATTATAAACCTAATCTCAGCATAACTACAACTATTTTAAACTCAAACGTGATTATTTGAGAATTGTAAGCCGTCCGATGAATTATCGTATCATCATCTCTCGTTCTCTGCTGAACATGGAAAAATCCGATCCTCATAGAATACCAGCTCAGACAGTTATCTTATATGTAAAATTCTCGTGTCACAATGTTCGTTCCCGTAGGTACTCCTCCGGAACGGCTTGACCGATTCTCATGAAATTTAGTGAGCATATTCAGTAGGTCTGAGAATCGGCTAACATATATTTTTCATACCCCTTAGTGTTAAGGGTTGTCCACCCTTAACATTTATATGGCAAAACAACGTTTGCCGGGTCAGCTATTACATATATAAAATTCTCGTGTCGCGATGTTCGTTCCCGTACTCCTCCGAAACGGCTTGACCGATTCTCATGAAATTTTATTTTATTTATTTATTTATTTAAGCTTTATTGCACAACAATACTTTGTACAAAAGGTGGACTTAACGCCGTAGGGCATTCTCTACCAGTCATACCTTTGGGCTAAGCAGAAATGTTTAGTGGGCGGTGCGACAAAATAAATAAAAGAGAAAACGAAAAAAAAATTAGAATTATATGACACATAAGATGAAATATATATATATAATTATATATATATATATGATTACATATTTAAAAATACACATAATATATACAAATATACACTAAATAAATAAATAAATTTGACGAACTGTTAAAGAATTTTGTGAGCGTATTGAGTAGATCTTAGAATCGGCCAACATCTATTTTTCAAACGCCTTACTGATAAAGGTTTTCCACCCTTAACATTTATATGGCAATACAACGTTTGCCGGGTCAGCTAGTATTTTTATATTTTACTAGCTTTTACCCGCGACTTCGTCCGCATTAGTAGTTTTTATTGGAATGCGTTGTTTTCCCTTAAATCAATTTTATCCAAATATAATTTTTTGGTAATTTAGGAGTCAAAGCGTTCAGATTCCCCGGAAAGAATTTTATTCCCATGGGAATGCGTGCGGTGTGAGTGCGGTCAAAAGTAACTCATGTCCTTCCTTAAGTCTCAAACTATCTCCTTATCAATTATAATTTAAATCTGTTCAATAGTATAGGCGTAAAACCGATCGGCGCACTTGAATTTTCCCATGGAAATGCTTTATTTTCCCGCGGTAAAAAGTAGCCTATGTCCTTTCTCGGGTATCATAATATCTCCATTGACTGCCTCGTTGGTGTAGTGGCAAAGTTTCTGCCTTACATCCAAGAGGTCCTGGGTTCGAATACCAGGTCGAGCGAAAATTGTTTCTGAGATTTTCTGTCATAAATTTCTCAAAAACAGTTCGGAGTCGGGAAGTTGGCGGCGTTACACCCCCGTGCCTCGGAAAGCACGTTTAGCCGTTGGTCCTGCGCCTGATCTCTCTCCGGTCATGTCGGATCGCCGTCTCACCGAACTTTGAGAGTGATGGAACAGTGAGTGCACCTGTGTATTGCGCTCACACTTGTGCACTATAATATCTCTTGCGTGGTTGGCTGATCTCTGTTGAGATTGGCCGCCGTGGTCGAAATCGGCCAGGAGGACTATTATTCCATACCAAATTTTTTGCAAATCGGTACTGCAGTTACCTTATACTGGCTTACTGAATCATCGAACCCTTGTTACTCGAAAGAAACCGAGAACAGATCAATTATCTTGATTTATCTGATGCGCGATAGTTGTTTGGATATGTGTCACAGATTGTATCTACGCGTGTTCGAAGTTCGATGACAGGAGATCACCTGATTCTTCTACAAGGTGTAACAAAAACCCCGTTATAACTGAAGGGTGTTGTGCCCGGAAAACTGCACAACATTCCCAATAATACCTAGGTCAAAATCTCAAAAAAAAATCGGACCTCCCATACAAAATTTACTATGGGAGAGCCAAAAGATTTTTTGAGATTTCGACCTAGGTTTCTTAGCGAAAGTTGTTCAGGTTTACGGGCACAACAACACCCTTCAGTTATAACGGGGTTTTTTGTTACACCTTGAATAAAATAAAAGATTCGTGATAAAGTACGATTCGTCTTCATTTGAGCAGCGCTCTAGAGATCGTATGCAATCAAACGGGATGCAAGCAAGCGTATATTCAGAGGTGGACATCTTGAGGTTGATTGACTACCACTTTGGTGTAATGGTTAAGAAGTTGACAACTAACCAAAAGGTCGTGGGTTCGATCCCCTCACTGTACAAACATTAGTGTGCATGAACATGTCTGTTTGTAGTTGTCTGGGTGTTATATATATTTTTTTAAGATTATTTGTAATATCACTGTTGATTTTGATATCTGTAACACAAGTGCTTTAGCTTCTTACCACAGAGTCAGATCGATATATGCGATGTTGTTGTATATATTTAAATGATTTTTATGGTTGTACTTATAATTAGCTAGACGACACCACCAATCGTTGACATACTTTTTATTATCTGTCAAAACGGTCTGCCTCCATAGATTTCGTATGGGAATAAATGATTGTGACGTCACGGTCATGTGTCAGAAATCGGAGTCAATTGACCGAATATTTATTGCGTTTTGTGAGTTTAAAAATTGGTTTCTACAGCTTCTTTGAAATATATTGGTTGTATTAACTTCATAGGGGCTATGTTTTTTAAACACCATGTTCTTGACAATATTTAAGATAGGTGTCATCATCCCAATTGATTATCTTCAATTGGTACTGAGGAAATTCTTCACGAGCTAAAGATTACTCATATGCCTGCAAATCACGAAAAACTAAAATTCCTTAATCCTGTTTTTTTCGTACTAATATTTTGTTAGGGTTTTTTAACCAATTAGCACTCACAATTTTTTTAGAACCGACACCAGAAACCTTGTTTAAAACCAGTTGGTTATTCGCGTTCCCGTTACAAAGCTTAGAAAGGTGACTTTACTGAAGGTCGTGTATTGTATATGTATCCTACTACTATTATAAAGGCGAAAGTTTGTAAGTATGGATGTATGGATGAATGGATGTATGGATGTTTGTTACTCTTTCACGTAAAACTACTGAATGGATTTGAATGAAACTTTACCACAATATAGCTTATCAGAATAACATATAGGCTACAATTCATAAAGAATTTTTAAGATAAAGGCTTTCCACGCGGACGAAGTCGCGGGCGGCCACTAGTAAACTATAAATTGTAATCGAGCAGGGTCAGTGCAGATCACATAATAACGATAGTATATATATACATATATAATACTGATAGATATGTGATATATTTAGAACGAGTCAGATATTTACGTCATGGAAACATCATTTCTTTATTTGAGTCTGGGTTTTTGTATTATTCATCATTATTTGTTAACGTCACTCGACTAGAGGTGCTTGTGGCGCAGCGCTTTGGTAGTGATACCAAAAGTTAAGCAACCTACGGCGCGGTCATGTTTTGGATGGGTGACCATTCTGACCATAAAAGTGACGTGTATTTACAAGCATCTCCGTGCTTCGGAAGGCACGTTAAGCTGTTGGTGCCGATAGATATTAGTCGTTAAGCCTGGTCAGAGCCCCTCGGGCGGCTTAATAACATATGACAGTAAGGTTGGTCACTTACCTTACACACACAAGTCACGTCTTATAGTACAGATATAGGAAAAATTACGAAAACCGTAAATTTTCAGTTTCATCATAAACCAAAAATTTTTTTGACAATTTTGAAAATTTCAAAGTTACTACTCCTTATCTACAGGTTTATATACGGAACCCTCGGTGCGCGAGTCCAACTCGCACTTGACCGGTTTTTTTTTCGAAAGACAAGTTTATCCTTCTGGGATCCCTATTATATTAAGTACAGCGAAATAATTGAAAAAATTCAACGTAAATTTCTACGATCCCTACATTTTAGATGTTATGGAAGTCGTCTATGCTTCACCGATTCGCTTAAAGTTTATCAGAATACCACGTAAAAATATAGGCGATTATTTTTATAAGTAACTTTACTCTATAAAATAAGTAACGGTGACTTTGACTGAACCGCTTTAACTAACCAAAATTGTTATTTAGTCCCTAGAACGGTACATCGTCGGGTATGCCGAATCAATACGCTCTTCTTCATTAAGACTTGCAAAACTAACGCTGGTAAAAGATCACCATTGCGCAGGCTGGTAGACATCTATAATAATAAAGGAATTAGTTTATAGTAGTACTTTAGAAATGATAGTACACCACGATTATTTCAAAATTAAGAATTCAGAAAATATTTAGTGTCCCATTACAAAATTATTTACTTAAAGTTATAAAAAATCAATAATATTGCTACATCTAGCGACCTTCAGCAAATAATATTAATTAACCTGTGTGTGTGTAATATTAATTGGTTGCCTGTAAAGTCGGTATACGGGCGAAAGTTTTACGTGACAACGACTTTGAGTGGTAAAATAATTTTAATGTGAATATTCATTCGTATAACATGAACCGGTGTGTATGCCTATCTCTCTCACTCTCTCTCTCTCTCTCGCTCTGTCTCTCTCGCTCTTAGGCGGGTTAACTGTGCTCGAGTGGAAGGGACGCGTGCCTTTCACTTTTTATGTCTGTCTCACTCGCTCTTAGGCGGGCTAACCATGCCCGAGTCGAAGGGACGCGTGCCTCTCACTCCCTCTCATTGTGAGCGCGGAACGTGAGCGGAGCGTAACGCAGTTTCTTGAAGTGTCACCCGGCAAACCAATTTATAAGACGTTGTCACGTCAAAAAAAAACTTTTACAGCAACCCTAGTCCCAATAGTGCCACATGCGAGCACAGGAACGGAAGCAGTGTCCATTGTCCGCGGGAAGTGAGTTCGAATCTCAAATGGGTAACTATACTCTCATTGTACGTTGGTACATTTGCAAATATTACACTCAATTCGGGCTATTTGGCGATTAGGTTGTGGTTTTCTGGTATGCCAAGGTGATCTTCCAGAATACTGACAGCTGTAAGCCGTATTTTATTAAATACTAGCTGACCCGGCAAATGTTGTTTTGCCATATATATATTTTTTTAAAACCCTTATGCCTAAGGGTTATTAAAAATAGATGTTGGCCGATTTGACGACAGCTTTGGTCTAGTGGTCTGAGGTTCAGACTACAAAACCGGCTGTCGCGGGTTCGAATCCTGCTAGGGGCAAATGATTGTGTGATGAGCACGAGCATTTTTCCTGAGTCATGGATGTTTATACATGTATTTAAGTATTTCTATCAGTTATCTTAGCCACCATAGCACAAGCTAACGCTTAGTTAGGGGCTAGGTAATTGGTGTGTTCGTTAAAACAATTTAAAAAAAAAAAAAAGATTCGCAGACTTACTCATGCTCACAAAATTTCACGAGAATCGGTCAAGCCGTTTCGGAGGGGGTGTTGATTTGAGGTGAGAAGTTTCGTATAATAAATAGTTTTTGTAGGTTTGAAAAAAAAATAACTAACACTAACCTAACCTAACCTATTTCAGGCACAGACGTTTTCTGTCACTGAGTCTATTTGACATACATTGGTTTCCTAATAACAAGTTTTACAGGTTTGAAAAAAAAATAACTAACACTCGAAGCAAGGTGAACTACTAGAATTTCTAGGCAGTTAATTAAAACAAAAAAATTCTTAAAATAGTTTATTTAAGTAATGGGATACACATACTTTATGGCCTTAATTAACTCTTCAAAAGGATCCCTTAATTAACTCTTCAAACTTTATGGCCTTAATTAACTCTTCAAAAGGATCCCTTAATTAACTCTTCAAAACGTTCCGTTTCATTGAAATTTTTTGTATTTTTTTTTGTTGTTTTGTTCATTTTTTTCATTTTATATGACACATAAAAACATTTTACAACAAAATATGTGTAAAACATGAATAACTTTAGTGAAAAAATAATGTTAAAGACACATTTAATAAAAAAATAACGTTCCGTTATACGTAACTTCAAACACATATTAAAAAAAAACTACGCGTCTCCTAGACACAAATGAGGTGTCATTTGAAAGGGAATTTGAAACCCCTATAAAATGCCACCATTTATGTAGCCCTAACTAGGATGCGTGATTCGAATGCCAACCCCGGAGGAGTACGGGAACGAACATTCTGGCACGAGAATTTTATATATAAGATAAAATTTTGACTCTTTCGTCTCAATACATAATGGAGGTAGATTTGTATGTTAAGTCTAAACGTCATCTGTTACCTCGTCTATGCGCGCGCGCAATAGGCGAAATGTAGATTAACTTTGCTTGTGTCCATCAAAGGCAGCACTCCTAAAGAATAGTATCATTTGTATGGCGCCAAATATTTATAATAAGTTCCTACACAGTTCAAAGACATGCCAATTAATTAATGTAAAATTTAATTTGTGGAATTTTTCATTGACAAATTAAATAATTAATGATTTTTTGCAAGAATTATCATTAAGACTAATGCACGACTAAATTTTTCAATGTTATATTAATAAATTTTTAATTATGTAGGTGATTGCTGATAAATGAAATAATAATTATTATCTTTAAATTATACATTTACATGCCAACTCTTGGTAAAACATGTTGATACCAACTAATATTTAAAAGTAACATCTACTGCAACTATGTATCTCATACTATGTAAATGTCCACATATGTTGTAGTACAAACAACATCACTTACATTGATGTGACTCCATGGTAAGTGGTTTAAGCACTTGTGTTACAGATATCAGAATCAACAGTGGTATTACAAATAAACTTAAATAAATACATATACCACCCAGACCAGTACAAACAGACATTTTCATGCACACAAATGTTTATACAATCAATCGCGCGCGGGGATCAAACCCGCGACCTGTTGGATAATAGTCAACTTCTTGACTATTACACCAAAGTGGTCGTTAAATATCTTATCACGGAAAAGTCGAGAGTGGAGTATTTCATACCGGAACTTTTTTAGACTAGTAGACTAGACTAGAAAGTCCCCAAGTTTTAGACCTAGCCGAAGGTGAGAAAAGAAGTTCCCGTTTTTTTTAGTTTTTGCATTTATCTCGAGTAAAAAAAAAATGCGTCGTCCCAAACTTTGTTGTTAAACAAGCTTTGTTAAAAGCTGTTAAAATTCTCTACAATTCTGTTATGTTATATGCAGCCAATGTGCGCCGCACACGTATACTTTTTTTTTTTTTTTTTTTTTAATGTTAATTGCACTACTCGTACTAACATAAGTTTTTGAGATACTGTGTAATACTAACAATTTATGGACATGGTCTAAAAAAAAATATTATTATTATTATTATGTTACAACAGGCGTTATCATCTAATATCATAATATGAGATCGAGGTTTTCGTGTTGGCTATCGTTTCAGGGAAGTCTTCAAAACGTCATTAAGGTGCTGATGCCATCCATCAGATGGGCCTAAGGTCTAACGATACACGGTTTAACACCACTTACTGAACTTATCTGTAAATCTGTTTTTAACCTACCTTAAAAAAAAAGGAGGAGGTTGTCATTTCGACTCTTGACGTGACAACGTCTTATAATTCGATGGAGCCGGCTGCACGCACCAAAAAACATGACGCATGCGGCGTTACCTCGCTCTGAGGCGTTCCATTCAAGGCTTGGAAGTGAGCGCGAGAGCGCGGAACGAGCGACAAAGAGGCAACGTGACAAAGACGTTGTCACGTTCAACTATCGTCATTAAACCGACTTTACAGACAACCGATTTTTTATCTAGTTAAATAAGTGTTACTGTATAGTTAGAGCGCAGCATATAAAGATGAAAATAAACATTTTTTTACTGTTGTATCTTAGTGCTAAATGCAACCTCTACCAGAGTAAAGGAATATTTTCAATGGTGAATATTTTCGCATTTAAAATTTGAAGGTTTTTTTTCTTGAACACTTTTTTACGTTTTTCTAACGTTTCATGTTATTCATAATCGGAAAACGCGTCGGTCACCTTTGACACTTCGGTTGACGTAACGGTCGTGGTGTAGTGTACATTGGCAACGACAACACCTTGTTGTTGTATTACTTGAGGAACTGTCAAATTTTAATGTTCTTGTCACATGCTTAAAGAAATAATAATACGCCTTGATTTATCATCCGTACCTAGAGGTATATCACAGAAAAGTCAAAAGCTGAGGCAGTAGCGCAACAAAGAAAAATGCTTTCTCGCGGTTAAACAGGACCCTTAGCTGATATTATAGACTGATATAATACCAATACCCCAGAACTAAGTTACATTGCATAGTCGATAACGAAAGGGAATGCTAAAAAATAGATGAAAATATCATTATTTACAGAAAACTTCACACGTGTCTTCGCGCTGCTGCCGAATGTAATTTTCATACAGTTTTTGACATTTTGTTTCGAAGCCTTTTGAGACGTCATGTGTGTTATTTCGAGCATTGTTTATTATTATTATTCATTTATTTATTAAACAAACAACGTTTTGCAGTGAAATGACAATTGTCCTACTAAACTATTTACATAGTTTGTCTGTGGGATCACGAGTCTCTAACATATCAAATCAAAACTTAAATACTAAGTAAAGTTAGCTAAAAATACTTTTTAAGTTTTCTTTAAAAAAAACACTTTTATCTTGTTTTCGTCGTATATCCCCGGGCAAACTATTCAATAGGTATGGTAACAGTTTCTTTACCAACCGTATCTCCAAAGTGGTTATATACTATAGGTACTTCAAATTTGCTCGCAGACAATGACTATGGTGGACCAATGTTAGGCTATCCTTCTAACTTTCATGGTTATTCGTTATCGTTACTAATAGGTTTTTTTTTTAACTAACCGGGATAATTCCACAAATCTTAAAAAAAATATGATAATTAATTTGTTTTCGGTTTCGTTACTGCTTTAACTTCTATATATTTTTCGCCTATAGTGTAAACCCACCATTATACGTAGGACACTCAGAAAGTTTTGCGAAATAGTAGATTTTACAACGAGAGCATAAAGCAAGTCATTTTTATCCGAGATCGTTATATGCCCGAGCCCGCAGGGCGAGGGCAGATGATGAAGTCGAGGATAAAAATGATTTGTGCACGAGTTGTAAACTCTGCTTTTCACTTCGATTGCGAGAAAATAAAACAGTAACATAACGTATTAACATTTCTTTAATTAAAATTCACTACTAAGCCTCTTCAACAAAGCTGTAAGCTTCGTGTAGGACTGTACATTGACATTATGTTTCATTTGCAGTGTTGCTTTCAGCATGGAATATACACTCCACAGTGTTGAAGGCTGCAGTTTTTTCGATAACTCATCAAAGTAACTTATAAGAACACTTTCAGCGAATGTATTCACTTGTTTTTCTTTCCGCCAGCTTAGAAATTTGTCATAAGTTTTCATATATATTTGCCGAGATTTTGGCGGCAATATTTCTTGCACCACTTTTTGTGCGTTTATTTCCATTAAAGTATTAGAAGTAAGTTCTAAATCTTCTTCTTCACTTGAGATTTTTAAAACTTAGCCAATTCAACAATAATTTGAGAAAATTCAATACGAAAAGTTCACGGCTTCTTTCCCGCTACTTTACTTTTTTAATTTTCCTGCATAATTTTCGGGCAAAGAAAAAAAATATACAGCCTATTTTTAAATTATTTTGGAATAATGTTTTTTTGTGGTAAACACGTTTTGATATTTAGTTTCTTTTTCGTATTATCTTATTATAAATCAAAAATGCAAATAGGGAAGGAAATATTAAAATTAGCAAGTTTTATCCATGTACAATTAATTGTTTTTGGCTGTATGGGCTAAATGGTCACTGCCTTAGTGTAGACACATTTAAAAAGCTACTTTTATGCACAAGTGCATAAAATTCAACTTTATGTCGCCTAGATCCTGCATAAAGTAGTACTTTTTCGAGCATGAGAAGTGAAAAAATTTTTTGCTGTATGACAGACTGGCTGCTTATAATCTTTATTGAAAATATGAGCCTTTTTTAGTGAAAAAGGAATACCTTCCAATTTTAAAACTTCCCTCCACATTTTTTACGAGCCATTTCAAATTATAGTAAATTTGACGACCACTTTGGTGTAAAAGTCAAGAAGTTGACTATGAACCAAGAGGTCGCGGGTTTGATCCCCACACTGTACAAACATTTGTGTGCATGAACTTGTCTGTTTGTACTGGTCTGGGTGTTATATGTATTTATTTAAGTTTATTTGTAATACCACTGTTGATTCTGATATCTGTAACACAAGTGCTTAAGCTACTTTCCACAGAGTCAGATCAGTGTATGTTATTTTGTTGTATATTTATTTATTTATAGTGTCTGTCTGAAACATGGATATATGCCGGGATCTTTTTTGCGTTATATTTTCTATTATTTTAAATATCGCCTGAAATCGCAAGAATGGTACGATAGACTTAAAATGCCATTTAGGGAAAGGACCCTTCCAAAAAAACAGTTTGTTTGTGTGATTAATTGCGCCAGAGTCACTTTTATAGCATATGGATATTGTTAATGATATCATTGACTAATCAAGTTAACAAGATAACAATCAGATAAATTAGAAACACTACTATTTAAATTAACCAAAAATACACGTTTATTTTATATCTAAATCAGTAAATGAGTATTGGGGGTCGAAAAGATAAGATAATTATAATTATGACACTCATAATTAGAATTATCTATTTTTATTACAATCACATCTCTACATCACATTTCAAGTAATCAGTAGAATATCAACATTCATACAACTCCTACAGAATTATATAAGAATCAACAGTGGTATTACAAATAAACTTAAATAAAAACATATAAACTTAAATCTATACATATAATAAGACTGTAAAAGATCGATTTCTGTACATTGAAGATTTTTATGAAAAATTGTTACAGGGGGTCTTAATTACCGTAATAGAAGCCAAAACAACAATTTTTAAAATTTTTGTCTGTCTGTCTGTCTGTCTGTTTGTCCGGGCTAATCTCAGAATCTACTGGACCGATTTTGACGGGACTTTTTTTATTTGACTCAGTATCACCTGGAGAGTAAACTGGGATATAAATAATCACGCCGATGAACTTAGGGGGCAGGCAGGAAATTGAATCTCAGAATCTACTAAACCATCCTTGAGTTGCGTACGCTGCGAAAACGGTTCAAGATACCAAAAATATAAATATGAAAGAATTATTCCTCTTGAAATGAACATGTCTATGCCCAAAATTACAACTCCACGCGGACGAAGTCGCGGGCACAGCTAGTAAAAACATATAACACCCTGACCCAGTACGAACAGACATGTTCATGCAAACAAATATTTGTACAGTGCGGGGATCGAACCCGCGACCTCTTGGATTATAGTCAACTTCTTGACCATCACACCATAGTGGTTGTCGTCGTCAGTAGTGACAGCAGGGACGATAGAAGCTAACGGGAAGGCCCGAAATGATCCGTAATGCGTTGTAGGATTTCTTCTTATCATCATCAGCCTGCTGGGCACAGGCCTCACCTCAACTATGAGGTGGTGCGAGCCATACTCCACCGCGCGGGCTCAGTGCGGATTGGTGGAGAGGTGTGACCAACCTTACTGACAGATGTTATTAAGCCACCCGAGGGCCTCCGACCAAGCTTAACGACTAATATCTATCGATATTAACCGGGACCAACAGCTTAACGTGCCTTCCGAAGCACGGAGATGCTTGTAAATAGACGTCACTTGTATGGTCAAAATGGTCACCCATCCCAAACATGTCCGCGCCGTAGGTTGCATAACTTTTGGTATCACTACCAAAGCGCTGCAACCACTGCGCTACAAGCACCTCTTATGGCTTGTTAAAATTTCCATACCATTCACTCTCATGATCACAAAAGGTTTACGTGGCATGTCATGAACCAATGAAAACAATAAAAATATACCGAAAATCTGTGTAATTTGCATTTCAAATTCTTCGTTGACGTCTTTCAAATGTGAAGATAATATTTTTAATTTTTGTGTGTAATATTATAGGTAACGAATTAGGACAAGTTATATTTTCCTTATATCACAGGATTGGCCGTCTAATTGAATGAGTAGAGAAAAGAGAATGAAAGATAATTTTTATTTAAAAAATGATCTTCAGAAAGCGCAGTGGTTTTGATCAGCGTTAACAAATTTTTTACTTCAAGAACTAGGTGAGTACATACATACTCGCGGTATTATCATACTTATATCACAAAACTGCGTTAAAACATTGCCAATGTACATTTCGATACACTGAACTGTATTTCCCTTCGGCCCATCGATCTGTATTTTGACAATCATCATCATCATTATCAGCCAAAGGACGTCCACTGCTGAACATAGGCCTTCCCCACAGTTTTCCACATCGACCGATCACAAGCGGTCTGCATCCAGTGTGATCCTGCGATCTTTACAAGGTTGTCTGTCCATCTTGTAGGTGGACGTCCTACGCTGCTCTTTTGGTCGAAGGGACCCCAATCCAGAACATTGACAATGTTTTATCGCAATAGATTACTTAACATGTATCTAATTAATTACTAAGATCGTACTTCGAAGCGGCCTCTGATTTTCGATTTATCTTTTGAAATTCAAGTTTTCGACAAAAAACTGCTTAGCTTTCAGAAATTGTGTGATATGACCCTTAATGCTAAGATAATTTAAGTGGGGTACTAAAAAGACAAAAGGAGGATGGGCAATTTCGTTACGTAGAAATATGAAGTGATGAGAGGTACGAGGCTACGAATGAGAATATTACATTAAGCTGAGCATAATATTAGCAACTAAGCATTATATTATATTATTTTCATGTTCATTTTGGTACTAATTTTAATTTTGTGTTTTGATTTTAATTTCAATTTAAAATTTTAATCTAATAACATTTCAATAAATAAGAACTAACATTAGCTTTTAAGATTTTTGTCATTTACTAACCATACTATGAGCTTCAAGTTGCAGATAAACAATTTTTATTTTTTATTTATTTTATAATAAATTTGAGATATATGTACCATCAAAATTAACAGAATGTATTTTTTAAGTCATCTAATACTTTCCACGCTAAAGCAGAAAATGACGATTTCGAAAGTATGTTTCTCATGTCGAAAAAGTTATCGAAAACATTCTGTTGTTAAAAAAACATATACGAGGAGTATATGTTTTTTTTTTCCTTTACGGCGAAGACCCCTTTTTCAGAACTCCGTTACCGCTTGAAATCGCATTCGATCTGCTAACCTAATACGATTTATTACTCTAGCCCAGTTTGATGGCCGCTTTGTGTTACAATAGACACATATATACTTACTGCTACATGTACACATACATAATTAAAGCTAAGCTAATTTGAATGTGTAGGAATAATCACAGCGATGATTTTACAAAAGTCACGTCGTACCCCTTGAGTATGTATGTACTTACCTTGTTATTTAAGTCAAAAAATTGTTAACGCTGATCAAAACCATTGCGCTTTTTTAAAATATTTTTTTAAATAAAAATTATCTTTCATTCCCTTTTCTATAATAATTCAATTATACGGCCAACCCTCACACCAAATCATAACAAACTTATAAAAATACCAAATATGCCGAATTAAAAAAAAACATGATGACCAGTGTCTCATGAGATGTCTGATGAAGATGTCAAATCTAAAACATTCGACAAACTCGCCTTAATTCAATTCTGTTCAATTCAAATATTTTATTTCAGAACAATACAATATTCCATATAAATTGTTAGTAATCCTTAGTTTAGGTTAGTAAATATAATTGTAATTTTATTTTCAAATATCGCTCAATTTAATACAAATAAATTTAAAATGTTCATGTTTAATGTCTGCGCGACGTTTGTTCGAATTTGCTCGTAGACTGTTTTTTTTTACAACAACATCACATTCATTGATCTGACTTTATGGTAAGTAGCTTAAATAGTTGTGTTACAGAAATCAGAATTAACAGTGATATTACAAATAAACTTTAATAAATACATATAACACCCAGACCAGTACAGACAGAAATGTTCAGGCACACAAATGTTTGTTCAGTGCGGGGATTGAACGCGCGACCTCTAGGTTAATATTCAACTTCTTAACCATTATACACTAAAGTGGTCATCATAAGCTTTAGAATGCCATAATTATAAAGATTATATTTATGCAATCGATAAAAATCAACCGTCTGAGGTGATAAAACCCGCGTCCATAGGTATCTGCTTTGACCTGTGGTTGACTGGTAGAAAATGCTTCCGGCATTAAGTCCACCACTGTACACAAGTTTGTGCAGAAGTTTTTTAAATAAATAAATCTGGCCCGTGTGCCGAAACCACTCTGCCACCCAGACATTGGCAAAACCTGTTTAAATTTGTTACTGCTTTTCTAACGCGTAACGCCGCTGTTACATAGAAATTATGATCAAAAGAACTCCTTTCCAGTGAACAGACACAAGTATAACCTAAACTCTTTTCAACACCACCTGTCGGAATACTAAAACCCGTCGTTCACTGGGCGAATCGAAATCGACTCGTGCGCAAGGTCGCGGCCCTTGCCTCGTATGTGGCGCGGTCGTTCATCCCGCAACGCGCGTCGCTATCAGATATCAACTAAAGAAGTGACTGTGATAAAACGAAAAAAATGTTTCCGTCTAAAAGTGTGCCATGTAATTACAACAATAACCTTTAACTAATGTAATAAATATTTTTGATAATAACCTTTAACTAATGTATTAAATACTAGTGGCCGCCCGCGACTTCGTCCGCGTGGAAAGCCTTTATCTTAAAAATTCTTTATGAATTGTAGCCTATATGTTATTCTGATGTATAAGCTATATTGTGGTAAAGTTTCATTCAAATCCATTCAGTAGTTTTTACGTGAAAGAGTAACAAACATCCATACATCCATACTTACAAACTTTCGCCTTTATAATAGTAGTAGGATTTTTGATTAGATTGCATTTGAAATAATTTATAGTTTTTTTTAAATTTTTTTTTATTAACCTATGTCATATCCCACTGCTGCGCAAAGGTCTCCCCCAATTTACAGACCCTATATCTCAGTGGCGACGAGGATGGGATAGGTAGTTAGTAAACAACCGGCCAGTGTTAAGCTCGTTTATTGACTGACACTTGCATCGCGCGGCAGCCAGCGCGCTGGTTTCTATAGCTAGGTTTATACCACACTCCCCCAATTTATAGATGCAAAATTAAAATTAAAAAAAAAAACCTGACATGAGCCAGAAAAACATCCGGTAAGCTTCAACGGTTTGACGGATTTTGACCAGCCATAACTAAGAACCAGGGACCGAAACCGGTATGAGCAATACCGGTATTTTTCGGTTACAACCTTTATTTTTTTACAGCTATTCTTAAACGTTACCTTAATTCTTAAATATTGAATACAACCTGTATTAATACCGGTTACCGAAATAAAAATTACCTTTATTTTACACCTACCGTCGACGTGTCGTCATGTCAAAGCTCGCACTAAAGAAACGTAAACAGTAGGTGCTGGTACAGTACGCATGACCATCTCCCTGGTAATGTATTTTCTAATGCCAAAAATATTGACGGCATTGCGATATTCTATCTTTTTCCCGTAATCAATGTAATTTTTAAGGTAACCGGTATAAAAACGGTACTTAAATAAAGGTTACATTTTTGACGTGACAACGTCTTATAAATTGGTTTGCCGGGTGACACCTCAAGAAACTGCGTTACGCTGCTCCGCTCACGTTTCGCGCGAGAGAGACAGAGCGAGAGAGAGAGAGAGAGATAGACACCGGTTCATGTTATACGAATGAATATTCACATTAAAATTATTTTACCACTCAGAGTCGTTGTCACGTAAAACTTTCGCGCGTATACCGACTTTACAGGCAACCAATTTTTTTCTTATTCGATTACCCGGATTATGGTTACCTTAACCGAAGGGGTAACCAAAATTCTTCGATACCTGTACCGTAATTTATAAAGGTTTTCGGTCCCTGCTAAGAACCACCGTGATGAAAACAAAATAAAAAAAATCTTTTGTATAATAAAAAAAAAACGCACTGAAATCGCTCTATCCGCTCGGGAGCCACGATGCCACACAAAAACACAGATACACAAAAATACAAACACATATACACACACAAACAGACATAGTCGTCAAACTCATAGCACCACTCTCATTCGTCGAGGGTTAAAAAACCAAGTAATAGTAACTCATCATCATCATCATCATCATAACCAGCCACTGAATTTGTATCAATTACCTTAAACAGTAGTAAGTTGGTCCTGTTAACGGCTGCATGTCTAAAATATTGTTTTAAATAAAGGATAATGGGCAATTTATGTGGGACTTTTTGTGGGAGTTAGTGATAGTTAAACATTATGATATCTAAGTAGATCGTATTGGCATTGGACGTAAAAATGTGATTGTATGACCTAGCATAGACACTTGTAACGATAATAATTGCAATATAATCTAGAGCAGGTAATTTGACATATATTACTAGAGACTAGTGATCGACCGATGGAATGAAGAACTCTCCCTGCTTTAAAAATAGGTCGAGGGCCTTGCGGACTTAACGAAAGTTTCAGAAGGGGAACTTGAAACTTTGCTGTGGTATTTTAAAAATCTGTATCTTCAAAACTTTGATCCCAAAGTCCACGTTGTATTTGTTGAATCGAATGATAAAAAGCTTGAATCTCCATCATCAATACAATCAGCGTCCATTGAAATTGATAAAAATATGACTAATTATTATGACGCTGATAAAAACAATGGCTAGCGTCATAAAATAAGTAAATAGCCAGACAATTAGCAAGGAAATCTCACCTGATGATGAGTGTTGATTTATTAGTAAAGACTAAGTTTACTTACTAATACCAGTAACTTCTGATACCAAAAACATGCGAAACGGTTATTCGTATGAAAACTATCAAATTTAACGGCATTTTTTGAGACTTCGCGTAGCATTGCTGGCATCTTCGGTGGCGGCGAACACTGAAGTCACCCGCGCTTGCACGATCGCGCCCGACCAGCTCGCAGTCGAGCCGAACGTTCGTTCATTTCGCCTACAAGCACTCAGACCTGCTACACGTTTGTCGCGTTTAAGATATATATCCAAGATATTCTCTGTATATTTGAGGGCGAATTGCAGTCCGCTATTTTACTTAACCTATCGATAGGACCCTAACAGCATTAGAAACTACATAGAAATTTTGATCAAAATAACTCCTTTCCAGTGAACAAGCGATTAGGTGCCAGTTTAGGGCTTTGCACCATCCTCCTGCGCAACCGCAAATACGCGTAAGATGATTACCTACCTGCGTCAGTGTTTCCCAATGCTTACTTTACCAACAAAACACCTAAGTGGACAGGTTTCTTTATAATTGCACAAGCAACTGACTAGCGTCACCAGCTGGTTTGTATCATTCTTTAGTATGAGAGTTGACGCTGATCTTGACTAAAAAATGTGATTAAGTCTAAATCTGTTGTCTGATATCGGTATACTCTCGTTCAGCCACTTCTAGTCGTCGACAAAAAGGGTAAATCTTATACAATTTGAAAAAAGGCAATATTTTTTGCATCTATAATTTTTTTACCCAATATCATAATAAATAAATGAATGAAACTCGACATCATATTTAATCTATATATATAAAATTCTCGTGTCACAATGTTTGTTCCCGTACTCCTCCGAAACGGCTTGACCGATTCTTATGAAATTTTGTGAGCATATTGAGTAGGTCGTGAGAATCGGCCAACATCTATTTTTCATATCCCTGTGTGATATGATAAGGGTTGTCCACAATAATTTATATGGCAAAACAACGTTTGCCGGGTCAGTTAGTAATTAATAAATGAATGGATCTAAATGTAATTTAGTAACATAAATATTTAATTTTTTACTGTTACTAACCAAATTGTATGGTATGCTACCTATCCGAAATAAATGATGATTATTATTGTTATATCATATCGTATTCATTCATTTGTCTACACACAGTATGAATTAATCAAGGACAAGTCCGAATAAGATTATGCAACAAACACGGTCGTTCATCTCTGACCGTGGCATTAATTTTTATCGCGGCGCATGCGCGGGTACGAGAAATGCGCCTAAGGGTTTATTGACAGAATGCACGTGCAATTTTTTTAAGGGGTGGAGAAAGGGATATATGTTTAAATGTTACTTTAAGTATTGGATTATCACAAATCTATGCATTATACGTTAATTTCCAATAACTAATACTCTTCCTTAATTTATATGGTCTTTAGATGCATTCCCCTTTACAAGGAGCCGAGTACCTACAGTACATTTTACGGAATTGTTTTCTTTTTTGGTATATTTTTTTTTCTATGTAGTGTACATGTAACAGTTAAATACTATATAGTGAGAATCCTACATTAATTTTAACGTGATATATCATCGTAAACTTTTCAATATTTAGTTGTTCCCGAGATTGTATTCGAGTACATATTTGTGTAAATAAATTCTCAATGGTCTATGTCGAAGATAATTTTATGGTCCATAATCAGCATGACTCACATTACTCGCAAAATACCGCTATCTCGATTTCGGCCGGTTCTCACTCGTACTCGTACGATGTTTCTGCTTTAACTAGATTTTATTTTTAGCACATTCTAATAAACCTGTGAATTTATAATACTAGTAATCAATCGAACCTAATCGTCGATATCCGTATGTGTTCACAATTTTATAAAACAAGGAAATATAAATTAAACTGTGATCTTTTAATAATTCTAATTATTCCAAAATGTAAAACCTATTGTTGTATTTTATTTATGTAAAAAATAAATAATTTGACAATTAACCCTTGTGCAATGTGTTGAAAACCTTTATTTTACTTATTTTATAATAAATATTGCAACATTTTAATAAACTAATCAGCCCGCACCTAATTCGCCATTTTTGCCAACTATAGCTTTCACCGTGTCAATAAGCTTAGCTTAGGCTTGCTTGATCACCTAAAACACTGGCAGCAAATAGCGGTAAAAAAATAAACAGGCTCTCTCATTACTACCGCGCTACCATCACGCGATTCCGTGCCACTGCCCTTAACCAATCGGCGCGAGCGACAGAAGGGAACCGACCAATCACAGCGCTAGCGGGTCACACACCCGCGCGAGCGGGTTGATAATTTTTTTTGCAAACTTTTTTTTATTGGGTTTCGGCTAAGGAGGTTTTGACCACGATAATAAAGAAAGATTTGTTATGTAATGAAGAAAGTTATCTGTTTTCGTGGATATCGTTTGCTATGGTGGAGAATGGTGGACTACACCCTTGTTAATTGACAAAAATTTGAAGTCGCGCATAAAATTACTCGTTTAAATTTGACAAAGTTGCTTGCTGAAATGAACTACCTATATAACAAAATCATAAAATAAATTATAAATTACTTGCGATTAAAATTGGTCTCGTCAATGTTTGAACAACATTTTTAAGGATAATATGACCTCATTATTATTCAATTATATCTTCGATCATGATGTCAGTTTAAATATGATGATCAAATAATGTCTTTACATTGTGGCGTGTTTCGCGCCAATTTTTACGCTGTCATTTTTATTTTATTTTTTATCTAGACTGACATGCTAAGGCACGCGACAATGAAATTGGACACCTCTTCATGTGAAATAAGTAATTAGTAATAACCTACATCTGTGTCAAGTACATTCATGATTTTCAACTTAATTATTAAGCTATTATTGTATTTTGCTATTTTAGCTGTGACTCAATAGCAATACTGAAAGGTATAAAGAAAACTTTTAGCAAACAAACACACCAAATTAATGAAAATCCTTCGCTACAAACCAGCACACAAATCGTGAAATTAAACTCATTTTTCTATAGGTGTGTTTTATTTTTACATTGTTAATAAATTTGAATTGTTAATGCTAAAAAATAAACTACCTCGATCAGCACACACATTTCTCAATTATGATTTTTATCAATGATAAACCAGCTATGTTTCTGACCTTTTTGCAAGCATAAAGAATAATATAAATTTATTGTCAGATTATAACCTTTTCTTTTGCAACAGGTTTTCTTCTATTTCATTTCTTTTATAGTTCTTTCAAATCACGAAGTCGAGCAGAATTTACTTGTGGTAAATATGTGTCCGTATATGTGTCGATGTGTGCGTGAAAACGAAAGCGGGTATGGTTAGCATAAAAATAATACCAATATTTTTGTATGTTCAATTGATAATAAAATAAAACAACAAAACTTTTAAACTAAAATGTTTATTATTTAAAATAAATAATAAATAAGGGAATGTATTAAAATAAAATTATGTTCTTCTACATTTGGGTTTAAGTTTTAATTTAAGCGAAACATAAGACTTAAATAAGGATATACAATTGAACTCAAGATATGGCAAAATTATGAAAATAAGGCTAGGCTGGAACTATTTAATAACAAATTTCTATCTATTTTTACGTATGTGAAAAATGTGTCGCCTTAATCTTCTTCGGAAAAACTGTTGCTTTCGTTAGTTTCAAAGTCAGTCGTGCTGCTATCACTTGATTCACCCACATTAATTACAAATTCAAAGTCATAATCAAAATATTTCATATACTCCTTTTCAATTTTTTCGACATGCTTGCATGTATTAAGCCAGATGTTGTTATCGATACTGTTTAAACCTTCAGCTATTAAATTTTGAACTTCTGTCATATTTTGACCAATATTTTTCGAGGCAATCTTATTTTTCAGAATACCCCAGATGTTTTCAATGGCATTTAATTCGGGGTGATATGGTGGCAGTCGTAGTATTTCGAAACCTTTGCTTTTTATTATCTCGTCAATTCTATATGAAATAAAACGCTGCTTATTTCTGATTATTAAATCATACAATTCTACATTGCGGGACAGTGCATTGAAAGGAATACCGTGTTCCGTCAGCCACTTTTGCATGTCGCTCTTGCGCGAATTTGACGTAGGTATACTACTACTTCGAGTATTATGGTAGGATGCGTTGTCCATCACTATAACAGATTTATCTGGTAAATTTGGCAGCAGCTTTTCATTCAGCCATTTGCTATAATTATTGAAATTCATATTTGAGTGATAGTCTCCAGTTGTGGATGATGCTTTGTATATTAACGAAGCATCTTTAATAAATCCACTACTGCTACCCGCATGCACTATAATAAAACGAGCACCGGTACTCAATTTTTTTAAAAATGACTTGTCTTTTGTCTTAGTATCTAGTTTTTTTAAATTCCACGTGTTTTGACGTACGTGCGAAGTTAGCACATATGTTTCGTCTGTATATATAATGGGACGGCCTTCTTCACGGTATTCATGAATTTTTTTCAAAAAATTAAATCTCCACAATTGTATTTCATGCCTTTCTTGTAAAGATTTACGATTGTTTTCAATTTTGTTCCATTCGTAGCCCATTTTTATAAGCAACGAACGTAATGTGCTCAAACATCCGTCAAAACCAATTTTTTCTCTTAATGCTGACTGAAGTTTTGCCAAAGTTGGAAGTTCATTGTGTTCTATATGAAAATTTTGAATTGTAGTTCGAATAATTTCTCGATTCATATTATCTAAATTAAATTTACCGTCTCTTTTTCGTCGCTTTTTCATGGGTGAAGTAAACTTGGTTGATGAAGATGGCAACTCTTTCTCTTCTTTTAAAATCCTACTTACTGTGCGTTCACTGACGCCTGTTGCTTGGGCAGTTCGTTCTAATATGTTTGCTAATGGACTTAGGTCACATCCATCAGTGTTATTTGCTTTCATAAAATTATATTCATCTTTTAGAAAGTGAAAGACTTTAGCAATGATTGCTCGACCCTAAAAACAATAAAATATACAATTGAATAAGTATCAAAAGTCAAAACTAAACTATTACTTAAATTAAAAAATAATCATTTTTATTTAATGTCAAAACTAGAAAAAAAATATTTACCTCGCTATGGATAACTTTGCGCTTTGACATGCTGACAGTACTTCACGGCAATTAGCGTCCGGAAACAATAAACACAACTAACCTGAGCGACAGCGCGCTCGCGACTGACCGCGTCGTCATACACGCACACTATTGCATTATGCATGTACACGTTTAAAAACAAATAAAGACTACTCGCCTTCGTGAAATGCAAGAACTGTAAGTGATTAGAACTGTGGTTATAGACAATCAGTCAGTCACTCATCGAATTATCATTATTTTTATTTTTATCAGTAGTATATAATGTACAACTCTTTGTTAAACTTTTATTATTATCTTGTTTCAGAAATAACAAATTCATATGACGCGGGACTAACACAACTGAAAATCACAATATGTCATCCAAAGCTATATACGAGGCCACCGGCAAAGAACTCATCAACAGGTAAGCAACGGTTTTTTTAAAATAATTTAAAAAACATCTACAATAATAAGAAAACACTTTTGGCCAGCGTCCCTTTAAATTGTCCCAAAAATTAAATTATTTTTAAAGGCTGTACGACTTCGTTTGGATTTGGCTGAAAAAAAAACATACCAACCGCTTGCGTGTCCGCTGAAGCTGATTTTGTGTGTGCCTCGCTCCGCGCCGGTGGACAGGCACCCTTAGGGAGAATAATTATATTCCGTCAAGTTCGTGTGCGTTTGTCCTGTGGTGCGCCAAGGCGTTAGTCTAGACGAGGATTTCTTGAATCAAAACAATACCGATTGCAATTCCGACGGGCGATAGAACCCGGGACCTCATTCATATACGGCGGCACCATGAAACCGGCACTCAACAAACTACACCACGGTGCAATGCTATAAAGCGATCCGTTTTTCCGCTAGGACTTTCGCGAAGGATGTCAGATTTATAAGTTGTGGATTTTCTAACAATTATGTAGGCTTATTACAAAAGAATCTTGTCAAATTAATATCCAACTTACTTACTTACTCTGCGTTTAGGCAATGACACCACCAATCGTTGACATACCCTTTATTATCTGTCAAAACGGTCTGCCTCCATAGATTTTGTATGGGAATACAAGAACGTGACGTCACGGTCATGTATCAGAAATCGGAGTCAATTGACCGAATATTTATTGAGTTTTGTGTGTTTAGAAATTGGTTTCTACAGCTTTTTGGAAATAAACAGGTTGTAGGTATTTACTTCATAAGGGCTATGTTTTTTAATCGCCGTGGTCTTGAAAATATTTAAGATAGTTGTCATCATGCCAATTGGCCTTCTAATATTTAACCAAGTGTTCAATGTCCGTCAAACCTATAACTTTTCCTGCCCAATTGGCACTCGACTTTTTTTGTGAAAAAAAAATTTAACCCATACGTTTGTTATGTTTTCAGACACATATCATCAGGCACAGCGCTGGTGCCGTGCCGGTTCGCTACCTTCGAACAGAACACCGTCTGGGAGGATGAGCTCGGAAAAAACCCGTGGCTCTCGAAAGAGGTGAGTTGACATTATAGATAGATAACTTACCCACACTTTGGGCAATTAACGGCTTGCGCAGTACAAACGGTACCGCGTTGTCAGTGTGTTGTCAATACAAACTGTGATACTTACTTGCATACGAAAAATAAATCTGACGCACTGATGTGCTGTGTAATGATCGCTTTCGACTTGATTTTTTTATCGCGGAGGAAATGCTTAATGCATACCCCCGTTGCGGTGATGTCAGCAACGGATTATGTGGTACTGCCTCGTACCTCACAACCTCGTGACTTACAACCTAAAAACATAGCAATTTCTCAAACCTCACTATTTACATTCCAGCAATTAGTAGTGAAACCGGACCAGCTGATCAAGCGACGCGGCAAGCTCGGCCTGGTGGGCGTGAACAAGACCGCGGTGGAAGTGCGGCGGTGGCTCGGCGAGCACATGAACAAGGAGCAGCGGGTCGGCGCCGCGCAGGGCAAGCTGAGACACTTCATTGTGGAGCCATTCATCAGACATGAACCCGTGAGTGTTTTAGAAACCCATCGGATAGTGTTCTGGCTGTTCTCGCCTGCTCGTCTTTTCCCCTTTCTAACCTGCCCTCTCTCTTTCTCTATTAATCTTTTCCTTCTCTGCATCATCAGTAAGTATCTATCCTCTTCTGTAACTTCGTCAGTATCCAAGAAGAAAAAACAAATTCCGAGACCATCATGAGATAAACCTTTCGTGGCTCTATTTAAGCTCCCTAATCTGGCTGTCGAACAAGTTGAACAATTGTCCAGCTATCACAAAAACCGGGAAGAAGCGTCTTGACTTTGAACATCCACTCAACGAACAAAGTATCCAACAGTCTTTAGTGCGTCGACAAGCATTCACGAGCGTCAGCAGCCATCTTGTTAAACCTACGGCGCGCGTCTTCTGTCAACGATTAAAACACTCTAGTAAGTTTGGTTCCATGACGCTGCTGTGAGTGAGACAACATCATTAAGTAGTGGTGAGTGTGAAGTAAACAGCATTAGGTGCTGGTGGGCGTGAACAAGGAGCAGCGGGTAGGCGCCGCCCAGTTGAGCAGCAGAGCTGTTCCAGCTCAGCTATTCTCGCCTGCTCGTCTTTTCCCTTGTCTACCCTTCCCTCTCTCTCTTTCTCCATTACTCGTTTCCTTCTCTGCTTCACCGGATAGTAGACCCTCTTCTGTAACTCTGTCAGTATCCAAGAAGAAGACACTAATTCCTACACCTTGTTCAGGACACCTTTGGTGGATGCTCTCATTTTTTTTTCTTTTAATTTGGAATAGCAAACAACTACATACTATATCGTGGTACAATATTTTAGGCTTATGTTATTATTAATAAATATCACAGTTAACACACTATATTAGATATATTCATTAATTTAGTCTTGGTATCGAAAAAGTGAAACAACAGTCAATCTACCACCATAATTGAAAATAGTATCATTACTTGTTCCATCCACGTAATAAAGATAAAGAATCCAGCGTTCTCTAGTGCGTCGATGATCATTTACAAGCGTCAGGATCCATCGTATTAAACCTACGGCGCGAGGCACCTACACAAACTGCGGGTTACTCACATAACGGGCGATTGCCTTAGCTCAGGGTTTCTTCGGGGAGGGCCCGGTGTATCAGTTGAACCATATCAACTTATCAAAAAAATATGTAACTATAAAGCAGTGTCGATTATATACGTTGTATGTCGTAAATATTGCTTGCTTGTTTTCCTTTCCTAATACATTTTTTGAGAGGGTTCCGTAGAGCTATTAAATTATGTGAAGAGGTCCGTGTCTCTCTCATCTCTGCCATCGCTCTCCGATATTTCAAAAAGAGTTTAAACAGCTCTTCAACCAATATCCAGTTATGTGTATGCGTTTAAATACTTTATATTAACTTTCAGAACGAGGAGATGTACCTGTGCATCCAGTCGGGGCGACGCTCCGACACCATCCTGTTCCACCACCAGGGCGGAGTCGACGTCGGCGATGTCGACGCGCTCGCAATACGGTTGGAGGTAATCTTAACAGCCGTTCGACGCCCACTGCTGAGTGTAAGCTTTCCCCGCGGATCTCCGCGATCGGACTCTCGCTGCCCGTATCCAGCGTCTTCCAGCTACCGCGTTCCAGAGGCTTTTCTTCGTAAACCAACACCCCTCAAAACGATAATGGTTTTATCGTTTTATGACACAAGTACACAATGAAAAAAGACACTTTTTACGGATTATTTCACGATTCATTTACATTTTGTTTTAACCTTACGTTTCGGACCCTTTTCAGCGTCCGTGGTCACAGGTAGATTAAGGTGTTAGTTGTCATTGTTTGATAAAAATTGTAACCTACCATCACTCAAAAATATTAAGTTACGTTCCTATCCACACAACATGAGCTAACAGTATCTTGAGGTCTTGCAGTGCGGGGTCGAGCTTCCATCCATTTTCTCTATTAAAATTAGGATGTCTTCTAATTTCAATTAGAAATTAGAAGTTGGAAGAGAAGATGGTTGGAAAATTCCACCGGCTTGGGATCCTATTTTAGCCAAGACTCAAGATCGACCGTCTCTTTTCAATGTATACTGTTCGCGTAAACCGAAGAAACAAATATGAGTACACAATATGACACAACGTTGAAGTCAAAAGTGTGGCATCATATATGCACGTCTAATACGGATGAAATTCGTAGCGTGTGTTCTTTCGTCAGTACACGTTATCGTTTCTCATAGTAAGCCGGCTGATCGTCAGTCCACCTTATAGCGAGTCAGAGCGAACCGCACCGCCCCGACGGCCATTGGTTCGTCGCGCTGCCCCCCCCCCCCTTCCCCTCCTGAGTCCCTAAGTCCCCTGAGTCGCACCAAATAAAGAACTCTAACGGGTGTTATTGGTGGTACTGCGTGGGGAGCGAGAGAGATAGCGACTGCTCTCATGCGCTAACTCCTCCTCTTCAGCGCTTTTTTTATATGGCGCTACTTCACCCCTAAATCAGCCATAGAACGTTCATCAATTGTGTAGCAACGTAAATAACGTGTGTGCGTGCTTGCGTGCGTGCGTGCGTGCGTGCGTGCGTGCGTGCGTGTGTGTGTGTGTGTGTGTGTGTGTGTGTGTGTGTGTGTGTGTGTGTGTGTGTGTGTGTGTGTGTGTGTGTGTGTGTGTGTGTGTAAAGTTTGTAATTTTTCCTCTTTTATTTCAGATCCCCGTGGACACGTTCCCCACGGGCGAGGACATTGAGCGCACACTACTAAAGAACGTCAAAGCGGCTGCCGTGAAGAGGTGAGTTTAAAAAAATCCTTTTGACGACCACTTTGGTGTAATTGTCATGAAGTTAAACCAAGCGGTGGCGGGTTCGATCCCCGCACTGTACAAACATTTGTGTGCATGAACATGTCTATTTGTACTTGTCTGGGTATTATTTGTATTTAGGTTTAAAGATTATTTATTTCTCAAAGAAGACATTGAAATCACTTACATGAGAAAAAATACAAAATAAAAGTAATCATGCATTTTCGATAATGTTCGCGTCGATCTAAGCTAGATCGTTACACTAGTAATAATAAATTTTAGTTATAATATCAAACGAAAGAAAAACAAAGACAATAACAAAAAGACGCTTTTTGTAGATCTATGAAAACCCCCAAAACTATATTTTTCTGGTCAATATTTTGTCGTATTTTAGTAATCAAGTCAATTGTTGCAGCTAGAGTGTTACTCTTTGGTTGGAATCCAAACTGTCTGTCGCTAATGAAATTAATTGAATGTAGGTATGTCTCGAGACGTTCATGAAGTATTTTTTCTATTATCTTTGATAGCAAAGGCAACACAGATATTGGACGATAATTTCCGGGTTCCGTCTTTGCTCCAGACTTGTATATTGGAGTCACTTTAGCTAGTTTTAGCGAGTCCGGGAAGTGGCCCCTGGCTAATAAAACGTTGATACATTCAGTCAATCTATCCACTATGAGGCTTTTAATGCATTTTAGGGCTTTGACACTTACACCATCCAATCCGGAGCTCGAACTAGGATCAAGATTTTCAATAATTTTGGTAATTTCTTTACTAGTACATGGTTCAAATGTTAAGAATGTTGGATTGTTATATAACTGGGCGAAGTTGTTATGTGCAGTATCCGTGTAATGTTGTTGAATCTTAGATGCTAAGTGTAGTCCGATAGAGGAGAAATATTGGTTGAAAATATTACAGATGTGTACGGGGTCAGTGGTGGTTTTATTTTCTGTGATTAGTTTTGCAGGAACACAGCTATTTTGTGTCTTTAGATTAGATAGGTAACTTATGAGTCTTTTTAGGGTTATTTTTACAGTCGCGAAACTTACCGTAGTAATATGAATCTTTGGTTGTCTTTATAGCATCTGCTACCTCCTTCCTAGCTTGTAAATAGGTATTTTCTAGTGTGGTATGCCTGGGATTTCTCTTGTGTTCGACCCATAGTTTATTTCTCCGACTGATGGCATCTATAATATCTTTATTGATCCAGTCTTTTAATGGCGGGTTCTGCTTCTTAAATTTAGTTACTTTACTTCTTTCAATGTGATTTTTAATCGTACTTCTAATTTGTTGAAATCTTCGCATGAATTTTCAAATTCGTCATTTTCCAAAGAAGAATACAGGCGTTCGTAGTTTAATGCTGTATAAGCAATGCTCTTAATTGTCGGTGGTTGTTGTTTTTTAATTGACATAAATATTTGTCTGTGATCTGACATTGGGGAATCACACAAGGCAACATAATAAAGTTCTTCACTTAGGTTTGTACTGATGTGATCTAGTATTGACTTTTTATTTTCTGTTTCTCTGGTAAAGTATTTTTTTGCTATTTTGTTGAGAACCCTGTACCCAGCTTCACGTAGTGTGTTCTTGTATAATTTTTGTTGCCGTTTTTTTTCCAAAAGATTTATGTTAAAATCTCCGAAGACTAGAGTTCTCTCACCTCGTTGGTGTAATTGAGTATCGAGGTCTTCAATAAACGTGTTAAAGGCAGTATGTCCAGGATAGTACACAACACCTATATTAAGGGCGTATTTCTTAAATTTTATCCAAAGATAGTTGTTTCCTGCTGAGTAAATTGATTCAATCAGATTATGAGTCAGGTCATTATGAACGAATATTGAAACTCCTCCTCCAATTTTGTCAGTTCTGTAATTGTAGTGGTGTGTGTAGTTGGGTAGGTGAATACTATTAGCTTGTTCTTCAGTTTTAATCCAAGTTTCGGTCAACAGTATTATATGTACCGTTGCAGGAATCGATCGGATAATACATTTCAGCTCGTCGAGTTTTGCTATTGAGCATATGCTCCGTGCATTTAAATAGAAGAAGTTAAGGCGGGATTTCGTGGATTGTAGGTCTTCGTATTTGGTGACGATTTGGTAAGTTAATTCTTTGGGAGGTGAGTAGTTGGTTTCTCGTTTTTTGGGCCCATCTTGGTAATTCTTGGAGTGCCCTTGACGTATTTTATAGTTAAGTCAGTCTCACCACTCTGTGACCGACGAGCCAACTCCTTCTGCAGACTCAACATTAGCTTTTGTTGGCACGGTGTTTGATCAGAGTACATCTTGACTCCCGTTGGTAGTTTAGATTTGCTTCGCAGAAGTTGAGTGGCCACATTCTCAGTGTCAAAGCACACTTTAATCCGACGGCTTTTGTTGGAATCGTACTTCCCTATCCGGAAAACTTTTGTCGGCGGTGGGGTGTTCTTTTCAAGGCTTGTCAAGATATTCATAACCTTGGCCATGTCCAACGATACGCGTTCTTTTGCATCAGATGAAGTCTGTTCCTCAATGCCAGCCAATATTATATTTTTCTGTCTAATTTTGCGTTCTTGAACTTCATTTATTAATTGTTCGTTGTAGAAAATTTGGGAGCTTTCAGAATTACCTGAAGGCTTTGGGTCGGTATTTTTAATGTTGAAGAGATCTGATTTTATATCCTTCATTTTTTCTTCGCCCTTAGCTATTTTGTGTTCTAGTAACGAAATTTGTGATTTCATTCGGTTTTGCTCGAGCGTAAGGCTAGACATCGACTGCTTAATTTCATCGATTTGATTTTTAACGTCACTCACATTGTTGGTAAGAACCGAAAAATTATTTTCGTTCGAGGATTTCAAATCCGTAAGATGATTGTTCATTTCAGATACATTGTCTAATGTTTTCTGATTAATGTTGACAAAACTTTCAACAAGTTTTGAGATTTATGTAAACAGATTTTTGATATTTTCTAAAAAATTTGGACACACGTCTGCTTCGAACGACGGCGAACGGCGAAATCCAATTTATCTAAGTTTCGTTCGTAATACCACTGTTGATTCTGATATCTGTAATACAGGTGCTTTAGCTACTTACTACGGAGTCAGATCAATGTATGTGATGTTGTACGAGATAAAGTTATACATAAAAATAATTATAAATAAAATATCATATTTTTCCTCCTCCCGCAGAATACTAGCGACTTTCATCCTATCCCTCTACCGCGTGTACGTGGACCTGCACTTCACGTACATGGAGATAAACCCTATAGTTGTGACCAACGAACGCATATACCTGTTGGACCTGGCCGCCAAGTTGGACCAGACGGCCGACTTCATCTGCGCCAAGAGCTGGGGCGAAGTCACCTTCCCGCCGCCCTTCGGCCGCGACGCCTACCCCGAGGAGGCGCACATCGCCGACCTCGACGCCAAGAGCGGCGCCAGCCTCAAGGTGAGATACCTAGCGACTCAAGTAGATAGCGACTGTCCCGCGACGCCTACCCCGAGGAGGCGCACATCGCCGACCTCGACGCCAAGAGCGGCGCCAGCCTCAAGGTGAGATACCTAGCGACTCAAGTAGATAGCGACTGTCCCGCGACGCCTACCCCGAGGAGGCGCACATCGCCGACCTCGACGCCAAGAGCGGCGCCAGCCTCAAGGTGAGATACCTAGCGACTCAAGTAGATAGCGACTGTCCCGCGACGCCTACCCCGAGGAGGCGCACATCGCCGACCTCGACGCCAAGAGCGGCGCCAGCCTCAAGGTGAGATACCTAGCGACTCAAGTAGATAGCGACTGTCCCGCGACGCCTACCCCGAGGAGGCGCACATCGCCGACCTCGACGCCAAGAGCGGCGCCAGCCTCAAGGTGAGATACCTAGCGACTCAAGTAGATAGCGACTGTCCCGCGACGCCTACCCCGAGGAGGCGCACATCGCCGACCTCGACGCCAAGAGCGGCGCCAGCCTCAAGGTGAGATACCTAGCGACTCAAGTAGATAGCGACTGTCCCGCGACGCCTACCCCGAGGAGGCGCACATCGCCGACCTCGACGCCAAGAGCGGCGCCAGCCTCAAGGTGAGATACCTAGCGACTCAAGTAGATAGCGACTGTCCCGCGACGCCTACCCCGAGGAGGCGCACATCGCCGACCTCGACGCCAAGAGCGGCGCCAGCCTCAAGGTGAGATACCTAGCGACTCAAGTAGATAGCGACTGTCCCGCGACGCCTACCCCGAGGAGGCGCACATCGCCGACCTCGACGCCAAGAGCGGCGCCAGCCTCAAGGTGAGATACCTAGCGACTCAAGTAGATAGCGACTGTCCCGCGACGCCTACCCCGAGGAGGCGCACATCGCCGACCTCGACGCCAAGAGCGGCGCCAGCCTCAAGGTGAGATACCTAGCGACTCAAGTAGATAGCGACTGTCCCGCGACGCCTACCCCGAGGAGGCGCACATCGCCGACCTCGACGCCAAGAGCGGCGCCAGCCTCAAGGTGAGATACCTAGCGACTCAAGTAGATAGCGACTGTCCCGCGACGCCTACCCCGAGGAGGCGCACATCGCCGACCTCGACGCCAAGAGCGGCGCCAGCCTCAAGGTGAGATACCTAGCGACTCAAGTAGATAGCGACTGTCCCGCGACGCCTACCCCGAGGAGGCGCACATCGCCGACCTCGACGCCAAGAGCGGCGCCAGCCTCAAGGTGAGATACCTAGCGACTCAAGTAGATAGCGACTGTCCCGCGACGCCTACCCCGAGGAGGCGCACATCGCCGACCTCGACGCCAAGAGCGGCGCCAGCCTCAAGGTGAGATACCTAGCGACTCAAGTAGATAGCGACTGTCCCGCGACGCCTACCCCGAGGAGGCGCACATCGCCGACCTCGACGCCAAGAGCGGCGCCAGCCTCAAGGTGAGATACCTAGCGACTCAAGTAGATAGCGACTGTCCCGCGACGCCTACCCCGAGGAGGCGCACATCGCCGACCTCGACGCCAAGAGCGGCGCCAGCCTCAAGGTGAGATACCTAGCGACTCAAGTAGATAGCGACTGTCCCGCGACGCCTACCCCGAGGAGGCGCACATCGCCGACCTCGACGCCAAGAGCGGCGCCAGCCTCAAGGTGAGATACCTAGCGACTCAAGTAGATAGCGACTGTCCCGCGACGCCTACCCCGAGGAGGCGCACATCGCCGACCTCGACGCCAAGAGCGGCGCCAGCTTCAAGGTGAGATACCTAGCGACACTGATAGCGACTGTCGACAAAAGATGGCGACTATCAACAAAAGATGGCGACTGTAGACAGAAGATAGCGACTGTCGACAGTAAATTGCGAATATTGATAGTAGATGGTGACTTTCTACATAAGATAGCGACTTTAGACAGTAGATAGCGACTATAGACAGCAGATATCGACTGTAGACGGTAGATAGCGACTGTCGACAGTAGGTAGCGACTGTTGACGGTAGATAGCGACTGTCGACAGTAGGTAGTGACTGTCAACAGTAGATAGCGATTGTCGACAAAAGATGACGACTTTCGACATAAGATAGCGACTTGAGACAGTAGATAGCGACTACAGACGTCGAGTAGAATCTTTAGATATCCACTGTGATTCCTTATATAAATGTAGAAAAAAATGTGTGATTCCATCATCTAATCTGCAACTTATTTCAACGATTGAACACGTCGATATTTGAAATTCATTCTGCTCTCCAGCTCACAGTCCTCAACAAATCCGGTCGCATCTGGACCATGGTAGCGGGCGGTGGTGCATCGGTGGTCTACACGGATACCATCTGTGAACTGGGCGGTGCCGGGGAACTGGCCAACTATGGGGAATACTCCGGTGCACCAACCGAGGGTCAAACAGCTGATTACGCGAAGACCATCTTCAGTCTGATGTGCAGGGAGAAACATCCTAATGGCAAGGTCAGTTGTGTTATCGTAGACGCTTGTGCTCGCGCGTTGCAGGTTTAATATAGTAGTAGTGACATGAGGTTGCGGGTGAAATTTATGAATTTAGAAGTAATAATAATAATAGTCGTCCGGGCCGATTTCGACCACGGCGGCCAATATCGACAGAGATCAGCCAACTGCGCAGGAGATATTATAGTTCACAAGTGTGAGCGCAATACACACGTGCACTCACTGTTCTATCACTGTGTTTATCAAGTTAGATAGTATGGCGAATGTAATACAAGTTTTATTATTTTCTCAGGTCCTAATCATCGGTGGAGGTATAGCGAACTTCACGAACGTTGCCGATACATTCCGTGGCATCATCACAGCCATAGAGACGTACAAGGATGCCTTGGTACAATACAACGTGACCATCTTCGTAAGACGCGGCGGTCCTAACTACCAAGAAGGATTAAGGTATGAAAATTTTGAGAAATGATCAAATCTAAATATTTTAAAAGGGTTTTTATTAATTAAAGTGAAATCATAAAAAAAGAAATCGTAATGCAAGTTGTGGCCAAGATAATGAGGGCTGGCGCCTAAAATTGGCTTCGGGGAGAAGCCTGTGCTACTGGTCACCAGGCCACACACCCTAATCATCCATTCAATGATAAAATAACAGACGTGCGATGACTCGAGATGAGCGTCGCTTGCCCATCGGCAATGGGCAGTGGGCAATTATCGTTATTTCACTAACAATATATTGCGACAAGGCGCGGGAGGTCGGGAATTCTAGATTTAGGTATGTTAGTGGGGATTGTCTCGTATATTTTTGGTTCTATGTAAATTGAGAAAACCTGCAATTTGATTTCAATTTATTTATTAAAAACACGTGCAAGCTTACGAAAGAAGTCAAAAACGCTTACACGACAATTATAACATAAAAAATTAATGAGTAACTAGTCATTAACATTATAGAACAAATAAATTCGTTGTAAGTACATACACGCATAAATTACGTAAAAATTAAATGTAAAAGTAAATAATAATGTGACAAAATATAAGTAAATCAATAATCGAGTTCAATTAACTAGATACTTATGTCGTTAAGGTCATAAAAAATTGGTTGCCTGTAAAGTCGGTATACGCGCGAAAGTTTTACGTGACAACGACTTTGAGTGGTAAAATAATGAACCGGTGTGTATGCCTATCTCTCTCTCTCTCTCTCTCTCTCTCTCGCTCTGTCTCTCTCGCGCGAAACGTGAGCGGAGCAGCGTAACGCAGTTTCTTGAGGTGTCACCCGGCAAACCAATTTATAAGACGTTGTCACGTCAAAAATTCTATGTCATTGTATTTGCTGAGAAAAATTTTGATACTCGTTCAGCACAACTTTATAATTTATTAAATAGGGAGTTAGATATAATATATAATAAACAAATACTCGGAGTGTAAAAATACGCTAACCAAATGGATGGAGCAAAAGACAAACGAAGAGATAGAGGCACTACTAAATTGCAAATAGGCGCACAACACACACAAACACGCACACACACGTACTCACTCTCAGGCACATTATGTTTATTTTGAAATTTAATTTAATGTTACTTAGATAGTTCTATCTTTTTAAGGAAGAGCAGTAACTCCTGGCACAGGCTTTATCATGCTTAAAAGGAGATACTGGCCACATGTTGTAAAGCTTATCTTTGTAAATGAAAAAAAAGTTATAAGTGTAATTGTCTAGCATAAGACCTGCTATAATTATGTATGTATTTAACACTTAGTTGGCAAATAAAAGAATATGAATATGAAAATAAATATTTTTCATTTGTATTGTGCCGAGCGAGCAAGTCCCAGTTGAGTCCAAATAATATTGCACACACAACATCATGATAACGTTAACTTTTCTTCGCACAGACAAATGCGTGAAGTCGGCCACCGTCTACGTATTCCGCTCTACGTTTTCGGGCCGGAAGCGAACATGACCGCCATCGTCGGTCTGGCGTTGGGCCAGTCGCCCATACCGAAAGAACATCAGTTGGACTACGCTCCTAAGCAGTTGCCTAAGCCGCAGACTCCGGTAAGTTACTGTAGTTGCCATTTTATACTGAGGATTTATGGTGCAAAATCGATGATTTTTTATTTTGTTTATTTGGCATGGCATGACTTAAAGCAGTAACAAAGAACTATAGAGCTACACAAGATACAATCCTTAAGCGTGCTATCACGGCATGTTAAAACTGAGAAACAAGATTTTTTTATGTATGGATTTTAGTGTATTGACTACAAAATTAAAAAAACACGCTTTTATTGCTAATTTAAAAAAGGGAAAATAATTTCTGAGTACAAAGAATTTATATTACAGTAGAGTAAAAGCGTGGGGTGCACTTTATGTCGTTTTCATAGTTCTCTTTCTATGGTTGCCAATATTAGAATGATTTTAATATATACCATACCAAGCACCCCACGCTTTTTACTCTACTGTAATATAAATTCTTTGTACTTAGAAATTATTTTCTTTTTTTTTAGTTAGCGTTATAAAGGCGTCTTTTTTTTAGTTTTTTTAACAATCATTTATTTTTATTTTTTTAGTTAATAAGAATAATGGAAGACTATTATCAAATTATTGCATTGTCATCGGTACTCGATACGTGTGCAAAGTTTCAAATTAATCCGATTTCTGGAAGTAGGTGAAAATTGAGCTCAGAAATTCTGTTACATACATACATACATAAAACCCGAGCTAACAAAAGCGTGTTAAAAAGCCATAAAGCCCATAACATTTCTGCGCGTATCCGAGATATGAGTGAAGATCTTTCTTCTTCATGTGTAAAGCTACAAAGTTGATAGGTTACAAATATAGATATATTAACACTTTTTTTTTTCATAGCCTACATCATCCCACTGCTGGGCAAAGGCCTCCCCCAAACCTGTCCACTGATCCCTGTCTAGGGCCACACATGAACACTATTATATAACACAAAACAAAATCATAGACAAGTTGAACAAAGAAAAATGTACTATTTAGGCGGTCTTATCTCTTGTAGCGATCTCTTCCAGATAAACTTCGGTTAAAGGAATATTTAATTAACAGGAAGAGAGAGTTTGAGCAAAATATATATGCAAAACCACAATTTTTACGAAACAACTAAGATATATATATCGAAGGGCTGTCTCCGGTGCACAGTCGGTGTCGTCGTCCATGGCGATAGAAATTTCAGAAATAACTACTCCAACGTCTTCTCGATATCGATTTAATCAATTGCACGCAATTAACAACTAAAATTACACACTAATAGAGCAATGAATTTGGATTAGGTTTTATCTCGAAAAAAAAGGGTGTGTTCCTCCTTTCCGGAAAACGGAAGTGTCCCCACGTGCCGGAGGTGGGAGGTAGCCCGATTGACGTTTGCCACAGTGACAGCTGTCAGAGTGACAGATGACGTTTAACGTCAAGCTATACGTCTCGTCTGATAGTACCGCGCCGACATATATGACTAAACTTCTTACAGAAATAAATGAAATGCTTTAGAATAACATTTTAAAATATGGTTGCTTTGGAGCTCGCTTAGCAGCTCCTTGTATTTCGGTTCGTTTACTCAATTTTACAATTTGTGAAACTTTAAAAAACACTTCGATTTACATAAGCTGTGTATGTTAAATGTAATGTATTATGTGGTTGGTTATCCAATAAATAAAAATAAATAATAATAATAAAAATACTTTAATACTCATTTCTGTTTCTCTATTTTTAGGGTTCCGTACCTCTAAAGAAAAAAACGGAACCCTTATAAGATCACTTTGTTGTCCGTCCGTCCGTCCGTCCGTCCGTCTGTCAAGACCGTTTTTCTCAGGAACGCGTGGAGGTATCAAACTGAAATTTCTATATGATACTTAGGTCTACTGTCTCTGGAAGCTGTAGAAAAATCAACCTTCTAAGCCAACGCAATCAAAAAACACAGCCATTTAGGCTGCAAATTTTCGAAACTCGCACGGGAATCAAAACCTACAGGGTACTTCCCGTAAACTTAGAATCTTGAAATTTAGTACGAAGTCACGTCTTATAGTACATATATAGGAAAAATTACGAAAACCGTAAATTTTCAGTTTCATCATATAAAAAAAATTTTTTGACATTTTTGAAAATTTCAAAGTTACTACTCCTTATCTCATGAACGCGTTGAGATATTAAACTGAAATTTATATTAAATACTTAAGTCTATTATACCCGTGATGGGTGAACTTTTACTTATATACTCGTACCTACAGGTTTGTACGGAACCCTTGGTGCGCGAGTCCAACTCGCACTTGACCGGTTTTTTATTATTCAATAAAATTTAACACGCTGTTTACATTTACAAAAGTGTAACCGTCGCTTTCTATACTCCACAGCCGAAACCGAAAATTGAGATACCGGAGTTGACGCACAAACTCCTGGACTTGGTCTGCTCGGAGGCACCCACCAGGTCGGACCTCGGACAAGCCGCTGCGACTGCGAAGCCCCTTTTCAGCGATAGGACGAAGGCGATCATATGGGGCATGCAGAACCGCGCCATACAGGTAATATAATGAACTAGCGGCCGCCCGCGACTTCGTCCGCGTGAATGTTAGTTTTTTGCGACCGGGCTTCATACAAATTCGCAACCCCTATTTTATCCCTTTGGGGGCAGAATTTATCAATATGTAATATTATTTCTATCCTTCTTTACCTTCCAAGTAATGTTGAGTCAAATATAAAAAAGTCCCATTAAAATCGGTTTAGTAGATTCTGAGATTCAATTTCCTGCCTGCGCCCTAAGTTCATCGGCGTGATTATTTATATCCCAGTTTACTCTCCAGGTGATACTGAGTCAAATAAAAAAAGTCCCGTCAAAATCGGTCCAGTAGATTCTGAGATTAGCCCGGACAAACAGACAGACAGACAGACAAAAATTTTAAAAATTGTTGTTTTGGCTTCTATTACGGTAATTAAGACCCCCTGTAACAATTTTTCATAAAAATCTTCAATGTACAGAAATCGATCTTTTACACTCTTATTATATGTATAGATAAATAAATAATACGTAAATTATGTATAATATCGTATAAACACTTCGATTACATGAAGCCGGTATATTTGTGCGTTCATCGCTTTCGCGCTGAATATCTGCCAGTCAGTGCTTCAAATCTCTAGCAAGCTGAGAGGTTACGTGAGTAACTGTGCCTGTTGGGCATTATCTTAAATTATTAGGCCTTATCTACACTTTTATAAAACAAAGTATTTTTTTTAATATAATGCTCTTTTTAACTCATTATAAGTAATAAGTTTTCATAGAAAATGAAGGTGAGAAATTTTTGTGATGACCAGAATTAGTATTTCAACCTTAGGTTAAGTTTAAATAATTTATTTGTTACATACCCTCAACTTTAGTTATAAGTTTCTACGATGCATCTGCGAATGCATCCGGGGCCGACACCACCAGTCCGCGATATACCTCTAGCGACGCCGCATGTGCTTTGAAATATACGCTATTTCGGAAGTTACCAACGACTTTTATTGAAAGTGTACCTCGGCACAGTAACACTTGCATTCCGCACACTGGCACCTCGGTTGGTTGATCCATTAGCAATATCGTAATAGGCCTCCAGTATAATTTAACCCTCATATTCGCAGGGCATGCTGGACTTTGACTACATATGCCGTCGCGCGGAACCGTCCGTGGTAGCTATCGTGTACCCCTTCACCGCGGACCACAAGCAGAAATACTACTTTGGGAACAAGGAAGTTTTTATACCGGGTGAGTGAGGTATTTATTGTATTTTTTCTTTGAAATCGAGAGAATATTGGCTGCAATTTTGAGAGTGTTGAAGTTGTGTGACGGTGCATCCACGCATGCCATCAGCTTATGCTGCCGGCTTATGCCGCCGGCACAGATGTTAGTACAAGTAAACGATGCATATGCCGGCGGCATGGCAGGCTTCCTGGCCGCCGGGTTGACCGCGGGCCGTGCCGCCGGGCATGTATGGATGCGCCATGATGGTGGTTGTTAAGTAAAAATAAATAGATTGAAACATAATTTGGGACTATAAATATCCAGTTTCCAAACAACCGTGTCCAGTGACAGCAAAACAAGTCGTCACTTGTTGCTGTACTAAAGTGACTCTTCACTTATTCCATCTGTCGGGATCAAAGATAATTTAGGTAATGCAATCCCGACTCGGAATTATAAATTCGGGATCCCACGGGATTAGAAATATCAATTCCGCGGGATCCCAGTATGATTACGATACGGATATCAGTACGATTACGATGACAACGTTTGTGAAATGATTGTTTGTGAGGTTAAATAAAACAAAATGATATTTGATAAAAAAAAAATCCATTAATATTAAATATTAGCTTTGTTTTATATCAATGTAGAGAAAACTGTAACTTATCTAGTTTGAAATTTTCAAACTAGATAAGTTACAGTTTGAAATTTTCAAACTAGATAAGTTACAGTTTTTCATACATGAACATAATCTAATTTGTCTTAGCTTGTTAAGTCTTTTTACACGTGTATCCTCAATACACGTGTAAAAAGACTTAACGAATCTCACAGAGTTTCTTTTTATTCCTCTTAAAGTTAAGTATTCGTTTATGTGCTACACAATCCCGTCAATCCGGAACGGGATCTAGTCATATTTTGCTTCTGGATTGATACCGAAAACCCACACGGGATCTCGCGAGATCGGGATCCCGCGGGATCGGGGATTGCATTCTCTACGAATAAATAAATAAATCAATAAATATTTGACAACAATCACACCAATTCTCTAGTCCCAAATTCCCAAATCCCAAACGAGGCTTGTGTTATGGGTACTAGACTAAATACTTAAATACTTTTTTGTAAATAAATACATATTATACTTAGAAAACACCCAGACCAGTACAAACGCACATGTTCATGCACACTTATGCTTGTACTGTGCGGGGATCGGACCCGCGACCCTTGGTTTTAGAAGTCCGACATGTGGACCACGAATAATACACTAGATAGAAGGTGACCAAATGTCAAATCATTTGTGGGTAATCCCGTCATTGTTTAGTAAATACCCTGTATGTATTGTATTATAACGTCTTATTTTCATCCCGCAGTGTTCTCCGACATGGACGTGGCTATGCGCAAACACCAAGAAGCGTCTGTGCTCGTCAACTTCGCATCGCTTCGGTCAGCATACGACAGCACTATGCAGGTACGTCACAAACTACTGATGAAAGACCACTGCTGAACGTAGGCTACTCGTAAAGATTGCCAGGTAGGTATTGTTAAAATACCATGGACTCGAATGTAAAGTTACTTCCAGCGGTGCTTGACGTACCGATGTTTTTTTTTAAACCGAGACAGGCATAGCCCACTTATACAGGGTGAACAGAAACATGTTTAAACTAGTGTCTTTTATATTAAGAATCTCAACATAAAAATGCTCTTCCAAGTGCGTTTTTAATATTTTTTTACTAAGTTCCGCTTTAGAGACGAAAATCCCTACGGAAATTTTTTTTACTCATAAGTTTCAAAATCCTGTCAGCCGTAAAATCAGTAACATATTTCAAATTAGGACCAAATGTCAATCTATTATGTGCTCAGAAAAACAACTCTAATTGTATACATTCAAACATTTCCATATATATTTGTCATTTATATAATCGTCAATTTTGTAATATCCTTTCGACATTCATACATCTTTTACAACTGTTTTAAATTTATGTAAAGGCAAAATTAAATTAAATGTTTAGGTAATTTATTAAAAAATGATATACATTTACCCATAAATGAGTTATAGCACCCCACCTTTACCTCAAAAAGAATATTTTTATAAACATAATTTCTTATTCGAATCTATTTCTTAAGCCCAAAATATTTTTCCCACAGGCTATGCAACACCCTCAAATCAACACCATAGTGATCATAGCTGAAGGCATCCCAGAGAACATGACCAGAAAAATCATCAAGGTCGCCGACACGCGCGGGGTGAGTTTATTTGTTTATAATATAACAAATTATTAATTAATTGACGACCTTGACGAGCAGTCTGTGGGTTAACTATACCCAAAAATCGTATAACGCCCTGCGTATACAATACAACAACGCCATCAGGGCATTGATGAGGTTGCCACGTTATTGCAGCGCGTCCAATATGTTTGCGTACTCAGGGGTTGACAGTTTCCCAACCATACCACAGATTATTAAATAGTTACTACGTAACAGATAAATCACTCCATAGAGAAATTTCAATACCTACAGCGTTAATAGACTACTTTTTCTGCCGCGTACAAAAATGCACCTACATCTTTGAGTATAAAGTCACTATTGCTTCGCAGCTGCGCGAGACCAAGTGACGTGAGACCTAGCGGTAGCGACAATCGAACTAGGATTGACACTTTCGGTAAAAATGATGCCCAAAATAAATATTCCACGCGGACGAAGTCGCGGGCACAGCTAGTACTAATATAATATTAGTAAGACCTTATGCATTTTAATACTTGCAGACTAGCATACCTACGTGACTTCGTCCTTTGTTGCGTTCTCAAAATTATTTTCCCAACATTTCCACAGGCTAGCAAATAAACATTAAAAAAGAAAAGAATTAAAATAAAATATAGCTATGTATGAAGTTCTCGTTTTACATATGATACGATCTTAGTATTTAAATAAAGTTTCGTTGATAAATGTTAAAACTGTAATAAGTATCAAATTTCCGATTCTTATAATAAAATAAAAGAATAAAAGCACAAATAAATAAATAATAGAATAAAAGCACAGATTACTTATTTGGTTCGTATGAAAACTAAATTGATCGTAAGCGTAACACGAATAATTATAGTGCGTCGTGAGCGCGTCCGACGGTTGTTGGCAGTCTACTGAATCGGCACTGCAGTCGGTGCCGGCGAGAGTAGGCTATTACCGCGCGCAAGTACATCGAGTGAGAGAGGCCTGACCATACTACGTAAAAAAGCAGGCTCACTTTTACGGCGAATTCGTGGCAGCCGCAACAAAGTTCTGCGAGCTATCGCCGACAGCGGGGACTGTCCGCTTGTCGAGCACTTGTGTAAATTAACTCGCACTAAATCCTACTACTATTATAAAGGCGAAAGTTTGTAAGTATGGATGTATGGATGTTTGTTACTCTTTCACGTAAAAACTACTGAATGGATTTGAATGAAACTTTACCACAATATAGCTTATACATCAGAATAACATATAGGCTACAATTCATAAAGAATTTTTAAGATAAAGGCTTTCCACGCGGACGAAGTCGCGGGCGGCCACTAGTTAGGTATTAAATACTAACAGGTATAAGTCTTTTTGTGCTACTAACTTTAATGGATCTCAGTTGTCCGATAAATAAAGATTTTTATTTTATTTGTCATACCACCGTTGATTCTGATATCTGTAACACAAGTGCTTAAGCTACTTACCACAGAGTCAGATCAATGTATGTGATGTTGTTGCATATTTATTTTAAACAAATAAAAAAATGGTGAATTTTTGATCTTCGTGTTTTAATAAAACATAACCAGTATATTATTGAGCATAAATAAGCGATGCGTTAGAAACAGAAGTTACTTTCGCGTTACAACAGTTCATTACCAAATAGATTATATTGTGTAGTCATTTAATTGTCAGAATCATAGATCAGAGAGAATATGGTGCGTGTTAAGTAATGATTTCTGTTAGTAACCCTATACAAATTAGATAAGAGACACACACACACACACATAGTACTTACTGGATAGATTCCAGCCTCCAGATTGTTTATGATTTTGTGCGTTAACGAAATAATCATTTTTTTATTATTATTATTATAATTTTATATATTTACGCACAGGTAAACATAATCGGACCGGCCACCGTGGGCGGAATCAAACCGGGCTGCTTCAAGATCGGCAACACGGCGGGAATGATCGACAACATTGTCGACAGCAAGCTGTACAGGCCCGGCAGGTATATTACCCTTAAATAATAATAGTCCTCCTGGCCGATTTCGACCACGGCGGCCAATCTCAACAGAGATCAGTCGACTGCGCAAGAGATATTATAGTGCACAAGTGTGAGCGCAATACACAGGTGCACTCACTGTTCCATCACTCTCAAAGTTCGGTGAGACGGCAATCCGACATGACCGGAGAGATATCAGGCGCAGGACCAACGGCTTAGCGTGCTTACCGAGGCACGGGGGTGTAACACCGCCAACTTCCCGACTCCGAGCTGTTTTTGAGAAATTCATGACAGAAAATCTCAGAAACAATTTTGGCTCGACCTGGAATTCGAACCCAGGACCTCTCGGATGTAAGGCAGAAACTTTGTTACTACACCAACGAGACAGTAAAAATAAAATAAAATACTGATATATGTATTTAAGACCCACTAAGGGGCCAACGTTGGCCCAAAGACTTTCTCGTAAAACATGGATCTAGAATAAATACCTAGTAATAAACTAGTAATTAACTAGTTGCCAATACTAAAATGATTTTAATATATACTATACCAAGCACCCCACGCTTTTTACTCTACTGTAATATGAATTCTTTGTACTCAGAAATTATTATCTCTTTATTAGTTAGCAATAAAAGTGTGTGTTTTTATTTTTAGTTTTTTAAACTATAATTTATTTTTATTTTTTGAAATTATTGCATTGTCATCGGTACTTGATACGTCATACGTGTGCAAAGTTTTAAAATAATTCAATTTCTGGAAGTTGGTGAAAATTGAGCTCAAACTATGTATTACTCATAACCGTTTATAACTTATAACCCTTTATTGCTTATTCCCGTTTATAACAATATAACATATAACCAATTTTCTTTTCACCCACAGCGTGGCGTACGTGTCCCGTTCCGGCGGTATGAGCAACGAACTGAACAATATTCTATCGAAACACGCCGACGGTGTGTGCGAGGGCGTCGCCATCGGCGGGGACAGATACCCCGGGACCACCTTCATTGACCATTTGCTCCGGTAAGAAGACTATATGTACGGTTGCGATCATAAAATGTTTACCAGTTTTGCAGTTAGATTCCACACACATTTAACATAAGTCCGAAACGCTGGATAAGGCTTCTACTTACATTTTAGTTAGTTAAATTGTTTTACAAAGCTAGATAAACTTAGGGGACTCGTTCATTGGCCATTTGATCAGGTAAGAAGGCGATCTATATGTACATTCAACGAAAGCTTACTCACTCATCATCATCGCCACCATCTCAGCCATTCGATGCCTACTGCTGGGCTTGGCTCTCCCGTGGATCGCACCGCGCTCGGTGCTGTGCTTTTTTTTATTATTTGGGATTGGTTTGCTCTTGACCCAAGACTAAGCCCAAACGAGGCAAAGACTGAGTCTACGATGGAGCGAGCTCACCTAGAAGATGCCTGTTCACTCTAGCTTTGAAGATTTCGAGGTTGTAATTGCAGGGAAACACTGACGCAGGAAGTGAGTTCCACTCTTTAGCAGTGCGCATCAGGAATGTAGATGAGAAGCGCTTGGTTCGTATCAGTGGAACATCGACACGGTACGGATGGTATCCCGCGGTACGTCTGGTGGTCCGATGGTAAAAGGGGGCCGGTGGAATGAGCTGGTGTGCTTCCCGCATCCAGCGGCTACCCGCTCGCGGGCACCAGGTCGTCGGTCTACCTTATAGGGGGCCGCAACCCAGAACCGCACGGCCCCAACGGCCATTCACTCGTTCATTCACTCACTCACTCATAAAGAAACCTCAGTACCTAAAAATGCTGGGAATTTAAATTTATGCATAAAAGCTCTTAAGAAGTAGGTGCTAACTTAGACAGAATTATAAAAGTGTGTTTAGGCAGGGGTTGAGTAGGCGTGGACAAAGCACAAGACCCTCCCTCCCTGAACGACATTGCGACGAGGTTGTTGTGGTTGTTATTGTTGTCTTAAAAGTACAGTCGCGATTAGTAATTGTTTACAACCAGTATTGCAGTTAACTTCCATATCACACACAAAAGTTCAAAATACTAAATCAAGTTGCTTGCTACCTTTCAAAAATCATTACTAGACATGACCAACGGTAATTGATAAAAAGATTTTTTGAAGCTTTTTTTATTTATAACCTCAATTCTTTATTTGTGGAAATGACAGTTACTAATAATAATAATAGGTAAATCTTACAATACCATTACAGTAAGCTATAAAGAGTTTATCTACATTGCAACTTAAATCTAAGTATTAACAATTTAATACTAAATGTGTGTGTGTGTGTGCGTGAGTGTGTGTGTGTATGTGTGTGTGTGAGAGAAAGAGAGAGATAGAATGTGTAAGCGCGTGAGTGTTTTTGTGCGTGAGTAACTGCATTTAAGTTTATTTTGTAATACCACTGTTGATTCTGATATCTGTAACGCTAAGTAACGTCTGTAAGTGCTTAAGCTACTTACCACCGAGATCAATGTATGTGTAATTGTATATTTAATTTATATTTATATTAATGCAAAATAAACAAATTCACCAGCAGGGTTATAAACTAACGAATATAGTTCTGCTTGTAACTTAAAACTGTACATTTTAACTTAGTTTCTAACCCAATTTTCTTGGTTCCAGGTTCGAAGCGGACCCGAATGTCAAGATGCTGGTACTCCTGGGCGAAGTAGGCGGCGTGGAGGAGTACCACGTGTGCCGCGCCATACGCGACGGCCTCATCAAGAAGCCCATGGTGGCCTGGTGCATCGGAACCTGCTCAGGTGAGAATTAAAGGGTTATAGCCTGGCAGGTGAGAATTAAAGGGTTATAGCCTGGCAGGTGAGAATCAAAGGGTTATATAGCTTTGGCAGGTGAAAATTAAAGCGTTATAGCCTGGTAGGTGAGAATTAAAGGGTTATAGGCTGGCAGGTGAGAATTAAAGGTTTATAGGGTGGCAGGTGAGAATTAAAGGGTTATAGGCTGGCAGGTGAGAATTAAAGGGTTATAGGCTGGAAACTCACGAAGAAGTACATTAGCCAACTCCAAGTAGCCCAGAGAGCTATGGAACGTGCTATGCTGGGCATATCACTTTTGGATCGAGTTCGCAATGCAACCATCCGGGAACGCACCAAAGTGTTCGACATAGCCCTAAAAGTGTCTAGATTAAAGTGGAGATGGGCTGGCCATATGGCCCGCAGTACAGATAGCAGGTGGCCCCTTAAGGTTGCTGAGTGGAGTGGAAAGTCGGCAGACAACCCACCCGTTGGGTCGATGACATTGCAAAAGTGGAAGGGAGGGGCTGGATGCGATTGGCTCGGAACCGCAACACTTGGCGTGCTCATGAAGAGGCCTATACCCGACTATGGGTGACCACGGGCTGAAGAAGAAGCCTGGCAAGTTCGGCCGTGATCCTCCGTGCCGAGAATAGTCCTCCTGGCCGATTTCGACCACGGCGGCCAATCTCAACAAACTACGCAGGAGATGTTATAGTGCACAAGTGTGAGCGCAATGCACAGATGCACTCGCTGTTCTATCACTCTCAAAGTACGGTGAGACGGCAATCCGACATGACCGGAGAGAGATCAGGCGCAGGACCAACGGCTTAACGTGCGCACCGAGGCACGGGGGTGTAACACCGCACACTTCCCGACTCTGAGCTTTTTTTTAAGTCATTAATTAAAGAAAATCTCTGATACATTACTGACCGCGTCCGATTGTGAGCCTTTTAAGGGCGAGCTTGTCCCGCTTGCACCATTGAAAAGCACTTCGCTCTATCTTTGTCGTTTAGTTATGTAAAATATGTTTCATTAAAAGTGTTGTGTGCGTGCGTGTGTATGTGTTGAGGCCCATTTTGAGGTCGACGATTGTAAGGACGTATCGTTACTCCCTATGTTTGATCTAAGACTCAAACAGAATAGACTTTATCGTCGGGGGCTAAAAATAAAAATAAAACTAACCCAAGTCTCATGTACCTCCAACAGACATGTTCACATCGGAAGTGCAGTTCGGCCACGCCGGCTCCATAGCCGGGTCGGCACTCGAGAAGGCCGTGTCGAAGAACGCCGGTTTCCGCACGTACGGCGTCACTGTACCCGACTCGTTTGACAGCCTGGGAGATGCCGTCCATAAGTAAGTTTTGCTGAACAACTAGTCTTTCAAAAAGTGCCGATATTTTTTAAAAATTGATGCAATATAGAAAAAGAATATGAGGCGAAGTTCCTTTTATTAAGACTTTGGCGCAACTGATTTCGAGTTTGGAAGCTAAAGGGAAGCGCTTCCTACCGACCGGGTGTTATGGTCGGGGACCAAGGTCCGGTAGACATCATCTTGATTTGTCTATCTATATTATTCTGGATCGAAATCTTATATACCGCGGTTCATGTGCGGTACTAGGCCGGTATCATTTGGCCGGTACTAGGCTAACAGCGCCATCTAGCCTTATGGAACCGTATCAGCTCTCGCTGTTGTGATGGCGAATGGTAGAGGTCGCCACAAGACGACCGATTGTTTTATATTTGCATGTTTTGTAAGTTTGTTAGTAAAATGACATGACTTCTACTAGCTCTTGGTGACATCAAATATATATGTCGCAATCATCTGGTTGAAACTGCTATTTGATTGAATGTCTAGCGCGTTCATTGAATGACAACATTCAATTGAATGACTAGGCCGAACGTTGACTGAACAAGCGTCACTTCCAACTAGTTAGCGGATTGAAACATAGCCCTTTGTCCAGTGGGGATGTAAAATCAGTCAAGTGATTCAAATTTAGTTCATTTTTTCCCACTGCGGCGCTAGTAGTCACCAAAAAAATATGGCGGTCAACAGCTCGCACAGAAAACGGTGTTTTGATCAATTTTTTTGATGTTGAACGTTACATTCAACGACTTGACGAGTTGTCCTTTAGTCATTCAATTGAATGTCGTCATTAAATTAAATCGCGGATTCAACTAGATGACTGCGACATATACAACAACATCACATACATTGATCTCCGTGGTAAGTAGCTTAAGCACTTGTGGTACGGATATCAGAATCAACAGTGGTACATATTACAAATAATAATAATGTATACATATTTTGACGACCGCTTGGTGCAGTGGTCTACATGGCGGACTTCTAAAACTAAGGGTCGCGGGTTCGATCCCCGCACTGTGTTTGTACTTGTCTGGGTGTTTTCTATGTATAATATGTATTTCTTTGCAAAAAAAAAGTATTTAAGTATGGTTATCCGTTGTCTAGTAACCATAACATAAGCCTCGTAGCTTTATTTGGGACTAGAGAATTGGTGTGATTGTTGTAAAATATTTATTTTAAATTTGCATGTTTTGTTAGTGAGTTTGTAAAATAACATGATTTCTGCTAGGTCTTGGTGACATTAAAAAATATATGCAACAACATCACATACATTGATCTGACTCCGTGGTAAGTAGCTTAAGCACTTGTGTTACAGATATCAGAATCAACGGTGGTATTATTAAAATAAACTGGCATGTTCATGCACACAAATGTTTGTCCAGTGCGGGGATTGAACCCGCGACTTCACGGTTAATAGTCAACTTCTTGACCATTACACCAAAGTGGTCGTCAAACATTAAACGGAATAACATTTCTGACGACCGGTCTTGGTGCAGTACAAGCATAAGTGTGCATGAACATGTGTTTTTGTACTGGTCTGGGTGTTTTCTATGTATAATATGTATTTATTTACGAAAAAAAAAAGTATTTAAGTATGTTTATCCGTTGTCTAGTACCCAAAACACAAGCCTCGAAGCTTAATTTGGGACTAGAGAATTGGTGTGATTGTTGTGAAATATTTATTTATTTATTTTTTATATACGAGCACTTTGAACAGAGCTGTTGTTTAATTCAATATTTCCTGCATACTTCAGATACTATATGTAATGTTTTCTTTGCCAGGGTATATCAGAAGCTCGTGGACGAAGGCAAGATCATCGTCAAGGAAGAGGTGGAGCCACCTAAAGTACCCATGGATTACGACTGGGCGAGGGTATGGCTTTACAATTTTAATTTTATTTATTGAGAAACCATACAGCGTTTTGATAAATATGTGTATATACATTATGCTAATTAATTACCAATAAATAGAGCCAATTACAACGTTTCCTTATTTGTGTAATTGGTTACGCATATTATATTTAACTACCAAATAACAAAAGTTACAATTCAAATGTAAAGTAGTACTTACATGTTTGTGGTAAGAACTGCTTCTGCCCTCAAAATGAAGATGAGGGGGTACCTACGTACCCAACGTCAATAGATTTTCATGGATTCAATATAATTGATTCAGCCCCATATGTAGATAATGGACTATACATATAATATTTGTTGGTTCATAATATAACACGATACATGAAAATATTATTTAAAATTTGAAAAAGTTGAAAATAAGATGAAGGTCAAGACTGAAATCAAAAGATTTTAACCCATTAACCATTACACTGTAAAAAGAAGGTTTTGTGAAATCTTATTTTTGTTTTTGATATCACAAAAATGATTTAGTTAGTAGATTGGTGTTTTTGCGTACATTCAAAATAATATAAATAAATAAATAATATATTACAACATCACATACATTAATCTGACTGCGTGGTAAGTAGCTTAAGCACTTGTGTTACTTGTGTTCTGACTGATGTTGAAACGGCAAGACTAGTTTATTTTAGTTATTTTCACAGTATCATGTCATACGGCATCTTACTATGGGGCTCAGCTGCAGATATAGAGACAATTTTCGTATTGCAGAAACGAGCCGTGCGGGCTATTTATAAACTTAAATCAAATGAAACACTTAGAGAATTGTTTAAAGAAGTTAAAATACTTACAGTTTACTCGCAATACATTTACGAAAACCTAATTTACGTTCGAAAAAACTTACACTTATTTCCTAAAAATAGCGATTTGCATAACTTCAACACAAGACAAAAAAATAGGCTTGCCGTTCCACATTTTAGGCTTCATAAGGTTGGTCACTCATTTATGGTTAGATGTGTATCATTTTTTAATAAATTACCTGAAAATTTAATTTCATTGCCTTTAGATAAATTTAAAACAGTTGTTAAAGATGTATTAATGTCGAAAGGATATTATAAAATTGATGATTATATAAATGACAAAGATATATGGAAATGTTTAAATGCAAATAATTACAATTATTGTAAATCGATTTTGAAAAGAGGCAATGACAATAGTGACTGAGTTTCTTGCGCCGCTTCTTCTCAGCACTGGCCCAAATTGTCCCGAAGCGGTGGTAGGGTTAATTTATATGTTGGGACGTGTAAAAGTGCTAGTTCTTAGCCTAGTTACAGAAATAAATGAATTTTATTGAATTTATTGAATTTTACAGATATCAAAATCAACAGTGGTATTACAAATAAACTTAATAAATACATATAACACCAACGTATCGTTCAACCGTATCTATATCTGTGTTGCCAATATCTTGTACCTACTTTAACATACCAAATGTAAAATTTGTACAAATAAACTTTATTATTATATTATTATTATTATTCCATATATCATATCTACTTTTCCACACAGAAACTGGGACTCATCCGTAAGCCAGCCGCTTTCATAAGCACGATATGCGACGAGCGAGGCCAGGAGCTGAGCTACTGCGGCGTGCCGATCACACAAGTGCTAGAAAGGCAATTAGGCGTCGGTGGAACTATTAGTTTGCTTTGGTATGTGCAAGATACATTATTTATTTATTAATATTCTGAATAGTAATTTCCCAGTGTAACTATTGTGTTGATGTAATAATATAATTTTATTTTAATTATGTTAACTCGATTTGCATGCTGTGTACACTTGCCTTTGGAGCTGCAATCAAATCTGTGTGTGTAACTATTTTAAATGTTAATTGGGATGATGACACCTATCTTAAATATTGTCAAGAACATGGTGTTTAAAAAACATAGCCCCTATGAAGTTAATACAACCAATATATTTCAAAAAAGCTGTAGAAACCAATTTTTAAACACACAAAACGCAATAAATATTCGGTCAATTGACTCCGATTTCTGACACATGACCGTGACGTCACAATCATTTATTCCCATACGAAATCTATGGAGGCAGACCGTTTTGACAGATAATAAAAAGTATGTCAACGATTGGTGGTGTCGTCTAGCCAATTGTTACGATTGTGTCACTGTTATGTGTACCTATCAAAATAAATAAATAAATAAATTTAGCTAGGTTTATCAGTTTTGGGTGTATTCAAAATTTTGCTGTTGTAATTTCGCTTTTCATTTAGTAAAACTTTTGAAGAAAGACATTTGTGTCTCTATTGCAAAATAAATAGACAGTGTTCAATACTTGTTTCAATATAAGCCGGTTAATTCAGAGTGAATGACAGCACCTTAAAGACGTCACATGACATACATGTTACACCCCCGTGGCTCGGTGCGCACGTTAAGCCGTTGGTCCTGCGCCTGATCTCTCTCCGGTCATGTCGGATTGCCGTCTCACCGAACTTTAAGAGTGATTGAACGGTGAATGTATTGCGCTCACACTTGTGCACTATAATATCTCCTGCGTATGCATCACCTTTGGGCGCACTTAAAGGCGACCAAAATCGTCTTTTTCGAATAGATGGGATGAAAATAATTTATTCTTTCTGCCAGTCTCGGTAGAAAAATGAGACTCACGGGCCTAAGCCAAGTGGGCCTCATTGCCTAAATGTTGTGTTGTGTGGTCATCCTGCAAAAATTTCCTGACGATACGGCACGTGTTCAGTATGGCCGCTTTCTGCATAGTTATGTAGGTGTATTCAGGCAGATCAAGAGTGCGTAAGGCTGTGATTATTATTTATATCACAATCGTTTCAGGTTCCAACGCGAACTCCCGGAGTGGGCGTGCAAGTTCTTTGAGCTGGTACTCATAGTGACAGCTGACCACGGGCCCGCCGTGTCGGGCGCGCACAACACTATGGTCACGGCGAGAGCTGGGAAGGACCTCATCTCCTCTGTTGTCGCTGGTTTGCTTACTATTGTGAGTATATATAATATTCATAGATTTTTTGACGTGACAACGTCTTATAAATTGGTTTGCCGGGTGACACTTCAAGAAACTGCGTTACGCTCCGCTCTCGTTCCGCGCTCACAATGAGAGCGAGTGAGAGGCACGCGTCCCTTCGACTCGGGCATGGTTAGCCCGCCTAAGAGCGAGTGAGACAGACATAAAAAGTGAAAGGCACGCGTCCCTTCCACTCGAGCACAGTTAACCCGCCTAAGAGCGAGAGAGACAGAGCGAGAGAGAGATAGTGAGAGAGAAAGGCATACACACCGGTTCATGTTATACGAATGAATATTCACATTAAAATTATTTTATCTACGGACATATCATTAGTGCTCTAAAATGCGTTCAGAAACCGTAGGAAATGACCAGCATTACTACAACCAATTTTACTATGAGAACTTTCTTATCTGTGGCAGTAGGTAAAATCTGTACTGTAATGTTATAACAGTATCAATTTCTGTAAGGTTATGACTTTAAATTTGGAACAGCTGTCAAAACTAAAGTAGGTCTCTATTCTAGTATCCATTGATATTAAAGCAGTTATTGATATGAAACGTCAAATTCAGTATGTTTTTTAATCCAAATCGCACGACATATGATCACGAGTGACATGAGGATAGGGACTTCATTCGTTTGTCTATGATATTAAAAAAAATCGTCGTGACGGAGGATTGTAGCAATCACTAGTAGCAATGCAGGTCATTTCCCTACGACCTCTGAACCCATCTTAGAGTACTTATGATATGTGTGTAGATAAAGTAGTGTATGCAACTGTACATAATTAGGCCTTAAAAAACTCGTGTGATGCTATTATGAAACTCGCTGACGCTCGTTTCATAAAACCACACTCGTGTTTTAAGGCCCCTCATTATGTATCAGTTGCATAAACTACTATTACCACTCAAAGTCGTTGTCACGTAAAACTTTCGCCCGTATACCGACTTTACAGGCAACCATTTTTTTTTTGGGATGGGTTTGCTCTTGACCCAACGAGGCAAGGACTGAGCCTTTGGAACAAGCTCACCTGGAAGATGTCTGTTCACTCTAGTTTTAAAATTCCTAGATGATGATAGATGGAGATACACTGTAGGTATATTTTGTCAAGTTTGAACTAACCTGGTGACAAAAAAGCAGCAAGGGATTGCATCACACCTAAATTATGAAAGCGGTGCTTCGATTGACATTAAAATGATTGCTATATACCGAAGCTTGCTAAGTGTTCAGAATGAAGCTATAGTCCATCGAATTGTCGATGTCGGCAAAGTAGTCGGGCTATATGGCCAAGAATACCGCGGTTGTAGCTAGCTGAGTGTATCCTGACAGTAGGTAGACCAAGAGTGTGGTCTTGCTAGTTCTTCGAGCTGATCGTCATAGTGACAGCGGACCACGGACCCGCCTTGTCGGGCGCGCACAACACTATGGTCACGGCGAGAGCTGGAAAGGATCTCATCTCCTCTGTTGTCGCTGGTTTGCTGACTATTGTGAGTATAAAATTCTTTTTTTTTTTTGATAGTAAGTTGGGAAGTACCTCATCTCCTCTATGGTCCCTAGATTGCTGACTATCGTGAGTTTACCTTGTCTATAGTGGGAGCCAAGTGTAAATATAGTCTAAATTGTCACGGCGAGAGCTGGGAAGGACCGCATCTCCTCTGTTGTCGCTGGTTTGCTGACTATTGTGAGTATAAAATTCTTTTTTTTTTTTTGGATAGGAAGCTGGGAAGTACCTCATCTCCTCTATGGTCCCTAGATTGCTGACTATCGTGAGTTTACCTTGTCTATAGTGGGAGCCAAGTGTAAATATAGTCTAAATTGTCACGGCGAGAGCTGGGAAGGACCGCATCTCCTCTGTTGTCGCTGGTTTGCTGACTATTGTGAGTATAAAATTCTTTTTTTTTTTTGGATAGGAAGCTGGGAAGTACCTCATCTCCTCTATGGTCCCTAGATTGCTGACTATCGTGAGTTTACCTTGTCTATAGTGGGAGCCAAGTGTAAATATAGTCTAAAGTGTCACGGCGAGAGCTGGGAAGGACCGCATCTCCTCTGTTGTCGCTGGTTTGTTGACTATTGTGAGTATAAAATTTTTAGTTGGAGAAGTACTGTAGCTATAGTCTGTCAAGTTTGAGCTCGACCCTCCTGATGAAAAAAAAAATTGGTTGCTAGATATTACATCACACCTAACTTATGACAGAGCTGCTTCGACTGAAATAAGAGAGATTGCGGTATGCTGAACTTTGCTAAGTGTACTGAATATAGCTATAGCCCAACGAGTTCATGCCTGGCTGGCTTGGAGATGGGTATCAAAGAAGCTAAGATTTCTAACACGTAGATGTTAGGTAGACGTCGACATCTGGCATGCTCGCTTAGAAAGTAGTCGGGCTATATGACAAAGAGTAACGCGGTTGTAGCTAGCTGAGTTTACCCTGGCAGTAGGTAGACCAAGAGTGAGGTCTTGCTAGTTCTTCGAGCTGATCGTCATAGTGACAGCGGACCACGGACCCGCCGTGTCGGACGCTCATAAAACTATGGTCACGGCGAGAGCTGGGAAGGTTCTCATCTCGTCTATGGTCGCTAGATTGCTTACTATCGTGAGTTTACCTTGTCTATAGTGAGAGCCAAGTGCAACTATAGTCTAGAGTGTCACGGCGAGAGCTGGGAAGGACCTCATCTCCTCTGTTGTTTATGAAAACCACCGTGATTGAAATATCAAAATTCAACAATTCAAAATTATTTATTCTAGATTACAAAAACATGAAATACGAGTTTTGACCTATTTAGCCATTAAAAATAGCATGCAAATGTTTTAATTATACCTACATTTATGGAAAAATTATTGATTAATTGATTTTATTAAAATGTCAGGAGTAGAAATTATTGTACGATAAATAACACTCTCACAAAATTATTATTAAATAAGATTTTATTAAATTATATTTTGCATCGACTATATTAAGTTTTTTTTTTTAAATTTTTTCCGAATTTCTGAATTGAAATATAATATATGAATATCTTTCGAATTATAAAAACTGTTTCTATGTTTGTTTGTTCGTCCGTTCGCGAGCTGCGATGCCACAGACATACACACTCAAAAAACTTACAACCCCCTTCATTTTCGTCAGTTATTTAATCTCTATATATATAAAATTCTCGTGTCACAATGTTCGTTCCCGTACTCCTCCGAAACGACTTGACTGATTCTTATGAAATTTAGTGAGCATATTGAGTAGGTCTGAGAATCGGCCAACATCTATTTTTCATAACCCTTAGTGATAAAGGTTGTCCACAGTAAGTTATATGGCAAAACAAGGTTCGCCGGGTCCGCTAGTTTAATCTAATTCTTGTCAACTACCCAGGGCGACCGTTTCGGCGGTGCACTCGACCGTGCGGCGGCCGACTTCTGCGCGGCGTACGACCGCGGGCAGCACCCGCAGGAGTTCGTCAACGAGAAACGCGCTAAGGGTGAACTCATCATGGGCATCGGACACAGGTGAGCATCGAACCGTTCCAGCTTATAATGAATGTCACGTCATAAATTATTAAAGATACACGTCAGGGCACAGCCACAAATAGGGCGATTTACTATTAATTTGACCTAGAATTGCCAATTTTTCATGCTGGTTATAGAATCAATTTATTTTTTGTAAATATACACATTCCAGTCCGTTTTTAGAAAATAAGTTTTTAAGTGTAAATGTCTTGCGAGTAAACTCTAAGTATTTTAACTTCTTTAAACAATTGCCTAAGTGTTTCATCCAATTTGAGTTTATAAAAATAGTCCCCGCACGGCTAATTTCTGCTATACGAAAATTGTTTCTATATCTGGATCTGAGCCCCATAGTACGATGCTGTATGACATGATACTGTGAAAATAAGAAGTTTTAACATTTACCTCTTCTAGTTTCAATGAGTTGCTTTTAGGGTCGCGGGTTCGATCCCCGCATAGTACAAGCATATGTGTGCATGAACATGTGTGTTTGTACTGGTCTGGGTGTTTTCTATGTATAACATGTAAATATTTACCAAAAAAAAGTATGTAAGTGTGTTTATCCGATGTCTATAACCCATAACACAAGCCTCGTAGCTTACTTTGGGACTAGATAATTGGTGTGATTGTTGTGAAATATTTATTTGCTTATTTATTTTTCAGAGTGAAATCAATAAACAACCCCGACTCCCGCGTGCGCGAGCTGAAGGCGTACGTGACGTCGCGCTGGCCCACGTGGCCCGTCACGCGGTACGCGCTCGACGTCGAAGCGATCACCACCCGCAAGAAGCCAAATCTGATCTTGAACGTCGATGGCATAGTGGCGGCCGCTATGGTCGACCTGTTCAGGCATTGCCAGCTGTTCACGCAGTGAGTTTTGTCATATTATTATTATTATTATCACAAAACACATATCTACCCACCCTCATACGTATCTACCCACTCACATACGTATCTACCCACCCACATACGTATCTACCAACTCAAATACGTATCTACCCACCCACATACGTATCTACACATCCACATACGTATCTAACCACCCACATACTTAATCCACCCACACACTTACTTAATCTACCTACCCACATGCTATATCCACCCACACACTTATCTTCCCACCCACACCCCCATACTTACTGCCTTGAATTCAAGTCGAGTTTCCAAACAAGTAGGATACGTTATACTTTCGTCTTGTGTTTTTAAATATTAACGGTTAAGTTGAATCGGCTAGTATATCAAGAATTATTCTTAATACACTTAATTGTTTCTGATAGTGTCAAAATTCATTTTTCCATTCCCACTTTCCTTAATTCCAGAGAGGAGGGCAACAACTACATCCAGATGGGCTCAATAAACGCACTGTTCGTACTCGGACGCACCATCGGCCTCGTCGGCCACTATTTGGACCAGAAGCGGATGAAGCAGCCGCTGTACCGCCACCCGTGGGACGACATCACCTATATGTCGCCGTTGCATTAAGTCGAAGTGCGGTTGCGGTTCCTGTACACTGTGTAAGGTTTGCAATTTATATGTAATGATGAAGATTTTTCTAGTAATAAAATTGGTTAAGAGTGTTTTTTTTTAATATCGTGCAAATTTCATCACGCATGCGGGATTGGTTGAAGAGTTTTCTTTTGTCGCACCGCCCACTTATTCATTACTGCTTAGATTGAAGGTATGACTGGTAGAGAATGCTCTATGGCGTTAAGTTCTCATTTTGTAAAAAGTTTTGATGTGCAATAAATTAGCCCGCATGCGGAAATTTCACGCAGCGTGTTGAGACAGTCTAGTCCACGAAATTATTCCTGCGGGCTGCAATGCATTGGGGCTGTTGCCACGCATCACACCCAGCGTTCCGCGTGTCTATTCCACGTATTCCAGTTAATACTGGTATGAAAAGGACATTTGCGAGTGTCACGCACGCGGGGCAATTCTGCGTGCGTGATGAAGTCCGCATGATATTCTTGATGATCACTCTTAAAATGTTTGGGGTAAAATACTGGTGTAAAATGAGCTTGACTTTTCATACTGTGCAGTCATTAAAAAAGATTGTGATTTTCCTAAATCGACTTAAATGATGACAATCAAAGACTACGATATTTTGTTTCTATTTATTGTTTAACCTACAAAATCTTTAAAGCTTTTTACAAACTTCTTCTTTAGAATCCAAGTTTTTTGTTTAATCGTCCGATTTCATTGTCTTGATAATATTTATTAACTATCTTTTATTACCGTTCTGGGGAAAAATTAAGAGTTATTTTATGCAGTATCTTTCCTTATAATGTATAATTGAACGCCCCTAACATGAATATAATATTCACAAAATTAAACTTTTCATATTCAAGCTTTGGTTGTCATAAAAGATTTGAATTTTACAATGAGTTACAAATTAAAGATACAACGAACACCTTCGCATAGTGTATTATAGGAACCATGTACGATTCGGATTGGAGCAAAGCCGCGTGCTATCATTAGTCGGTACTTTAAACGGCTGGCTAAGTCCGTAATGTTAGATCTAGGTGGAAATGGACAAATGTCTAGTTATGAGGCAGCGATGCTAACATTTTGTATTAAAAATAATTAAAAAATGTGTTTTCATTAACATATATTTTACAATTAACGCCGTTAATTAATTAGTAATTAACTGATATTTTCACATAAAAAAACGTCGTTATTTATAAGGAGTAAAGATGCTATGATTTTTTTATTGGTCTAATACCTACATCTTTTGGATTTACTAGTTTTTTTTAACTAAAAAAATAGATCAAAATAATGACACAATACAAATTCTAATTTTAAAGGGAAACTGCATCTACGGTTCTATATGACTTTACAGACTAACTTAATTCATTTAAATTGTTTTTTTTTTCAATAGCTTACAAATTGTTTCCAAAATTTAACAACAAGTACACTAAATTCAAGTGTGTGTGTGTTTTTTTAATGAAATATTATTTAATTAACAACTCAGTAATATACAGGGTGTAAAAAAAACCATAACGAAGCCGAATACCACATATTCTACCAATTGTTGCGATCATTTTTTTCCTTTACACCATACCTGGGAAGTTAACGGTTACTGAGATATTGATGGTTAAATCTTGAAAAAAAAAATTGATGATTTTTACAGAAATGACTTCTGTCCATTATAACTTAACTTTTTTCCAAAGAAACATGATACAAATTTTCACTAGTTCTTTCATAAAAAGCCTCTAAATGGCACACTCCGCAATGAACAGCGCACGCTCGAACCGAACCGCGTCGCGGCGGCGTAAAGCAACACGCCCCGCGGTGACTTTTCCGCGTGCGCGCTGTACATTACGCGTTAGAATTAAATTATTTTTTTTGATGTCAAAAAATAAAAGTTGTTTCCCAGCCAAAATTTCTTTTTCATACGATTTGGTTTGATGTACTGAACGCGTGGTTGACGGCTTCGTTAAGGTTTTTTTTACACCCTGTATATCGAAAGTTTTTTTTTAAAGAAAACAGCATTGTGACGTCACGCAATCCTTATTCTTGTAAGCAATGGCGCTGCGTGTGTTTGATGTATGCTTGTGTATCGTAATTTATTAAAATATGGAGTCTCTTTGTAGTTAAGCTTAAATACATGTGATGTCGTAGGGCTTAAGGGTACTTTTATCATAGTCTTTTTAAGTTATTTTTTTAGTTTTAACGTTTATGACCATTTTTTTTTCAATTGTCAACTTTATTTCAATTTGAAAAAGTTGAAATCGTCGACGTTTGAAAAATCATGGCTTAACGGGGGTTGATTATATTTTATTTAAGGTTAGTTACAGTAATATGCTTTATTTCAATATAGAGAAAGGTGTATTTTTGTAACCTTAAACTAACATGTCGAGACATTAGGTCGCGTCCTATCATAGTAATAGATTAAGTATGGGTTTTATTTAGGGATAAAATCTTTGGGCGAAAGAATAAGGAGTGACGTCACAGTTTTATTTTTTAAATTTTATAATGATATTTCTGCATAATCATTTAAAAAAGAAACAGTTATACAAACCTCTATTAAGGTACCACCCAGTTGTTAGATAAAAAATATTATCATGTTTAAAAAGCGCATACATTTATCTATACTCAACTATATGTACGTCTATTTTCAAGTTTTTTTAACATTGCAGTTTCTCTAAATTTTTATTTTCCTGTTGATAAACACTCAAGATATTTTTAATACTCCTCAAGAACATAGTATTTACAAGATAATTCCAATGACTGATTTAAAATTATATTATTTGTAAAAAAAAATGTTGTTCACCACTGCCTCATTGTCTAGACATGACCTTAACTAATTTTAATTTTAGTTAAATAGATTACTTAGCGGGTTTTGTAAAGTTGTTAAGTATATTCCTCTGTTTTAATGTGAAAAATTGGATGGTGTTATGCAGTAAGTTGAATCTGACAAATTTTAGATATTTTTTGGTGCAATCTGTCTACATATGAAAATAAACACAGGTGCTTTGAAATCAAATATGTTGTTATTTTTAAATACTGCCAACTCATGATTGAAAACCGTTACATTATTTTTGTTAATTATTGCGTAACACCGTTTTCTTTTAAGCCTTTCTCTTACTGGGCATTCCAATTCTAATTTTATTTATTCTGACGAAACATTTTTCACATGTCATCGTAACATAAGAAAATGACTTTGAGAAAATGTAATATTACAAAAATGTGATTCACTTTTATGATTTTTGAAAAATGCATTTTGTTTTAATTACATCCTCTCATTATCTATGCTCAGACTAATTTTTGTTTATTATTCAAATTATAACATAAAAAAGTTGTAATCACATGTAATTAAAATCGTAATACAGCACGTCCACATATGTGTAAGTACAACATAGATCTGTTTATGTAAGTGTAATCAAATATATATTTAAATGTTACCATCGCTTTCTAAACTGGTTTGTGCGAGCGAGATGGATATACCGTTTGAATACAACGAAAGTACTTGAGCACATTAGTGTAGGTAGAATAAATGTTATATCTCGCTATGGCAACATTGGCAACGCACCAAAAAAGGTTATATACATATAATATAAAAGAATGTTTAATTGGTATACGCCTGTAAAACCAGACCTTCCCGACCCGCAGGTAAGTTCTACGTGAGTGCCAAACGCGATGAGTGCGACGAGACAATATCCAATGTATGAACTTACTATTGTACTATACCGGTACAGGATGCTAAAAGCCACGAGTTGCCATAAAACGTCTTCAATATTTATTTTCTATAACTCAGAAGTCACGAAAAGGGTGAACCAGAATGTTCGCGAGACTCAAAGCACTCACAGCGCCATCTGTTGGTTGCACACAAAATTAAAACAATATGGATATAAAATCACTACCAAACATACCACCCACCAAAGACTAGTCTTTACAAACCGCCCACCATTCAATAACATAGAATCTACATGACGATGGCCGTTTGACTTCAAACATAGACAATTTTATTAAATCTTAATACTACCATAGTAAGTTATCAACATTTTAACAATGCGGTTGAGTAACATTTCAACATTAACAAACTCAGCGACCCAAAGTAAGTCTTGGCCTCCGACACCAGATCACGCCATGCATCTCGGTCTTGTGACAGTTCTTGCCAATCGCTTTGGCCGAGGTTGAGCAGATCTTTCAATGTATGTACGTTTATGACAATGTCCTGTGAGTGTATGTGTGTTAACACAAGTACTAGTCACGTCGCATTTTGTCGTTTTGCGACGCGTACGTATGACAACGCCTGATAGATGTCGCAAGTTGGGGGGGTCTGGGGGTGCATGAATTTGACACACCAACTAAATTATCAAATTATACCATGTTTTTATTACAAGACACTGTGGTGTCGTCGCCATAATGCCCCCTAGCAAGGTAGCGCCTAGCACTAGCTTCAATATATTTTTCGATGGATGCTATTGAATATGTATTTTGAATATAATAAATATATTACAGCTTTATAGTAAATGTTTTTTATAAAAAAAATATATGTAAAAAATGTTGAACAAAAAGTGAGAAATGCACCTTAGATGAAATGCACTGGACCACTTGTTGAAAGTTCTATGCAGAATTGTCAGTGTATATGTACGTCATGTAATAAGTCTCTATGATTTTAACAAATGACTATTACTATGCTATTTCCCATTACATTACGTATACACACAGTTTTATCTAGGTCACAAATAATGTTATAGACTAAACAAAAATAGTGTTTCATCCTTACATTGTGTTCGACGCGAAATTAGTCGACAATTGCAATTACATTTCCATGGTGTTCATTCTAAAAAAATTTGCTTTTAATGTGCAGGTCATACTCGAACTTCGCGACCTAAATTGTGTAACATTCCTTTATGTAATCGTATTTCTTATTTTATTCTATCAGGTACTTTATGACGAGCTATTATATATAATTTCAAATGTAACACGAACAATTAATTTTATGTATGTATGATAAAATCTACGAAGTTTTCTACGCTTTTAAGTGGTTGACGGCGTTAATAAGAGGGCCGAATGTTGTAAGTTTTATTTATTGGTATAGTTGTGAATATGGTTGGTATTTGTAAATAATTGAAAATTGTCAACTAATTTGAATATATTTTTTTATTTACTGTATTTGTGTTTTTTGGTTTCTGAACCCCTTGAAAAATCCTTTCTGATATGAATGCTGGCTGCTTAAATACTTACTTTCCTATCTAAACTATATCTGCCTCAAGAGAAACAATATTAAAATCCATACTGTACTCTATGCCTTTAGAGAATGCATCTTGGCATTAAGGTCGCCAATTGAATCACGGTGTAATAAGGTTAAAATTAATAAATATTGTTGCCATGACACGCGACTGTCAGTGATTTAGCCGCGGTGATTGGTTGAAGCTAAAAAAGTAAATTATTTTGCTTTAAATTTCGTCTAAACCACGCCAGCGCAGAAACCCAAATACATCCAACGGTAACCACTTAAAAAAAACTGGTGCTGGATGTCGCAGGACTTACAACTCACAACGTGACACAGAAAATGCACCTGGAAACACAACACTAACACCAGTAGAACACTCGACGCGTTTCGCCACTACATGAGCTGTAAGTGCGGGCCCTGGCAGATGTTTTCCTGCCCGATAAACGAAGAAAAAAAAACTTTTTCAAGTTTTTACAATTTTAGCCGAGTATACTCGCCGAGATCTTTAAAACTGTACCGGAACACGGCTGATAGGAAAGAAATGCTCTTACACAAAAAATATATACAATGCTTGGTATACACTATACGCACGCGGGCCCCGGGTTTGATGTGTGAGCACTCTATACTTCTATGAAAATCAGTGAGCTATTCACTGTCATGCGGGGTGCACACGCGTATTGAATTTCCCGCATGCGGGCCAATCCCGCGTGCGTGATGAACTTCGTATTATTAACCACCCAAACATTCTCACTCGAACAAATTAATGACAAAAACGAGTAAAAATAATAACAAAATATTATTTCATAATTTTTATTCAATCTCTGACAGTGGAGGTGGCTGGTACACGTTTCTCACAAACTAGGATCTTATAGATAGGCACAAATACACTGTCTAATATGTACTTGTACAACTTTCTTAAATATCACCTATACCTATATAATAAACTCTATTGCCTATTCCACGTCTTTTTGACGTCAAAATTTTAAGATGTGTACAGACTTAATCAAAACTTAGATTTGGCTCATACATTGTCTGTTACCTGACGATACTCTAATATGTATTCAAAATTACTATTGTTGAGAATCTCTTCATACCATACTAATAGAAATACATATTTAAGAAAGTTGTACAAGTTTTTCTAAATAATTTATATTACGATAACATACTCTGGAACTTATTTTATCAACTGAGAGTAACAAATTCGATATATTGGCTTAACGCCATATAATACAGTGTTTCGAATGCATAGTAATTTTGTTATAATCAAAATATACTAACAACATATTTCATCTATTGCAATACAAGTGGATTAAGTTTTAAAACAAAAAATACTATCTATACTATAAAGAGTATTATATTTGTTACACTTCTAAAGAAGGACTTTTGAAATCGGACGTGTATCTCGAACGTTAATTCAACAATAATCTTTTTGTAATCCTTACAGTTTCGTTTTATTACAAAAACAATTGCTTATAGTAAGACAAGTTCATGTGCGACCCTCCCAGCTAAAAAGGTACACACGTTTGGAAGATAGATAGCATAAGATCTCCTCATACATAGCGCTGCGACAGACGTAAAAAAGCTCGCGAAAATATTTATCGTCCCCTGTCCAACGTCTACCCTGCAGTAGGGTCACGCAAGAAGTTGTCGGACTATAGCACGTGACAATGTATATTATTTTATCATGATTCTGATTGCCGTTAAGACGTAACTCTGTATGTCACACGATATAAACTTAAATTATCTAAGTATAAACAAAGTGAGTTCTGTCGGCTAATACAAGTTAAAAATACTAACAATCAAAAACTCTATAAATTGATCTTAATAAATAAAAAAATTATATAACTATGAGTCGATAACAAATACTTAATATAACATTAAATGTGGTCTATTGTATATTTTTAAATTATTTATATTTATAATGTCATCCATAGGACACTTATGCCATCCTTTTTTTTCTAGTCAAAAAAGTGCCTTTGGCCTTTTAAAATAATTAAAAATATACAACTGACCACATTTTTTCCTTTCAACTACAGTCCGAATTAACCAAATAAAGCTTATTTATTGAACAAACTTATAACTATATTCAACAAATATGTAATTTCATTCATAGTACAAGGTTGGATCTAAAATAACTTAAAACGAAAGAAATTTGGTATGAAACATCCAATTGAAGTTGGATAAGATATAATAACGACACAAGGGTGGGTCATATCTTAAATAATATAATTAACTTTAATTTACATGTCTAAGCAATTTAAATATAATAACATAACTTTAGAGCCGAGCTACAGTTCTCAAAAACACTAAATTTATTTGTAACAAAAAAAACTTTGAGAATGTCAACTTTACCATGAAACCTCAAAATTAAAATAAAAAAATACAATTCTTTTGTCTTTTATCTTGGCTATATCGAGGATTTTGCTTATTATAGTCACAACATAACACAATAAATCTTATTATTTAACTCACTGAAATAAAATTGCCTCGAAGAGTTTTAATAAATTTGATTTTGTGGTATGTAAAATTTAAATTTAAATTTAGTAATTTCTGTAGTTTTCAATATTCCAATGCATGACAATGAATGACCACTTGTGCCAAACTTAATTTAATTTTGTCAGTGATAAGATTTAAATTAGCTCGCAATAACTTCGTTTTGTGGAATCCATACATACTTATTTTCTCGTTAATTTAATTATTATAACATCTCAAATATAAAAGAAATATGTTTGAGGAACGAGAGACTAATGTATAAATATATTTCATTTATGTATCTACATTACAATTTATCCTATGTCTTACTAACATGACGGTTTTCATTGATTCGACGTGATTATTTTTATTAATACAAATATATTTCATAATAAACGCTATGTTGTTACAACGACGACCTTTGTGGTGTAGAATTGGTTGAGGACCGGTTCGAGGTACCGGGTTCGAACCCCGGACGGAGAAAATGTTGGAAACCAATTTTCAACATCACATCAGAGCAACGTATATGATGTTGTCCCCACTTATTTAAAGTTCTTTACATTACTATGCTGATATAGTATTATAAATATACAGTAAGTTCATATTTATTCATGTGTCTAAATTTATAGAATATTTATGGAAATGTATAGTTTATTTTTAACCTAAGCTATTTTGGTACTAATATAAATTTCGACTTTCACACGTTAGGTATATAAATATTAACATATTAATATGCATTTATGCCTAATAGGGAGGTTGTTTCTATTTTTGAAGAGTAGTTCGACCATTGACCTTAAAAAATAATATATTTTCCATATTAGTTATTATGGAGAGTTCAACGTTCTGAATATTCTGGATATTTTATGGTTTTGATGATTTTTATATATATATTTGATGATTTATATAGTATATTTTTTATTGTTATCGCCGTATTGATGCTCAAAGGCATCTAGGGATAAAACTTCATCAACTGACAGTGTACTTTTTACTGTGAAAACTGAAATGAAACACTTACGGAATATATCGCGATTTATTTACATTTTATTATAACCTTACGTTTCGGACCCTTTTCAGCGTCCGCGGTCACGGGTAGACTAAGGTGTTAGTTGTCATTACATAGTTCTGAAAAAAAAAATTGTAAACTACCATCACTCAAAAATATTAATTTACATTGACGTCAGGATAAAATGAAATGCAAATAAATCGCGAAATAATCCGTGAAAAAGTGTATCATTTAAATGTCTACTGTTCGCGTAAACTTATTTTCAAGATGGTTGATTTTAAAAGTAATAGTCAAAACTAAAGTAAACTTAAACAAGGCCGTTTCATATTTACCAGGTTACTAATATAACTATTTATCTGTCTATTGAAGAATCAGCCCACAGTCTGTTGTCAACAATGTTATCTGTGCTTGCCGTGGCAGCCTGTAAGTAAGGCAACACTCTAAAATGACCCCTAATGATCAGCGTATATCAATGTGTATGCTTTGTTAGTTGTCCTTATTAAATCAAAAAAAAAATTGGTTGCCTGTAAAGTCGGTATACGCGCGAAAGTTTTACGTGACAACGACTCTGAGTGGTAAAATAATTTTAATGTGAATATTCATTCGTATAACATGAACCGGTGTGTATGCCTATCTCTCTCTCTCTCTCTCTCTCTCGCTCTGTCTCTCTCGCGCGAAACATGAGCGGAGCAGCGTAACGCAGTTTCTTGAGGTGTCACCCGGCAAACCAATTTATAAGACGTTGTCACGTCAATAAAATAAAAATAAATAAACCGAGGAAACAATATGTGAAAACTGACACACATTAACAGATTATGCCATAATTGGGGTTTAAAAGAGAATAGGTTTTTTCACATCTTTTGCTGTTCGTTCAGCAATCACACACAGAGCCACGCTTCAAATGAGAGTCAAAATAATAAAAGGAGACCTTATGATTATAATAGTCTCCTAGCCGATTTCGACCACGGCGGCCAATCTCAACACAGATCAGCCAACTACGCAGGAGATATTGTGCACAAGTGTGAGCGCAATACACAGGTGCACTCGCTGTTCCTTCACACTTAAAGTTGGGTGAAACGGCAATCCGATGTTAAGTATATCTATGAGTTGAACTATTCTTCAGAAACAAACACAATATTAACAACTTCTAACACTAACTACCACAAGTACATTCGGATGTATCATATAAGTATGTATATAATTTGGTCTTCTAACTTACCCCTAGCTAAAGTTTATTTACATTAACACGAGAGGCGTTCTCAGTCGTGGATATATTAATAATAACTATATTTAAAAAAATATATAATAAAAAACAGAAAGGTTTTCAGTTAAACATACTTATAAACTCGGATATTACTAGAAATACAAGGTAATTGGTAAGACGATAAATTCCCATATCGACGCATCGCTCATGGGGTAAATTCCGCTCGACAACTTTGGTCCAGTGGTCTGAGTTACAGACTACAAAACCGGCTGTTCGGCAGGTTCGAATCCTGACAGGGGCAAATGTTAGTGTGATAAGCACGAGGATGTGTGTTTAGGCCTAAGCCATGGGTGTTTATGAATGTATTTAAGTGTTTATATTCGTTATTCTGGTCACCATAGCACAAGCTAACCATTGCCCATCAACGTGAACGACAAACGCAATAAGTGCGACGCGACAATATCGAATGTATGTACTACCGCGGTCTGCGTCGGATGAACACCTTTAAGGCGAAAATCATTTGCACATCGCGCGAAATCCCTCTTGATAATTGCTCCGCGTGCGCGTGAAGTGCAAACGATTTTTTCACGAAGTGTTCACGCGGTTCTGACCGCCATCGTACGTCTATAAAATTGGAACATAATAAATCAGTGGAATAACCTTAATTCTTTTAGTAATAAAAGATCTTACAAAACGTTAAAAAAACATATTACACTAAGACTACTTAAAAAATAGAACGAAAAACAAAGATATATTTCTAGATATTGCATCTTTTAAATTTTAAATTTCTACGCATTGCACAATCATAATTTTGAAATTCATGTATTTACACTCTTGGTTACTACAGTTGTTCTTAAGGCCTGCTTTTGGGTGCTTGCCCACCGGAGCGGAGCGGAGAAACGGATAAATATCAACCAATAGGATTGCACAAAATCTTCGCTCCTTTTTAGTGAACGTGGAAGTTACTAGTTTAAAAATTCATACAAAACTGGTTAGTGGAGCGGGAAAACAGAACGGGCAAGCTGGGCGGGTTAGCAGAGCGGGATAGCGGAGCGGGGAAGCGAGTGCAGGCGTGGGCGCGTTGCGAACACTGAAAAATACAGCCAGGAACTCCTCTCCGCTCCGCACCCTAACTCCGCGCCGGTGAACATGCACCTTTGAGTGTGCAAGTCTACTTGTGAGCAGTCCCGTGCCCATTATGCATTAGTGACTTTGTTCCAAACTAATTGGTCGAATTTTTATCGAGTTCTGATCAAAACACAATATAATTTTACTAAGACTGTCGCAAATTCGTGAATATGTTTGCTGCTAGTGTGTTAGTTCTTATAAATAAATATTGTTATTAACTTCATACAATCAATAGGTGACAAAATTATTCTAGTAACGTGGTCAATTGTTATTAGTATCATTAATCAGATCAGGATTCATGAAAAATGTTCGAGGTGCAGTCTTCATTAGCTCTTGCGTGATCTCTGTATACGAACACCACGCCAGTCTATCTCACATCAATGCGTTGCCACCATAATCACTGTACGTCAAACATCACTGCATCCTCCCTCAACATCACTGCTTACTCCCCCTTAACATCACTGCATTCTCCCCCTCAACATCACTATCCTCCAACACCATTGCACTCACACAATACGGTAGTTGACACCACCAATCGTTGACGTACTTTTTATCAACTGTCAAAACGCTTTTCTTCATAGAGCTTGTATGGGAATAACACACTTTGACGTCACCGCGTGCAATGCCGACTGAGTGACTAATTATCATTTGAATTCCAATTAAAAATCAAATAATACGAACTGCAGAAAAATATTAGTGTAAAGGTATCTGAAATTATGAATTATTTTAGAGAAAATCAGTTTTTTAATATTTCTTTCATAGTGGAAACAAGCCTATTATGATAAACGTGTCTCACTATCATTTTCAGTGAAGACTATTGCCCTTTTATAAAGATTGTTGCCTCCAACAATCAAATCCAACAAGGTATTTTACCAATGTTACTGTATTTCTACAACAGTATGGTATCCTGCTAAGGTCACTTAATTCTCAGGAACACTGCCGTCAACACCACTGCATATCCCCAGTCACTGCGTTCCCATCTTGATCAGAATTTCACGATCACTGTGTAGTGATTCCGCCCCCAAAATCACTGTAACCACACCAAAAATCACTGGATCCGCCCCAAAAATCACTGCATCCGTCCCAAAAATCACTGCATCCGCCCCAAAATCACTGCATCCGCCCCAAAATCACTGCAACCGCCCCAAAATCACTGCATCCGCCCCTAAAATCACTGCATCCGCCCTAAAATCACTGCATCACATTCACTACACTAATTCTGCTGTTCCTGGTCCGGCTGCCGTCTCGCGGCCACTATGGTGAGGTCGGGGCGCGTGCGCATGAGCGCGGAGGGCGAGGCGGGCGCGGGGCTCGCTAGCGATTCTAATGACGCTACGCGGATCGTTGGCCATTTTCCACCTGGGAAATAAGGTAATTTAGACATTTAGACAATATAATATATTTCCTCCGTAAACACTTTAATTATAATTACTACTTAATAAAACATAATCTATATAATTGTTACTGATGACGAAATTACTGATGAAATATATTCATTGTTAAGGAAGAGAAGATGCTCCCAACACAAGCTTGTCGTAGCTTAAAAGGAGCTTCTAACCAAAGTGATGTATTTATTTTTAACTTGATGAAATAAATTATTTGTATTTATATTTTAAATATATATGACGGCGCATCGATTATTTAGAGCGGTTTGCGAACTGGATTCGCCCCGCTCTGGCGCAACACCGAGCGCTGGCGAGCGCAGGCAGTCGAGCGGCAGCCATCACGGCGCGAACCCGGAACTGCATTGTCGGCTCGTTACGTGTTCGGCGGAGCGCCGTTGATTTTTGATTTGTGGAACTTTATTAATTGTGCTGTAATTACATCCCATGACCAGTTTTTTTTAAAAAAAACCGGTCAAGTGCGAGTTGGACTCGCGCACCGAGGGTTCCGTACAAACCTGTAGATAAGGAGTAGTAACTTTGAAATTTTCAAAATTCTCAAAAAATTTTTTTTTTATATGATGAAACTGAAACGGTGGAAAATACGGTTTTCGTAATTTTTCCTATATCTGTACTTTAAGACGTGACTTCGTGCTAAATTTCAATATTCTAAGTTTACGGGAAGTACCCTCCTGTAGGTTTTGATTCCCGTGCGAGTTTCGAAAATTTAATGGCGGTATCTTTTGATTGCGTTGGCTTAGAAGGTTGATTTTTCTACAGCTTCCAGGGACAGTAGACCTAAGTATCATATAGAAATTTCAGTTTGATACCTCCACGCGTTCCTGAGAAAAACGGTCTTGACAGACGGACGGACGGACGGACAACAAAGTGATCTTATAAGGGTTCCGTTTTTTTCTTTTGAGGTAGGTACGGAACCCTAAAAAAAACTTACTGCCAGCAGTGGTGGGTGTGGCGACGTTGGTGAGCACCTTCGCTTCGGACGTCGTGATCACGGTGGCTGGGATCGTGTCGTCGTCTATCACGCTGCCTATCACCACTTTCTTCTATAGCAAAAATATAAATATAATATTTTATAAGAAGAACAAATATTATTAGAATAGAATTAAATAAATAAGTGTACAACTACATCACATACATTGATCTGACTCCGTGGTAAGTAGCTTAAGCACTTGTGTTACAGATATCAGAAACAGTGGTATTACAAATAAACTTAAATAAATATGTAAATAAATAATATGTTTTTTTTTTATTAACACAAAACAGTTTACAGTTTTGGAGATGAAATTTTCTTAAAAATTAAATTTATATATTTTTGATATATTATAACACCCGTACCAGTACAAACAAACATGTTCATTCAAACAAATGTTTTTACAGTGGATCGAACCTGCGACCTCTTGATTAATAATCAACTTCTTGACCATTACACCAAAGTGGTATCTCGTCGTTTTTTCTTCGTTTACACCTTTCCTAGACTTCCACAAATATTTCAAGGCTAATATTGTCGAGTTTTAGTGAGACTAACGAACAGCAATTAAAAAACCCGCGGTGAAAAGTAGCCTATGTCCTTGCTCGGGTATCAAAATATCTCCATACCAAATTTCATGCAAATTGGTTGAGTAGTTTAGGCGTGATTGAGTAATAGACAAACAGACAGAAGTTACTTTCGCATATATAATATTAGCATGGATTTAAGTACTGACAGGCCATTTTACCTTATCAGTAGAAACAGTGCTCAGTGTGGACGCCATCTTACGAAAGGGCTCTGAAACGCTCAGCAGGGCGCTGTCTAGCGATCCAGCCTTAACGGGGAACGACTGTAAAAGAGAATACAGTCAAACCTGGATAAGCGAGAGTTCAAGGGAGCAAAATCTCATTCTAGCTTATAGAGGTTTCTCACTAACCCGAGTTTCTCGCTAATGCAGGTACATGGGTAGCTTTTCTCTCTTATAGAGGTACGCAGCAATAACAAGTCACGGCAAGTACGAATGTAGTAAATATGTAATATGATAAATATATTATGTACATTATATATTTTTGAATGCTTACGAAAACAAAAAAAAATCGTTTTATCCATTCCAAAAGGCACTTTTCGATATTGGAAAATTCAGAAACTCTAGTCCTCTTAATATTTCCATGTCCATCAGAGCACTCAGATTTTATAGTCTTTTGATTTTATAATTTTATAATAGGTGGATTCTGGTACATAAATTAAACTCCCTCTGAATTTCATTTCGCGATTTTCCGGATTCAAACGCATTCACTATTTTAAGTTTATCACTTAATGACAGTACTTTAATTTTCCGTTTTGACATGATGCAGAACAGAACTTTCCTTCGCAGTTGATAACTATAAACTGAGTAAGTCCGGCAAACAGGATGGTAAACAGGCACACGTGTCTATTTGAAAAGAATGCGATAAAATAACAACATTATTTAGTTCCACGAAATTGAATAGGTACAATATTGACGAGAATACAAAAACAATGGTTGGAAGTTCCACGAAAGTTAAGAATGAGTCATAAAATAGCACATGTTAAATTTGTAAATAAAGCTCGACTGTCGCTTATAGAGGTATAGATAATTAGCAGTCTCACTTACGGAGGTCTATGAGGAAAAACGACTCTCTCTTACAGAGGTTTCTTTTTCTCGCTTATAGAGGTTTTGGGAGCTTAAAATGACGGGTCCTGGCTAGTACTCTCACTTATAGAGTTTTCTCACTAATCCAGTTCTCACTTATCCAGGTTTGACTGTATATATATTACTAGCTGAGCCGGCAAACGTTGCTTTGCCATATAAATGTTAAGGGTGGACTACCCTTATCACTAAGGGATATGAAAAATAGATGTTGGCCGATTCTCAGACCTACTCAATATGCTCATAAAATTTCATGAGAATCGGTCAAGCCGTTTCGAATGAGTACGGGAACGAACATTGTGAGACGAGAAATTTATATACAGGGTGTAAAAAAACCTTACCGAAGCCGAATACCACATATTCTACCAATTGTTACGATCATTTTTTTCCTTTACACCATACCTGGGAAGTTAACGGTTACTGAGGTATTATACTCGTATATATTCGAAAAAATCGGTTAAAGTTTGAAAAAAAATGATGATTTTTACAGAAATGTCTTCTGTCCGTTATAACTTAACTTTTTTCTAAGAAACATGATACAAATTTTCACTAGTTCTTTCATAATAAGCCTCTTAATGTCACACTCCGCAATGAACAGCGCACACTCGAACCGAACCGCGTCGCGGCGGCGTAAAGCAACAAGCCTCGCGGTGACTTGTCCGCGTGCGCGCTGTTACATTGCGGGTTAGAATTAAATTGGTTTTTTTTTATGTCAAAAAATAAAAGTTGTTTCCCAGCCAAAACTTCTTTTTCATACGATTTGGTTTGATGTACTGAACGCGTGGTTGACGGCTTCGGCAAGGTTTTTTTTACACCGTTGTGTAGTGGCAAAGTTTCTGCCTAACATCCGAGAGGTCCTGGGTTCGAATCCTAGGTCGAGCCAAAATTGTTTCTGAGCTTTTCTGTCATGAATTTCTCAAAAACAGCTCGGAGCCGAGAAGGTGGCGGTGTTACACCCCCGTGCCTCGGTGCGCACGTTGAGCCGTTGGTCCTGCGCCTGATCTCCCTCCGGTCATGTCGGATTGCCGTCTCACCGAACTTTGAGAGTGATGGAACAGTGAGTGCACCTGTGCATTGCGCTCACACTTGTGTACTATAATATCTCCTGCGTAGTTGGCTGATCTCTGTTGAGATTGGCCGCCGTGGTCGAAATCGGCCAGGAGGACTATTATTATTATAGTGATTTTTGTACCTTCTCCGGCGGCTTCCTGGCGGGCTGCGGCTTCGGTTGCCCCCCGCTGTACGTTCGCATCTTGAGCGATGGGTCGATCTCTATCGGTATCGGGTCGAACTCTGCAAACGATTGAAAACTTTAAGTCTTGGGGGATAAAAGTTTCAGATAAGAGGCTATAACGTCAATACGGCAACGTTAGAGCCATGTGCACAGGAATAAACTGATTTAAAAAACCAGTGTAACAAACCTTACACAATATGTTACGTTACGTTTATACAGGGTGTAAAAAAAACCTTAACGAAGCCGAATAACACATATTCTACCAATTGTTACGATCATTTTTTCCCTTTACACCATACCTGGGAAGTTAACGGTTACTGAGATATTGATGGTTAGAGTTGGAAAAAAAAATTTTGATGATTTTTACAGAAATGACTTCTGTCCGTTATAAGTGACCTTTTTTAAGTTGTTTCCCAGCTAAAATTTATTTTTCATACGATTTGGTTTGATGTACTGAACGCGTGGTTGACGGCTTCGTTAAGGTTTTTTTTTACATATATATAAAAATGAAACCCGTTTTCCTTCGTCACGGCATCACGCGTGAATGGCTGGACCGATTTCACTTATTCTTTTTTTGTTGTATTTGTTATTATTAGCAGAAGGTTCTTACGGAAAAAATATTAAGAATATCTCTCAGAAATATTGAAAAATATACATTTAATTTTGCATATTTTAAAAAACGCGCGTAACTAATGTCAATGTCATTCGATGACATTGTTTAATCATTGCAACGCTAAGGCGGTACGAAGTTCGCCGGGTCAGCTAGTTACTTATAAAAACTGTATCGTAGCGGTTACAAAAGAGCTGTTAGAATTGACCCTTCACTTTATTTATAACTTGTGAATTGGGATGATGACACCTATCTTAAATATTGTCAAGAACATGGTGTTTAAAAAACATAGCCCCTATGAAGTTAATACAACCAATATATTTCAAAAAAGCTGTAGAAACCAATTTTTAAACACACAAAACGCAATAAATATTCGGTCAATTGACTCCGATTTCTGACACATGACCGTGACGTCACAATAATTTATTACCATACGAAATCTATGGAGACAGACCGTTTTGACAGATAATAAAAAGTATGTCAACGATTGGTGGTGTCGTCTAGCCAATTAAGAATCTAAACGAGGATTTGTTCTTTTTTTATAAATATCTATCGCTTCCGGTTTCCGCCAACTTCAACACTCATCAAGTGCGTCTTCAAGAACGCAGCAAGTTATACTCGCGCACCACCCACTTACACCTTCTATTCTTACGTAGTAAGTGGTTTCCTTTTTCTGAGGCTGCTTTACTCTCTAAGCGTAATCTCTAATCCGTAGTTTCCCAGTCACTATTGCAAGCTTGATCGTGCAAGCGAACGCGCTGGCAAAACCCAAGAATACTAATGATTAAGTTGTTCACACAAACGCTTTTTTTAACGTCAGGGAAATGCTGTTACGCATACCAACCAGCCGCGGGGGCAGCTGGGGGTTATGTGAGACTCCAGGCCTCAGAGAGAGAACCCGCCTACCCACTAAAAACCTGACGGTGCCCTCCGGTGCCATGCGAGTCGGGTGATGCTTCAACCGTTATGTCTCCTCATACCTAACAGATCTATATACTGAAGTGTTTGTCTATGACTTGTTATAAACTGACCTTTTTCTTGCACCGGGCAGTCGGCCATGTAAGCGGCTAAGTTGTCCACACTGATGCCCAGAGCAAGGGACGCTGTTTAGACCGATATGTCTCCTGCCTAAATAATCTTGGATTACTTTTTTTTACTAGTTCTCTCATCTCATCAGCCTATATATCCCACTGCTGGGCACAGGCCTCACCTCAACTATGAGGTGGTTCGAGCCATACTCCACCACGCGGGTTCAGTGCGGATTGTTGGAGGGGTGTTTGATGTTACTAAGCCGCCCGAGGGCCTCTGACCAGGCTCAACGACTAATATCTATCGATATTAACCGGGACAAACAGCTTAACGTGCCTTCCGAAGCACGGAGATGCTTGTAAATAGACTACTTCTACTAATTATTTTACCTTTTTCTTGCACCGGGCAGTCGGCCATATAAGCGGCTAAGTTGTTCACGCTGACGCCCAGCGCAAGGGACGCCGCCTCGACCGATATGTCTCCCCTCTGCAACCGCTCCAACACTTCTGACGGCCCCTTGGCTTGCCAGAAGTCGCGCGCCGTTCTGTGGGTTTCATATTACTGATTATAACAGGTGTGCTTGAAAGTCTGATGTCCAGATACTAATAAGATTCAGACTTTTGCTGACTGAGAGTCTGATTTTTTTTTCATAATCTTTGTCAAATCATCATAACTGGGAAAGCAATGGCCCGAGGTGCGTGTTCGAGTCCTGCCTGTGGCAGTCCAATTTTTCTTCAAATGTGTTTTAATTTCATACTAGGATCATCATAAAACATATTTATATCATAATTTACCGTCGTATTGTGGTCTCAAAGCTTAGTACAAAGATTGAACACATTTATTTGGTACATTTTTTTTTAATTAAATTAATTGTTTTTCCAAAATATACAAAAATTATACAATGTTTCACATCTGCCAAACTGCACAGCAGTTTTTTGGCAGTTGTTTGTAAAATACAGATAATTTATTTCTAGTCCAAAACTAAATCACTCACCGGTAGGGCCTGTTGATACACCCGTACACGTCTCGGTACCGTCCGTATAGAGTTCCGTAGCTAACACCTAGTATTTCGGCCGCTTGTTTCATTTCTAGCTCCTTCATACGTACCGCTTCCATTACCTGTGAATAAACAAAAGTTATACGCATTAATTCTTGTTTTATCACCTTAAAGTTTAGGTGAAGCCTGTGCCTTGGCATTGGGACGTATACAGGGTGTAAAAAAACGGTAATCGATTTCTGTACCTTCAGAAACCGATTACCGTCTCGCCAAGATATCGTGAGGATCTCAGATTTAGACACTTAGCATCAAGCGCCCTCGATATACGTACGACATTTTTTTTAAAAATTGATAGTATGTGACTGGGGCCCCACTCACCCTCTTCACGTAGTGTTCCTCCCAGAACTGCGGGCGCCTGCCGTGCTGCAGGTAGTCGCTCAGCTTCACCACGTCCGTGAAGCGGGGGTCCGTGGGCCCCGATTTGGGACCAACAGTTGCTGTGAACACAATAATGTATAATTTTTCACACCTCATACTCGACAAAGTCTCATTACATGACACGAAATGTCAGAGTATGTAAAGCAAGTATTTATTCTCTCGGAAGGTAAAATCTGTGGATGTACCATGGATTAAGATGATTTGAATTTGGAACGTTGAAATTCGTAGGAAGACTCATAGCATACATCCATTGCAAATAGTTTTTGTGTCTAACATCGAACTCTTTTCGAACTGGCCACCATAAAAAAGCGTCATTCAGCAGAAATTAAAAATAGCATACAGCCATTGCAAAGAGTTTTTATTCATAAATCGAATCATTTTTCCTGAACGGATCACCATAAACAGAACATAAAAAAAGGAAAAGCGCAATTCAGAAGCACAATAAATAAACAATTTGAAACCTTGAAATACTTTACATAAATGTCATCCAGTGATAATGATGTAACTTCGGAGTTTATAAAATTTAGACGCTTCGAAAATACATATGAATATTACACAACCGGAAAAATCTGATGATAACCTAAAAGCTTACGACGATTTTAAACAATGGAGAACAAAAAAAAAGCGGATGCCTTGTAAGTATTGCCTCGCACACGGTGTGGAAAGTAGAGTATATTTTTATTTTATTCACTTCTAGAGGAAAGGATTGCCGTAATCTTGAGCTGATCGAATCCCTCGCTTCGCTTCATCGTGTATAAATTGGGTTTAACATCGCGGTCGGCCACTGACGATGACGCCAGTCCATTTATCTTACAGTTGGGCAGGCAACTCACTGTCTATGATATAAAAGGTTTATCATTGTCTATAGTGTATGTTTGGTCTGCACCGTCGTGTACGAATCGGGTTTGACGTCGCGTTCGGCCACCGAGGACGACGCCAGTCCATTCATCTTACAGTTGGGTAGGTAACTCATTGACTATGATATAAAAGGTTTATCATTGTCTATGGTGTGTATGTGTGCACTCACGTTTGGTCTGCAGCATCGCGTACGGATCGGGTTTGACGTCGTGGTCTGCTACCAACGATTTTCAGATTTTTAAGAAGTCTGTGCATAAAAGATTTATCATTGTCTATGGCGTGTGTGTGTGTTCACTCACGTTTGGTCTGCACCATCGCGTACGGATCAGGTTTGACGTCGCGGTCGGCCACTGAAGACGACGACGCAGCTAACGATGACACCGAGCGAGCTCCGCATGCACTGTCGTTTGATTCCTCGTCTGAAACGTGAGAGGGACTTTAAAATATGTACGGTTGCCCTAATACAGGGTGGAGAACACAATACGACAGTAAATTTAAATATACACGTCTCATGATGAACCTAGTCTTCTTAAAAAAAAAAAACAATAAAAAAAGAAAAGAAGCGAGATAATTAGCTAAAGAGTCTATAAGTGCTCTATTAATAGGCGAAATTAAGAGCGCTAGCGCTTGCTTGAGATACAAAGTTTAATGAACTACTACTGGACCCGGCAGACGTTGTCCTTTCCACTGCTTTCGCATATTTTATACACATAAACCTTTCTCTTGAACTACTCTTATTGTTAAAAGAAAGTGCACAAAAAACTGTTGAGTAGTTTTAGAGATCTAGCATGTTTTCAAACATACATACAGACAGACATAAGGACAGGCGCGGGAAGCGACTTTGCATTACAATGTAGTGATTAATCTTGAAAAATAAGAGAGCGAGTGCAGGGAGCGCCTAGGAATTTTAAGTTTTATGACTTTTCGGTATTTCGAAGATGTACAGCTAAAAGAATTTAACACTTGTTTACATCCAGTGTATTTGTGTCGGCGGGCGCGTCCCCCCACTCGTCACCACCGGCCCGTAGTCGCACAGCAGCTGGCCTGTATGCTGTATTATGTAGACTATAGACTAGCTACCTGCAGTGTTGTCCCCGTCCACCCGCAGCCTGGTGCGCAGGAAGGAGCCGATGTCTGCGGGCGCGTCCCCCCACTCGTCGTCGGACGCCGAGCGCGACCACCGGCCCGTAGTCGCACAGCAGCTGGCCTGTATCCTAGACTAGACTATAGACTAGCTACCTGCAGTGTTGTCCCCGTCCACCCGCAGCCTGGTGCGCAGGAAGGAGCCGATGTCTGCGGGCGCGTCCCCCCACTCGTCGTCGGACGCCGAGCGCGACCACCGGCCCGTAGTCGCACAGCAGCTGGCCTGTATCCTAGACTAGACTATAGACTAGCTACCTGCAGTGTTGTCCCCGTCCACCCGCAGCCTGGTGCGCAGGAAGGAGCCGATGTCTGCGGGCGCGTCCCCCCACTCGTCGTCGGACGCCGAGCGCGACCACCGGCCCGTAGTCGCACAGCAGCTGGCCTGTATCCTAGACTAGACTATAGACTAGCTACCTGCAGTGTTGTCCCCGTCCACCCGCAGCCTGGTGCGCAGGAAGGAGCCGATGTCTGCGGGCGCGTCCCCCCACTCGTCGTCGGACGCCGAGCGCGACCACCGGCCCGTAGTCGCACAGCAGCTGGCCTGTATCCTAGACTAGACTATAGACTAGCTACCTGCAGTGTTGTCCCCGTCCACCCGCAGCCTGGTGCGCAGGAAGGAGCCGATGTCTGCGGGCGCGTCCCCCCACTCGTCGTCGGACGCCGAGCGCGACCACCGGCCCGTAGTCGCACAGCAGCTGGCCTGTATCCTAGACTAGACTATAGACTAGCTACCTGCAGTGTTGTCCCCGTCCACCCGCAGCCTGGTGCGCAGGAAGGAGCCGATGTCTGCGGGCGCGTCCCCCCACTCGTCGTCGGACGCCGAGCGCGACCACCGGCCCGTAGTCGCACAGCAGCTGGCCTGTATCCTAGACTAGACTATAGACTAGCTACCTGCAGTGTTGTCCCCGTCCACCCGCAGCCTGGTGCGCAGGAAGGAGCCGATGTCTGCGGGCGCGTCCCCCCACTCGTCGTCGGACGCCGAGCGCGACCACCCGCCCGGCGACATGGCGCCGCCCCACCCGACCATCACGCGCTCCGCTGTTATGTCCTGGTGGAGAGAAAAGTTGGTCGGTCGCGATAATAGATGGCGTTGACTGTAGCTTGCATTGCCCTAGCACTACCTACCTACTGCACGTTTACACGACAACTTTTCGAAAGTGTTATTTATTTATTTACTAGCTGAGCCGGCAAACGTTGTTTTGCCATATAAATTATTGTGGACAACCCTTATCACTAAGATGTTGCTAGATGTTGGTCGATTCCCAGACCTAATCAATATGCTCACAAACTTTCATAAGAATCAGTCAAGCCGTTTCGGAGGAGTACGGGAACGAACATTGTGACACGAGAATATATATAGAGATTAATATACCAAGGCTGTAATGGGCTGTTCGGTAGCGTTCGACTAAAAACGAATTGCTCGTTCTAAAATACTCAAAAGTTCAAAACCAAATACATCAGCTTATTTCAAATATACAAAACACACTTACCAGATTCCCGTGTTGCCAGTCAACTTCTCTTTCTCTCCCTGTGTCCCTACAAAAAAAAAGTAAATAAAAAGACTTGTAACTTATGAATGCATGTTTTCGTCAATAACCTACACTTTAAGCTAAACTGAAAGGGTTGTTTTTTTTTTTCAAAGTAGATAAATACAGGGTGCAATAATAATAACTTGTGTGTATTTTCTATTTATATAACGACGATATTTATATAATTGACGACCGCTTGGTGCAGTGGTCCACATGTCGGACTTCTAAACCAAGGGTCGCGGGTTCGATCCCCGCACAGTACAAGCATAAATGTGCATGAACATGTGTGTTTGTACTGGTCTGGGTGTTTTCTGTATAATATGTATCTATTTACAAAAAAAAAAAGTATTTAAGTATGTTTATCCGTTGTCTAGTACCCATAACACAAGCCTCGTAGCTTAATTTGGGACTAGAGAATTGGTGTGATTGTTATAAAATATTTAAAAATATATATATATATATATATATATATATATATATATATATATATATATATAAGACTAAATCTCAATTTCTTTGAGTCAAAATAAACATGTGTTGCTTCTGTAAACAAAGAAACGACATTTAAATTTTATTTTCCACCTATTTAAGTTCTTTTTCAGTTAAAACATATCACGATAGCAAATTCGTCATTTCATCAGTTCCTAACCTCGAAATGTTACCAGCACTGACACGTTTCGTTCAACACGAAAAGCGCCAAATTTAAAGAAAGAAAGCTTCTTTCTGTACATTTATTTAAGTTCTGCACAAACATGCGTACAATGGTGGACTTAATACCGAAGGCATTCTCTACCGGTCAACCATAGAGCCAAGCAGAGAAAATTCTCGGGTGTGTAAAATTAAAAAAACTTACGGTAATGAATGCGAAACAGATTCGTCGTCTGTGGGCTCTGTACCGCTCGCCAACCTCTGCCTCTTAGGGCTTGGTGTTTCTCTGAAAACAATACATACCATTAAATAAATAAAATAAATTTAAAACAACATCACACACATTGATCTGACTCCGTGGTGAGTAGCTAAAGCACTTGGGTTACAAATATCAGAATCAACAGTGGTATTGCGTTGGTAGGGCGTTGTTTTCCCGCGGTCAAAAGTAACTCATGTTCTTTCTCAAGTCTCAAACTATCTCCTAACCAAATTTCATTTAAATCTGTTCAGTAGTTTAGGCGTGAAAGCGATCGGCGCACCTGAATTCCCATGGGAATGCGTCATTTTCCCGCGGTAAAAAGTAGCCCATGTCCTTTCTCGGGTATCAAAATATCTCCATTCCAAATTTTGTGCAATTTGGTTCAGTAGTTTAGGCGTGATTGAGTAACAGACAGACAGACAGAGTTACTTTCGCATGGATGTCATCAGGGATAATGTAGGATTCTAATGGTAAAAGTTTTTTTGAAATCGGTCCAGTAGTTTTGGAGTGTATTCAATTCAAAGAAACAATCAAATCTCTCTTCTAAATAATATTTTGCTCAAATTTCCCCATCCTGTTAATTAAATGTTCCTTTAACTAAAGGTTGTCTAGAAGAGATCGATAGAAGCGATAAGACCGCCTAAATTGTACATCTTTCCTTGTTAAACTTTATTTGTTTTGTGTTGTACAATAAAGTGTTAATCTATCTATCTATCTATTAGTATAGACATAACTTACGAATCAGAATGTTCCCTTTTCGGTGGGGTGTGTTTCTCTTTCGTCGGTAGTTTTATTAGAGGAGGAGGGCCACCTGAGTACAAAAAGGTAATATAATCAAAAGCATAAGAAAAACATTAGCCATTTGGCTAATTAAAACATCTTATGAGATTTACTGCACTAAAATGGTAGTGTGTAAATTATTTTTATTTTATAATGGTTCTGGGAAGATAGACTAACACACACACGAAATATGACTAACACACTTCCTTATGTATCTGTCGTAGTGATTCCCTTCATACCTAGTTTGCGACAAAATCATGCGTTATCGTGTATGCCATCTTGCTTTAGAAACCAAGCTTACGAGTCGTTATCAGGAAGATGAATAGCAATAGATATCACCAAAACAGCGACGAATGTTCAAATTCAATCGCCTCCTCACTCACTTACTGCCTCACTCACTCACTCATTTACTTACTGGTTCACTCACTCAATTACTTGCTCTCTGACTCACATACCACGATTACATTACCACATTAGAATTACATACCACGATTCGGGCAGTTGTGACTGTGGCAATTAACAGCGACAGATGTCATCTGATCTTTTTCAGTGTTTTTAACGGACTGTCGAGTTCACTCATTCACTCACCGTTGACGTTGAACTTGTCCGGTCTCGCGTCGTCTTCCGGTTCCGTCTTCACATCCGGCTCGGCGGGCTTCGTCGGCGACCGCTTGGGCGACTTGGGCTTGGGCGAGACTTGCTTCTCTGGCGTCGGCTTGGTTTCCTTGGCTTGGGTCGGCACGGCTGTTACTACTCCTAGAAAACAAAAATCGGTTGTCTGTAAAGTCGGTTTACTGACGATAGTTGAACGTGACTACGTCTTTGTCACGCTGCCTCTTTGTCGCTCGTTCCGCGCTCTCGCTTGCACTTCAAGCCTTGGATGGAACGCCTCAGAGCGAGGTAACGCCGCATGCCTCATGTTTTTTGGTGCGTGCAGCCGGCTCCATCGAATTATAAGACGTTGTCACGTCAAAAATACATAAGCGTAAGATGGGTCAGAAAACTGGCAAACTCCAGTGGTAATGTGACAAGAATGTGTCCCAAAAAGTGGTCGAAGATCGTCACTTACTGACTACCTACCTATCGATGGATGTCGTCCGAAAGGCAGACGTCGAAAGCGATGAACGTCGAAAGAATAACTAAGCATTATTTTTAAGATAATGGGCACGATGAGCGTAATACATTTTTTTTTGCATGGTAGCTGGTCAAACATGAAGAAAAATAATTTCATGTTTAATTCCTTCCACAATATTTTTTTTTCAAGCACTAAGTGATAATTAAGATCAATTTTAACCATTGTTGGTAATAGCTGTGACACGGTAATATTATCCATACAGTGTTCCAACTCGGCCGTGTCCTCAAAATAAGTAAAGCTGAAAAAGATGATTATTTTGCTTTAAATTTCCACGAAAACGGCGCCAGCGCAGGAACCAAAATACATCCAACTGTAATCACCTGAAAAGGTAGAACGGAAAGTCGCAGGACTTACAATATCTACAACTCACAACGTGACACAGAAGATGCACTGGAATCACAACACTGACACCAACAAACACTCGACGCGTTTCGCCACTACACGTGGCATCCTCAGGAGATGTTTTCGCTTCGACAGAACTGTTCTGTCTGTTCGTTTTCGTGGAAATTTAAAGCAAAATAATCATCTTTTTCAGCTTTAGTCATGGATTTCCGCAAAGTAACGCCTGATTCCATCAACTCAAAATAAGTACCTACCGCCGCGCGGTACGTAAGCATGAGATAGGGCTGTCGCTGTCGCCTACCTACAGCGTTTTAATTGCAACTGCCTGTTTTGAGTTTCTATCTAGTTTTGAGATTGTAAATTTGTTACTTTTTAATTATAAGTACAGATACTTAGTAACAATATAAAATATTTATATGATTACGTAAATATTTTGTGAATTGAATAGAAAGTATTCAATTAAAATGCAAGTTGTTTTATTGATTGATAGATTTAATTAAAAACCATGATTATGTATGTGACTTTATTACAAATCGGTCTAATAAAGTTGCGACCAAAAAATATTTGCGCATTGATTGTATGTATTACTAATATTATACTCGTATGAACGAAATGCTTAATTAATTATATTTGAGTGTATAAAAAATCCGCAATCCAAAAACAGCACAATATATTCCACTTGTCATGTTAAATAGCTACTTGCACTTATTTCGAGTTAAAATTCGGGCGGTTACTGATTACAAACCAGCACACCGTCCGTTCGTCACTGCGCGCACTCGCGACTGTAGCATGCCAAGCGCATGCCAAGATCCGGGCGCGTAGGTATAGCTCGCGCGTCGACCGTTTATATGAAGTTGGAATACTGTATAGATAATATTACCTTGGCTGTGATATGCCTTTACAAACTATATAAAACCCGAAATTAAGAAGGTCTGTTATAAGTGTTTTTTTTTAAACATAAACTATCAATTATCTTGGGAAAACAAAATTTGAGATCAGATAGGCCTTGACGAAACCTATCGACTTTAACAGGTTTGTCCATAGTTCCTGAGACACCCTGTATAGTCTATTTTTTTTGCTCTTAGTACAAAAAAAAAATAAACAAACATGGCGGCTCCGTTTAAAAAAATAAATGTTAGTACTGGAAACAACTAGAGCAGTTAGTCAATTGAATACATTAATTGAAGGCAATCGACTATACTATACTACATACTTGGTACTATACTTGGTATTGTCGCGTCGCGTCGCTCTTGTCGTTTGTCGCTTAGGAAATTATGACATAAACGAGAGCTGTAAGATATATTTGCGTCACGTCACGTGGAAATGGTTAAGGCAGTTTATCTGCCGTAAGTATTCAATGAGGGAATAAGTATCAAATGAATGAATGAATGTGACGCTTTTAAGCAAAAGTGCGCTGCAAACATAATTAAGTAGGTTATCTGTTTCAGACATTTGAAATGGCCACAATTGACACCGTGACATAAACGACAGCTGTAAGATATTTTTGCGTCGCGTCGCGTGGAAATGGTTTAGGAAAACATAGAAATGAATGCATGAATGTGACGCTTTTAAGCAAAAGTGCGCTGCATAGAATTTCTTTTTTTTTAAATTGCCATCAAAGAATACAAGTCTAAAATAATAAGTGTTTTAATTAAATTAAAAGTACACATGATTTGATTCAGATTATGTAGTACTTAGCTACCATAGTTTCTCAACGATAACGCTCAGTTACATTCATACATCTCTTGAACATATGTTTTGGGGATATTTAGAATATGGTCTTATTATTTATCTATATTTAATGTATACTACTTTATACAGAAGCTGTCCTGCCCGCTGATTTCGCAAATATATCAATATTTTCTCATCGTTTAAACCTTCCCTGGACTTAACAACTATTTCAAGGCTAAAATTATATAAATCGGTTAGCCGTTTTCGAGTTTTAGTGAGACTAACGAACAGCAATTATTTTTTTATATATAATAAAAAAACTAAAAAAACACGCTTTTATTGCTAACTACTACCGTGTACTCAGATTTTTTTTCTACGAGAAAAAAAATCTGAGTACACGGAATTAATATTACAGTAGAGTAAAAAGCGTGGAGCGCACTTTATGACGTTTTCATATGCACTTTATGACGTTTTCATACTTCTGTTTTTATAGTTTTGACACCCTAATTAACTACTTTTTATAGTTGCCAATAATAGGATGATTTTCACATACTACTATACCAAGCACCCCACGCTTTTTACTCTACTGTAATATAAATTCCGTGTACTCAGAAATTATTTTCTCTTTTTTTTTAATTAGCAATAAAAGCGTGTTTTTTTAGTTTTTTAAACTATTATTAATTTTAATTTTTTTAGTTAATAAGGATAATGGAAAACTCTTTTCAAATTATTGCATTGTCATCGGTACTTAATACGTGTGCAAAGTTTCAAATTAATCCGATTTCTGGAAGATGGTGAAAATTGAGCTCAGAAATTCCGTTACATACATTCATACATACATACACCCCGGTCTAATAAAAGCGTGTTAACTCTTTGACGGACGGTGGACTGCTATAGCAGTTATAACAATCAAATTTCTATTGCGTCTGGCTACCGTCCGTCAAAGTGTTAAAAAGCGATTGGCCCATCTGAATTTTCAAATGGGAATGCATCATTTTCCCGCGATAAAAAAAAAACCTTTTCATTTCTCATACTCGGAAAGTAGTGTTTGTTTGATCAGAGCAGCGGGTCGAAAACGATGCTTCCCTCCCTTAGGCGGGAAAGACTCATAGTAATTGCTTCCCTCCCTAGGGCGGGAATGAATTTTAAAAATAGAACTAAAATTGGTTATTTAGTCGGCTATAATTTTTTTTTACATAATTAAGAAAAATATCGATTAAAAAAAAATGCTGCGGTCTTGTGAGTGTATTATACGGCCAATGTGAATTAAAAAAAAATACCTATTAAAAATTTAACTTTGAATTTCACAAATTGTTCTAACTTCTCAATTAATTTTAAATAGGCACGACTCATGTTATTACTATCAATAAATATTTCAGAAAAACTACTATTTTTTACTTTCCTTATATTTGAAATGAAAAGTAGAGTGTTTAACACGGGTGAAAGTCATCAATTCCCACTCGGACTATAGCCGCCCTCGCTTCGCTCGTGCGTCTAAATACCTCGTATGGGAATTGATTCCTTTCCACCCTTGTATAACAATCTACTATTTCCGGGTATCAAATTATCTCCATACCAAATTTCTTGCAAATTCGTTCAGTAGTTTAGGCGTGACGCACTTATAATAGTAGTATGGATTATCTTAATTTCCCTGCATGTAGCATTTAGTTACCTGTGTCGCAATCAGGCGGCTCATCCTTGTTGTTCCACCGTATGTCGGTGAGGCCCTTGATGCGCAGCTCCTCAGCCGTCTTCAGCAGGCTGGCCAGCTGTGACTGCAACAAACATCAATACGTCAGTGTTGGTCTTCTAGTTCTAATACATTGAAATGAGACACTTTTTACGGATTGTTTCGCGATTTTGTTTTAACCAGACGTTTTGGATTCTTTTCAGCGTCCGTGGCCACAGGTAGACTAAGGTGTTTGTCGTCATTTATATAAATGATGACAAACACCTTAGTCTAAACGCCAACAAGGGTGTCTTTAAAAATGTCTATTATCGCTGAACTGACTGATATGGATTTTTTTTTATTTTTCCCAGAACTGGTACAACTTGGCCTTTCAACCGGTCTCCGATTATCGTTGAGTTTGAGCGGGACACCCTGTACATAGTTTTGAAAACAAATGTAAACTACCATCACTCAAAAATATTAACTTACGTTCCTGAAGAAACAAAAAGAACTATCGACAACTTACAGACAACGCGCATGCTGGGAAGTGGACAATAGACAATCGCTTGCCTCTGCGATCGGAAGCGGGCGTCTACCGCAAGGGTTTAAAATACTGAAGGGCTATCGAGCTAATGCCGGAAGCCAAAAACAAATGACTGCCGAAGATGGCAATGTGCGCACTCTCGAAAGCAAATAAAAGACAGTCGCTCGCTCGGCTTAACCCTATAAAGAGGGGGTCTACTCGGCGCCTTGCCATAGAACGCGGGGGGTGTACTCACGTGGCGCACACTCATTGGGCTAGTAGACGACACCACCAATCGTTGACATACTTTTTATTATCTGTCAAAACGGTCTGCCTCCATAAATTTTATATGGGAATACATAAACGTGACGTCACAGTCATATATCAGAAATCGGAGTCAATTGACCGAATATTTATTGAATTTTGTGTTTAAAAATTAGTTTCTACAGCTTTTTAGAAATAAACTGGTTGTATTAACTTCATAGGGGCTATGTTTTTTAAACGCCATGGTCTTCGCGCAGCGATCACCAGCACCGGCTCGCCTCGTGTCTCGTGAGCACCAAGTCGAGGAGTTCGCACGTGGCTTCTAGACACCGACTTGATGGCAGCAAAAGACTGCTACTTCGCCAACCAAACTAGGGATTCTCTCGCGCCGGTTGATAAAACTAACTAACCAAAAACGAATGACTACTTTTAATTGCAAGCTCGAAAGCAGACAAAAGACAGTCGCTCGGCTCGACTCTACGAAACGGAGGTCTACTCGGTGCCTTGCTATAGAACGGAGGGGAGGGGGGTGGGGGGTGTACTCACATGATGTACACTCATTTCTCCCGTGTACATGTAATCTAGCAGCGCTCGCAGGTGCCTCGGCTCCGCGCCGTCTATCACCAGCACCGGCTCGCCCTGCGCCTCGTGTGCACCCAGTAAGGTGCCGAGGAGTTCCGAACACGCTGCCAGGACTACCCTGAGAAAAAAAAAGAATGAGCAGAATTCAGTAAATTTATCAAATCAATCATCTCCGTGCTTCGGAAGGCACGTTAAGCTGTTGGTCCCGGTTAATATCGATCGATAGATATCTTTGACGACCACTTTGGTGTAACGGTCAAGAAGTTGACTAATAACTAAGAGGTCGCGGGTTCGATCCCCGCACTGTACAAACATTTGTGTGCATGAACATGTCTGTTTGTACTGGTCTGGGTGTTATATGTATTTATTTAAGTTTATTTGTAATACCACTGTTGATTCTGATATCTGTAACACAAGTGCTTAAGCTACTTACCACGGAGTCAGATCGATGTATGTGATGTTGTTGTACATTTATTATTATTATTATTATTATATTAGTCGTTACGCCTGGTCGGAGGCCCTCGGGCGGCTTAATAACTTCTGACAGTAAGGTTGGTCACTTGCCTTACGTGTGTAAAGCAAGTGACCCTCCACCAATCCGCACTGAGCCCGCGCGGTAGACTATGGTTCGCACCACCTCATAGTTGAGGTGAGGCCAGTGCCCAGCAATGGGACGATATAGGCTGATTATGAGTAGTGACGGATCCGTTAAAAAGGATCCTGCAAAACGGACGTTATATGTGAACGCGCCTCTAAATAACCTATCCTCACCCTATAAAATGGCCGCGAACGTATCCAGCTATAGTACCTATTAGGCAATTATCACACTGCACCGCATGCGTCATACAAACTGACGCTTCAGCTTACAAACAATAAACCTGTCCGTCACCGAACCGAACCGTTCGTTACTACAAGAACTATTGTATAACACAAAAGTAATGAACAGTGAATTGATTTTTCACCTTACGCCGATGTGAATGTAGCGAAATGGCCAAGCCACATATTTTGACTAAGGTGTAGAGTTTGTGAAGTTAGGCCTTGTAGAGTTAGGGCGTGTAGTGTTAGAAGCTTGGCTCTACATGAGAACTGATAACTTTTTGACAGTGCGAGTCATATGGGCTCGTCTTGGCAACATTTTACATGAAAATGTTTTTGGTGGGATCTATCTTTACAGAAATAATTCCAAAGCGAAAGGTGCATGCCAGAATAAATGAATCAAATAAAATATACAATAATTACAAATAAATTAAATTCAAAATAATACTATACTATCCATTACATTAAAAATAAAAATAATAATAATTTACGAACAGGACAAACTAAGGTGGCTAACAACTGGGTTCGGCTGCGTATAACACCCACCTCATTATATTTTAACCAACCATGAGATTAGGCTGTATAAATACCTGTCCATACCTACTTTCGAACCGGCCTTATGTATTAAAAACACCAATTGATAATCATCTTGGCGGAATTTCGCGGTAGGAGGCCAACGGAGCATTCCTATTGGTCAATTTTAAAAGTGAATGTAAAACTGAATTTTTTGAGAGGCGTGTCCTCATAAGTGCGACCAAATCTTCATTTTTAGTCTACTTTCAAATAATCTTTATTTAATTAATTAATATTTTATATTCAGGTTTCATTTTAATCCCGCGCTACGTCAGGAGGGAGGGGGGTGCGGACAACCCACTAATAGTGTTTATTGATCAACTTCAAGTCAAATAACTGGAAAAAAGAAAACACTTGCACATTAGTTATATTTCATAATTAAATAATTAATTAATAACAAAATTAAATAATAAATAACAACAAAACTTCTAAAACAATAAAATAATTCATAAAAAAAAAGTACAAGTTTAGTACGACTTTGGACCAGACGACTACGTAGAGCCCCTTTAGAATTAAATAGCAAGCACCCTCATTGATATGAATAAATTATCTAAAACTAGTTGCCACGCCCTGACTGAGCTGCAATAATGATAATTAGACCTTCTTTCTTCTTACACGCAATTCCTCTTTTTACTGACAATCGCATAACTTACACAACAAAAAACTGTTGATTTTATATTTGATCGTCAAAACTTTTAACGTAGGAAAATGTTATCGTATACAAATACAAAAATTTATTTTTCTTTAACGAAGATAAGCTTATACAACATGTGGCCAGTATCTCCTTTTAAGCTTGCTAAAGCCTGTGCCAGGAGTTACTACTCTTCCTTAAAAAGATAGAACTATCTAAGTAACATGTTACTCAATTTAAATTTAAAAATAAATATAATGTGTCTGCATCATAATACTTTGTAAACAATAGATCAGTTACAACTTTAAGCCTGTATAAATTTGGACCCTAAATGCGACCTTCAAAGACCTGTCTGATTATGTCTTCCGGGAATCTAAAATTTATCGTCCCGACACGTCGGTTTTTTCGCATCCATTGCATCGCCTATAGTTACCTGATCATGCTGAAGTTCACTGATACACACGTTAGATCTATCATATTTTTAATATATAATATTTCACAACAATCACTTCAATTCTCTAGTCGCAAATTAAGCTACGAGGCTTGTGTTATGGGTACAAGACAACAGATAAACATACTTAAATACTTTACTAAATACATTTATTCATAGAAAACACCCAGACCAGTACAAACACACATGTTCATGCACACTTATGCTTTAGAAGTCCGACATGTGGACCACCGATATACCCTGAGATTGTAGCATTTAAAAATATACCTACTAGTGGTAATGGTATAGATAAAGTTATGGGCTCACCTATGCGCCGTGGGCGACACTACTCGTATGAAGTGAGAGATATAGGTTGTTTGGCACAAGCATCTGTAATGTGTATTGGTAGCCCTGCAGCTGATAACGAAGCTCATGACAATGTAGATAAAGTAAGAGCCTCACATGCGACACCCCTTGTATGTGATGAGAATAAAATGAGTCCTGGACCGGAACAAACTTATGGATTGTGCGATCTGCAGCTGATTATAATGCTAATGATGATCATCTCATCTTATTAGCCTATAAAGGACCCACTACTGGGTACAGGACTCACCTCAACTGTGAGGTGGTGTGAGGTGCTTGTAACACAGTGGTGGCAGCGCTTTGGTAGTGGCACCAATAATAACAAAAGTTAAGCAACCTAAGGCGCGGTCATGTTTGGGATTGGTGACCATTACGACCATTTAAGTGACGTATATTTACAAGCATCTCCGTGCTACGGAATGATGTAAGCTGTTATTCCCAGTTAAAATCGATAGGTATTAGCCGTTAAACCTGATCAGAGGCCTTTGGGCGGCTTAATAATATCTGACAGTAAGGTTAGTCACTTACCTCACAACAACCCCTCCACCAATCCGCACTGAGCCCGGGTGGTGGATTATGGCTAGCAGCTGACAGTTTCTGATGATGTGATAAAAGTAGATAAAGTAAGGGCCTCACCTATGCGCCCTGAGCGACACCCCTCGTATGTGGTGGGGCTCAACTGTGTCCTTGTTCGGCACCTGCGTGGCGAAGCTCGGTGAACAGTACAGCGTCACGTCACAGAACCTCTCTGAAAACAAACAATTATAACATTAATAGGTCGCAAATTTTTTGTCATAATTCAAATTTACAACGTCATAAGCCCTTCAAGGATCGTTAAGCTGCAAAACACTATAATGAAGTTAAACTAAAAGCAAGTATTTGTTATGTAATAAAATTAGAATTGTTGCCATTGGAAATATAAACTGAACTAATTTCAATCCATACTAATATTATATATGCGAAAGTAACTCAGTCTGTCTGTCTGTTACTCAATCACGCCTAAACTACTGAACCAAATTGCATAAAATTTGGTATGGAGATATTTTGATACCCGAGAAAGGACATAGGCTACTTTTTACCGCGGGAAAATGACGCATTCCCATGGGAAAATTCAGGTGCGCCGATCGCTTTTACGCCTCAACTACTGAACAGATTTAAATGAAATTTGGTAAGGAGATAGTTTGAGACTTATGAAAGGACATGAGCTACTTTTGACCGCAGGCAAACAACGCATTCCCATGAGAATAATTACTTTCCAGGGAATCTGACGACCGTTTGGTGCAGTGGTCTACATGTCGGACTTTAAAACCAAGGGTCGCGGGTTCGATCCCCGCACAGTACAAGCATAAGTGTGCATGAACATGTGTGTTTGTACTGGTCTGGGTGTTTTCTATGTATAATATGTATTTATTTACAAAAAAAAAGTATTTAAGTATGTTTATCCGTTGTCTAGTACCCATAATACAAGCCTCGTAGCTTAATTTGGGACTAGAGAATTGGTGTGATTGTTGTGAAATATTTATTATTATTAATCTGTTCGCTTTCACTCCTAAATTACCAAAGATTTGAATTATACGTATACGTAAAAAAACACATTCCAAAAAAAAACTACCTAATGCGGACGAAGTCGCGGGTAAAAGCTAGTTGTTGATACATTTTAGAGCAATAACAATAAAGTATTGCCAAAAAGGTCAATTAAAAACGGTCCTTAACTACGAGTCCCTATAGGAAACTTATATGTATCGCATAAAATGTCAACTAACCTAAGACCTATCTTTTTAATACATAAATAGTGACATATAGTAACAAAAGTACTCGTACTACTAACTACTTAGCGCAGTCATATCAATTACCTACGTAATTTACCTTAAGTACCTACACAATACTCGATTCATTAATTTGCTATTTCGAACTTAATATTTTAATATTAAAAAGCAGTTTTATCAAGAACAAAAATATTACTCGAACATTTTGAATATGGCGTCACATTTCCTGTTTATTTTCGAGCCAACACGTGTGTGTTCAAAAATAGATCTTTGGACATGACTTGTTCAAAAATATTTCGTCAGATTTTGAATGACTTTTAATTTTTTTAATGTATTTTGGCGTTCCCTGTCTTTTTTTCTCGGACGTATCACGTACGTAGGTCATGAGCAAAAATACTAAGGAAATACTTATTTAATTTGAAAGAAATACTGATATTTTATTCCTTACCTTTTTTGTCTAACTTTCAGTAATTTTTGTAATATACATGGTGAAATTTTAGTTATTGTTTTCCCGCGGCGAATGATTCTACCTAAGTTATTTAAATAGATTCTGTAAAAGTACCTTATTTAAAAAAGAAAACCTATATATAGTTAGTTTATATGTAGATAGTTTATCAAATCATGGAGATTTGATAATCTATCCATACATACTATTAAAGGCAAAGGTTCTGCTGAGGCAAAATGAATACAAAAATATCACCTTTATTAAAAATATATTATAATATCTATTATAATATATTTTTCGAGCAAAATTCGTACCACCTTCGTCAGCATAAAGTGTAATTTAATATCACTTTAACGTTTTATATTAACGACAAAAAATAAATTACACACATTCTCATTTTTCATTACCTAGCAACAAAAAGCTGTGTTTAATTTTAAACAACATGACGTCATGAAATAGTAGTTTATGCAACTGATACATAATGAGGGGCCTTAAAACACGAGTGTGGTTTTATGAAACGAGCGTCAGCGAGTTTCATAATAGCATCACACGAGTTTTTTAAGGCATAATTATGTACAGTTGCATACACTACTTTATCTACACACATATCATAAGTACTCTAAGATGGGTTCAGAGGTCGTAGGGAAAAACAGTAATGGCGGGTAATTCAATCCTCCGTCACGACGATTTTTTTTTATATCATAGACAAACGAATGAAGTCCCTATCCTCATGTCACTCGTGATCATATGTCGTGCGATTTGGATTAAAAAACATACTGAATTTGACGTTTCATATCGATAACTGCTTTAATATCAATGGATACTAGAATAGAGACCTACTTTAGTTTTGACAGCTGTTCCAAATTTAAAGTCATAACCTTACAGAAATTGATACCGTTATAACATTACAGTACAGATTTTACCTACTGCCACAGATAAGAAAGTTCTCATAGTAAAATTGGTTGTAGTAATGCTGGTCATTTCCTACGGTTTCTGAACGCATTTTAGAGCACTAATGATATGTCCGTAGATAAAACAATTTACATTAATTAAAATGGTCCGTCAGATATATAAAGACAGGTATTACTATGCTTGATAAAGCAGTCTTTCATACCAAAAAAATCAAGGTCAATTTGGTCTAAGACCTCTTTGCACTTTTAACGAGATAAATTTGGTATTATTAGGGTACCGAAGGAAGTGGTCGGGGCTCGGGGCTCGGGGCTATATTCGAAAAAAATTGTGGTGTTTTTATGATTTTTTCTGCATTGTATCTGTAATCTGCATCACACTAATATTATAAATAATTATGAAAGTTTCTTTGTTTGGTTGTTTAGATGTTTTTCCGTCAATCACGTTGAAAATATTGAACGGATTTTAATGAAATTTGGTATAAGTACATCGTAAGCGCTGACTTAGGTGATAAAATACTTTTGATCACGATTAAATACACTCACTGTTCCTTCACTCGCAAAGTTCGGTGAGACGGCAATCCGACATGACCGGAGAGAGATCAGGCGCAGGGCCAAAGGCTTAACGTGCGCACCGAGGCTCGGGGGTGTAACACCGCCAACTTCCCGAATTCGAGCTGTTTTTGAGGAATTCATGACAGAAAATCTCAGAAACAATTTTGACTCGACCTTGGATTCGAACCCAGGACCTCTCGGATGTTAGGCAGAAACTTTGCCACTACGCCAACGAGGCAGTCTATTATAATATTATATTCATAAAAGGTACGGAGCATATTCGAGTTCGAGTTGCAAATCTAAAGTGGTTTTACAATTAAATTTTACACAACCTTTTTTTTTTCGCGGGGAATGCATTACGCATACTTTCCAACTCGGGGGAGAGGGAAAATTATGTAGGACTCCTACCATTTAAGATTGGTAGTTTACCCACTAAACCCCGCGGCACCTGCAGCGCCTGAGTGGCAGTGTCATGAGAGATCGGCAGAGCCTTAGACGTCCACAACACTGCCGGCGACGGCCCGTCTTACACGACGGGCCCTACACGTCCTCCTTGTGGAGGACTAACGGGAGTGGTGGAAGGTGCCACACCACTCCCATCCTGCTGCGGTGGCGACCTGTGCAATGCTGGCGCAGGCGCCCCCACGCCTGCAACCTGCAAATCGCCACCAGGCGGGGGAACAGAGTTTGCAAACTGACGCCGCACTCGTCCCCCTCTTCGTCTACGTAGCAAAGGAGCGTGAGGATCATTCTCACGCTCCCGCTCTGCCGCCTCCTTCTGGGACATAACGTTCTCGCAGAAGGAGGCGGCTGCCCTCCAAGCATCCTCACTCCCAAGCATTGCGTTGATGATGGTTGGAAATTTTACACAACCTAACCTAACTTAGTTGGTGTTGCTGATCGTTAGAATATAATTAGTTTGAAATATAAATATTAATTAGGCATGTGAGGAAGTGAAGAGGTTTTTGCACATTTCATGTTTTTTAGATACACGTGAGTCACGTTTTGTTTTGTGAAATGATCTCGAGAAGCACTTCATCAAAAAATATCTCAAAAGAACAGCTAATATAAAAAAATATTACTTAAACGTTCTCCCTTGCAATCTCTAGCTGGACCAACACAACCAATCTAGTGTTTTTAAAGATAAAAAACGGCTTTCACATGTAATGTACACGTCCGTTTTACAGGATCCGTTTTAACAGATCCGTTTCACTGGAGATAGTATTCACATAACAAATCACAGTAATGATTCAAACCAGTATATGTACTGGATCCGATATACTGGAAGGTGTGTGTGAACTCGCTCATACTACATACGCTAATACGAGTAAAATACACGTTTTAACTGACCAGTAAAACGGACGTTATATGTGGACCTTAAAGTCATTATCATCATCATATCAGCCTTTCGCAGCTCACTGCTGAGCAAAGGTTTCCCTCCCCCAAGGATTTCCACTGCGATAGGTCTTGCGCTTCCCACATCCAGCAAATGGCGACCACGTGGCCAGACCCCATAAAAGGTGGTCCACCTTGGACGATCTGGTGAAGGTTGCGGGAAGCCGCCGCGCCGGATGCCGGAGAGTCACAATGTCACCTGTTTATTCAATAATATTTTCGCAGTCGTGTCCCTTAAAATCTTCTTCGACATAACCACGGTAATATTATCCATACATAACCTCGCATTCACTGGTAGATCGCAATAAGCATATCATAGCTTTTCATATTCATATTCATAATATTTATTGCAAGGTCACACATTACAATAAGGTGTTACAGTCTCATGAGTAAACTAGTACATTTCATCTCCCATTGATCCATGTTGGCGACCAGCATCACCATTTTTTTTTCGGCATTTCTATTTCTAAATTTTATGTAGTAAAAGATCTTAGTTGTCAACCTTTAAAAATTCAAATGTCTGAAATTTATTATCCTACTTAGTGTACCAGGAGAGTCCTGGTTTTTTTCATCCACTGCTTAAACAATACATTTGAACAAATGTATAGATATAAGCAAAAAATTTGAAATCAAACACACGTTACCAAACTACGCTTGTGTCATTTTGACAGTACGTCCCAATTGATTTTAAATAGCGGACCCAGCAGACGCTGTCGAGACGTGTTTTCGGATTTTTCCAAATTTTTATACATATAAACCTTCCTCTTGAATCACTGCATCTATATGGTTAGTTAATTATACTGTAAAAGTACCTATATTGAATAAGCAATTGTTGTGCGAAGTAGTGCTCTCTGTCTGGGTGTCCACGGAAGACCAGCGTCGTGGCATTCCTGAGACTGTACGACCACCTTTTCAGTATCTCGTGTCTTTTGAATATGACGTGTTTTTCTATTATGTAAAGTATGTGATACTGAATAAAAATGTTTCGAAAAGACAACACTTAAAAAAATCTTTTCGGCTCCGGTCATCGGGGAGGAATCGAACCCCCGACCTTTGGAAGTCCGGTCCAATGCTCTGACCACTGAGCTACCGAGAACCTTAATGGAGTCGTTGAATTTTGTAAGTGCTTTTTTAACGCTTTGTGGCTCAAAGCGTTAAAAAAACACTTACATATGTTTCATCAATGTACTTGCGTATGTTTCATCAATGATTGTGGGAAACACCCAAAGGTCGGGGGTTCGATTCCTCCCCGATGACCGAACCGAAAAGAGTTTTTTAAGTGTTGTCTTTTCGAAATTAAAAAATTGCGTTGTAAACGCGAAAAATACTTAACAAATAGAATAAACATGTTTTCTTTCTTTCATTGTTTTTTCTATATTTGTTTGTTGGAAGTAATAAACTCAATTTTTATTTATTTATTTATATAAAAAAACTGCATCAAAATCCGTTAAGTAGTTTTAGAGATCTAAGCATACATACATAACATAGAGACATAGGGACATACGCGGGAAGCGACTTTGCTTTAAACTATATAGAGTTACAGTACAGGCATAGTCACATGCAAAACCTATAGATAAAATACAAAAATCGCTATGACACACCAATTATCGTAGCAACTACGTAACGCTTTGAAATAAATTATTCGAATTATGCCAAAAAAAAATTTTTTAAGTGTTCAACGGTTTTGAAATAACCTCAATAATGCAAAGAAAAGGAAAAAAAAAACGATTATTGACTTCTCTGTACGAAGGCCAACTTCAACAATGTCGATTGTCGACGTTATTTTTGATCGAAAACCGTTTAAGATTCGCATTTTTATTTAAACAGTGACGTTTAAAAAAATATTTACAGTAATCGACCTTCCTCTGCGGAGGTCAATGCCGACGTAATGAGGCAGGTTTTTCGAAAACAAATCTATTTATAGATAACTTTTTGCGGTTCGCGCATAAACAATTACATTCATTTTCAAATTGCTTATATTCAAAGGACATCACCTATGCCCCAACTTGTCATGTTAGGAAATCTTCGATGTATTTAGTTTTGGCGGCCTATCTAAAAACCTTAAACGTCATCATTACACTTAAAAATGAACTGTTTGCAGTAGCAAAGTGGCGGTGGGATCGATGAATCGCGTCGATAAAAAAGTTACGTTACCCAGAAATACCTAAACAATTCCCAAAAATCCGCGCCTCACCGTTTCTTTGCTATCTTTTTGGTTTTTTTATATATTTCACAACAATCACACCAATTCTCTTGTCCGAAATTAAACTACGAGGCTTGTGCTATAGGTACTAGACAACGGATAAACATGATTACATACTTTTTTTTTGTAAATAAATACATTATACATAGAAAACACCCAGACCAGTACAAACACCCGCAACCCTTGGTTTTAGAAGTCCGACATGAAGACCACTGCACCAAGCGGTCGTCAACCAACTTGTCGACGATTTATAAATAAGAAAAAAAGCACAAACCTTTTTCTAGCAGCTGTGCGAACATGTTCTGCACGTTGGAGTGGTGGTGTTTCCATCTTAAACAATACTGTTGGGGCAGCATCTTCATCTGTCTGCTTGTCTGTGTCACGCGTCACACAATAGCCTAGCTCGCTCCGCTTAGCTCGCTCAGCCTAGCTCGCTTCGCTTTGTTAGCTTATCGCGCGTTGATCGCTCTGTTCTTCATAAAGCCTCTTATGTCTTTAAGATTAGGTACATTTTGCTTTGGAATGTCGTACTTTAGTGGTGGGTTCTGTTCCTTTAATATTACCTGTAACAAAAAAGGAAAAACTTTTGAAAATAATTTTTTTTATAGCTACAGTAATAGTAATGGCTAAAATACAGCTAATCCAGTCAAAGAAGACATGTCGTTCAAGTGTGCGCAAAATACAGTTTTTTGTCCCGATGTCTGCACAAAGTTAGCAAAGCTCACCTTAGAGGCTAAAGTCACTATATTTACTATTGTTTCCACTCAAAATTTTATATAAAGGCTCGTTATGATAGCTATTAAATTCTTGTACTGTGAAACGTGGCATACCAAAATAATGAGACATTTTCTATTGCAAACATGACGTGCTCACAAGTAATATTGTATATCCAAGACTGAATAAAGATAATGCTTTTCGTTTCTTTTTTTTTACTTATTATATTGAGGTACTAAGGTACTATGTTAAAGGTAAGTATTGGGAAAGCCTTTTTAAATATTTTTCGATTGTTTGGTGCCTGTTACACTTCTTCGACTGTTAATCAATTAATTTCAATTTTAAATCGATTAATTTTCGTACCAATTTGAAAACAACCAACCCTAGGCTACCTCGGATACCAGCAAAGTAGTCAATTTCAGGCATCGAGGTGATGGACTTCATTATATTTTAAAAAAAATAGTCTTCCTGGCCGATTTCGGCCACGGCGGACAATCTCAACAGAGATCAGCCAACTACGCAGGATATAATATAGTGCACAAGTGTGAGCGCAATAAACAGGAGCACTGACTGTTCCATCACTCTTAAAGTTCGATGAGACGGCAATCCGACATGACCGGAGAGAGATCAGGCGCAAGGACCAACGGCTTAACGTGCGCACCGAGGCACGGGGTGTAACACCGCCAACTTCCCGACTAAGAGCTGTTTTTTAAGAAATACATGACAGAAAATCTCAGAAACAATTTTTGGCTCGACCTGGGATTTGAACCCAGGACCTTTTGGTCGAAGGCAGAAACTTTGCCACTACACCAACGAGGCAGTCGAAAAATACCCCGTATGCCAAACAACATCTTGCTACCGTAATGTTCGTGGAAAGTTTAGATAATGCAAGTTTTCACGTTTTAAATTAACTGTTTTAAAATATCTAACGGTAGCCATGGTTGGCCTCGGTCACTAAATTAAGCTTAGTCATGGTGTCGTGTTTGCCATGGCGGTAACTGACCTGTTCAAAAAGAGGGTGAGGTTTTCATTGTTTTAAGTGCAAATTAAAATTTTGGTAGTACGGGTAGCGTGGCGAACTACAAATGTGCTAAGGAGGGGTGTTAGATGTAAGTATGACCCCTGTGTGTGTTTGTGTGTGTATATTTGTGTTTTTGTGTGTGTATGTTTGTGTTTTTTTTTCTCATCAGCCTATATACATCTCACTGCTGGGCACAGGCCTCACCTCAACTATGAGGTGGTCCGAGCCATACTCCACCATGCGGGCTCAGTGCGGATTGGTAGAGGGGTGTTTGTAAGGTAAGTGACCAACCTTACTGTCAGATGTTATTAAGCCGCCCGAGGGCCTCTGACCAGGCTTAACGACTAATTCTGTCGATATTAACCGTGACCAACAGCTTAACGTGCCTTCCGAAGCATGGAGATGCTTGTAAATAGACGTCACTTAAATGGTCAGAATGGTCACCCATCCCAAACATGACCGCGCCTTAGGTTGCTTAACTTTGGGTATCACTACCAAAGCGCTGCAACCACTGCGCCACAACCACCTCATGGATTTTTTTCTCGAAAGATAATTTAATCATTTTGGTTCTTACCTTACTAGCTGTTTCATGGCTCTTTCGAGGGTTTTTTCACTGAAAAGTTTTTTTTAATCATGCATGAGAAATTGAAACGAAATTCTTCGATGTAGAATTTATATGAAAAAGTGACTGTTTATTTGTTTCCTATTGCCAACCAACCACTATCAACGTGTGATAGTACCCAGCCCGAGCACGAGTGATATCCTTAATTCATACATATTAATGTAAAAAAATTTACTGTTTTGCACTGAAAAATACTCCCAATTTTTAAAGTTATAATATACAGGCCCGCAGATGGCGCTGTTAGTCTAGTACCGCAAATGAACCGCGGCATATAAGATTTAGATCCAGAATAATATACATAGACGAATCATGATGATTTCTATCGGACCTCGGTCCCCGACCATAACACCGGGTCGGTAGGAAGCGCTTCCCTGTAGCTTCCTACTCTGAATCTGTTGCACCAAATCACGAACACATAAAACAATATGTGTTATTTGGCGTTCGTTGACCCCACATCCTAGACAAGCATTGCATGTGCACATCGGTGTCTGATAAAATATTATTAATCGCTAGCCGGCCGGAAATAAATATTTCAAAAACATTTATGTAGTTTTCTCGCCAAGTTTATGGTGAGTTTCCGACAATAGATATACCTATCTAGATATAAAAAAATGTCTGAAAAGGACACGACAGAGTATTTCGCACTCGGAAGCATGGCTTTTTAAAGCTCAGTAGTAGGTCTAGCACGGGCAAAATCGTTACGTATTCGTTTCGTCAAAACGGTAGAAACTGTTAGCGAACAGAGGGCTGTGGGGTGAGCACGAACATTTTCGTAACGTATTCGTGTAGTCCAAACGTCAGAAACTGACAGTTTCCCCATACAAATTGATAAGTTAAATACAGGTTAACGCATCGAATACGTTACGATAGTTGTTCGTGCTCACCCCACAGTAAACGATACGAAAACGTTGCGATGGTTGTTCGTGCTAGACGTTAAATGTCAAATCACCGCTCAAATATTTGGTGAATAGTGATCTATTACTGTTTACCGACTGACGTTTTACTAAGCTTATGCGTTTCACGAGTGCAACGAAATTTTACGGGTGTTTTTTTTCTGTTCATCAGGCAACGTCACTTTATGTCCATAGGTGAACAAAGGCCATCCTCCATAGACTAGATAGACCGGTTCCAAGCAGTCACGTTAAACAATAACCAGTACGAAAACTTCAGCTTTATAACTTACTTCGCAAAAAAAATTGCTAACATCATACGAGAATAACAAACAAAACTATTAATAACGAAAACAGACACCAAAAATAATATTACCAGCAAAACATGACGCCGGTGGGCACTATCATTTTTTCACATTTGAGCAAATATTTACTATTACAAACAAAAAATTTCCACTGCGCTTGTTCCAAACAAATTCCTAGCCATGCCGCAGTGTAATTTAAAATTTGGACATTTTGACGAATTGACCAGTTTTGCTCCAAAACTCGGTTAAATGATAATTATTATGGCGTCGCGTCTATTTGATTTAGACTAGCGGCTCGTCCCGGCTTTGCACGGGTGGGCAAAATTTTTACGCGGATTCCTTTTTTTACTCCTATTAAATATAGCCTATGTTCATCAGGGATAATGAAGGATTCTAATTTTCAAATCGGTTCAGTACTTTCGGATCCTAATCAATACAAACAAACAATCAAATCTTTATTTTTTATAATATTACGAGTAGTGAAGTTAGTAGGTACTAAAAAGGCCATTTTTGGCTTTAATCGTAGCTGCACACATTCCCACCAAGTCAACTCTGGTAGAGAATGCCTAAATGCATTAAGTCCGCCAATTATACACTTTCAGTGCAATAAATTTTAAATAAATAAATAAATACTAAAATCTAGGTCTTTATGTTTATTTACACACCTACTTAATACTAACTAGCTTTGGGTATCAAAGACTGTCTGTACTTTCCCTGGATGAAGGCCAGGCCGGCCTTCATCCAGGGAAAGTACAGACTTGAGTCTGCCAAAATGTAGTTCTGATGAATCATTAGGTAGGTATTATTACACCTATAAAGAGTTTGAAATTAATTTGTTCCATTAAAGAGCATTAGCTAATTAATTTAGTGATAATCCGGTAATTGCAGAGATAAATAAATAATTATATGGGAACGTGTCTAAATGGGATCGTCCCATTGCCTTGTTAAGTATTTTGATTACCCTATTTATTTATCTAAAAACTATATTAGTGACTTTTTTTCAAGACAAACCTTTAGGATATTATGCAGATAGGTAGCATTGACCTTATCGTACAATTCCACTAATGCAATAGTAGGTAAAAAAATCGTTATTAAATTGACCGATTTTGACAGTTCTAGTATGTTCGAAATGTCAAAATGTATCATTTTTGCTTAGCCCAAAGGTACTAATAAATAACGCCCAACGGCGTTAATTCCACCTTTTGTACAAAGTTTAATTGTGAAATAAAGCTTAAATTAAGCAAAATTGGGGCAATCGAATTTCAATTTAGTTACAATCGCATTAAACCGAAAGGGTTACTAAGTTATAAGTGCAATTGTCTAGCTTAATACCTACTAATGTATGAAACACTTAGTTGGCAAATAAATGAACATGAATATGAATGAGACGAATTCGGCCCCTGGTCTTTTGACAAAAAGTCAAACCGCGCACGGTGACCGCGACGCACTATTTTGAATACAGATAAGGGTACCTCTGGCTGGGTTATCACGGTTTCCAAAATGTTACGTAAGCAGACAACAGATAACGTATCGTCAGTTTTCGAAGTCCGGTCAAAATTTGTGACCGTCCGAGCCGAGCGATAAATCGGTGTTTAATTTTTGTTTTCTCTGAATGGATTTTATTATTATCAGTGTTGTGGTTGTCAGAAGGGGACCACATGTATGAATGTTATGTTCGAAATACTGGCAGTCGAAAACTTCATTTCGTCTGCCAGTATTTCAAAAACCAAACGCAGGCTTGAGTCAAACAGTTTTTTCTTTACAGTGCCTACAGTACATCAAATAAAGACCGACAGACGGACTGTTAGAGCAGAGGTTTTACTAGCTCCTATATAGCACCTTACTTTACTATGCAAATCCGCCAAAAATAAAAACACTCGTCAAATTTTATATATTTAGTATTTTTTGCGTTCACAACGCTATTTTAAATTTGAAAAGATATTATAAACATATACTTGATGGAATCAGGCGTTAATTTGCAGAAATCCATGACTAAAGCTGAAAAAAGGATTACCTATTATGCTTTAAATTTCTACTAAACGACGCCAGCGCAGGAACCAAAATACATCAGACTGTAATCACCTGAAAAAGTTAGAGCTGAAAATCGCAGGACTTTCTATACCTACAAGTCACAACGTGACACAGAAGATGCACCTGGAATCACAACACTGACACCAACAAAACACTCAACGCGTTTCGCCACTACACGTGGCATCCTCAGGAGATGTTGTCACTTCGACAGACTACCAGCGACTGAATGAAAACACTTAAAAAGAAGAACCCTTAAGAAGATATAAACACTTAAAAAACCTCCCTGTAAAAAAAATTTTTTTAAGTGTTTATATCTTTTCACATTAGTCAAATGATTTCAAAATTACTGTGTAATTACGCAACGAGATCGTAAATGACTATCGTAAGTCACGGGCATTAGATTCTGAGCGTGCCGAAGGACTCTATGCTGACTCCTGAGCGAAGCGAGGGAGTCATAGAGTCCTGTATTAAGCGAGGGATTCAATCAGGCTATGATAACGATAGTCCTTTTTTTTTTATTTGAGATAGGTTTGCTCTTGACCCCAAGACTAAGCCCAACGAGGCAAAGACTGAGTCTACGATGGCGCGAGCTCGCCTTGAAGATGCCTGTTCACTCTAGCTTTGAAGATTCCTAGGTTGTAATTGCAGGGAAACACTGACGCAGGTAGTGAATTCCACTCTTTTGCAGTGCGCATCAGGAATGTAGATGAGAAGCGCTTGGTTCGTATCATTCGTATCCTTTACTCCAGAGGTAAATTATCTACTTTTCACACCGTCTGCGAGGCAATATTTACAGGGCCTTCTCTTTTTTGTCGTTCTCCATTGTTCAAAAGCGTTGCAGTCCACTGCTGGACATAGGCCTCCCCCAAGGAGCGCCACAGCGCACGATCTCCCGCCCTTTGCATCCGGCAAAGCAGCTGCTTTCTTCAGGTCGTCTGTCCATCTAGCCGGGGGGCGTCCCACACTACGTTTACCTAAGCGTGGTTTCCATTTGAGAACCCTCCTGCTCCACCTCTCGTCGGTTCTGCGACAGACATGGCCAGCCCACTGCCACTCTAGCTTGCTACATTTTTGGACAACATCAGTAACCTTAGTCCTATGTCGTATGATCTCATTCCGGATCTTATCCCATAATGAGATTTCCAACATAGACCTTTCCATAGCACGCTGAGTGACATGCATGCAGAAAAACGTCGTCGTAAGCTTTTATTTAAATTAATATGAGTATCACTTGACGACATTTATGTAACAGTTCATACAAAAGTATTTGAAGATTTCAAATTGTTAACCAAAGACTAAAGTAAGTATACCAATGGTTATTAATTTATTTTTCTTTCGAATGGCGCTTATTCCTTTTTTTTCTTCTTATTATGGTGGCCAGTACAAAAGAAAGTTTGATTTTAGAATAAATACTCTTTGTTATGGCTTTGTGGTAAGTCTTCCTTCGAATTTCAAAGTTCCAAGTTCAAATCATTTTAATACCCAGGGAATTTCTATACGACTTTATCTCCTAAGCGAATAAAGACTTGATTGTATGATTAGACTTTGTGACTTTGTGATAAAACATGCAAATAACTGCAGACTGACTACGAAATTAAAATTTACATATTTGCGCATTAGAAATTCTATCATCGGATCATTTGAATTGAAATAATTTCAAAATTACTGGCACAAAAAATCAATGATCAGCGAAATAGTTTCGAATCGACGCACTCATGCAAAAATGCGTAGTTACTCAAGCCGAGAACACAGAATATGGATTATAGCAGTACGGGAGCTAGGAATAGTTGCTCAAAATGACACACCAGATACGACACACATGGTTAGCAATAGAGTAGATGACACCACCGATTGTTGTTGTACTTTTCAATCAAATGTCAAAACGCTTTTCTCCACAGAGCGTATATGGAATTACACACTATGACGTCATCGCGTGCTATGCCGACCGCGTGACTATTTATCAATTTAAGTTCGATTAAAATCAAATATTACGACCTGCACGGAAATATCAATAAAAAAGGGTATTAAATTGTGAATAACTAAAGAAAAATATAGTTTTTGAATATTTTATTTCATAGTAGAAACAAGCCTATGTATTAAAGGTACGGTTTGGTGGCGCGCTACACGAAGCAGCAGCAGACGATATGTCGTCGCTACATTTCTAGATTCTATGGGTTTGTATAAATTAATCACGTCGCACACTTCGTTTCGCCTGCTACGGAGAGTATTTCATACAAATTTAGAGAAGTGTCGCGACATACCGTTCACTGCGTCTTCATGTAGGTACTTGTCCACTCGACAGCACATCAGCGTACACAGTGGAGTATCTTATGCTGTTGTAATAAGAGCCGTTCTGTCAAAAAATATGTGTACTATGATGTCACGCATACATCTAGTTCTTCAAAGTCATAAATGTCAAAAAGTCTTAAATTGAGTTAACCATGCCACAACTTTTCTTTTTAATACGAATATATTGAGTGCTTAAAGATCGTATTTATTTATTTATTTATTTGACTTTAAAGAACTGGATGTGCGACTTTATGTACATGTACACTTGACAGCACATCTGGGTAAACATTGGAGTATCTTATGCTGTTGTAATAAGAGCGGTTCTGTCAAAAAAATTGGTTGCCTGTAAAGTCGGTATACGGGCGAAAGTTTTACGTGACAACGACTTTGAGTGGTAAAATAATTTCAATGTGAATATTCATTCGTATAACATGAACCGGTGTGTATGCCTATCTCTCTCACTCTCTCTCTCTCTCGCTCTGTCTCTCTCGCTCTTAGGCGGGTTAACTGTGCTCGAGTGGAAGGGACGCGTGCCTTTCACTTTTTATGTCTGTCTCACTCGCTCTTAGGCGGGCTAACCATGCCCGAGTCGAAGGGACGCGTGCCTCTCACTCGCTCTCATTGTGAGCGCGGAACGTGAGCGGAGCGTAACGCAGCTTCTTGAAGTGTCACCCGGCAAACCAATTTATAAGACGTTGTCACGTCAAAAAATATGTGTAGCATGATGTGCTTTCGTCTCAGTAAGGATGCCAGAACGTCATTGGAAACACTGCGGTATGTTATAAGCTTGTGATACGGGCGATTTTTCAACGAAAATAGGTAGCCCTTTGTGCTCGCCGTTGTTGTACCTAAAGCTGGTATTGGAAGTATCGCATCTGTGATATCGGCTTCAGGTCCTGTTAAGACGTGCGTGCGTGTGTTATCGACCATTTGACGACCACTTTGGTGTAATGGTCAAGAAGTTGACTATTAACCAAGAGGTCGCGGGTTCGATTCCCGCACTGTACAAACATTTGTGTGCGTGTACATATCTGTTTGTTCAGGTCTGGGTGTTATATGTATTTATTTAAGTTTATTTGTAATACCACTGTTCGATTCTGATATCTGTGACACAAGTGCTAAAGCTACTTACCACGGAGTCAGATAAATGTATGTGATGTTGTTGTTTATTAGTTAATATTATTTATTTGTTACTAGTGGCCCCCCGCGACTTCGTCCGCGTGGAATCCCTTTGTTTTCACAATCGCGGTCGAACGGGATAAAAAGTATCCTATGTCCGGTTCCTGGTTCTAAGCTACCTCTCCACCAATTTTCAGCCAAATCGGTTTATCTGTTCTTGAGTTATAAATAGTGTAACTAACACCACTTTCTTTTATAGATAGATTTCCTTGAGTACTGCCTTAGCTTCTATCCATACTGTGCCGAGAGCGTACTCTTTTTTGTAAAATGCAAAATGCATTTTTGCATTGCTAATATTGATTTTTTAACAAAAAATAATAAACGCAAATACTAAATAAATACACGTTTAACATACTCTTGTGCTCTGGGGTTCTTTCTGACAAATTGATATCGAAATATTTTCTACCTACTCTTCTAAGCAATCTCTGCAGAACTGAAAAAAAAATTGGTTGCCTGTAAAGTCGGTATACGGGCGAAAGTTTTACGTGACAACGACTTTGAGTGGTAAAATTATTTTAATGTGAATATTCATTCGTATAACATGAACCGGTGTGTATGCCTATCTCTCTCACTCTCTCTCTCTCGCTCTGTCTCTCTCGCTCTTAGGCGGGTTAACTGTGCTCGAGTGGAAGGGACGCGTGCCTTTCACTTTTTATGTCTGTCTCACTCGCTCTTAGGCGGGCTAACCATGCCCGAGTCGAAGGGACGCGTGCCTCTCACTCGCTCTCATTGTGTGTGCGGAACGTGAGCGGAGCGTAACGCAGTTTCTTGAAGTGTCACCCGGTAAACCAATTTATAAGACGTTGTCACGTCAAAAATTGTTGTTTTGGTAAGCACTTGCATTGCATGCATTTTCAGCACTGCAGAGAAAGTTTTTCAACTGATTATGACAAAATCACATACATTGCTCTGCAATAAAGTAAGTATCTTAAGCACTTGTGTTATGGGAATCAGAAACAACGAAAATACAACAAACACCCAGACCCGTGACAACATTAAAAATTGGTTTCACGGAGACAATGTTGTCTCCGTCCGGAGATCGATCCCCAGGACCTCATAGAGACGAAGATAAGGCGTAAAGATACAAAAAGGAGCACTGCCGCGTGCCCTGGAATGGAAGCAACAGAAAGTAATACTCTTGAATGTTACCACTAACATGAATAAAATGCCCGCTATTTGTGTGGTAATTAGCTATCTCTGTTTATTATCTGACAACCACTTTGGTGTAATGGTTAAGAAGTTGACTACTAACCGAGAGGTCGCGGCTTCGATCTTCGCACTGTACAAACATTTGTGTGCATGAAAATATCTGTTTGTACTGGCCTGGGTGTTATATGTATTTATTTAAGTTTATTTGTAATACCACTGTTGATTCTGATATCTGTAACACAAGTGCTTGAGCTACTTACCACGGAGTCAGATCAATGTGTGTGATGTTGTTGTATAATTATTTATTTATTGAGGGCGGCACCTTAAAACGTGTATACACGCAACGACACAACGGAGGTCGTGAAATTAGGTCGGAGTACAATGCAATAAATAATAATATTAATAGTCCTCCTGGCCAATTTCGACCACGGCGGCCAATCTCAACAGAGATAAGCCAACTACGCACAATATATTATAGTGCACAAGTGTAAGCGCAATACAAAGGTGCACTCACTGTTCCATCACTCTCAAAGTTCGGTGAGACGGTAATCCGACATGACCGAAGAGAGATCAGGCGCACGACCAACGGCTTAACGTGCGCACCGAGGCACGGGGGGTGTAACACCGCCAACTTAACGACTCCGAGCTGTTTATTTTGAGAAATCTCATTTTGAGGCAGTCAATAATAATAATAAATAAATTAATAAAAAATTAATTGTTTTAACGAACATACCAATTACCTAGCCCCAAACTAAGCGTTAGCCTGTGCTATGGTGGCTAGAATAACGGAAAGAAATACTTAAATACATTTATAAACACCCATGACTCAGGTACAAATGCTTGTGCTCATCACACAAACATTTGCCTCTAGCAGGATTCGAATCCGCGAAAGCCGGTTTTGTAGTCTGGACCTCAGACCAAAACATTGGTCTAGCCAAAGCTGTCGGCTGTCCTGACTCCTGGGACAGTTTTTTTTTTAAATGTTTTTATTAGGAAAACACTACAGTATCTTCTACACTATTCAATGTCTGACATTCAAAGGAAAGAAAACAAGTTCAATTCCACAGAATCGCGGGCAACAGTTATAATAAGGTTTCGCGTCTATGTGAAAACCGGCGCGGGCGCACCGAGAGAATAAGGCAAAAAGTTCAACATCTATCGCAGACCTGATTTCTATTTGCGCAAACAGTTTTTTAACGCCTTCGCGACCGTCAATAAACAAACTAAATATATACATATTTTAGTTTGTATGGGGACTGATATTGGTAATAACATTTTATGAATAACATCCCATTATGACTGTCGTGATTTTTTTAAATATCTCGAATACATTTAATAAGTTCAATTCTAATAAGATATTTGAGTTTTCGCACAATAGATGCAAGAATGCAAAGGCCCAGGGCACACATACTATTAGCCGGCACACATGTCACCTCCTAGACAGGGAAGGGATACCGCAAGTTTTTGGTGGGTAGTCCCCGCTCCAGTTTTTCACCGGAGCTGAGTCCGCGTCCTTTTTAGGACGCTGGGAGTCCCACACACAGCTGAGGCCCCATGGCTCTTAAAAGGGTTTTCCTGCGATTAAAAAAAAAGAGCACACATACTACAACAACGTCTAGCGACTTCCTGCGATTTGATTAATTGACACGCTGTGTATCGGTCGCGAGTCGCGGCGACAGCATGCAGCCGGTGTGCACTAGCTATTTTTTTTAATTCTTCTCTAACGCCTCACCAAGGTTTCACTTGCACAATAAAATTAACCATGATAATCAGCCTTAGCGTAGCTAATATTGTACTAGAGAGGACAATGTCTTTGGCTAAGCCCAAGGGTTTAAATGCTATTTTTTCTGTCACTATTAACGTTTAGCCACTGTTTTCATATTTCAGCATGAAATATGAAAACAGTGGCATCACTGTCATGGCTTTACCATTAGCAGTGATAGGAATAGTTAGTGCTTATTTGCCTAAATTTCGAAGACGGAACAAAAAAAGATGGAGACTTCGACACTTTTTTTATTTATTTAATTGCTAGCCGAAATTTTGGGACAGCCATTTATTGCATTAATTAATAATGTTAATCGGAATAAGTAACTAGTGATATTCATTAGCATAACCCACTTTAGCTTAGCCCGATTTAGCAAGTAGAGCTTACTAATATATCATTTAGTCCTTCACTAGTAAGTTACTCTACATCGCGTAGAACGGGATGGGTACAGAATATTATTCCGCAAACACCTCACTACTACTTGATATGCTGCGTCTGCCGTCAGTCACACTCCAATGGCCATCTGACGTAGACTATTCAATGTAGGTTAGTATAAAACTATCGCCCATTCAATGAATCCTATTTTTCTATTATCCTTTTGACAGCAATAGTAGATTGTATCATGAGGAAGCAAAATAATATTTTTACGGCGAGGGCGCTTTTTTGAATCCAGAGCGAAGTGAGGGATTCTAGAGTAGAATCCTGAACGAAGCGAGGGATTCAAAGTACGTCGCCCGAGCCAAAAATATATTTGCGTCCAAATGATACACTCTACTTTTCATCACCCTCTATGAGAATATAATTTATCAAAACCAAGAACTTGAATGTGAAAATTTATGAAAACGCGAGCCGTAGTTCGCGCGTTTTTTTTTTTACTCAGTTGCCAGCGGCGGCGGCGCCGGGGCGATGGTCGACGGACGTGCCGTCTAACCAGCCAGTCTCTTGCGTTCGGCGGGAAACTCTAAGATGTTCCAAATTCAATAAGTGCGAGCAAAAGAATTTTTGGTCGCACTTATTTCAATAAAGAGGACCAAAATCTCATTTCTGGACAGTCTGTGGCAAAGAGTAGAGTAATAGTACCTATGTCGCTTAGAAGCATCACCTTTGGGCGCACTTAAAGGCGACCAAAATCGTCTTTTTCGAATAGATGGGATGAAAAGGTTCTTTCTTATTGTAAGTAAACTAAAGACTCCGCTGCCGTTTTCCTTCCCGTTGTTTTTACAAGGTTTTGTACCTACCTTTTTAAATGGTTGGAGGTGTTTTTGACTGCCTATTTGGTGTAGTGGTGAGTTTCCTGCCTCAGATTTTCAGAAAAACTCGGTGTCGGCCAGTTGGTGGTGTTGCACCCCCGTGCATGCGCATAACTCAAGAACGCCTGGACCTTTTTACATTATATTCCTTAAAATACGCAGATGGTTCTTACAAAGAAAAGAAATATAAAAAAACAACGGCTAGGTCAACCTCTGCGGGGTCCGTTATATTTCTTATATATAAAAATGAATTGCTGTTCGTTAGTCTCGCTAAAACTCAAGAACGGCTGGACAGATTTTAATAATTTTAGTCTCGAAATATTTGTTGAAGTCCAGGGAAGGTTTAAACGATGAGAATATATGGAAAAAATGCAAAAACAGCGGGCAGGGCAGAGTCTGCCGGGTCCACTAGTCTTATATATAAAAATGAATTGCTGTTCGTTAGTCTCGCTAAAACTCGAGAACGGCTGGACCGATTTGAATGATTTTAGTCGTAAAATAATCGTGGAAGTCCAGGAAAGGTTTTTAATTAAACGATGAAAATTTAAAAAGAAACGGGCAGGACAACGTCTGCCTGGTCCACTAGTTCTTTAATATAAAAATTAATCACAAAATGTGTTGGTAAGCGCATAACTCAGGAACGGCTGAACCGATTTTGCAAATTCTTGTTCTTATGATTTTGTTTAAAGTATGGGGATGGTTCTTACAGAGACAAAAAAAAAACAACGGCCATGACAACCTCTGCAAGGTCCGTTAGTCTATTATATAGAAAACTAGCTGACCCGGCAAACGTTGTTTCGCCATAAAAATTATTATGGACAACCCTTATAATTAAAGGGGATGAAAAATAGATGTTGGCCGATTCTCAGACCTACTCAATATGCATACCAAACTTCATCAGAATCAGTCAAGCCGTTTCGGAGGAGTACGGGAACAAACATTGTGACACGAGAATTTTATATATATAGAGAAGATGAATCGCAAAATGTGTTGGTAAGCGCATAACTCAAGAACGCCTGGACCAATTTGGCTAATTCTTTTTTTAATGATATTCTAATAAGTACAGCGATGGTTCTTACGACGAAAAAATTTAAAAAAAAACGGGCAGAACAGCGTCTGCAAGGTCCGTTATTCTTTACTTACCTATAAAAAAAATGAATCGTAAAATGTGTTGGTAAGCACATAACTCAAGAACCTAGAGCCTGGACAAGCAGTCAAATAGCTGTCAAAAATGGTAAATATATTAGTCATTTTGATTTCTAATATTTTTAAGTACTTAATTAAGATTTTCTTAGTTTTTGTGATCGAATAATATCTCTAACTTAGTCTAATTGAAACAAAAAGTGGTTTGAATTGATTTATTATAATATTAAACATTTTACAAATTTTAGGCAATCATTTTACATTTCTAATCATTTTAATTTTCTAATAATTTCAAAATATGTTGATTTTAAATTTAAATTATAATGTTAAGGGTATTATAATGTGAACGTCTGTCTCCCCACAGGAGGGTTGCGCACAAACTTGTTCTTGTTGGTCTATACTTTACAGCCGTATTATTTTCTAATGATATAACATAACATAAAACGCCGCTTCATTTCAACTTGCATAATCATAAACTGGGTACCTAAGTAAATAAATTATTTGGCGGTGGTCGCAACTACCACCGCCTCTCTTCTCTCAAGTAGACAGACAGAAATATTTGAGTTAAATTGACCAAATTTGACCGTAGATGACCGTACATAAGGTTTATGACAATCGTGACTGGTCAGATTCAGTCATTTTACATCTCTAGCCTGGACTAATTTGCCCAATTCTTTCTTTATGATATTCTTATGAAAAACAATTTAAAAAAATCAACGGACAGGACAACGTCTGCCAGGTCCGCACAGTCTTTAATAATTATAGGTAAGTAGTAACAATTGATTAACTTATCGTTGAAAACGATGTATTTCCTAATCCATAACAGCGCGATCTTTAATTTAATTTGCTACAATATCATACTCACTACATTACAAATATAATGAACTCCATTTTAACGACGTAAGGTTCAATTTGCAATGTAAGCGATTATTCTCAATTTCACCCCACTTTACGCATGTGTGGGTATTTACTTAATGGTTTAGATTTAGTCTAAGAGCCTGGGTGGTTTGTTTTTCTCGAATAAAGATAGTTAACAACATGGTTCGGTAACATCGATGGTAAAATCATCTTCATCACAATTATGAACCTCCCCCAAAGATTTCCAGGTCGATTTGATTAAAATATACTCCGCATCAAAAAAATCGGAACACGTCTGTGAATGTATCTTGTCCTCTAAGAAAGCTTTGAAAAAAAAAATTGGTTGCCTGTAAAGTCGGTATACGGGCGAAAGTTTTACGTGACAACGACTTTCGAGTGGTAAAATAATTTTAATGTGAATATTCATTCGTATAACATGAACCGGTGTGTATGCCTATCTCTCTCACTCTCTCTCTCTCGCTCTGTCTCTCTCGCTCTTAGGTGGGTAAACTGTGCCCGAGTCGAAGGGACGCGTGCCTCTCACTCGCTCTCATTGTGAGCGCGGAACGTGAGCGGAGCGTAACGCTGTTTCTTGAAGTGTCACCCGGCAAACCAATTTATAAGACGTTGTCACGTCAAAAAACATGATTGTTTAGCTGATAGTTTAGCCAAGCATGTAATGTTTATAATAATTATAATAATAATGTTAATAATAGTTTTCATGAAATGAAAGATTTTTTTTCGATGAAGAGTGTATTATGATAATTTTATTATTTGATAATATTGTTAAGTTGTAATTTTTTTAAAGATAGAATTTCGACCCGTACAGCCCATTTATTATCTATGGGAAGTGCGGCGGTGTTTGATTTCTTACATAACTCCCCTGAGTCGAGTCATTTCGTTTCGTTCGGATCATGTCTCTGAGCCTATTTCATAACATTTTACAACATTCACAATTTTGCACACATACGCACACACACACACACACACACCGCACCGCAAAAAACCACTCACACATTCACAATGCAATTGAAACGCGCATAGACAATTGCATTTCAGAGAATTGCATTTTCTGTGCGATCGAGTTTAACGTGACTTATATGAACACTAGCTTTTACCCGCGACTTCGTCCGCATTAGGCAGTTTTTTTGGAATGCGTTGTTTTCCCTTAATACCAATTTTATCCAAATATAATTCAAATCTTTAGTAATTTAGGAGTGAAAGCGATCAGATTCCCCGGAAAGTATTTTCCATGGGAATGTGTTACTTTCCCGCGATCAAAAGTAACTCATGTCCTTTCTTAGGTCTCAAACTATCTCCTTACCAAATTTCATACAAATCGGTTCAGTAGTTTAGGCGTGATCGAGTAACAGACAGACAGACAGAGTTACTTTTGCATTTTTAATATAAGTATGGATAGATGTTTCGTATTAATTCGCTTGTAGCCTGATAAATATTTAAAACATAATTTATGTACCTCAATTATGTTTTAACCAGCACGATCCAGGGTTACAGTAAAAATTGGTTGCCTGTAAAGTCGGTATACGGGCGAAAGTTTTACGTGACAACGACTTTGAGTGGTAAAATAATTTTAATGTGAATATTCATTCGTATAACATGAACCGGTGTGTATGCCTATCTCTCTCACTCTCTCTCTCTCGCTCTGTCTCTCTCGCTCTTAGGCGGGCTAACTGTGCTCGAGTGGAAGGGACGCGTGCCTTTCACTTTTTATGTCTGTCTCACTCGCTCTTAGGCGGGCTAACCATGCCCGAGTCGAAGGGACGCGTGCCTCTCACTCGCTCTCGTTGTGAGCGCATAACGTGAGCGGAGCGTAACGCAGTTTCTTTAAGTGTCACCCGGCAAACCAAATTATAAGACGTTGTCACGTCAAAAATTCGTCGTCATATTAGTTTCAAGGAAGTTGACAATGACATCGCTCATTTAATAATATCTGGGTTATGCTAACTCAGGTTGTGCAAGTGGGACTATGTGATGATTTCCCCTAGGTTATTATGATAGACTATTAAGCTGAAAAATATCCACAAGGTGATGACTTAATTGGCAGGCCAGGGAAGAGCTAATAGCCCCATCGGAGTAAAATAATAGACATGATGACACCTATCTTAAATATTTTCAAGACCATGGCGTTTAAAAAACATAGCCCCTGTGAAGATAATACAATCAGTATATTTCCAAAAGGCTGTAGAAACAAATTTTTAAACACACAAAAATCAATAAATATTCGGTCAATTGACTCCGATTTCTGATGCACAACCGTGACGTTACGTTTTTTGTATTCCCATACAGGATGTATGGAAGTAGCCCGTTTTGACAGATAAACCAAACGACCAGCATGATAGCAGACATGTCAACATCTAGGAGTCTGCTTGACGCCAGTTAGGTCCTAAGTAAGTTGGTTTTATTCCCTACTTAAGGGGATGAATATTTCTTACTTTAATCAATCACTCATCAGATGAGATTTCGTTCGAATTACGTAGATCAAAGGTATGACGACCACTATGATGTAATGGTCAAGAAGTTGACTATTAACCAAGAGGTCGCGGGTTTGATCCCCGTACTGTACAAACATTTGTGTGCATGAACATGTCTGTTTGTAATGGTCTGGGTGTCATTATGTATTTTATTTAAGTTTATTTGTAATACCACTGTTGATTCTGATATCTGCAACACAAGTGCTCAAGCTACTTACCGCAGAGTCAGATCAATGTATGTTATGTTGTTATATAATATTATCTACAAACATATATACCTCGTGTGTGCATAAGTTTTGAGACGAAATAAAAGTTGCATAACTTTTTTTATAATTAACATATATTTCTAAAATTTTTAGTAAACAATTAGTAGATAATAATAAACAAAAAATAATTATTAATATTCAAAATGACCACCCTTGTTTTTAATACAGGCCCATAGACGATTTGGCCAGTCATCAATGACGGCTCAAATCTTTTCCAGCGGGATTCGCTTTGCTTCTTGGACAAGAGCTCGCTTCAGTGACTCCAAGTTTGGGTGGGACTTTCGGCAGGCCCTGAGCCCTAACGTAACAGTTTGAGCTCAGCCCATAAAGCATAATCCAGCGGGTTGAGGTCGGGGCTGGAAGAGGGCCATTCGTTCGCCGCGATGAAGGCCGGCACATTTTCCCTCAACCACGCTTGGGTGGTTTTTGCTTTACGGAAGTCCTGTTGGAAAACCCAATCCTTGTTGTGAAACAAAGTAAGGGACAGGGGTTTCACAACAGGCTCTAAGATGTCAGTTTGATAGTTCTTGGCTTTCACCTTGACGCCTTGTTGACAGAAATGGAGCGGAGTGACACCTTTATTGTTTTGTCGGTTGAACTTTTCTTCGACAGTAAAGATTTTCTCATCGGTGAAGAGTATTTTCCTCGCATCGTGTCTCTTAAGCAGTATTGGACAACGTTCGCGTCGCAATTTACGAAGGCGATCGTTTAAAAAATGAACTTTCCTACGGCTATACGCCTTCACCTTAAGATCATATTTCAGTATTCTGTTGACTGAAACGTGCAAAATATTAGTCTGCAGAGCTAGTTTTTTCTGAGTTCGACATGGAGTGAAGTCGCTCTCGGATGATTTTGATGTTCGCAGGCGTCCTTACAGAGCGCGGCCGACCACTCCTTTGGCGATCTTGCAAAGAACTTGTCTCCTTGTATCGTTTAATAGTGTAATACACGTAGTTACGGCTCACACCAAAGGTTTTCACCTCACGGAAAATCTCTATTGGTTTTTTTCCCGCCTTAAATAGCGAAATCACGGTCGCACGCAATTCTTTTGTTCTCTCCATCACGAGAAAATTGAAAGAAATTAATTAGAAAATCAAAGGAATTAAAAGTTAACATTCGAAATTCAAAATTAGAAAAATAAATAAATAGCAGCCAGTAATTTTTATTTCTTTTTTTTTAGCACAAAGTTTGTCTCAAAACTTATGAACACACGAGGAATAAAAGAAAGTGGTGTTAGTTACACTATTAATAACTCAAGAACGGATGAACCGATCTGGCTGAAAATTGGTGGAGAGGTAGCTTAGAACCAGGAAACGGGCATAGGATACTTTTTATCCCGTTCGACCGCGATTGTGAACACAGAGTGATTCCACGCGGACGAAGTCGCGGGGGGCCACTAGTATTACATAAAATAATAATAACGAACACACCAATTATCTAGCCCCAAACTAAGCGTTAGCTTGTACTATGGTGGCAAAATAACATAATATAATTATATTATGACGCTGACTGAACCAGACATGGCTATAAAAAAAACTAGTACCCATTGATGAAAAGTAAATGATTTCATCGTCCTCGAGGTCGTCGGTAACGTATATTTACTGAAAAACTGTCCATGCGGAAAACTGTTGTAACATTAAAGGGAGGGGCTCCGGATAGCTTTGAAAAAAAAATACGCTTTTTAAGGTGCCCGGCCCGTCATCATTTAGTGCGCCATTTTGTATATATTATAGGTGACTGCCTGAGTAGTGGCAATGCCTGAGTAGTGGCAGGTCCTGGGTTCGAACCCCAGGTCGAGACAAAAATTGTTTCTGAGATTTTCTTTCATGAATTTCTCAAAAACAGCTCAGAGTCAGGAAGTTGGCGGTGTAACACCCCCGTGCCTCGGAAAGCACGTTAAGCCGTTGGTCCTGCGCCTGATCTCTCTCCGGTCATGTCGGATTACCGTCTCACCGAACTTTGAGAGTGATGGAACAGTGAGTGCACCTGTGTATTGCGCTCACACTTGTGCACTATAATATCTCCTGCGTAGTTGGTTGATCTCTGTTGAGATTGGCCGCCGTGGTCGAAATCGGCCAGGAGGACTATAAATAAATAAATAATAATAAATATTTCACAACAATCACACCAATTCTCTAGTCCCAAATTAAGCTACTAGGCTTGTGTTATGGGTACTAGACAACGGATAAACATACTTAAAAACTGTTTTTCTTGGAAATAAATACATATTATTATACATAGAAAAAATCCAGGCCAGTACAAACACATATGTTCATGCACACACATGCTTGTGCTGAGCGGGGATCTAACCCGCGACATGAATTTTTTAACCACCGACGAAAAATAAGGGTGTTAAAGTTTGATCCCCATGCACACAACACAGCGTGTGTGTGCATGTGTTTTTGTGTGTGTCTGTGTGATCGATCATGTTTGAGTGGGAGAGAGACGCAAGGCATTCGCCGGTCCAGCGGGCCTCTCTCGTTCGGTGACTCATCGTAACAGACGTGAGCGGGCGTTACACTTTTTCATGAGTGACTCCGAGCCACAATCTAATTTAAGACGTTGTCATGTCAAAAACAAAGACAACCGAACGTCTGCAGGGTCCAATTGGTGACTAGTACGCACGGCCACACGTCAAGTACACATGCGGTATTTTATACTTACGTATTAAGGGTAATTTTGCAAAAAAAATGCGTAGTTTGATTTGGAGCCGTGTATACCTAATAAATAAATTTCACTTTCAGGCCATTAGGCTCTGGACTGGAATACTCTTCCCGAAAAAATAAAACAGGCTCCCAGCAAACTATCATTCAAGAGACTCATTCGCACCCACTTTTTTAAATACTTTATCGCAACCGTCATTATAGATATTTCTTTAACAGTTCGAAATTTATATTTGTACTCGTATTATGTGAATTTATATGTATTTTTAAATATGTACCTATTCTTATTTAAATTTATTGTAGGTAAATTTTATATTTCATCTCATGTGTCATATTTTTGGTATTATTATTTTTTGTTTTTACTCTTTTATTTATTCTGTCGCACCGCCCACTAATCATTTCTGCTTAGCCCAAAGGTATGACTGGTAGAGAATGCCCTACTACGGCGTTAAGTCCACCTTTTTGTACTATAGTTTTGCTGTGCAATAAAGCTTAAATAATTAAATTTACCTATGAGTAAAATTGTTGAGCATCTCAAAAATGTATCCCGCCTCTCCCGAACCGACAACACGGCTTTTGCTATTTTGGTGCCAAATTTTGTTCGATCGGCGAAGAATGGAACGAACCACCCGGCCCCCGGCGAGACCAGTGGTTTCCCAAATGTGGGGCGCGCCCCCCAGGGGAGGCGTTGATTCGACGACCACTTGGTGCAGTGGTCTACATGTCGGACTTCTAAAACCAAGGGTCGCGGGTTCGATCCCTGCACAGTACAAGCATATGTGTGCATGAACATGTATGTTTGTATGGTCTGGGTGTTTTCTATGTATAATATGTATTTATTGGCAAAAAAAGTATTTAAGTATGTTTATCCGTTGTCTAGTACCCATAACACAAGCCTCGTAGCTTAATTTGGGACTCGAGAATTGGTGTGATAGTTATGAAATATATTCTATTTATTTACCTTTAAAGGGGGGCGCAGGCTACTTGTGTGTTTAAGTATGAAAAACCCGCGACTGCTAAGAGAATGCATTTATTTTGACCTGATAATCTGGACTGCAGGATGGCGAATTTTTTTTTGTGATCTAAAGGGGGCGCATCCCAAATAAGTTAGAGAACCCCTGGGCCAGACCAAGAAGGTATTTAGGACGCTTGCAGACGAAAGGTATGGGGACTCTATTTGACTGACCATTTTTGACCTACGATGAAAAAAAATTGTGTTATAATTCGAGTAAGTATGACCCCTATTCTGTTTGTTGTTTTTGTGTTTTCGCGTTTTAAATTAACTGTTTTGACATTTCAAACAGTAGCCATAGGTGGACTTGGTCACTGAATTAAGCGCAGTCATGGTGTCGTGTTTGCCATGGCGCGATGGCGGCAACTGACCTGTTAAAAAGAGGGTGAGGTTTTTATTGTTTTAAGTGCAAATTAAAATTTCGGTAGTAAAGCGTGGCGAACTACAAATGTGCCTAGGAGGGGTGTTAGATATAATTATGACCCCAATTCTTTTTGTGATTTTTGTGTGTGTGTGTCTGTGGTATCCTAGCTCCCGAACGGATGGAGGGATTTCAAAGCGGTTTTTTTCTTATTAAAAAAAACGGTTGCCTGTAAAGTCGGTTTTACGGGCGAAGATTTTACGTGACACCGATCATGTTTGAGTGGGAGAGAGACGCAAGGCATTCGCCGGTCCGGCAGGCCTCTCTCTCGTTCGGTGACTCATCGTTACGTTACCGGGCGTTACACTTTTTCATGAGTGACTCCGAGCCGCAACCTAATTTAAGACGTTGTCACGTCAAAAATGGTTGCCTGTAAAGTCGGTTTTACGGGCGAAGATTTTACGTGACAACGTCTTTTCAACGCGCCTAATTCTCTAGTGCTGCGCGCGCGGCGGACCGATCATGTTTGAGTGGGAGAGAGACGCAAGGCATTCGCCGGTCCGGCCACGGTAATATTATCCATACAGTATTCCAACTCGGCCGTGTTTTTGAATTAAGTGCCTACCGCCGCGCGGTACGTAAGCATAAGATAGGGCTGTCGCTGTCGCCTATCTACAGCGTTTTAATTGCATCTGCCTACATGTACTTTTAAGATTGTAAATTGATTACTTTTTATTTATAAGCACAGATACTTAGTAACAATATAAAATATTACATTTGTAGCAAACGCACCCCAAACAAAGGAAACGATGGGTGGCTTCCTGCTACATCTGGATCAGACTATAAAATCTGCCGATGAAAATATCGATGGTCTGTACGATAGGCACGCGACAACACAATAGAATGCACTCACGTACCTTAGAGAATCGATGATGACTTCCACTTGTAGATTGGGCACACCAGCAGGTTGGATTCAACGGTTTAGTAGTTGAGAAATTACGAAGAGTTCATGGTATTTTCACATCCGCATAAAGAGCACGCGGTGGCGATCGCGTTAGGTTAGGCGACGTGCTTTCGCGGCGCGATCATGTGTGCAACTCTCAATTGCAACTGCCCTCAAGTTTTCGTCAAAAGTCAACCCGTCGGCAGTGAGCGCATAACAGCTGAATAAGGCTGCGTTTTGTTGCTGCATAAACCTACTTATACAGCACATCGATAAGAACGTTTAAAATTACAATTTAATAACATAAAAGTACGATGACGGAACATCCCGCCCACCAAAATAGCTATGGTATTTTCTGGTTTACTAAAACTAAACTTGCGATGAACGGTGCGATACTTATAATAACGAAAAACTAATTATGCTAAAGAAACTTAAAACGGTACAGTTAAAACTAGAACACAAGTTCCAATGGAAGCTAATCCTCCAATGGCAGAGGGCATAACTTAACCAATGGCCGTTGAATTATGTTATTGGTTGCAGTTTTAACCATTGCAATTCGAATAACTCCGTCAGCTCCTGCAAGAAGCTGCTGCACCCTACCAAGGGTCCAGTGTAACGGAGGACGGTTGTCATCTTTGATGATGACCATCGATCCTTCAGCTAATGGTTTCGAATCTTTGGTCCATTTGGCGCGTTGCGTTAAAGAGTTTAGATATTCGTGTTTCCATCTGGACCAAAAGTTC